>JARJIL010000001.1:80091326-81487993 GCA_038502395.1 Dittrichia graveolens | reverse complement strand
ATCTTCATCATAGCAAATATCATTCTATATCATCATCCCCATTTATTCCCACATTCTGCGGCTCCTAACACGTAAAACTTTACATTCATTATCTTTTGTGCATCTTATTAGCACAACACGTACTTCTTATATAAGTTTTTATAAAATAATTTATGTAAAAACTTTTATAAAAATTGAGAAACTTTTTATAAAAATCACAAGCTTGGAAGTCAAAGCAAAAGTATTCCCATTTTGGCTAATATTAAACACAATCTTTTATTGAAATAAGTAAACACCAGATTTAGCAAAAGGAATCTTCCAAAGAGGTAAACTTCCAACATGCTTTGTGCATTTGGTTTCCAAATTTCTATTTTCATAATTAAATTCAAACATAAGAAGTATGACACTAACCCAACTTTTCCTAAACTCTTTTTCGGTGCATTTTTATGGTAAAAATGGATTGTGTGTGGTTTTGATAAAAAACCAACGTCTATATTTGCAACGCTCAAAAAGTTTCAGCAGTCCGATGGTCGATGCCACGGTCGACCGTGGATCGACCGTGGACAGTCTGGACACTTTTTAAGCTTGCACTTTTTTCTTTATTTAACGCAACTCAAGTCTTGTGTTTTACTCACCTCTTGCAATCTGAAGAAACACAGAATATATGCAAAATCTTGTGAGCTCATATTCTTTATTAATTATTCAATCTTTCAAGATCAAGAATCAAGCAAGAGTGAAAGCCTTCAAAGTTCAAATATTACATTACCTTCTTATAAATTTGTAATTGTGTGAGGATCATCTTTAGCCTATAGAATTAGATAGAAGTGAGGATCAACTCTAGCCTTTCCAATTAGAGTGAATGAGGTTTATTTTAACCATATTTGCAAGAGTGATGTGTAATTCTTGTAAGCTAAAAAGAGAAGTTGTAAAAGGTTTATCTCTACCTTCAAAGAGAGAAGATAGTGGAGCAACTCTTGGTGGTTGAGGTCAAGGAGTGGATGTAGAGCAAGGTTGTTAATCTTTGCTTGAACCACTATAAATCATTGTGTCCTAGCTACTTACATTGGTGATATCTTTCTTCCTTAAACTCTTTAATTACTTGCAAATATTGTTAAAAACTTCAAAAAGTGAGCATATAATCTATTCACCCCCTCTAAGTTCTAACATCTAACATATGGAGCATTTTACATTAATGACATTATTAATGACATATGATTAAAACACACGTCTTTTGTTAATGTTAGGTCTTTGAATTTGTTTTGGTGTATATAAGTTGTTATACTAGGGCTATATGCACGAGGGAAAACAACAATACCCTACAAGTTACACATTAGAGAGATTTTATCAACTGAGCCTACTATTGGTAAGATCCAATGGAACTGTTTTGTATGATAAGAGGTTTGTCAATTCTTGATAATATTGTTTTTCAAGGAATTCTATGTTAATGAGACTAATCAGTGTAAAAGGTTATGATACTTTGATGTAATATTTGCATAATCCATAAATAAACAATCAATTTTGTTTTAAAATTTTCATAGTACATCTCTTTTGTTTGCAACTATAATATTTTCAACATTTATTTCGTAGTTTGGGGTGTCTATTAAATCTATCGAACTTCTTATTTCATTGTCACATAATCGTTCATAAGTTGTTTCGGTTTGATTGTCCATATTGTTTTTTAATTATTTGACTCTCAAACAAGTACTTTAGAATTCGAAAACGGGATAAAGGTATCCATTTGGTAAATATGAATGTTGATTAAAAATGTTGAGTGCTAATATTTACTAAATTGTAAGTAAATCTATAAATGTATATGTAAGATAAACAACGGTGTAAGTAATCTTTTAGTTTTTATAATGCTAAACAATACGTATGGTAATGTTTCTTCATATAATAATACTATTATATGCACTTGCAAAATAGAATCTAAGACAATAGCCTGTGTTTGCACAGGGCTATAACCTAGCGTGTGTGTGTGTATATGGTCAATATACAACCATGTTTTAAACATAGAATTTAAAGAACAAATCTGAGCCACACATCTAAAAGGACAAAACAAAAATTTTAACCCAAACTCCAAGTCCATGCGCTGCCCTTTCTTCTCGTAACAGCCTTGCCATTTTTTTGTAGAATTTATCCATTAAATTTTAATTACCATAACTTATTCATTTTTAAGAATTTTAGAAAAACTTTACACCAATCACCTCATTCTTTCATTCTCCTTAATCTAAGATCAATCTTGACATATTTACGATAAAAAAAATAAAAAATGCAGCTATGAAAATTCATATTCATTCCAAAAATACAGATAGATAAAAAGATGAATTTGAAAAGATCCGAAGATGCATCTAATAAGAATGTATAAATCATATCCAAACTAATGAATTGTAAACAAAAAAACAAACCAACTTTAATGAATTTAAACTAAATGCACTTCATACTCAATATTTGCATATTACTAAAACCAACCCAAAAATCAAACTAAATATATAAAAATACACATGATTGCAAATTCATCCAAAAAAACTTGTTCTAAAAATTTTCTAGCATTTCGTAACTTTTCACCGCCTACACTTTCGAGACTTTATCCAATGAAATATTTCAAAGATGAAACCAAGGTGGTACCAACAATAAGGAAATGTAGTCACCCCAAAAAAGAGGATATAATATGTGGGTTAAACAACGACATAACAGATCGTGGCAGTAATGGAGAATGGTGGCCACCGCTGGCAAGGGTGGTCGTCAAGTACAGATAAGTTTGCTTTACATCTCTATGAACCGAGAATGATGGAGCTAGCGACGGTGAGAATTGTAGATCGAAAGTGGGGAATCGACACAGATGACGTTGGAGGTGGCCGACGAATGGCGTAAGAGTTGAAAGGTGATGAGTTGAGCCAGAAGATGGATGAACCTCGGCAGTGAGATTTTGAGTTCAAAATGGAGAAATAACGAGGAGAGAGGAACGTGACTAGCCATTTTATTGGGAGGAGGGGGCCAAAATTACTAAGTTACCATGTTCAATGCTTATTTGTACGATAATTATTGTTTTTTATTAAAAAAAGATTATGATTTAAATTAAGCCCTTCAATAAATACCATCAATAATGAGGAATTCTTTTGGTTCTATGTTTATTGGGTCTTATACGGATCATTACCCTATGGTGTCATTTGGTTCGTAGAATTTTTTTAAGGGAATTGAAATCTGTGAAGGAATTGAAATTTGAATCTGTGATCTGTTTGGTTGTCATGAAATGGAATTAAATTTGGTTCCAGTAATGTAAAATGATATAATTGTCTTTCTTACTCTTTTACTTATTTTTAGTTTGTTTATAACTTTTATATAAAAATATATTATATAAATTATAAAAATATTAAAATTTCATTTTATTGATTGAGCATTCATATCAATAAATTATAAAAATCACGCTAATAAATATCATAAGTTAATATTATTACAATAGACATGCATAAATTCAAGTATTATCAGTCTCAAATCATCTGTTTCACATAGTAAGTCGAAAAGATTGAACATTGTGGAGGAAAGCAGCGTGAGAAGTGAGAGTTATCTAAGGCTAAGGCAGAAGCCGGTGACGGAATGGTGAAACATGGCTACTACGACTACAACTAATGAAGAAGATTTTGCTGCGGCAGAAGAAGGCTATGGCGGAGTGTCTAGGGAATGCGACGGAGGAAGGCTTCGGCAGAGGGTCTGGAGACTACGACCGAGGAAGGCTGCGACGAAGGAGGAAGGTTGTAACGGAGGGTCCGAAGGCGACAAAGGGTTCGGAGACAGAGGAAGGATGCAACGGAGGGTCGGGAGGCGGCGACGGAGGAAGTCTGCGGTGGAGGAAGACGGCGACGGAGGAAGGCTGCGGTGGAGGGTCGGGAGGCGGCAATAGAGAAAGGCTGCGGCGGAGGGTTTAGAGGCGACGGCGGAGGAAGGCTGTTGCGGATGGTCTGGAGGCGGCGACGGAGGAAGGCTGCGGTGGAGGGTCTGTAGGCGGCGACGGAGGAAGGCTGGGGTGGAGGGTCTGGAGGCGGCGATAAAGGAAGGTTGCGGTGCAGGGTCTAGAGGCGGAGACGAGGCAAAAGCATCGGTGTTTGGTAGGTAGAGTCGGCTCACGTGTTATGATGATGGAATGAGATAAATATATTAGGGCTATAGATATGTTTAAAGATAACATGGTAATATTCCACATTCCTTCATTCAAAGGATTTTAAAATCCCGCCATCTAGTGATGGAATTCACTTTCTCTCATTTGATAGATTCTAATTCCTTTAGGGTGTGTTTGGTAGAGAGAAAAGAAATGGGGAGAATTGGTTTCTCTTGTTTGGGAGAAATAGTTATAGTTTTGAGAGGAGAAATGGTTTCTCCACCCATTTCCATTTCTCTCCTTCCTTTGTATTTTCATTTCTCTTCAATTTGTGGAGAAATGGAGAGAAATGACAGCCTATGTCTATTTATCATTGTCGATGTTCGGTTGCGATGTGTTTCCTGCGTTCTACTCATCATCGTTGACATCCGGCGAGGCGGCTAACGCCGCAACCGCTGTCCGGCGACTTGAGCCACTATTTCTCTGTTTCATTTCTTTCATGATACCAAACAGAGGAATCAATTTCAATTCTTCACACATTTCTATTTTCTCCATTTCCATTTCTCCCCTATTTCCATTTCCATTTCTCCCATTTTCTTTTCTCTCTACCAAACACACACTTAGATTCTCTCATGATAGTGAATCAAACATAGGAATTCTTATGAATTGAATTCCAATTCCTTCATAATCCCAATGATTCCTACCAACCAAACATGGTCGTCATTTTTACTTTTCTAAAATGTTGGAGGAATAATTTAGGTAATTTGTTTAAATAAAGGTGGGACAATTTGCCCTCACTTTTTTAAAGCTAAAATATCAACCAAACGCAAAGGTATTAAAATACGAAAATTATACCAAAATAACGATAAAATTATGCTTTTTAATATAACATCCATATTGCTATACCTTTTTAAAGAAAAATTTCATTTTTACTGAATTTTTTCCAGCATAGCATCAAATATGTGCACATAACACTTGCTTTTTTTCGAGTTCAAATGTGGATAGGTGCACATGTGTACATTACAATGGATTTTTAAGTGCATATGTGCATATTACAGTGGATTTTTTCGGCACGTACAATAAAATCATATATGCACGGTGCATATGTGCACAACATGTTAATGATGAGCGTGTTTTATTGAAAACTAATGACTATAATACCCTTTAAATTAATTAAGGATATATAAAACATTATTTAAATTGATTAGTCCATATTGATTCTCGCGATATTCGCAATAAAACTGGTTCTCAAATGATATTTTCCATATATATATATAGGGGATGGTTCATGCGAAAAGTGGTTTATTTGCCAAAAGTGCAAGAATCAATCTCAGCCACTCATTTCTATTTGATCTAATGGTGTACATTAATTATGTTTTTTTATTTTTTTTAATTTAAAAAGGTATAATAGTAAACAAAATTTTTTTCTCTCAAATCTATTTCTCTTTCCTATTTTTCTCTCTTCTAAATTTTAAATAAATAAGAAAATAATTTACTAGAAAATTATTAATTTGACGATTTTCACCATTGAATATACCCCCAAAAATTTACGAGTTTTTCACAAATGCTTTATTTAATATTGAACAACACTATAGATACGCGAGTTTTTCTATTAAATAATACTTGTTCACCAATGAACGAATAATTAACTATTCATATAAGGAACCTCAAATATGTCGTGTTACACCATTTATGAGTTTTTCGCCAATGCTTTTATTCAACAATGAATACATCCAAAATTTAATAAGCGGTAGTTTATTATTGAACAATGTGGTTACTAAAAACCTTTATTTCTGTGTTCATTACTAAACAACCAATCATTCTTTAACTTTGTTTTTTTGTGTTTATTAGTTAATAACCTATAACAAACAATCATTCATTATCTCCAAATTTTTGTGTTCATTAGTTAACAACCCATAACCAAATAATAATTGTTTCTCAGTATTTTTTTGTTCATTAATTAACAAATATAAACATCCAAAACTAAAAAGAAATAAAAACTAAAAAAAACCATAAACCTTTTTTTATCACTATTAATCATTATTGAATAATAATATACTAAAAATAATAAACTTTCTTCTCCTTACAAATTAAAACCAAAAAGCTTAACCAAAAATAACATTGTTCCTTATTGATAAACTATAAAAAAAAACTTATAAACAGATAAGTTAATAATAATAAAAAAATCACATAAAGTAACATGAACAACTCATGTAATATGAATAGCTTGTGTCCTTCAAGAAGTTTACCACTGATTTTCAGGTTCTCGACGGCAAGTTTGCCGTATGCTAGGCAACGATGGTGTAGATCTTCTCGATGGGTTGTCGATGGTGTAGATCTTCTGGATGGGTCGTCGATGGTGTAGATCTTGTCGATGGGTTGTCGATCTCCTTGTTTCTATAGAGATCCCGGTCCGGTTGCTTGATGGGGCTGCAATCAACTGTGGTGGTGGTGGGTTTATCATCCCCGATGGGACTGTGTTTTTCGGCGGTAGCAGCGAGGGGTTGCGACGCAATTCTTGAGGCGGCGGTGAGGGTGGAAGAGAGAGACGAGATGATAGATGGTGGTGGGGATAGAGATCTCGCACCGGCGACCACAAAGATGGATGTCGCCGGCGATGGTGGTGATGAACGACGAACGGCCATTAAGTTTAATCATCGGCGGCGATGGGTTGAGAGAGAGGAAAAGGTGGACTTTAGGTTTTTAATGGAATGAATGGTAGAGAGAATGAGGAGGCCGATTTTAAGGCAATAGTTTCCTTTTTTTAATTTACAAATTTACTTTTTTATCCCTTTGGTTATTTATTAATTAACCATTAAGTTTTTAATTATTTACTAAAATGCCATAATAAATATTAGCCATTGATTTAATCATCTTACGGTCCAGATCGCTTCTCGCACTTTTCGTAAATAAAACCCTTTTTTGCATGAACCTTCCTCTCTCTCTCTCTATATATATATGTGTGTGTGTGTGTGTGTGTGTGTGCACTAGCATATTACCCACGCACTACGGCGGTAGTGAATAGTTTCAGTTTTGTAACTTGTCATTTAAGTGTATAATGGTATGTTATTCGTGTGATTCAATGTCATGGAATAGTTTTTTGTTCTAACATGTTCACTTTTTTCATTTCTTTTTTTTCCATATCATTT
Organism: Dittrichia graveolens; assembly: GCA_038502395.1. Classification (NCBI taxonomy): domain Eukaryota; kingdom Viridiplantae; phylum Streptophyta; class Magnoliopsida; order Asterales; family Asteraceae; genus Dittrichia; species Dittrichia graveolens. The sequence continues at coordinate 81,480,772 of JARJIL010000001.1, read as the reverse complement.
TCTTTATTAACTTAAAAAACATTAAAATTAGAAAACAAATTCTATTTATCAAATAAGGAGATAGAGAAATAATAAGACCTTGAAAATTGTGTTAATGTGGATGGAAATTGTGTTGGTATGAAAAAGTGTGTTAGTATAATGGTATATTTTAAATATTTGAAAAGTTAAATAAATTAGGAGATATAATAAAATGGTTAAAAATTAAATGATGGATATTAATTTAGACATAATGAATGGTCAAGATGTAGTTTTAATTGAAATTTAAGAACTCTTAAATTGAAGGAGGTGAGAGATAGTTAAATGGTTTATATAGTAGTAATAGTAGTATATATATATATAGAGAGAGAGAGTGAGACAGAGAGTGAGAGAGAGAGAGAGAGTATCCATTGAGAAGTGGGTTATGATAGGAAGTGTAGGAAGTAACAAATAGTTGCCATGTGCAAACGGCACATTCTCTCCTACTTGATAGCGTCTTGATTTCTCTTTCTCTCACCGGCGATCAAGGGCGGAGCTAGGATTTTAGTATAGGGGGTCGTTCTTTACTTTATCATAACACTATGATACACATATATATGAACGACGTAAAATGTTCCATTATTTGTATAGATAAATGAACAATGAAAGTTCATTTAAAGTTAAAAAATTTACGTGTTAAAATAACACTTAAGCTTTATCTTCAAAGTTTTCTGATGATTGCCAGTTCATTTGTCATGAATTAACCCGCTAGAAGCATAATATTAACTGAAACAATAACTCGAATGCTTTATGTTGATAAAACTTCAATGTAACAAAAAAAATAACAATAAACAAATCATATTTCGTGTGTTTGTAGTTTGACACGTCTTTATTTTTTTAATAGAACTCATTTATTATATTGTCTGTAGAGAAAGTATGAATAATCTCTCTCTCTCTCAATGTAAAGAATCAAATTGTTTTTAAGATAATCATTCTTCATGCTATTACGAAGCCTTGTTTTCATAATTTCAATTATGAGATATATAGCTCTTTCAGTTGTTGCAATTGATGCCATAAGAGTTTGTATAAGACGAATAAATCTATCAACCAAAGGATAGACTTCTGACTTTCCAGTTTCTTGTAAACCTCTACATATCTTAGAGAGTATATAAACTAGCGAACAAATAAAATACCATATTACTTTGAAACTATGAAAGACGGCGAGAAGCAACGAGTAGAAGAGTAGAACCTGAAACCCTCAAAACTTAGAAATTAGAATTACCGCTTTCAGAATATTAGAATGCCCGCTTCCGTTTATGCAATATTTAGACTACTAATTATTAAATTAACTCTAAGTAGGGGGGCTTAATAAATATTTGTGTTATTTGAACTTTTAAAATACCTAAGGATTTTGAGATCATTAGGGGGGCCTAACACCCTTCACCCCCCCCCCCCCGCGTCTCCGCCCCTGCCGCCGTTGATCGCTTCCCTCCGCTCATTTCCGATCCAGACCGATAACCACCGGTCGCCCGCGCCGATCCAAACATCTTAATCACGGCGATCCAATTAACTGCTTAACCACCGGCCACCGCCGCCCTCTTGATCTCTAGTAGCCACGACCATCATCACATGTCGCTACCACCATCAGCTGCTTACGAATGAAACAATTTTCGGTGACATATCGCTAGTGAACAAAGTATATATGTTTTATAGCTTTATTTGATTGTTCGCCAATGAACTCATAATAATTTTTTTTGTCTCAAGTGCTTTATATTTGTGATTTATTTAATACGTTATTAAATGAATACAATTAGTGCTCCTTTGAATTCTTACTTGTTCAACAACGGGTTTATTATAGAATTAGTCAGTTTTTTTTTACTAGTTGTTCATTACTTCATTATATCAATGTATTATTAAGCGCATTATTTTATCAACTTATCTAAATTTAATATCTACTTGCATTAAAGAAAGGTTTATATTTCATTTCATAGGAAACATAAATCACCTTGTTGATAAATAAAAAAGTTGAAATATATAAAATTAATATACTAATTGAAAAAAGTGTTATAAAAGTTTATCACTCGCCGGTCTAAATCAATCTGATAACTAAATAACCTAAGTTTACCACGAGAATGGCAAAAAAATAAAATAAAATATATAAATAAATAAAATACACATCAAAGTTGACCAAGCAACAAAATATGAGAAACTAGTCACCAAAGTGTCACATTTATACTAACATTAATTAAATGGGTTTAGAAATAAAGCAAGTTTGAGACGTAATTGTAAATATGTTATTAAAAAGCTATCTACATACAAAAAAGCAACTTTAAAATTTTATTACACCAAAAGATATGTATCATCTACGATTAATTCATAGTAAACGTGTATAGTTGGATATATTACGGCGTAATTTGTTTACTATACAACAAAACTAAAGATTTGTTATAATTTTTTAAAAGTGTATTTAATTATATTAATGTTTCAACCAAATGTTATTATGGAACCAAAAGTTCTTTTTATGTATATAAATAGTCATTTATGTTTTAGTTACCTACCATTAATTATGGATCCTTGTCACCAATTTTTGCAAGAAATTTCATATCAGATTTAAATAACGAGTGTGATGAGTTTAATTTTAAATTCTTTAAGAAGTATTGAGGTGTTATAATAGATGATTAATTGGAGGCTTTAATTATCGTGGTTTTGGAAAACTAGCAAGATTAGTGTTGGCCTGTTGGGTGCAATTAAGTCTATTTTAAGGGGCGGGTTATCGGGACATCAAAGTCTATGATAGGGCCCACAATTAGTATATATATAGAGGTATGATCAAATGAGAACACCTATTAAGATGAGAACTAGAGAACAATTTATAATCTTTATTTAATGGTTGATATTAAACTTGGTTTACATAACATATGTTGAGTTTTAATTATTTGGTTTAATTAAGGTATGTTGAGTTTATAACTCTTATTTATCTAACTAAATGATTCCGCTACAAGTGTTTTTACCGTTCTCTACTTAAAATGTGTTCTCACCACTTCCCTCTTATATATCTTACTCTTTTATAATACATTTACAACCTTAAAAACTCTTAATTTTACGTAACTTGAATGTACTAAAATACCCCTTCTTAACAATTTCATTCTCTCTCCTAATTTACTTTAACTTTTAAAATACTCCTTTTAACCATTTCATTCTCTCTTCTAATTTACTTTAACTTTTTATCTATTTAAAATATTTCTCTAACACTAAAACACTATCTCACACAAACATAATTATCCACCCATATCAACATAATTTTCAAAATATTATTAACTTCGCCCTCCTTATTTAATAAATATAAATCTTTTTCTTATTTTAATGTCTTTTAGAATTTATTTTTAAAATTAATAAAATAGTTTATATAAATAAATAAAAAATAAAAAACTGACATTATACGATACTTTTTCGCGATTTTGAATTGTACGAATAATATATTATTATATTTTTAAAAGCAACATGATGTAGAATAGAAATTATTTGTCATCGCAACATTGCGCGGGTACCTTGCTAGTATATATATATATATATATGTATATGTGTGTGTGTATATATATATATATATATATAACCAAGTGTATTATCCAAAATGTACAAACAAATGGGAAAAAAGGCTCAGTTTCTTAAGCTCAACATCTAAAACGCAACCTTAGAAATTAAAATAGCAAACAGCTGGGAAATCGTAGACGCATAGCAACCCTGTAGGGAAAAAATGGTGAAATCATGTCACGGCAAACTATTGGCTACGGATCAGAAGTCATTGATGAATGGTTCTCTTTTCGCCCTTTCATTCTTTGCAAACGATGAAACACAAAAATAAACAACAATTATAAATCATCCAATCCAAAATTATTTGGTCTTTCCTAAACGCAGTAGACAATTTCTTATAAAATGATCCAATTGTCAGAAAATTGCCTCCTATAATTTTAGAGTTTGTGACTAAGCATTTCAGACTTTGTATTTGGCTACTTGCAATTGCGTACTATTTTTGTTTTTTGATTAGAAGATTTCTTTAACTCTTTAAGTAAAATAGAAAAAATAAAGTTTAGATAGATGGTAATAAGTTACTTGAAATCAGTTTACCACATATGAGACTAGATTTTATCATTTGAATGAGACTCAAGAATTTTGGTAATTAATTTGTAGTTTATCTTTATTTTTAATTTCAGTTTATTGTTGCTTGTTTTGGTAATCAATTTGTATTTTAATAATTGATTTCTAGAAGTAAGACTTCAAAGTTTAATTGTTCAAACTCTAACAAATCAAGTATAAAGTTTTCTTTATCTTTGATTTCTTGTTTGGGTTATTGAGTATTGATTATTAACTAATTTATTTATTTAGTTATTTGCAATCACTTACTTATTTCATTTACTGAGTAACTGGTTACTTTAAATCACTTACTTGAAATTTAATCATTTAATCGCTTGATATCAACTATCAAGTTTATTGTTATCACTTATTTGAAATCCTGAAACACTTGAATATTAGCCGAGTATTATTGATAATCAGTTAATTAGTTTAGTAGTTATTTAGTTTATTAGATAAACTGCTTACCTTAATTACTTGATATCAAGTTAATTGGTGAGTTTTCTTGCATAGTTAAATCATTTGGGAAGTTATAAAATCATTGCAAAGTTGTTGGCAAATAAATTTAAAAAGATAATTGGGAAGTTAACACCGGAAGAACAAAATGTGTTACTACAAGGTCGGTATATATTGGATGGTTTTCTCATTGCTTATGAAACAATAGATTATTTGAAGAAAGTTAAAGAAAAAGTGTGGTGTTCAAGACAAATAGAGAAAAAGCTAATGATAAATTAGATTGGGAATTTCTTATAAACACAATGGCGCGTATGGGGTTTGGAAGTAGATGGTTGAAATGGATAAAAGCAGGTTGCAACAATCGGCATCATATCGGTTTCATTCTTGTTAATGGTTCTCCTACAATCGAAATGAGAATGGGGAAGGGGTGAGGCGGGGTGATCCTTTATCCTTTTCCTTTTCCTTTTAGCTACTAAGGTGTTAATCAAGCATGTAAAGTGGCACCACACAATGGTTTAGTTAAAGGTGTTCATGTTGGTTCGAATATGAGTAGAACTAAGAATTGGAAACTGTGGTCAAAATATTTGAAAAAAATCTAGTAGGTTGGAAGGCAAAGACTCTCTTCTTAGGTGGTCAATTAACTTTGGTAATTTTGATTCTAGGCAGCCTACCTTTATATTATTTTTCACTGTGTAGAGCGCCAGGTAGAGTGATGCATACACCAAAGATAGCGAGACACACTTTCTTTTGGGGTGGGGATTAATTCAAAGGCTAATCCGTTAGCTTGGGTAAAATGGTCAAATATTACACTAGTCGGGATTGGGTAGTCTAAATGTTATCTTCTTAGAAAATTAAAAAATTATTCTCTTGGTTAAATGGTGTTGAAGGCTTCGGGTGGAAAATAAGTTTATGGGTTCGTGTTATTAAAAGTGTCTTTTGGGTGGGAAGGGGCATGCGTAGTTTTGATGAAGATAAAAACATCAAAGGGGGAGCGACTGGTGTAACATTGTTCGGATAGGTCGTAAGATAGAAAGTATTGAGGTTCGATGACTTGACTGTTTTGGGAAGAAATGGGAAACACAAAAGGAACATCTTTTTGGCATGATTTGTGGGTGGGAGAGTCCGGATTATATTACATGTTTCCTAGATTGTATAGAATGTCAAAAATAAAAATGGAAAAGAGTCGGTAAGTGATAGAGGTAAAATGGGGTGTGAGGAGGGTGGGAATGGCATTAGAATTGGTCGGGATTATTAAGAGGTCATCTCTTGAGGAATTTCAGTTCCTCGAGTTGTCGTTAGAGTCCTTTTCTTCTATTCAGTCCATAGTCACATGGTTCGTTGATACCCTGTGATCTGCGATTGGTACGTTTCGTACCAAATCGCGGTACAAATTCGAACCAAACAGACCATGGAACGCGATCTAGAACGTTAGTCAAATCAAACCTAATCGACTGTCAATTTTGATTCTGTTGGTACACAATTGCAATTGGGAACGAAATTAAGAACGAATTGAGCACTGGAAAACACGATTAGCTAGTCAATTGGAACGTTAATTGGATCTTTTGTCAAATTGAACCAAATCGATGGTCAATTTCGAGCCTGTTGGTTATCAATCGTGAATGGGAACGCATTTAATTACGATATGAGCATTGGAAAAGAAGAATTGGTACACAAAATCAAGAACTGGAATGTCAATTTCAGTGACGGGAAAGAAATGTGTCGTTTCATCATACCGGACTCATCGATTATCGATTTTTTGATTTTCACACTTGTCGATCAATCTTTTGATTCTTCAATTACTAATTCTAATTCCTATTTAAGTGTTTAGGATGTTGAATTTCTATCACATTTCTACTCTACCGATCAATCAATGTTCTTGTCTTTCCTTTTGATCACTCTTCTTGTTTATCATCTTCTACTTTTTTTTCCTTCAACAAAATGGTTTTTGGGTCACAGTCATCTATACTAGATACCTTAAATCTAGAAGATAGTGACATAGAAGGTTTTCTTGAACCAAAAACTCAACAAGGTCGATCAAGAAGAATAGGATGCAATAAAACCGTTGCTACAAGAATTAACATTTGTTGATGCTGGAAATAGTAAGAATGCCGGTGGTGCAAACATCTGGGTTTGCAATCACTGTAAGGTAAAGTATACGAGTTCCTACACTAGAATTCACATTCAATTTTTTGGTTCTCCAATCAGAAAGAAGGCTGAAATTAAAATATTTCCTGTTTTGATCAAAGATCGTGACAAGTATCAAAGTTTGTTGAACAAAGTGAAACTTGCTGAAAGTGATGGAATTTCCAAATCTTTGAAATATTTTGTAATTACCACAACAAAAACTTCATCTTCAAAAAAACCAATTGAGAAGCTTTTGAAGTTATGGAAAGAAGTATGGTTGATTTAAAGATTATAAAGGGACTTTGTGTCAATGACATTCCTTTTAATGTTTTATGAAATCCTCACTTTCTTGAAATGTTGAGTGCACTAAAGAAGGCACCCGATGGCTACAAGCCTCCATCGAGTGAAAAAGCGAGAACAGTTTTGCTCGACAAATGTGTTAGATGTTGAAAAGAAACTAACACCGTTTAAAGACACTTGGTATTCGCAAGGACTTTCAATTGTTTCTGGTGGCCGGTCAAATGTTAAGCATAATCCGCTCATTAATGTTATTGCAGTAAATAGTAAGAGTGCAATGTTCACGTAATCCGAAGACTTTTCTAGAGTAGAAAAACTGGGGTGGCAATTGCAAACTTTTTGCAAGGGCTATTGAGACGGTAGGACCAAGCAACGTTCTTCAAGATGTTGCAAAAGAATTGTAAAGTTGATAAGGTGTACAAGCATATTTTTTTGGTCTCCTTGCGGTATACACACTTTAAACTTAATATCTAAAGATGTTGCAAAAGAATTTTATTAGTTGATGGATACATACAAAAAAGGAAAAAGAATTGTCAAGTATTTGCTTAATCACTTTCAAATCTTAGCTGTTTTGCAAGATTTTTTGAGAGAACTCCAAGTTAGAATTGTTAAAAGTAGCTAAGATCAGATTTGCTTCACACTATATTTTGTTAAAAAGATTAGTGAATTGTAGAGAGGCTTTAGCTACTACCGTTGCTCTTAATTCATGGAGGGAATGGGTTAAACAAGGGGATGAGATCACTATAAGTACCGGTCAAATTGTTGTTGAAATCATAAGGAATGATGATTTTTGGGAAGATGTTGAAAGCATTATTGCTATAACAAAACTAATTTATTTGATGGTTAAGTTTTGTGATGGTGAGGGACATAAAAAAATGGGTGAATATATGAGAAAATGGACAAAATGTTAGGAGAGATTAAAGATGTGATGAACGATAATAAATTTTCTTCTTATTACCCTCAACCTGAGAGTATTGTGTTGGCAAGATGGGAAAAGATGTCAATTCCCTTGCATTGTTTGGGGTTTGCATTGACTTCACGATTTTATAATAAAAATCATCTTGAAAAATTAGCCTCGGGTGAAATAGCAAGAAAAGATCCAAATCTCGATAAAGAAGTTGTGATGGGTGTAATGCAAGCATTTGAAAGAATTACTGAAAATGAAGAGGAAGAGCATGTATTGCGACTTTATTCTATGGTAGCAACGCAAATGGATGTGGTGACGATGGATCCAGTTGACAGGTGGTCTACTTATGGTTCTAAAACCCCGAACTTGCAGAAGTTGCTAAAAAGGTACTCTCATAACCAATTAGCAGCTCTTCAGCAGAGAGAAATTGGAGCACTTACTCGTACATTCACAGTGTGAAGCAAAACCGGCTGAATTGTAAGAGGGCAGACAAATTGTTGTTTATTCATTCAAACATTCGTCTTCTATCATGTTTTTCTGAAAAGGTTACAAATTAGAACCACACAAGAAATGGGACATTGATCCAGAAAACACAACTAGGAAGGCTCAAGTACAAGATTTGAAGAGATGCAGTGGGAAATTTTGGATGAAGATGTTGTTGACAACAGGAAATAAAAGAGGCCGTGAGTAGATTGATAGAATATTTCTGGTTTGGAATTTGGAATCTGTTTTTGTTTCAAATTTTCAGTAATTATGCACTGTTTTTCATCTTATGGATTATAAGTGTTTCTATTTGTCTTAACTTTTTTGTCTTATCTTTTTTGGTAATCTGATTTGATTTTATGGGAAGTATGAAATTTATATCTTTAAGAATTACTATTAAAATAATTATATATTTTATTAGAAGGTAAATCGTATCTAGGAAATTGGTACTTCTTACCGGAGGCGAACCGAAATGAAAATACCCCTTATCGTACCGGGAACTTAGAGACCTAGCGAACCGCGTTCCATACCAGAACGTTCCACGATCTATGTGACTATGATTCAGACATTAAAAGTCATCGAGGTTTTTATTTGCATTTGGCTAACATTAAAAGAGAGCTTGCCGGTTCGGATTTTGTTAGATCATCGAGGTTTGGACATGCCATCAGTTCGCTATAGAATATCTTCCCTTTGGATCAAAGCAAGGTATAATTAAAGCAAAAAAAGAATCTTAGAAATAGATAAATGCATAATGCATAAAGAGTGTTATGGTTGTAATTTGCTCCTACATTGGTTCTTCGTTTCTTTAGTTTATATATATCTCAGTTAATTTGTCTTTAAAAAAAATAGTAGTTCGCAGCTTCACATCGTTGGAAAACTTCATATACTCGCCCTAAAAAAGCTAGTTAATTAGAAATTAGAATAATACTAATACTAAAATTCATAATATAATACTACAAGAATTTAATGATCAATGACGGATCTAGGATTTTAGATCATAGGGGGCACAAACTACTTTAAGAAAAGTCAGTTCTCAAATGTTAAAAACATGGGTAGGGTTGGTTACATCCTATTAAAAGTAACAATCCAAAATATAAAATGTATAATTATCAATTTTACAAATACCAATCCTAACTCTAAAAAATATAACTATAACTACTAAGAACAATAGACTATCTAACTTGTTGATCAAATTAAGAAAGTCAAAATCAAATAATCTTACATTTATAACGATAACATGATATAATATAAAGATAATATTAATAAATACTACAAGGTTTTAACAATTTCACTAACTAAATCTTAAAATTTAAACTAACAACACCCTCTTTACAAAATCTTTCCAGTTTTTTTAAGAAATAACATAGCAATTAATTAATTTAACCAATCAATCTTCAAATTTTTTTAAAAGATAACAGAATGTCAATGTTACCTTAATGATTTTGTGGGCTTGTGAGGTGTATATTTGAAGTGAGAGTGACGTCTTAGTAAAATCAATTGTGGGTCATGAGTTTCCATACTCATCTTTTACCCATAAAATTTTATCCACAAAGCTTGAATTTTACTTTTATTTCTAAACCATTGGGGGTCTTTCCCCCCACCTCTAACATGATGCATCCGCCGGCGAGATAATGATACGTTGTTCGTGTGATGCAATGACACGAAAAGGTTTTCTACAACATGTTCGGTTTTTTTCAAATTTTCTTTTATTTGCGTTAACTATTTTATTAATTTTAATAATAAATTCAAAAAACATTCAAATAAGAAAAAAGATTTATATAAAATAAAGAGAGATAAGTTAATAAAATTTTGAAAATTATATTATGGGTGGATAATTGTGTTTGTGTGAGAGGGTACGTTAGTGTAGGAGAATATATTTTAAATAAATAAAAAGTTAAAGTAATTAAGAAAGAGAATGAAATGATTAAAAATTAAGTGGATGAGATTAATTTATACAGAATGAAAGTTCAAGATTTTGTCTTAACTGAATTTTAATAACTCTTAAAATTAAAAAGGAAAGAGAATATTAAATTATTTATATAGTAGCATAAGAGTATAGATAATAATACATGGTACAAATGACTTTGTATTACAGAACTACAATTTGTTTATATATATAATTCTTTAAAATGTATTACTAGTGACAAAACTTATTATTATTATTATTATTATTATTATTATTATTATTATTATATATAAGAAGTTAATTTGAAAATCATTCCTATTGTAAGTATCACGGATATCATTTGTAACCATATCAATGCTCACTAATCTATACTATATTATAAAGCATTTAAGTGTTCTTAATCTCTTAATTTTAAGTAATTTAAAATTACTAATTTACCCTTAATATTATAATTAATGGAAACCGTTAAATAAAGCAACTATTTTGATAGAGTTAATTACAATCTTATATACCATTTTAATAACTACACCTTCTAAAATAAAGATTATTTAAAAAATCAAATCAATACAAATTAACTTAATAATTAAAATATTAATAATTAAACTTTTCGTATTGAACATTCTATCATATAATAAATATTTTAACTTAACTATTAAATCTAAATAACATACGACCTTAATTTATTAAAAAATTAGATTTTTAAATGGGTAATATACTTTAAAGAATAGAGTTATCAAGAAAAAAAATTCATAATTTAGAAAAAAATATTCTTGTTGGATTTTACCATCCATGTATAATTTCATTAACACATTATAATTTATAAAAGAAACAAATAACCATTGTTTTAAAAACGAACAAGTTATCAAGAAAAAAATATTCGTAACCGTTGCATTGCGCGAGTACAATGCTAGTATATATGATATATCTATACTATATTATAAAGCATTTAGGTCATTGAAATCTCTTAATTTTAAGTAATTTGAAATTACTAATTTACCCCTTATTTAACTCTATAAGTTAACTATTATATAAAGTTAATTTGATTCTTAAATACAATTTTTATAACTAAACCTTCCATAATAAATAATGTTTAAAAAACCCAGGTCAATGCACATTAATTTTCAACCTATATGATATTAAATACAAATTAATATTAGGGGAATAATGAGGAGGAAATAATTAATTTTTTATATTTAATAGGTATACAAAGTATATGATATTAATTTTCAACCTATATCATATTATAACTATATCAGTCTCAAATTAAAGAGCATAATTTTCTCATTAATTTGGTATAGTTTTTGTAATTTAATACATTTTCATTTGATGTAAAAATATCCAAATTACCGTTAATTAATTAAGGATATGTTTGATTAGTTTAAGGTTATCCATTAACAACTCTTTAATCTGGACGCTCCATCTTTTAGATCAACAACTATAATAGGTTCTCGTAGTTCTCGTACGAAAAACAGTTCTCGTTTGAACCATCCCTATATATAGTGAAAAGATCATTTGAGAACCGTTTTTATTGCGAGTACCGTGAGAACCAATCTGAATTGTTCAATTATCTCTCCTTCAATGTCATCACCTACCCATAAATTCATCTCATGCACAATACTGTCACACTCAATCTCCCCACACTCTTCATCCCTGAATTCCACTTACCAAATGAACGGCTTAGATTGGTTCTCGCGGTACTCACAATAAGATCGGTTCTCAAATGAACCCTCCTCTCTCTTTCTATATATGTGTGTGTGTGTGTGTGTGTAGGTTCATGTGAAAAGTGTTTTATTTGCGAAAAGTGCATGTAATACCCGAACTTCCGAAAAAAATAAAAAATAAATAGAAGAATATTTATTGAGAAATGGTAAATTATATTGGGCTTTTGAACTTAATTGTGATATATGTTAAAGAGTTATGGGCTTGAATGGATGATGGGTATTGGAATAGTTATATATATGTGTGTGTATGTGTGTATTGGACTAGATAGGTGAGTGTTGTTGGGTTTATGTTTCTTGGGCCCAATCTATGGGTTATGTGGGCTTAGGCCTTATCAGGAGAGGTATATAAATGAGATTAGGGCACAGCCCCCAACATCACAACTTCACCTTGCATTCAAACACTATTCCATTGAGTGAGAGAGCCAGTGTGTGGTGTGTGTGTGCAACCACGAAAGGAGGAAGGAAAGGGTTCAAGAATCACTAGAAACTCAAGGAATTTTCGAGAGAATCATCAGGTAATGATTTGCAGCTCATCTTGGTATTTTAGATATGAATCTTATCTTGTTTGGGTGATGCTATCTTGAATTATAACCTGGGTTTCTTGGGGTTTTGGGTTTATGAAGAACAAGATAAAGAAATTTGAGTTATAAGCTTCAATGCTTGATAGAATGCATTTAAATCTTGAAGGAAGTGTTTAAATGAATGGAGAAATGTTTTGAAACAAAAATAAAACGATTTGGTTAAGTTTTGAAAGAGTTTGATTTTTGGCTAAGGAGTCTGGGTTTTTGAAAATGATGAACTGATGAAGAAGAAGGACCCCATGCGACTTTCGCATGAGGGAAGGGGATACCCCATGCAACTTTCGGTTTGGTCCATGCGACCTTCGTATGTTGGGTCATGCGACTTTTGAACATTTCATATGACTCTTATAAATGCACCATGCGACTTTCGCATGGGCCATGCGACTTTCGCATGGGATGTTCAGTTGGCCTAAGTGTTTTCATCCAACTCTCTGTTATGTAAATGCATGTTCATGCGACTCTTAACTACTACGTGTACCTCATGCCACTTTGAGGACTTGTGGGCATTCATGCGACTTATTTAGACCCATGCGACTTTCGCATGGGCACCATGTTAACATTCATGCGACTGGTGCACTGAGTTTGAAATCCGGATGTGAAATCCGATATAAGTTGAAATCCGAAAGTTAAGTGGAGAATCCGACAGTCAATCCGGATTGTGAAATCCGATACTTTTACACTCGACGCGACGCGTCGGTTTGATGGACGCGACGCGTCCCCGACTTAATGGACTTTAATACTTTTCTTATTATACATGCCATATGAAACCCGAATGCCTTACGGGGATAAATCGAACGAGGGATGCGTACACGGTATTGATTTTTTAGACCTGTTGTTGGTGACGGTTGACTAGCAAGCAATCACAAGTGTTCTAGTAAGCTAAGATTGTGAGATTGAACTGCAAGACAGGTGAGTATTCTTACTTACTATCTAAACCTTATGATGTATGTGCTTAAAGTGCTATATGCTATATGAATAATGAATGATGAACCTATAAATGATGAATGAATGATGAACCTATGAATGGTGAATGAATGATGAACCTATGAATGGTGAATGAATGATGAACCCATGAATGATGAATGATGATTGATGATTGATGAATTGATACATTGGTAATGTGCTATGCTATGCTATTGCTTAGACCGTTCACTTCGGTGACGGGAACGATTAGACCGTTCACTTCGGTGACGGGAACGATTAGACCGTTCACTTCGGTGACGGGAATGATGAGACCGTTCACTTCGGTGACGGGAATGATGAGACCGTTCACTTCGGTGACGGGAATGATGAGACCGTTCACTCTGGTGACGGGAATGATTAGACCGTTCGCTTCGGTGACGGGAATGATGAGACCGTTTACTTCGGTGACGGGAATGTTGGGACCGTCTACTATGGTAGCGGGAATGAAAGATGTAACATGATCGTAAAGCAAATAATGTGATGTCATATGGTCGATTGTAAGTAAGTGTACTCGCTAAGCTTCGTGCTTACGATTGTTGTTTAACCTTCTTTTCAGGTGATGGCCACGGCAGGGCTCCAGCACGCGGTTGATAGCTCATACTCCACAAGCTTCCGCAAATGTTAAACTATTTTGTGTCTCTTGATGTATTCTAAACAATTACATTTGAATTATGGGTTAACACCCGGGGTTGTAATTAACTTACACAATGTTTTATTTGTAATGAATTATCAAGCGTACTCTTTGTTTGATTGTAAAAAAAAAAATTGGGACGTTACAACTTGGTATCAGAGCCTAGGTTTAAGAGATTCGAATACGTTTTTGCGTGTTTGAACTTAAACCTTGGTTCGTGAAAGATTTTAGACGAAGTTTTTGAAACTTTTCCAAGTGATAAATGTTACCATGAGCTATCAGCTGGAGCTAGTCCGAGTGGCCACGCGCGAGTACAAGGTATGAGTTTATGATATGATGATCATGATTAACTAATATGCTGAAATTATGATATACTGACTATGATAGCTGAGGCTTTGCAATTTAAGTGCCCTAGTAGAATCAGAATAGAATGACATGTTAAAATGCTTACATGATGACTGGTTTTATGCTTGATGAGATGATTGATACATGGCCCAAGCCAGTGAATCGGGATTCCTAGTGGTAATGACCAGATCCAATACGTGTAGCGTGTTTGTAATAATAGGGCCATATTATTATTTGCACACGACACTTGTTGGAAGCTTGTCAGAATCCGGGGAATCTTGTGAATCTGGTGAGGGGTACTTGTAGAGATAAGATGCATGTAGCTAGGGTGCCTTAGAATGACTAGGGTTGCCTGATAGCTGTACTTATGACATGAAATACGTGAAACATGAACTGATATAGTGATGAGGGCTGTGTGGCTATGCCGCCTGTTAATTAAGTGCATTGTCTATACATCCATTATGGTGACTACAAGAAATCGATCTGTGATACCGACGGGTTTTGAGAACCCACCTGATGGAGAAAATGCAAGTGTGACGGGAGAGAGCGACCCCCGTGCACAACCAATCTTGAACGAAACTGAGAATGTAAATCCGGAAAACGTCGTACCGGAGAATGTGATGAATGATGAAGAGTACGAGAATGAGGCGATGACTGAGTTGGTGACTACTGTGGTTACCAACACGCTAAAGGAGCTGTTGCCCAAAATTGTGGAGGATCTAAAGCAAGATATGGGCACAATGATTGATCAAAAGCTGGGAGCCCTATGGGCTGCGAAAGAGGCTACCGCGGCCGTTGTGGTCGCCTAACCGGTAGCACAAGCTGCGAACCGCCTGTTAAACTATTTTGTGTCTCTTGATGTATTCTAAACAATTACATTTGAATTATGGGTTAACACCCGGGGTTGTAATTAACTTACACAATGTTTTATTTGTAATGAATTATCAAGCGTACTCTTTGTTTGATTGTAAAAAAAAAAATTTGGGACGTTACAGTGCAAGAAGCAATATGAACCCTACGATTAATTAATTGATGGTTAAGATTAACGATGGAAATTTAGTAAATAAATTGAAATTCAAGGTTATCAACTAAATTAATAAAAGGGCAATCTAGTCATTATACCCTCCTCTCTCCTATCATCTCTCTCCTGTACTCTCTCTCAAATATAATTTACCTAAATAGAATTTAATTACCAATAATTCAAATATATATGTATATATATATATATATATATATATATATATATATTATCTCTATCTCTCCATACGTATCACCTACACCCTTGAAAACCCTATCCTCTCTCTCCATAAGTTAACTGCCGCCCCTTCGTCGGAGCAACCATCGAGGTCGCTGGAGAAGGTATTCACTATACCATTGTAGATCTCCGTTAATCGCTACCGTCTACATCGCCATCACCTAGCCTTTTTGTCCGTAACTGAGGATCGCCGCCGCCTCCCACAGAGTGTAGAACATCGCCGCCTCCCACAGAGTGTAGAACATCGCCGCCCAACCTCTATCACCGTTAGACTATTCTGTTGCCGCCCCTACCAACCTCTTTCAACATCGCCGCCGGCCATCGATCTATGCTTCAACAGCGCGTCGGCCATCAATCTATGCTTCGACAACCCCACCGCCGGCCACCGGCTTCAACAGCGCCGCCGCCGACCATCGATCTTTACTTTAACAGCAAGGTTGCTGCACCACCGATCTCTTCTTCACCACCATTGATGACCTCTTTTTGAACAGCTGCCACTAGGGTTGCACCACGACCATCACTGCCCACGCACACCACCTCCTTCTATGGTTTTTTATTTTTATTTTTCTTTTAATTCTGTGTTTTAGTAATTTAAATTTTTATTCAAGATCATTCATAATTTTTAAAATTTTTTAATAATTTTTTATTCTAGATCGTCATCTTGGCTTTTCTTTTGTGGATTTGGGTTGTTTATTAGTGGACATTAATGAGTTTGATTGGGTTATTAGATGTGTTCAGTATTGAATATAGATTTTATTAATTGTGTTCAACAGTTTTTTTGTGTTCAAGGTGTTGTTTATTATTGAACATAGGTGTTCATTATTAAACATTCATGAGTTGATTGTTTTATTAGTTGTGTACATAGTTTTGTTTATTATTGAACTTTCATTAAATTTAATTTTGATCATTGTTTATTATTGTTTACTAATACTAATAAATACTGTCTATTTCTTACAAAAAATAAAGAGGATCTTAAAAATAAGTAGAAAAATCAAATCAAAAGAAAAAGAATTCATTTAAAAAAAAGATTATTGAAACTATATAAAACAAGAATACACTAGTGAACAAAGTAATGAACATAACATTTAATAATTTAATGCTCGTAAAAAATTTCAAGTGTCGATCATCATCGAACACCGTAAATTTATTAATTTACTATTAAATTTTTCTAATTTATTTTGTTTAAAAATTGAAGGAGAGAGAAATAGATTGGAGAAAGAAAATTTTTTTGTTTACTATTGTACTCTTTTGAATTAAAAAAATAAAAAATAAGATTTATCTAATACATTAGATAAATACAATTATACAAATGAGATTTTAGATTTACATCTCGCATTTTTCGCAAATAAAAGGATACAAGACCGAAGGAAAAGAATTAAAGAGAGTAAATACAAATTGCACGTACGTCAACTTAACGTTAATAATATATATTGGGCAGTTGCAAAGTCGTATATCATGTCATATAATGACTTACACGAGCTAGGTTTTTTTTAATATTTATATACATTCTTTAAGGTCAAAGTAGTTTTTCTTAATAATTATCGATTTCTAATAGGACAAATTAAAAAGGATAAGGATTTCTGTTAAAAATTAATGGGTTTGTATTATTGTATCTGTCCAGAGTAAATTACGTATTTCGGGTTGCCTTCCTCTCTGGCGGTCTCCTTACCTTACCCCCGCTAAACTCTCACTAATGTATGCTAATCAATGGATGCAGAAAATACCAATGATTTAAGATGTGTTAAGCTGTTAAACACGTTACAAGTCAACCGGTCTAACTACTATGTCAACCTAGTTTTCAGAATTCTTTCAACCTTTTATATATACCTTTATACATGAACATTGTATAGTTCAAACATAAAAAACATAACCACGTCACAGATATTGATCACAAGTTCACAATCAATCCAAACAAGTAAAATATGTCCATAAGTGATGAACTCGATGGTGGTGATGACTTGGTGCAGTTCAGCAGTTGTACATTAGAGTAGGAAGTTAGGGTTTATACTTCATAGTATCAACTCGATAGCTATCCTCGATAACAGGAAAAAAACAATCAATTCAATAATGGGTCACGGGTATATGCTTAGTGATAAAAACAAACTAAACTCGGGTCAATGCACATGGGCTTAACCGTACGTAAAACTGGCCCGTTCAAAGAGAGTAAAAAATTAGCAAAAACATAATCATTGTTAAGGAAAAACATAATCATTAATATTCAAATTTGTTAGAATATAAAGTTTTGTGCATTTATATTTTAGTTGAGTTTAATGAGTTAGTGTTCAATAAAAATCATTTAAAAAACATATTACTGAAATTTTAATATTCAATCACGTGTGATTTGTAAAAGCATCATATGTGAATTACAAAAATACCACTCCGTCCAAATTTTTAAAATTTAATGCGAACCATTAATGACATTGATCCAAAAGTTAAAATTAATCCCTTAGAACTATGAATTAATTATGGATGGACATTCTTCTAAGTTTAATATTGCTTTTGACATTAGTTATACTACAATATATATGGTATGTTTAGTAAATACTTTATGAGTATATATATACATGTGTACAAACCCTAATAATCTAAGCATTCACATATTCGTATTTTCCATTCATGCTTTACGTTCATATATCTAATATCATTATAATATTTACTTCAATTACATTAATACTTGATACAATTGGGATTCTAGAAGATTGTTTTGTTATATTCTCTCCCACTGTGAGGCACGTGAGTTTAGTTAACCTCTCAGTTTTGACGATTTTGATTTACAAATTCAACTAATTTGAACTAAAAATATAGACTAGAAATACTTCCTGGATGAATATAACTAAAAATGTAGACTATGAAATACTTGTAGTACTTAGCAATTCATCTTTGCCGCCTTCAAAGGCCAGTCTACAACCCTTCGTTTCTCATTAATTAGATGCTCTTGAGTTTCTTGTTTTTATGTTCATTAAACATGGTTAGGGTTTCAACCAATTTTTGTCATGTTTAGTATTATGTTAAAGTGATTAATTATTAGAAATCGATTGCTCTTAAGTTTCATGAAGACGGAAATTAATTTTTGTGTTCAATAGATATATAGGATTTCTTGTTCTTGAGTTTCTTGAATATAGTAAGGTTCTTAAGTTTATGGTAATTAGTTTTGTGTTCAATAGATGTTCTTGAGTTTCATGTTCTATGCTCAATAGTTCTTCAGTTTCATGTTCTTGAGATTCTTAAAGATGTTCTTGAAGATTTACATACTTTGATATTAGAGTTTCATATTGATATCTTTGAATCATTTTGTTCTTCGTTTGTGTTTCTGATCACCAATTAAATAATCAATTATTATTAATAATAATAATCAACAAGAGTTCGTTGTATTATTACAGATGAACATAAGTGGTTGCATTAAATATCTTTGACAAACTTATTTATTCGTGAATTTTTTTTCTATTATAATTTTATTTCTCTAACAATTATAAGAATTTATTTTTATTTTTGGGTTTATTGCACCGGTATATAATGAATTTAACTTTCAATAAGTTATCATTATACGCAATAAACTTTATTTTTTTTATAAGTGAATACAATTAACTTTTAGAGTATCATATAACCCATCTTTTGGGTTGACCAACTTAGCTATCACATTAACGTCGTATCATCTTTCTGTTCTCTTTCATTTTCCAATCTTTCCCCCCACTTAATTTTATTTTTTATTATACATTTAATTATTTACCAAAATAAAATATCTATAAATTGTTTAAAAATAAAAGAAAGACAAATAATAAAAATAAAATTGCATAACATTAAAACCAATAATAATATTTCAATTATATTAAAAAAGAAAATAATAATATTGAAAATAAATTTATTCCTCGAATCCGTACATTTTTCTAATTCTATACTTCCTCATGTAAGGTGATTATGCGATGTAATATACGTAAAACTTGAAGTCTTTTTCAAAGCTGACCTCTAGTTGTAAGTTTACTTCATTTTCTTTTAGTGCCAACGTTTTTTCCTTGACTTCAAGTTTTTTCATTTTGTATGTCATTGTACTCGTCCCGATGGTTGAACGCTTTTATTTGACCTAACTAATGATTGACGCTTTCTTCCGGAGTTAACCCTATAATCGTAGAAGTCGTTGATTGCTTCTTTCCCTTGTTATTACCGACGGGTCGTTGATGATCCTTTAGCTCCACTTCATCATCTTCATTTTCATCGTCATTGGCATCGTCATCATCAATATTTAACTCCGACAATGTTGTAGTTTAATTTTTTGAATCCGACGTCTTGCTAAGTTTTGTAGCCCCTGAAGTTGTAATCTTCACCATCGGGCGTATTGGGCGAAATTTTTTAAGAATGTCTCGATCTTATTCAAATCATAGATGAAAGAAGTTACTTTGTTATCCTCTCGGTATCGGTAGTGCACCATTCGTATAATATCAATTTCACTTGTTCCACTTGCTATTGTATTTATCAAGTTGTTGTAGATGGCAGCAAATATCGATATCTTATTATTCAAGTCTTTAAATTTGGAGGTGATTTGAGAAACGTTTCTATACTCTCCATTATCCATTTGTAGGTAAAACAAGCTCTTGGTTAGACCTAAAAAATTCCCTACATTTGTATATATTGACATATAAGAATGCTAATATTAATAATCATACTAATAATAATAATAATTAATGTAATATAATAATATATAAGAATAAAAAATTAAATTACTTGTTTGCGCGTTTTCAACAACGGGGTCCTCCGACACACGCTGATGCTAACACCACTTCCTCGCTTGTAGTCTGTGATATCGCTTTTGCACTTTTCAATTCTTTCTTTCCTGTTTGTGTTGGTTGTGTCGGTTATGATAGTTGTGTTGGGTTTTATAGTGGTGTTTCCGGTTGTTAGGTTTTAGAACATACTCGCCTTCTGGCGATTGTGGTGTCTGCGATTTCGGAATTGGATCGATGCAACTTGAGTATTGAAAGACGGAGAAGAAGCTAGAAATTCCCCGGAACAAACCCTTGTTGGAGAAACCCTAGCTTGATACGTAAGTTGTTCTGGAATAAACCCTTGTCGTGTAATTTGTTGGAAGCCCATGGACGTGTCTTGTTGGAAGCCTTGATGTGTAAATTGTTGTAAGCCTTGTTAGAAGCCGGGGGGTGGATTATTCAAAGATAGGGGGTTGAACCCGAATTCCTCGCTCGGTTGCGTCGGGATGTAGGTGTGGTAAAATTTGAATCCATGATAAAATGAAAAATAAAAAACTGATGTGAAAGTATTGTAGAAGAGTTTAAAGATTTAGAGAGCTTTTGGTGTGAAAAAAAATGGGTAAGAGTGTTGAATATACATAGTGTGTGTAATAAAGTGAAAAAAAATTAAAATTTGCTTTTTGATTAAAGTACCCATCGGTAATAAATTCTAAAAAATTAACTTTTTTTTATTTTCTAGCCGCTAACAACAGTTTTATTTAAAAGGGGGAGGAAGCATCAGGTTGGAGGGATCGAGAGGTGAACCCAGTTGAACCGGGGGTCGTAGGGTGTTCTAGGCTTACCCGATGAAACAGAAATTGAGCCTGAAATGGAGCCCGAAGGCTATATTCATGACATTATAATCCTAATATTGTATGCAACTTGTTGTATACAAATAATATTTGTGTAAAGTTCACTCATAACTTAAAATAAGCCAGAGAAAAGGTTATTTACATTTAATAAGAGAGTTATGAAAGGCTTTTGTACTTATTGACACAATCAAAGTTTGTTACATACAATAATAACTTATGCATGATTGGTTGTATTTTGCTACAATAAGCTCTTGTATTTTAATAACTATGGTAACATATTTTTCATTCTTCTTAAAATAATGGCCACCTACCATACCTCGCAGTTAATATAATAGATAAAAAAAATTTAAAATCTTCTTATATAAATAAAAGACAAATAGTGATCAAATTTATTAAATGGTCTTAACTCTTTATTTAATAAAATAAATTTAATTGATTAATCATAATCATTCATTTAATCAAAATTAAAATTTTATTTTTATTTTTATTTTTATTTTCTAAGTCAAAATTTAATCTAAATCATTAGAGAAATTTCATATATCTCTTTCTTAAAAGTTAAAATATTACATTTGTCCACTCTAATTCACAAATATCATATTTACTCTTTTATAATATTTTAAAAGATCATATTTAATCAAATTTCAATTAAATTATTTTAAAATATTTTTACAAGTGCACGGAAATGTTTTGAAGTACCCCCGTTCTAATATTTTGTGTAACAAACTATACTTTGTCCACAAAAAAACATTAAACTACCCGGATTTTACATTTAATGCAATATGAAATGTGATTACAAGTTAACCGATTATTCTATTTTTTAAATATTTTTTATTATTTTATTACCATTTATTTATTTATGTCAGTTGTTTATTATTTTATTATGCTTTGTATTATTAGTATTATTGTGATTTTTTATTAAACACACAAATACCTTCATGTTTCAAATAGGTTAAGGATATGATCTCTAGTGAACATAAGCAGCCACATCCCCTCCCACCCTCCCACCGCCGACGGCCACCATCACCACCACCGACGGCCATCATCACACCACCCTCAGATCTGCATTTGATTTTGGGGTTCATGCTCCGACGAAGGATTCCCCTCCCTACCACCTCCATCTTACACAAACAACTGCATCCATCACTACCACTAGTGCTCCGACGAAGGTTTAGCAAGTACGTTGTTTGCTACTGCCTCCCACAGGTCGCCGGTTTACGTTCTAAACTTGCTTAGATCTGCTAATGATAAGCACCTCTGTGTTCGATTTTGAAGCACATCTACCCATTTGAAGTCGATGAAGATATAAAGCATATGTGGGTTTCAATTTTGAAGTAGATCTAGAACCTATCTTGATGTGTATGTGGGTTTCGATTTTGGTCATCATTTGCTTCATATGTGGGTTTCGATTTTGAAGTAGATCTGGAACCCATCTTGATTTGTATGTGGGTTTCAATTTTGTGCATCATCTGCTTTATATGTGGGTTTCAATTAAATGTCGATGCTTCTAGATCTGTATTTGCATCAACTTTTTGTATATGTGATTTAGGGTTCTAATGAAAATGGGTGTCACATGATGATGATGATGATGATGAGATGATAATGTATTTATGTTCAAATCAAGTGCTATTTTTTGTTGGGTTCAAAGATTTGATTATGGATATTGATTTTTTGTTAATACAGATATGAAATTTTCAAATTTTGTTCAAATCTAGTGAAGAACATGATAAGGAAGATGAATAATAATAATAATAATAATAATAGTAATAATAATAATAATAATAATAATAAAAAAAAATGATAATAATAAAAAATGATAATAAAACAATAAAGAGTAGAAAAAATTAGGGTGATCGGTAAACTTATAATCATAGGTCATATTATATTAAACAAAAAATTTGGGCAGTTTAATACATTTTTACGAACAAAGTATAGTTCGTTACACAAAATATTAAAACGGGGATACTTTATTACATTTTGGTGCACTTAACTCTTATTTTTTTTAATTATAACCAGTAAATATTTGACCTTTTTGTCTTAATTGTAACAATAATGATCCATATCTTGTACAAGAAACACAATAATGTCTCTTTGTATCATGATACCGTGTTTCTTCCGTCACATCTGTCTCAACCTTACATCGACGCTTCCACCGCTAGTCTGGTGTTAGGGTTATCTGTCACCATTATTTTAAATTCTCATTTCTTTCGTGTTTTATAATTTTATAATATATTTTTATTAATGTTTAATATATATCAATTTCTTAAATCATCGTATATTACGCAGACATATAATATAGTATAATATACTAGACTAAATGTCCGTGTGATACACGGATTGGTTTAAACGATAATAAATATTAAACATTAATAAAAACGTATTAAATAATAATAAAACGCTAATTAAATGAGAATTTAAAAAATGACGATGTACGACATCAACACTCTAACCAGAAGTGGAAACATCGACGCAAGTGGGAGTGCAGACTTGACGGTAGAAACGTGGTGTCATAATATGAAGAGATGTGATTGTCTTTCTTATATAAGTCATCAATCACTATTGTCACAATTAAAGGTAATAAAGTTAATTTTATTGGTTATAATTAAAAAGGATTTAAAATGATTATAAAATATTTTAGAATGATAAAACTAAGAATGTGGTTAATTATGATGTTTTGAAATGTTATAAATGATAAATATGATATTTATAAATTAAGGTGGGCAAATACGATTTTATATGATTTAAGAAGGGCATATATGAAATTATTTCTAATAATTTTGACTTCTAAAAAGTCAAAATTGATTTTTTGATTTTAAGTTAACGAACCGTCAAGATTAAATATTTTTTTAAATAAATGATTCAGATCTTCTAATAAATTTTATTAAATTAGTCTTTTATTTATACTAAAAGATTTATATCATATGTGATAATTTATAAAATATGTTAATATTCAAAGCAACTAACGCTTAATTAAAAGATTGGTGATCTGTCAACTCATTTCTTCCCAACTCCTAACTACCAAATGTACGTGGTAGTGTTTAGCTTTAACATTAATTATATTTCGTTTTCTTCCTACTCGCGCAGTTTCTCTCTCCCTGTTTTTGTTTTCCTTCTGTTCTTTTCCAAATATTGTAAAATCCGAAATAGATAATAAGTATTAAATATTAATGAAAAAATATTAAATTAAAATAAAATACAAAATATAAGAATTTAAGTTAAAATTAAAATCGAACCCAAATTGAACCTAAAATATTAAAATTAAATTTTAGTTTTTATGAAAATAAGTATTCAGATTTAATAACTAGAATTTATATCTAAAATAATAACTACGACCGTTTAATAAATTTTATTTATGTTAGTTTAGAAAATGTGAATTGCCTTTCTATTTCTACAAAGTATGTAGATACTTTCCGAGGTAAGGGTGATTTTTATAAGTTGAATTCATGATAATTAGTTACGATTGATCTAAGATAATAAATAAATGAATATAGTATACTAACTTAATCAAAAAAATATTTTTCATTAAATGTAATAAAAAAAGGATAAGAAACCTATATATATAAACACACATATACTATTATTCGTACGAGAACTGTGAGAACCAATCTTAGTTGTTCATTTTGGATAATCGAATTCATGGATGAAGAGCGTGGGGGGATTGAGTGTGGCAGGGTGCATGTAAGAAATTCATGGGGGGACAATCCAATTGAAGGAGGGGGAATTGGACGGCTAAGATTGCTTCTCATGGTTCTCGTACGAAAAACAGTTCTCGTTTGAACTTTTGCCTCCCTCTCTCTCTCTCTCTCTCTATATATATATATATATATATATATATAGGGGAAGGTTCATTTAAGAACCGTTTTTATTGCGAGAACTAATCTTAGCCGTTCATTTTGGATAATGGAATTCATGGATGAAGAGCGTGAGGGGATTGGGTGTGGCAGGATGTATATAAGGAATTCATGAGTGAGCAATCCAATTGAAGGAGGGGGAATTGGACGGCTAAGATTAGTTCTCGCGGTTCTCGCAATAAAAAGGGTTTTCAAATGAACTTTTCACTATATATATATATATATATATATATATATCTAGTGGGGTACCCGCGCAATGCGGTGGCGGCGAATAAAGAGGAGGTTGTGATAACTTTTGTGTAGAATAATCGGAAAGAGCTAATATGAGTTTGTGAAGATTCTTTGCGAGATGAAGATAATACGAGTTTGTAAAGATTCTTTGCGAGAACCACTTTGAAATTAAGAATTAAATTGCTAACTCTGAGTTATTTGTGTTTCAGTTTGTTGAAAGAGTTTTGTCGTATGGCTAAATCATGAAGTTGCTGATGATATATATGTATGTATATGTTGTTTCATAGTTCCAATTATTATGTAATTGAGTTAGAATGCAATGTTTATAAATTTCAACTCTTAGACTCTTTCATTGTTTGCTGTTTGTGAAATCTCTTGAATTTGATTTATTGAAAACAAGAATTTAGGTGATCTCATGAATTAAAAGTTAATATTAAAAATATATGATTAGACTTAATTCAGTTATAAGTATGGTGATCTTATTAATCAAAAGTTAATATTAAAAATATATGGTTAAAATAATTCAGTTATAAGTATTGGTTTAAATTCATTAATTGTCGGTTATATTTTTAATATTTATTTGTTTAAATTCATTAATTGTGAACTTAAATGAGAGGGTAAAGGAGAGGTATAAATGAGGGGTATTTTAGTAAATTTACTCTTCTTAAAATTAAGAGTTTTTTAGGTGGTAGATGTATTATATAAGAGTAAGATATATATATATATATATATATATATATATATATATATATATATATATATATATATAGTGAAATGTTCATTTAAGAACCGTTTTTATTGCGAGAACCGCGAGAACCAATCTTAACCGTCCAATTCCCCCTCCTTCTATTGGATTGCACACCCATGAATTCCTAA
This sequence comes from Dittrichia graveolens, assembly GCA_038502395.1. Taxonomy (NCBI): domain Eukaryota; kingdom Viridiplantae; phylum Streptophyta; class Magnoliopsida; order Asterales; family Asteraceae; genus Dittrichia; species Dittrichia graveolens. Next base: position 81,454,517 of record JARJIL010000001.1, on the reverse strand, counting down.
CATGTACCCTGCCACACCCAATCCCTTCACGTTCTTCATCCATCAATTCCATTATCCAAAATGAATGACTAAGATTGGTTCTCGGGGTTCTCGCAATAAAAACGGTTCTCAAATGAACCTTCCCCTATATAGACACACATATACTGTTATGTGGATTGCGGTTCTATTTCTAAAAAGGATCTAGTTTCTTTCAGAGTTATGGGTGATTGATAAAGCGTTGAATTCAGAATATGTATTTATGGCACCTCAAATAATAATAATAATAATAATAATAATAATAATAATAATAATATATAATAATAATAATAATAATAATAATAATATAATACAATAACTTAACTAAAAATACATTTTTCATTAAAAGTAATAAAGAGAGGATAAGAAACCTGTATATTGTTATGCGGATTGGTGTTCTATTTCTAGAAAAGGCATGGATTCCAGCGAACCAAATAAAAACAAGATTTAGGAATGTTCAATTCCAGTTCTGTTCAATTCCATCCAATTCTAGCGAACCAAACGCCCCCTTAGAGATAAGGTGATCGTTATAAGCGATAAATATATAAGCAGGCCGGTGTCGGTTTCAGTTTTTCTTATTTTTTGGGTTCGGTTCCGGTTCTAAGATTCGGTTTTTTACTTAAAACCGGACTGGAATATTAAAGCACAATGATTTTAACACTTTTTAAAACAAAATTTAAAATTATCTTATCTTATATTTAATTAATATGTAACAAAATTTTCACTTATTTAATTTAAATTTTTTTTAAAGGCAAAGAAATATATGAACATTGTTGATTCGTTACGAGTAGAAAATAACCTTTGATGATAATGATAAATTCTTTTTACTTTTTTATTAACGTATGATATTTTTTTAATGTATACAAGTAGAAAATAACCTTTCAATAATCATCATAAATTAATCAAAATTGGTTGATATTTTTTGATATATAATCTATGGTATGCAAGCTTAGGTAGAGAAAATTTTAATAGAGATTTCAAATATTTCGGGTTTTACCGGTTTTGGAACACCTGAACCGGTTACACCTATACGGGACGGTTCTCGATTCTAGATTTTGACCATTTTCAGGTTCGATCTGGTTTTGGAACCACGCTCATCCCTAAGCGAGAGCTTCCCTTATGGGGTCCTTAGACGTGCTAACATGATATTTTTATGCTGACATGATTTTTTTTTATCTTTTTCTACCCATAACTAATACCAATCGTATACATACATACATATATATATATATAAGTTCATTTAAGAACCATTTTTATTACGAGAACCGCGAAAACCAATCTTAGCCGTCTAATTCCCCCTCCTTCAATTGGATTGCTCACCCATGAATTCCTTACATGCCCCTTGCCACACCCAATCCTCCCACGCTCTTCATCCATGAATTCCACTTACCAATTTAATGACTAAGATTGATTCTCGCGGTTCTCACACTAATAATGGTTCTCAAATAAACCCTACTCTCTATATATATACATATATATATATACACACATATATATATATACAGGGCCGGCCCATGACTTGTGCGGTATGGGCTTGGGCCCAGGGCAGCAACCAGGAGGGGGCATCAAATTTTTCATGGATCTGTCGCATACATGTACTCATTAGTTTAATTTTTATAATCTGCTATGGAAATGAGAAGTTCAGAACGCAGGACGCTAAGGGCATGGCTGCGGAATAGGAGGGGGCGAGTAGGAAACTGGAAAAATCAAAGTCGACGTTTGGAGTTTCGATGGGCACGAATCACAATTCACAAACAGTCAAACCAACTTTAATGGCATGAAGGTAGGCAACGAATTGACGATTTTAACACATTCCAATTTCCATGGTTTCTGAAAGTGAGTTGTATTCTAAGATCAATTTGAAGGTGTTTGTGTGAAAATAATGTTCATTGTTATGGTTTTAGTAGTAGAATTCCAAATTCATGTAGTAATTATATAAATGGTTTGGAAGTATTGTTTGCAGAATTATGAGTTTGGAATGGTTTGGAAGTTTGCAGATCACTAGATTGGAAGAAGCAGAGTAGCAAGTTTTGGTTTGCGTGGTTCATATGAGTTTTGACTATTTTTTGTTTTTATTTGTTTTGGATGGATAGTTTACATGCTCCTTGAGTTGTACATTTTAAAGTGAATTTTGTACAGAGGACATATTTAATAATATAAACCTTTAGTTGTTAAAAAAATAGATTGTTGGAAACATGATGGAAATGGTTTAAATTTCAATATGTTGTGGTTTTGTTGGAATCTAATTTTTCCAAATTCATGATGTAAATGGTTGGTTCTCAATCTGTTAAGTTTGATAAATTAAAGAGTACATCTACTTCAAAAGTTTAATTTTTTATCGGGTTTTATCCTTTTAAGCTTGAATTTTATTTTTTAATCTTCTTTGTTTTGTCATTTGCTTGATTGTAAAATTCTCAAATGGGGCATCATTAGTCTATCTTGCCCAGGGAGTGAAAAACCTATGGACCGGCCCTATATATATATACACACACACATAATCCCCCACGCTCTTTATCCATGAATTTCACTTACCAATCAAACGGCTAAGATTAGTTATCGCGGTTCTCACACTAATAATGGTTCTCAAACCGTCTCCTATATATATATATATATATATATATATATACTAGCAAGGTACCCGCGCAATGCTGCGGCGACAAGTAATTTCTATTATACATTATGTTGCTTTTAAAAATGTAATAATATGTTATTCGCTCAATTCAATGTCACGAAAAAATATCTTACATTGTCAGTTTTTTTATTTTTTTATTTGCATAAAGTATTTTTTTAATTTTATTTGTATACGTGTTTGGCAAAATAGCTGGTAGCTAGAGCTGGATAGTGTAAAATGATTAAAAAAGACAAATCATAAAAATAGGAGAAATTGTAAAATAATTAAAAAGGGTATTTAGATAATTTTGTATATAAAAAAACTTTCAACTAGTCTTAAAAACTACTTAAAGAAGCTTTTTATTTGGAGCTTTTTGTTAAAAAAAACCTTCAATTTTTTCATCCGAACAAAACTTTTAGCTTTTCTTTTTCAAAATAAAAAACTGTTAGAACCTAGAGGTGGTTGAATAGGCTATATGCCCACTTTTTCAAGTTTTTAATAATATTTGCAAGTAAATAAAGAATTCAAGGAAGAAAGATATCACCAATAAAGTAGCTAGGAACACAATAATTTATAGTGGTTCAAGCAAGGGTTAACAACCTTGCTCTACATCCACTTCTTGGCCTCACCCACCAAGAGTTGCTCCACTAACTTCTCCCTTTGAAGGTAGAGATAAACCTTTTACAACTTCTCTCTTTAGCTTCCAAGAATTACACTTCACTCTTGAAAACAAGGCTAAGATAAACCTCACTTCACTCTAATTTGAAAGGCTAGAGTTGATCCTCACTATTACAAATATATATGAAAGTAATGAAGTAATTGAACTTGAATGCTTTCACTCTTGCTTGATTCTTGATCTTGGTTTTTCAAGGAATATGAGCTCACAAGATTTTTATGTATTCTCTGTGTTTTTCATATGGCAAGAGGTTGGTAAAAAACAAGACTTGAGTTGCCTTAAATAAGGAAAAATGTGCAAGGTCAAAAAGTGTCCAGACAGTCCACGGTCGATCCACGGTCGACCGTGGCATCGACCGTCAGCCTGCTGGAACTTTTTGAGCCTTGTGAATATAGACGTTTGCATTTTACCAAAACCACACACAACCCATTTTTACCATAAAAATGCACTGAAAAGAAGTTTTAGAAAAGTTGGGTTAGTGCCATACTTCTTAAGTTTAAATTTAATCATGAAAATGGTAGTTTGGAAACCAAATGCACAAAGCATGTTGGAAGGTTACCTCTTTGGGAGATTCCTTTTGCTAAATATGGTTTTGGCTTATTTCAATAGAAGATTGTGTTTAGTATTTGCCAAAACAGAAATTTCATTTGCTTTGACTACCAAGCTTGTGATTTTATAAAAACTCAAATTCATTTGATTATTTATTTTGTAAGCTCATAAACTTCAAACGTTTATTTGTAGGAATCTTCGACATCGGCTTCTACTTGAACTCGGATCTTGACGATTGGAGCTTGGACATTTGATGAAGCTTGTTTTGTAGATTATAGATAAGAATATATTTGATTGAATATATATATATATATATGTATATGTGCACATATGTTAATGTTAATACATACAATTATATAAACAAGATTTATATTTTTGTGTCAACAAAAGAGGATATATTTATAAGCCTATTTTTCCATACAATCTCCCCCTTTTTGTTGAAGATAAAAATTTATAACTTGTATAAGAATTGTATATGTAACTTTAACATGTTAACATGTGCATATATACATATATTATCTTCTCCCCCTTTTTTGTCTTAACAAAAAGGAGACTCCCCCTTGACATAAGCTCCCCCTTGAACGTAGAGCTCTACTTCTTGAGATGTTTGATCTATAATATATGGAAATACTACCAAGAACTTGCAAAAGAGATGTGAGTATAAACAATATTCTAAATATGCATTTATTACAAGCCAAGGTTCAAGTAACATAATTCATGGCATAAGAATCATAGCAAATAGTAGCAAATATCATATCAACAAACAATCACCATAACTACTTCCCCTTGAATCACCACAATTTATCTTGTCATGACCCTAATGACACTAGATTTGTAAAAGACCTTTGCTTTGTAAAAGCATGACAAGAGGTAATATACTTCAACATAATTGAGAGTGTGTTCAAAGAATATAGCAAAGTCCTTGACAATATGTTCATAATGTGTATGTGTCCTAAAGTGGAGAATGATTTAAAACTTTTATTAATCATGTGATAGCTAATGTTAGTTAAGATATATTAAGCATGAATAGATTGAGTTTGGGCATTAAAAGTCAAAAAATAAAAATTGAAAATCTCAAAAATTTCCAGTGAGCTGACGGTCGATGCCCGGTATCGACCGTGGTTCACCTGGAATTTTCATGTGCACGATGGTCGATGCTACGGTCGACCTTGTATCGACCGTAGGTGAGCTGTTTGAAATTTGACTTTTTGTCCTTTGTGACATGATATTTATATACTTATCATACTTAACCAACACCAATATCATCTATTTATTTTTCTTTACACAACGAAAAAATCATTTTCAAAGCAAATATACTTTTTTCTTAGAAATCTCCCAAATTCTATAGATCACATGATTATTTGGTGCACAAAGAGAGTTCTAAGAAAAGGAGGAAGAGATAAAAGTATACCTTTATCAAGAAACTTGTGAAGATAAGAAGTCACGAGACGAAGAATCTTCAACCGTGAATCCAACCGAGCCTTTGAACGCAACTTCAACCGTAAGGTAAAGTATTTTTTCTTGTGATGATTTTCAAGCTTTTTGAAAGATAAATGTTTGAAAATGGCGGCTAGCGTTTGTGGGGGAAGATAAGATGAGGTGTGGTGGAGAGGAAAGAGAGAGAAAAGGCAAAATAGGGTCAAAAATCCGTCAGGCCTACGACGGTCGATCCACGGTCGACCGTGATATCGACCGTGCCTTTTGCTTAGTTTTTGAATTTAGGTAGTGATCTGACGGTCGATCCACGGTATCAACCGTGAGTCGACCGTGGTACTTCTGGAATGTATATTTTGACCATTTTCATGCATTTAGGTGTAATTTTCAAGGAACATGTTCCATCATTCCTAAACCAAGTCGTAACATTTCAATTTTTAGCGGTTTAGCGAATATGTTGACAATATTTTCACATGAAGCAACCTTTTCTAAATTTATATTTCCTTTTTGCATATTGTCACGTAGGAAATGATGCCTAATTTGAATGTACCATCTTCATATTGTTTTATTTGAAGTCCAAGAAAGTAATTCAACTCATCCATCATTTTCATTTCAATTTCATTATGTATAAGATTTGAAAACTCATCACACAAATCTTGACATGTTGACCCAAATATGATATCATCCACATAAATTTACACAAGCAAGATGTCATTTTTCTTTTTCTTTGTGAATAAATGTATTATCAACTTGACCTATACTATATTCATTTTTCAACAAGAATGATTTTAATTTATCATACCATGCTCTAGGTGCTTGTTTAAGGTCATACAATGCTTTTCTAGGATTATATACATATGATGGGGTCTTCAAAAATCAAAACCGGGAGGTTGACATACATAGACTTCCTCATTTATAAAGCTATTTAGAAAAGCACTTTTGACATCCATTTGATATATTTAAAATTTTGAGCATAACCATAAGCAAGTAGACTCCAAATGGATTCTAATCTAGTAACCGGAGCAAAGAATTTGTCATAGTCTATCCCTTCTTGTTGATTATATCATCAGGCTACTAGTCTAGCTTTGTTTCTAGTGATATTTCCATTTTCATCAACTTTGTTTCTAAATACTTATTTAGTTTCAATTATTATGTGACCACTAGGTAAAGGTCCTAAGTCCCAAACTTGGCCTCTCGTAAATTGATTTAACTTTTCTTGCATTGCCATTGCCCAATTTTCATCCTTAATTGCCTCTTTAATATTATTGGGTTCTATGTGTGACACAAAGGCAAAGAATGTATTAAGGTGTTGGGCTTGGGATCTAGTGAGCCTTTGATTTAGGTTTCCTATAACTTGAGTTCTTGGATGGTTTTCTACCTTTGATGATTTCATATAGTGTTTTACTTAACATTGGTCTAATCAAAGCTTGTAAAGACCTATTTTTCCTTTCAACAACCTCATTAGATTGGGGAGTGTGCGGAACCGAAAAGTTATAAGAAACTCCATGTTTATCATAAAATGCTCCAAATTGCGCTACATTGACAACTTCTCTTTCATGGTTGGTATGAATTGAGATAATCATTCAACCCAATTGGTTTTGAATTTTCTTGCCAAGATTCTTGAATTTGTCAAAAGCTTCAATTTTTGTTTTAAAAATAATGTCCATGCATATCTAGAAAAGTCAATAACAACAACTAGTGTGTAGAAGCTTCCCCCATAACTTTGAATTAATGAAGGCCCAAAGACATTTCTTAGTTTTTATAGCATTTTAGATTTATGAGATGAGTGCACTTGTTTTTCTATCTTACATGCATCACAAAAATGATTATCGAATTTAACATTTGGTAAGACTCTAACAAGCTCATTTATAGTCAATGTTTGTACTAATCTCATGTTAGCACGTCCTAGTCTTCTATCGATTATAGATGCAAGACATACTTGTGTGTTAGGATTATCACCAAGTCTACATGTATAGAGTCCATTTCTCCAAACATCTTTTACTAAAACTTTATCATCTTTGCATATCAAGCTTTCATGTTTAGAGAATTTAACATTTAGATCTTTATCACATAGTTGACCAATACTTATTAAGTTGTAAGCTAAACCTTTAACATGCTCAACATTCAAGAATTTGATATTGTCATGAAGAGTGTTACCTTTACCAACTACCTTTCTTCTTAGGTTGCTTCCAAACACCACATGTCCTCCATCATACTCCTTGTATGAAGTGAAGAGTTCTCTATTACGGATCATGTGTTTTGAGAAACCACTATCAAGAATCCATTAATGAGACATAATCTCATTTTTGTTGCACCCCTACACTTGTGTAATTTTCATTCAAGCTTTTGGTACCCAATGTTTCATGGGTCCAGGATGGTTAGTATCAAAAACTCCTACTCTAATCCACCTTTGTGTAATCTTGAACCCTTTATGATACCATGTGTTCATAGAGTTAATAGGTTTATGAGAATGTCTTGATTTTTGAATTGTATTTGATTTAGGTTTCTTGAATCCAAGTCCATGCCTTGTAGTTGGAGTATAAAACTTTCTTATTAATTCATTACTTGCAACCTTTGGCATACAAGTGGAAGAACTAGAAACAATGTTGCAATTTTGAACTTTTGGAAAATTCCAGTGAGCTGACGGTCGATGCACGGTCGATACCGTGGGTCGACCGTGAGGCTCCTGGATTTTTTCTTCCCCTTTTTCTTTCACAAATTTGATAGGTGTTAAGTGACTAGTTGGCATGTTGTTTGAGTAACTTGAGAACCCAAGACCACCCTTATCTTTTGATGATTTTTGAATATTTAACATCTCATCTAACTTGGTTGAACTATCTTCAAATTTTGACAAGGTGGTTGTGTCAAAATTTGTCTTTAGCTTACTTTCCAAATCTTTCAAGCTTGGAGATATATGAGAAGCAATTTTACTTTCTAGATCTTTTATTTTCAAGTTCAAGTCATCATTTTCATTTCTTAACTTGACATTTTCCTTTTTCAAGCTCTTGTTCTCATTTTTTAACTCCTCATTTTTAGCAAGTATTTTAGAACTAAAATCACATAATTGATCATATTGATGGTCATCATTATCACTATAGTAGCTAGAATCGTAATGTACCTCACTTGTCTCAAAAGCCATGAGACATTTTCTTCTTTTCTTTCCTCTTCTTCATCACTTGAAGATTCTTTGACATGTTTAGCTTTAAGTGCAATGGATTTGCTCTTTTCTTTCTTTAGCTTGGCAATCTCATCATCTTTTTGCATGATTACTTCATACACCTTGAGATTTCCTATTAGCTCATCCATTTGTAGTATGTTCAAGTCCTTTGACTCCTCAATAGCCGTCACTTTTGCTCTCCATTTTGGTGAAAGAGCCTTAAGAAACTTTCTTACAATCTTTTTGTTAGTGTAAGTAGTCCCAAGTGCCTTGAGACTAGTAACAATAGTATTAAACCTTGTAAAAGCATCATCAATTTTCATATCATCAAATATTTGAAATTGTTCATATTGCTGAACAAGTAATTCGGTTTTGTTATCTAGAACTTGGGCATTTCCTTGATGTGTGATGACAAGAGATTTCCAAATAGCATTTGCACTTTCACACATGAAAACTCTTTCAAACTCTTTTCTAGGTAAAGCATTGTATAGAAAAAGTTTTGCTAGAAAATTTTTGAAACCATTTTCTTGTCCTCTTGATCCCATTTTTCTTTAGGGGTTGGAACATAAGCATTTTGTTTAGAATCAAAGGTTTTTGGAACATGATCTCCTTCTTCAATAATCTCCCAAAGGTCAATATCTTTGGCCTTTACATAGGTCATGAATCTTTGCTTCCAATAGCAAAAGTCTTCTTCTTCAAGAAGTGGAGGTCCAACCATAGAATTCCCCTCTATATAATTTTGTCCCATTTTATCAATTCAAAAAAAAATTTGAAAAATATTTTTAGAAGATTTAAACAACTTTTCAAAAATTATCTAGAGCAACTTGCTCTGATACCAATTGTTAGAACCTAGAGGGGGGTGAATATGTTATATGCCCACTTTTTGAAGTTTTTAACAATATTTGCAAGTAAATAAAGAATTCAAGGAAGAAATATAACACCAATGAAGTAGCTAGGAACACAATGATTTATAGTGGTTCAAGCAAGGGTTAACAACCTTGCTCTACATCCACTCCTTGGCCTCACCCACTAAGAGTTGCTCCACTAACTTCTCCCTTTGAAGGTAGAGATAAACCTTTTACATCTTCTCTCTTTAGCTTCCAAGAATTACACTTCACTCTTGAAAACAAGGCTAAGATAAACCTCACTTCACTCTAATTTGAAAGGCTAGAGTTGATCCTCACTTCTCTCTAATTCTAAGGCTAGAGATGATCCTCATTTCTCTCTAATTCTAAGGCTAGAGATGATCCTCACACTATTACAAATATATAAGAAGGTAATATAGTGTTTGAACTTTGAATGCTTTCACTCTTGCTTCAGTCTTGATCTTGAAAGATTGAATATTTATCAAAGAGTATGAGCTCACAAGATTTAGTATGTGTTATGTGTTTTTCAGATTGCAAGAGCTTGGTAAAAAACAAGACTTGAGTTGCCTTAAATAAGGAAAAAGGTGAAAGCTCAAAAAGTGTCCAGACTGTCCACGGTCGACCGTGGCATCGACCGTCGGCCTGCTGGAACTTTTTGAGACTTGTGAATATAGACGTTGGCCTTTTACCAAAATCACACACAACCCATTTTTACCATAAAAATGCTCTGAAAAGAAGCTTAAGAAAAGTTGGGTTAGTGTCATACTTCTTAAGTTTGAATTTAATCATAAAAATGGTAGTTTAGAAACCAAATGCACAAAGCATGTTGGAGGTTTACCTCTTTGAGAGATTCCTTTTGCTAAATATGGTCTTGGCTTATTTCAATAGAAGATTATGTTTAGTATTTGCCAAAATAGGAATTCATTTGCTTTGACTACCAAGCTTGTGATTTTATAAAAAATTTCTCAATTTTTATAAAAGTTTTTATAAAAATTATTTTGTAAAAACTTAAACTCATTTGATTATTTATTTTGTAAGCTCATAATCTTCAAACGTTTGTTTGCAGGAATCTTCGACATCGGCTTCTACTTGAACTCGGATCTTGACGATTGGAGCTTGGCCATTTGATGAAGCTTATTTTGTAGATCATAGAAGAGAATATATTTGATTGAATATATATATATATGTATATGTGCACATATGTTAATGTTAGTACATACAATTATATAAACAAGTTGTATATTTTTGTGTCAACAAAAGAGGATATATTTGTAAGTCTATTTTTTCCAACATGGACAACTAACAAAAGGTAATTAACTTTTTTTTATAACACCAAACAATATATTTAGATTTTGTTGATGTATCCTTTGATCTAGAACACGTAATGAACAACTTAGAACATTTTTATTTCATGGATTTGAAAATGCGAGGATTTCAATCCCTTAACATATAGGCTATCGTCATTTTTTATTCCTAATAAAGTTTTTTTTAATCGTAGACAACAAAATACTTAAATTTTTATTTGAAACAAAATAATACATACAACATTTAAACGTTACATTAACTTATTTCCTTATAAATAACATATATGAATTTAAATTAACTCACAAATAGAAATATATTTTATGTGAGTACCATAAGGCATTATATCAAATATCTACATATGGTCACATTTTTTATTCTCATACCAACATTCAAAAGTTGTTGATTTTGTATATAATAATCATAAATCTTTAACAAAAACAAAATTCATTATTTAAAATACAAATCACTTTATACAATTTCATGACCGAACCAAATCTCATTCATCTTCTTTGTATATATCTCTTAAAACCCTTTATGATATATTAATTTATCAAATTTAATTTCAAAAACAAGCTAAAGATGAACAAAATGAAAAAAGTAAATAAAGACTTTGTACAAAAAGATAGAGAATTATGGATGATGATGGAGATGAATCAACCAAATTGCTTTTTGACAAGAGGGAGAAATGAATATTTTTCTAAATAATATGGGTTTAAAACTTTAAGTACATACAATAAGACACGAGGGGTGAGAAATAAGCAAAGACAAACAATATGTAATTTCTAGCGTGTACAATTTTAAAAGGAGAGTTGATTCGTACATAATAGTTTTTAGTCAAGTACAAGTAGTTAATGCATATGTTACAATTTGAAAATATATAAAATTATTGTGTATGGTCACTTTTGTTGTGTAAGAGGATCACCTTCGTTTATTGTGTATGATCATTTTTGTTGTGTAACATGATCACCTTTCTTTTAAAAGCTTCAATATATAATTGTTTGGAGATTTATGTTATATCATTAAAATATATAAATTTATATTAGTACAGGTAAAATTATGAGTTTTAAAAACTCAAAATAATGTCATACTATTTAAATTGACAAGTGTCAATTTTAAAAGACACAAAATCTTTTTATATATAGGTAGATATATGACTTGGTACAAGTTATTGTCGTACATATAGGCATAAATTATTGCCATACATACATACATATATATATATATATATATATATATAATACTAGCATCATACCCGTGCAATGGTACGGAGTCGAATAGTTTTTATTTTATAATATGTCGCTTTCAAAAATGTAATTATATGTTATTCGCAAAATTCAATGTCACAAAAAAATTTCTTTAGCACCATGTCCCATTTTTTTCAAATTTTCTTTTATTTGCATAAACTATTTTATTAATTTTAAAAATAAAATCTAAAAGACATTAAAATAAGGGAAAAAATCATATTTGTGAAATAAGGATAGAGAAGTTAATAAGATATTAGAAATTATGTTGTTATGGGTATATAATTATGTTTGTGTGAGGGTATATTTTAATTGAATAAAAAGTTAAAGTAAATTAGGAGAGAGATTGAAATGATTAAAGATTGAGTGGATGAGATTAAGTTAAATAGAATGAAAGGTCAATATGTTGTTTTGATTGAATTTTAAGAAGTCTTAAAATTAATAAGGAAAGATAGTGTTAAATGCTTTATATAGTAGTATAGATGTAGAAAATCAATAATATCTCTACTTGGTTTTGTGAGCAACATGCCCCACGTTTTTTTTATTACTATTATTATTATTATTATTGTTGTTTTATTATTATTTTATGTTCGATAATGTGTTCGCTTATTATTATTATTATTATTATTATTATTATTATTATTATTATTATTATTATTATTTCATGCTTGAAAAGAATAATAAAACACATTATTGAACTATGTGTTTGAAAAGAACTCGGTTGGTTCAATAAAATCAGGCTTAGACAGAAATATGATATAATCGATTTTTTTAATTATACACCTTTTTTCTATAGTAAAACAAAAACAACAATGATAACAATAATAATTATTATTATTATTAATAATTTCAATAAAAGTTGCTTCAACAACAGTGCCCCTTTGCTATGTGTCACATGTTATCTACAATTTCGTAACATAAAAAGAACTTGATTTTTTCATAAAAAGAGAACCCGCTTATATAAAAAAATAATGTGTTTGAAAGAATGGATTATAGCATGCTTTTGTCTAAGCCTATCTTTTTATTGAACCAACCGGGTTCTTTTCAAACACGTTGTTTTATTATATACGCGGGTTCTTTTTATAGAAAATCAAGTTTTATCGATTAGTTATCAAACAGATAATTCATATAAACTAAATTGAGTAACTATTATATATAATTTAATAAGATTCTTATATTCTATTTTAATAACTAAACTTTACATATTTAAAAAAATCAAAGTCAATACATTTTTTTAAAAGTCAAAGCAAAAACAAATTAACTTAATTATTAAAGATTTCATAACCTTTTTTTTAGTTTTAGAGAACAAAAAAGTAAATAATATAAAAAAATAAAGAAAATAGACACGTCATCAAACGAAAATTATTCGTCGTCACCGTATTACATGAATACTATACTCGCTACGTCTTGAAAACGGACATGTTAACGAGTAAAAATTATTCGTTGCCGTCGCATTACGCGAGTATCATGATAGTGTGTGTATATGAGTATATATATGTAGAAAATCAATAATACCTCTACTTGGTTTTGTGAGCAACATGCCCCGCGTTTTTCTTTATTATTATTATTATTATTATTATTATTATTATTATTATTGTTGTTGTTGTTGTTGTTGTTGTTTTTTTTTATTATTATGTGTGTGTATATATATATATATATATATATATATTATTTATATCTAATTATTAGGCCATCCGTATGGCTTCTCCTTTTCCCTTTCCAACCTCAATGCCACATCAGCGTCACATCAGCTTTTTTTACTTTTCTCTTCCCAACCCAAATCAACCCCAAACCCAAGTATAGTCTTTTCTTTTCAACCCAAACAACCTAAATATTTTTCTCTCTCCTCACTCTCATTAAAAAACCAAAAAAGAAAAAAGAAAAAAATAAAAATAAAAAAGTCTGACACTTCTTTCGGTTTAGCTCGGTTTGGCGGACCCGAATTAAATTTTTTTTGATGAAACCCGAAACACCCGTAGGGGTGTTCCTGATGCTACCCGTTGAACCCAAAACAACCCGAGGGTACTCGGGCCATGCTATACTCATGGTCTTAATGCATATGATGTGCTAGACATCTAGCATAAAAATTCATGGATAGTAGGTGTCAAATGTAATAGTATATGTCACCAGCCCATTAAGTTACACATGTGAAGCCTAGTTGATTCCTTTGTTCTTCGGCCCAACAGAAACCACAATCTCATGAAATTCATAATGTTTCTTCTATATCTCAATTGCGGCAGTGTCTATTTATTTTACTTTTCCTCCATTAAAACAGAGTTTAAGCTTCTACTTTTTCTTATAATCTCTAAATGACTTTAAATCCTTATCTCCACTTAATATATAACAATAACATTTCAACTCTATTAAATTTTATTCTGATTAGATATATTTACATATGTAAGTTTTTTTGTTGTTACATATATATATATACATACCAATTTCAACCACTTGTTCTTTAATTTACGAAATCTTTTCATTGGGATCCATGAAAAAGAGAATGGCAAAATTCAACAAATCAAAGATGAAAATCAGAAGACCAAGAAACAAAAGTGCTATACTCATATATTACAACTGCAACTTCTTCGTGAAATTAGGGTTTTCCTTGAAAACTTAGCTTATGAATAAGTGGGTCCAACTAAGATTTGGATAACCCATTTGAGGTAAAGACCTGCAACCAAAGGAAATAAAAGGACTTAATGATTCTAACGTCAACAATAAGCTTTATGAAACCTGTTTAATTTAGAAAATAAAGAGTTATGATTGATGAAAATAATTCTAAACATAAAATGATGACATTAATTATAATCTCTTTTCTAGTAATATAGCTTAAATATTAAAGACCCAAAAAACTATTTGAGAACACTATAGCAAGTTAAAGTAAAATTAATGGAGAGAGCTCATCTAGTAATGACTTAGGATTTAATGTTTGTTAATTTAGTGGACAAATATTAGTAAGTTTATTAGTTAGATTTAAAAGTTTTGATCTACTAAATAATGAAAAGTAGAAAATTCAGAGCGTACACCTATGACTGACTTGCATAATGTTAGTCTACCTCCCAAGCACATCTAGTAATTAGCATATACATATATATATATATATATATATATATAGATAGATAGATAGATAGATAGATAGATAGATAGATAGATAGATAGATATAGAGAGAGAGAGGGAGAGAGAGGGAGAGAGAGAGAGAGAAATGGTTTTGATATACTTTCATGATCAGAGTACAATGGAGAACTGTGCACAATTGATTTTGTGTATAATGTAGATGAAGAAACATTATGATAAACATTAATCCAACAAATATATGTATTCGAAATCCAAAATTTCATCATGTTCATTAGATGTCAAAAGATCTTGAACCCTTTGGGGAGGTGGAGAAGACAAGAAAAAAGTAGCGTGGATAGCATGGAAAGATGTAATTGCTTCAAAAAATCAAGGAGAACTTGAGGTTGGGAGTCTAAAATCTCAAAATTTAGCACTACTTGCTAAATGGTGGTGAAAATTGAAGACTAATAAATGGATCTCTATGGTCTGAAATCATTAAATCTCTTCATGGTTATTACCGAAAGTAAAAATACATCATGATTTGGCTGATGCTCATCTTGACCTCCACATTTTAATCCATCCAATTGTTTCTCACCTGGTCACTCAAATAAATAGAGCTGGGACCTTGATCCATCTGGTAATTTTACGGTTGCCTGGTTGCGTAAGAAGCTGGATGCATTTTTTCTATGTAATAATCAGAGTTTGAAGACTAATTGGATCAGAATTGTTCCTAGTAAAGTCAATATTGCGGTTTTGAAGTCTCAACACAGAAGATTGGCTACATTTAGCAATCTTGCAAAAAGAGGAACCATCTCATAACCAAAAGTATGTCCATTCTATTCCTTGGAGCTTGAAACAGAAGATCACCTTTTCATGACGTGTGGTTTTTCTGTAAGGTTACTAAAAGAAGTTGGTAAATAGTGAAAGTTGGTCATTCCGGAAGGACCGTTGGAATAAATTGGGGAGAAAGATTGACATTCAAAGGAACAAAGCTTGATATTTTTATGGTCATTGTGTATACCTATATATGGCTTATCCGGAAGTTGAGAAATGAAATGGTTTATGGAGGCAGTAAGAAATCAATAGAAAAAGTATTATCTTATCTTTAAGGATTGCCTTATTTTTTATGTTATCATAGAGAAAGTTTAAAATCTAAATTATCTTGGCATACATAGTATAATTTTCCTTTTTATTATTTCCTTTATAACTTGTTCTTGGGTTCTAACAACTTGCTAGCTCCTGTTTTATAATATAAAATTCTGCTCCCATTAAAAAAAAAGGATCTTGAACTATTATGTCCACATTTTATTCATTAAATACAATTTGATACGAAGCTCTAACCACGTACTTTATTTATCCTCAAGAAAAGTGAAGGTCCTTTTGGACGTAAATTCTTTTTTAAGTAGAAGGTTTTACATAAGTACGTTGCTTTTACAAGATTGAGTTTTATTTTTGCTATTGATGCTAACAAGGTATATCATGCCCGCATGTTGTGTCGAGATGATATTTAAATAATTACATTAATATTAATTTAATTTATATATAGTATTATAGATGGTTGTTCAAAGGTAGCATATCTACATATAATATAGTTTGATAATCTTCATGTAAGAAGATGAAAAATAGAATTGTTTTTTAGCAAACTGTAGTTTGTTAGAGGTGTGATTGTTTTCTAAAAAAAGAATAGGGCTTGTAATAAAATATATATATAAGAAGTGTGTACTTTTTTGAGATTATATATTCAATTTTATTTATCAAATTTTTAACATTAGGTTATTACTCTCTTTAGTTTGTTTCAAAAGTTGAAACCACTTCTTTTGACACATTATGTCCACATTTTCGAAGACTTGCTTGTCTATCTTGTCATAAATTGTGATAATGCAAATTATTATTAATATTGTAAAGAACAAATATTAATTCATTTTGAAACCATGTAATAGACATGTTAAAAGTTATAAAGTTGAAATATAAGTCATCATAGTTTGATTATAAATGCTAAATTTGAAATATAAATAAGAAATTTATTGAATTATAATTAGATAATGTTTACCTTATTATTGAAAAAGAATTATTTTAAATGAATTGGAAAACTTCCGAGTAACATGTATTAAATACAAAGAAGCCGGTCATAACACTTGATATAAAATGATCCTTCAAACTCTAAAAACATGTAAATAAAATCAACAAATACCTTTAGTAGGAAATGGGATATATTATGATCCTATAATTTATAATTAAATAGACATGTTTACATATGGTTGTGTGTATCATACGAAAAATTTTACATTTTGTTGTACTAATCTTTTAAAAGTTATATTTAAGTTTGCTTATACACAATAGAAAAACAAGATAAATTTGTTACATAAATATTTTAATAAAATATTATATCTAAGAGTTTGTTACATGGAAAATATATCTTCAAGTAATATACATACAAAGTAAAATATGTATGAGAAAATGTTAAGTGATGCTAGCACCATGTAACTTAAATATCTTATCCGCACATTAAGTATAAATTATAAATTATAGATTGATAAGTAAAATATAAAATTACATGACTAATTTACCCTTCAATTAAGTTAGGTTCCACTAATATTACTTAACATTTCTCCAACATGTATAATTCTATAGTTTGATATTTTATGATAGGGTTTAGTTTATAAACATGTATCTAAGTTGTCATTTTTGCTATTGTATGTATCCAACTTTTAAACTTACCATTTAAGGTATCAAAATCTCAAAACTTACCATTATGTGTATCCAGTTACCCATTTAGCAGGTAACCGGTAATTTTTTATTTTTCATTTATTTTTAATACTAATTTAATTACCACATCATTATTAATTTCCACCTCATTAATTTAAAGAACAATCTATGTTCTTCCTTGGTAGCCATGAACATGGACATACATGAGAACCGAATCAGAACTTAAATCAAGAACAAATCACTAAAATCCAACCTTTGACTATCTAAAAGCAAAAAATCAATGATGTTTAGATGACCACGAGCATTGAATGAACCAGAAATCAAAGGAATCAAAAATAGGAATCAAGAACAAATCGAACCAAGTAGGTGTTTGAAGATGGAGATCTGTTCCAGAAACCCAAATGTTTTGAAGATGGAGATTTATTCCAAAAACCCAAACTTTTGTTGAAACCCAGATCTAAAATCAAAAACTTAAACCGATGGTAACCAATTTAGAAATCAAAACTTATTCATATGAAATCTCAACTCAGATCTCAAAAAGACGTCACAACCCAGATCTCAGAATCAAAACCGAACAAAAAAACCCTAAAATCGAACTCATATGGACTCGCGAAACCTAAAATCGAACAATCAAAGAGAAGAAGCAAAAGATGAACCTGCTCAAACAAATAGTTGAATCGTCATTCAAGAACACATGAATAACAGAAGAAGATGCTTGTTAAACCATCAAAATCGATTAGGAACCTCTGAAATCAAACCCAACAAGATGAAATCGATGAAGTATTGAATGGGGAAGAAAACAACGGATGGCGCCTTATGTGGTTATTATTATTATTATTGTAATAATAATTATTATTATTATTGAATGGGGAAGAAGCCATATATTGCAGCGATGAATTGAACGGTCATTATTAAATGGGGAAGAAACGCATATAAATTTGATAAAGTTACCATGGAAGAAGTCAAGAAACCAACTACCCTATCTGTGATTACAAACCCAACACTTTTGTGGCTATTATTATTATTATTATTATTATTATTATTATTATTATTATTATTATTATTATTATTATTACTATTATTACTATTATTATTATATTATTATTATTATTATTCTTATTTTTGAATTATTTTAAAAAGTAAAAATACATGCCACCTGCCATATCACATGTCATGTCAGCGAAACCGGCGCCACATCAACATGTAACTTGCTATAGGAGGTTCGATACATAAAATAGTAAGTTTGAAAAGTTTAGTACATTAATTGGTAAGTTTAAAAGTTTGATACATACAATAGCAAAAGGTGATAACTTTAATACATATTTATGAACTAAAACCTTTATGATATCATTTGTAATATTGTTTTATTTAAATATTATACAAAGTTAAATGTATTATTTTAGTATCTATGTCACTTTATTGAATTACCCTAAGCAATTTTTAATTGTTAATTTACCATCTTGTCATATTTAGAATTCTCACTTAGATAATCTTATATGCTTAACACATTTACTTATACTCTTATGTCACTTTATTAAATTATCTTAAGTAATTTTTAATTGTTAATAACAAAAAAGAATAATAATAATAATTAAACTATAAATTATGTTATTAGGTAAGATGTAATCTTGTAAAAATAAAAGATGAAAAATAAAAATTCTATATTTTGTTAAAATTAAGAATTGAAAGTCAAATATAAGAATAAAAATTTGTTTAGAGGATAAAATAAAAAATGAAATAAATAGTTATTTTTTTATGAATTAATTGTAGGGGATAATTTTGATTTTACTTTTATGCCTCTACTTTTATGAACGCACTTTCAAATAGTTGAGACTTGAGACGTGTTACTCAGTCATTAGTGCCCCGTCAAGAAAAGTGCTGTCACCCTTGGTCACTGTTAGTTACTCTTCTTTCTCTAGTTCTGTATAGTCGCCGGTGGCCGGAGACCGGAGACTCCGGCGAACTCCCCCATCTGAAATTACGCCCACCATGAAGATCAAAATCAAAACTCTCAGAGGCACACACTTTGAGATCGACGTCAAACCTGAAGACACCGTGCGCTTCTCTTTTATCTCTCTCTTCTTATATATATGTTCTGTATTCATGTGTTTATGTATAAATACGTAATATCTAAATACGAATGTTTGCATGTACTAGGGTTTTAAGAGCCCGCGATTTCTTGAATGTATCCAAATTGTCCGTGGTAATTGGAATCGATTGTATCAATGTCAATTGTGTTCCTGTTATATCTGCTTAAATAAAATGCGGCACCTAGGTTTTCCGATCATAATGCTTGCTATGAAGCCCAATTTAGTCGGTACATTTTCTTGGAACATAAAAGATTTCAAAACTTCAAATCCATGTTAATTTTGCTATCTCTAAATCCTTCCACTAATCTTGCTTCTTCAATATGTAAGAAGAGTTGTTACCATCACTTTTCTTTAATCAATCAGTTCCTCTTTTTGTTAATCATGCAAGTATGTTGGAAGCCAGTTTGTAGTCTTGTATTGTATGTTTGTTCTGTGTAATAACTCTGTGAGAGGTGTTGCGTTCCATAGAGGCAACATAAGGTATTATATGATTATATCAATAATAAAGACAATAGTCATTTGGACAGTAAACATTAGACCACAAGCACATAGATAAAACTCTGTATGCTTCGATCATGGGATACACAAAAGGGCACATAACAATTTTGAAAAGGTTTTAAACGTGGACCAGCGAGCTTCTCACCTGAAGTTTCACTTAGCAACAGCAACTGATGACACAATGCTTCACAAGCCTCTGCATGAGAACTAAAACCTTTTGGAAACTAGAGTACCAGTATTCTTCGTTAATGGAATATAGATGATCTTAATTAGGAAAAAAGAAAAGAAGAATTAAACATTTAGTATACTTAAGCTGTGTTACTTGAGATTTGAGAACCTTAAATTCCACCTTAAATCTTAGGCACTCATAAAAAGCACAATAATTCAAAAGATCTTAGCAAAGAGGTAACTAGCTCAAAGATAACTTAAATAAAGGAGGCGGTGATGATTCTATTCCTTGCAAATCTACAATTTTGATTCAAGAAGTGTAGCTTTGGTCTTATAATTTTTAAAATGGATGAAAATATGAAATTTTAGAAAGTATCGGCATAAAGCTTAGAGTGTGTGTTGCCAAAGAAAGGAGGTGGGGCAAGTCAATGGTCTAATCCTTATTCCTTGACTTATGCTGATCTCTTAGTCTCAAACATCGGCTTAAGACCTTTTTAATTTGTTCTTTCAGGTTGCTGATGTCAAGAAAAACATAGAAACTGTTCAGGGTCCAACTGTTTATCCAGCTGCACAACAAATGCTTATACATCAAGGAGAATTTCTCAAGGATGCAACAACACTAGAGGAGAACAAAGTTGCTGAAAATAGTTTTTTTGTCATTATGTTAAGGAAGGTACATATTTGCATATATTTCACATTTTCTTTTTATATGGAAACCTGGCCATCTGTGAACAAAGAGACAGGTCTCAAGTTTGATTTGATTGGAGGAGTTTATTACCAGTTTCATTTGCTAGTGCTGTCTATTCTTTCAGTTACATATTTTGGTTGCTTGCTTATGTAAATATATTGCATCTCTGACCTAGCAAGTGTGCTATCAATTGTAGAGTACGAATTCGGCAAGCAGGTTGTCAACCACTTCATCTGCAACAAATGTGGTTAGTATAAAGAACTTATCTCCTCTTATGGTTTAATAAGCCACAAGTTTTTGTAAAAAATTGACTGCCGATTTGGCATACCATATATTGAATATATGAACCTATATATTTTGACCTGGAAGTGATCTAGATAATTGGAAAGACTTTATTATGCTAGCAACATGCCATTTAATGTGCTAATCAAGAGTTTATCCATTTAGGCTCAGCCTTCACCAGCATCTCAGTCTGCCCCAAGTGTTACACCGTGAGTTCTTTGTATTATTTATTCATAGTTCTTATTTGGAGCAACTTTGAAAGTTTTTGGTTTTATGGGCTTTGCTTTTGTAGTTAATTACAACCTTGGTTTGACATACAGCTCAGAACCTGCTACTCAATCTATATGTGCTCCTATTTCTTTCCTGGTCCCGTCTCTTGACTCGTATGTATACATCATATTATGCCATTTGCGATAAAAGTTTCATTGCTTACATTAGAGATAAATTCTAACTTCTTTTGTTATGTTTTGTTATTATGTTAACTTTAAATATCTGGCATCCTTTTTATCTCTGTCTTTCTTCTTTGAAAGCCGGGTAAAAACCAATGAATATGTTGCAGCAGCTTCAAATCTATTTGCAGGAAGTAGTTTTGAGAATATCATCCAGCAAATCATTGAGACGGGCGGAGGAAGGTGGGAGCGGGAAACAGTTATTCGTGCTCTTCTTGTTGCATTTAATGATCCAGTGAGAGCTATAGATTACCTGTATTCTGTGAGTTAGTTTCCATTTTTTTAGTTCTTTCATCTCTTGCTCTTGATACCTAGTTGGTAAACGTGACAATTTTGTCCCATACATAATCATGAGAGGGTCAATTTGGGTTCCCTTTCATCTTAAATGGGTCAGGTCAAAAGATTTAGCTAATACATACAATCTTTCTAAGTCTTTTTAATATGTTGGATTATCATTGTAATAATATAGTCTTTGTAATCAGCGTATGGCATTAATTGGTCAACCTTACTCGAGCTGTTTTTTTACCCATAACAATAAAATTACCCGTTTCGACTTGAATCCAATTTGACTTACCCAACCCGTAAGCCGTCGCCATTTTGTCACCTCTGATTGTTGGATTATGTTTCATGTTCCTTCCGAGTGGTGATATTGTGCCACGAAAAGGTCGCACTTCTGTAGGAGTTTGACCATAAGATATTGTATCGAAAGATTCAAAGATGCAAGCACATAAATAATCATTGAACAAATAAAATAAAAATCCACAATCTAGAGGGAAACCCCAATATGCTATATAACAATGCCAAAATGATGCTGGACAGTCCCCTAAATACTATTTCCAACGACAGATAAATTTCAACAAAATGAATATTTCCATAGGAACAATATTTTATGGATTTTCATTCTTTGTTCATCAAAATAAAAAATGAATTCATGCAGGGTATACCTGAGGAAGCTGAAGTTCCACCTGAGGCACAATATCTTGTAGGTTGTCTAGCAATGAACCCACCAGCTTCATCTCTTCAACCAGTAGCCCCAGCTGTTAGTCCGAATGCAAATGCACTTAATCTTTTCCCACAGGTAAAATGCTTACTGTTAGTAATGTGCCAATACCTTGGATTTATTGAGAAGTATTCTTGGAGCCTGTTTGGTTCGTGTGATTTCGAGGGATTTCGCAGGATTTGCATTTGAAATCTCGTGTTTGGTAGAAAATAAGAAGGAAGTGAAGGTATTCGTTTGGCAAAATCAAGTAGCAACGGAAGCAAAGTACATAACAAAAATCGATGCCAAACAATGAATACTTCCCATGGACCAAAATCTAACAATGGAGTTGCAACTAAAATATATATAAACAAGATGAGAAGAAAGGTTATACCTCAATGGTGCAAAACACAAAGTAACCTTCCTAGTCAAGTGGCTTAGAGTCCAACAAAGAACTCCTCCAATGAAGTCCACCCCAAGCTTCCTTGATTCCCAAGTGCTAGCAAGTTGATGTATGACCACCAAAACAACAATCAAGTATGTGTATGTTTGCTTCTTGTGTTCAAGAACACCAAGAACAAGAGAGAGAGAGTTCAAGTGTCAACCAAGGGACCAAGTGATAGCCAAAAGCCTCTACAAGAGCAGATAACTCGTGGTCTCTTTGTGTACCATTATTATTAGAAGTTAACCCCATTAAACCAAGTGTTTAAGGCTGTTAACTCTGTTGTTACAGCGAACGTACACGGCCCATGTAGATCTACACGGCCATGTAGATCTACACGGCCGTGTAGGCCCAAAGTCCACGGCCCCAATTGGGCTAAGACGGCCCGTGTCTAACAGGCACTACATGGCCCGTGTAGGCCCAAACTACACGACCTTGGATTGGGCCAATACGCCTCGTGTACGTTGGTCTGGACACGGTCCGTGTTCAGGAACACGGCCCGTGTATCACTCTGCCAAAATCCATTTTGGCCTTTTCCTCTCTATTGCTTGATCGTGTTGCCGGAATCAATACTTGGTGTGTGACCCAATAGGCCTACACCTCATCGGTAGTGTCATTAACTCGTTCGTGTCAGCGGGCATATTCCAACAGGAAGGGATTTGGATTTCAAATCCTATAGATATGGGATTTCAAAATCTTTGAGAGAGTGGTGGTATTTCTAAATTCCTCATATGTGGGATTTCAGAATTAGGACCTACCTAACCGACAATCCACTCTCGCCTTCACCATATCAACGGACACTTCACTCTCACCATCATCGGCCACCATCATAACCATGATCGGCATCACCATCGTCAGCCTCCACTACAACCGTAACCGTTGCCCTTCGTCATCTCCACCTTCGATGCCGTCTCCCTTCCCCACCTCCGTCGCCGTCGCCTTTTCCCGTCTTTGCCGCCGTCGCCCTTCCCCAACTCCGTGGTCATCGCCCTTCCCCGTTTTCGTCGTTGCCCTTCCTTGTCTCTGTCGTTGCCCTTCTTCGTCTTGCCTTTCATCGTCTTCGCCTCTGCTGTTGTCGCCCTTCACCGTCTCCACCGTTGCCGACTCACCGTTAACCATCTCCGCAACCGCCGCCCTTCACCTCCTCCGCCACCGTTGTAGCCGCTTTTCCCGTCTTCACCGCCGCCCTTCACCGTCTCCGCTTCTGCCGTTGTCGCCTTTCCCGGTCTCCGACGTCGCCCTTCACCGTCTCCGCCTTTGCCGCCGCCACCCTTCACCGTCTCTACCTCTGCCGCCGCCGCCCTTCATTGTCTTTGCCTCCGCTGCCGTCGCCCTTCATTGTCTTTGCCTCTGCCTCCGTCCGCCTTCCCCATCTCTGAACTAGTCAAGTTATGAAGATGAGTCAACTCCTTCACTATCTTTGCCCTAGAAATCACATTATCTTTTACATGAACCAAACAAGGATGTGATTGGATTTGAAATCCTTAGGATTTCAAAAACATGAATTAAACACCCCCTTAGATTGTCGCAGTTCTTGTAGGAGTTTGACTACAAGATATTGTATTGAAAGTTTCAAAGACAATCTTGAGGGCAAACCCCAATATGCTATATAACGATGCCAAAATGAATATTTCCATATGAACACATATTTCAACAAAATGAATATTTCCATATGAAACAAGACATCCCCATTTTATCAAAATATGGATTTTCATTATTTGTTCATCAACAAAAAAAAATGAACTCGTGTAGGGTATTCCTGAGCAAGCTGAAGTTCCACCTGTGGCACAATCTCTAGTAGGTGAGCAAGCAATGAACCCACCAGCTTCATCTCCCCAACCAGTAGCCCCAGCTGTTGGTCCGAATGTAAATCCACTTAATCTTTTCCCACAGGTAAAATGCTTACCGTTAGTAATCTGTAATTATTTCATTCAGTTTTTCTGGTCGATGTTGGTTTTATAATTCATCGGCATTTGGGGTGACAATGTTGCTACCTGAATAGGGGCTTCCAAACACGGGTTCAAGTTCAAGTGCCAATACCTTGGATTTATTGAGAAATTGTCCACGGGTAAGTTGTTAGATTGTCGGTGTCAGACTTCCTATAATTGTAGCTGCTGCTATCGACTTCTAATTGAATGTATCTTTTTACTTAGTTTCAATCTTTCCGAGCCATTGTGCAAGACGATCCTGAAATCTTGCAGGTATGTCGGATAATTCATACCAATTACATTTTTCTACCATAACTCCCTGCTGCATCCCAGATATCCATGACCATTGTGTATTTTGACTAGCCAATCCACAATTAGGTAAAAGAGCTATAACCTGGCATAATAACCAAAAGTTCGTAATTTTTAAATTTGCCTCAAAAGAAATGGTCTAGGGTTAACCAGGGTATAATCAGTTTATGTTTTTTTTTAAAGTAACTCTAAAAAAATTTAAAAAATCCTTTATTATTATTGTATTATTAGAGTGATGATTTGTAGACAATAAAAGTATGTATTTAGACAATAATATCCTCATACATGTTAACGATAAAAATAGGTTAGAAGTTTGTAGGGGTAATGGCAAAATTGTTAATATCCTTTGTATTACTTAATATTCTTTAGTTAGTCTATGAGACCTTGTAAACCTTAGTAGATCTAGGGCAGTCCTTTACCCTATTTATATATGGGTGATTTGACATATGTGTAATAATAGAATCTCTTTTAAATTTAATATGTGTGAGTGAAAAAGCTACATTAAAAATGTAACCCTTTTGATTTGACATTTGAGTTTGTGAGGGAAGGGGGATAAGTAGTAGCACCTTTATATGTGAAATATTTAATACAGTCCATATTTAATTCATAGTCCTGAGAGATTAATTTTAGCCCTGGATCAATAATGCTATTGATCCAGATTGCATTTTAAAATTTGGGTGGAGTGGCATTTTCGTAATTTTTTTAATTCACATGTGATACTTTTACAAATCACATGTGATTGTATACTAAATCACATATAATTGTATACTGAATTTTAGGACTATCTTTTTTATATGGACTATATTGAACACAACTCTAAATATACTTTGCTTTTTCCCTTTGTGATGTAAGTAACACAATAGTGCAATAATAGAAAGTTCTCTCGTTCTCTGCGTATCAGAGCACGTAATGTTTCGTGCTCCCTTCTCGTCATACCAGTAAATCAACCTTCCATAAGGTCTTTGTTACTCTCACCGCCCTCAGGCGGTCTACCCCCGTCTGACATGCTACCCACCGCCTGTCACCGCTGGCACGTGAGGTGTGCTCCGGTCTCTGTTGGCTTCATCCTTCAATCTGGTGGGTCGCATTTGCCTCCTGCTTCACTGAGATTTCGGTATTTGCTTGGGCTTCATATGTTCTGAATCTCTTGCACTACCTTGATTCTTTGATTTATTTGGTTTAATTACTTGGGTGGGTTACCAGCTAAGGGTTTCATTTCGGTTGGTAATCTGTTTGAGTTCCAGACTCCTGTTTAACTAAGTTCATCACTAAAATAGCTAAGAATGATGACAAATCTGAGGACAAGTCTTCCGTTAGTGGTTCCCGTATCCCTGATTTAATTCGAGCAACTACTAGAGTCACCTATAACATGCTTAATGGCTCAAACTCCTTTGAATGGAGCAAAACATTCCTTCTGTATATTAGAAGCATGGGAATGGATTTTCACCTTACATCAGATCCTCGTACCGATTGTGACCATGACCTTTGGTTACAACAGGATGCCCGTTTGTTCCTACAAATTGTTAACTCTATTGAGCCATCAGTCTCATCATTGGTCACTCATTGTGAATATGTGAAGGAGTTGATTGATTACCTTGACTTCATGTACTATGGGCAAAGCAATATCTTCAGAATTTATAGTGTTTCAAAGGGAAAAAATCGTTGTCATAAGCATTTTAACTGGCTTACAACCAGAATTTGATTCTATGAGATCTTAGTTCTTGAATGAGTCGGCAATCCCTTCACTCCAAAAAACATTTGCTCGTGTACTTCGAAACGAGATTTTCATTCTGTTTTACCATCCGATCAAAATACATCTTTGATTAGTAAAGTTGGATCTCATGGTGGTCTTCGTGGAGGGTTTCGTGGTGATTTAGGGGGATTTAAAGAAAGTCACGGTGATTGTGCAACTGACTCACGTGAACTAGTTTAAGTTGAGTAATGTTGAATGATATTATTGTCATGAGCTAGGCGTACCAAGTATACGTGCAAGAATGGGTTGGCTAGAAATCACAAGCTCTCATGTGCACACGCTGCAACTACACCGGATGGAAGGATGAGTATGCTCATCCTCTAGGAATTGACTTAGATCATATGGCGTGTCATTCTAACCTTCTCTCTTGATTCAATAAACATACATCCTCAGCCCAAGTCATAGTGGCTGATGGATCTATCTCCCAAGTGATTAGTTTTGGCATAGTAAACTGTCTCCATTTGTCTCATTACCATCAGCCTTGACTTTACCAAAATTTTCATTGAACTCATTGTTACCATCGGCCCAAGTCAACCTGTAGTTTGAATTGTTACGTCTCATTCTTTCCAAATCGTTGTGTATTTCAAGATTTGCAGACGAAGAGGATTATTGGTAGAGGACAGGATTTTGATTGCCTATATATATTTGAACAACACACACCCTATACCTTGGCATGTTCAAGTTCATCATCTCCCACTACTAGAAAAATCCAGATTTGTGACGGCCAAAACCGTCGCTAATCTCGTTTTGCGACGGATTTGTGACCGAAAGTGTCCGTCGACAATATGCTCCTCGCTAAAGCATTAGCGTCGATTTTTTGCGACGGGTTCCATAAGTTTGTGACGGAATACGGGCGACACTAAAAGGTCGGAGATTAACGACGGATTAGCGACGGATTAGCAACGGTTTTCATCAAACACTTGAAATGCGACTTACCGACGGATTAGCGACGGAACAGTAGCGACGGGTTAGTGACAACCTCCTTTCCGACGGTTTAGCGACGGAAATTTCCGACGGTTTAGCGACGGAAATTTCCGACGGTTTAGCGACGGAAATTCCGACGGATTAGCGACGGAAATTCCGACGGATTAGCGACGGAATTTGTCAATATAGGTAGAAATAGCGACAGATTTAGCGACGGTTTTAAATATTACAGCTATATACTCTTTTTTATTTTTTTAAAATTTACCTGTTCAATACAAATATAAATATAACACTACATTTAATACCAAAATAAGAGATCACATCACATTCAACACAGTTATAGTAGTGTTTGAAGTTAGGTTATCGTTCGATAACGTTATAATGTTCGGAATTTAAGTTATCGTTAACATACAACTAAATAACTAACTACGAGAGGGAGAGTTAGCACAAAATGTGAAAGTAACATCTCTTGTAGCTGATTAAACCGATCATCAGTAGCCTTTCGTGTCTCTTATTCTCGCTTTCGAGACTCTTCCATTTCATTGCGGGAATCTTCCATTTCCTTTAAAAGTCTCTGTTCTCGTTCACACAACTCTTGTACTTGTTGTTTCAGCTCGAGTACCTAAGTATAACAAATACATATTACAACCCAAATTTGACATATAAATAAACCATTAAAAGAATTCAATATGACCAAGTAAGATGTATGTGACTATTTACACCAATATTATTTGTAATAACTCAATTTAACCAATTTAGGCATATATATATATATATATGCCTAAATTATAACACACACAAAACCAAATCCTCAAATTAACACAAAACCCACAATCTGAACCCAAAATGTCTAAAATATTTACTTGATTTTCTTTCTTACTTGGTATTGGTTCTTACTAAACAAAAGACTGCAAACCCGGAGATTCCTTACATAGGTATAAGATTTTGCGATCTAAAAAGTCATACCCGCAAGCTCTGTTGATCCAAACATGTCTACACTAAAACTCAAACAAATCAAACAAAGAAGTAAAGAGTTCTAAATAAAACATTTAACCACCAAAACAAAAAACAAAATCATTTTTAGTAGGCCAATTGATTTAGATATTAGGCTATTATTTCTATACATGATCCAAACCACCATCAAGTTATTATGATGATAACAGTTTGCATTGAACCATATGTAACATATAATAGTTTCTCTAGTAATGTTAACAATCAAATCAAAATTAAAAAACCAATCTTAAATTCTTACCCATATGATGCCATAAAATATAACAATTTGATCCTGCCTGAAAGCAACAAAAAAGAACAGTAACATAAGTATTTGAACACAAAACCACACACATAGAGGAACACAAAAAAGAACAGTAACATATATGTGTGTGTGTGTTAGAGGATTAGCAATTTTTATACATTAATTGGTTAGATTAGTCATTCGTAAAATAATTATTATACTTAAAATATAATAATCTATAGAGAAAACTTCTAGATAGGAAAACAAAGAGTGTTGACCCTCTCCAAGATCCATCTGTTAAACTTCTAGACAATCCTTTTAAAGTTCATTGTCGACTAGGTTATCCATCCTTCCTTACAAAGTAGCCTCAAGAGGTTGTATCCTGAATTTTCTCATTTACTATCTTTAGTTCTTTACGATGTGAGTCATGTCAGTCTGCCAAACACTAGCGTGCTCATTTAAGTCCTAGGGTTCACAAACAACTGTGTCCCCATTTAAATTCGTCCGTTGTGATGTTTATGGTCCGTGTCCTATTACATCTAAAGTTGGGTTTAGATATTTTGTTACTTTTGTACTTGTTTGTGTTACTGAAAAATCAATTAGAAGTGTTTAATCATTTTGTTCCTTTCATTCTGAGATTAAAACACGCTTTCATGCATGTATTAAAATCTTACATAGTGATAATGCAAAGGAATATTTGTCTCAACCAATTCAGTCTTGTATGCTTCAAAATGGTATTATTCATGAGTCCTCATGTGTTTGACACTTCAGCTCAAAATGGAGTAGCTGAATGGAAGAATCACCATCTCCTCAAGGTGGCTTGAGCACTTTTGTTTCGAATGGCTGTTTCTAAGCCCTTTTGTGGTTGACGCTGTAGTTACTACCTGTTTCTTTATCAATATAATGTTCTCTGTTGTCTTGAGTGGAGAAACTCCGATTCTCAGTTTCGTTTCTTGAAAAACCAAAGTTTTGTGTTGAGCCAAAGTTCTTTCGTTCTCTCTGACAACAGAGACAAACAGAAAACTCTCTTCCCCACCACCCCTTTCCATCCACCACCACCATACTCTTCCACTACCACCGACCACACTATAAATCTCCACTACACAGAGAGAGAGAGAGAGAGAGCACTGCAGACACACAAACAGAAAAAAAAATAAAGGGGGGGTTGGTCGGTTGAACCGGTGTACACCGGAACAAACTTAAACTGAAAAGAGTAATGGTCATATTGGTAATCAAGCAGGTTTACTTGTGGCCTTTATCCAAACCTTAAGTTAATTATGTTATTATTATTATCATAAATATTTTCAGTTTTTATCTTTACATAACAAAATAAGTTCGGGCATGCACATGCACACAAAACCCTTGTAGATTCACGACTGACAAATATTCGCATTTGCAGCGTGTGCTTCAATGTATAGCGAGGAATAACCCAAACGTCGTGCGGTGGATCCACGAACACCAGACCGACTTATTAAGGCTAATAAATGAGCCTCTGGCTGGCGAGCGGTGAGTCGAGTTATTACAACATTCTATATTTTTTACTTTCATTCTGCCTCTGATTATATGGTTCAATACTTCAATGCTCTGGTGTTTAACAACCTTGAAATCAGGAACTTGTCGAGACAAATACAACTTACTGGAAGAGTGCCAGATAGTTTTAGCTTAACACTTGAGGAGTATAGAGCACTTGGGCGTGTAAGCTTAATTACCAAACATAACTTATATCTTCAATTGATTTTATCACTTTTTGCAGAAAACCTTTTAAGTCTTGTCTTTTGTTATATATATATATATATATATATATATATATATATATATATATATATATATAGCTTGAAGCCATGGGTTACGATCTATCATTAGCACTAGAAGTATTTCTTGCGTGCAACAAGAACGAGGTGGTAGCAGCTTTCTTTATTTTCGATTACATTAATGATTTTGGAGATCGGTTTGACGACATTATCAGGTAGTTAAAACATTAATGTGAACATATTTTTCAGTTGGAAATTTGACGACATTATCTCAATACAAAAATGGGTTAACTTCAAGGTTGATTGGGTTGCTTTCTTATGTGATTTAGATGATATGTTGTAGGATTAATTAGTACTAATTAAATCAAAACACAGGAATATATAGTTACTATATCAAATATCGACTAAACCGAAAAGGGATTCCTCTTCAAGCTACTAGGCAAGAGTCGGGTCTTTGGCTCAAATATACAAGGCCTAACCCAGTATTTACATGGCCGTTTTCAAGATTGCCCCTGGCACTAGGGGTGTTCACGGGGCGGGTACTTAGTTTTCAAGATTGCCTTATGGCCGTTAATTGCGATTATAAACTTTACTAATAATCATGTTTTTAAATAAAAACAAGTTAAAGGGTTTATGTCTAGAATATTTTAGGTTTATTTTTTTAACTTTACCCGTATATATAGTTCTCAAAAGATATAATATAAACCGAACTGATGTGTTTATAGCCGGGTAATAGGATCGTAAATCTAGTAAATATGCAATCAAGTCGCCGCACATAGTGTACGCATACGAAGTTCCAATTACAAACGAAGATGAAATTTTTATGATTTATCAAACTTCGGTATTGTACGTGCAACAAAGCCCATATCAACCTTTATTATGTTTCTTTGTTTGACCCAAAAAGTCAAAACACGTCAAATGAAGCTTTTCAATTTAATTACTCAAATTCTTTTTATAGCATCAACAATTTAAAAACCAAAGTTTTTGTTGTTTTTTTTCAAGTGGAATCTGAACTCATAATCACATACACATGTCTTGTTATTTTTCAATTATGTTTATTTAAATCTTTCATAAATTTTATGGCTGACACTTATAGTGATGGAGTTATATATAAAAATAAATTGTAATTTTAAAATATTCTCAATGTAGTTTAATATATCTTAAACATCAATAACAATAAATTGTATTAACATTTATGTAAACTTACCTACGTAACATAATTGAAAATTTCTTCAGATATGTAATAGTGGTCCATGATAACTAGTACTGGAAATTTGGGTCATGTTCGTGTTAAATAGTTTGTGTCTTGTTCGTATCGACCATTTTCATGTTATTTCCGCGTTGACCCATTTTTTACCCAATTTAGTTTCGTGTCCAGTTTGGTTCGTGTCACTTAATTCATATTCGGTCTGGCTCGTGTTTTCATGTCGACCCATTTTTCCGAAGAAAGGTCGAGTTGTTTTTTAGTAAAAAAACTTGATTTCAGGTTGAGTTTCGTATCGATTTATCTTCTAGGAAAATTTTACATCTGAAACTTTCTTTTATTAATTTTACTAAACTTTTATATAATTGATATACATCACTTTCTTGGTCTATCAAAGTCATATTTAATTCAAATAAGGAAATTATGGTAAGTATTGGTCAAAAAAATTTGAATCAAATAGGTGAATATTAGTCACATTGGTTAACTATTAGTCATACTTGATTTAAATAGGTCAATTAGGATCAATATTGATCCATCACAATCATACATGGCATAAATAATTAAATCATAATCAACATTGGTCAATCTAAGTAATGCATAGTTCAAATAGTTGAAACACGGTTCACAGTGGTCAATATAGAGTTATTATTGGTCATTATCGATATTGGTCAATCAATGACGTGGTTAATTCAAATAAGGGAATTATGGTCAAGATTGACCAATCTAAGTCATAGTTGGTTTAGACAGGTAAATAATTGATTATCATTTGAATCAAGCTCTATTAATACAAGTCAAACATCGTCAACAAAAATCGCAAAGCGTCATCTAGAATCAAACGTATTCAACACGCCAAAAATATTAGTGGTTAATCACATATCATAGGGTGTCATTAGACTTTAATATGATTAAGATGGTTAATCCATAAAATATGGTGTTAATGTATCATTTATATTTAATAGAGTTTAATACAACTCATTCATCAACATTGGTCAAACATATTCATTTTTTATTCAAAAAAATTCATGCATGTGAATCATTGTCATCCTTGGTTAAAAAATATCATGGTTTGTTCACATAAGTCAATAACGATCAACAATAGTCAAATGAATAAAGCAAAGTCACATTTGATTCAAATACATCGTGATTTTTTTAAAGAAGTCAATCATATTTAACACTAGTTAATTAATCAATATAATATTTTATTCAAATAGATAAATCATTATTAACATTGAGTAAATCGTGATTAGACTTGTTTCAATTAGATTAATCAAAATCACATTTTTTTCAAATGAGTAAATAAAGATCAATATTGAGTCAATCATGATTAATTTTGTTCAAATAAGTTAACAAAACAATAAATTTCATCTTAAAAAGATATAATTAAAATTAATTTTATATTAGAATATTTAAAAGTATTTAATATATAAAGCTAATATATACTTAGATTTTTTAAATATAATTAGCTATATAATAACTAATATAAAAAAATAAATTTAATATCATGTTTTTGTATTAGTACATACATGATAATAAAAAAAAATATTAAACAGATGATATAAATTCTCAATTCCCTCTATCTAATTCTACATTCTCTAATAAATTTTCACTTTTCACTTTCCACCTTTAATTTGTTCGGATCCTCTCAAATTTTACTTTCCGACCTTCTTATTGTTATTTAAAAAAACCGATTATTATTGTTTTAAAAAGGAACTAGGTAAATCATTTAGACTATAGATTTAAATGTTTAATATTGGAGAAAAAAAGAGATTCAAAAAAACGTTGATATAACATATATCGTTAAAATTGTGTTCTCTGTTGCAAATAACGTGTCTAAAAACATGGGATTCCATTAATATCTTATTAGTTATTACTTATAATTTGTTAATAGTTTTAAGTTTAATATTTTTTACTTTTATTTTAAAAAATCGTGTTAAACAAGTCACCTACAAATTATCGTGTTCGTATCAACCAGTTTCATGTCATTTCAGGTTAACCCATTTTTGACCCAATTCAGTTTCGTGCCATGTTCATGTCGGCCTGGATCGTGTTCGGTTTGGGTTGGGTTTACATGTGACAAAATGAGTCCAATGTGTGGGAAGTTACTCTATGGTCAACCTGTATTTCGTTTGAAAAAGAAGAAACGTGTTGGTGTTCAAAGGTAAGAAGATGCAAAATTGGGACTTCTTGAAAACTCAATTGAGCTCACACGAATGAATAAAGCATAGCTGTTAAAATGTCTGAAGTTTCGGCTGGTCCATTGGTGTTCGCCGCTGGAGGAAGAGCCGTAAGGTTTAAAATGAGAAGCTGCTAGTCTCGTTAGCAATCGAAAGTGTATGGCTGTCAAGTTATGTCTTCGTTTAGGCTTTTTTTCTATTTCGTTTGGCGGCATTTCAGATGTCCCCCAACTCAATTCTATCTCTTGCAGAAGGGGCTGGGTGTTTGCTGTCACTTAAGTTTTTTTATCAATATGATTGCTTTACACACACACCCACATTACTAATTCACTAATCAAAGTAGTAATGCAATCATGCTTCAACAGAGATTGTACCTGAGATTGAAGAAGATTTATTGAAGCAAAACATGATTGCAGAGCCTGTATTACATTCAATACTTGTACTCAACTTAAATTCAAAGCAAAAGCTATAACACAATGAAGAAAAATCATATAAACAACACATAATGTAACAGATAAATTGATAAAATTTTCAAGAAACAGTTTTTTTGACAGGTTATGGCCGAAACTCGAACTGGAGACCCAAGAAAAGCTTACTCTGGTTGAGAGAAGTGGAGGTCGACAAAGCAGAAAGTGGTGACAGCTGTCGAGGTCCGTGCTGGTGAAGGTTGTTGGATCAGCAGGTGACAGTCACTGGCCTATGGGAATATGGTCTAAACACGTCTCTCTTCCTCCCTGGACATGGCCTTCAAATCTTATTAAATACATGTCTCTATGTAATAGCCCGCATGTGAATTCATATCTTATTAAAGACAAACCGATTAGAAGAAAACAGATATTTCTATCAAATTATGATCAAATATCAGGTACAAGAAGTTATCAGAATTTAACAACAATAAGCACACCTCATTTCTCTATGTAATAACCCGCAATAACTTATTGTGTAATGCCGCCCTGCTGCCACAAGTTAATGATATCGGTAGCCTGATTAAGAAGAATAATCACTTGCTTTTGAGATATCCATGGCTTACTCTCGAGCATCATCTTAAGTTCTTCCCAAGCATCTTTTCTTGGCCAGAAATAGTAAGGACTTACTGGAATAGTCCCGTGTCCTGGAATCACTTGGTCCAGGGCTAATCCAATATTTTTCTCCATCCATATGAACTTCAGCACTAGCCTTGGTTTCTCCATTGGCTTCACAACCACTCCAAGCTTCTACAAGTTCACCCAATCGAAACATCAATCATGATTTCAAATTTTGTCTAGGTTTTATAATTTGACTTGTTGATTTTCAAAACTAAACTTGTTTCTTCATGCGAAGAGACTAGAGAAGGCAAAATGGGTAGGTTGGGTGACACCGCAAATAGGTTCCAGGCAAAATGGGTAAATTGTTGTACCGGTAAAAACTGATTGTGTTAGGTTTACCTAAAACACTTTTTATAGAGAACTTAGAAGTTTTCTTAGCGACCAGATATCTTCTTCTTCTTTAAAAGGAGTTTTTCCCGTCTAGGGCGACCGCTTTTACCCGTGGTCATTTCCAAAATATCCCCCTGGCCATCCCTGATTGAAACTTCAGTGGGACTCGAACCCTTGACCTCCCCTATAAGGGGCAAGTGCTCTACCCGGTGGGCCATCACAAGATCGTTATTGGTGACCAGATATGATTAACATAATTATGTTATTTCAGTTCTAATTGCATTTTTGGATGAAAATGGTATAGGAGGTTTGACGCATTAAAATACACTTGGACAACTTCCACCGGTTCACCCATTTGACTCGTTTCCTTTTTGGATGCTTTTCTATTTTACCCTTTTAATCCATTAGAGATTCAAGAAAACCTGAATTTATGAGTGTAAACATACAAGGTTTCACATATGAATCCATATGAATTTCTTATAGATTTTATCAAAATGTAGCAATTACTTCTAAAATCTAAAAAATGTGAGTAGTATTTGTACCAAAAGGAGAGCAAATTGAAGATAAATTGAGAATTATTTTGTAGATTTATATTTGAGAAAGGGTAAACCTTGCAAGAAAATTGTCTGTAAAGGTTTAAAGTGGAATCATTGTTGTATATGCAACGAAACCTGTATCAATCTTGACTCTGTTTGACCCAAAAAGTCCAACACTCCAACTGCAAATTTTTAATTTGCACAATTCTTGTCATAGCATTCTATCCAAATCCCACATTACTATTTCACATTGTGATAACAAGCTTATCAGAAGGTCAAGTTAACCTAACTCCAAAGTTTTGTTTTCCATGTTAACTTCAAATTCAAGATATAACTGAAATTAGTAACAAAAAATTGCATTTGCGAAATACTAGGCTTCACATACATGTCTTAACTCACAAACAATTAGGGAAACGCAAATAAAGGGAGAAACGTAGAGATTAGAACTGAAACCTCAGATTCCAGTGGCGTTTCTACGGCAATTCCTGCGGCTGCGGCTGCGGCTGCTACAACAGGCTTAGGGTTCCTAAATCTTGTGGAGGCATGGGTGAATTTAGCTGGAGGTGGGAGCTTGGAGGGGTTGAAAGAAGGGCAAGTGCAATTGACACTCGGTCGCATCATCCCCAATGACGATAACATCTTCTTGGAGAAATGTTGGAGACGAGGAGATCGAGAGAATTAAAAAACTGTAGTAAAAGGTTCTGTAGTATGTATATAAACAGTGGAAATGATAAGGCGATTGTTGCTCTCACTTTCACTGCTTTAACCTAAAAGGTAAGATGTCAAGAAGACATTTTTTCATGAAAAAGTACTCTAACAAAAAAAAATGTTAATTATTAATTTGGTGATTTAATTATCTTATTTTTTTATTAGTTCTTTAATTTTGAAAGTGAGCAAGATATGTCTTAAACATTCATTTTGCGATAAAAAATATCTTTTTATGAGTTGACCGTTAATCAACTCCGTTAAAATAGAGTAAAATGATAATTTTATTCTTTTGTTTCTATTTTATTCTTTTATTTTTAACTTTTACTTATTTTATACATTAATTAATAATTACATATTGTTTCAAAGTAAAATAACAAATTAACTTTTTATACATTATATTACCCATTTATTTTTAAGTTTTTTATATTTGATGTTTACCGGTCCTTTCTCTCTCCACCACACAAATTCAAACAAACCACCATCTCCAACCACAATCTCTACCAACCACGACCGCCAATAAAAGTGAGGATGATTCATTTTCTTGTTTCTTGGGTTTTGGAAGAAATAGTCTTTCTCTCTGCTATTCATTTTCTTGTTTCTTGATCACCGTCATAGTCTCTCTCTACTATTCATTTTCTTGTTTCCTAGGTTTTGGAAGAAATAACAAGGAAAAATGGTCTGTGAAAGAAGGTTAACTTGTTATGATTCACTTTTGGGCTTCTTGGTGCGAAGCTTCTCACTATGTAACCACCACGCCTCGTCTCTCTCTCACGGTGAAAGCACCGCCTCCTCCTCATCCCTCTCTCACTTTCTCATGGTGTAACCACCACCACAGTAACCACCATACTACAACCTCACCACCATCGCTTTCTCATGGGGGTAAACGACGCTAAAAACCCTAGATCTGAACGTGGGGGCGGCGTTGAAAACCCTAGATCTAGCGCTAAAGATGGTGAAGTTGCGGTGGTAGAGTGGTGGCTAGGGTTTTATGTGGTGGCAGAGTGCGAGAGAGAGAGAGAGAGAGCCGACGATGGTTGTCCTCAAAGGATGGTAGGGGCGGTGGTTATTGATTGGGTGGGGGCGATGACAGATGAGTGAGAGAGAGGGGGAAGAGAGAGAGAGAGAGAGTGTGTGTGTGTGTGTGTGTGTGTGTATGAAGAGAGAGAGAGAGAGAGAGAGAGAAAGAGAGAGTCGATGATGGCTAGGGCGGTAGCAATTGACAGTGGCGGTGATTGTGCTCAAAGGGTGGTGGGGGCGGTGGTTATGGAGAGGGTGGTGGAGTGGGTGACAGATGAGTGAGAGGGGAGAGAGAGAGAGAGAGTGTGTGTGTGTGTGTGTGTGTGTATGGAGAGGAGAGGATATATATTTTTATATATTTAAAAATGAGTTAATTGATAATTAACTCTAAAAATTATTATATATTATTTTAATTAATAAAAAATAGAAAAATGATAAAAAGACCAAAATACCCTTTACTTAAAGGAATTGACTAACGGTCAACTAACGAAAGGATCATTCAGACTGAAAAGTGGATGTTTAAGGTCCATCTTGGTCACCTTTGAAGTTAAAGGGCCAAATCAAAAGAAATGGATAGTTAAAGGACCAAATTAACAATTAAATCTAAAAAAAAGGTCACTGTTTGGTTAGTGGATTGCATTTTAAATCCAGACAAATTTAAACACAAACCCACACACATAATCTCTTTTAAAACAAGTATACCTGTTGAAAAACCAAGGAGCTAGAGAGATTGAGAGTAGAGCGGTGGATCACATGTGGAGGCCACTCGAAACCAAACCCACAAAATGGAGAGTTTGGCCTGGTCGAAGCAAGCGACAACGAGATCTTTACTGGCGGAGGTTGGTGGGGACAAGATTTTGGTTGTTAGAGGTTGGCGACGACTTGGACAAAGGATATCACGTGTTGGAAACAGTGAGGACGGTATTGGTTTGGATTCGAGTGGGAAGGGCGAAGACAACTCGACCATCCATCTTTAAGAACGCATGTGGTGTCGTTACATCGGAGACGGAGAAGGAGACTATGGTGTCGTTACATCCGAACAGTTATAAAATCAAATCAGATAAAAATATTTATAACAATGAAAAATAAACGTAAACACAGTAACAAAGTTTGAAAGTTGTTTTATAAGATCACTCTCCCCTTTATTTTACCATGAGTAATCTTAGTAGAACAGTTTTCAAATTTTGTTATTATCCTAACCAAAAAAAATTAAAAAATCATCTACCAGAAATTAAAGTAATATTAGATTTTTTAAATCAGCTACCAGAAATTAAATTAAAAAATATTAAACAACATTTTTATTTGTGTGTCATTTGAGAATGAGAATGTCTTTTATAGTAATATTATATTTAAAGTTTATTTTTTATAGATTTGAAAAATATTTTTCTTAATTTATTTTTTAGTCCACAAAAAAAAAAACTAGAAATGCAAACGATACTTACTGAGTAATTGTTTTAATCTCAAAAGGCTAACAAATTCTATGTGGCCAATATTAAATTATCCCGAACTAGAAATGGTAAAATGAGTATAACACTAGTTATGTACATGACTACGTTGTCGCAAGCTCTTTCTTTAAAAGAGAGACCTCGTTTAACTGCCTACCAAAGTGGCGGACATAATATGCTCAAATCAACTATCTTTTTATACGCTAAAAAGCCGATGACGTGTGATACTGCAAGGTCATGCAGGCGAGAAAAGGACGAGATTTAGAAAACGTCAAATTTATTAAAAATGTCGGCGATCGAGTCCTATCGAAGGATGAGTAGA
This sequence comes from Dittrichia graveolens, assembly GCA_038502395.1. NCBI lineage: Eukaryota > Viridiplantae > Streptophyta > Magnoliopsida > Asterales > Asteraceae > Dittrichia > Dittrichia graveolens. The sequence goes on along the minus strand of JARJIL010000001.1, from coordinate 81,414,589 downwards.
TTAGGAAAAGATAGGAAGACTATTTCCTTACTTTATTTAACAAAAGAACAGCATTGAAGAGTGAGGGAGAGGCTCTAAAGGACATCCAATAATTTCTCAAAAATTGCTTCTGCTGTGTGGGTTCCATGTTGCACAAGACGGATAGAAGAGGATATGTCTCACTGTATAAAGATAAGATGGTTGAAGTGAAGAGCGCTCACATGAATATTGAGCGACAAGAAAGCAGCAGAAATGAAGATGCTAAGTAAACCTGTGATAAAACAATAGTAGACGTTTGGACTATTCAAGGCTCGGCTACAAATGGAGTCTATCATCGATAGGTTGAAAGAAGGAAGACTTTGTTGGTTTAGACAAGAAATAACCAACGGACAATGTCAGTAAGAAGAGTGGAAGCTGTTATAATCAAGGGAACGAGGAGATGGGATCAGCCAAGGTTGAGGTGGGAAGATTAATTAAGGCTCGGCACAAAGAAGTTACTTGTCTCCGAAGATATGATCTCTTATAAAAATTCGTATAGAACTAGAATAGCGTAGATCAATAGTAATTTCGAAGGATAACATAGAACGAATAAGGTGTGTAGTCGAGCAACAGGCAACAAGCGGGTGTGTGTTGCTCAAAAACATATTTGACAATTTATTAAATAAATAAATAGCACAAATCATACTCAAAAACAAGTTTGAATCACATTTAACAATTTGTTAAAAAATTCCATTTGTGGACTTCTTTCTAGTCTAATCTAGTATAATTTCTATATATCTTGAATATAATTAGTTACCAATAATTCATATTAAAAAATAAATTAAAAAGAAATACAGGTTCCAAACTCAAGACCAAGCCTCAACATGGTACTTCCCACCTTTCTCCAACATCCTAAGCCACCTAACAGCAGCATCTCTTGACACGCCGCCTTCTGCCGCCACAATCTTCTCAAAAGCCGCCAACACGTCCGAAGGCATATTATTTGATGAACCCGCAACATAAACAGCAGCCCCTTTACTCAATAAATCCCAAACTTTGGCACTTTGTTCAAGCATCTTGTGTTGGACATATACTTTCTGTGGTTGGTCTCTCGAAAACGCAACATAAAACCCTCCACCTTTTCCTTCTGAAAGCACCCCGCCATTTTCATTTTTTGAGTGTGAAAGCCAGAAATCTTTGTACAAGAAGTCATTCTGCTCATTTCGACAACCAAAGAAGAAAAGAATTGGAGAAGTTGGTGTGGATTTACTCTCTTTTAAGGCCCGTTCCTCCACGAACCCGCGAAATGGTGCACAACCGGTTCCAGGCCCAACAAGAATGAGGGGGAGTGAGGGCTCGGGTGCAGGAAGAGAGCCTTTGTGAAACCATGCTGGTATGCAAACCCCTGTCCAACAACATCAATCACAATGACAAATTAAAAACAGTAACCCACTTTTCTTTTTGTTGTAAATTGTGAGGGACTATGGGTGGTATGGTGCGCATGTTTCTGTCTAGGTTGGTTTTGCATAAACTTTCCCAAATCACAAAGTTCAGTTTTGAAGGATTTGAAAACCTATCTGTTTCAGTTAAGTTGGTTGGTTTTGGCTCAGAGTTAGGTTTCGGTTTCAACTTTCAATTACTTCAGTTATTTTTGGGCCGGAGCCAACAAAAAATAATTTTAAGCCTTATTTTGCATTTGAAATATAGTCATTTACTCAAAATGTGGACATCTCCTATTTACGAAATAAACAACTTAATGCCAAAAATATAATAATATATACTAAAATCAAATAAGATATAGATTGGATCGGTATTTGGTTAATTTCCTTTGGTTTTTGTGGCAAAGCCAAACCGAAAACTGGAAATTTCTGTTAATCCTAAAACCAGAAACCAAACCATTGGTTTTCGCTTTGGGCCCATAATTTCAGTTAATTTGTTTTGTGGTTCTGTCTGTACTCACCTTTAGTAAAACATTGGATAGAAATCAAATGTGATCAAATCTACAATGGCATCCACTTTTATGGATTCTATAATGTGTTCATTCACATGTTGAAAAGAATTATACGGGAATTATACCCACTAATGTAGAAAATTAGTGATACTTGCATATAACTTGTGTGATTGAACCATAAAAAAGTTGTTACGTACTTTGGTGAGGATGAAGTGAAGCAAGCCAATTGGAGCATAGACCCGTGCGTTTCCTCTTGAAAGGTGTTGTCCATGAAACTATGCTGACTGTGAGGTGTACTTGATTAGGGTGAGCTAAAAGAGAAGAAGAAATCGAGAAAGCCCTTTTTTTCAAGGGAGGAATCAGTTGTACCAACCACTCAAATGGCATATTAACAGACGGGAAATCCTCAAGTACCTGCACAAGCACACAACTGGATTATTAGTAAAACAGCACATTCACCTTCGGTCTAAACTTGTCCTTATTTACTTGATGGGTATTTTAGAAATTTGGCTAATGGTGAAAAGTTACTGTTAACCTATACAAACGGTGAACAATTACTGTTAATGTATACAAATGTTAAAACAATCATGGAGGTAAAAAATTTGGCTATAGGGTTGCTAAATTAACACACTTCACGTAGAGTTCAACTTACAATGATGATTACATACTATAGGTAGAAATTCCGACCCATTTATTTACAAATGGGTCAATATGGGTGTGTTTATCTCAATGGAGTCAAGCGGGTCAAATAAAAAAAGTTAGGTAAAGGAACAAGTCAAATGGGTCGCCGAGGACTATTTTTGCCGTAAACAACCTCCAAACCCTTTTTAGTTAGAGATTTAGATCATTATTGTAATAAGAATATTCCTGTGGTCATAGCTAACATGTTAATTAAAAGACACAATTTGTTTATGACCAGACCCACCCATGTTGCCACCCGGATATTTTACCTCTAAAACAGTCCTTCGTTCTTTCTGGTTGTACTGGTATAGATCATCTCGTCCTTCAGGTGAGGCAAAATATTCAAGCCTCTCCTTCTCATGTTCAGCACTAGCGAAAAAACTCATCACCTACACAAATCAATCATCAGAATGGCCAGTTAAAAGAGTAGAAATAAGCGCTATAAGATAAATAAATAAATAAAATGTAATTAAAACATATTTACATTAATTTTTTGGGAATGATATATAATTCACATAAAGAACACAAGATCTATTCAGAAATTTACCTCAAAAAAGTAACGTCTGGGTGAAGCTGATGCAACATCCATAGTCAACTCAACAAATCTTTTTAATTTAATTGGAACATTTGTAACACTTGCACCATCCTCAAGACAATCTTCTTTGTTTTTATGCTTAACCTGAAATCAATATAATTTGCTAAACAATATTTTTTATTAAATAAGCTTCAGGGATAATTTAGGTCCTGACAGTAACATCTTAAAAGACTTCAAAATTGCATCCATATGTCAAAGTTTCTGAAGAATATAGAATACATAAAACAAAGTATCAAACCCATGTCAAACACAGGAGTAAAACATTACTTACAATAATATATGATTCAGGGTTCAAATTACAACGCTTCATGAATGCATCTATAGCTTCAGTGCTTTGTCCAGGGAGAATCTCAAGAACATCACCAACCTCATACTCAAGAGACTGAAAAAGCAAATCAGTAATAACTTTATTAGAGCAATTCTTTCTTTAGCAGCTAAAAAATGTGTGTGTGCTTACGCACTAACTTGTCTTCCCGACTAAAAGAACCAGTGCATTCAGAGGGATTACAGTGATGCTTTTACAGGTGAGATTTACTTTCTAATTGAAAATATAGCATAACAAGCTTAGGCTTTTGGTAGACTGTGTACAAAAATGTACCTGGAACCATAGTCAAGAACTAAAAAGGTGAAGTTGTACAGGCTAACAAAAAAAAGAATAAAAAGTAGGCTTACTAATCAAAGATTACTTGCTTCCACATAGAGGTGGCAGAATGGGCTGGTCAAAACAGGTTAAGGTCAAACATGAAACTTTTTTTGGTACCAGTCAAAAAGGGTAGAGTTAAATTGACCCAAATCACTTTATTGTGCAGGTTTTGAAGAAATAATTAGTGCATTACAAGTACACTTTGGGTGACATCTGAACGCAGGCCTGTCTTATTTTGAAATAGTGAAAAATGTAATACTTACAGATGAAAGCGCCTCAAATTCAAAATGCCTTACATCTTTCCCGCAACCTGCTTTACTGATAGGATGATTTTTCACCTATTTTAAGATGGCATAGATTATAGTAGCATAAAGAGAAAAAGAAAATATGATAATACTGTGATATAATTCATATAATATACTAGCAAAAGAGTAAAGTTCTGTGTGTGCAGTTTTAAATCAAAAGGACAGCACAGAGACGCTACCCCATTTATCAATATCTTAGAAGAGGCCATATATATATAATATATAGGGGAGGTTTCAAACGAGAACTGTTTTTCGTACGAGAACTGTGAGAACCAATCTTGGCCGTTCATTTTGGATAATGGAATTCATGGATGAAGAGCGTGGGGGGATTGAGTGTGGCAGGGTGCATGTAAGGAATTCATGAGTGGGCAATCCAGTTGAAGGAGGGGGAATTGGACGGCTAAGATTGGTTCTCGCGGTTCTCGTACGAAAAAGAGTTCTCGTTTGAACTTTTACCTATATATATATATATATATATATATATATATATATATATATATATATATACAACTTACACATTTCAAGCATATCCAACTTCCACACTTAACATACTTCAAATATTTATTTTTTCCTTTTTTGAAAACCATGGCCATTAAATGATACCATCTTATATGTGATTGCACAAGGAATAAAAGAGTTTTGAATTTCGTTACTACCATTTTCAAAAAGCAGTCGGGTTTACTCTTGTCATTGGACTTTTTTCCAGAATACATTGTCTGAGACCTCACCATTTCCTTCTCAAGTGACTTCAAATCTGTGAACAAGAAGTTCAATTAGCAGCAGGTTATCAGAACTGGCAAAAAAAAGTCTGGTGTAAACACATGAAGAAAAAAAAGAAATTGAAGTCATGGACTAAATGGAAATACAGCAGATAATGAAAAGGTAGTGAAACTAAGACTAAAAATGCCACTTACCAATTTGTGCTGAGGATTGTAAATACACTTCAGGAGAGTCAAGATATGTGATATCTATTTTGGGTTGATGAAGAAACTTTATATCAGACACAGATATATCCAGACCTTTTGGGAAGAATTTTGGATTTTGATTATATAAAATAGTCCATAAAGAATACATCCATGGATCTAAGGCCCCTTCATAACTGTATAAGAAAATCATAAGCACGATTATTTTCTCTATTTAAAGTATAATATTAGAATAAAAAACATTCCATGTTATTTGAGTTAGCATATTAGAAATGACATAAATACCCTGAAGGATGTTGATCATCTCCCAAACCTCTTTCAATAATTGCAGTTCCCCCAAGATCTGCTAGTCTTTTGTCAAGCTTCTTTGCCACAAACTGAAACCAGATAACAAATGTAAGTTATTGGAAATCGTAATCTACAAAGACCACAATCACCAATAAGTTAGACAAACACATATTAAGTTACTGATATTTAAGAGACTGAATATCTGAAAATTCTAATAATATACGCCAAATAAAATAATATAAGAAATATCACTAAAAGAATACTCTAAAGTAAGTGATAAGTATTTTACTTTTTCGTGACGAACAAAAAGAAAGATAATACATACTCTGCAAATGTATAAATAAAACAATCTCTGTTATGTTTTTATCTCTAATGGGTTAGATTTAAAGATCTAAATAGAACATAAATGGAGCAAATAGGTTAAAAGTCGTCTAAAACATATTTATATACTTGAAACCTCCTAAATCACTTTTAAAGGTAGGATTGTTATTATATGTCACATAGTAATTAGTTATATAATTCAAAATTCAAAATAATGGATAAAGAAGTGGTTGTGGGTGGCGCAGCTGGTTTTGACCTGCAATAAGTATTGCATGTTTTGACCCAGTGCCCAACTTGTACAACTAGCACATTTTGTCACCTTTAACATATATGATATACCATAAAGTAAGGGCATTAATATGTCAGTGAAGCACTAATTATCTCGAAAATCACAAATACTGTAAATAAATCAGCTCACATTGTATTTCTGGTAACCTGAATCCCCCAATCCAAACACAGCATAGTGTGTTTTTTCAAGCCAGCGTTGGCTTAAACTTTTTTGCAAAAGAAAAGTCCAAAAGGCCTAAAACATGGGTTACAAAGAGTTAGAAGAAAGAAAGACTTGAAAAGGCAATATTTGAAACTTGATGTAGTAACAAGAACCAACCTTCATGGGGTTTGGGGTGTCCCCTTGTCCAGTCGTGGAGACAACAAAAATTACAAATCTCTCACATGGTAAGGAGCTCTAGTATAGTTCACAAGCAATATGCATAGCAGAGACATAATTCACTGGTTAGGGTGTATATAAAAGGAGAAAAAGAAACTAAAAGAAAGCAAATAATACATTACAAAGTCTTTGTGAGAACATGTATTAATGATTTTTTGTAGCTGGAAGTTTTTATATCACATATTATCCTCTTAAACTCAAACAAATAACACCATATCAAACATTTTAAACATGTTTTTTCACAGCTAAGGAAAAATTGATAGCAATCTTAATCAAGTTTGTTACACACACACACACACACACACACACACATATATATATATATATATATATCTTCTAAAGAATAACTTGATGTGTAAATTTTTCTATCAATTAACTGAAGAATGCATATTTACACTTGCATAAATATTCTGCTAACCTTCTATGAAAATCCACACACAGAACATTTCTTCTCAAGAGTTTATGTAAGGAAAGAAATGGAGGGATGTGGAAGGAAAAAGAAGAGGTGTTCTTGATTTTAATTAAATAAGGAAAATGAGAGGAAACAAAAGCATTTGGAGGGAAAATTTAAGCCAATTTACCAAAAAAACCTTTAATCCCAAAAATAAGAGGATTTGGAAAGAAATTCTTCTTAGACACGAGAACGCCAGGTATTACCATATAACTTTATCACAAAACCTGAATAAATCAAAATGTATTTGCATATTTCCAAGCTAAACTAAATTGCAACCAAGTAGCAACATAGTACTGGTTTAGGTCCGTAGTAGACAAAATGGTGTAGAACTATGTTTAGGGAGTGTGTGCGTTTAGCTGTTCAAAAAAAAAGCAACATAGTACTCCCTCATTCCACATAAGAACTGCAACATTGTACTGGGCAATGGTTTCAAGGAAAAGTGGGAGTATTTGTCAAAAGTTTTTAAAAAGTTACAGAAACAAAATATAGGAACTAAACAATTCTATGACATTGTGTCAATTCTCGAAAAGATAGTGTCTGATTGCACAAAATTAACTTACAGGGTCGAATTCGTCAAGGGAAAATATGCGAACAAGACAACCTCTTCTTTCAGCTTCACGGCCTAATCGTTCAGCAGCGTCTAATGCATTGCCCGTTTCAGTGGCATATAGAATCAATAATGAACTCGATTTCTCCATTGCTATAAGGAATCACAACTGTTTTGTGTAGTAATTAATGAAACTGAAGCAAGTGTAGGTAGGCAAATCTTTGAGGTGGTGTTTTTGTTTTTGTTTAAGAACAGGATCACCAACTGGTGTTTGAGATCAATAACCGGGTGAAATGGGAACGGGTTACAGGAACAGGAATGGAATTGAGATTGAGTATAATCACTGAATAAACTATAGTTAGGTTCTGTAGTGGGCTTGAAATTCATCTGGTATTTAATTTTTATGCTGGTATGTAGTTTCCCAACATCAGGCTCTCCGTTAAATTTCACATCTACACCACAAGCAATAGAAGAACAAGTGAAAACTCAAATACAGTTTCGTATTAATAGGTTTCAAGATTTAAACATTCACGTAACCATTTGAGAACTCATAGAGAACATCTTAACTAAAATACTCAATTCTAACTTACTTACTTACCTCATTAATAGACAAACTAACCTCGAAATTACCTTCTTTTTGTTAGGTCATGTATATTCACAGTTTATTAAAGAAACTAGAAATTAAATGTAACACCCTGGTCCCGAAACAGAACCCGGAGGCTACGAATACGATACATAACGGAGAATAAATAATATTTAACCCAATGACAAACTAATAAGAGTCTCCAAGTCTCAAATGTTAAAAAACATAATAAGTTCATAAGCATATCCAATCAAATAACTAAAAATAATTGCACTACATTCGCACATCCCATATTCCCTTGATTACCTGGCGCATAGAAAGAAAATGCAGCTAGGCCAAACGCCCAGTGCACGGATAAACGGATGCAAAGCAAAATATGTATGTGCAAGAATACAATATCCAACAAAGAATAATCCAATAACAAGTCTAAGTCAACAAAGCATAAGAATAATAACAATAGCCAAGTCAATAGAAGCAGAGGGGTATGATACAGACCGAGCTCAAATAGTGAACACCTACTTAAATAAACAAGTATTTCACCCAAAAGGTTTGCACATGAAGCTGCAGACTCACAAGTGCCAGTGCTGAATGGGGTATTGGGCACTATGCCACCATCCACAAACAGACATAACAGAAACTAGGGTCACCCATACGCCTCCTAAACAGAATAGCTCTCGGAGCCGATAGAGAGGAGACGCCGTGGACTGATCACACTGCCAGAGAAGTGTCACGCCACCGGTGCCACACTAACACGCCTATGGTACCCCCATAGGTGGTTAATAACATAATAGCTCGCATACCCATAACAAAATCAGTAAAGCAGTAATAATAGGCCAACACAGAATACAAAGTAAGCAATAGCAATTGTAGCCAACACAACAAGCAATAAGTCCAGAATAATCAATAGGCGATGCAATCAGATTATCACAAAGGTTCTCAATGAACTAGCAATGTCATAAGTTCAATAGCAAATTGGTCAACATGGTAAAAAGGAACTTTGACCCGCTAAGGGTATGAATCAAACGAAATAAAAGAAAGGCAACGTACCAATATAAAGGAAATAAGGCATAATGATCAAATAAGAATCCATACGAATAAACATGAATCGAACAATAAGAATCTCTATTCAAGAGATCGATATATGTACCTTGTATTCACGATCAAAGAAGTCCAAACACTACTAATAGCTCCAAGTTTAGTTCCTTTCCCTCCGTCTAAAAATATATAAATTACCATTAGCATTTATCTTATTCCCGTTATTTTCTTTTATTACTAATTTAGATTGTTTTATGGTTTAACATTTACTACTATTATCACTCTTCCCAAGGTAACTTAACACATGGATTTTGAAAGTTATAATGGCTACCCAAATTAAGTTTAAATAAACTAAGACGCTTAACACTTAACCCTTACTATAAATTTTCAATAGACCCATTTAGGAATGGAAGATTGAGAAAATGCCTACCTCTTAAAACCGAGTTGCATCAATATGTAAATTCTGATTTTTATCATTTGAACACAGTAAGTTAAGAACAATACCTTCAGTTCAGTTATGCTAAGTTTGTTAATACTCACGGTTTATTTTATCAATTATTCCTCAAGCCTTTTTGTCTATTTAAGAGGTGATTCCCGTTAACATAATAACTGTAATATCACGATTCCTTTGTGTCAACTATTCTTTTATTCTTAAAACCATGTACCAGCTTTTAATCTATTAACTCATTAACATGCTTTCATTCAACTGTATAAAATCAGTTAACTAAATATAACATTAAGTAAGAAAAGACTTTGACTACCTTAAGTTTCTTAATAACAATTCATTAGTATTCTTGCTTAAAGGCTCTCTTCAAAGGCAGTGTTTATTGGCTTAATGAGATTATCTCAGGAGCTTTTATTAAGTCAAGAATTTAAAAGAAAGCAGGGACACATATACTTTAAGACCAGACTACCATCTATAAGGAACACATCTATAATAAGAACACATCAGCTCAAAACTGTGGTTATTCTTAGTTCATCGTGACCTAGATTCAAGTAAAATAAATTCTCCAGTATTAGCAACACTCTGATACTTAAAATTCTGAAGGTCCGAGCCTCCGAGGAATCAATTGATCCCAAGTCAAGAGAAACAAACCGAGACAGCCGTTTACAACAGGAGATAGTTCAGTTCTTACTAAAACAGCAAAATCATCCGTATATGTAATCAAATTCTGATTCTTAATCCCATATAATTTAGCAGTTATAATAAGTTCACTGATTGGGTACAGTAGCTCATATCTGATTCAGTTAAGGGGTTAACACCCTGGAATCATTGCACTCGGACAGAAGGATCGGATGGCAGAATCACACTTAGGCAAAACGAAACCAGAGATGTAAAAAGACTAACCTTAATCGCTTTAGCTTGTTGTTCGATGAAACCACACTCGACTCTATTCAACTAAATCGCAGCCCACGCCCTAAATTTCTACTCGATTGGTGCTTCACGGTCGGCCCTCGTTGGCTCTCACTTGCTGCCGTCAATCGCCACTCCCAATTTCTCTCTCTCTCGTTTGCGATTTCAAGTGATTACAGAACAGGGCCGAGTATACGAGGAGTGTTCAAGCATCATATTCGAAAATCCGTAACTTCGGATATTCAAAATTTCAGCTATTGGAATTTGTGAGGTGCGCTTGGTTAAACAGGTTAAACAGAGGATTTTTGGTTAATATATGTTTGTGACAAAGGGTAAGCGAATACAAATAAATGTAATGAGTATTTTTTGGCATTATTATTACAATTGATATTGTTTGGTTAATATATGTTTGTGTGTTATAAAGGTTGATGGTGGTGGCACTAGTCGGTAGTGATGATGGTGACAACAACCGTTAGTGGTAGTTGGCGGCGGCAATAACGATGTTGGTTGAAGCATTGATTAATTTCAATTAGCGGCGGTGGGTGGTAGCTGATGACGGCAGTTGTTGCGATAGGTGGTTCTGGTAGTTGATAGAGGTGGTGACAGGAGGTGAAAGTGGTCGCTTCGGCAACGGCCTATGATGGTTGTAGAGTGTAGTGGTGGCGGTGACTACAACAATGGTTTATGATAGTGGTAAAGTGTAGTAGTGGTGGTGGTGATTATGCGATGAGTTACGATGGTTTAGTAGTGGTGGTGGTGGTGGTGATTGTGCGACGAGTTACGATGGTTTAGTGGTTGCGGCCGGCGATGGTGGCTAGAGAGTGGTGGTAGCAATATTGGTGGTGGTGGTGATTGTGCGACGAACTGTGATGGTGTTGTGGTTACGGCCAAATGTGGTGCTGGTGGTGGAGGTGGCGGGAGCGACGGTGGCGGCAGTTGGTGGTGGCGATATTGGTGGTGGTCGGTGATGGTGGTGGTGATTGGTGGGGACACCCACATACCTGAATCCATTACCCTGAATTCATTATCCCCAATTTATTAGGAAATGGTTCATTACCCATTAATGGGTAATGATTGATTATATTCCACCTAAACAAGTAATATTAATCATTATCATTCCTTACCCTCTAAAACTCCAAACCAAGCACCCCCTCAGATTTGGATATCCGATATCTGAAAAATACTTTTTATTTTTATATTTCTTATTTATTTGATTTTTTTAACATATATAGTTTTATATACATGCATTTTTTTACTTTGAAATATATTTGAGCTATTTTTTTGTGATTAAATGTTAAAGTATGGTTATTTAGTAATTATATTTAAAAAAATTATATAAAAAATATATGTTTTTGAAATTTTCGGATTCGCATATAGAAAACCAATTATACGAAATTCCAGATATTCGGTTTTGAACACCCCTAGCTTTATAGACAAGTTCGTTGGAGGGGATAGGGTTGATCGCCGATTAAGGAGGAAAAGTGGCGGCCGATCCAGGAGGGGATCGTTACTCCATAATCTCTTGGTTGTTTGAGCTATCAGTTACACAAGTTCAATTGTAGGGCTTAGAGGTTTGTGCTAAATAAATTTGGATTTTTAAGTTTGCTAGTCTAATTTTTTAAATCTTTTGGCCCAAGTCTTGTTTTGTTTTATTTATTCATTTATTTATTATTTTTATCAGTATTATTATTTTACTTATCTGCATATATATACCTATACGGTTACTATAATTAAACATGAACACGTCAACATGTACAATAAATAATAATAACATAAAAATAAAAAATTATAATATCCTAGCGATTGCAATACAGAAATAACAAAAGATGAGTGTAGCTTATCAAATATATAGAATCGGGCCCTAGTTTTCATTTTTATGCTTGATTTCTTTATTTTAATGAAATATATTGAACTTAATTAATTACAGTATTAGCCAAGAGATGTAAGTGTGTTGTGCTTGAAAATAGAAGAAAAGGCAATGACTTATAAGTAAGAAGCAGAGAAAAAGTGTCCAAACAATGGTTATCCAAAAATATATTATATATATTAAAAAGCCTAACGAAGGTTAGCCAAATTAGCAGTTACAGAAAATTAAAATGAAAACCATACGACAATACGGATTGAAGGCTTGCATCAACATATCAGCATATCAGCCTTTGGCCTTACAATTCTGCTACCACAGTTAGTTACTTGAATAGAAGAATTCCCGTTTTGCAATTTGGGATGTGATTGCGTTTTAATCCTTAATCTACCCTTTTTCCTAGCCCTCTGGTGACCATGGTCCTTTCCGTACCCTTGCTCTTGTACAATTCTACCATCTAATTTACATTACTATAATTTGTTTTTACGTAAAAGAAAGTGCAATTAATAAAACTATTGTGAATCTATATACAACAATCCACCCCGTATTTGAAAACTAAAACAACAAGCACTGCTCTATAAATAAAAAATAAAACTACTCTTTTTTAAACTATCTGCTGTTTTTTCTCCACATTTGTAGAAGAAGATGTAGATATGAAGTTTGAATTATGCGATCTGCATAGAGAATACTGTTTTTTTTTAGTTTGTGTATAAAAAAACTTATTCTTTTTTTAAACTTAAAAGAATCTTTTATCAGTTGTAATCCATTTGAACATTTGATCTATGAACGTATGAACAATATATCAAGATTCTAAATCAAACTACAAACAACTTTCATATATAGAACTAAAATGGGTTGGATTACAGGCCAAATGGGTTAGGTCAGAACAAAGCCAAAAAACAAATAGCAAAAATCAGAAAACAATAGCAAAAAAGATAGAATTTGCACAAATACATAAATAATATAACAATTATCACAAATTTACAACTAAAATTTAAACATTAGCAACTAAAACATCTAAAGTAATAAAATAGCAAAATCAAAATTGAAAAAATGAAAAGAAAAAAAATCAAATTCATGAATTTAAACTTCATTTTCTAATGAGTATAAATTTATCCGGCATTTTTAATCTAAAAAAGGTCGTGTTTAGCTTATCTATATTGAATATATCCACTATACATATCATGGTATTTTCAAGTGTCATGTGCTTCATACTAAAGATGATGTTTGCATATATGACGTTGAATCGGCTTTAGATGAAGCTTTTGATAAACTATAAATGTGTATCAAAATTATAAATAATAATTTCAAATGTGTAATTAATAGCTACTACAACACTAAACTTATATTTAGATTTATAGTTTCATTCTTCACTCTATTAAAATTCATAATTCATCAAACTATAATTTCAAGTTTTCAACGAATAACTTTTATACAAATGATTAATGTAAAATTTTATAATACCCAATAACAAGTAAAGATCATATACAAATTGCATTCTCAACCAAATAAGGTTTTAGAGCTATGATTTACCTCAAAATTCCGAATTCGCGAAGGTAAGTAGTAAGTTGATAGACAAATTAGACGGGAGTCGGGAAGTAACTAACATGGGCATAAAGAAGACAAGATCGATAGACAACAGTGGCACCTGCAACAACAGTGACAGACTGAGAAATGGTGAACCAGCGGTGTCTGTGATTGCAAGTTGATACTTTCAGCCTGTTCTAGAATTAGTTTTTTAAAAGGGCGCGGAGGAAAAAGAAAGGAATGAATTACGCTATGTTAGATTTTTAAAGGAGGCGGAAGGGAAAAGAATTTATTTAGCTTGCGTTTTGACTTTTTGAGTTTGAACAAAAGGAAAGAAAACGAAGGAAGATTGTTTTTTAAATTATGCCATATTTGGAATGATACTTTTTGAACAATATAAATTTTCGTTTTCTTTTCTTCCTTTCCTTAAAAAAACACAAGAACATACAAGCTTGTTTCTTTTTCTTCACCTTTTTTTCCTTTCAAAAAATAACTCGAAACCACAGCGTAAGTTAACTTGTTTTTGTTTTTTCAGGGGAAGGAATGATTATCTTTACTATTATATTAAGTATTTAGCTTATTTTTTAAGATAATTTTAACTTAAGTAGTACATCTATTAAAACATCCTTTACAATACTATCTTTTACAATACTTTAAAGCAATTTAAACTAAAGTTGGGAGTTAGTCGAGCGACAGGGCAAAAGGTTATATTACCGACCTTTATACCCTCCCCCAAATAGCTATTTTTTAGAGTGATTTACTTATTTGGTCCATGTGATTTGTATGCTTATACCTTCCCCCAAATAGCTATTTTTTAGAGTGAATTACTTATTTGGTCCATGTGATTTGTATGCTTTTTGTTTATTTAGTCGTTTATGATGGAAAATTACGCTAGCAAATTTATTACTAGTTTAGTCTTTGAGACTAACTTTGATCCAATTAAAATGTTAGTTGCCTTTTAGTATAAGGGTATTTTGGTCACTTATATTCTTATCCTAGTTCCTAAACATAATTTCTCTTCTTCCTCTCTCTTTCATCCTTTCTCTATCTCTCTATGCATGTATCATTTATCTATCTCTATATCTCTTACTCTATGTCTCTCTCTCCCCCCATATATATATATATATATATATATATGTGTGTGTGTGTGTGTGTGTATGCATAAATGGAGTGTATCTCGTTCCCAAACACCATAATAGGTGTGGATGCCATATATCACTACAACTCTTTACGCTAGTGGAATTACAAGGATACAATCACAATAACATTGATTTATTAAAGGAATTAGTAGCTTCATTTATTAGATAGAGGGGGTTATAGATAGAAATGGGGTAGTGGAGCTTTTAGTGCAATGCGGAGAGAGCGAGACAGTGAAAGAGAGTGGTAGGCAAGTCGATCGGAGAATCGACGTCTTTGTAAGTTCGTCAATGTTAACCAATCTCACTACAACTTTGATTGAGATCTACTACCGCACCTAAATGATAAAAGGATTCAATCACAACCTTTGTCCTCTTAAATCAGCTAAAAATAAGAACAAGATCCTAGACAAGGATATAACTTGTGTTTAAGCTTAGGGATTGATTAATCATTGGTTTATGAGTGCGCACATGTTAGTTTGAATCAATGTTTTGAGATGGCAATGGTTGATTGTTGGTGTAGCGCCAAAAAACAATTCAAATAAAGAAAATTATAGAATATATATATAATCATATTGGTTATCAATAAGTATTACATCAAAACCAAGTTTTACATAATACATTGTCTACGGGATGAAGTCTTAACAAAATATCAGTTAGTTAGGTTGTTTAAATACACAAATCAGTTCGTAAGATGTATCAAAAGATGGGCAGATGAAAACCTAAGCACTTTTCAATTCAGGTTTTGTGCGGTGAAGTTTTTGATTCAAGTGAGGTTTGCGATGGCTGATTTGTGATTCGAAGTTCGTGATTATGTGTTTTGTGATTCGATGACTTATAAATAGAATTTGATTGTAGGGTGTTTTTGTTGGAATTTGCCCACTAACACACGTAGGCCGGTATCACTACCGATGAAGCGTGGGCCTATTGGGTCACACGCAAAGTTACAATCCCGACAGCCTAGTAAATGAGGAATAGGTCAAAAAATCTGACCTAGGCTTCACGACCGTGAAGGATGCGTCACGGGTCGTGAAGCACCGTGCCCTCACGAGTCCCTTCCAGGCGGCACGAGTTGTGACAGGTCATGAGGGGTCGTGAAGGCAAAAATTGAAGGGTCGCTTATATTTTATTGGACCATTTGATGGTCCAATCAAATATAAAGTTGTGGCCGACCATATGGAGATTTGGGGTCATTTTGTGGCCTATATTAGCCCTCACTTCCTCTTGTTACTACCTTTGACAATTTGTTCAACTTTTACACTTAAGAGCTCATACAAGAGAGAGAGAGTAGTGAGTTCACTTGAAGAGTGTGGCTGTGCAAGAAGGTTTAAGGGCTGTTCTAGAATCATAACCAAGTGTTGGTGACTTGATCTTGGTTTGCTAGTAAAAAGGGATTGCAAAGAAGCTTTGTGTGGACTTGCATTAGGACTTGGAGACACTTGTTTCATGCAACATCCTAACAATTTGTACATGTTGATTTCCAGCCTTAAGGAGTGGTATAATCTATTCTCTTTTGTCTTTCTTATTGGTTGCATGTGTTCTTGCAAAAATCCACCACCATGGGGATTCATTAAGGTTTTGTTTTATGTGATTTCCTTGCTTCCGTTACGTGTTTTGATCTTTAGTGAATCACAACAGTTTTGTGAACTCGGTTGACTTTGCGAGGACTATTCGGCGACGGGGTTATTTGGACTTGAGGTGAGTTCAATATTTTCTAGAACCAAGTACGATGAA
The DNA here is from genome assembly GCA_038502395.1 of Dittrichia graveolens. Taxonomy (NCBI): domain Eukaryota; kingdom Viridiplantae; phylum Streptophyta; class Magnoliopsida; order Asterales; family Asteraceae; genus Dittrichia; species Dittrichia graveolens. The sequence continues at coordinate 81,398,026 of JARJIL010000001.1, read as the reverse complement.
AAATCATTTTCGAAAGACTTAACGATTTAAGATGATCTTTAAAGATGTACATGACTGTTCTAATAAATGATTAATCATGACGTGTTTATTAACTTACCTAATGATGTTATATGATTGATCTATATGATGCTTATGATATAATTGATTAAAGATGATTAATTTATGATGACATGATGACTTGCGTGTGGGGGTAGACATACTCCTAAGATGTAATGAAGATGTCTAGTAGGGATAGGACTTGCTAGCATAATGATGGTTAGTTGTCGGGTTATCTAGACAACCTTGGCAATACATGGTGTACTTGTGCTTTAAGTGCTTGTATATTGGAGTGGTGTTTAACCAACAATAATGAGGTTAACGCTCATAACACCACAATGGTGAAAGAAGGGCCTAAAGATGAGGGCACCGATTGTACTTTCACATAAACGAATTTTGTCGTAGTAGCTATAGCGGGGGGACCATGGGAGTATGAGTATGAATGAAAGTCGCGCCTTGCTTGGTATCAGACTTGTTGGGCACGCCTAGTGAACCTATGCCAGTGCAGATGGACTGCGGGACTTAGAAGTCGCCGGGCACACATGTGGTACCGTTGCGGCGGACCTTGGGACCCTAGAGGTTGTTGGGCACGCATATGGTGTATGAGGCAGCGATGGTAAACAATGTATGATGATAGATCCCGACTAAGAATGATGAATACAATGATGACAACTTATGACAACGATGAAACGATGCATAAGATGTTAACGATGTAAAAAGATGATATTGATGTTTTATGATGCTAACGATGTATAATGACATGCTAAAAGATGTTATACGATGATAGTTGACCATGTGGGGCTTTTTATGATGCTATGCGTGTGGGTCAAATTACAGGTTGAGATTTTATTATCTCTGAACCTACACCTGTTTTATGAATGTTTTTAAGGTGTGATTTTGGTTATATCTATTGTTGTCTCACGAGACGTAAGCTGATATTTGTTTCTTGAAATGTGTCTTGTACTCGTGTAGGTAGCATAGAAGCGTATGGTTTGGTGAGCGTGAGTGCTGCTGGGTAATGATAGTTATTCCTGATGTAGTTAATGATGAGCCAAATTGTTGTTAACATTCAATGTGGTTGTTAAACATTTATTACAATTGTATGACTACATGGTAACATAGTGGTTTAAAATAGTGTGGTTTCTTATTGATTTAATCTGTTAGCATTTAATGAGGATGATTATTAATACCACCGCGATGTTTTCAAAATATATATATGTTCACGATTTATAATGTTGTTATTTGAACTAAAAAACCTAATATTGTGACTCTAAAAACAAAGTTATCAATAAACCATTTTGTAACTTAGTGCACTGTATTCTCGATTTGAAGTAGGGGGAAAATGAGTGAAAAAAAATAAAATTCTTTCCTTTCGGACTATCTTAAAATTGAAAGGATAGATTTGAGAGTTTTCAGCCTTTTATTTAGTTATCTTAATGGCAGAAGGTAATGATCGCTAAGAAAAAAGAGAGGAAAATTGTGTTCTTATGATTATTTGAAAGGAAAATGAAAGAGTTTGAAAGGATTAAATTTTATTATCTTTCTCTATTGAAATGTTTCTCTCATTTTCTAAATTATAAGTAGGAGGAACTTTTACATAATTTTCTTAATTTTCCTCCTCTCTCCCTTTTCTTAGAGGGTCAAACGTCTTAGTTTATTATAGACGTATTTTTTCAATTTATTTTTAATAAGCTTATTTTTTACTTATTTTTTAATATATGAGCTTATTATGTGTTAAAATAGAAAAATAAACCGAATTTCTAAAAAATAAGCTTATAAATATAAACCGGTAAAATAAACTCAAGCTAAAAAAAACACCCCCTTAATTTAAAAAGAGTATTCTCTTACTTGTTCCTCTTATTTACAAGATTAAAAGAAGTGTCAAAATCATTAAGGAAAATAAAGAAAGAGAATTAGTAAATCACACGAAGTAAGGGTATATATCATTTTTCATTTAAAAATTCAACAACGAGCTGTTAATGAAAAGAGTTAATTGCTTTTTTGGTCCTTAAGGTTTTCACAAATATGTATGTTTGGTCCTTTAATAATCGTAAGTACATAAATCGTCCTTTATTTGAGAATTTTGGAGCAATAGTAATCCTTTAACAAGCTTCCGTTACTTTTGACGTTAACTGCCATCAAATTGACTATTCTACCATTATTCTTATTTTTTATTTATTTTCTTAATAATTATATAATAATATAATAATTAAAAACATTTGAAAACATAAATATTTAATTTTTTAAATAAATCTCTCTCACACTCTTTCTCTCTCTTTGTACTGTGATTAATTTTCTTTCTCTCATACTCTCCCCTCCCCCTCTCTCTCTCTCTCACACACACACACGAACCACTGTCCTTCACCCTCCTCCACCTAGAACCACCACTTCCCTGACCATCCTCTGTCTAACCGCCTCAACACTAGCGACCGTCGACATTACCACCGGTCACATCCCTGTCCTCCCCTACGAACCGGAATCGTCGACTGGCCAGGTATACAAATGGTTTTGAACCCAAATCAAGACCCAATCCATTGTTCGTTGCATCATCTAAGCCTGGATCCGAGTTCCTTCGACATTTTCGAGCACCAAGGGCCTCAAACCCACCATTCAAATCGACGGTGGCCTTGATTAGTGAAGGGTTGTGAAGAAGACGAAGATGATTTTAAGCAAATCAGCCCGAGAAGCCTGAACTAATCGTACAATTGGCCATGGATCCTTATTCCTTTCTTATTGGCGAGTTGAACGACCCCACCACTACTCTTATTGCCGCCAGTAGCCTCCAATCCCTCACTAGATCTGATGACGTTGTTGACCACCGTTGTCAGATGTCACCACCACCGACATCGTCTTCTTCTTCTCTTGTTTTTTCTTCGCTTTCTTAATTGATCTATGGTAGTGCCGCAATGGTAGTGACAGTGGTGGTGACCGGAGGTAGTTGGTCTCCAGTGTTTGTGTGTTTGATTTTTCTACCTTTTTTAATTTCTTGTTGTTGGTGGAGATGAACATGACTTTTTGTATGATATAGCAATCTGCTTGTGTGTTTGATTAGTCTATCCGCGAGAGGGAGGTGAGGCGGTGGTTGGGTGTAAAGAGAGAAGAAGAGAGAAAGAAATGGGGGTGGGGTGGAAGTGTCTGCCTGATACAGAGAGGGTTATGTTTTCAAATGTGTTTAATTATTATTATATAATTATTAAAAACATAAATAAAAAATAAAGATAAAGACAGAATAGTTAAATTGATAGCAGTTAACAAATTAAAAGTAATAGAAGTTTGTTAAAGAATTACTAGTGCTAAAAAATTCTCATATAGAGAACGATTTATATACTTGTAATTATTAAAAGGACCGAATATGCGTAATCAAAAAACAAGAGTTAATTTCATAAATGGTCCTTTAACTATTCACGAATTGCAGCTTTGGTCCTTTTTTTTGAAAAAGTTGCAAACTCTATCCTTAAACTACCATTTTATTGCAAAGACAGTCCTTTATAACATTTTTCGTTAAGTATTACCGTTAAGTCATTTGGATACAAGGGTGTTTAAGTCTTTTTGCCCCTTTTAAAAATTTTAATTGATTTTGAATATTCAGTCTTTTTAAAATGATTTTAAAAAATAAAAAATTATGTATATCCTTAGTATTTAAACCAAAGGTTTTATTTAGGTGATGCACTGATGCAAAACTCCTAACAACCACCACCTATTACCACCGGACACCACCGTCTAGCACCACCTGAAGCCAGCAACCACCACCATCTATGACCACCAACCACCACCTTCTCACAAGTCGAAAACCACCAAGAGCAGTCCGAACCTAACACTTAAATCAAAACCCACCATTGAAATCAAACCCATCGTCTTATACCCTCAACCACCTCATACCACCACTAGAAAATCAAATCCACCACCAAAAATCAAACCCCACGAACCAAATCGGAAACCCACCCCCCATCAGAACCCTAGATCGATCATAGATCTATAGCACACACGCAAAATTGGCTATGGCGTCGGCGGCGGTGTGGTGACCCTAAATTGGCTATGGTGACGTCTGAAACCATATATCCTGTTGAAATCCTACAACACACACACAAAAATTTGGCTATCGTCTGAAACCATCGACCAACTAAATCGACCCTATATTGGCTATCACTCGGCGGTAGTTTGAAGATGAACAGATCTTAGATCCACATTTGTGGAGGCGGCGCTGGCGGCTGGTGTAAGGCGTGATGCATGATGATGGTGGTCGCCGCCTAAAATTGTAACATCCTGAGATTGGGCCTAGTAGAAACGTAGGCTTGGGGTATGTTACACGTGAATTATATTTGATTTAGTTTATGTTTAATTGATTGTTAATCATTTATATTGTTGGTTATATATATCTAGGATATATGTATGTATGTACGGTGGTGTGTGTGTGAGTATGCATGCAAATTGATTAAGAAAATGACACCTCATGCTTCTTGAGTATGTATACGTGGGTTAAGGTTGCATGACTTCACTTTGAAGAAATTATGTGTGTGTGTGTCATTGTGTGTACCGAGAGCAAAAGAAGAAAACAAGACAATCAGAATTTGTGATTTATGGGTTGTGTGATTCAAAGTTTGAAGGTTGCTGATTCTTCTTTGATTCTTGTTGTTATACTTCAAATAGTAATAACATGCTACGGTTTTGATGGGGATTTGATATGAACATGCTATATGAATGTATCGGATTTGGTGTTCTTGGGGTTTAAACATGTTTATATGTGTTTATATGAAATTGCATGTGAATTGTATAAACTGGAAATATTAATTATGCAAGTTATGAAGTTGTCGGATTCTTGGTAATTTGAAGTTTGCGGATTTTGGTGATGATGATGAAAACCGAAGGTAGAATCCGATTCCAAGTGAAATCCGGGTGTTGAATCCGGATGTATGTAATCCGAGACTTTTTATGAAATCCTAGTGTTGAAATCCTATGGTTTGAATCCGAATGTGGAATCCTAAGTGTGAAATCTGAGTAGCATGGAAAATCCGATTGTGCTAAGTGAAATGAAGGAAGTATCGGATTCTTTGAAATCCGATGGATGTATCGGATTTCTTTGAAATCCGATAGGGGTTGCGGATTCCGATGGTAATGTCGGATGTGCATGTGAAATCCGACAGTTTTGGATTGTTGTTTTGCATTGTTTGGTGCTATGTGATATATGTGCATGCATATGTGAATCTTACATGTTTATGTTTGATTAAAGGATATAAATATATGATAGATACATATATTTATGAATTGATTACTAATGGTTGGTTGTTGTGTTCTCAGGGACAGACAAGGCTCAGTAACATTAGATCACTGAGTGGAATATCTGAACCAGAGGTGAGTGGAGGTTTGCTCACGGGTGATATTGGTTGTACTGGTTTGGTTGCAACTATTGTTGGATAAATTGTATATCTGTTGGATAATTAACTGTGAATGTTAATTGATGAATTATGTGATATGTATACATGTTGGAAGGGAAGTCAGTTTTCGACTGGGCTTATGGGCTGGGTTCATTTGCTATTGGCTAAGCAGTATCAGGACCTTGGGATGCATTTGTTGCTAGCAGAGGATGACACTGTGTGAGAATAGCAAATGGACTATCGGTAAACCTTTGCTTTGGCCGGCATTGGTTGTAGGTTCTTGCAGAACCGCCGGTCTTCCCAGGGTGCTTATTTGTGGTTGTTGATATCATGCGGTTCTGGCTGATATATCTGTTTTGTGATACTCCATTCACTTAGCTTTGTGCTAATCCCCCACCTCTCACTCTTTTTTTACAGGTTTTGGTGAGTCAGCGGCTCGGCTGAGAGTGGTTAGCTTGGGGAGTAATCACCTAGGACTCTGATAATATATTTGTGACGAGCCGTGTTTTGTAATACTGATATTTTGTAAACAGTGGTTGTAATTATTGTAATTACTTTGTTGTTTAAAAACGCTTCCGTGGTGTAATTAAAAGTGAAAATTTTTGGGTTAAAAATACGGTGTTACAAAAATCGCATAAAATACCAATTAACGTCAAAATCAAAAACCCTAAATGGTTCGAAAGCACTCCGAAATCGGAGCCCCAAAACCCTAAACGTTGGCAGCGATGGAGTAAGATTGTGGTGCGCAGACGGTAGTGGCGATGGTGTAAGGCCATGGTGCACGATTGTGGTAGATATAGGAGGCGGCAACGATGGTCTTTTCTGGTGGAGAAGGGAGCCGGTAGTCTTCTCTGATTAGGTAAGGTGGCGGCTGTGTTAGAGAGAGAAAGTGAGAAAGAAGGGTGGGGTTGTGTGTTTATATAATATAAATGTGTTCATTAATAATAAATTAATACTACTAATAATAAAAATGATTTTATCATTAAACAAGTAAATAAAAAAGTAAGATAAGGGTATAACAGTAAATTTACAAAAATTAACAGACATAGTTAATGGAAACAGTTAGAAAGGACCGTATTTGCAACAAAATAGTAGTTTAAGGATAGATTATGCAACTTTTTTAAAAAAAGGACAAGATCCACAATTCGTGGATAGTTAAAGGACCATTTATGAAATTAACTCCAAAAAACAATTAACTCTAATGAAAATTAGATGTAAAGATTATGGGGGTGTTTGTTTTAACTTATTTACGGCTTATTTTCCGGGCTTATTTTTTGTAAGCTAGTTTTTTCTGGCTTATTTTTTGACTTTTGAGCTTATTATGAGTTACAAGAAGAAAATAAGCAGGACTCATAAAAAATAAACCAGAAAAAACAAGCTTATAAAAAATAGGAAAAATTTTGAATATATCCTTACAAACTTCTTTAATTACGTATATATCCTTATAAAAATCAATATTACATCAATATCTTCATAAACCTTTTAAACTCTCAAATGTCCTTTTACTTAATATACTAGTAAATAAATCATTTAAAATTTAAAAAACACAATGTCTAATTTAATTACAAATAAAATTTCTTAAACACCCTCCTACTTTCATTACCTTCTTAATTCTTTCTTCTTCACAACTATACCACGCCGTTCTTTTCTATAACTATTCTCTTCTTTCTTCACAACTATACAAGATGATGTGGTTGTTTCTTTCAATTTTGATCTTCAATCATTTGCTCGTATTTAGTTAAGGTTTTGGATTTGCAATTTTGACTAATATTATATTTTTCTTAGCTTCACCCAAACAAAATGCTTTTTGGTGATCGTTTTTTTTTTCTGATCTACAGATGTATAAATGGATGTTGTTTGGTTTAAGCTTTTTTTGAGCTTATAGCTTCTCCAAGGAAAATAAATTTCTAGGTAAAGGATGTATAAATCTCTGAGTAATATACTTTCTTATTGTCTGTCTTGGGCCACTGCCATTCTCGTTCACAGCTATAGGAAACAGAAGATTTATTTTATGGTGTGTTCATTAATGGGTTTGGATGAGTGAGTTTGTAGTGAAAATTAAAGGAGTAAGGAGCCTCTGTCAACAGAAGATGGGACTTTCGATTTTTTTTTTCTGTTTATTAGATTTGTATTAAGTGAAGAAGAAAGATGGTAAAGGAAGAAGAGGGATATTTAGGATATTTTAGTTGTAAATTAAATTGGGGATTTTGTTTTTTTAATTTTAAATGATTTAGTTAATATTTAATTAAGTAAAAGGATATATTTGAGAGTTTAAAGGTTTTTGAAGGATATTGATATAATATTAATTTTTATAAAGATATATAAGTAATTAAGAAAGTTTGTAAAGAAATATATAAAATTATGCTTAAAAAATAAGCTCGAAAAATAAGTTCTAAATAAATGATCTAAAACAAACACCCCTGTATCTGAAAATTCCAGAAGTCCCTAAAGCCCTGTTTGCTCGACTACAACACGCTCTATTCCCTCCCACTCGGGCGCAGCTCTTTTTCATTTTCAGCTCCGATCTCCATCGCCGTCGTGCATGTGCAAAAACCTAGAATATCTACTTTTAGTCTAACTAATCGCAGGTAACTCGCGCGATCCCGTTCATTTATGTCAGCTGTAACTTTTTTGAACGTAAGTTTTGTGATTTTTTTGGCGAAATCTCAGAAAGCAAGATGTCTCTACGAGTTTTGAATCCGAATGCCGAAGTACTGAACAAATCGGCTGCACTTCATATGAACATTAATGCCGCCAAGGGTTTACAAGATGTTCTCAAGAGCAACCTCGGTCCTAAAGGCACCATCAAAATGTTAGTTTCTTGTTTATGCATAAACCAATAATTTCATTGTTGTCTCTTTTTTTGGATTTCTTACTGTGAATTTTTACAGGCTTGTTGGTGGAGCTGGGGATATTAAATTGACTAAGGATGGCAACACTTTATTGAAAGAGATGGTTAGTTCTTCGTGTCCTTATACAAATATGTATATAATAATTTTACTTATTTGCGTGTCTTGGATCACTCTTGTAAATTCCTAATGAAAATTCCTATCACTGGTTTCTTTTTACTGGAGGCTGATATTACGAAACCCTTATTGGTGACTACTTAGGTTATCAGGAATCGTAGCTGAACAAAATTCATAAAATACTCAGGAAAATAATACCATATAATGTAGTTAGACTTACATCTTGATGCCCAGATTCATGTTTAGGTTAAAAGACCTAATCTATATATGCCAAAGTGTCATATCAAACTAAATATTTCTTTTATTAATGAAGGAGTCATTTTTTTGAATTTGAATATATAATTAATTAATTATGATGTCCTGGCTTTGAAATAGTTGTGAAGTTAGAAAGGAGAAAAACATAAATTTCTTTACATTTGCTACAAATGAAATTGATTCTTCTATACTTGTAACATGATCCATATCTTTGCATCTGAAATGCAATGGGCTTAGGTTCAAAATTAAAGCATGGTTCCTTTTTTTCACATTTGAATTGGTATGAAGAAAAAGACTCATATAAGTACTTAACCAAGTGTTACATTCCTAAATCCTAGAGATTTTGGACCAATTAAGTAAACTCTCTCGCACTGCTGTTTGTGACAGTTCTGATTATAGTATATAGTGTTCTCATCCACCAATTAGTCATTTCCAACTATGGATGCATCCAATAGTAATATGATGGTGAGCTCTTCCAAGGGTGGTAACGGTAGTTTTCTTGCCACATATCTATCTTTAAAGAAGGAAAAGGTGCATATGTACACTTCAACAAGTTTTCTATGACAATGTTTTCTTACATTAAGTTTGTCATGATTCTTGAACATATGATAATCTTTGTTTGCTTTGCATCCACCTAAAAGCAGGAATCATAAATAAGATAAGTATTACATTATTAATCATTATGTTCTTTTTCGGACATCACTTCATGCATCCTTTGTGTGTGTGTACTTCTGGAGATAGTTAGCCTGCTGAGCAAGTCTGTCTGGATCTTTAAAACTTTATGCAATGGATGTGGGAATTCTATGGAAATTAAATGCGAAGCGGTTCTAACTAGGAACTACTCAACCTAAAGTTGTAATAATCAGATCTGCTATATATTTATCATGGTTATTTCCTTTGCATTATTTTTTCTCTCTGATCTGACTAGACTATTGCGAAGTTTCACAGTAATCACAATTTTGTGATTTCAGCAAATTCAAAATCCCACGGCCATTATGATTGCAAGAACAGCTGTTGCACAAGATGACATAAGTGGAGACGGGACAACGTCTACTGTCATCTTTATTGGTGAGCTTATGAAACAGTCTGAGCGATATATTGATGAAGGTATGTTACCCTTCTAGTATTGGTTCTCTGCTTGTTATTTACTTATTTCAAATATTATATGATTCTATAGAACCTAAACTCATTAATATTATGATCATGCTTTTATTAAACTAAGATCGACTTCACTCTTTATCCTTGTTCATTAAACCTTCACCTGAAAAAAGATCATATGGGTTTGGTTGATCTGTCGGAAAAGTTTACCAATCATTAAATTGTGCAATTTTAAGTTCTAAATGTATCATGTATCATACTGATCTTTCAAGTTCATCAGCAGTTTTATTGTTTGTTTTTCTTATCTCAGTATTTTAGTTAGTAATTAGTTTTTTCAAATTTCAACTCCTGTTAAAGGGATGCATCCGCGTGTTTTGGTCGATGGTTTTGAAATTGCCAAAAGAGCAACACTGCAATTTCTTGAAAATTTCAAAACTCCAGTTGTGATGGGTGAAGAACCAGATAAAGAGATACTTAAGATGGTTGCAAGGACGACATTGAGAACAAAGGTACTTTAAATTGTCATACTTAAACCTTCTTAACATGTGTTGTTATAAATAAAATAGATAGTGGATACGTACTAATGAACATATATCCTTATTATTGTTTGCAATGATTCTGCAGTTGTATGAAGCGTTGGCAGATCAGTTGACCGACATAGTTGTAAATGCGGTGAGCTTTATATTTACTGGTTGTTTTTTGTTGCTTACTTTTTGTAATCATCTTTCGACATTAATTATTAGCTTAAGTGATTTGGTTAATTTGTGTAGGTACTTTGTGTTCGCAAGCCAGAAGAAGCTATCGATCTTTTTATGGTTGAGATTATGCACATGCGCCACAAGTTTGATGTAGACACTCGTTTGGTATGTTATAATGTTAGATGCAGTCACTAATAACAGTTAAAACTGTCAATTGGGTGGTCGCTTTTTTCTACACTAATAGCTGATGATTTGATTTCATATTTTTTACAGGTAGAGGGTCTTGTTCTTGACCATGGGTCAAGGCATCCAGATATGAAAAGGCGAGCAGAGAATTGCTACATCTTGACCTGCAACGTATCATTGGAGTATGAGAAAAGGTAAAACATGTTTTTTCTAGTTTTTTCTTTCCATTTTGTAATTTAAGCCTGCAAAATCTGTCAATATCTCACCTAGGTGGGATTGGGTACTGTTGTTGATTTTAATTATATCAACATCAAGTTAATGTGTTCTTTCAGTGAAATAAATGCTGGATTCTTTTATTCAAACGCGGAACAAAGAGAAGCTATGGTTGCAGCAGAAAGGCGTTCAGTTGATGAGAGAGTGAGAAAAATAATTGAGCTAAAAAACAAGGTATTAGTGGATGTTGGAAGTTTTAATTTTTCAAAATTAGCAATTTTTAAATATTCTTTTTGGTGGCTCTGCAGGTCTGCAATGGAACTGATAATAATTTTGTGGTTATTAACCAAAAGGGAATTGATCCTCCATCTTTGGATCTTCTTGCTAGGGCAGGGGTAAGTTGCTCTTAAATTTTCCATTGTTTTGATGAAGATTGAATCATTCATCACAAAACTGTAGTTCCAACTTAATTATTTTTTGTTTATCTATTACTATGTTGACAGATAGTTGCTCTTCGAAGGGCCAAGAGGAGAAATATGGAACGCTTGGTTTTGGCTTGTGGTGGGGAGGCTGTTAACTCTGTGGATGACTTAACTCCTGATTGCCTTGGATGGGCTGGACTGGTTTATGAACATGTTCTTGGTGAAGAAAAATATACCTTTGTTGAAGAAGTAAAACATCCTCATTCTTGTACCATTTTAATTAAAGGTATTGTTTAAAAGTTTTCCTGATTTTGTGGTGAAAAGTCTGGGGTCAATGATTTGGTATTGGGTTCGGTTTATTTTCATATTTCTTGTGATCTACAATGGTGTTTAATTATTACTGCATATGGTAATGAAGGACCAAATGATCATACGATTGCCCAAATTAAGGATGCTATCAGAGATGGCTTGCGATCTGTCAAAAATACAATTGAAGACGAAGCAGTTGTATTAGTAAGTTTTTCATGATCATGAGCTGCTTAGGAATTAGGTATGTATAGTAACTTCGTAACATGTTTGTAGTTTTGGGCTAAATTGTTCTAATGCATAACATAACTAAGGTTGTTGAGGTTGCAATCTGTATGAGATGTATTATTTAGACAATCTACTATATCTCTCTTTTTTTTAATTATATAAACTTCCAGCTTTAATATTATTTCTTCATTACATTCTGTGAAACTTTAGTTCATCGGTAAAAACCATTGTCTTGATTCTCCATTTTGTGATAATCATCTTCTTTTCTTTTTACTCTATAATAATAATACTATAACATATTATCATAAAGTACAATCTTTAACAACACTTGATAAGCCATTAAGCCAGAGGTTTTTAAGAAAGCACTCAAGCAGTCTCTCTACCATACTCCACCATCTTACTTCCCCCATACTCCACTTAGGTGGGATTGGGTAGCGTTGTTGAATTATGAAAATGTCAAATGCTCAAATTTTGGATCTCAATTTACTGGAATGATCATATCTGGTTATGTATCGATTGTTTTTTTTAATCCATATACTCTTGGGAAGGGCTAGGTGTGGCAAAATGGCAGTTTGGGTTGTGGGTATGGTTGGTTGACCCGCAACACTTTCTTATCTTATTTTTTTTAATAATCAGTGTGTTTAGTAAGCTTACAAAAAGGTAGATGATTTGTGCACCTCATTTTTTGCCATAAGCTACCAAATTAGGGTGATTTTGACCACTTTATTCTTCAACAGATTAAGGTAATGTGGTGCAAACCATCTTTTTACATTGGTGTTGTATGGCTAAAACAGCTGATGCACAATCACCTTCCTTATAAAAACTATAAAAATGACAATGTTAATTTGGTGTATTTTTTTGTGTAAAGTCATTTTGGTGGTTGTACGCGTTAAAATACATTTTGGGTAACTTTCAAACTGTTATTTGACTTGGTGGTGATACAACATAGCCAAATCAACCCATTATGAGTAAATTGGTAGAAATGGTCACCTCTAGGAAAGGAGCACAAAAGAAAACACTAACAAATTCCTGTATGATTTAAATATGTATGTATTTCAGGGTGCTGGGGCTTTTGAGGTTGCTGCTCGACAGCACTTGATTAATGAAGTGAAGAAATCTATCAAAGGGGTAAGTTTGTAAATTTTCCTGATATTGTCCGTGGTCTGATTGTTGTAAGTGTTAAGAGTGTGTGTATGTGTTGTTTATAACCAGTTTGGTGCTTACACTTGTGTGAACAGCGAGCTCAGCTCGGTATTCAAGCTTTTGCTGATGCTCTTCTTGTTGTTCCGAAAACACTTGCTGAGAACTCTGGACTTGATACTCAAGACGTCATAATTTCACTGACTGTAATTCTTATTTACCCTCAACTCTCTCTCTCTCTCTTCACTCTTGACGTACCCTTTGGTTTAACTCGAATAATAATAATAATTTTTCAGGGAGAGCATGACAAAGGTAACATTGTGGGGCTAAATCAGCACACGGGAGAGCCAATCGACCCTCAAATGGAGGGTATTTTTGACAATTATGCTGTGAAGCGCCAAATCATAAACTCAGGGTATGCGCAAAGCTACCCTACAGATTGTCCATTAGCACTAGCAGTAGTGTTTTTTTCTTCTCTCTTTTTTTTTTAAATTTTATTAATTATTTCTGAGTAAATTAATTTGTGGTGATGATACAGCCCGGTAATTGCATCCCAACTGCTACTTGTGGATGAAGTGATTCGTGCAGGTCGAAACATGAGAAAGCCGACTTAAGCTTCGAGTTTATGATATTCAGCTTATATGTGAAGGTAAAGAACGGTTTTTGGGTGATGTGTAAAGTAAAAGTCTCTGGATTGCAGGATTGTTTATTAAAATTTTGAAATGAAGCTGTTAACTCTGAGACAGTTAAGTATTTGAACTTTATCAGATGTTACCATTTGAACTTTGAGATGTCACCACTTAAATGAGAAGATAGTCTTATTACATTTATCTTAAAAGTTTTTAAAAAAGGTTGAAAATGCAGGGTTTATCTGTTGATTATTTTGAATCAAAAGTGCCAACAGAAAGTAGTAAATGGATTAATCCTGCAGCTGGGGCATATGAATGGTTTTTGTAGTTTGTATCTTTGTTTGGTTTGTTAACCACAAGAAAACAGGATGAACTCTAACCTGCAAATAGGTTAACCATGAACAGAAATCGACGGTGAACAAATGAGTATAGATCAAAAAACGTCTGCAAAGGAGAAAGAAATCGATTGAAACAATGAACCTTAACATACATTTTTTTTGAAATCTGCACAATAAAGAGCAATTTAATGTAAAACGGAAGCATCGTCAATATTAAATTACAACGTTATTTTAAAACATTAGAAGTTTCATGGGCTACAACCGGCGATTCAAAAGGTAGACTTAGTTGAAAGAGTTTTACAGCTAAACCTGTCCACTAGAAGTTTCGTCCGGCACCAAACTCGTATACTCCTGCAAAATAATTTGTGATTGAGAGGATGAGGATGTACAATACTTAAGTAGTAACTGTGAATAATGATTCAAGAATGTGACGTGAACAATGACGAGTTAGAAGATACGGTATTTAATCATGAAACGAGATACGAAACAGAGAAAGAAATGTTGTATTGATTAAATGTGAATAAACTCGAAGTTTTGTGCAACTTTCATTGTATTTGAGAAGTTTATACGTCCGCTCTCACCCAACATTTTATTAAAAGTTTTAATTAATAGCAAATGTATTTGACTTTTGAAAATTTTGATTTTTATTATTTTACGCTATGTTTCATGTGCGTATTGACTTACAAATACATTGAATAGTTGAAACGGATAATATACATTAATGTCACTTAAACGTAAATTCAGATTTGTTTATATTGATTCAGATAGTTTGTAAAATGATAAAATACCTTTATATTTAAAGCTATCAACTGTTATTGGAACTGTAAGCTTACTGTTTATGTATCTCAACCGCCTGCCACGAGGATTGGTAACTGGAGGTAAGCAAGGAAACATAGGTGGAGGGAAAGCTTGTGTGGAGAGACGATGAGGTGGGCTTGGGATTGGAGGTGGAGAAGACTGTCTGTCGAGAGGAAGAGAATTGGAGGAGTTGGACGAATTAGAAAGCTTATTGATGGGGTGCTTACTAACCCCAAATACGAGTGACAGGATCAAATGGTGGCTCTCAGGGGATGGCGTGTTCTCGGTGAAAAAGTTGGAACAAAAGATAAAGAAGTTTACCTTACAACGGACACCAATCAAGTGTTAACTTGGTGGACTGTGCTAGTCCATAGGAAAGTCAATATTTTCATTTGAAGGGTGAGGTCGGGTAAGCTACCGGCTTGAGAGGTATTAGACTCTATGTGGATAGACTTCGCTTTGTCCAACATGCGAATAATTGGTTGAATCAATTGATCATGCTCTCATGGGGTGTAGGGAAACACAAAGTCTGTGGGATGCAGTTTTTAGCTCATGGAATCTCTTCTTTGGGGGGGTTGGCAGTAGCTAATGTGATTATTGGTTTTGGGTGGGGTGGAGGTTTTGGGGGGGGGGGGGGGGGGGGAGGGAATTAAGCAGGGTCGATGCTGAAGGTGGCAACATCTGGCATAGGCAACCTCGCAGGTGTTCATCTGGCATGGGCAACATCTGACTTGTTCTTTGACTATCAATTACAGTGTTTCCAGTGGGTTGCAAAGAGAAACAAAACCAGAAAAATAGAATGGGCTTCATGAATGCCAGGTCTGAGTAGTTTACTTCCTCGGTGCAGGGGCGTAGAGTAGGTCGGGGTGCGGATCATTACAGTGAGAAGCAGTGTTTAGAGAAGCTGCAATACAGCGTTGGGTTGGTTTTCGATCTCCCTTTTTGTACCTTATGCTCTTTTTGTTGATTTAACCTGATAAGGGGTCTCCCTCCCGGTGCTGGTGGTTGCATCTAGGGGTATAAACGAGTCGAGCTTTTATCGAGTAACTTGAGCTCGGCTCGTTTGAGTCGAACTTTATTGAGTTCGAGCTCAAAAAACGAGCTTGAATTATTTAACGAGTCGAGCTCGAGCTTCTAAGTGCTCGGCTCAAGTCCTTATCGAACTTTTCGAGCCTTGTATAGTATATGTATATTTATATATGTAATATATATATATATATATATATGATGGGCTAATATTAAAACATATTAAAAATTAGTACTTATTAAAATAAATCTACTTTATATACGTACTATTTATAATAAATAGTTACTAAAAAATCATAAATTTCAGATTTTATCTATATTTTAAATAATTTGGCTTTTGAATTTAATTTTTTTATATTATTTCGAGCTGAGCTCGAGCAAAATGTACCCTTTCGAGCTGAGCTCGAGCTTCAAGTATGAAAGCTCGTCAAGCTATCGAGCTGAGCTCGAACTTAACATAAAATTTCGAGTCGAGCTTGATTCAATTCGTTTACACCCCTAGTTGCACCTCGCAAAAGGCAGGTGGGGGTTTGCCTTTTCTTTTGCATTAAGGTTTGTGGTTTTGATGGTTTGGTTCTACACTTCTACTTGCCTTTAAAAAAAATGAAAATTTATAAGTTGCAAAAATCAAATAAAGATCGTAGAATCTACTAAAAAATATGAATTATATAAACATATACGAGTTGAGTTATGAGCATATTTATCATTCGACAACTTTAGATGTGACAAATGCAAAATATCAATAAATTTCTTGCCGGAACTATAATACTTCTAATTGCTGGGTTACAGTGATGAAAAATTTGCAATTTCTTGTGTGGCATATTGCTTATTTACACATTAATTTTCTGTTTCCTTCAAAGCAAAAACCAAAAATAAACATCATATAACCGAAAAGCCAAACCTCGGCAGAAAAGAGAGAAGGTTACAGGATCGAAAGACTGAAAGAGAATTTATAGAGTTAATGCCTGATTTACGAGGTACAAAAACATTAACCAGGGAGTTCGTCTGCCCTTCAGATCAACAAAAACCAACTCAGCGTTAACATCTCAAGCACACCAAATTCAAAGATTTTGTTTAATAGAAAATTTGGTTTTCATAACTGTCTTGAAACACAGATATATAAAAATTTATGTCTATTCTGCAAATGACTAATTTCAAACTAATGAGCAAAGCAGGAACCACACATACATGTTTAGGAAAGTAACAGTAACTCAGTTACACTCCTATGGGTCTCTTGGAGTCCTGTTGAAGGGAGTACTCTTTCTTCATTTCTTCCAATACTTTATCATTTGTGCTGCAAGCAAAAACAACCATAATTATTAATTAATTTGTGGGTCACGCCCCATCAGCGAAAACATATACAAGTTTCGAGTTTAATTTTGAACTTGAAAATAGCTAACTGAAGTGTAATAATTCTCTAAGTATCACAAGGGAGTTGTGAAACAAGTTACCAATTTTCATAAGTGTTGGGGTTACGATTAAACGTGTTAAACATATTACACTTTAACTTCAAAATTCGACAAGAATCGTTTCTTTATTAAAAATTAAAGTTCATACTTTCAGGCATGGAGCTTATTTCTTGTAACAAGGTCAAATGGTTGAATTTAATGAAACAGGTAAGAAGTTGTAGAAGAGCTAATTATTTAGATAAAGTGGTGTAATACAATTACTTGTTCTTAACTCCATATCAACTGATTAATTATCTGTTTCTCCAAGTCAGAATAATCACTTTTAAAACGCATATCAGAAGATTATGTTATATCAACTGCAGAATAAGCAAAATTTGAAACTAAAAGGCACCTATTTGCCATTGTAACCATTAATCATTAAAAATATCAATGACAATGATTGTGGTGCAAAAGGTTACACCTATTTCGTCATTAATTTAATTGTATACAAGAAATATAACCATGACCAAAGGTTTTTTCTATGCTAAGATAACCGTTATAGTGTTATTAGGGTGAGAAATACGAAAGACAAGCATAAGTTTGCAAAAGATATGAAGAATGGGCTTACTAATCATGAAGACAATTATTTAGTTCTTTAGCTTGTTTACGGCATTTCCATACAACAGAAAACGTTCTCCCTGAAGCACACTCAGCATATTTAGCAGTATAATAATCACATTCCTTAAGTGCCTTTGCCTTCATTTTGCTTCGTAAAGCTACAAAAAATGAGTAATAAAGCATAAATTAAAGAAAATACAGATATAAAACTTAGATTGATGCGACAAGAAACAATTTATTTGCTTGGTTTCTGATATATTCTGAAGAAACCAGAACAAACATGCATTGGGAATAAGTGCATCTCTATCTCTTGAACTTAAGTGAAGGTTTTGTAATATATTTTTTTATTTGTAACAAAATCATTTTTTTTAGACGAAATACATTAAAAAGATGCTGTGGCTCTACAATTCAAACAAAGCACACTAAGCAGAAATAAACTCATTTGAATAGTGAATAGCTCTAAAAGGAAGTATACACACCAGGGCTTTCATGGAAACCTCAATAAACTTTGTCTAGATCATATTTAATACAGTTGATTGCCTTTTTCACAGACCATAATGGTTTTTCTTGTTGTAAAATTTTCAAAGCCTTTCCCCATTAGAAAAAGTACCATTTAGCCTTATATTAGCTTTTTAATGGTTAATATGACATTGTGATGCATCACGTTTACACACGAAGCATCATAATTTTTACATAGATCATATTTCAATCGATAACTTATGTTAACCCACTTGGTTCACTTGTTAACCCATATGAATATAGACCATTCAATTTTCTGTCAATTTCTTTTAATTGTAATAGTTAATACACAACAACAACAATACCCAATCTTGAAAGAGCTAGATATAGGGGAGGTACGATATAGACAGTCATATACTCATATCCCTACCTGCAAATAGAGACTGCTTCCTGAAAGACCTCCGGCATAGAAAGAAACTCCATCCTTCAAATTTTGTTTACTATTTTTATTATCATTTATTTATTTATTTATTAATATGCATATTTCTTTGTAGCTAACAATACTATAAAAAGGGACATGTAAGAATGCAAAAGACATGATTACATGAATGACCACTAATTACTTTTTCCCCCAAATTCTACCTCTCTACTCTCTGATGCAACCAAAGCAAGCTTGAGTGCCCTTAAAGTGGTAGACAAAGCCCTCCAATGGCACCAATCGTTATCTACTCATGAAAAAGACCTACTACCTAGTACCTATCATACATGGGGTCAAGAAGCGATTTCATTTTTAACACTTATCAGCATAGTCTAATGCATCTCACAAAAATTATAGGAATTCATTGTGTAATTAATGAGGTGCGAAAGTATTTCATATCAGATAGGGAGAAGATCTCTGTCAGTAAATTTTGGCAGGAATTACTAAAGCTACAAGGAATTGAATAACGATTGTCAAGCAAACAAATGCTTAGAGAACTCTTACAGCAAGGGAGGTCAACATTCCAGCATTAAAAGATGAATTTACATAGAGCACAGAACCGAACGAAACAATTGGCAGATTCACAAGTCTAACTACTCCCATACATACAGGTTTTCTAGTGCAGCCATACAGACATGTTTTTTAGTGCAAAAGGTACGAATGGGAACTAACTACTCCCCCCCCCCCCCCCCCCCCCCCCCCCCCCCCTCTTCTCTCCCTCCTAAAAAAATTCTATCTCTTTACCAATCTCTACTGTGAATTCAAATTACCAAAGGTCTATTGGTTTCAGAAGATGTTCTCCTTCTTCTTCCTTCCAAATCGTCAAGATCATCACTTTGCCACTGTTTATCAGTGTAAAGTGATCTCCTGGTGCAATTTCTCTCAAGAAAACTAATACGCATCACAATCAGTCAAACAGAGGGTCATGATCTCTCAAACTACATGAATTCAGAGACAACTATCTGTTTCTAATC
Source organism: Dittrichia graveolens (assembly GCA_038502395.1). Taxonomy (NCBI): domain Eukaryota; kingdom Viridiplantae; phylum Streptophyta; class Magnoliopsida; order Asterales; family Asteraceae; genus Dittrichia; species Dittrichia graveolens. The sequence continues at coordinate 81,378,398 of JARJIL010000001.1, read as the reverse complement.
AATAATGATCGCAATCTGGGACACCTATGCGATTCGAACTTAGAAAATCAGAAAGAAACATGTCGTCATTGTGTTGGGGCAAAATGAGTATATTGAATAATAGTACGAATGTGGCAGTTTATGTCATGCAAACCCTAATTACGTTCCTAAACACTGCTGATTGTGAAATCTTTTTAGTCGGTGGAATAAATCATGCAGGTTGTCTGATCAATTATACGAAGTTCCTAGACAACTTAACCGACCTAAAGTAAACCCTATAGCATTAAACATTCCAATTGCGAACATTAATAAGAGTAGGGATGGAACGCTGTTGGAATTAGAAAGTGATGGGGGTTTAGGGTTAGCAGATACCTTCTTCGACTTTCTTCTTGACGTGATTTTCTCTAGCTTCTTGGACGTAACCCATTTATGGAAACAAGGATCAAAATCAAGTTCTAGTGTTGCCCTAGGTTGTTGTAGCAAACTCAGAATTCTATAGAGTAACTTTGAACGGTGAGATGACGATTCGGTCTTTTTTGAAACGGCTTAGTCTGAGACCGGTCTCGTCTGTATTTTCTCGCTCCAGACCAGTTTGATTTGATGATTTTTGCGCTCGCCCGAACCAAATTTCATTCTAGTGTTGCTTCAGTTCGAATTTTCCGGTTTTTTTAAATTTCTGTTTTTTTTCGGTAGAGGCTAAGAAGAATATAATTATTTTATAGTTTTAATAGACTAATTTTAGCCTTTAGATCAATAGCATCAATAGTTAAGATTGTATTTTAAAAATTTGGATAGAGTGACATTTTCGTAATTCACATATGATGCTTTTACAAATCATATATGTTTTTTTACATGGACTTTATTGAACACAACTCGTGATGTATCCCACAATATGCAACAAAAGGTTAAATTTGGTATTTAACTAGTGGTTAGCTTACCCGCGCTTCACATCGAGGATTAATTACTTTTTAATCGAGTTTGATTAAATTATTTATTTACTAAAAACAAAAAAAAAATAAAAAAATTAAACCACTTACACAAAAATGGTAAATTGATTTAGATATGAAACATAAAACAATTGAATCGCTTGAATTTTTTAAAAGTAATTTCGCTTCAGTGTATCTTGAAACCACGTAAAATATTTAAACAATGTGAGCCTATTTCACTACTAACAAATGTGACTTAGATTCTATCAAACGGCAAGTACTCAATCCCCCCACACTTTTCATCCATGAATTCCATAATATTAACAATAACACATATTTAAGAATATTTTTTACCAAAAAAAAGAAGTTGCAACGTACAAAATTTCGTTTGTTCTATAACGATTTATTTACATCTTGGCCAAACGATTAAACTATAATATGATGCATACCTACATAAGATCCATTCTAAAAATAAAGTTTAATGGTTAAATCAAATTAATTGAAACTTTTTTGCTTAAACAATTCAAGAATAAAGGTTAATTGTTTCAACAAAATAAACATAAACTTTAAAGTTAAAATAAAAAAAAAGTTTTAGAGTTTAATCGAAATAGAGTTTAAATTATTTTTATCCTTGATTAAAAATCTTCAAGAAATAAATATATTAAATATTGTTTACGTAAATTTGTAAAGTTAAAAATCGGAATCCATATTTTTAAGAAATTATTTAAGTTGAAAAAGCCAAAAGGGTTAAGAAGAATACAAAATTAAAAAAAAACAAAGTTGCAAAATAAGAATTCCAGATTTTGTAGAGGCAGGATTCGAACCTGCACCTACCACAAAACAAACATAATCCTTACCAACCTGGCAAATTCACTTTTAGTTAATTTGATATACATTATAAAAGTGTTATTTTCTCAAAATAAAAATTCTGAATTTTGTAAAGTTAGGATTCGAACCTGCGCCTACCGCCTAACATACAACATCTTTACCAACCCGGCAGATTTGCATTTGATTAACAAACGCGTTATTTAATATATATTATAAAAGTGTTTTTTTCCTTGTAAATGTATGGTATATATAATATTTTTTTTCTCTTTCCTCCGTTAAAAAGGCTTTTGGTTTACTAAAAAGAAAAAACCTTATTCAATCATGGTTCCTATTATCGCCAAATCTTCCACCTATCGCCTACCACCCACCGCCCACCGTCCTCCTGTGTGTAGATCTGCTGGTGCCATCTAAGATGGCACCTATCCACGCCGCACCTGCCATTCGATTTCTAGTTGATCTGGAAAATAAGGGAGATCAAACCTTCTTCATAGCCAATCACTACAACTTAGGGACTTCTCCCTGTAACTTAGCCTTGATGCGTTGTATCTCAGCATTAATCGGCACCACCGAAGCCTTGTTTTTCTTATTGCGTGCTATCTCCGTTGTGGTTTTGTGAATCAAGGGTTGCTTTCGCTACCACGAAGGTTGTTCAGAAGCTGTCTCCGTTGTGGTTTTTCTCATTCGATTTCCAGATTTACAACTAAAGTTGTGCTAACTGAATCGAGTGACTTTGAATGGATGATGAGAGTGAATTCGTGTTCGTATTTGTTTTGGATCTACAGCCAGGTGTGTGTAGGGGATTTTCAGATCGACCGATGTAAGCTTTTGGGGTTATCAATTTCTTTTATCCTCAAGTTTTTATGTATCACTTTTTGAATCTATTACTTTTGTTATTGCCAATTCATTGGTTTTTTATTCAAGATTCTACTATCAGTTTGCTTATAAATCAGTGTTGGATTTGATGGGTTATGCATCGATTTTGGATGGATTGTGCATCAATATTGGTTTTACATCAATTTTTTGTTTGTAAATTGAATCTGTAGTTGTATATGTTCTTTTAGATAGAGAAGTGTTGTCATAATTTTCAATTTTGATGAATTGATGCGTGATGCTTATATTAGATGTTCATCAATTTTGAAATTATGTTGATCAATTATGAATTTATGTGCATCAGCTTATGTGCACCAGATGGTGTACAAGAATTTAAAAACTTGCTACTTTTATTTGGCAGTACGACTAGCATTTTGACTAGTTACGACTTGCTTTTCTATTCCGAATTTGCCCTTAAACTGCATGTATTTGGTGGTTACGATTTGGTTATTTTGACTACTTTCTATTGACTTTTGATAAAAATATGTGGCTAAGAATTTTTCTTACTTTTTTTATCAAAATTCTCTTTTTAGTATATCCCTACCCTAAATACAGGCGAGGGTTATATATATTTATAGTAGCTCAACAAAAAGGCCCAATAAAGTAGTGTTTACTGTTACTCGAGTAGGCAGTTATCGAAATCATCATCTAGTAATTGGGCAATCATCAGAGTTTCAGGAACCTGAAATCAAAACAGTTATCATTAGTTTTTGCCCTACCATTGTTGATTGCTATCTATTTGACATGCTTTTTGATAATTGATTATTAAATTTTCTTTTTATTTGGTTATTGTTTTTTTATTTAGTTATTGCTATATGCTAATTGCTTAGTTTATACAAACGATTATTATTCAAGAATAATATTAAATGGAAAAGGAATGAGAAAATTATTGATATTTGCTTATTGCTATGTTTGGGATTGTTTATATATTATGGGGTCATTTTTCTTAGTTTTGCACGGACCCCATTGAGGTAGGTGAATCACTTTGCCTCCCATTTAAGGGTGTCTTTAAGGTTGTGTAGGATGTGAGATCATACCGAACCTAAGTTTTAAAAGGGTCCAAATTTTTATATACATGTATTATATATATATAGATATAATGTATAATTTTTTAAAGTTCACTTGTTAAAATAAAAATACTAGGGATCTCATATTTAAAACAATTATTCTATAAACTTAAAAAATACATATCAAGGATTTGAATTTGATGACAAAAATCATATGTTATGTGTAGTTGTGTTGAAGCCGTACTTAAGTATAATGGATCAGAGCTTGATGCAAATGAACTTTATATGAAATTGAAGTTGCTTGACATATTTTTACATGGTAAAACTATCATACCTTACAATGTGTTAAAATATCTATCACAAGTCGATTGTTTGCCTTATGCAATTATTACACATAGAGTCTTCTTGAGTATTCCATTAACTTTGACGTTTGCAAGAACAACTTTCTTAAAACTTAAGTTGTTGAAGTCTTACTTACCATCCAGAATGTTACAAGAAATACTTAATATATTCACAATGATATCTATTATTATCTTAGAGAGTATTGCTTACGAACATAACTTTGCTTCCAATAACACTAGGAGAACTTCACGATTCATGTAACTATGTAAGATAAGCTATTTTACTACCCTTCTTTTGTTTTAGTTATTGATATAACAAATATCATAATATCATTATATTTTGCTTATGTATGTGTGTGTACGTAAAAATGACCCATTTTTTCTTTTCGCACAGGGCCTAAAAAATCCACGAGATACCATTGCTCCCACTCTTCCCTTAGGTACTAGTCACCTCCATTCGTCTTCTTGTTTGGTCCTTTGGCTACTCATCGCCGCCCACCACTGCCCGCCGCCCATCGCCACCGGCCAACACCCGTCGCTGCTCACTGTAACGACCAGAATTTTCGAACTTTATTTTTATTAAAAGCCGTTGTACTGTTACTTGAATAATTGATGATATTAACAAAATTCCCTTATGTTGGTTGGTATTTTTTATTGCGTCTTTAAGGAATTTGAAATTTAAGGACTTAGATGGAAATGGGTTAAGTTTAGAGACTAATATTTTTAATGGGAAAATAATGGGATTAATAAGGGATCATTAAGGTTAAACCCTATTATGCTTAAACATTAGGGAAAGTTTACATAATAGTAACCAAGTTTGAAAACTGTTTCATCAAGGTCACATTGTGAAATAACCCATGAATGACCTTAGTGGAATAATTTCAAACTTAATTACTATTATGTGAAATAAACCCCTTAAACATTAGATAACTTCAGTTTCTTTGGGTGTACCTTGTGATCTCGACGGAAGCAAGTATAGGGAAGAAAGATTACAAATTCAAATCTCGGTTTTGTGTAGCAAATCATCAATTAAGCATCTTTAACCCATTAATTATATGTTTCTCTTAGTTTAATACTGATTGGGTTTGTGAGGATAATATCGATCGAACAATACTGTTTTGTGGGGCAGTGGTTTGAAAACCATATAGTCAATTTCTAAGTAAAAAACTAAAATTGATATTGGGGTGACAATCAATGATGCAAGTTATGAACAATGGAATAAGAGAGATTGATTTTTGGTTGGGAATTTAAAGGTTTAATGTTGTATTACGGTGTGTTTCATCGACTGCTACAGTTACCTCCCTGTTTCTAGGATTTGCGATCTGGGTGCTAGGGTTAGAACTGTGATTTGTTGTTCTTGCAAGTCGAATTTGCTATTGGGATGTGGATGAGCATCGAATTTCGATTCTCTTGTCTTGAAGATCCTGATTTGCGATTTGATGGTGGACTTTGATTTCAATGCTCTGTGATGTTTTACAATCTGCAATGTGGTTGGGTCGAATTTTGATTCCCTCAAGAGGATGGATCGGGTTTTTGGTCGGGAAGGTTAGAAGCAATTTACGATTCAACCAAAATGTGATTTTCGATTGGGTTGGCAAGGCTAGAATGGCGAGGGTGGTTGGTGAGAGGTGTTTTTGATTGCCGGATGGCGTGGCAACTTGGGGGGAATGGCAGATCAAGCCATTGTTCGGTTTCTAAGGATTTGTGATTTATGTGTTTGTAACTTATACTAGCGATTTGATGCCCTTTAATTCACGGTTCATCTTTGGAATTTCAGTTGCACTTGAGAATGGAATTTGCGATTGGTGGTAACTAGTAGTGATTTGTGATTGTTGTAACAAGTCTTGAATTGCGATTTGTGTTTTTGCTAGATTAGGATTTGAGATTCATTTTTTATTTTATTTCGTGTTCGGTTTTCGTTATTCGATAAATTATTAGGGTTCGTTTACCATTTAGGTTGCTCGTTAATCTCTCGGCTTCTACTTTAAGGACTCCAGGTGAGTTCAATAGTTTTCCATAATCGAGTACAAAGACAAAACCATTTTTGAAGGGTTTTAAATAATTTAACTTGATTGACTATTTGTTGACAATTTGACTACGTGAATGATATTATTTGCTGTGAAATGCATGAGTATATGATTTATCTAATACTTACATGCTACGATTGATTTATGACCGAATTATGCATGCTCGAACTTAAAGGGCGGGGTAGTTACCTTACATGCTCTATTTACAAATCACAAGCTTAATTGGACATTATACCTTTTAGGATAAAGTGCTATCCAATACGAGTCACCGAGTTTTCTAGATAATTCGTGTGGCACATGGTGTTTGGGTACCTCAGTACTCGTGTACTGGAGTGATGTGTGACTGTATGGTTGAGGTCATATGCAGCACTTCCGAAGCACACCTTAATCCAATCAAATCCCCACTAAAAGTTGTAAACCTTGTATTTATTTGAACACAAAGGATAGAGAGATTTATACCTACATGTTTTCCGACAAGTTCCAATCGATTTGGTACATATTTGGTCCTTCTCCCCTTTCTTCTTGCTCTCAGCTTTCACACAACACGCAGCCCCCTCTTGAAGGCTAAGAGCGGCTACAACATTTGGTTCTAGGGTTTCACACCCTAATTTTGGCTTAAATACCCTTCCTAACTTTCTCGATTAACACATTTAGACCCCTAACCCATAGAAGAGCAATCATTCAATGCTACAAATAGGAATCAAACCCTCCTTTATTAATATTCAATTATTATTAAAACTCAAAAACGGGTATTACACGAACAAAATCCCAAAATTGATTAACAAAAACATCATATACTTACATATTTAGAAATCTATTAATTAAAAACATACGAACATAATCGCAAAATTGTGAATATACTTACAGATTGTTGTAAACAAGTGGTCGCCATAGCTCATGAGTAAGCAAAGATCACATGAAGATTAAAAAAAACGTGCTTTTATCCCATGGTCATAATTCATTCTTATGTTGCAATGACATTATTGTTGTCAATGCATGTTTTATTCATGTGATACACAAAGTTACAATCGTTTATGTCATAGTACGATTGTTATGTCTCTATCAAAGATCAATTGAAGTGTTTCCGCATTATGAAAATGATTAGTAATTTAGTACTAAATTTTAATTATATTGGTCATGCATTACTAAACAATGTTGAGCCATACTATACTATAAATTATTAGTTTATCACGTCAATCTTTTAATTTTAAGCAATTTTTAATTAGTATTGTAGTATCCATATAAAACTATGAGTTGTGTTCAATAAAGTCCATTTAAAAAACATAATCCTGAAATTTTAATATTCAATCACATATGATTCGGTATACAATTACATGTGATTTGTAAAAGCATTACATGTGAATTACGAAAATTTACGAAAATGTCACTCCGCCTAAATTTTTAAAATTTAATCTGGACCATTGATGACTTTGATCCAAAGGCTAAAATTAGTCCCTTAACTATGAATTAATTATGGACTATATTAAATATTTTTCATAAAACTAAATAGAAAGATTTAAATAGTTTTATTAGATATCATTTTAATAGAAAAAAATTTCTATTGGAAATTTTTTGCTTAACTAGTATTTTCTTATTTATGGAATTAAGGTTAAAATTTCTGTTCCAAAATCATTGGAAATTAAAGTACGCTTGCAACTAACTTCCTTAAAGATAATTGTTTTTTTAAAATAATTAGTTGTTACGTTAGAAATCCGTAGGAAACATCTGAGTTTTCGATAGATGCTTAAACAAAAGCTTAAAACAGATCACTCCTTATAAAATCAACATCAACAAATAATAGTAAACATTTTTATATAAGATTTAGTTTCCGAAAATGTATCAAACTTGTCGCATTTTATTATTATGTGTATCAAACTTTCAAATTTACCATTTAATATACTGGATTTCCATAAGGTACCAATTTGTATATCCGATTACCTATTCATCATGTAACTAGAAATTCTCTAATTTTATTGTTTATTTTAGTGCCACATCAATAATTCTTTATTACTTGAAGAAAAAGATGAAGAACATGTTGAAGATCATATACATAAATTCAAGAAGCAATTAATTAGGCCTCGAAACAAGAACAATCTAATAACACAAACACAGATTCAACCCATAAATTGGAAGTTTACAACAAGCTGAAAATCAAACAAAACATATAGATTTGATCTCATCAAGAACTCTGTTTATGTTATTAATTACAATAAGCTGGGATTGCAAACCATCAAGAACTCAGATTTGAGGAAACCAAACAATAGATGAAGAAACCATCAAGAACTCAAATTTGAACAAATCGCATACCTGGAATTGAACCAAGAAGAACAACAACCCTATAATCGAACCCAAAATGAAAATCATAAAATCGAACAGATGAAGATGCTTGTAGAACAATCGTCATTCAAGAAAATAAAAACTTAAAATGAAAACCCTAAAATTGAACAAACGAAGATGATTGTAGAACAATCGCCATTCAAGAAAATCAAACGCAAAACAAAAACCCTAAAATCTAATAGATGAAATTTTTTGTAGAACAATCGCCATTCATTCAATTAAAAATAAAAAACCCTAAAGTTACCTGAAGATGGAGGTGAATGAAACCATTGTTTGTATCGTAAATGAAGATCCAAACCCGTATATGTGTGATTTTGATACTATGAAACCCACATGAAGTCCTTCAAACAGATGAAGATGAAGAAGAATTTTCCTAAAATTGACGAACCCTAGCCTAATGAACCCTAAATTGATGATGTCGATGAACTCAATTCATATGGAGCCACAGATCTTAGTTAAATTAGGAATCACGAAACAAAATGTAGATCTCGAAATATCATAGAATCTGAAATCTTGTTTGAATCCAAAGCAAATCTGGAAAAATTGTAGATGATGGTGATTATCTCATATGATTATCCAAGCAGATCTCCAATATCATAGACGATGAAGTTGCAATGATTGTCTCAAATGAAAAGAAATCGTAGATGATTATCTCAAAAGAAAAGGAAATCGCGAATGATGATGACGAGCTTGGATTTTTATTTATTATTACTATTTTGAAATATTTTTTAAAGAAGAAAAACGCATCAACCTCTACATCAGTACCATGTCATCTAAATCGGTGACACATCATACTATGACCTACCATACTAGATCATATACACTAAATGGTAACTTTTAAAACTTCAATACATTAAATGGTAAGTTTTAGAGTTTGATACACACAATAACAAAACGTGACAAGTTGAATACATTTTCAGGAATTAAACCTTTTTATATATTCAAATTACACTACAAGAACTTTGATGTATTTACGAATTCACAATTTGTATGTTTGTACAAATATAGATACCACATATTTGTATGTTAATGTATATAGAATAAGGAATTTTAGCCCGTGCGTTATGACGGGGTCTAAAAATATAAATTTTTGACAAACAATTAAATAAAACATGACTGAAATATGCACATTAACATTTGGTTAAAATTTTTGAACAAAAACATGAACAAAATATGGATACAATATTAAGAAAAAAATCTACAGCGTGATCAAATAATAAAATAAGAATACAATAATTTCAAAAATAAATGCCCTTTACTTATTTATAAATTTATATTTTTTAAAAGATCGCATGTTATTGTATAAAAATCTATGAAAAATATTCCGTTGGAAAATTTTATATTAAGTTATGAAATTAATTAATCTTTGAAATCAAAACTATTACAAAATTAGTCTTTGAAATCAAAATTGCTATGAGAAATACCTAGCTTACAACTAAAGGGAGTTAATTCTTGTATATATATGAACATGATTGCAAATACAACAGAATATTTATAATTATTTAAATGGCTGAAAAATAGAGTGTTTGCTTTGAGATTATAAGGAATAAGTTAAAGTTGAATGTACGTTGTAACGGGTTTACAAAGAATAATTTGTTAGTCTGTAGATTAAAGCTCATATTTATGTCAAGTTTAATTATTTAATTTAATTTGTTAATATAAGGGTTAAAGTTACGTAATTGCATAAAAGTTATCTTAATGTTCTAATATGATACTTAAAGTATTTTTTTTACACATATGACCATTTTACTTGTTAAAAATGTGTTAATATACCCCTTAATATAAAAGGGCAAATTACCGAGAAAGGTAACATAAATATTGAAATTTGTCAATAAAGGTAATGTCAATTTTTTTGGGCCAAGAAAGGATTCTAAATTTCAATTTCTAACAAAAAAGGGTATGGTGACCTGAATGACCTGCTGAGCGCTTAGTCAGCAGGTTAAGATTGTCCAAATTTGCCAATAAAGGTAATGTCTAATTTTTTAAGTCAAAAAAAGGATGATAAATTTCAATCTGTAGTAAAAAAGGGTATGCTAATTAATACTGACAATTTGCGACGAGTTCTTGTTACTGTGTTCGTGTCAATTACATGTCAACCCATTTTGACCATTTATATTATCGGTCATGTTTTGGGTCGACCCATTTTGGCCAAATGTATTCGACGAGTATTTTTTCGATTTTTCAATACTGGTATTATTTCTTTGTTTTGATACGAACTTGAAATATGATATTTTTCGATTCAAACTTTAGAATTGAATACTCATTTTGATTTGATTCGAACTTCAAATTTGGTGTTTGTTTCAATTTGAATCGAATTTTGAACTTCAAATTTTGTTTACGTTCATTTAATACAATTATAAAGCCAATATAAGATATTAAAGTACCAAAATACCAATTGCAAGTAGTTAAATGTCAAAGTACCAACATAATATATTCCAAATATCATATACGAAAATGATGTAATATTATTTTAATTTTAAATATTTTATTATTATATAAAGGAAAGAGAAAACACATACAAGAACACAAACACAAACACAAACCTAGATCCAAACATGATGTTTTGTTTCAAATTAGAATTCATAATCCTTTATTGGTCTAGAAAAAATGAACATTATCTTTATTGATAAATTTTTATATTTATGTTACCTTTTTTGCCAATTTGTATAATATAAAAATTAGTCACGTCATCAATTTAACCTGTTACCTGCTACCACGGTAACCGGTTACCTTTAATGTTAGAAATTGAAATTTAGAATCCTTTCTTGGCCCAAAAAAATTGACATTACCTTTATTGGCAAATTTCAATATTTATGTTACATTTCTCGGCAATTTGCCCTATATAAAATGTTACATAGTAATAGGTAAAAACCTTAATTTGATGCTTTTTCTACCATTTTTTTATTAGTGATGCATAAAAACTAAGGGAATTGCTCATTTGGAGCTCTTGAAGGTGGCGAGAATGTCTTCATCATCATCCTACAACTCCAATCCAAATTCAAAGCTTCCAAGTGAATGCTATTATGAGAAGCTAGTAAAATGTCTAACATCATTAACAAGAAACAACAACACTGGTAGAAGATTCCTAACATACTCAAATTCTTTGCTATGATTTTGTATGAAATTAGTCACTAACATTTGTGAAAATTGCCCTAATTAGTCAATGAGAATTACAACCAAGATTACACAAACTACAAATAACTTTTGGATGACAAGGAAACTAAACTTGTAATATATAAGGCCAAGATGGAGTTATTAAAGTAAAAAAATAATAAAAAATGAAGTTTTTTTTGAAGATGTTCAGATATGTAAACAAAATAACTTTAAGTACTACATTGAAACATTAGGACAAGATTTCTACATGCATTAACACTTTAAATGAGTTTAAAAATCCTAAATTTACCGGCTAAGCCGATTGCAGGTAAAAAAAAAGGTATATTAACATGTTTTTGACAAGTTAAATGGTCATATGTGTAAAAAAATATCTGTAAGTACCATATTGAAATATTAAGACGACTTTCATGTCATTACGTAACTTTAACCGTTGCTATAAAAATTGTAATAAATGAAAATTATCTTAAGCTAATAATTGTAACAAATAGCGCAATATAAATTTTGGTGAGAAAATATAAGACATATATAAGTCATCTTTGTAAACATAAAATGATTGATGATAAGTAATTAGAATACAGTAACAATATTTATTTTTGTTTTTAAATATAGCTCTTAAAAGAGTTATAAAATCTCATAAATAAATAGTACATATATTGTTTGCCTCAAATAAGAACACAGAAAACAAAACAAATAAAAATATAAAAGCAAAAGAAAATTAAAAAACAAGAAAAAAAACAAAACTATAGCAAGTAAAAAGATATAAAAAATATGTTTTAAGAACAAATCAATAAAACAAAGAAAGAAAAAAAGGTACATTGAAAGGGGGAAAGAAAATGGGAAAAAGAGAACTTCTAAAACAATTTTAAAAAAACCATAAAAAAATACCAATATAAATTTTAAACCATGTGCTTTCCTAGAAAAGGTATATTAAAAGAAGCAAATACAATTAAGAATGATAGAACCCAAACAAAACATTTCTAAAAGGAAATAGAGATAATTGTATGGATAATATAATAGGAACCTGCGTGTAGGGCTGTTGAAGAAGATGATAATCACAAAATCGTTAAAGAGGGATTTCGTAACCCTTTTATCTCAACTTGAAGAAGATGATGATCATGAAAGAGGGCGGCTGAAGATGATGATAATGATCACAAAATTGTGAAAGAGGAATTTTATAACCCTATGAATTAATATTAACTTGAAAAATCCGATTGTTGTAAACGCTAAGGGTCTGTTTGTTTCGTAGAATGAATATGAAGGAATTGAAATTTGACCAAGGAATTGGAATTTGTGAAAAACTATATCTTGTTTGTTTAGTAAAGACCGAAATTGGAATTTAACCAAAAATAAATTAGTTTAATATGTATAAACCAAAATAAATTATACAATCAACTGCCCATCACCCCCTACCCCCTCCGCCACCCTACCCTATCCCCACTCTACCACCATACCCTACCCCTATCTTCACTTTACCTTACTCCGTCTTACTCACCCTACCCTGCCCCCACCCTACCTACCCTATCCCAACCACCTACCCTACTCTACTCCACCTAACCACAACAGACTCCCACCCTACTACTACCATACCCCTATCCCTACTCTACCACTCTACCCTACCTCCATCCTACCCTACATACCCTACCCACCCTACTCCAAATTACCTACAATCTACTCCTACGCTACATACTCCACCTTACCCACCCTACTCTAATTTATTCACAATCTACCCCTACCCTACCTACCATGCTACCACCCCCACCTTACTTCACCCTACTACTCACAATCCACCTCTGCCTCACCCCTATTCTCCCCACCTACCTACAATACTTCACACCTACTTTACCTTACCTACCTCACTTTACTCCTACCCCCACACCCGCCCCAACCTATCATAGGGTAAGGTAGTGCATAAGGTAAGGATGGGGTAGGTTGAATAAAAATACAGTCGACTAGGGGTGGGGTGGGTAGGATGAGGTGAGGTAGGGTGAGAAAGGTGCTATAAAATAGGGTATGGTGTAAGTATGATGAGGTAGGGGTAGGGTAAGTAAGGTGCCATAGAGTAAGGTATGGTGAAGTAGGCTGGATGGGGTGGGTAAAGGTAAGGTGGGTAAGGTGCCATAGAGTAGGGTGAAGTAGATAAGATGAGCTTGGGTAAGAATGGGGTGACTAAAAATAAGTCAGATAGGGGTTGGGTGGTTAGGATAGGGTGGGGTGGTAAGGGGTTGGAAAAGGTGTCATAGAATAGAATATGATGAAGTAGGTATGATGGGGTAGGGGTAGGAATTTGATGAGTAAGGTGGAGTGGAGTGGAGTAAAGTAGGATAGGATGAGGTAGGTGGGGAGGGTAAGTAAAGATGGAGTAGGGTGAGGGTATGGTAGGGTAGAGTAGGGTGGGATGAGATGGTGTAGAGTAGGGTCGGGTGGGATGAGGCGGGGACTGGGGGTAGGGGTAGGGGTAGGGGTGGGGTGGGGGTGAGGTAGGGGTTGGGTAGGGTAGAGTAGGGTGAGACGAGGTAGGGTAGGGGTAGGGTGGGGTAGGGTAGAGGTCGGATAGGGTGGTGGCGGGGGATGGGGTGGGGTAGGAGACAACAATTATGTTTTGAGATTCTTTATGAATTTGAAGAATTCCATCCATTTGGAAAATGAATTCTGGATTTCTTGATTTAAGGAATTTATTGGAATGGTCAAATTCCATTCCATAAATTCCGTGAACTAAACACAAACAAGATTTAGGAATGCTCAATTTCAATTCCGTCTAATTCCATCTGATTCCATCCAATTCTAATGACCCAAACGCCCCTAAGACCCGCGTGTTTTGCAAAACCATATGGAATAAGGGAATTGACATAAGCGTTAAATATATTATTATATAAATAATAATAAGTAAATATATATAATATTAAATGGGTCATCCCGGGTCAAAATCCATTACTAATAGATCATATTCAAATCTAATTAAATAGATCTTAACTTAATGTTAATAGATCAAATCCAAATCCAATTAAATGGGTCTATGGGCCTAGTCATATCTTTAGAATATCTAATCTGATTTGCTCTTTGACAACCCTAGTCTCAACTCTTTAAAGTTATGGGTTCAAGTCCAGCCAACAACATATATATATATAGATTAGGATTTGTGTCTGTTTCTCGTTCAAAAAAAATTGACGAAGTTACAAATCGATATTTTTTCTAATTCTTTTTGAAAATCTACGTATTTTATAGATGCAGATGATAATTGAGAAACCGTAAAACAACCTGCTCGTGTTGCACATGCTTGATAACTATTAATAAACTTTTTTCATATGCAAGATTCCAAAGTAGCATATATATGTTCATTATCTTCAATTCGTAAAGGAAGGCCAATCATTAATTATCTATACATACAAATGGCAGCGGTGGTGGAGTCACCGAAGGCGGTGGTTGTAAGAAACAAGCAGGTGATATTCAAAGACTACGTGAATGGATACCCAGAAGAATCCGACATGGTAGTAACCTCTGATGCTACCATCCGTTTGGAGCTCCCCAAAATCAACGACGGTCTAATTTTGTCGAAAACTCTTTATCTGTCATGCGACCCCTACATGAGGAATCGTATGAATAAGACGATGGAAGGAGGTTATATCGATTCTTTCACTCCTGGTTCGGTATGTATTGACTTGTCACAGAGCAAAAGAGATTAAATTTTAGTAAATCTTTGTTTGCAGTTTATATCAAATTTTAGATTAAACATCTATATCATGTTTTTTGTGGGGACTAAGATGCGTTTTGGGTTGGATTAAAGATCGAAATGCAAGTTTTCTAGTTTGAAAGGGAGAACAATATATTCAAAGAAACCAATATTAATTTTGTACAGCCTATAAGCGGATTTGGAGTCGCAAGAGTGTTGGATTCGACTCATTCGAACTTCAAGAAAGGCGACTTGATATGGGGACTGATTAACTGGGAAGAATATAGCGTGATCAAAGATACACAATCCTTAATAAAGATTCAACATACCAATGTTTCTCTTTCCTACTATACAGGAATCCTAGGTAAGTTTATTTATATTAATTGTTTTTCACTTATTGATCTTCAAATCTTGTATGTATTTTGATTGGATTTAACCATGGTTTATGTTTAGGTATGCCTGGATTGACTGCTTATGTTGGTTTTCATGAGATTTGTTCACCAAAGAAAGGAGATACTATGTTTGTGTCAGCAGCATCCGGTGCTGTTGGTCAACTTGTAGGTCAATTTGCTAAACTCCATGGTTGTTATGTCGTTGGAAGTGCTGGATCCAAAGAAAAGGTGAAATGATGCAAAAGAACATCATTATTGCGAGTATCACGGGAAGCAATCTTAGTCACTCATTTGATGAGTGAAATTCATGGATGGAGAGCGTTAGTGATAGAGTGTGGTAAAATGCATAAGATGAATTCATGGGTGGTTGTTGAAATTGAAGGAGGGGGAACTAGACGGCTCAGATTGGTTCTCGCAATAAGAACGATTCTCAAATAAACTTTTACATATATATATATATATAAAAAATATATATATAATTTATGATAATTTAATTACGAGTAATGTGACTGGGGTTTTGTTTAATTTTCTTCTTTTGACTAGGTTGATCTACTTAAGACCAAATTTGGGTTTGATGAGGCATTTAACTACAAAGAGGAGAAAGACCTTGATGCCACTTTAAAAAGGTTAGGTTTTTCTAGGTTCTCTACGAGTTCTTTTTTGATATACATGACCTAATTATTCTGACTTTCAGTAGATGTTTTCTATGTATATTCTTGTGGGTCATCCATTGTGTTTACCTAGGACCACTGAACCGGCATCTCTTTTGAGACCTTTTAAACCCCTACCGCTACCAAATATTAATACTACTAACACATATATTAATCGAGTAAGGATAAGCAAAGAGAGATTGATCTACATCTATAATCTCTTAATTAGTTGTGGTTGTTTCAGGTATTTCCCAGATGGTATTGATATTTACTTTGAGAACGTCGGGGGAAAGATGCTTGATGCAGTACTACGCAACATGAGACTTCATGGTCGTATTGCTGTTTGTGGAATGATCTCACAATACAACCTTGATCAACCCGAAGGCACTCACAACCTTATGTTTCTT
The DNA here is from genome assembly GCA_038502395.1 of Dittrichia graveolens. NCBI lineage: Eukaryota > Viridiplantae > Streptophyta > Magnoliopsida > Asterales > Asteraceae > Dittrichia > Dittrichia graveolens. Next base: position 81,361,853 of record JARJIL010000001.1, on the reverse strand, counting down.
ATCTTGAAACGTATAAAAATGGAAGGGTTTCTAGTTTTCGATCACTATCATTTATATCCTAAGTTTTTAGAAATGGTTTTGCCTCTCATTCAAGAAGGTAAAATAATTTATATTGAGGACATTGTCGAAGGACTCGAGAATGCTCCGGCTGCACTTGTTGGTTTGTTTAGTGGCAAAAATGTCGGCAAACAAGTGGTCGCTATAGCTCATGAATAAAAAAACGTGCTTATATCCCATGGTCATAATTCATTCTTATGTTGCAATGACATTATTGTTTTCCATGCATGTTTTATTCATGTGATACCCAAAGTTACAATCGTTTGTCTCTATCAAAGATTAATTGAAGTGTTTCCACATTATGAAAATGATTAGTAATTTAGTATACAATTTAAGTTAAATTGGTCACGCATAACAGATTTTTAGTTGACCCGGTCTCCTCACCGGGTCACGGGTCAACCGGTTCGACCGGTTGGTCAACCCGGTTTCTAGTTTTTATTTTTTTATATATGTATATGTGTGTATACATATATATATATAGCAATACATATATATATATAGCGCAAAAAATAAAAAAAAAGTAACGTATCAAACTCACGATCATTTAGTATATGAAATTCACTATCATTTCTAACTTCATCATCATCAACAAAAACATAACCATTTGAGTTTCCTAAGTTAATGTAAAAACAAAAAAATATAACCTTATTGAAAAGACTAATAGTAAACTAAGATTATAATACCAAATTACTTTATGCAAAAACAAATTTTAGGATTAAAATAAATAATTAAAAAAAGTAATTAATATAAAACCGGGTCAACCCGGGTTAAAATTGACCGGTTCGACCGGTTCAACCGCTAAACCGGCCGGGTCGCTCCGGGCCGCAAAATGCCAAAAAACCGGTATACATTGAACCGGGTCTTGTGGCCGAGTCCCGGGTCAACCCGGGTTTTAAAACATTGCGCATAACTATACGTATTTTGAGCCATACTATACTATAATTTATTAGTTTATCATGTCAACCTTTTAATTTTAAACAATTTTTAATTAGTAATGTAGTCCTCATATAAAACTAAATAGAACATTTTAAATAAAGTTAATTAGATTATTAGATAACATTTAAATAGCAAAATCTTCTATACAAACTTTTAAAAACTAGTAGTAATTAAAAAAAGTTTCCAAACTACGTGATATTAAAGGAAAAATCTTATAGTAAAAATAATCACTGCTAAAAAGGAGAGCATAAAGAAATTTCCTATAGAAAAAAATTTTCTAATGGAAAATTCAAACCGATTTCTAGCATAATTATGAGGAATGGCATCGGAAATTATCAACAAATTTACTATGGATTTTCAACAACCTAACAACAAACACAAAGCTATTGAAGATTCATAAGAAGATCAATAAAATTTTCAAGAAATTTCCTATTGATTAACAATAGCAATTTCTATTAAAAATTTATTGTTAAATTAGTATTTTATTATTTATTGAATGAATTGAATTGAATTAACTTTAGAAATTTTGTTCCGAATTCATTGGAAATTAAAGTATGCTTGCAATTAACTTCCAACATAGTAATTAGTTTTATAAAAAATAATTATTTTTTAGAATAATTAGTTGTTTCATTAGAAATCCGTAGAAAACGTTGAAGATTTTAACAAATATGTAAACGAAAACATGAAACAAATAACTTCTTATAAAATCAACATCAACAAATAATAAACATTTTTATATATTAAAATCACCCAAAAATACTTTTATGTATTTACGAATTCACAATATATGTGTTAGATTACACAATCCTCAACTAATTACATTACATCAAAACAATATAAATAGAGTACAAATAGAAAAACTCAAGGGGCTTTAAGCCCGAATCTAACGGACTCAATATATACACTAACACTCCTTCACAGTTTGAGCGGATGTTGATTACAAAGACTCAAACTGAATCTAAAATGAAAATAAGAACATAATACAACTAAAAAATGCAGAGTGGAATTTAGTTTCTTTTTTTGAAGAAAAATGAATAGATAGAAAGTGAATATGTGAGAAATATAAGGATAGAAAATGAATATGTGATTAAAAAGAAAGAAAATGAAGCGGCAGACAAATATAAATATATATATTTATTTATTTGCTTTTCTGTTTTTAAGAAGGGGCAATGAAGTATAAAAGAAGAAAGAAGACAGTAGTTAAGAAGCAGAAAGAAAGAAAGGCTGATAGTTGTGGTCGGAGACGGTAGGGGAGGTAGGCAGGCATGCAGAGAGGTCCACGGCATAGTGGTGGCCGAAAATTTCTATTTTCTTTCTTCTTTTTTTTTTGAAATGGAAGATGGGTAGCTCTCTTTGATGTCTTAGGCGGAGATGAACATCAAGGAGAAGGACGGCGGCGACAAAGCGCGGTAGAATAACTTGTAGAATGGGACATGTAGACGGCAAAATTTTTTTTTTAATTAAAGACAGATGCCTATAGAGTGGGAGAGAGTAGACAGATGTAGCGAGGAGAGGCAAGAGATAAGGAAGGGAGATAGTTCATCGCTGGAAAAGTTAAAAGAGAGAAGGCAAATCCGGTGAGGACGGTGCCGGAAAAATTAGGGTTTCGGCGGGAGGAATTAGTAGAGCCTGAACTCTGATACCATATTAGATTACATAATCCTCAACTAATTACATTACATCAAAACAATATAAATAGAGTACAAATAGGAAAACCCTAGTGGGCTTTAAGCCCTAATATAATGGACTCAATATATACTAACAATATGTATGTTTGTACAAAGATATATATCATATATGTATATGTTTATGCATATATAATGATCATTGTAATCTAATTATACATATTTTATTGCATGTGTGGTATGTGTATATATATGTAAAATGTGTATGTCTGTATTTACAGCTAGCTATATACGTTTGGAGATGTATATATAGAAGTGAAAAGGTTTTTGTGATTTGCATACGTATATTAGTTTGTGTGTGTGTTTTGCACATTACAGTATAGGTAAAGCTCATATCTATTTGTAATTGTTTGTATGTGTCATATTCCGGTAATGGGTCATAATAGATCGGTACTACTTGTACGTAATGGATAATAACGAATCTATATAGGTTAATCTTACTTGTAACGGGTCATAATGGAGCGATATAGGTCATATTTATTGCAATGGGTCATAACGGGTTGATATGAACCGTATTTACTTGTAACTGGTCAGTCATTACGAGTCATATTTACTTATGACGGGTCATAATAGATCGGTATGAGTCATATTTATTTGTAAGATGAAGTCTTAATGGGTCAGTATGGGTCTTATATACTTGTAAAGGGTTATAATGGATTATATATACTTGTAATGGGTCTGTATGGTTTATATATACATGTAACGGGTCAAAATGAGTTCATATAACGTAGAATAAAGGGCCAAGAATGGTATGTTCATGGGTTATGGTATTGGTGTAAAAAGTTACCAAATTTGGTATTCGCCTGAAAAGAATTTGGTTTTGAGCCAATATATATAGTTTTGGTGAGAAGTTGATGGTCCCAAATAAGGGTCTGCAGGGTATGTCTAGAAAGTGGAGGATGATGGGCTTGATGTGGTATCAAGTGCTGAAGATGAACACTTGGAAGATGATGCTAAGACAAGTGTGTGACGGTAGAGACTATAAAACTAAGTGGTCAAAAGGAGCATGATCATGTTTTGAAACTCAAGAACAACCTAAAGCTGTGGGCTTAAGTAATGGTACAAAATTTGGTTTATGTAAAGAAGGTGGAGCCAACGTGGGTCATCATTGGCTCGTGATTGGTCGAGGGCAGAACTCAAGTCACCAAGTGAGTTTGGCTTTGAGGACATGGTGGCTGATGCCTTACAAGTTGCGGAGTACATGGATAATTCAAGTGAGCGAGATATATCATGAGGCGGTTGTCTCAAAGGAGGTGGGATCGTGGTTGGGAGCATGAACAAAGAGATTCAGTCTCTACATAAAACAAGACTTAGGTTCTTGTTAAACTACCTAAAGGTAGACAGCTCGTGGGGTGTAAGTGGATTTTTAAGAAAAGAATTGGTTTGGATGTGTCTGAAGGCAATTAGATACAAATTGTGACACATGACTAAGGGGTATAACCAAAGGGATGATCTTGATTACAATGAAAATTTCTCCCTCGTGGTTCGTCATACGTCTTTCACATGTTGTTGTTGTTAGTGGCGCATGGTGACTTATAGTTTGAAAAAGTAGATGTTAAGAAGACATTTTTTCATTATGATTTGGATGAAGAAATTTTTATGGCCCAAGTGGAGGGTTAGTATAGCAAGGGAAAGAAGATTTGGTGTGTTTGCCATCAAGATTGTTGTACAGTTTTAAGCAATCGCTAAGGCAATGATACAACCAAATGGATCATGGGTTTATGAGAAGCCCCTAAGATTGTCGTGTATCATCGAAGGTTAGTTGGTGGGCCGGTGATCTATCTTCTTGTGTATATCAATAACATGTTGATTGCTGCCACATATGTGTTATAAGTAGGGAAATTGAAGTATATTCTTCACCGGAGTTTGAAATTAAAGACTTAGACTGATCTAGAAAGATTTTGGGCATAGAGATTTTGAGGGATCGAAAGAATAAAAATCATTTCTTGTCTCAAAAGAATTACATCTACAAGATGCTTCATCAGTTTGGGATGTTTTCGGTCATACCAGTGAGCAATCTATCTTAACAAGTTTCCAGCCTTCTACGGTGTGCTAGTCATAAATAGTAGATCTTGTTGAGTGTATGTCAAAAGTTCCCAATACCGGTGTAGTTGGGAGTCTTATGTATGTGAAGACTTACACTAGACCGGATTTTGCACATTTGGTAAGCATGGGTCTCGGTTTATAAAAAAAGTAAAAATAAAAATAATTAGACAAAAGTAAAATGGACCTTATGATACTTAAAGGGTACCTCCGATGCTGGTCTCCTTTTACGATTGAAATTGGCAGTATGTAGTTGTCGCGTATTCCAATTCTAACAACACCGTAAAATTTGGATTAGAGAAGGACATTAACATGTATGTTTTTACACTTGGTATGCTGTAAGTTCGAAAGCATCGCTTCAGGTTGTTTTATCGACATATGGTGTTTTGTTTCAAGTTGAAAGATGGTGGTATATGATTTATTGACGTGGATGATTAATCATGGTGTTTTTTTAATTGCATTTGTTTAACAGTTTTGAATACAAATACAATTGGCAATATCTGTTTGATTTACATATTTCTGTAATATGTGTGACTTCTGAATAGATCCCTATAAACAAAACTGACTTAATTTTTTGTATTGTTTTAGATCTGAAATGGTATGGTTTCAGATCTTAAATGATACATATTATTTTGTGGGTTTTGTTTAATATAGTCGTAATTTAAATAATAGTCCTGAGAGACAATTTTTAGCCATTAGATTTCAATATTCAATAGTCCAGATTTAATCTTAGATAATAATTAAAATTGATATGAGTAAGGACAATTCTGAGTTTTTGCCTATTTGTCCCCACTTTCTTTCTCCTCTAATTCATTTAAAATTAATTATCTCACAAACCTTAAATCGTTAGACGAAACTAATTATACCGTTGTGATCCTCGTGTTCCCCTCTTTTATTAGAGATGTCACTTGATATACTTTCGACAATTGTTTTGAATTTTATTTATGTATAGTCACATGTGATTTATAACTATATTACATGTGTTGTTTTATTAATTTTTTTATCTTCTTGAACTGTATATCATTTAATGTTTATTGATTTTGAATGTTTGCTTAAAAAAATCAACGTTTGCTTAAAACCGTTTATACATGTATGTACATATTCAATTTCACCCAATTCAATTGCATTGTCTACCCACGAATGCATATATTGTGTACTAGTTACACCTTATCCCCTTTATCAAAGGTCCAGATGTGTTCTCCTTCGAATTCGATGTCGTTTATATTGGTTCTCGTAATAAGAATGGTTTTCGTTTGAAGCATCTCCTATGCAATCACATATGATTGAATACCAAATTTCATGTTTTTTGGTATTCAATTACATGTGAATCTGTACAAATTAACTCTCGTGTGATTCTGTACAAAATCAAAGGTGATTAAATATGAAATCATATGTGATTGAATACCAAATCTTATGTTTTTGGTATTCAATCACATGTGATTCTGTCGCAATCACATGTGATTGAATACGCAATCACATGTGATTGAATCTGTCAAATTTGTGACATAAAAATGCTACATTTAATCAAATCACACGTGATTATGTGCATGTATAAGAGATAGATAATCACATGTGTTATGAAACAACTAATAACGTAAAATCACTTTTAGTTATTGATTTTTTTTACTAAATAGAACTTCGCCGGATTATTAAACACCAAACTATAATTTTAAAAAGACTATATTGAGCACACCTCTATAAATCACATGTGATCATCCTTTAATATAATTTAAGTCCAACCTAACAAAATGAAAAAAATAATTTTGTCGAAAGTAAATCAAGTGACCTCTCTAATAAAAGAGGGGAACAGAAGGATCACAACGGTATAATTCGTTTCTTCTAATGATTAACGGTTTGTGAGATAATTAATTTTAAAGAAATTAGAGGAGAGAAAAAGTGGGAACCAATAGTTAAAAAGTCAGAAATACCCTTTTTCACACCCTTACATACAAATATATCCATTTTGATTATTATATAAGATTAAATCTGAACTATTGAATCTTGAAATCTAATTGCTATAAATTGTCCCTCATGACTATAAATTAAATTAGGACTGTATTAAACATTTCTCATAATTTTGTATATGAGTTTTCCTTTTTTATTTTAAAATATTATCGTTTCAGATCTGAAACTAAAATAGTACATATTATTTCGTATATGAGTTTTTCTTTATTATAGGTTGAAATAGTATTATTTCAAGTAAGAAATTGTATCGTTTCAGATATGAAATATCACATATTATTTTGGATATGGGGTTTTTTTATTATATATGAAATGGTATTGTTTCATATCTGAAATGATATCTTTTCAGAACTAAAATATTACATCCAACAAATTAAAAAAAATATTGAATGATTTCATATATGAATTTACTGTGACCTGTTAAAAGAAACCCAGATAAAAAAATAACTTAAAACATATCAAAAGTTTAGTCTAATTAAAGAGGAAACACATCTTGTTATTATGATGTACTTTGTTTAAATTAATTAATAAGTAATTTCTAAGATATTTTAATTATAAAAATAGGATGAATTGCTTAAAAATAAATGAAAAAGAAAATAATAAAAGAAGGGCTGGAGAAAAAAGACACGATTGCTGTTTCTTAATTCCAAATTCTCATTTTAGCTTTTAAGTTTATATATATACTTCATTAAATCTAGTATAATCTCAGCTATTAATTTACTAATTTAATGGTATAGATTTAGTCTCTTATTTTTATAAATATTTACATTCTTAATTGAACCTTACCATATATATATATAGGTAAAAGTTCAAACGATAACTGTGTTTCGTGCGAGAACCAATCTTAGTCGTCCAATTCCCCCTCCTTCAATTGGATTGCTCACCCGTGAGTTCCTTACATACACCCTGCCACACTCAATCCCCCCACGCTCTTCATCCATGATTTCCATTATCCAAAATGAACGGCCAAGATTGGTTCTCGCAGTTCTCATACGAAAAACAATTCTTGTTTGAACCCTCCCCTATATATATATATATAGAAAGAGAGAGAGAGAGAGAGAGAGAGAAGTTCTTTTAAGAACTGTTTTTAATGTGAGAACCGTGAGAATTATTATGGACCAATCAATTATTACATTATCTTACATAATTAAATTAAATTTAAAAGGGCAAAAATGACAATTAAAAATTTGTTACATAGTAGGCACCTATTTTTTTAGGGTTTAGTATCTAAAAGTGTACCGAAGTTATCAATTTTTGCTATTGTATATACCCAAGTTTCAAAACTACCATTTAGTTTATCGTACTTTCTAAAACTACCATTTAAGGTATTGAATTACCTGCCGCAGGTAACAAAGAATTCTATCATTTTTTATTTATTTTTATATCTAGAAAATACCACATGTATAGCCACATCACATTTTAATATTTTCATTAACTTCCAAGAAAATTTAATTCAAAATCAAATTTAAGATGAAGATGATGATGATGAAGAACACAATGAACTCAAAATCGAACTCAACCATCCGTGAACTCAAAATCAAACTCGAAAATCTGGGAACTAAAAATCGGAAACCTAAAAACAAAATCAAACAGATCTAACTCGAAAACCCTAAAATCGATGCATCCTTGAAGATGAAGAACCAAGAACATGAAGGTTGGAATTTATTGAAGATGAAGAACATGAAGATGGAGATGATGATGATGAAGAACACCATGAACTCAAAATCGAACTCAACCATCTATGAACTCAAAATCGAAAACCCAAAAACAAAATGAAACCCTAAAATCGATACATCCTTGAAGATGAAGAGCCAAGAACATGAAGGATGGAATTTATTGAAAATGAAGAACCACAAATGTGATGAATCCTAACTCGGAAACCCTAAAATCGAATACATCTAAAATCAGAAACCTAAATACAAAAACCCAAATAAGTAACTCTAAATCAAATATACAGATAGAAGAAGCATAGATCTGGAAAACAACAAGAACCCAAATAAAAAACCATAAAATCGAACCCATTTGAAATCGGACCCTTGCAATTATGAATCAGAAATCGCCCTTAGGGTTTCTTGTAGATTTTTGTCCTCCGATTTAGGGTACTTTGTAGAAATCGAACACACATTTTCAATGGTATTTTGAAGATGAACTTGATAGGCTCTTGAAAATATGATTTAGATTTTATTGAGAATATTAAAATATCATTTGGTATTCAAATATTAAGAATCATTCCATTTTTGGTTGAACTCAACCATTTGTCACGGATTAAATCATTTCAAGGTTATTTATTATTATTAATATTATTATTATATCTAGAAAATGCCACATGTATCCACATCAGCATCCAAGTCATTGTTATGTCAGTGAAACCGGTTTCACGTCACCCATAACCTGCTATTAAATGTGACGATACATAAAATGGTAGTTTTAAAAAGTTTGGTATACTAAATGTTAGTTTTGAAAGTTGGGTATATACAATAGCAAAAAGTGACAACTTCGGTATACTTTTAGATACTAAACCCTTTTTTTATGTTGTCCAGTTTTTTTCTTTTTAAATAATATAGCTTCTCCATTTGTGTTTATTTCTTTTTTTAATGTTGTTCGTTTATTTCTTTTTAAATAATATAGCTGCTCCATTGGTTAAAAATTTGTTGTCCATTTTTTTTTTTTTTTTAATGTTGTCTAGTTTTTTACTTTTTAAATTTTTTTAAATTTCTTTTTATTCTTTTTTCCCTTTACTTGCTTCTCTATTTATTAATCACAATCATTTTATTTTTGTTAAAATTTTTTGAGTTATATATTAAGTACTTATAACCCATAGTTCATTTTTGTTAGAATTTTTTTGAGTTGGCAATAAGTTTGACTATACCAACTTTGAGTTGGACGTGCATTAAAGTTGTAAACGAACCAAACGAACACGAAGGTGGGCTTGTTCGTGTTCGTTCGTTTAACTTTATCCGAACAAATAAACAAACACGAACGGATAAACGAACGAATATTTATGTTCATGTTCGTTCGTTTAACTTTAGCCGAACATAAACGAACACAAACGAACGAACACGAACAATAATTTTCTTTCGTTTAATTAAACGAACGAATACGAACAGAGTTCTCGTTCATTCATTTATGCTCATGAACGTTCGGTTATCCGTTTGTTTATATTTTATGCGTGTGTGCATATATATAGTGTTTATTTGTGTTTAATAATGTTTGTATTTGTATTATAGCATGTGTTCCTTTGTTTATGTTTGTTTATCATTTAAAAACAAACAAAAATGTATAAGAACGAACCAATCTTTTAAAAATTGAACATAAACGCTCGTGCGTTTCTCGTTTGTGTTCGTTTATTTATTCGGCTAAAGTTAAACGAATGAACACGAACACAGAATTCCGTTCATGTTCCTTTATTTGTTCCGCTAAAGATAAATGAATGAATACGAACAAGCCCCGTTCGTGTGGTTCTTTTGCAACTCTAGCAATGAGTTTGACTAAGCCAACTTTGAGTTTTACGTGCACACATGCATCTAGGTATACATGTGTATGTGTATATATGCACACGTGCACGGTGCATATATGCACCTAGACGAACTTGTGCAAAAATAAAAGCTAGTAGTATGAATAGCCTATGCACATATGCACCGTGCATATGTGACTTTATTGTATGCTCTGAAAAAGACAGTGGTATGTGCACATATGCACCTATTATAATTTGTAAATGTGCACCTATATGCACCTGTGCTAAAAAAAAGACAGTGGTATGTGCACATGTGCAAATATCTAATGCTGTGTTGAAAAAAAAACCCGACAAAAATGAAAAGATTTTCTTTGAAAGAGATAGCACTCTAGATTTCATATTAAAATGCATAATTTTCTCGTTAATTTGGTATAATTTTAGTATTTTAATACCTTTGCGTTTTGTAGATATTTTAGTTTTAAAATATTGGTGGTATGTGGCCCCCCTTTAATTAGACAATTTGCCTATAATACCACTCTAGCTTTTTTGGAAACTAAAAATGACGGTTGTATTTTGAATTAATTACATGTTTGCCACAATTAATATAAACCTTAATTAATTATGATCAATGACTAAAAACGGTTCTCACAGTTTCTCGCAATAAAACTGGTTCTCAAATGAACCCTCTGAGGACATAAATGTGTTCAAAAAAGAGGCATAGGGTGGTTATATATATATATATATATATATATATATACTAGCACGATGCCCGCGCAATGCGGCAGCATCAAATAGTTTTTACTCGATAACTTGTTCGTTTGGGAATTTACGTAATACGGTGACAAAAAATAACTTTACATTGGTAAGATGTATATTTTCTTTATTTTCTTGTTCTTAATCAACTCTTTTATTATTTTTAAATAAACTTTGAGAACAATTAAATAAGAAAAAAAGTCTTTACTTATAAATAAGTTAAATTGCATGAAAATACTGAGTGCAAATTAGTAATTTGAAACTATTTAAAATTAAGACTTAATAGATTAAGAAAATAGTAAACTATTTTGAAACTATTAATTATACGAGCTATTTAAAAAAATTTAAAATATATGTTTATAAATACTTATTATAGATTATTTAGATTTATGAGTTCTACTTGTACACATTTTCTGATAATTATGTTAAAATATTTATTACATGATATAATATTTAATATAAAATATTTGTTTATGAAAGTATTTTTTTAATAATTAAGTTAATTTATTTGAATTTTTTTAAATATGAAAAGTTTAGTTATTAAAATAGAATATAAAATTCTTATTAACTCTATTTAATAGTTACTTTATATAATAGTTTCCATTTAGTTTATATGAGGGTAATTTAGTAATTTCAAAAGACTTCAAATTAAAGAGATTAAGTAAAATGAATAAATGCTTTGTAATATAGTATAGATATAACCACCCTATGCCTCTTTTTTGAACACATTTGTGTCCTCTTTGTTGGCCACACACCTGCCTCATTATCCAGGGTCATTTTCCTCGTTGCCACTTCCTCCTTCAGGTTTTCTCCCTAATTCCTATGGTACATGTTTGCCTGCTTGTCACGACGCTACTTAGTTTGCTTCCACATCCTGCCTAGATGAACCACCATAGCTCTTACTCTTTGCTCTTGCTTATTTACTTTCTTCAATTCTTCATTGTCACCACTCATCATCTCCTCCATTATGCGAAAACAAGTATCCAATGTTTTGGCTACCCTAATTCCCCATCTTGTAAGGTTTGTTGCATTACCACTATACCTTAGAAATTATTCATTCCAATGGTTAAATTTTCTCAAGTTAGAGCAACCACAAATTGTTCCCAAATCTAATTTGATGGGTTAGGTTGTTTTAGAGAGATTTTTTAGGTATGGACCTTATGGTCTTTAAATTAGGACAATAAAGATTGTTTCAAATTGTAATCAGATGGATGCCGTTGTTGTAGGAGATGGTTTTAAACACTTTCTTTTTGAAGTTCAGTTTCCTCAAACCCTTAATTTGGGATTTATGAGGTTCTATGAAGTTCAGTTTCCAAAACATAACTTTGTTTATGGAAAGTGTACCATATATACATGAATATGGGAAGTTCATAAACAAAAGACACATGGTAATGGACAGATGCAACACGAAGTTTAGTTTCCTCAAACACTTTCTTTTTGCATCTGTCCATTACCATGTGTCTTTTGTTTACGGTCATAAGTTTCTGCTTGTGTTCTTTTTTGTATAGAAATCATACCTCAATAAGAAGATATATACATGAAGATGGGAAACTTTACTTACTAATTCCATGTAGTTGGTGGGAAATTCACTAGAACTATAGGCAAGGCTGGGATTCTTTCCTGTCAATTAGATAGCCGAGGAAAAACAAAATAATATATATAAATGTTGACACTGGACATGCTTTCTTGAGTTGGGAATTTCTAATAAAAGAAGGAAGAAACATAGGCTGGGCCTAACATTGATCAAAAACAAAAGAATGGATGTTCATCGGATGGTACTGGTATGAGAATCAGTAGCCTCTACATAAGAACACGTACATCTAACTACATTAACTGAATATCCAGCCACTAAGTGTACTACCACACACTTTGCTAAAACATTAAAGAACCCAAATTCCCACAACGAAATGAAACTATCGACCACCCTACATCACTTTCAATTATGTTATGTTCCGTTTTTATTCTCTAATCTGATGCAACGATCAAGTAGCCACGTCCATTTATAAACTTATGTATTGATCAATTTAGAAGCCAGCTTCAAAATGTTTTTATAAGGTTCTTTGCTTTTGAGATGCACACATGTCTTCCTATGGTTATCAAAATCACGATCTTGATCGTAGGGTTGTACGATTCTTGATCCCACCAATAAAAAACGTGATGGATCGTACATAGGATCGCAAATAGGTAGGATCTTACACAAGATCATACGATCGTATGTGGGATCGTAGCATTGCTATACAATCTACGATCCCACACATCTCTTGTTTTTTACATTTTTTAATCATTACTATTTTTTTACATTTTTTATTATTATTATTTTTACATTTTTTAATCATTACTATTTTTTTACATTTTTTATTATTATTATTTTTACATTTTTTAATCATTACTATTTTTTTACATTTTTTATTATTATTATTTTTACATTTTTAAGTGGCCAATCTTGTGTTAAAAATAATTGTTTGCAGTTTTCTACTTTACGCACATATATGTCACATTTTTTAATTTTCTTTTATTATAAGAGATAGATGTTCACCTGAAAAAAGATTTTTCTATGCAATAAGGAATTTATGTTTTGAACAGTGTGTTCTAGATGTATTGGTTGTGTTTAAGAGTCACATATGTAAACCAATGAATTGTGATGAATTTTTATCTATGTTTTTAAATTTTAAAATTTGAACGTTTTGATGTATGTTATTTAATGTTTTATTTTCTCGTAAAAATATTATATAATTGGTTTTTGATAAAAGTTATAGCATATAAAAAACTAAAATTTTTTAGTAATTTGTGGTAGAATCTTAGCTCCTTGAACATGTAAATCTTCCCATAGGAATTAACCGATTGCATTTGCAAGAAAAGTGTTGGTTTATTGCTATTTTCCGGGTATAATGTCCTATTTCACTCCAAGTTTGCTTCTCTTTAGTTCCTTATAACATGTTTGTGTACATAATATGAGATCAACAAAGAGTTTAGTTACATGTGTTAATCCGTGATTGGTATTTACTATCATTTCACTTCATTCTTTTAAGATCTTGTTATCAATTTCACTACTATTTTCTCACGACCTTCATGTGTAAGACCCTGTTGTCATCCATGGTTTGATTGAATATAGGTTTTTGCACAATGGAATGAGTTAACAATTTGTGTTACTAGCTTACCTGCACCATGAATTCCACTTAATCACATCTTATTATAAATCTAATTTTACAACTTTATCGTTTTGGCATTACACGCCCTAACCATTGCGAGTAGCATCATGAAAATGTTAAATTTTTAGTTGGTAGTTTAGGTTCTTGTATGTGACGCGTCTATCACTGTCCAATGAATTGCCATAAAGAAAATTGTTATAGGACTAATTAATTATAAGCTATGTTTCTTGTAAATGGAAAAAAGAGTGAATAATATAATGAAGTTAAAAAAGGAGACAAATGAGAGTGAATTGACCGAAGGATTTGTACCACTAATAGATTGTACAGCAATGCACGTGACAGTCTAGATTTTATTGAGAATTTACCCTAGGGATGTGCATTTGCACAGCCATAAACACTACAAGAAAATTGACCTTTTGCGGCGACACATTTTCGTCGCAAATACCATATTTGTCGCCCCAAAAGGTTTTTTGAGGCGACATGTCGCCTCAAATAGTACGCCGCAAAAAATTTGTCCCAAAAACTTATTTGCGGCGAAAATTTTAACATTTGCGGCGAAAAATCGTTAACATTGTCTAGTCCATGAGGCTTTTTGCGGCGACATATGTCGCCTCAAAAAACTTTTCGTCTTAAAAAGTCATTTTTCTAGTAGTGAAGCCTCCCTGGTCTGTGTGTGTATTATATGTATGTATGTATGTATGTATGGGGTTAAAACAACTTTATGTACTTATATCCATTTTTACTCACGCTCAAAAGTTTTGTAGTTCGTTTTGAAATAGAGCAATGAAATATTCTCTTTTAAGTGTTCCTATCTTGTTTATGTAAAACAAGTTTCGAATTGAACAATTTTTTGTAAAACAAGTAATCCTCAATTAGGGCTCCTTTTAGAAGAATCAAGCTTTAGTCTAATATATGCGACCTAACCGATACAGTGTCCATTTTCTTACCACTTCTTACCATCCTTGATTGAACCCTATGAATCTAAAACCCTGGACTTCCTAACGAGGGGTCAAATTGAACAAATTGGTTTACAATAATACAACAGACCCATTTCATTGACTAGTACAATTTGCTTTTAATCCGTAGTCGGTTAGCATTCGTGCTTTTTTCAAACATAGTTTAATATATACACAAAATGATGGACTTTAACTTTATAATTTTATTTATCATATATATGTATGTTAAAATATTTAATGAAAAGTTTTGAATTTTATCATGTTAATTCAATACAATTATCTATGTTAGAAAAGATCTAGAATTACTTAATTGATGGTAATCTCAAGTTTGAATTGTTGGAACTATCGTTTCTTCCTTTTTCCCTTTGACTGTGTTTTTGCCCAGATTTTCTCATTTTCATTTTCCCAATAATAGAAAACGTGGAGGGGAAATCTAAGGGGGAATAACAGTGGAGGGTTCATTTAAACACCGTTTTTATTTAGTAGAAGGGTCATTTGAGCATTGTTTTTATTAATTACGAATACCGCGAGAATTAATATTGACTCTTGAATAATGGCTCTTTTATTAATTACGAATACCGCGGGAATTAATATTGGCTTACATAGAACCTAATGTCCAAGTCTAGACCATTTTTTTAAATCAATGGTCAAGATCTAATAATGACTCTTTTGTAATTAAGTAAATATTATAATATTTAATTATAGAATGAAGGGTATTATGAAAATTCTCCACCCCATAAATTTCGCTCCTTCATTTCTTTTTAACTTCTATCCCGAAAATGATAATTTTAGCAGAAAATAATCTTCAGCCACTGAAAATGATAACTTCTAGCCACCAGTTGAAATTGATAAGAGTTCACATTATTCAAAATGATAAAATTTTGGTACCATTTTCATATAGTTTACATTTTCGAAATAAAATTTTCAGAAATATGGGAATAGCGGTCTTGTTTGAAAGATGATTAAAAAATTAATAAATTGATATAATTTTTTTGCTCAAATTCTTAAAAATTGAAATAGTTCACAACAGAAAATGATAACTTTCCAACCGAACATGAGAACAATTTAATGATAAAAGTTCACATGTTTTTAGCCCAAAAATGATATAAATGCACATATTTTAGCCAAAAATATATAAATACACATGTTTTTAGCTGAAAATGATATAGATACACATGGTTACAGCCGAAAATGATTAATATTCACATGATTAAAAATGATAACATTTTGGTATCATTTTCACAGGAAGAGTTGTCTTGTTTGAAAGATGATTACAAAATAAATAAATTGATATAATTTTTTTGCTCAAATTCTCAAAATTGAAATAGTTATGGTCATTTAAAGATTTAAAAGGTAAATAAACAATTAAAAAAGGAAACTTATGGAAGCCTTAAGGAGGCGTAGACTTTGAATTTTTTTATAATTCCTATTTTGCCTTTGAGTTCTATGTTTAAGGGTGAGACTATGTGGATTCTTACCACACACACACACACATATATATATATATATATATATATATATATATATATATATATATATATATATCTATATCTGTGTGTGTGTGTGCGCGTGCGTGCGTGTGTGTGTGTATAGGGGGAGGGTTTAAATGAGAACTGTTTTTCATTTGAGAACTACGAGAATCAATTTTGACCATTGATTAAAATAAATCAATGGCTAATAATTTTGATGTCTAATGATTGACTCATTAATGACTAATGATTGACTCATTAATGAGGGGTATTTTGGGCACATCAAGATCGCACATTAATGACGGCTCAGCCGGACACAATTTATAGTGGAGAAAAATATATAAATAACCAAAATACCCCTAATAATGAGTCATTAATGATATTACAAACAGTTCTCACAGTTCTCGTACGAAAAACCGTTCTAGTTTGAACAAACAGTTATCGTTTGAACTTTTTCACACACACACACACACATATATATATATATATATATATATATATATATATTTAAAAAGTATTCAATATAGTTCATAATTAATTTATAGTCCTAAGGGACTAATTTTAGTCTTTGGATCAATGTCACCGATGGTTTAGATTAAATTTTAGAAATTTGGGCGGAGTGATATTTTCGTAATTTTTTGTAATTCATATGTGATGTTTTTACAAATCACATGTGATTGTATACTGAATCACTGTGATTGTATACTGAATCACTGTGATTGTATATTAAAATTTTAGAATTATGTTTTTTAAATTGACTTTATTAAACACAACTCATATATATATATATATATTGAAAAGTTCATTTGAGAACCGTTTTATTACGAGAACCGCGAGAACCAATCTTAGCCGTCCAATTCCCCTCCTTCAATTGGATTGCCCACCCATTAATTCTTTACATGTACATTGCCACATTCAATCCTCACACGCTCTTCATCCATGAATTCCATTATCCAAAATGCATTTATAATCTTAAAAACTCTTAATTTTAAGTAAATTGAATGTACTAAAATACCCCTTTTTAACCATTTTATTCTCTCATAATTTAATTTAACTTTTTATCTATTTAAAATACCCCTTTTTAACCATTTAATTCTCTCTCCTAATTTACTTTAACTTTTTATCTATTTAATATTAAAAATCTTATTAACTTTCCCCTCCGTTATTTTATAAATATAAATCTTTTTCTTATTTTAATGTCTTTTAAATTTTATTTTTAAAATTAATAAAATAGTTTATGCATATAAAAAACCTGACATTGTACGATACTTTTTCGTGACATTGTATTGAACGAATAACATATTATTACATTTTTAAAAGCAACATGATGTAAAATAGAAACTACTTGCCGCCGCAGCATTGCGCGGGTACCTTGCTAGTATGTATATATATATATATATATATATATATATATATATATATATATATATATAGGGTGAGGTTCAATGGAGAACCCTTTTAAAATGTAC
Organism: Dittrichia graveolens; assembly: GCA_038502395.1. Classification (NCBI taxonomy): domain Eukaryota; kingdom Viridiplantae; phylum Streptophyta; class Magnoliopsida; order Asterales; family Asteraceae; genus Dittrichia; species Dittrichia graveolens. The sequence goes on along the minus strand of JARJIL010000001.1, from coordinate 81,343,920 downwards.
AATAGTGAAAACCTGGATAAACTTGTAATGTAGCATTTCTCCTTTATATTTATGTTCACCCGTAACTACCCAAAAGTCAAGTTTACATTCTAAATCATAAAATCAAAATTATTTCTATAATATTAACAACTTACAGATTTGTATGCATTGTTGCATACAAATCACAACACTTTTGTATGCATTGATGTATCAGGTATATAGTCAAACAAATGATCAAAAAAACGTGACAATTTTTAAACATCCGATCAATGAAATCAAAAGTCCAAAAGAAATGTGATCATTTTTAAACCATCCGATCAATGAAATCAAATCCTCAAAAGTCTTCTTACAGTCGTGCATTTTAAAAGTGTTCTTATTTGATCGTAACTTTCTCTCTCTCTATATATATATCCATTAAGTTAATATATCCATCATATATTAATTTGCTAAGTGGGGTAATATGTCACATGACAATGTAACCTATAATTATCATATCAACTTTAATCACAAATGATAGAACGAAACATGTAAATTAAATATGTGATATTTCTAACAATGTATGCCATCATAATTAAAAGAACGAATAACAACATAGTGACAGCAAAAACAATTAAGATAAAGATCTTTTGCGTTACTTCTTGGATGCAACGATTCTTGGCCGGCTTACCAGCTAACCAATGCTACATTTCAAACAGTAAAAACACACGCACAGACAAATATATGCATACATCGATCTATATACACACTTTCTTCAGAGGTAAAAGGAAGCCGTTATTTATTCTTAAACCATAAAAATGGCAGAAGTGGTGGAGAGATCGCCGGAGGTAGTGATTGTAAGAAACAAGCAGGTGATTTTCAAAGATTACGTGAATGGATACCCGAAAGAAACTGACATGGTGGTTACTTCTGATGCAACCATCCGTTTAAAGCTACCCGAGAATGAAAGCGGCCTTATTTTAACAAAAAATCTATATTTGTCATGCGATCCCTACATGAGGGGTCGCATGAGCAAGACTTCCGAAGGAAGTTACGTACCTTCTTTTACACCTGGTTCGGTATGTATTGATTACTCCCTATATATACAAAGGGTTTCTTTTTTGACATTTGGAATGTTCTTTTCATGGATTGACTAGCATGCATGTTTTTTCAACAAGAGGTTTGTGGAGAAAACTAACAAAGATTTCATTTAATATAACAACCAAAGGGTTGAATCATTAAAATCAAATGATTGAAGCAGAAATACAATACAAGGAACCAAAAGGTTTGAAATATAATGAACCTTGGGTTCTGAGACACATCAACAAGGCTTAAAATTGGAGTACGTAAGGCTTAAACATAAATAGAACTAAGTGAAATTATACTGATTATTTAACAAGGTTACAAGATTTTGCTATCATTATTTTTTTTACAGCTTATATCTGGATATGGAGTCGCAAAAGTCTTGGATTCAACTCACCCTGAATACAAGAAGGGCGACTTGATATCGGGAATCATCAGTTGGGAAGAATATAGTTTGATCAAAAATCCCGAATTGTTTATCAAGATTCAGCATACGGATGTTCCCCTTTCGTACTATACTGGAATCCTTGGTATGTATATTATGTTACATTGACCTTTTTACATTTAAGTAATTAATGATTAATTTACATAAACCTATTGTGTGATATTTTGAATCTTGGATTAACGGTTTAATTAGGTATGGCTGGGGTGACTGCTTATGCTGGTTTTTATGAGATTTGTTCACCAAAGAAAGGTGACACTGTGTTTGTGTCATCAGCATCCGGAGCCGTTGGTCAACTTGTAGGCCAGTTTGCGAAACTCCATGGTTGTTATGTTGTTGGAAGTGCTGGATCCAAAGAAAAGGTGAAATTGGAACAAAAATCGACTAAATTAGTAATTAATTAATTCCCATAAATGTGTAGTTTTCATTTGAGAATGCTTGATTATTAGTATCCTTAACATGGATTCCAATTTCCTTTCTTTGATAAGGTTGATCTACTCAAGAACAAATTCGGGTTTGATGAGGCATTTAACTACAAAGAAGAGCAAGATCTTAATTCCACTTTAAAGAGGTCTGGATTTCATTTCTACTATGTAACAAAACTATATTATCTACCACAAAAAGCATCTTCCAAAGTGAAATAAAAGCCTAAAAAATTCATCTTTTCAGGTATTTTCCAAATGGTATTGATATTTACTTTGAAAACGTTGGTGGAAAGATGCTGGATGCAGTACTATGCAACATGAGACTTCATGGTCGGATTGCTGTTTGTGGGATGATCTCACAGTATAACCTTAATGAACATCAGGGCATAAATAATCTTATCTTCGTTATCTTGAAACGAATCCGAATGGAAGGATTCTTGGTTACTGATCACTATCACTTGTTTCCAAAGTATTTGGAAATGGTTTTGCCTCTCACTCAAGAAGGCAAGATAACATATGTTGAGGACACTGTTGAAGGCCTTGAGAATGCTCCTGCTGCACTTGTTGGCTTGTTTTCGGGCAAAAATGTTGGAAAACAAGTTGTTGATTTAACTCAAGAGTAAAGCCATTGCATGCTAGTGTGCTATTAAGAATAAAGATTGATGTTTATGCATGTGTGTACCATATGTTTTTTACTAATTATACATTGGTTATTTAATTGGATGATTTGTTATTTAATGTCCTTGTCATGGATCCAAATTACCATGGTACCTAAGTTATATCTTGATATTAATTATGAGGGAAATTATATAATAGTAATCAAGTTTGAAAACTGTTTTATTAAGGTCACTCCCTCCTTTATTAATAACCCATGAGTGACCTTGATAAAACAGTTTTTAAACTTCGTTACTATATTATGATATAAACCTTATTAATTAGTATTATATTTTGATCTTTTAATCATATTTGGTCAATATATATATGTTTTGTTTAGTGTAATTACATGTGTCAATCAATAAACCATTATAGGGTTATGTGTGTATTTCGTTCCATATAAAAAATAATACATACGATGATAGTTACACAAAATGTTTCGATATTTAATCTTTAAATACTAATAAACAACTCACTCATATGCCACATGTCATTTTTATTGAATTAATTTACGAGATATAGTTCGTGTCCGACTAAGAGGCATTAGAGAAAATATTTGATACCTACAAGGTACGAAGGACATAATTTTATATTTTACTAACTCGTCAAAACAAGTTTGTTAGTTTTATTGATGTTGGATACATATTAGATCCCGTACTATAGTTCTCAAACTAATTAAATATGTATTTACAATTAGTGATACCACAAGTTAAATGGTATTATACACAACATATATGTGCATCACTCTTCTAATATTGTGGAGATCTTAGTAATCGAAAGCAAGCAAAGTATGTGTTTAATTGAAATATACAATACAACACATTCAAGAAGTTTATTCAAGCAAAAATGTAGTTGATTTATCTACCAAAGAACTTCCGACTTCAACCTTTTGAGAAGCTAGTTTATGATATTGGTTATTGGGTTGCACCAAAGCGTATTAAAGTATTCGTATACTCTTTTATCTTCACTAAGTTTTTTTCTATTGGGTTTTACCTAATAAGGTTTTAAAAAATTTATAATACTTTTAATGAACATATAAGAGGGAGTCTTATGAATAAATATGAATAGATCCATATTCCATATCCCCTAATAAATTGAGGATTACATAATTCATATAATTTACTTCTTCCTATTCATTTTTTTCATTTGTTCTCTATAATTCAAAAAAAAAAAAAAAACTTTTTCTCGACTCCCTATAAAATTTTGGGTCATGCGCAATTACGCAGCCCAGCGTACACAAATTCAAAACCGCCCATTGGCAACATGGATATTCAAGAGGTGCGGGTGGTTGTAATTTGCAAGCATTTTTTTTATGTAAAATTATTACTTACTTCACCAAAATATTATTACACTTAATTATTTTTGTAATTCCCAAAATAGTTATTCATTACCTTTAACAAGTTATTACGATTACATATTTTACAAGTCAACTATATATTAAATGTACGACTAAAAATCTAAAAGTGACATTTTTACTAATTAGTTCTCGTATTAAATGCACCGTCTTAAACTCTTTGGTTTTTTTGTCCATGGCCAGAAATTTTGGGACAATGGTACGTAGTACTATTTTGTTATTAAATATGATGAGTTAATTTCATATATACCCGTTTTATCTGGCTTAATTTACAAGTATCAAATATATACTTTCTAACCTATCAACTATTACATTTACCCAAATGTCTATTTTTCTTTATTTATTTTTATCATTTTTAATTATAAAATAGGCAAATGACTATTAAACCCCCTTTCAAAATGTCACAAATTTATATCTTTTCTTTTCTACCTGTGTTCAAGATTCAAAAATTCACCTACTGTGTAAAAAGCCTTTAAGGGACTCAATTTTGTGTTTATGTGAGAACATGATAAGTTATGTTTGAACACAATATGAATGAAATGACTTTAACCCATTTTTTCTTTCCATATATAAACCAAAAAATAATGTCGGCGGCATGCTTCTCAATTTGTTTATCTTCCTAGTTTGTGTTTCAAGAATAGGGTTTAACCATTCATTGTGATGACTATGCTTCTCGATTTTGTAGGCATGCTTCGACATCAAAATGTCGACTTGGTTCACCTATAAGTTGCTTCATCAAAAGTGCATACCAACATTCTATACTAAATGCATGCAACTGCTTCTTGAAGAATAATCATCAAAATAGATGTTACAAATGAGGCACTTTATTACCAAGCACATTTGTGTTAAAGTTGCCAACCAAAACATGACTTACTATATATATAAATATGGTCAAAAACGAAACAAAGGGTTGCAGGAGTGTAACACCCAAGGTTAGAAAATCCTTTTATTATATTTTAATAGGAAGTGTTATATGTTTATATAAGTTACCCTTATGAGATTAGTTGTGTTTTTAAAACTAGAGGGACTTAAAATGTCAGGTTATGAGTTAACTTAAGTCCAGGGACCATTTGTGTAATATGGTCAAACTTATAGATATACATGTAAGACTTATGTGTAGTCTTCATTTACACACCGTACACACTTCTAGCAAAACACAGCTGCATATTCTAACTTCTGGCGATTTTGGGACTAGTAATTACAGCAAGTTTATCAGATTAGTAGCAATATATCAGCCAAGTATAGCTAAGGTATGTTTGGTTTGTATTGTTTTTGTGTTCTTCATGTTCTAGTGAGTCAAAGATTGATCACAAGGATCATAGTGTGTTAATTTGTTGTTTGTTATGTTGTTTAGGTGTTAGGGGTGTAGGAAAACACCCTATACACGTTTTTAGATTGTTTGGTATTGAGTTTTGAGAGTTTTGGCCGGAAATACAGTTTCTGTCGGTCAGAACTGTGCAGACCAGGGGAGGGCACGGGCGTACCCAAGGAGGGTACGGGCGTGCCTTTCGCCCGTGGCAAACCCTAGTTCTTCAGGTACCCCCGTGATTTTAAGCTTAGCCACGGGCGTACCTTAGATAGGCACGGGCGCGACTGTATAATAGGTACGCACATGCCTGGGTCAAGCCCAGCCGTGCCTTAGTTGCAGGCACGGGCGTACCTTTGACAGGTACGGTCGTGCCCTGGCCCTGTTCAATTCAGTTCGGTTAATCAGCAGTTGTTAATACATATACTATTGATATTATGTTGTAGAAACAAGTTGTGGACTTATACATTGATCATTATCGTTTGTGGATCTATCCAGATTATAAGTATCAAAAGGTGAGTCTTCTAGACTTCTCTTCATATCAGCAGCATGTGTAGTTTCATATCAGATTGTTAACATGCTATGTTATACGTGTGAATATGTAAGCATACTGCTATGTGCAGTAGGGCTCAGATACGGTGCAGTATTGTGACCTACGATGCTGCCGTGGGTCTAGAACCAGAGGCTAGCTTTGATTGCCAGACATGCGTGTATTATCTTCATGTGATTGTATACGTGTGCTCATATGATGTTATGTTTATATTACTCACTAAGCTCTCGTAGCTTATCAGATACTGTTTTTAAAATATTTTGCAGGATGCAGCAAAGGCAAAGGCAAAGGCAAAGGCAAAGCTCCTGTTTGACTGCTTTTCAGTTTTTGAACAAACAAACAATTAACGCCTGTTTATGTAAATATTTAACCTTGACAGTACACTAAGTCTGTACTTGTGGGTGTTTCTTTTGGTATTAGCACGGTTTTGTTACGAAAACGTTTCCGCTTATGAATTTTAAATGTTATGCGTGCTATTATGAAAATATTCTACTTTTATATCTTTTATTGAAATTGGGGCGTTACAACTTGGTATCAGAGCCACGGTTTGAGAGATCTGGATTGTGTGAAGCAAAGTCTGGACTTGAACCATGGTTTTGAAAATTTTGTCAAACTGGAGGCTTGTACTTGCAGCTTAGTGAGTAAACTAACAGTGTATGTTTATTGTACTTTATATGAAGATTGCTATGTGATATGCAGAATCTTTATGACATACGTGATTATATGATATTATATTGATGAAACTTGGCCTAAACCTGTGAATCGGGACTTTTTGTGATAAAGTTAAGATCGAACGTGTGTAGTGTGTTTAGAATAATATAGGGCCCATATTATTACAAACACATGATACATGTTGGAACTCAATGGAATCATGAAGGATCTTGTGAATCGGGTGAGGGGTACTTGTAAGAAGATAGTATACCTGGTATAGCATGTTTAAATAGAATGCCTTAGTATGTATAGAAATACTTTGGTTTTATAGATAAGGTATACTAAGTTGTTAGATTTATGAGTATCTAGTTCTTATAGAGGGTGGTGTGATAAAGCTACCTATATCTTAATGCTTTATCTATACTATCAGGATGGTTAACACTAGAGGTTCACGAGCAGCCAATAGACAGACAGGTGGTCCCATCCATAGACCAGAGGGTATAGAAACCAGTGTTACTCGTGAGCAGATTCCGATTAGGAATCAACAGGTTGTGAATGAGGGAGCCCCAGATCTGAATGAAAGAGTAGTGGAGCCTACGGTACAGGAGACAGTGGCAAGAAAAATTAGCAGAGCGTTAGAACAGAGCATTCCCTTTATTGTTACACAGGTGGTGGAATAGATAAAAGATCAGAACAGAGAAACGATCAGACAAGAGTTGGCAACCAGATGTGCTGCAGGTGGTGAAGGATTTAATCCCCAGCCACAAGTGATTATACGTGATGACCCTAAGGTTTGCACGTTTAGAGATTTTTCAGCATGTCAACCTCCGCTGTTTCAGGGGTCAACAGATCCAGTTATCAGCCACAGATGGATCTCAGATATAGAAGGTGCCTTCCATACATGTTCTTGCACACCTGAGTTTAAAGTGAGGTATGCTACCAATCAGATGCGTGGCGCTGCAAAAGATTGGTGGGATATGGAGGTGAAGCAGAAGGGTTACACACAGATTGAAACCATGAGTTTCACAGATTAAAGCAGACAACAGAGACTGTTCCAGATATTAATGCTAAATTTATGGAACAAGCACGCTTTTGTCCAGATTATGTTGCAAACGAGAAGATGAAAATGTACGGTATATGATGGTACTTAAGCCCAGGTATATGATTATGTAGATAAACTATCACACTGTTTTAAATAATATTATTTGTAACTTTTTTTCTTAACGATGCTATTATATCTAGCTATAAATTTTATTATGTTATCTTGAATTAACTATAGATGATAAAATAAATAAACATTATGTAATATATTTACACTATTTTTTGAATTTAACTAAAATATTTTATTTATCTCATACCTTATATCATTATTAGAATTGAAATTGAGTAATATCTTGATTTACAATCAAAATTGAGTTTTGGTTTTGACAAAATGAATGATTTTAATTGCTTAAACAAAGAATGATGTTAATTAAAACTAAGTGAATAATTTAATTTGTCTAATTATATTGATGAACGTTAGTATTTTATTTTCTTAATGTTAAAATATTATTAGTCTTTTATTTTCTTAATATTAAAATATTATTAGAAGATGAAATTAAAAGAAGAGATTTGAATTCATTTATAAAAAGAAGTTTTGAGTTTTTTTTTAATTATTAATGTTGACGTCTCTATGTATTGACCACGTTTTTACCTTATCTAAATATTAAATAATTAATTTGTATCTAAATTTTGATAATATTGTGTAGTATACGTTATTTAACTATATATTTTAACTAACAAAAGTCAAAATTAGATTTCAATTTTACCAAAATAGTTAGTTCAAATTTGATAATTAAAATTTTTATTTAAATCAATGATTAGGATTGTCTAATAGATTTTATTCATTTTACTATTTTACTCTCTTCTATTAAGATTAGAAGATTATTGTTTACTTACTTATTTATTTATTTTAGATCCATGAAGAGTTCGACTAATTCTAGTAAACGCTCGAAATCTTCACCATATCCAGCAAACACTCCTAACATCACGAATTAACAAAAAATCAACAAACTCTATTGGAAAAAATGAAGTCGCCATTGAAAAACCAGTTGTGAATTTGTGATGATATTAGAAGGAAAATAAAGCGTTTATCGGAAATTAACTTGTTATAGCCACTACTAGAAATAGCGGGAATTCTTAGACTTTCCCAGGGCAATAATTCCCTCGGAATAAATTCCGAGAAAATTCCTACAAAATAACGAGAAATCCGGGTTTATGAAAGCTACCTAGAGTTTTCCGAGAACAGTTCCGAGGCCTATAAACCCTTCGGAAATTTCTCACAGATTTTTCAAGAGATTTTTGATATAATAACCCTTGGGATAACATAGCTTGAGATTTCCGAGATATTTCCAAGAAATAAAATGCCCTCGGAAATTTCTCGCAAAAGTTTCCAAGACATTTCCAAGAAAGTAACTTTAGTGATAAATTTTTGAGAAATTTCTGAGAAATTTCCAAAAACTACGAATCCTCGGAAATCCCTCGTAAACTGATATATATATATATATATATATATATATATAATATTGGTATATTAATATGGATTATATGTTTTATTATGTTTATAATGACATGTTTAAGTATTTATATGTGGTTTGTATTGAAAAATAGTCTAATATATACAAAAAAGAATGCTTGTCTAAAATGTATTTTTTTTTTAATTTATCACTTTACAATGCAAATTATCAAACCTATAGGCATACTTATATAAGATACGTATATGTATGTGTGTTCGTAAACAATTACGTACGTGTAAAGATGATCATAATTTCTATAAGTACTCATGATATGTATAATATATTGGTATATTAATATAGTTGAAATATTTTATTAAGTTTGTAATGACATGTTTAAGTGCTTATATGTGGTTTATATAGAAAAATAGTGTAATATCTACAAAAAATAACATTTGTCCTCGAAAATCCCTCACAAGGGTTAAAAAGTTAATTTTCCGATTCAAATTCCTAAACTTTCCGCTGATTAATAATTTATGCATCTTGTAGCATTTTTGACACCCCTAGTTTTTTGGTTATATATAGATAGTAACTTTTGTGTATATTTATGTGTTTACAAATTGTAGATGCAAAGATTGAAAGAGATGGTAGCAACACTCCAACAGAGTGAACAAACATTAACACAAGAAATTGAAGCACAAAAACTATCCACGAAAAAACAAATGAAAGAGTTGCAAGAAGAAGTGAGAGCCTTGACTCGGATGATGTTTCAACAACTTCAACCTCGAGATCCTTCTTCATCCTACTAGGATTCACATCTTCCCTACTTCTTAATCAAAAGCTTGAATGTTTGAACATTTTGTCGATTTTGGATCGTATTTTAGATATTTATCAACTTTGATATTGTAGTTTATCTAACTTTACGAAATTAATTGTGATGATGTTTAATTTGTGCATGAACTATTTATTTTTATATTGAATAGAAATTTTAGGTAATAAAAATTAAGAATTGATATTTTTGGAAAACTTGATATTTAGCGGTTTTTCCGATAGATTTGCGATCCCCGTTGTTCTCGGAAATTCCTTGAAAACTTATCCTCACAAATCTCTCGGAAATATGTCCTCGGAAATCTATCAGAAAATTGTCCTTAGAAATCCGTCGTAAAATGTTCTTAGAAATCTATCGGAAATTATCCCTCAGAAATCCGTTGGAAATTTGTCCTTGAAAATCCCTTGAAAACTCATTATCTCGGTAATCCCTCGAAAAGTTTATCTCGATGGAATTCTCTTGGAAATGTATGTCATCAGAAAAACCTCGGAAAGTTCCCTAGGAAATTCCTCGGAATTGTTTTCCGATGAGGGTTTTTACTATAGCAGATTTTTCTCGGAAATCCCTCAAAAAATAGCCATTTCTGAGAGAATCTGTCCTCAAAAACTCCGTGTTTTCTTGTAGTGAGCTAAGTTATATTCCATACAATAGAGACAATTTGAAAGTCTCACACATTAAAATGTAAGTTTCAAGACTAAAATTACACAATCAAAAAACATAAAATGATGGATACATTTCAAATATGATTGTCGTTGAAGCTAGAAGTTAACTCAAGCAATTAATCATGCAGTTTCTTGTAGATTAGTAGAGCAACTTAGACTATTTTTTCATGCTACTGTTTTCTTCTATTCAAATTGTTCACTGTGTTACCGTGAAAATAGAAAAAACTTAGTCTATCAATAGTCGAGATTATATTTGTTGGAAGCAAGAAGAGTTGCCTTCACAACAACAACAACAACAATATCAAATCTCGTCTAAGATGTAAACAATCATACTTCTACACGAAGGTAAAGAGATTATTTTCCAAGAGACCTCCGGAAATGAAAGCGAAAGCAAAAAAATAAACATACAAATAAATAAATAAATAAAATGCAATAAAAGTAAATAAAATAAATAAATGAAAAGCCATAAAAAACACTTCTTTAGATTTTGTTATTCATTTATTTAGTTAGTCAGTTAGTTAGATTTAAGAAAAAAAAACCATCTCCTACCTTCTCCTAAGCCTCTAACTGCGAAGCTCTAGTCTTCCTATTCTTGGATCCTAATCCTCCTTCTCAAGGAAAACCTATTACTGTTCCTGCAAAGTTGCTCTCACTCTATCTGAGATCATGTCCTCAATGGGCGACCATGCCTCCTCGAGCTATCGACTAAAATCGATTTCACCCTTCTAACTGGCGTTGTTTGGCTGTGTCCTCTTAACGTGGCCAAACCAACACAATCTCCCTTCTCTCAGCTTGCTGACGATATACTACACTCTCAGTTCAGTTCTAAAAACTCCAACTAGGATTTCCCCATGCCTCTCTTTCACGAGTATCATCTCTTCTTAAGTCGTAAGTCTTTTTTTTAACAGTCTTTCTACTTGTAAGTAACAGTATGATTGTTTACATCTTACCCTCTCGTATCTTATTTTTACGGGGTTACATACAGTTACTAGTATTGTTGTAGTTGTAGTGGTTATAGTAGTATTAGTGGCAGGGTCTTCTTCCCCAAATTCAAGATTATGGCAAGAAAATCTTCAATTTGTTTTTGGCCTTGATCAATATATCCCTCGTTGAGTTTGACACTCAAAGAACTAGGGGTGTAATCGAGCCGAGTCGAGACGACACAGTGTCAAGCTCGAGCTCGACTCGGTTCCAAAGCTCGAGGCTCGAAACTCGACTCGAGCTCGGTCGAGCTTTAATTTTCAAGCTCGAGCTCGACTCGAGTAAGTAATCGACACTCTCGAGCTCGACTCGACTAAAATTAATTTAATAAAATTTTGTAACAACAAATGTTAAAATACATTCCGGAATTCAAATTTCACATTTTCGTACAACAATTAACAACTAGCTACTAAGGGTATATAAGTAAATTGTGTGTATGTAAAAGGGTAAAATGGTAATTTAGTGCAAGCTCGATTATGCTCGCGAGCCTGGCGAGCTGAGTATTTCAGAGCTCGAACTCGACTCGACACCCTACTCGAGTAGCTCGAGCTCGACTTGGTTTAGCTCGAGTCGATTTCGGTTATTTTTCGAGTCGGTCTCGAGTAACTCGCGAGCTGTCTCGGCTCGATTACACCCCTACAAAGAACACAAAGAACTCGGCGTAGGAAGTCATTTACTCTAGATGGCATGTTTGACATAGTATAGTGACTTGAATGCTGATTAAAGAAAGTCGACTACTTAATCAAAATGAAAAATAAAACGATAGTAACATCAAAATATCTATCATTTTTAGGGAATTTGGTGAATAATAAATCATTATCCAAATATGTGTTACATCAACGTCTCCTCTGCATTGATGAAATCTTGAATTGATAAGGAGTCACATAGAATCCATATGCCTTCAGACCCCACGCATGACAACGGTCATAATCAATCAATATATTCCAACTGTGCATCACTATGACACGTGGGTCCTAACGACAGGGTCCACGTAATTTGGAGCTAGGAGCCATGCCACATATATTCTTCATATATAATATCTAGTTAGTCATTGTCAAATACTCAAATACACATGGTGATTATGAGGGAGAGTGTGTGATAGACAGAAAAGGGACGAAGGGCTTTCTTGTGATATCATCCAAAGATTGAGGGGAAGCACGTGAAAGATAAAAGTTATCCGTTTTATATAGCGTTTGATTCGGGAACATGTAAGCTTTGTATGTGCGGTTATAATTAATTCTTTTTGGGACGTACGGTATAAGTAAGAAGTAGAGATTACGTATATACAAAGCACTAGCTAGTACTACAACACGTGCAAGGGTTTATGATTTATATATATGTGTCTACTAGCTAGACTTTAGACATTGAGATTTAATACTAACATATGGTTGTTAGAGTTTGATTAAGAGTTATATATAGTCAAGTAATGTTGTGGTTTCCTTTGATATAAGGAGAGCCTTAGGTTTAATGATTTGTATTTTAAATAAAGTCTTTCGTTACAAAATGTTCTGATAAATAAGAAAAAAAAGTATAAATATAGAATTTTGAAAATTCCGACACTACAAGTTGATATCAGAATCAGGTTGTGAACTATCTAAGCACTTGTGTCTAGTGCTTAGACATACAACTTTGAACGGCAAGAGACTAGTATAGGATAGAAATTGCTCTATTAAGTGTAACTTTGTAAGGGGTGAGCGTAAGAGTTTTTGAAATATTTATTTTATTGTGTACCTATACATCGATTATTCCCAACTTATCTTTGTAGTAATCTACAATTAATTAGTTTATGGGTTTATCTCACGTAATCTCATGGACTCTCTTATTTTCTAGAGAAAATGGTTGGTATAAGGAGGGAAAATCAGAGACGTGGCATTGACCACAGGGATTGAAGGGAGGATAGTGTCACTAAACCTCATTATAAGGATTATCGTGCTTCACCAATCACCCATGTCCCCTCACCATTCCGATATTGAGACTTCCCCTAGTGATGGAAACGGGAATAATGTTGTTCATATTGCAGAGCTTGAGGAGATATAAAGGCACATAGATGATGGGATGGCTAAGATGTGACATGCAATGCGTGATGTTAGGATATTGAGAGCCCGGGCTCAACAGGAGACACTTGCAAAAGGATGAGGCTAATGCGTGAGAGTAAGGTGAATCGTCTTGGAGTTGGCAACATTCAAAGGGGGTGAGAACCCACTCACTTGCATGTGATGGATACGTGATATAGAGCAAACTTTCAATTTTGGAGCTTTTCCGGAGGAGCGAAGGGTCAATTATATGATCAAGACACTAGTAGAAGACGATTTTGAGTGGTGGAATTTTGGCGACCGAGAACTTTCTGAGGTTAACCTTATAGCTCTGATTTGGCAGTTTCCTGAAAAAAGTTAAGATCCATTTCTATACGCGAGAGTTGTTAAGTGTTAGGAGATAGGTTTGCTAAATCTATAGAAGATACTATCGGGATAGTGTATAATTAACCTCACTTTTACTGAGAAGTTATAATTTCTTGAAGGTTATGCCTTAAGGAGGCTTCCTTGGTATTAGACAAACTATGGGGCGATTTTGGAAAGCCAATAGTAAATTTTTATAGGAAATCAAGCTAGGAGGTCGGATTATTCGCCAATAGTTCATTTAAATCGAAGATCTTTTGTATTCACCTATATTATTTAAACCCTTATTTTAAACTTGATTATCATTTGGACTATCATTTGACTTGAACTATTTATTATTTTTCAATTTGTTAGTTGAATGTATCTTTTTCGGCGAAAGTGCCTTGGTTGTGAAATGTCTTCCGGTTTCTGCTTCTGTAATCTCTTCTACTTTTTATCACCTATTGCTACTTGTAATCTCTACTAGATTTGCATATCTTGCTGCTTTAACGTACATTGTTTCTCCAATAGGGAATGGAATGTGTGAGTTTGACATCTTTCGGCTAATGTAGTGATCAAATATTGATAAACTTTGTAGGGGTAGCCACAATCAATGACGCTACTAGTATCATGATAAACTTGTTAGAAATAAATGTTCTTATTGTTTTGGTACTTATATACTTAAGACTTATTATTAGAATTATTATTATTATAATTATTATTACTATAACCATTATTAAAATTATATATATGGTATATAAATAAGGCCGATAATCGGTTTGTAGTGTCCACCGAACAACCATCAACAGTTGACACTTTCTTAACCGTTTGCAAACTTCCAAGCGGTTATTGGTTCTTGAACACAATAGATATGTATCATGGGTGTATGTAAATTGCAACCTTCTGCGAGATATACATACACATTTACTTAACAGATTAGCTTTTCAATATACATATATACCATGTGATGTGTTTGTGTAAGAACAAAACATGGCAAAATCGAATGGAAGAGCTGTGTGAAACAGGAACCTATTATACGATTCAGTGCAACAGTGGTATTAGAGCCGAAGGATGATTGATCAAGGGGATGAATTCACGGATCAAACAGAAGTTGGACGATATTTGATTGAAAAAACTGCACAATTTCAACCTGAATATTGAAATTCTAGAAGATAGGCAGGGAGGTTTTCGAGTGGAGAAGATGAAGAAGATAAAGTGCTTCAAGTGTAAGGAAAAGGGTCACTATGTTTCAAATTGTCCATTACAATGGAACCAAAAGGGAAAAGCAAAACTTGATTATGAAGATGGTGCATCGACTACAAGAGATTACGAACAAATTTTTGGAAAACTTAAACCCCTGGAACCATACACACAAGTATATAGCAAGAGAATTACTTTTTCTGGAGATTACTTGGTTCTAGGAACCGAAGTTGGTTTTGTTGGGGTTTTGTTTGGTTTTTGAAAATAAATTTTAGCAACGGAAGCATGAACAACAATTTCAAACTTTTTAAAACTCCCCACCGATGATCCATATGCAAGCCTTAAGAAAACAAGACAACCATAGGGTGTTTAGAACTACAACCTTTGTAGCGTGAGTAAACCGTTGGTGAAGTGGTTGATCTATGAGAAGCCAAGAGAAGACTTCCTCCAAGGTATCCACAAGCCAATGATTCCAACACCTTGAAATGCTAGTTTCTCCAACCCCTGATTTTCAAGAATGCAAGCAACAACCTTTGTTCTTTTTCTTGAACTAGATGTATGTATTTTGAGTATGTATGTGTTACCACACTTAACTAGCTTGATACACCAATACAATCATGTAAGGATGCATGCAAGACTTTCAAGAACACTTAGAACAATTCTTAGGAATAAGCAAAGGTGGTAGCATGTGTATGTTGCAAAAGAACCATGCATCAAGACTTAAACAACCAAGCAACCAAGAACAAGTGGGAGGCCCCTCCCTTGGGACCTCCTTGAACGAAATTGGTGAGGGGGAGGCCCCCTTTTGCCTTGCTTCTTGACTTGGTGAATGAGTCCCATGTCTTGGTCAAGTCTTTTGCAAGAAACATTACATCGCCCCCTTTTAGGATTAATGAGGAATTTCTAGATTTCTTTCATAAATATATATAAAAGATATACTAGATGTGCCATATAATGTATAAAATACATCTACATGTATTTTATATACATACTTGATTGTTACTAGTAACTCTTTACTTGTAACAAAGATATACCTACATTTATATAATTGTTACTAGTAACAATTTACTTGTAACAAATATATATTTATACATATATACATACATATAAAATCATATGTTTATATTTTGTATTTGATATGCATTATCTTATATCAATATATAAGAGTAATATTATTATTTCACATAAATAATAATATACAACAATGCATATAGACTTGTATATATATAATGAGTTGGAAACATATTTAAATCATATTCAAATATGTAATTGGTGTCTATTGACTGTAAATGTATGACCTTATAGGTTTATTTATTATCAATAATATCGTATTAATTTGTATCTTGTGCACATAAAACCAACAGGTTTCTGGAATAATTTCTGATATGTCAACACTTCAATCACTAAACATATGTCTCCATCAAAAGATTTGTTTATCAAAATGGAGAAATGTTTCGTTGTTGATGACAAAGAACATGAACATAATCGACTTTTTGTACATGGTATTGGAGGCATCAATTTGACATCAAATGAAATGCCTTATACAATACCTTATGTGTCCTTTGTACCCAAAATAAACATAAATGTTTAGAGTTTAAAGCAATTAATACTTCAAGGATTTGAAGTAGAAGTATTCAGGTCAACATGTAACATCACACATATGTTTAATCCCAAGAATGGTGTGTTATAGCAAGGTGAATACTTTGATAACAATTTCGAAGATGTGGAAGTGAGTCAAGATCGTAATGAAATCAATCTATTTCAAGTAAAGATCAATGGGAAATTGATTTCATTAAAAATTGGTAAAATTGAAGATTTCATATTATTTTATGAAATTGGTAAATACAAACCAAATTTGTTACAAAAACAAATAATTGTTTTCAAAGAATTTTGATACAACAATCATTTGGTTTCATAAAGTTAAAGGAAGAAAGGACCTGAAAGGGAAGCTACCACCAAAAATATCAAGGATGAAGATATGTTTGTTAAAATTTCAAAAAATGAAGAATGGAAAGAGATTGCAATGGGTTTTGGATTTCCTTTGAAGATTACTTGCTACATCCACAAACCTACTATGAGTACATCTTTGAGAGAAGGTTAAACAAATGCACCGAGGAAATGGGTATTATTGAATATCGGGTAGAAGAAATTGTTGATCCATTTTAAGAAGATAGACAAAAGCACCAAAGGAATGGTGTTTTATGAAGAAGCACGTGGTGATCATTGTGAAGACACTATAGGAGGAAAAGATGCAGCAATAAATCATATCTCAAACAACAAAAATGAAGAAAAGATTAGGGGAGAAAGTTCGAAGGAAGTTTGTCATCATATATATGAAGCTCAAAAGACAATGTAAGAAGAACAAAACGATATAGCATTTAGGGGGAAGCCTCTTAAAAATAAATGTTCTTATCGTTTTGGTACTTAAATACTAAAGACTTATTATTATAATTATTATTAGTATTATATATATATGGTATGTAAATAAGGCTGAAAATCGGTGCATAATGTCCACCGAACAGTTATCAACAGTTGACAGTTTCTTAACCATTTGCAAACTTCTAAGGGGTTATTGGTTCTTGAACACTATAAATATGTATCATGGGTGTATGTAAATTGCAACCTTCTGTGATATATACATACATATTTACTTAACAGATTAGCATTTCAATATACATATATATATATATATATATCGTGTGTTGTGTATGTGTAAGAACAAAACATGGCAGAATTGAATGGAAGGGCTGTGTGAAACAGAACCTGGTACACGGTTATGTGCAACAAAATTTTCTTCACATAAATAAGCTTTACATTATCAGAGATAAGAATACTTCAAACAAATTCCTAGCTAGAATGCATGATCGATTCTTCAACTCAAATGTTTAGTAACTCTTATGTCTTTCTCTATGAATGTAAATAGAATGACTTCATTCCTACTTTTTATATATGTACATTTTCATGCAATATTTTGGGACTTCGTAATTTCTGAATTTTCACGAATTTCTTTCTAAGCATGCAAGCATTAGGACGTACTAGCATCGTACCCGCGCAATGATACGGTGGCGAATAGTCCTTTTAGTATAGGGGGTATTTAATAAGATTTTGGAAAGAGTCAATTAAGAAAAGAGATTTATATTTATTAAATAAGGAAAGAGAATTTAATAAGATTTTGGAAAGAGTCAATTACATCGTTAGTCCTTTAGTATAGGGGGTATTTCACTTTTAGTCCTTTAAGCTAAAATCTTGCAATATTAGTCCTTCAAATGAGTTTTGTGCACGTGATTAGTCCTTTGATGGTTAACTTTAACGGTATTGTTGTTAATTTCTAAAATGACCACTTTACCCCTAGTCCTTTTTAAACCCTAAGTCATTTTATAAGCCTCCTTAATAATGTCTTTCTTAGTCCCTCTCTAGTCTCTACCATCTCTCACCTCACCTCCGTCACCATCATTCTCTCTCTACTTTCCCCTTCACCACCGGCCACCACCATCTCCTGAGAACTATCACTACCACGTCACATCAACGACAACATTCACCCCCATTTTTGCCACCGATAACCACCATCGAAGAGAAGCCTCAACAACAATAGATTTGGGGTGTTTGTATGTGTGTGCGATTTTCCTGTAAAAACTACCATTAACCATGATAACCACCGTTATACTTCTTTTACACTTTTGTTTCTTTTCTTTTTCGTTGATTTGTTCAGATCTGTAGTGGTTAGTGGTTGGTGGTGCTCGGTGAGTGAGTGAGAGTTAGTGTGTTACAGATCTTGGGTAGGAGAACGCATTGGCGGGTAAAAGGGGTACAATATAACTTAGGGTTTAAAATGACTTATAAAATGACTTAGGGTTAAAAACGACCGAGGTAAAATGATCATTTTAAAAAGTTTAACAGCAACACTGTTAAAGTTAATCATCAAAGGACTAATTACGTGTGCAAAACTCATTTAAAGTACTAATATTACAAGATTTTGGCTTAAATAATTAAAAGTGAAATACATCATATATTAAAAGGACCAATAGTATAATTGACTCTTTTGAAAATTGTGTTGATATGAGTGGATAATTATGTTCGAATGAAAATGTATTTTAAATGAATCAAAAGTTGAAGTAAATTAGGAGAGAAAATAGAATGGTTAAAGATTGAGTGTATAAGATTAATTTAAAAAGAATGAAATGTCAAGATGTTGTTTTGACTGAATTTTAAGAAATCTTAAAGTTAAGGAGGAGAGAGAATATTAAATGGTTTATATAATAGTATAGATATTCATATATATTATGTCTTTCTCGTGACCAGTGGAAGTGAATAGTGAGGTTCATTTTGCCAACAATGACCTCTAAGCATGCCTTTTGTAGCTTTTCATCGTTCAAAAGCATATATAGGGAATTAGGGATTAGGGTAGAATGGTGAATATATAGTAAGGTTCATGTCGCCAACAACGACTTCTAATACCTCTGTTCACCATCCTAGACCGCCGTTGTCATAAATAAAGTGAGGTTGAATGGCGAGTAGTAAGGTTTATGTTGCTGACAAGACCTCCAATGCCTCCTTAGAAGTTGGATTGTAAGATTTCCATGTTGATCGTTGTTGTAAACTACAATAGTATTTGTTTTTTTCATGTTATGAGTCGATCGATGTTCCAAACTACTACGACATAAGCTCTTCCAAAAGAAAAAAAAGCCATACAAAAATAAGAGCGGTCCTAGTAGGTATATCGGATAATTAACCTCCCAATTTTTCACATGTGGTCAGAGCCGATGATATAAATGTGTTATGATCAAGCTAGAGGAATAAAGCAAGCACTATATTTCCTAGATGGCAAATAAAAAGAAAAATAGAACTCGGTTCATATTATACTTGTGGTTCTTTTTAGTTCTATATATATAAATATTATATTATTGAAACTATTGCAAAAATCTATATACAAATTTGTGTCTATATATACACGTAGGTATGCATATGTAGGGGATGCATGGTTCAAACGATACGAGAACTGCGAGAATCAATTTTAGCCTTTGATTAAACTTAATCAATGGCTAAGATTTTTTGGCGGCTCATTAATGACTCATTAATGGATCATTAATAACGCATTCATGAGGGTTATTTTGAGAAAATCAAGTCTCACAGATTAATGACAGTTCATTCGGACGCAATTCACGGTTGGCTAAATATATAAATTATCAAAATACCTCTATTAATGAGTAATTAATGGCGTTAAAAACAGTTCTCGTTTGAGCTTTTGCCTGCATTTATAGGGAAAAGTTCAAACGAGAACTGTTTTTCGTACGAAAACTACGAGAACCAATCTTAGCCGTCTAATTCCCCCTCCTTCAATTGCATTGCCCACCAATGAATTCTTTATATGCACCTTGTCACACCCAATCCCCCCACGCTCTTCATCCATGAATTTCACTTACCACTTGAATGGCCAAGATTGGTTCTCGTAGTTCTCATACGAAAAACAGTTCTCGTTTGAACCTTCCCCTTATATATAGAGAATAACTTAGTTACATCATCATGTAGCCAGTTAGCTACATGATGCACACAAACACTTTGTGGACGCTGTTTATACACTTATATGCATCATGGTGACCCCATCAAGTGTTTGTGTATGCATCATGTAACTAACTGGCTACATGATTGTGTAGCTAAATTATTCGCATATATATATATATACATATATATATATGTGTGTGTGTGTGTGTTACTAGCAATGTTTCATATGATTAATGATATAAATATAGATAATTAATGAAATCACCCTTTTATACAAAGAAACTTCATTAGTACTAAGTTGTAAATTTAAGTACATAAAGATGTCTCAAAAGATGTGTTTAACAAAACATATTTTCCAAGAAGTGTTTGCAAATGGAAGTATAAGTCATCACTCTCTAGCTAGCGCCTTCTCACGATTAGTTCCTACAATGGGAATAGAAGCAACTCTATTAAGCAAAAGGTTTAGTGAATACATAATCACATACCAACACACATTTTATACATGTAATTGTCATTACACATTTTATTAATCATCAAGATATCATATCATTGCAATTATGCATGTCACTCAAGCTATCATAATGCCACACAGGCTAACATATTATCACTTAGGTTATAATAGTGTCACTCAGGCCATCATCACATCATATTCTTTTCACATAATCACATAGCATACAATATGCATATATGCATCTCCCACGTTAGTAGGGATCGTGTTACTAACCTTATTCGGTTGAGTAAGTATGCACTCAGTCATCTATATTAGTATTATCAACTTGTAATAACAAACTTTGATTATCCATGAATCATTTAACCTCAAGAACATAGTTTGACCCATTTCAACTCTAGAATTCATTATAATACATGTTAGCTATAAAATTCCATCTCAAAATCACTCCATACTTGGTGAATCAGAATCAAAACTCATTTTGAACATGGAGGTTCATCAAGAACCTTCATGACTCTTTGAAATTGACTAAATTAACAAATTTAATACTAAATTAGGACTAGAACACATACCTTAACAATTAGTAACCAAATATCTCTTCAATTTAGGTACAAATCCGTCAATTTCAGCCTTCCCTTCTACTCTTCTTTTCTTTTCTAGCCACAATATAAAAATTTTGACTTTTTAAAAGTCAAGAACTCTACATATACTTATACATCTATTGCCTTTTGACACAATCAGCCTTCAAGTTCTTCCTTTTTTATTTTAGCCACACATATAATAACATTTAATAATTATAAATTCAGTACCTTGACTTATTTAATTATAGACTTATAGTAAACCCATACAAATTAAGCACTTTAATTATTTCCAAAAATACATGCATAATATATGATGTAACTTACCAATTATTTGATAATTTATTTAAATCATAGCTTACATTTTCTGTTACATAGAATTTAAATTAATATATGATTTAATCTTAACTAAGAATTAAAATTATACTCAGATTTGTTATAAGTATAAAAGATAACCAATAAAAACTTAAAATTACAACTAATAAAAAAAAACAACTCTCTCATCCCTCTCCTCTTCCGATTTGGCCAGCGCATGCACACACACAAACCCTTCTCTGATTTTTTTGATTGAAACACACACACACAATCAATTTAAGTTTGTTTATAATAAGATTTTTTTCTTAACCTTGCTTTGTTTGTTGAATAGACTAGATCGATGGTGAGGTTTTTATAATAAATTAGTCAATTTTATTTTTCACTGTACATAATTAATAAGTGTATTTAAACCTTAAAAACCCAACAAATTTGCCAACGGCTTGACTATTTTTAACAAGTATTCATTGTTTTGAAAACAAGATTGTTTCGGAAAATTTCACAGATAAAACAGGTTAGACAACTACATCCGAGTCAAAACATCGCCCTCGAAAGAAGCGTAAAAGGAAAAAAAACTCTTTTAAAAAACGTTACAGAAATATCTATCGTTAAAAGAAACCAAACAATTCTTTGTAAATAATAATTAAAAAAAAATCTAAAACTGCTAAAAATAAAACGACATTTATCAACTCATTCCAAAATAAAACTTATTACAATTTTCACGAAGCTAGAAAATTATAACAATATAATATGTTGCAGGTATCGATACAGTCGACCAAACCTCACATCCATACTTTTTTTTTTGGCATAATATATTAATTATTTCCTTAATGAAATACTAATTAAGTAACTTTGTTACTAATTAATTTAATAGTTACTTTCTTGGCCACAAACTCTTGAAGGATAAACACCCACTCCTTTTGTTGCACATGCAACCATATCTCTTCAACATTTCATCTTCATCATCTTCTTTTGTTTCTTCTTCCCTTCCCACATCTTCTTTCTGTGCATGAAAGGTACAACTCATATTACATTCACATGCTTTTCATTAATTTACCCATAACATATAAACTACATATATATATATATATATATATGTTGTTAATTACACCATATATATTACATGCATATATATATCATTTAATCATTTACTTAACTTAAATATATATATATATATAAAGTGTATGAATTCGATCTGGGTTAGTTTTCGTACGTTTTCATTAGTTCGAAAAGTGCATCTTAGCTTTTTCCTTCATCGTATTAGTCATCTTAGTTTTCGCGACTTGATCAACAATACACAGGCAATTGCTCAAGCCAGTGTCCTCTTAGAGGAGCAGTGTTAGGATGAGGAGTGATTGACCATTATCACAGCCTGAGACAGTGCCATGTCTAGCGTGACTGGTGTTGTGAAAACGGCCCTGTCACGGTGGTGATGGTGATATGATTAGTTTGTTATTTTTTGTGTAGGTGTGATGTTGTGATAAAGTACGTACAAATCTAGTATGACGAGTGTGTGATAACGAGTTATTAATATGAGACGGTGTAATAATACAATCTTATGATAAGATACTCTTATTTCTTTTACCTTTATGTTTTATTTTTGAACGTACGTTATCTTGATGATTTTGGATTTACAGACTCTATTTTGTGAAAAATAATAATTCTTTGACTCGTCGACATCACGTAAGTAGTGTGTAGTTTAAATAAATAAATAAATCATTTTTAATATAATATTAAAGTTACTTTTTAGGGATGTTTTAATTTTCTTTTTACCTTTTTTAAATACCAATTCATTTTAACTTTTGAATTAATCGGTGGTAAAAGATACCTTTTTCTAATCGAAAAGAAAAGATTCCTTGACACCACCTCACCCTTTTAAGTTTTGACACATATATGCAAATTATAAGATACCTTAATTTTTGTAATAAATTCAATTTTTTTAAATAAAATTTCACATATCATCTTTTAATAAGTAGGAGATAAGAAATACAATTTTTTTTCAATTTTTATTTTTTTAAAAGGCCTTATACATACACAACTACGTTCATACATTATATTAACACTAACATACAGTATAAAAACATATGTGATATGCGCAAATTACCATAAACACCACATTTTTATATGACATATAATAGTAGTAACCAAGTTTCATTAATGATCGATTTTATAGTTTTTGTCAGTAAAGTCGTCTACAAAATCACACAATTTTTAAAAATATTCCTTCATTATAAGATATTGATATTGATATTGATTGATTGATTAAGCCGAATGGACTGAATAAAACAATTAAAAAAGTCGTTTATTTTATTTTATAAGTTATAGTTTTCAAGATACTATATATGTAAACTGAAATTTTTTACAACAATAAACATTTTTATATTATAAGAGTTAAAAAGCAATGATTGAGAGAAAGCATATGTATAGGAAGAAAAGGTTAAAATAGAAGGGAAATTGGTAAATGAGATTGACAGTGAAAAGAGGGAGAAAAGATGCTATTATTTTCAAATATCTTCTGATGTGTTGTTGATTGAACCCTTTCATTTTATGTGTTGGTCTTCTTCCCTAAAGTATGTCATTTCTAGGTCAACTTTTGGAAAAGCTGCTTGAATACATAAAAGGAAATCTTTTTCATTGTGTTTTTTTAAAAAAAAATCATTCAAATAATAAAGGAAAAACCGAAAAACACACTTATGATATAACGAGGTTCCGGTAGCAGATTAGCTGGTGTCACTTGTTAAATTTTCACGCACAATGCAAGTTTTTTTTTTACAAAATCGTATTTTTCTTGATCGTGTTATTGTTCTAGCTAAATTTCTATATCATCGATACGTGTCAACATTCGGGTTGGGTTACCACCTTGTTTACTAGCTATTGATATTCACTTTCACTAATGTAACTAAGCACTATCATGCTACTATTCTTTTTCTAATATATATGCATGCAGAGCTTAGAAGGATAATATTTAATGAACTAAAAAGTAAAATGTTGATTAAATGTAATATATTGTCTAAAAAGAAAAAAAAAACAACTCCTTTAGTAAGAACAAAAATTCTAGGTTGAATGTACCACAGGTGCAACCTATGCTACATGCCTACATGTGATTGGATGCAGGACCATACTATGCATGATTCCTTTGAGTTTACCCTCACCCTTTTAAACTAAAGGGCCCACAAAATTTTTATTTTGTTTCTTCTCAATTTATTATTTTTGATAATTTACAAATGTGAGGTTTTTTTTACCAAACTTTTTGAAAATATAAAGTATCAATAATGATTTAATTGTTAAAGTTTTAGTTTAGTTTTAATTTAATTATTAAAGTTTTTAAATAATTTTATTATAAATTTGAATTTATTATAATTTAATTCTTAAAGCTAAGCTATACTGTTATCGACCTTAATGTTTTTTTTAACAATTTAACTCTTAAACTTTTGTTAAAAAATAATTTAATTTTTTAAGTTTTATTAAATTTTTAATAAAGCTAAAATGAATTATCAATGTAGAGAGAGTTAAATCGAAAATCATACAAAACTTAAGTGATTATTAAGTTTTTTTTAACAAAATTTTAAGATTTTAACCATTTGAAAAAACTTTGAGGTTTAAATCATATCAAATTTAAAACTTTATGGTAAAATCGTTTAGAAAAAACTTTGATGGTTAAACCGAAACTAAACAAAAACATTGACGAGTTAAACCATTATTCACACAAATATAAATTATTTAAATATTATTTATATAAATTATTTTAATTGTAACATTATATATATCTTATGTGCTTTATGATTCTAAAATGTAACAATTAATTATATATAATTATATATATATATATATAGAAAAGAAAATCGAACATCCCTAAAGTTTGAAGCTTTAAAAAATTATTAAAATATTCAAAGTTAAACAGAGAATATTTAAAATACTACATGTTGCTATCAATCCATATACGTTCAAAAACCATAATAATTTCCATAAAAAATGGGTAACTTTCAAAATTTCAAATTCAAACCAGATTATTCATTCACGAATTTAAATCCATCTATTGAAAATTAGATTAAACAAAATTAAGTGTAATTTACCTTAAGTTCGGGTTTTGGTTTTGGTTTTGATTCTGATTTTGATTCTGAGCTTGAGCTTGAGGTCGAAGAATCTAAGCTCAAACCAAATGTGGTCGACCTCTCTTGAATCGAAGGAGTAGAAATCGAGCTCGGGCTATTTTCGCTCAGACTACTTTGTATTCCCACATCTGGCTTCATCATCATCATAAGTAAGCTCCCTTCAACGTTATTTTCCTTGGCCTCATGTTCATCTGTTTCCCCAGCATTAACAATGTAATCAAGCAACATAAACAATAAGGGGATCGACAATAGTGCAAAAATCATAAGAAACGTGTTTTGAGACCTTCAACTGGATGAATATTGGCAAGCTTTTGCGGTTGGATTCTTGAAGAATGGTGGATTAAAGGGGCAGACATGGTGATTCTATTGGTTATGTTTCGAAAGGATCGACCATTCATGAGTGTTTTCGAAGATAAACACTCCATTGGAACTTCACCCGAGAGCGGATTGCATATATATCTCTCGGCTTCGTTCCATTTTGAGTTAAGCGCGAACCCTTCAGGTGACAAGTATTCCCATGTGTTTATCGACCTCAATTGCAATGCTACAAGTTTTCAAAAACGGATTAGTCGGGTTTCAGAAACACAAAATTGAGCTTTTTAAGTAAATCGTTTAGTAGTTCACCTTTAAGGGCGTTGGTGAACGAGTAGGTAGACGGGTCGATTTCTTCTGCATAGAGGAAATTCGCTTATTAGACACACAAAGATAATCACACATGGTTGTAGTTATAAACCACAACCACGTGTGATTTTAAACAACAAACGGATGCAATTTAAATTGCATTACGTGTGTTGATTCAGTTAAATATAGATAAATTACCTTTGAGGGAGTAACCAGGAGAGGATGCAGTGCTTGAAATTGTGAAGTTGGAACGAAACGACCTACAAGCATCCTCTCTAAAACTCGTAATGTGAGAAGACGAGAAGCGTCTAGAGATTGTATTTTCGCGACTTATCATTCGGGCTTTGACACCACATTCTTTAAGATCATGATCTTGTTTTCTTTGAGAGTTGAAACTAGATTTTGTTTCCATGAGAATGGAAGAAGAAGAAGAAGAAGAAGAAAAAAAGGTTGCAATAATGGAAGGATTTCATGTGCCTCAAAGGGCTTAAAAGGCTTCTATTTATAATAGTGGACCACGTGACATGTATTTGAATGTTGGTCGGATTGGGATGGTGGTATAAGATGCACAAAATCATAAGTTTATCCCCTCATAAATGACCTTGCAGTATTAACGTACGTATTTTTTTGAAAGTTTAAATTCAATATTACCAAAACTTGTCAACTTTCATTTATGCCAAAAGAGTCATTTCCCAATTCCCATGTACAACTCACAATTCATTAAGAAGGTTTTAAGAAAAATAGAGTGTTTATATGATATTAAAAATAAGTACAAATTTTCTTAAAATAATGCATTACTAGCTTGTAAAAGATGTAATTATAAGATTAATTTAAGGGTAAAATAGAAAAAGTAGTAACTAATAGCAACTTTTAAAAAACAAATAATCATTTTATGACAGACTAATATACTATAGTAAACAATAACATTAATATAGAGGGAGGAAAATATATGTAAAGAAAATGGTATTACTCTTTAAGAAAAACTAGCATTGTACCCGCGTAATGTAGTGGTTACAAATATTTTTTTAATAATTTATTCGTTTTCAAAACATGGATGATGTCTTTCTTTTTTAAATTACAATGGTGTCTTTCTTTTTTAAATTACATTGGATTAATAAAATTTCATATCGATGGTAAAATTTAACAAGAATATAGGTATAACTCTATTATACTTTAATTATATTACCCTTTTAAAAAATCTAGTAATTTTAATTTATAAATTTATGATGTATGTTATTTAGATTGAATACTTCTAGTTATATGCAATTTTTAATAGTTAAGTTAAAATATTTATTATATAATATAGTATTTAATATGAAAAGTATAATTATTAAGTTAATTAGTATTGATTTGATTTTTTAAATAATCTTTATTTTGAAAATTTTAGTTATTAAAATGATATATATGATTGTTATTAACTTTACCAAATAATTGTTTTATTTAATAGTTTTCATTTAGTTCAATATTAAGAAAAATTAGTAATTTTAAATTACTTAAAATTAAGAGATACAAAAGACATAAATGATTTATATAATAGTATAGATAATATATTTTACTAACACTAGCTAAGCTAACAGAATTATTATATTTACAGACCATTTAAATTTCTACACAACTGAAACGATATAAACACTTCTATTTAAATTGTGTGTAGACTTAACAAAACTTAAATGCTGCTAACACTATCCTTTTAATTGGACGGATTAAAATAATAAAGATTCAAATCTTCATACTCTTTTGCTCAACCGATAGCCCAAAGGAAACGCATACGTCTCTCAAGTAGATAAAACTCATTTTCTGAACAAACTAGACAAATTAATAAATAATAAATAATAAATTGAAATAAGAAACGTTGTCGTCTAGTAAGTATTTGAAAAAAAAAAAGATGATGTCACATTACGTGCATGGTAAAGTCATTCAGTTTCAAAAAATAAATAATATGGAGTAATAATTGTTTATGCGTCCGTACGTACACACTCTCATAAATGGAAGCAACTTTGCAATGCGGTCAAAGTACATTCTAAAACAAAATTTAAAAAGTGAATTATACGAGATCTTGCAACCCGTCAGAATTTGATGTTATAGAATGATGTCTACTTTTAAAAGATTTTGGTTTCAAATTTCGTAATGAATATTAAAGTTGATTTTGAGGTAAATTTAATGGTTGTGTTTGTTTGTCATTTAAAAAAAATTAAAAGAATGAAATAGTGAAATGTTACCTGTGTTATTCTTGAAGTTGTTAGTTTATTCTTTAAAATTGAAAATTATTTAGATAGTCTTTAGTATTCATAATTTGTTAGTTTGAAAACATATTTTATATATTACTGATGTTCAAAAGTCAACCACATATCTGGAAATAAAAAGTACATGGTTGTTTGCTTGGCAAGCATGTATATAAATTCATTGATATTTAAAGAAAATGATCGAGTTGTTATGTCGGAGCTTGTCTTAGTTCTTGTTCGAGCTGTCTGCAACTGCAAAAAGATACGAATAAGCTAATGTAAGCATACGTTTAGTGAGTATACCAAAAATACATATCATGTAATTACTTACACATTATACATATAAATTAGTTATAGCCGAACAATCATGAGTGATCATGTTGTATCTAACAAATGTTATCCCTTATGCTAGTTATGTGTACATATTTGTGCAATATTATATGACACTTGCTAAAGCCCCAATATAATATTGAGTCCAAGCTAAGCCAGCCTCCATTGCAGCTAAAGCTAAGCCTTACTATCTTTGACAACAGGCTACCTCACTGTATCTAACGGTAAGGTCACACACTAAACATGTTGATATACTAAAGATAGAGGCAATCAAGATCTGATCCATGAGTTGATGGGAGGATGCAATGAAAGCACCTATAGTTTACCACTAGAGTTTGCAAAGCAAATGAGAACTTCACCACATAACCAAAAGGCAACATGTAGTTTGTCTCTAGTCAAACAACCTATATACTTGTAACATCCTTAGATCAGGCCTAGTAGATTAAGTGACTTTGGTATGTTAATTTGTGATTAATGACGATTAATTACTTGTTATTACTAGTTTACATAGTTTTAATTAATTAGTTTGATTAATTAAAGAAGTATATGAGGATTTATGCTTAGAATATATATATGTACGGTTAAGTATATATATGTATGTATGTAATCGGATTTTGTGTGTGTGTATGCATGCAAGTGACTTAGAGGGTGACACCTCATGCTTAAATGTATATATACGTGGGTTATTAGAGAAGTTACTTCATTTGGAAGTTTGCATGTGTGTGTGTTTTAGTGTGTAAAACCGAGAGCAAAGAAAGGAAACAAGAAGAAATAATCGGATTCGTGAATTCTTGATTGTGTGATTCAAGTTAGCAAGGTTGCCGATTCTTCTTTAATTCTTGTTGTTATACTTCGATTAGTATTAACATGCTACGGTTTTGCAAGGATTTAATATGAATATCATATACTCATGCCTTATGAAGTAATCGGATTTGATGTTCTTGGTGTTAAAAGATGTTTTGATGCATGCTTGGGTGTTTAAACATGTTTATATGTATTTATATGAACTTGTTTATGACCTGGATATAAGATGTATGCAAGGTTTGAATGTATCGGATTCTTGAAATGATGAAGGAGGCGGATTTGGTGATGATGATGAAATCCGATTCTTGTGTAATCCGATTCTAAGTGAAATCCGGGTGTTGAATCCAGAGGTATGTAATCCGAGACTTATTATAAAAACCGATTGTTCCTAAATCCGCATGTGGGTAATCCTAATGTCGAAATCCGATGGTTTGAATCCGAGAGTGTGGAATCCGATGATAGATTCCAATTATGAAAACCGATTGCAAGTATCAAGATAAATGCAAGTGTGGAAGTCCGATTGAGGTTGCGGATTTCCTCAAAACCGATGTGTCGGATTCTTGTGAAATCCGATGGAGGGTTGCGGATTTGGTGAAATCCGATGGTAGTATCGGATTTCACATAAAATCCGATGGTTTGGACTTGTTGATTTGATTTTTTAAATGTTATGATTATATGTGCATGCATATGGGAATCAGACATGTTTATGTTTGATTAAAAGGATATAAATTTATGTGTTTGACATATATTTATGAATCGTTACTGATTTCAGTTTGTTGTGTTCTCAGGAACAAGCAAGGCTCAGTAATATAAGACCACTGAGTGGAGAAACTGAAAGCTTGAGGTGAGTGGACGTTTACTCACAGATGTTATTAGTTGTAACTGGCTTGGGTTGCAACTGTTATTGGTTTGACGCAGGGATAGACTGTTTGTCTGGTAATTGATTAACTGCTGATTGTTAATTAATTGTGCGTCATTGATATGTATACATGAGGTTGGGAAGTCAGCTTCGGCTGGGCATATGGGCTGGGTTTGTTTGCTATCGGCTAATCAGTATCGGGATCTTTTGATGCATTTGTTGCAACTTAAGGTGATACTGTGTGAGAATAGCAAATGAACTATCGGTAAACCTTTGCTTTGGCCGGCATTGGTTGTAGGTTCCTGCAGAACCGCCGGTCTTCCCGGGGCACGATTATCTGTTATGTGTTGTTGATATTGATGCAGTTATTTGCTGATATATCTGTTGCGTTTTGACTCCATTCACTTAGCTTTGTGCTAATCCCCCACCTCTCACTCTTTTTACAGGTTTTGGTAAGTTAGCGGCTCGGCTGAGAGTGGTTAGCTTGGGGAGTAATCAACCTAGGACTCTGATATTTTATTTTGTGACGAGCCGTGTTTTGTAATACTATTATTTAAACAAGTAATGTTTGTACAGTTGTAAACACTTTGGTTAAAATACGGTGTTACAATACGGCTATGTTATGACTGTGTCGTTATGTTTGCTATTTTATTTGTTTTACTATCATTATCCTACATGGTTGATACAATTAAATGCATGCTAGATAATATTTTTTAGAAATAGTTAAAACACAAACATTTTGTTAAACTAGTTAACAAACTACAAACTAACACAGTGATAAGTTTTAAAAGTTCAAATGATTTTAACTTATGGCAACCTTACCCCACCCACACATGTTATGACTTGACGATTTGAGAAACATAAGTAGATCATTGGGAATATATTACGTATTAAAGCTATAACCAAACATACCCGTAACTGCCTTTGATTAGACTTGGTGAATGACGACCCTTTGTAGTTTGAGGGCACTTGTTAAGTCAAGAATTTTTGTGTGGAATAGCACCCTAGCAAAATGCACTAGTGAATTTTTGGTGAGACAAGGTAGACTATGAGAGGCTTGGACGCATACATCTTTTGAACGGGCGATTAACTTATTTTCAAATAAGATTTAGGCCCAAGGCATAAATGGGATTAACATGCCTTGACATAAAGATGTAGAGAATCCAATATGAGTTGCATATGATGCAATTAGTATTAATTAAGCTATCTGTAGAAACTAGAAGGGAGGTTGAATAGTTTCTATGTCTACTTTTTGTAAAATCACCATGGAAGTTTCTTGTGAACACAGTGTTAAGATATGACTTGAATTAGATTGGATAATTAAACTTGGACCTAATTATGGGTTCTCGGGGTGGAGCAAGTGTGCATGACGAGGAGAAGTTCGCAAGCGGGGTTTTGTGTTTTGGGTTTCAATAGGCGCTCTCCGTGCGCACATGGCTCTACGGCGTGGAAATATCTAAAGCAAATCCAAGTTGCCTTTTGGATTAGATTTTGTTTGGCGGACCTTTAATTAAACACTTTCATCTATAATAGAGAAGTCTTTGTTCTGCCCATGGACGTAGGTCGTGATCCTGACAACCGAACCACTTAAATCTTGGTGTGTGTTTTGTAGTTATCTGCATTCTTTTATCGTTTTCTTGTTAAGGTTTCATCTTCCAGATTAAGTGATATTTCAATCCTTACAAGTGGTATTTCTATCCGTACAAGTGGTATCAAAGCTAGGTTATCTTGGCTCGCACATTGTTGATTTAAGATGTTATCGGTAAAGTTTGATTTGAAGAAGTTAAATGGTTCGAACGATTTCACTCTATGGAAGGTCAAAATGAGATCTCTTCTAGTTTAGCAGGGTTTCAAGGGATATGTGGGAGGATATGAAAAGAGATGTTCTAGCAAAAACGTATTTGGTGATTTTGTTGTGTTTAACTGATGAGGTGTCGCTGGAGGTGGTGAATCAAACAACGGCTACTGGTCTGAGGAAGAAGTTGTGTGAGAAGTATTAGAAGAATTCACTCACGAACATGCTTTATTAGAAGCAAATGTTATATACCCTCCGGAGGTTAGAAGGTGCCCTGGTAAAAGATCATCTAGATAATTTTAACCATATTATCCTTGATTTGAAGGCAATGGATGTTAAAATTGATGATGAAAATCTTGGCTTGATTTGGTGTGTTCACTACCGAACTCATACAAGGATTTTGTTGATACCATGTTGTATGGTAGGACAATAGTTTTTGTTGCTGAAGTGAATGATGTCTTATTGTCGAGAGAACTCAAGCATAGGGTTTCTAGTAATAAGGGGGAGTCCGATTCTACTTTGTATGTGGTCAGGGAAAGGACACATGATAGAGAGGATGGTGTGGGTGGGTCATGTTCCAAATCATAATACATGGGAAAGGTAAAGTGTTATCACTGTGAAAAGGTTGGTCACATCAAGAGAAACCATCATCAATAGAATGGAGATGCGAGTTTAGTTTAGCGAGATAGTGACATAGGCGATGCATTAACCATATGCATGGATAGTCATGAAGATACCTGGATTTTGGACACGGGTGTATCTTATCACATGACGTTTTTATGTAACCTGTTTATCTATTTTAAGGAATGGGACGGTAAGGTGAAGTTGGGGGGTGATGGGATTCGGTGTCTCAAGGGTAGTGGTATGGGGCAAATAAAGATTCATGATTGGATGGTCAGACGGTTTAATTGCTGGTATGTTCCTGATCTTCGGAAGAACTTGATTTTCCTTGGTACTTTGGCTAAGAATAGGTGTGAATATTTTAGTAAAGAGTATGGACCAAAGGTTTATGAGGATGCTCTGGGATGTGAGGCATGCTTCGACATGGTATTTACATTCAAGAAGGCATTGTTGTAAGGGGAACGTTGGTTGTACCTTCCTTGGAGTGAAAAATTAACTGGGTGAAGTCAAGGCATCACGTATGGAGTTGGTCTTCGGTGAAATCGCATGATGCAGTTTCAGACTTCGTGGTTTGTACGAGGAGGTAGTCCTTTTAGAAAGGTTGGCAGGAAGGAGACAGTTCTTTGGTTATCTTATTGACATTTGAAGGGAGTTAAAGTCTAGGGAGAGATTGTTAGGATATGACTAAAATTAGCTTAGATAATAAAACTTGTACCTAATTATGGGTGCTCGGTGTGGAACAAGGGTGCACGACAAGGAGAAAGCTAGAGGCTGAGTCATATGTACATCACACACTTTCAGTCATAATAAAGAAGTGAGAAGTCTATGTTCCTATCCATGGATGTAGGTCATGATCCTGATAACCGAACAATGTAAATCTTGGTGTGTTTGTTTTCCAAGTTATCCGCATTTTTCTAATGTGTTTTTGTTTAGGTTTCAAGCTCGAACTCTTACAAGGGACGTTTCGATCTTTACAAGTGATATTTCAATCCTCGCACAAAGGTGCATATTTAATATTGGAAGTCCTTCATTTTTCATGTGCTTATGTTTAACATTTCCATTAACAATGTTCAACTATGTACTCACGAAGCAATGTTTATTATATATGTTAGCATACGATTTTTCATGTAGTTCAAGAAATATTGGTAAAGACAAAAATCGAGTATGACGTGACTCAATGATAATGACTTGTGATCGTAGAATAAACCATAAGCGTAGCAACTTTAGTTTAATTATTCCCTTTTGTGTGTTATAATCGTGAAAGCAAATATGTATCGGTTATGAGCTTTCAAAGAAATCATATGCAAGATATGTATATTGATTATAATTAGTAAACTCATCCATTTGCGGAACGTATATACAATTGACAAAAGTGTATATATATACACACACTAGCATGGTACTCGCGTAATGCGACGGTGATGAATAATTCACATACTATGGTATTCACTCGATAACATATTCGTATATAATAACGTAGGGATATGATATTCATGTACTATGGTGACATCAAATACTTTCTATTTGCAACATGTGCATTTCCTTTCTCATTTTTTCATTTCTTCTATTTCTCTTTTTTGTATCAACTCTTTTATAAATTTTTATAATATATTTTGAAAAACAAAAAAATTAGAAAAATCTAAAATAAGATAATAAAAACATATCACGATAAGTAATGTTGGAATGAAAGAATATATTAGCAGATTTGTGTGTTTTAAAAAAAGTATAACGCTATTCAAGAGTATATTGGTTATTTCTCATTACTTAATTTTAAGGGTTCAAATAAAGAAAAAAAATAATGTTAAATTTATTATAAATTAAACATTATATTTTAATTATATGAGTCATTTATAAAAGTCTGAAAATGCTTCTAAATTTGGGTTACTAATTATCATGTTTTATAAGTTCTATAATATCCGTTTCCGATTATAATTATTATATATATATATATATATATATATATATATATATATATATATATATATATAATGAACGTTAGTTTTGGTATTAGTGCATTAAAAACCCAAGTATCAAGCCATCATTGGGCTCAAGTGTTGTAATTGATAATTAAAAGATGACGGGCTTGGTGTTTAATGGTATTATGTATTGGGCTTGGATGTCAAGTTTGAGTGTTGGGCCATTGAATGGAATTATTATATATATATAGGGGAGGGTTCAAATGAGAACTGTTTTTCATACGAGAACTACGAGAACCAATCTTGGCCATTCATTTTGGATAATGGAGTTCATGGATAAAGAACGTGGGGGATTGAGTGTGACAGGGTGCATGTAAGGAATTCATGGGTGGACAATCCAATTGAAGGAGGGGGAATTGGACGGCTAAGATTGGTTCTCGCGGTTCTCGTATGAAAAACAGTTCTCGTTTGAACTTTTGCCTATATATATATATATAGAGTAGGAATATGGTGAGAATACATTTTAAATAGAGAATGGTGAGAACACTTGTAAGCCAATCATTTAATTACATAAACAAGAACATAAAATCAACATACCTTAATTAAACTAAGTCTAATATCAACCATTAAATAAAGATTATCCAAAAGCTATAAACTGTTCTTCAAGTTCTCACCTTAAAAGGTGTTCTCATTTGATCTTTTCTCTATATATATATATATAAAATGGATGAGGCAAATCTCAAATTGGTTAAAGGGGGATTGAATTGCAAAATAATGTTAACTTTGAATTGCAAATTAGTGTTAATGTTGGAATTGCAAAATAGTATAAATTACATGAATCACAAATAAAGCCTAAGCAGTTGAATTGCAAATTGAGTATAAAGGAATGGAATCACAAATTGGTTGGACTCCAATCACAAATTTAACTTGGGTTCACAATCACATACTATACATACAAAGGAATTACAAAATTAGGCTTAAGTCCATTGCAGATCTCATACTATGGGTTTAATTGTGAATTAATATGAAACCTTAATTGTAGGTGACTGCTGTTAAGTGTACTCGGGAGTTTAACTAAATTATTATTGTTTATTGTTGAGTTGCAATTAGGTGAGTTACACTAAGTTACTCATTATATTAGTGTGTGATGCATATATGCTATTTATGTGAAAGTGTAACTAATGTGATGATATATGAAGTGAAGGGTTGCGTTATATTGAGATCAAAATGCAACTCGGGCACAGTCTGACATGTGAAATCCTTGGTACGGCTTAGATAGTCAACTGTGACCCAAAGTGTAAAATTGTCGTCAGTGCACTGCGTCGGTATTATGTGAATTGATATATGATTATGGATTGTTATGTGTTATGTACATGCGTAGTGTGGTGTGTAAGTGCGTGTGCTCGCTAAGCTTTATGCATACTGTTGTTGATTTATTCTTTTCAGGATCTGATCGCGGGAAAGCTCTAGCTGCGTGAAAACGACTCATTTATTATCAAACGTTTCCGTAGTTTAGTTAAACAAACATTTCAATGAATTTTATATTTGTAATTAATTTCTTTAAGGATTTACCATTATACGACGTGTAGGTTCGGATGCGAGACCTCGTCAGGAACTTTGTCGGATTTGCTACAGTTTTTTATATTGAAATGAATACGTATTTATATTTATACTCGTGTAAATAAAATTGGGGCGTTACACGTTCTAGTTATACGTATTTTCTAATACTTAAATTGACTATTTGTTATATGACAGAATATTTAAAATATTGTTTTTATGGAGACTTTTTTATTTATTTTTAATTTTTATTTAATAGTTTATAGGTTAAAGATTAATTTGCATTGACTTGACATTTTTAAACGTTATTTAATATGAAAGATTTTGTTATTAAAATGGTTTTTGAAAATCTAATTAACTCCAATTTAATGGTTTCATTTAGTTAAAATAAAGGGTAAATTGATAAGTTCAAATTACTTAAAATTAAGAGATTAAGACTTTTAGTAGAAAGAAAGGTAAATGCTTTATATATATACGGGGATGTTTCGAAGAAATTGTTATGAAAAGGAGGTGGTTACACAATATGGTGGTTATTACAACGAAGTGGCCGGCCTAGTTGCATTTGCATTTCTTTTTTTTTTCGTTTTTTAGATTTTGATTGGTAGGTGATGTGCGTGTAGCGTACCAGTTTTAAATTTATAAAATCCGAATTATTTACCACGACTACAACACAAATAGGTAAGAGAACCTAATCATATCGTAGTATAGTAAATAAGTACGGGTGTCGAACACTAGGGCAACGTGTATGATTTTGAATATAACTATACTAATTAAATATTAAACTAATAAAAGCAGTAAACGAGGGATTTTGAAATCTTATCAATAAAGATCCAAACTTTATAACTCTAAATTACTACTATCACTATCAATCACTCAAAAGCAAACCAAGAACGACAAAAGCAAAGATCTTTATGGATTAAACTTATCAAATTAAAGCTTTTCCTCCCTAGATTCGATTTCTACTTTTTCAAAACATTTAATTTCCAATTAATCGTGCAATGAACATTTGTTTCATCTCATACCGATTTCTATAATGAATAGACTCTTGGTCCGAGTTATAACCCTATAATCATGCATTTATTCAATTCTATGGTCAAGAAATCGTTCAAGTGCATAATTAGACGTATTTAATTTCGTGTCAAACAAGAGTTCACCTTTAACAATTGTTTTGGTTATTAAATTGTTAAATTGACAAATAAATGTCATTACATGCCAATCATACACATTAAAGTTCCATTCTTGATAATCTAAGCCTAGGATATGATCAATCACTAGTCAAGATTAATTATTGATCCTAGTTAATCATGATAAAAGCTATAAAAATAGATTGGTCCTCTAATTTTATAAACTCGGAATATAAATAGTCAAAAAACAGATCTTTAACACATATGGATCATTGGTGAGCTTATAAGACAAATTATGAGATGAAAACATGTTTTAATCAATGGAAATCAAACATCTTTACAAAGTATCATATCCTCTAGGGAGGAAAACAGAAACACTAGCCAATCGTAGTCATATTCAAGCTCTGGAAATCATAAATAAACATAAGAAACAAGAGATGAATGATAAAACCGTAAAAGCCAAGATTCCTAGCCACTTTAATCTTCAAATCAAGCTTTGATCCTTCAAATTAAGCTCCACAGCTCTTGGAATGACTTTTGGATGTGTTTTGGCAGAGTTTGGGTAATATAAATTGGGTGGTTCACTCCAAAACAGATCTGGACATTCGTTTATATAGAAAACTGAAAACAAGCCCGTCGCGCCGCGACAGGTGAGTTTGGCACGATCCAAAACTCTTTCAAAATTTGAAAATTTTCATATCAGGTCGCATCGCGCCGCGAAATCCTTAATGGTCGCGCCGCGACATCGCTTTTTTAGAGTTTGACCATAAAAGTGAAATTGTAGCCCTCTGAGTCTAGTTTCCGTGGCCTTTTGAATCACCTCAATCCGAGTTCGTATGAGTGAGATATGATCAAAATAGTGGAGGTGTGTTGTCGCGGACAGCTTTTCTTATTTTGTTCAGTTTTTCTGGTTTTTGCTCAAAACTTTTCATATCCCGCCTTTTTAACCTGTAATTCAATAAATAAAGATAATTAAGAATCTTTTACTTATTTACGAACAAAACAAATATCGCTTAAAATATATATTTAAATTTGGCGATATCAGTAGGTTATGTAGCAGTGATTCTAGAGTGGAGAGTAGTCACCCCGTTTGTTGTGTGGTAAGAGTGTGACAATGACGAGAGAGTGTGACAGGGTCTGTGGGTGATTACTCCATTTACTCTAACGGTGTCGGGAGTGGTCACTTTTACCACTCCTCATCACATAATCACGTTAGCTTCAAATTTCCATCACTCAAGCCATAACTCCATCATAGTATGATCGGTCACCACTACATGAAATTCTAAGACCACACCACCACTACATCGTGATGGGATGGCTCCACCTCACCATGTTGTCACCGTCCCACCTTCTTCGACTCCCGTTTTCACTACCTTAATTCCAAGCTCCCTATGGGTGGCAATTATGACCTGACAAGAACTCGATATGCAAATAAACATGTTTTGTTTGAGCATAAAAGGGTTCACGTCATTCCGTTTGATTCACCAACCCGTATAGATAAACTTGTTATGTTTAAGTTGGTTTGCGGATTCGCGCATCAACCTGTCAACTGTATAAATTTTTTTATTTTTTTATTTTTCTATGTACCCTTTATTTTCTATCTTTCGTATTTGACTATTGGGTTTTTCTATTATTCACTAATACTCGTAACCCTAATAAAAAAATCCGGAGTTTCCCTGACTTCATCAACATTCGACATTCAATCCATCACTAACGCGGTTTTCCTTTTGACATTATCAAATTATCAATCCATCATTATCGACATTGAACAAAAAAGGACAAAATAAGTAAAATTAAACCTTTCTGACTTGCCAACCTACAAACTTGTATTTTTAAACAGGTTACACATATCGTGTTGCATTTCATGTAGATGGTTCTTGTAACATACATTGACACAAATAATTAAACAGATTGTATTTGTTTCAAGACATGTCAACCCGAACATAACATGGTTGCTACCCGACTCCCTCATGCATAATAAAGCATACCATCTCTATTTTATTAAAAGAGGATGAATTATTGATATATATATACATATATATATATATATATAAAATTACTTACGTTTATAAATTTTGGTTGGTCTTATGATTATACATTGGGTGTGTCTATTAAGACTCTTTACTTGTCTAGATTGATCTTCTACGATGTGATATATATATATATATATATATATATATATATATATATATATATGGATGGGATCAAATAAAAAGAAAATTAAAGTAAAAAGTGTAAAAGGGATGATTATTTAATCATTTTTCGGTATATATCAACTGATAATCGTTAGTTCATCATCTTTATTGATTAAAACTAGTTCATCAATTTCTTTTTGATTTCAAATACAGATTTTGAAAACAAAATTTTGGAATAATTTGTTGATGAACAAAATGCTTTCATCTAAAAAGTGATGAATATGTTGGATTCATTCAAAAGAAATTAATGAATAACTAGTTTTAATCAATAAAGATGATGAACTAACGATTATCAGTTGATATATATACCGAAAAATGATCAAATAATCATCCCTTTTACCCTTTTTACTTTAATTTTCTTTTTACTTGATCTCTACCCTATATATATATATATATAGTGTGTGTGTATAATATAATGTGATATATTTTAAATGGGAGAGAGTAAGTTCAAATGATAGTATTCTTATATACATATAGAAACAAATTCAAATTCATACATTAGTGATTCAAATTATGTATTGTAAATCAAAATTCGGATATTATTAGATAAATAGATAAGAATATAACACAAAAGGACTTAAATAATCACATCAGTAATCAAAGGGAAGTTTTGTTTGACTCATTTAATGATTATGTTTACATCATTTTCCCATACTAATACAGATTATAATTGGGTGATTCTATATAGTCCTCTTTGATTGTGTATATAATCTTCCTGATTTGATATGTATGAGTGAAAAAGCTACATTAAAAATATAACATTTTTAATTTAATATTTAAGTTTGTAAAGAGAAGGAGACTAAATAGTAAGACTCATTGTAATTTATAAAAATTGTTGTACAAAATGAAAATTCAAATACGGGATGGGATCCCATAAAACTATAAAGGCATGTGCCAATCCTTGTTGCGTCTCATCACATGTGGGACCAAGAATCATTGGATCATAGGGTTGGGACCTGCCTGGGTCATCATGACCGTCAATTTTGTCTTACTTAAGCAATCAAACTACACGTAGTGGTATACATTTGCTCGTTTTTGTTAACACCTCGTTATCTCGTTGTGCTAGTAGGGGAGCCTTGTTATGGGCTCGTTATACAATGTCTTTATTTTTTGGAGGGTAATTTTATATAGCCTTTCTCCATTATCTACTTAGTCCCACTTGATTTAATATATGTAAGTGAAAAAGATATATTAAAAATGTAACATTCTTGATTTGACATGTAGTTTGTGAGGAGAGAGGGGCTAAATAGTAACACCCTTCTTTGGATGATACGGTTTTAAACCTCGTTGTTATTTTTTTAAATTAATCATATTAATCTAAATAAATATTATATGAGTTTAATAATAGTAATATTTTAAAACCTGGGTCGATTCGACTGTTCGAACCAGTTGACCCGGGACCCGGTCACAAGAGCGGGTCAACGGAGCGACCCGGATGGTTTACCAATCGAACCGGTTGGATGCAACTCGGTTTGCCCCGGTTTTATATTAATAATTTTTTTTTTGGATTTTAATTCTAAATGGTATCCCTAACTTGAAGCCTTTTGGATTTTAACTCTAAACGACATCTCTAATTCGAAGCCTCCTCTATCGTTTACTCATTTCGTCAGCCTCCATTACATCTTTGTTTACTCATTTCCTCTATCTTTAGTTGACCCAGTATTGTATGTTGAACTTAATTATTGTATTTGAATTGATAATATTGTAGGTTTATGTATTCTTTTTTATTTTTTACAGTTTATATATATGTATACACATATATGCATATATAAAAATTATAAAATAATAAAAACTAGAAACCGGGTTGACCCGCCGGTCCAACGAATTGACCCGTGACCCGGTGAGGGGATCGGGTCAACAAAAAAACCGGTTCTTAAAACATTGAGTAATAGTAGTGATAGTGATATAACAGTTAGTCATGACAGTCACTACTATGGCTATTAGACATAGGATAGTCATAAATTAGTTATGTTTATATGACAGTCGGTCATAACAGTCATTAGTACATATTGTTACTTGCATCCCTCTAATTTCTCTTGGCATATAATCGCCATATTCATTATCGCTTCTCCTCCTAGCATCATTGCATCAATTCCCACCGAGGAAGTTCCTCCCAATGGACTAATGGAGAACCTTTGAACGCCTGATCACGAATATATTTTCTTCGTTTGATTTCTTCTATCAACATAAGTTCATTATCATATACCTAGCTTTTGATTGACGACCAACATAGAAATCAATTATAAAATGTCTGCTATGAAATCTTTAATATACTTGTATTTATGTTATTGATTCTTGTTTATTTCATTAATTATGTAGCCTATTGAGAATATTTAGTTTGAGTAACACCTCAAAGATAAAGAACATGTTAGGTTAAGGAAATCAAAGGGTATATATGTTTTATAGATTTGTTGTTTTAGATGATGTGCCACTGGAATTTAGTATTCATAAAAGTCTATGGTCATTTGCAAAGTTAAAAAAAGTACAGGTGGTAGCTCCAACATAAAAAGTGTGAGCGTAACGGGTAATTAGCAATGTTTTAAAACTCTGATTTTTAGTTAACTATTAATTGTTCTTAATTACTTGGGCGCGTGATAGTGGTTGATTGCTTGTTGAACCTGCCTCTCAAAATACCTACTTAATACCTAGAGAAATTAGTTCTATATAGGGGTAGGTTATTGTAAGAGTTAAATATATATAAGAGATGTAAGAGGTATAAAAAATTGGAAATTTATTGACTAGTAATGGTAAGTTAAAATATATTTAGGGGCAAATCAGGAAATTAAAAGCACTTAACTCCTCCAAGAATTGATTTAGCTCCTAAAATTACGTCAATTTCCAAAAAGCATTTTCTCCTAAATTTAAAAAAAATGATGAACTATATTAAGTGGTATACATCTATGATATATGAAAAAAAAATCAATTCACAGCTAGCATTCATCAAAAAAATTGATGAATTACTGTCGTTAATCAGATTTCAAAATTAAGCTACACAAATTAATGATCATCAAAAACATAATAATCTGATGATCATCGTTCTTTTTCAGTAGAACTCAAAATTTAAAATTGAGTCACATAAACAAAATGGTTCACAAAATTGAGTTACACAAATTTAAAATGGCAGTGGGAAACTAAGGTAGTTGGCGGATGCGAGTGTCGGTATTGTTGCTGACTATAGAAGACTTTCATATTCAACGTCTTATCAGAGGGGACTTTAGAGATTAGCAGAAATGTTTCTAAATCAGTGAGCCTTCAATGCAAAGGACTATGGCTTGTATTTAGGGAGAGAAATTTATGAAAAGGTCTATAATACCCTTTAATTGATTTTACCACATGTCAATATCACATTCCCTCTTACACATTTTAATTGATTTACCTCTTATTTGATCATAGTTATATATATATATATATATATATATATATATATATATTGAAAAGTTCATTTGAGAACCGTTTTTATTGCGAAAACCGCAAGAACCAATCTTAGCTGTCCAATTCCCCCTCCTTCTATTGGATTGCCAACTCATGAATTTCTTACATACACACTGCCACACCCAATCCCCTCACACTCTTCATCCATCAGTTCCATTATCCAAAATGAACGGCTAAGATTGGTTCTCGCGGTTCTCGCAATAAAAACGGTTCTCAAATGAACCTTCCCATATATATATATAGAGGTAGGATCAAATGAGAACACCTCCTAATGTGAGATCGTGGAGAACAGTTTATAGCCCTTTGATGATCTTTATTTAATAGCTGAGATTAATCTTGGTTAATTAATGTATGTTGAATTTTAATGATTTGATTTAATTAAGGTAAGTTGATTTTAGATTTCCTATTTATTTAATTAAATGATTGGCCTACAAGTGTTCTCACTGTTCTCCATTTAACATGTATTCTCACCGGATCCTTCCTCTATATATATATATATATATATATATATATATATATATATATATATATATAGGGATATGATCAAATAAAAAGAAAATTAAAGTAAAAAGTGTAAAAGGGATGATTATTTGATCATTTTTCGGTATATATATCAACTGATAATCGTTAGTTCATCATCTTTATTGATTAATACTAGTTCTTCATCAATTTCTTTTTGATTTCAAATACAGATTTTGAAAACAAAATTTTGGAATAATTTGTTGATGAACAAAATGCTTTCATCTAAAAAGTGATGAATATGTTGGATTCATCAAAAAGAAATTGATGAAGAACTAGTTTTAATCAATAAAGATGATGAACTAACGATTATCAGTTGATATATATTCCGAAAAATAATCAAATAATCATCCCTTTTACCCTTTTTACTTTAATTTTCTTTTTACTTGATCTCTACCCTATATATATATATATATATATATATATATATATATATATATATATATATATATCTTACTCCTATATAATG
The DNA here is from genome assembly GCA_038502395.1 of Dittrichia graveolens. Classification (NCBI taxonomy): domain Eukaryota; kingdom Viridiplantae; phylum Streptophyta; class Magnoliopsida; order Asterales; family Asteraceae; genus Dittrichia; species Dittrichia graveolens. Next base: position 81,299,548 of record JARJIL010000001.1, on the reverse strand, counting down.
TATCTACCACCTAAAAAACACTTAATTTTAAGAAGAATAAATTTACTAAAATACCCCTCCTTTATACCTTTCATATACCACTTCTTTAAGTTCACAATTAATGAATTTAAACAAATAAATATTGAAAATATAACCGACAATTAATGAATTTAAACCAATACTTATAACTGAATTATTTCTAACCATATATTTTTAATATTAACTATTGATTCATGAGATCACCATACTTATAACTGAATTAAGTCTAATCATATATTTTTAATATTAACTTTTGATTCATAAGATCATCTAAATTTCTGTTTTCAATAAATCAAGTTCAAGAGATTTCACAAACACTAAACAAATGAAAGAGTCAAAGAGTTGAAATTTATAAACATTGCATGCTAACTCAATTACATAATAATTAGAACTATGAAACATTACAAACACACATATACATACATATATATAATCAACAACTTCATGATTCAGACATACGACAAAACTCTTCCAACAAACTGAAACACAAATAACTCAAAGTTAGCAATTTAATTCTTAATTTCAAAGTTGCTCTCGCAAAGAATCTTCACAAACTCATATTATCTTCATCTCGCAAAGAAACTTCACAAACTCATATTAGCTCTTTGTGATTATTCTGCACAAAACTCATCACAACCTCCTCTTTATTCGTCGCTGCCGCATTACGCGGGTACCCCACTAGTATATATATATATATATATATATATATATATATATATATATTGCGAGAACCAATCTTAGTCGTTCATTTTGGATAATGTAATTCATGGATGAAGTGCGTGGGGGATTTGGGTGTGGCAGGGTGCATGTAAGAAATTCATGGGTGGGTAATCCAATTGAAGGAGGGGGAATTGGACGATTAAGATTTGCCTATATATATATCTTACTCCTTTATAATACATTTACAATCTTAAAAACTTTTAATTTTAAGTAACTTGAATGTACTAAAATACCCCTTCTTAACAATTTCATTCTCTCTTCTAATTACTTTAACTTTTAAAATATTCATTTTAACCATTTCATTCTCTCTCCTAATTTACTTTAATTTTTTTATCTATTTAAAATATCTCTTTAACACTAAAACACCCTCTCACACAAACATAATTATCCAACCATATCAACATAATTTTCAAAATCTTATTAACTTCTCCTTCCTTATTTAATAAATATAAATCTTTTTCTTATTTTAATGTTTTTTAGAATTTATTTTTAAAATTAATAAAATAGTTGATACAAATAAAAAATAATAAAAACTGATATTGTACGATACTTTTTCGTGACATTGAATTGCGCGAATAACATATTATTACATTTTTAAAAGCAACATGATGTAAAATAGAAATTATTTGCCGTTGCAGCATTGCGCGGATACTTTGCTAGTGTGTGTATATATATACTGAAAAAATCATTTGAGAACCGTTTTTGTTATGAGTATCATTTATAACCGTCATTCATGCTCATTAATAGGGGTATTTTGGTCTTTTATATAATTCTCTAACCATAAATTGCGTCTGGGTGAGTTGTTATTAAAGATCGAGCTTTGATTTTCCCGAAATACCCCTCATTATTGCATCATTAATGAGCCATTAATATGTCGTTAATGAGCTATTAATGCATCATTAATGAGCCGTCATTTTTATTGACCAATGATTTATTTTAATGAAGGGTCAAGATTGGTTCTCACAGTACTTGCAATAAAAACGGTTCTGAAATAAACCATCTAGAGAGAGAGTAGGGATTCAGAGAACACATTTTAAGTAGGGATTCGGAGAACACATTTTGAGTAGAGAATGGTGAGAACACTTGTAGGCCAATCATTTAATTAGATAAATAAGGGCTATAAACTCAACATACCTTAATTAAACCAAATAATTAAAATTCAACATACCTTAATTAAACCAAGTTTAATATCAGTCATTAAATAAAGATTATCCAAGGGTTATAGACCCTTCTCCAAGTAGATTACAAAGTCACTTTCCGTTCGATGTGGGACATTACTCAACACGTTGCCTCACGTGTAGCGTTCTTTTTTTTGCACCTAACACATTGATATTTATGTAAGTTTGTGGGGTTCCATCTCAAAACCAATTACCTATAAGTGGAGTATCCTAGGATCCTTATTAAGCACATTACAAAGTCATTTCCATCCGATATGGGACATTACTCGACACGCCTCTCATGTGTGGCGTTCTTTTTTTTACGCCTAACACGTGGATATATGCTTATTAGTTACATTGAGCTCGTGTGACCTTTAACCAACCACAAGTAAACATTGCTTTGATACCATATAAGTCTGTGGATTCCAACTCAAAACCAATTTGCTATAAGTTGAGTGACCCAGGACCTTTATTATATGATCATTGCTCAACAAAGTCACTTTTTGTCCAATAAGAAACATTGCTCAACAGAAAGAACTTGCCGACAAAATCCAGTATATATGATCATTGCTTTAAAAGTTACCCGCCAAAGTTAGAAAGACTCGCAACTAGCAAAGGTCCTACATATTGATGGGATTCTGAGGACTAATAGCTAACAAAAGTACTGTTAAAAATATCCAAAACCAAACCTAAAAACTAAAAAATTATACCGATCAAAATGTAGGTTAGACGATCCAAATATCTAATTATTCGGTTTGGTTAAGTGAATTGATAAAAAAAAATTTGGTACAACTACGGTTCATGATTTTGGAGATGTACGGTTAACCGAAAATCCGAACTTTAGAAAGTACTAATCCTACAAGTTTGACTTATTAATACTAATCGAATGATCAATATTTATAATACAATGTTATCAACTTATAACAAACTTTTACCAAAATCAAAATGTACATTTCACTTTTCAATATAAAATTGGTAGATATAGTTATTATTTGGTCTTTATACACTTAGTAGGTGCATAAATCTTATTATGAGTCATTAATGACGTATTAACGAGGTGTATTTTAAAAAAATCAAGCTTCACTTATTAATAACAGTCCATGATGTAACTCATGGTTGGGTAAATATGTAAATGATCAAAATACCTTTTTTAATTAATAAGTCATTAATGATTCGCAATTCTAATTGAAAAACAATTCTCGTTTGAACTTTCACACACACACACGCACACACACACACACACACACACATATATATATATATATATATATATATATGTATATGGAAACGTCCATTTGGAAGCTATTCTTATTGTGAGAAACGTGAAAACTACGTTTTTTTGAACAACGAGAAAAAAGAGACACAGGACTAGAGCTTCGGTATGACCATCAACCTAGACTCACGACTCCAATTTTATTAACTTATTGCGAGAACCGTAAGAACAACATTAACAACTCATTAATAAAGGGATTTTAGTCCTATTATATATTATCTAACCGTGAATTGTGTCAGGATGGACCGTTATTAAAGAGTTATTATTTAATAAAGTTTGATTTTCCAAAAGTGCCCCTAATTTATGAGTCATTAATACATCATTAATAAGTCATTAATGGTGGTAGTGGGGTGTGACTCCTTATTTGCAATTATGTCATTACCATTATCAGCCATTGATATATTTTAATCAACGGTCAATATTAGTTCTCGCAATAAAAATGGTTGTCAAATAAACTATCCCTATATATATATATTATAGGACGGTTCAAACAAGTGTTGCTTTTTGTGCGAGAACCAGTCCTAGCTCTTGATTAGTATAAATCAATGGATAATAATTACGGGCTCATTAATGCACTCATTATTGGCCTATTAATGGCGCTTGAATTAGGTGTATTGTAAGAATATCAAGCCTGCTAATTAATAATTGTTTACCTAGACACAATTCACGGTTGGTAAATATATAAATGACCAAAATATCTTATTAATGAGTCACTAATGGTGTCACAAGGAATTCTCGCATAACCAATTTTCGATTGAACATCTCTCTCTCTCTCTCTCTCTCTATATATATATATATATAAATGACCAAAGTACCTCTATTAATGAGCATTAACGATGACTCGATAAAGAGGTATTAGTATTATAATATTTGGTCTAATTTAATCATGGTCTAAGATTAATTCTCGTAATTCTCGCAATAAGAACGGGTCTCAAATACTTTCGAGAAAATCAAGGCTTGGTCTTTAATGACAACTCACCCAAATGCAATTCACGGTTAGAAAATTATATAAAAGACCAAAAATACCCTTATTAATAAGCATTAATGACAGTTACAAATGGTACTCGTAGTAAAAACGGTTCTCAATATATATATATATATATATATATATACTAGTGTGGTACCTGCGCAATGCGGCGGCGGCGAATATAGGGAAGGTTGTGATGAGTTTTGTGTAGAATAATCACAAAGAGCTAATATGAGTTTGTGAAGATTCTTTACGAGATGAAGATAATATGAGTTTGTGAAGATTCTTTGCGAAAGCCACTTTGAAATTAAGAATTAAATTGCTAACTCTGAGTTATTTATGTTTCAGTTTGTTGGAAGAGTTTTGTCGCATGGCTGAATCATGAAGTTGCTGATTATATATATGTATGTATATATGTGTGTGTAATGTTTCATAGTTCCAATTATTATGTAATTGAGTTAGAATGCAATGTTTATAAATTTCAACTATTTAACTCTTTCATTTGTTTGGTGTTTGTGAAATCTCTTGAACTTGATTTATTGAAAACATGAATTTAGTTGATCTCATGAATCAAAAGTTAATATTAAAAAAATATGATTAGACTTAATTCAGTTATAAGTATGGTAATCTCATGAATCAAAAGTTAATATTAAAAATATATGGTTAGAAATAATTCAGTTATAAGTATTGGTTTAAATTAATTAATTGTCGGTTATATTTTCAATATTTATTTGTTTAAATTCATTAATTGTGGACTTAAAGGAGGGGTAAATGAGAGGTATTTTAGTAAATTTACTCTTCTTAAAATTAAGAGTTTTTTAGGTGATAGATGCATTATATAGGAGTAAGATATATATATATATATAATATATATATATATATATATATATATATATATATATGGTGGGAGGTTCTAGTGAGAATTGATATTTAGTTGAGAATGAGAGACTTAATCTTGACCCTTCATTTGATTTGATCGGATAATCTACATTTGACCTTTCATTTGATTTAATGCCCTACCATGAATTGCAACGACCATGAATTGCAATGGGTGAACTAGGACCACTAGATCTAATGTTAGCCCTCCACTATAACCCTCCACTATCTATACTACTATATAAACCATTTAAAATTCTCTCTCCTCTTAAATTTTAAGACTTCTTAAAATTCAAATCTTGACACTTCATTTAATTTAAATTAATCTCATTCACTCAATCTTTAACTATTTTATTCTCTCCTAATTTACTTTAACTTTTTATTCAAAATATATATTCTCTCATACTAAAACAATTATCCACCCACATCAACATAATTTTTAAAATCTTATTAACTCTTCTGTTTATTTCATTAATATAAATCTTTTTTCTTATTTTATTGTCTTTTAGAATTTATTTTTAAAATTAATAAAATAGTTAGATGTAAATAAAAGAAAATTTGAAAAAAATGGACATGTTGTAGAAAACTTTTTCGTGATATTGAATCGCATGAATAACATATCATTACATTTTTGAAAGCGACATATTGTAAACCAAAAACTATTTTCCGGCGCAACATTGTGCGGGTATGATGCTAGTATATATATACACTCACCTAAATATATATTCTCACAATAACCCTCCAATATATATATATATATATTTATATATACACACACACACATATAAAGATTCAAACGAGAATTATTTTTCGTACGCGAACGGCGAGAACCAATGTTAGCTCTTAATTGAAATTAATCAATGGCTAAGATTTTTGGCGACTCATTAATGACGCATTAATAAGAGTTATTTCAGGAAAATCAAGCCTCGTAAATTAATGACGGCTCACCCGGACGCAATTCATGGTTAGGTAAATATATAAATTACCAAAATACTATTTATAATAAGTCATTAATGGCATTAAAAACAGTTCTCGTTTGAACCCTCCCTATATATATATATACATATATATATATATATATATATATATATATATATATATATAGGGGAAGGTTCATTTGAGAACCGTTTTTATTGCGAGAACCGTGAGAACCAATCTTAGCCGTTCATTTTGGATAATGGAATTCATGGATGAAGAGCGTGGGGGGATTGGGTGTGGCAGGGTGCATGTGGAATTCATGGATGGGCAATCCAATTGAAGGAGGGGGAATTTGACGGTTAAGATTGGTTCTCGCAATAAGAATGGTTCTCGAATGAACCTTTCACTATATATATATATAGGGGAAGGTTCATTTGGGAACCGTTTTTATTGCGAAAACCACGAGAAACAATCTTAGCCGTTGATTTTGGATAATTGAATTCATGGATGAATAGCGTGGGGGGATTGAGTGTGGTAAGGTGCATATAAGGAATTCATGGGTGGGCAATCCAATTGAAGGAGGGGATATTGGACGGCTAAGATTAGTTCTCGCGGTTCTCGCAATAAAAATGGTTCTTAAATGAACTTTTCACTATATATATATATATATATATATATATATATATATATATATATATATATATATATATATATATAAATTAAGCAACATAGTTGGTGTTAAGTTTCTTAAAAGGTTCGTTCTTAAAAGGCAGGCACTCGGCAAGGGGCGGCTGAGATGGTGCTGGGCCTGCTTGCTGTTCCTGATACTTTTATATAGGGAGTGAAGATTAATTTAGAGAAGCTAAGGCAGCTGTTGTTGATCGCTATATGAGGATTCTTGTTACTAGTTAACTACCCTGATTAAACAAAGTATTTAGTGTTAGTATAGATATATAGAAGATGGTTTAAGCGACAAATAATTTTGATACAAGAATAAATTTTGGCTCTTGATTAATAAATCAATGGCTAATAAATTTTTATCGCTCGTTAATAATTTAAATCGCTCATTTTCATAATGAGGGATAGTTTTTGGAAAAAGCCTTATTAACTAATGACTCATCCATCCGAACGTAATTAACTGTTAGATAAATATATATGATTAAGATTCTCTCATATTTAGTCAAACATAATCCATTACGTTCACTTACAAAACATGACTTACACCAAGACCTATTCTTGATTTAAAATATGAGACTAATGTCATGTTTATTAGAGAACAGAATAGGTCATTTTGACCATAACATGAGAGGATCTTAACTCAAATAGATAACTGACCAAAATATCTCTATTAATAAGTTATTAATGTTGTTACAAATAGTTTCCGTAGTTCTCTCACGAAAAACAGTTTTTTTTTTAAATTTTTTATATATGTGTGTATGTGTGATTTATTTGTCCTTTTGCTACAGGACTTTAAAATTTGATGGGAAGGATGGATGTAGGAATGTACGTATGGGGAAGTGGGTGCATATTTTTGGGCTTGGGCCGGAATAGGCGTACAGGGCGGCGATAGTGGCCTGTGGAAAATAGTGGTTAAAAAACGAATATGAAGATTTTCATATGTGATTAAGCCCACGCTCTATTAGGTATGAATCTATGTGTATATTTACAACTCACCTTTGTATATATATCTATATCGATTGGGCCCATTAAACTTACTGGACTCGACCCATATATATATATATATATATATATATATATATATATATATATATATATATATATCTATGTATATATATATATATCTATGTATATATATATATATATCTATGTATATTTCTTTATATAGTCACAACTCACAACTCAAACTCATATAAGGTTTGGCCTAAAACTATATATATATATATAAGGAAAAGTATAATCGAGAACTGTTTTTTATACGAGAAATACTTGTAACGCCATCAATGACTCAATAATAGGGGTATTGTGGTCATTTATATATTTACTCAATCGTAAATTGCGTCCGGGTGAGTAGTCATTAATTTGCGAGGCTTAATTTTCCTAAAATACCTCTCATTAACGCATCATTAATGAGCCACTGTTTAAAAAAATCTCATGTGCAAAAAGTTCTGTTAAGTTTGAGCCTTATGATTAATTTTCAGTCAAAGAGCTATAGACACTAATTCGATATGATAAGACTTGTGATCGTTGGCGAGAAGCTTTTTTTTTTTGACAAAGGCAAATTATATAAAAAACACTAGCAAGGAGCTAGCGGAAATAACAAAGAGTTACAAAATACAATCAAAAGGCCTACAACACCAAACTATCCAATGCAAAGAAGATAACTTACTACCCCCTCTATGTTTCGACCAAAAAAACGATAAACCTAGTAACTGACTATATAGACAACGGTTTTGTTCCGCTGCTGCACCGTTGAACGCCCTTTTATTACGAAATTTCTAGATAATCCATAGATAAGTATAGATTGTACCTGTGAACATTTCCTTCTTCCTTCCTTTAAGGCCCAAAGTATCACCCAAAAAAAACAAGTTGTCATAACAAGGAATCGCATCTAAGTCAAGACACCACCAAGCACATAATTGGCGTAATAAGGCAGATGAGACTCGACACCATCTGAACAGGTGTTCTTCATCTTCCAAGTTTTCTTCACAAAGAGGACAAAGATCATTGATGCAAGCAACACCTCTTTTGATAATGTTCTTCTTTGTTGGAAGTATTCTATGCAAGGCTCTCCATGCTAACACATTTACTTTAACAGGCACCAGTCTAATCCAGTCGAGTGAGGGCTTCCAGCTATGACGGAGAGACATATCATCAAACGCATACCTCAAAGAAGCAGCGGAATACACACCTGATGGTTCCAGTGTCCAAATCCATTTATCTTGATCACCAAGGCCTTCTCCTAATTTTAATTGCAACAACCCTGTTGCACACAAATTGTATTTTTCAAGATCTCTATTAATTTTTAAAATATTCCTCCATATTCCAGAAACTCTACCGGTAGAAATACGCTCTCCTAACCCACCATTTTCCCCATGAATCGCTTGAATTACTTGTTTTCATAAGGAGTTTCTTTCTGTTTTAAACCTCCACCACCATTTACAAAGTAAGGCAATATTTTGAGCTTTGATACTTCCTATACCCAATCCACCAGAATCTTTATCAGACAAAGCTACCTCCCAAGCAATCCAAGAGATTTTTTTGTGCTCGTTAGAGGAACCCCAAAAGAATTTAGTCCTAAGGCTTTCCAGCTCTTTATAATTTTTGATGGAGCCTTAAAGAGAGATAAAAAGTAAATACCAAGGCTGCCAAGAACACTTTTACATAACTGCAAACGACCACCGAACGATAAAGAGTTTGCTTTCCAATTAGAGAGTTTCTTTTGAAACTTCAAGATCAAAGAAGCCCAAGATTCACACCAGTTCATTGAGACTCCTATAGGTAACCCCAAATAAATGATCGGGAACTTACCAATATTACAATTTGCAATCCTTGCTAACTGAGTAATTTCTTGGTCAGCCACACCAATCCCAAATAAATTACTTTTATTCAAGTTTACCTTCAGCCCAGAAGAAAGCTGAAAGCATCTAAGAATCCGTATCAAATTACGCATATTCATCTCAAACCATTCACCAATAAAGAGTGCGTCGTCAGCATATTGTAAATGAGATATATCAGGACCACCGTTGGGAAGTTTGATACCATGAAAAACACCTTTGAATTTTACTTCTTGAAGAGCAACATTGAGTCCTTCAGTAGCGATCAAGAAGAGAAATGGAGCCATAGGATCTCCTTGTCTTACGCCTTTTTTCATTTTAAATTCGGATGTTGGTGATCCGTTGATGAGAATCGATATGGATGCCGAAGATAAACACACTCTTATCCAGTTTCTCCACTTACAACCGAACCCCATTTGTCCCATCACCTCGTCCAAAAAATCCCAAGAAACTGAATCAAAGGCTTTTTCAAAGTCAACCTTAAAAACGAAAGCTTTCTTTTTTAACTTTTTATCCAAGAAATAACCTCGCTGACAATAAGAGTTCCGTCCAAAATGCTTCTGCCTTTTGAAATCAAAGTTAAATAAGAAGCATTACACCCTGCATCAATATAAGAGTTGACTTCAAAGAATTTAACAGCTCTGATGAGGTCTTTCTTGATATCAGCCCAAAAAGATTTATAGAATTGTATGGTGAAACCAGGCCAGGGGACTTATCCCCACAACAACCCCATATCGCATTTTTAATTTCTAGCTCAGAAAAAGGTTCTTTCAGAAAAAGAGTCTGATCATAAGATAAAGATTTAAATCTCCTGCTACTAAAAGAAGGCCTGCACATAGAATCAACTTCAAATTTTTTAGCAAAAAAATTAAGAGCTGAATCTTTAATGGATAACGGATCCGTAATCCAATTGCCATTATCCATAATCCCATGAAGAAAATTGCTTCTAATCCTCTGGTTTATAACCCCATGGAAGAACCTAGAATTCTCATCCTCGTCTATCGCCCATTTAATCTTTGCTTTTTGTTTAAGATCAATGATGTTGGCTCTTTCAATCTCCCTAATCTGAATATCAACTTCCGACCTAATACGTTTATCGTTGGCGAGAAGCTAATTAACCTACTTGTTAATTAATTAATTAATTAAGCACTGACAGTTAATTAATAGCTTAACCTTGATATTTAAACCACATTATTAATCACCAAAACTTCATAGGATTATCAAGATTGGCATGCATGCAGCAATGCACGAGAAATTAATTCCACTGCATGAAATGTTTTTCCCAAAATAAGAATATATATATAGAGAGAGAAGTTTATTTGAGAACCGCGAGAACCATTGTGGATCAATCAATTATTATCTTGTCTTAAATAATTAAATTAAATTAAAAAGGTTATAATTGTAATTAAAAAAAATTACGGCTGCGCAATTGTTCCGGTATATGTTGCGCCGTTTTTTTTTGTTTGAATTCATTTCATATGTTCTTAGGCCACGCGTAAGGCCACACCCGAAGGTCCCGGGTTCCTTCGGGAACACCCATACGCCCCCCCCCCCCCCCCCCCCCATCGGGTCCGAGGCCGGGTCTGTGAAACCGATTGCACCCGATTTTTTTTCTGTGAGTGCAACGGCTACTTTAAAAAAAAAAAATCTCCAACGGACATATATACGTTAGACATATATATACATATATATATATAGATATATATATATATACATATATTTTTAATTCTCCTATAAATACCCAAACCAACCCTTTAACATTTCATTCAAACTTCCAAACTCTAAACTTCCAACTTCTCTTTCAACTTCAAACTTTAAACTTTCAACTCCAAACTTCCAACCTTTCATCCAAATAAACCAACATGGATCCTAGGCGCAATCGTGGTCAAAACCCGGATTCAACCACACCAACGTCTACCGGTTTCCCGCTCGGGTTTTCACAATACTCGGAATCACCCGGCTTCCATCCTAGCTTCCAACCCGGTTTTAATGAAATTTTTATTTATATTATTTTGTTATTTTTTATTTTTTATAGAATTGTTTTAAATATTTGAATTTGTTAAATATATAAATGTGTAGTTAAATAAATTAAAAAAAGTGGAAAAAAGTTTGGGTTGAAAGGGAGAGGCTATACTAGAGTTTGGGGTTGATTTGGGTTGGGAAGGGAAAAGTAAAAAAAGCTGATGTGACGCTGATGTGGCATTGGGGTTGGAAAGAAAAGGGGGAAGACTATACTGATGGACTTATAATCTGAGCAATTCTTTAATTCAATTAGCTTTTTTTTTGTGTTTTTTTTTCTTTTTTAAAGATAGTAAAATTAATTTTTCCTTGTATTTTTTCTTTATTTCCTTCTCTATTTATTAATTATAATCATTTACATTTTTGTTGAAAAATTTTAAGTTATATATTAAGTACTTATACTCCATAGATCATTTTTTTTAGAATTTTTGAGTTGGCAATGAGTTTGACTAAACCAACTTTGAGTTGCACGTACACTAGAGTTATAAACGAACTGGACGAATACGAATGAGAGCTTGTTCGTGTTCATTCGTTTAACTTTAGCCGGAAAAAACGAACACGAACGGATAAACGAACGAATATTTATGTTCATGTTCATTCGTTTAACTTTAGCCGAACATAAACGAACACAAACGAACGAACGTGAACAATATTTTCCTTTCGTTTAATTAAACGAACGAACATGAACAAAGCACTCCTTCATTCATTTATGTTCATGAACGTTTGGTTATCCGTTTGTTTATGTTCGTTTATATTATATATATATTTATATTATATTTGTGTGCGTATATATAGTGTTTATTTGTGTTTAATAATGTTTGGATTTGTATTATAGCGTGTTTACGTTTGTTTATCATTTAAAAACGAACAAAAATGTATACGAACGAACTAATCTTTAAACAATTGAACACAAATGCCCGTTCGATTCTCGTTTGTGTTCGTTTATTTATGAGGCTAAAGTTAAACGAACGAACACGAACAAATTATTCCGTTCGCGTTCGTTTATTTGTTCGGCTAAAGATAAATGAATAAATACGAACAAGCCCCATTCGTGTTCATTCGGTTCATTTACAGCCCTAGCAATGAGTTTGACTAAGCCACTTTGAGTTACACATGCACACATGCATCTAGGTATATATTTGCATGTGCATATATGCACACGTGCACGGTGTATATACGCACCTGTGCGAAAATAAAACCTAGTAGTATGAACAGGTTGTGTACATATGCACCGTGTATATGTGACTTTATTGTATGTGCTGAAAAAAGATAGTGGTATATGCACATGTGCACCTATTGTAATTTGCACATGTGCACCTATACGCACATGTGCTCGAAAAAAAAACAGTGATATGTGCACATGTGCAAATATCTAATGCTGTGTTGAAAAAAACCCGACAAAAATGGAAAAAAATTCTTTGAAAAAGTATAGCAATATGGATGTCATATTAAAGAGCATAATTTTCTCGTTAATTTGGTATAATTTTCGTATTTTAATATCTTTACGTTTGGTAGATATTTTAGTTTTAAAAAATTGGGGGTAAGTGGTCCTCCCTTAATTTAGGCAATTTGCCTAAAATACCCTCCAACATTTTTTGAAACTAAAAATGACGGCTATGTTTTGAATTAATTACATGTTTGCCACAATTAATATAAACCTTTGATTAAATATGATCAATGGCTACAAATGGTTCTCATAATAAAACTGGTTCTCAAATGAACTCTCCCCTATATATATATATATATATATATATATATATGCAAAAGTTCAAACTAGAACTGTTTTTCGTACGAGAACTGCGAGAACCAATCTTAGCCGTCCAAATCCTCCTCCTTCAATTGGATTGCCTACCCATAAATTCCTTACATGTACTCTGTCATATTCACCCCCACGCTCTTCATCCATGAATTTCATTATCCAAAATGAACGACCAAGATTGGTTCTCGCAATTCTCGTACTAAAAACAGTTCTCGTTTGAACCCTCCTATATATATATATATATATATATATATATATATATATATTGAGTGTGGCAAAGTGCATGTAAGGAATTCATGGGTGGACAATTCAATTGAAGGAGGGGTGATTGGACGGATAAGATTGGTTCTCGCGGTTCTCGTACAAAAAACAGTTCCCGTTTAAACTTTTGCCTATATATATATATATATATATATTTATTAATTTTAAAGAATGAAATAACGTTGACGTTTGTAAACCTTAATTTGTGTTTTTAATATTTTGATAAATCATTTTAATTTTCATGTACGTGTATGAACTAGAAAACGTTCGTATGAACTCCATCAATTAAAGAAGCTTAAATTCTAGGCATGATATGGTGGATTGCATGTATCCTTTTTCTAAAAATAATAATAATCATGTAAATTAAGGTTGATAACACAAATTAAGAAAAATAAGGATATATATCATTATAGGGTGAGGTTCAAGGAAGAACGATTTTAAAATGCATGATAGTGAGAACGTAAGTAAACTTGTAATTTAGCATTTCTCTTTTATGTTCATATTCACCCATAAATGCCCAAAAGTCAAGGTTACATCCTAAAGCATAATATCAAAATTATTTCTATAATATTAACAAGGGGAGGGTTCAAACGAGAACTGTTTTTCGTACGAGAACTAATCTTAGTCATTCATTTTGGATAATGGAATTCATGGATGAAGAGCGTGGGGGGATTGAGTGTGGCAGTGTGCATGTAAGAAATTCATGGGTGGACAATTCAATTGAAAGAGGGTGAATTGGACGGCTAAGATTGGTTCTCGTACGAAAAACAGTTCTCGTTTGAACTTTTGCCATATTAACAATTTAAAGATTTGTATGCATTGATGTATTAGATCACAAACACTTTTGCATGCATTGATGTATTAGGTATATAGTCAAACAAATGATCAAAAAATGTGGCAATTTTTAAACATCCGATCAATGAAATCAAAGTTCCAAAAGAAATGTGACAATTTTTAAACCATCCGGTCAATGAAATCAAAGACCTAAAAGTGTTCTTACTGTCGTGCATTTTAAATGTGTTTTCATTTGATCCTGATTCTATCATCATATATAAAAATATAATTAAAAAAATTACACTACCTAAATCAAGACAAATGTCGAAATCAAGAAATATTAAATAATAAAATTAGTGGATGTCATATGTACGTCTTTATTTTTTTTAAACTGTAGAATACACGTACTCTCTAAACCTACTCCTAAATTATACCTTTTGTCCACAGTTAGACTAGAACGGATCATGACCGGCCATGAGGAACGTACATCTTTCTAATTTACGTCTTGATACCGTTAAACTATAAGTCTTTTGGTACATGTCATAATTTTATTTATAGAAGAATAAAGTACGAAAGATTTAGTTTTTGAAAATATAACTTTTTTAAATAATTTTTATCAAAATGCATAAGGAATAAATTTAATTTAGACATGATTCGTGGTTAACTTCATGTAAATTGTAACATAAATATATATATATATGGAAAAGCAATGTATGAGGAAATTATTAAACAATCACATTATAGAGTCATCCAACGAATTAATATTTCTAACGATTTTTATGACGTGATTGGTATTGAAGATGATTAAACTACATGATATCATTGAATATTGTAGAATGGATATATGGCTTTTTATATCAAAGGATAAAAAAGAAAAGGTATGTGATTTTCGATTTCATTAATTCTTTGCTGTTTAATTTATGCATGAAACATGTTTTAAGAAATTTCAATGTAGTTTTTAACAGCTAATTCTACATTAATAACTTCTCAATACCTTTACTCTAAGAATTGATGTATTTCTTCCAAATTAAGTAGTAAATTTTTACGTTTCACACATAAGGGCATTATTATTTGGCTTCGTCCCGGACATGAAAAACTAATTAACCGACCCAATCGCGTTTGATGTTCGCCGGTCGTCGTTCGTTAATCGCGTCCCCGTTCGTTGTTCATCAACCCTCGCCGGTTGCCGTTCGATGTTCATCGTTCGTCGTTCGTCGTTTGCCTGTCGTCTTTCGCCGGTTGTCGTTCGTCAGTCGCATCCCCCTTCGTTGTTCGTCAGTTCTCGCCGGTCGCTTGTTGTCTTTCGCTGGTTGTCGTTTGTCGGTCGTGTTCCCGTTCCTCGTTTGTCAGTCCTCCCAGGTCGTTGTTCGGTGCATCCCCGGTCGGCAATCGCGTCCCCGTTCGTCGTTCTTCAGTCCTCACTAGTCGCCGTTCGCCGTTCGTCTTTCTTCAGTCCTCGCTAGTCGCCGTTCGCCGTTCGTCTTTTGTTGGTCATCGTTCGGTGCTTCCCTGTTCGTCAGTTGGCCAGTCGTGTCCCCGTCCATCGTTCGTTAGTCCTTGTCAATCCTTCGCGTCGCCGTTTGGTGCATCCTAGTTTGTCAGTCGCGTCCCCGTTCGTCGTTCAACTACTAATTTTGTTGTTAAGAATGATGTTATAAGTTGTAGGAAGGGTAATTCTATCATTTTACATGACTGGAATCAAATTCATCTATATTATCTGCGAACCAAACAGAATATGGAAATGGATTCCAATTCCATTTCTTGCCAACCAAATATATTACAGATTCAAATTCGAATTCCTGAAGAATTCTAATTCTTTTAGAAATATTCCACGAACTAAATGCCACCTTAGAAAATTGGGAATTTCATATTTTAATCCTTTATAATGCATTTATAACCTTAAAAACTCTTATTTTTAAGTAACTTGAATATACTAAAATACCTTTTTTTAACAATTTTATTCTCTCTAATAATAAATTACTTTAACTTTTTATCTATTTAAATTACCCTTTTATAACCATTTCATTCTCTCTCCTAATTTACATTTTATCTTATCTTATCTTACTCTTTTATAATGTATTTATAACCTTAAAAACTCTTAATTTTAAGTAACTTGAATGTAATAAAATACCCTTTTAACCATTTTATTCTCTCTCATAATTTACTTTAACTTTTTATCTATTTAAAATACCACTTTTAAATCATTTCATTCTCTCTCCTAATTTACTTTAATTTTTTATCTATTTAAAATACCACTTTTAAATCATTTCATTCTCTCTCCTAATTTACTTTAACTTTTTATCTATTTAAAATATCTCTCTAACACTAAAACACTCTCTCACACAAACACAATTATCCACACATATCAACATAATTTTCAAAATCTTATTAACTTCTCCCTCCTTAGTTCATAAATATAAATCTTTCTTATTTTAATGACTTTTATAATTTATTTTTAAAATTAATAAAATAGTTGATGCAAATATAAAAACAAAAAAAAACTGACATTGTACAATACTTTTTCGTGACATCGAATTGAGCGAATAACATACTAGTCTATTTTTAAATACGACTAGCAGGTACCCGCATAATGCAATAACGACGAATAAAAGAAGGTATGTTAATTGTGATTGGCAGTAATAATAGACGAATAAGCTGTGATAGTTGGAAATGGTGTTATAAATTTAATGTGACTAAGTAGTACACATATTTATGTTATACGAAAGTTTAATGTAAAATTTGTAGTAATATTTGTTATAGTTTTTAATTTAAAAGAAATATGAGAAAATCCAATTAGTACTAACATTAGATGTTGAAATATGAAGGTAATTAGTTTAAACATTATAAAAATGTATATCGTTTTTATTGGTTTAAATACAATATGAACTACTATTCATTGTAGTCACAAATGTTCATTAAAAAAATACTTTCAAAGCTTTTACCAATTGATGACCTGAAACAACAAACGTGCAAAATGATTAAAAAATCTTGATTTTCCCAAATATGTGTAAAAATGATGCTATAAATATAAGCTTAAGTTTGTTATGCTTTCATGGTCCAAAATATTGAATTAGAGAAATATGTTTAATATGCTCTTTTAACCATAATGAGGTTGAAAATTGTAAGTGAATGTGTTATGATAAAAATAATAAATACAGAAAAAAATAGTGATTATTAATGATATTTTGATAAATGATTAAAGAGTGAAACCTAATGTTACCTTGAAGAAGAATGGTGTGAACGGAGCCATTTTTTCACAAGTTACAATCACGTGCAAGCTTCATACCCATTATACAAAGCAATTACGAGTATAATCTAAGACATCTTGCATAGAGTATAATGAACAGAATACATGCATTGGCACAACAATAGAGAGAATTTCATACACGTAAATTCTCTAATGCTCAGCAACAATAGTTATGGGTTTAAAAACATATAAATAAAAAAACATTATTATACATTTATACATGTTACCTCGAAGGCTGATTTTTACAAGTTACAAACATCTACAGGCTGCATGCCCATTATACAAAACAATTGTGAGTATAATCTAAGACATCTTGCATATAACATACTAAACATATAGATAATTTCATAGCTGTAAATTCTCTAATTATGAGCAACAATAGATAATTACAGGGTGTGAACGGAGCCACTTTTTACAAGTTACAAACATCTACAGGCTGCATGCCCATTATACAAAACAATTGTGATTATAATCTAAGACATCTTGCATATAACATACTAAACATATAGATAATTTCATAGCTGTAAATTCTCTAATTATGAGCAACAATAGTTACAGTTTAAAAAACTTTAAAAAAAATATAATTCTAGGATAATATATGGAACAGATAAGCCGATAAGCATCTTTTTCTTGTCAAACAAAAGAAGTAATGAACACATACTCGTTTGGCCGAGTTGATCCACTAATCGATCACATTTATTGAGTTCAGTAGAGTAGCTTGATCAACAGGAACTTTAGCAAGTCTGTAGCATTTTGGACAAGAAATCTATACACATTGTGCCATGGTAAAAATACTTCCTTAACTTGCATATATAACCAGCTTTCACATTAACAAAATAAATACAAAACGAAGGGTAGAATTTTGCAAGCGATGTAATTAACCAAAAGGTAATAGATATTACTCATAGCACCATATATAGATCAACTCTATCATTTTTAAAATATTGGATACTTATGTAATTTAAATGTTGGTGCAGTGATTATGTAATTTAGATGTTAAGCGTAATAATTTATACGATTTCTACATTTTTTTCATTCAATTGTGATTTGAGTTTCCATATGATGTGGAATGGATTTCGATATTTGCAGTTACCTATTTTAATTAACTAACAATCATTTCCCTTAATTGAAATTATGGAAATAATCTATATAAATATGCATACAAAGTAAAAGTATTAACTTAGCGGAAAGAATCATTTCCCTTCCTTATCGAAACAATCATTTCCTTTCCTTTGTAAATACCTAATATATTCGAAGTAAAAGTATTAAACATGTTGCTATAAATATATAATGATGAGTGGGAAAAGTGACACTTATTATAGACTTCTTTTCCTTTCGCACAAAAATTGCTTAGTTGTTTACTACTTTTTTTTTTACACGGGCAAACCAGATATTACAATGTAAGACTCAATCAAATAGGACAAAATCATAATCCATCCAACCTTCATATCCCCATTTGGGGTATAGGCAAGAGCTACCAAACCTAGTCGAATAGACACACATATATACATATGGGATCTTAAAATTTTAGCGGCCTAAGGCCATAGTATTAATAGCTTTACCCTTGAGACACGATATGTGGTAATATCATTCAACTAAGTTTTGTTTAGTTGTATAACAAATAATAAATGTATCAATGACTTAATTTTCATTAATTGTAGAGTTTGCAAATCGAACAAGATGTTATAATACATGTATGAGATGTATTACTTAACTTAAATTTTAGTTATTAAAAAATAACCTAATGCATTATACAGTAGTAGAAATAAACATATATTATGTTCAAATCACCATGAAAGTATTTGGCCTACTAGGAGCTAGGGTTCTTAATGCATGTCCTTAAATTTCCATTGAACTAGGCACATTCATCAAACATCAAACAAAAGTGATTTATTCACAATAAAATTGTATGTATACAAGTTAATACTTTTTTAACTTGTAACCAGTGTTATTTACTACTTATATATGTTCTATACGAGCAAATTTCATCATGCACAAATGACTCTTTAAAAAAACCCGTCAACTATATCTTCTACTAAACAATTGTGTAATAATAATTTATTTTTTAATCCGTTGTATTTTTATTACTCTATTTGTCTAAAATAGTTATCTATTATACAAAAATCAAATCATAATCTAAGAGGTTTAATTTGATTTGTATATTAGAAATCAATCAGAAATCGTTTCAAATGACATGATAAAAAATTCAACTATTTAAAATGTAAAGAATGATTATGTAAATGATATTGTAAACAATTATATCCTTAAACATATTAACTAAAGATAGAATAAAAAAGGGTCAATAATGGTTTAACCATCAAAGTTTTACTTCAGTTTCAATTTAATCGTCAAAGTGTTTTTCAAACAGTTTTACCATAATATTTGAATTTATTATTATTTAATCCTCAAAGTTACACCATCTTTTTGGTTTAAACCTTGAAGTTTTTTCCCAGACGATTTAACCCTTAACTTTTTGTTAAAAATGGTTTAACCCTCTAAGTTTTGTTAACTTTTTAATAAAAAGTAAAATGCATAATAAGTAGAGAGGGTAAAATCGAAAACTATACAAAACTTAATTGATTACTCAGTTTTTTTTTAACAAAACTTCAAGGTTTAAATTATTTGAAAAAAAGTTTGAGGTTTAAATTATAACAAATTCAAACTTTATGGTAATATCGTTTAGAAAAAAACTTTGATACTTAAACCGAAATCGAACGAAAACTTTGTTTATTAAACCATTATTGACCGAATAAAAAAAATATAAAAGTATATCGTAAACAATTAAATAGTATGTACAAATCAATCTATTTATGAAAGTATGTGGCCTACTAGCTTTCTTAATGCATCTCCTTAAATGTCCATTGAACTACGCATACATATTCATCGAGCATTAATGAAAAGTGATTTGTATATGATCGATTTTATCTTTTATTAAAATAAATTAATGGTTAATGGTTATTACCAGTAATGATTCATTATTGCCTTATTAATGTTTTCATTAATAACTCATCACTGACGTATTAATGAGAGATATTTTGAAAAAAAAACAAAACTCATTCATTAATGATAGTCTCTGAGATATAATTTACGGTTGAGTATATATATAAATGACCAAAATACCCTTATTAATGAGTCATTTATGATTTTACAAATCTTTCTAGCAGTTCGCGTACGAAAAATAGTTCGTGTTTGGACGTATGTGTGTGTATATATATATATATATATAATAGTTTTTATATGATCAAATTCGTATATGAAATAAAGGTTAAAAAGTACAATAATTTGATATTCTAACTATTAGGGGGCGTTTGATTCATAGATTTTTTTTATGAGATTTGCATTCTGTCAAAAAATTTGCATTTGGTAGGATTGTGAATCCAGTCCTGTGTTTGGTTGACAAAATCTGTCAAGATTTGCATTTCTAAAATCCTTTTTATTTTGTAAATCAATCAACGGATTTGGATTGTTTATGTGACAAATGACAGAATTATCCTTCATTTATATTTAGGTAGGGTAAGGTAGGTGTTAGGGTGAGGGTGGGGGTAGGGTAGGGTAGGGATGGGGTAGGTTAGGCATAGGGTAAGGGTAAGGTGAGGGTGGGGTGGGGTGGGGTAGTGTAGGGGTTTGGTAGGTTAGGGTAGGGTAGGGTAAGGATGGGGTAGGGTGAGATAGGGTAGTATAGGGGGATGGTAGGGTAAGATAGAGGGTGAGGGTAGGGTAAGGATGTGGTAGGGTAGGGTGAGGGTGGGGTAGGGTAGGATAAAAGGTGAGGGTAGGGTAGGGATGGGTGAGGGTGGGGTGGGGGTAGGGTAGGGATGGGTGAGGGTGGGGTGGGGGTAGGGTAGGGATGGGATGGGGGTGGGTAGGGTGGGGTGAGGTAGGGGTAGGGTAGGGTAGGGATGAGGTGGGTAGGTTAGGTAGGTTGGAGGTAGGGTAGGGTAAGGGTAAAGGTAGGGTGGGGGTTAGGGTAAGGTAGGGGTGGGGTGGGGTAGGGAAGGGATGGGGAGGGTAGAGTAGGGTGGGGTAGGCCTGGCAAATCCTGATACGACCCGAAACTCAACCCGAACCGAGCACAATTTACATCGACACGAACACGACTCGAAACTGAATTGGGTCAGAAATGGATCGATCCGAAGATGACACGAAACTAGTTGACACGAACACGACACGAATACGATAACCCGAAAGTAACCTGTTTAATATGATTTTTTATTAATAGTAATAAAAAAACCCAAAAAACATTTAACTTAAATATATTATTAATTTGAAATTATATATAATAAATTAGTAACTAAGTACAATAAAAAAATAGTGGCACTTTTCAGTTTTAGTATTTTTACAATTTTTAGTTTTTACCTCCAAAGACTTTCTTTTTAATTTTGATTTTGATAAATTAATATATAATAAAATTACAAGAATAGAAATACGAAAATTTTGGAGATGAAAAGAGGAACTCGTGAGTCATGAGTAGTGAAATTGAAATGGAACCCTAGCCTCCTTTGCGACGCCAACAACCCACCTCCATCGTCGTCGTCCGCCGTCCGGTCGTCCCTCGTCCATCGTCACGCCTCCAGAGACTTAGTCACCTATAGGTTCGACCTTTGTAAAAGGTGATTGATTGCAAGGCCGCAACCCCCTTTAATTTTCGTGTTTTTGAGGATTTTTAGTGATATGTTTGAATTTTCAAACTTATGTTATGAATTTTATTTGTATTTGTGTTTTAGAACTATTATATTGGTTTTATAATTTTGATTTGAAACCCGACATAAAAATCAAGTTATTTGACCGAAAACATAATTTGATTTTTCTCTCCAAAAAATGGGTCGACATGAAAATGGTTGACCCGTACATGACACGAACCATTTAACACGAACACGACCTGAATTGTCAGGCCTAGCCGGTAGGGTAGGAATGGGGTAGGGTGAGGGTGGGGGTAGGGTAGGGGTGTGATAGTAGGAGGTAGGGGTAATATGGTTATTTGGAGATTCCATTTTTATGGATTTGAAAATACTAAAGAGTGGGAGGATTTAAAAAATCTCATGTCTAAAGAAAAGGAAATCTTATCATTGAAATCTTTTGGTTTTTTTCAAACAAACACATGATTTCTCATGATTTAAAATCTCAAACCCAGAAAATTGTAGAAAATACCACAAAATAAACAGGGCCTTAGCCCTTAGTAAACTAAAATTATTAAGAAACCAAAATTTGATCATATAAAATAAAGCATAATGTTATGTTTCAATCTTACGTGTTCTATTAATTTTAAATTTATATAAAATCCATATGTTACTGTTAACCACATTTCTCTCCTTATAAGTTAAGTTGGCCAATTTAAAAACGTCACATTGAATTAACATCTTATAAAAATAAATATATTATATCCCGTCGTATCACGTAGATAAAATACTTTTCTTTTATTGTTATTGAAGATTCTTAGCAACTAACGTAAATTTTCATTAATTAATAATATCGATGATTTTCATATCGTCCAAAATTTTCTCCCCGTTGTCTTTTCATATTAAATTTTATATAATATTTCGGATGAATCCGTACTCTCACCGAAATATAAAAATTCAGTAACGAGAACGCCGTGGGGAGTTGTTTTTCTTTTAATCTGCACGTGATGATCGTGATCCAAGAGTTGTGTGTTCTCGTTATGGGTAGGTTATGATTTTTTTACTTATGAAATTAACTTATCTTAAGATTTATAGAATGTATAATATCCTTAAAACTATGTTATAAATTAATAAAACATAAATTATATTTGAAAGAATTAATTTCATAAACAAAAGAATCGTTTCAAACCTGGATTTAAACTCATTTACATTTACTACAAACGAGACTTAGCATTCAATCATATATATATATGGGAAGGTTTATTTGAGAACCATTTTTATTGCGAGAAACGCGATAACCAATTTTAGTCGTTCATTTTGGATAATGCAATTCATGGATGAAGAGCGTGGGGGGATTGAGTGTGGCAGGGTGCCTGTAAGGAATTAATGGGTGGACAATCCAATTAAAGGAGGAAAAATTGAACGACTAAGATTGGTTCTTACAGTTTTTGCAATAAAAACGGTTCTCAAATGAATTTTCACTATATATAACTATATATATAGAGAGAGAGTTAGGATCAAATGAGAACACTTTTAAAATGCACGACAGTGAGAACACTTTTGAGCCTTTGATTTCATTGATCGGATGTTTAAAAATTATTACGTTTTTTTGATCATTTGTTTGACTATATACCTAATGCATCAACGCATACAAAAGTGTTGTGATTTGTATGCATCAATGCATACAAATCTTTAAGTTGTTAATATTATAGAAATAATTTTGATTTTGTGATTTATGATATAAACTTGACTTTCATGTAGTTATGGGTGAACATAAACGTAAAAGAGAAATGCTAAATTTCAAGTTTACCCAGGTTCTCACTGTCGTACATTTTAAAAGGGTTCTCCCTTAAACCTCACCCTATATATATATTTGATATCTATGTAGAAATAGAATATTTTTTCTAAGTTTAATATAAACCTAACTTAGTCTCATTAGCCATTTACCTAACATCATACATACATACATACATATACATACATACATACATATATATATATATACATATATATGGGAGGGTTCATGCGAAAAGTATCTTATTTACGAAAAGTGCAAAAAGCAATCCTGACCTCTTAATTGTATTTGATCTAATGGCTTATATTATTTTTCATTTTTTTTAATTCAAAGGGTCAATAGTAAATAAATATTTTTTCTCTCTCCAATCTATTTATATCTCTTATTTTTCTCTCTCCTTCAATTTTTAAACAAAATAAAATAAAAATAATTTAATAGTAAATTAATAAAATTACGATGTTCAACGATGAACACAGCAAAAATTACGAGTTTTCAATTATTAAATGTTATATTCATTACTTTGTTTACGGTAAACTCTTGTTTTATATTGTTTCGGTTATCTTTTTTTAATAATTCTTTTTATCTTTTGATTTTTCCTACTTATTTTTAAGATCTTTATTCTTTGCAAAAATAGAGGGTATTAATTAGTAGACTATAATAAACCATGATCAAAATTAAAATTAATAAATGTTCAATAATAAACAAAACCTTGTACTAAGCTAACAAAACAATAAACTCATAAATGTCAATAATAACAACTATGTTCGATCAATAATAAACATAAACTCATGAATATTCAATAATAATAACTATGTTCAATAATAAACAAAATCCTAAACACATGAAAAACTGTTGAACAACGAGCGAAAATAACTAATTTATGTTCAACCATGAATAGAAATAACTAATTTATATTTTTGTTCAACGACGAACAGTCTAAAATAAACAAAAGGAGCTTAAACAATCTAAGCTTACCAATCAACATGAATGATGTAACTATTTATTGATGATAAACGATCTAGAACAAAAATAATAAATCGTTCTCATTGACGAACAGAGATTATAAAAGCTTAAAATAAAAATAAAAAACATAAAAGTGACTAACGGCGGCCACATTCTGTCTCTCTAATGAGGTGGCGATTGGTGGAAACAGAAAATGGATGGGACGGCAGGTGCTACTCGTCGGAGTTACCAACATCACCAACGGTAAGATCAGTCAATTATAGGATCAGGTTGGTCGAGAGGTGGTGGCAGCTACGTGGAGGTCGACATATCTAGTGATGCGGCGGAACCCTAGATCTAGAAGGCGTCGGCGACTGTGGAGGTGAAGATTTGGCTAGTCGAAGGTCGATCTACGTTGGCACACCGGCACACTGGCGGTGTGGTGGTTGGTTACGGTTTCAGTTTTGGCGAAGACGGCGGCGGTGTTGGTTTTCAAATAGGGCGGAGGCTGTGGTTAAGAGACAGATAGATGACTTCAGGGTTTAATCCCGCCATCAATGGCGGTGGCCGGAGGTGAGCTTCAAAAATATAACATAGGCGGTGGCTGTGGTCTTCCGTTTTTGAGGTTGTGAGGGTTAGCGGCGCATGTAGGGTATATTAGGTTTAAGTTTAAAAATGAGGTTGTGATGTACTTAGCATTGTATGTATGTATAGATATATACAGAGAGAGAGAGAATTTTTAGGTAATTAAAGATTGGAGAGGTGATTAGTCTATTTTATCCTTTTAACTATTTCATCCTCTCTCCTAATTTACTTTAACTTTTAAAATGCTCGTTTTAACCATTTCATTCTCTCTCCTAATTTACTTAATTTTTTATCTATTTAAAATATCTCTTTAACACTAAAACACCCTATCATACAAACACAATTATCTATCTACATCAATATAATTTTCAAAATCTTATTAATTTCTTCCTCCTTATTTTATAAATATAAATCTTTTTATTATTTTAATGTCTTTTATAATTTATTTTTAAAATTAATAAAATAGTTTATACAAATAAAAAATAAAAAACTGACATTGTACGATACTTTTTCGTGACATTAAATTGCGTGAATAACATATTATTACATTTTTAAAGGGTTTAGTATCCAAAAGTGTACTGAAGTTGTCACTTTTTGCTATCGTGTATACCCATCTTTCAAAACTACCATTTAGTATATCCAACTTTCTAAAACTACCATTTAGTGTATCTAACGTGGTATAGTAGGTCACATGCTGACGTGGCGTCGGTTTTGCTGAGGTGGCATCTGATTTGGACGCTGACATGTATAATCCTTGTTTAAAAATAATTTGAAAATAAAATAAATATAATAATACTAATAATAACAATAAAACAAACTCTCAAAAACTAAAACTTCCACCGATATATGCGATTCATGCGATACATCGATCGGTTGATTCATGGTTCCATATTCGATTCATGGTTCCATATTAGATTCATGTGTTATAGCAGTTGATTCATGGTTCTAGATTTCATCGATTTCAATATTCGATTTTAAAGTGCGATTCGACTCCATCTGTAATGATTTGGGGTTCGATTTAGGGTTCATCTCCATCTGTAACGATTCAACTCGTTTTTAAGGTGCAATTTTCATCCGAAGGTTTTTAAGATTGAAGATTGAAGGTTGACTCCATTTGAAGGTGCGATTTTCATCTCCATCTCTAACGATTTCGGGTTCATCTCCATCTGAAGGTTTAAAGGTGCGATTTTAGGTCGACAGATCTGTAATGACATATCTGTAACGATTTTCATCTCGTTTTTTAAGATTGAAGATTGAAGGTTGACAGATCTGTAACGATTTCCATCTCCATCCGAAGGTTTAAAGGTGCGATTTTAGGGTTCTTATTTTTAGGGTTCTTGTTAGTAGATTGAATGTTGATTCATGTTTTTGTTGAATTTCAGATCTGTGATTCATGTTTTTGTTCTGTATGATTCTTGTTCTTGTTAATGGTTTCAAATTCTCCCAGATTTACTCGATTTTTCAAAACATCCATTCTTCTTTTTGTTCAATTTCTGTTTATGCGTGATTAGGTTTCTGTTGTATGTGTGATTATGGTTTTAAATCGTGATTCAAGTATGTAACCGATTCAAGAAATGATTGAAGGTTTTCTTGTTCGTGATTATGGTTTCTACTTTCTGGGTTTCATCTTATGAACATGCTTCAAGTTCTTGTTCTTGTATGAATTATGGATTTTAGTTTTAAAAACTAATACTGATGTGGCAACAATTAATAACATGGAATTAAAAATAATTAAAATGTAAAAAATTACCTGTAACCTGATGAATAGGTTTTAGGATGCATAACATGGTAGTTTTAGAAAGTTGGATACACTAAATTGTAGTTTTGAAATATGGGTATACACAATAGCAAAAAGTGATAACTTCAGTACACTTTTGGATACTAAACCCATTTTTAAAAGCAACATGGTGTAAAATAGAAATTATTTATCATCGCAGGATTGCGCGGGTACCTTGCTAGTGTATATATATACACTAGCAAGGTACCCGCGCAATACTGCGGCGGCAAGTAGTTTCTATTGTATATCATGTTGCTTTAAAAAATTTAATGATATGTCATTAGCTCAATTCAATATCACGAAAAAGTATCGTACAATGTCAGTTTTTTTGTTTAATATTTGCATAAACTATTTTATTAATTTTAAAAATATATTTTAAAAGGCATTAAAATAAGAAAAAGATTTATATTTATGAAATAAGGAGAGAGAAGTTAATAAGATTTTGAAAATTATGTTGATGTAGGAGGATAATTGTGTTTGTGTGAAAGGGTGTATTAGTGTTAGAGTGATATTTTAAATAGATAAAAAGTTAAAGTAAATTAGAAGAGAGAATGAAATAGTTAAAAAAGGGGTATTTTAAATAGATAAAAAATTAAAGTAAATTATGAGAGAGAATGAAATGGTTTAAAAGGGGTATTTTAGTATATTCAAGTTACTTAAAATTAAAAGTTTTTAAGGTTATAAATGCATTATAAAGTAGTAAGATATATATATATATGTATATATATATATAGACTAATCAATATAAAATTTATTATACGATATTAATCTTTAATTTAATAAATTAATTTCAATTATACAATCTTGACTATCCATTTATTTAAAATTAAAGAATCAATTTTGACATTTAAAGCTTAAACTAATACAAATATATTTTGTATTAAATATATTAAGTTATTTATTTTAATATTTTGACTTATTATATTAAAACATTGTGCGACATATATTAATAAGTTGTAACACGTTAAGAAACTATACAGGGGTTTTTAGATATTTTGAGAATTATTAATAATAATTTTCTTAGTATTAGATCTATAATATGAACTTTGATAATTTATATATAATTGTTTGTATTACAAAATTAATATTAAAATTTTAAAAATCTTTTATATAATTTAAAAATATTCTTTATATTATATATAAAATATTAATGATTACACGTAGTTTTTGGTGTTCTTATTAAACTATAAAATATCGTTTTTGTCACACTGATTTCAAATATCATATTTACGCTTCATAACATTCTAAAATATCATATTTAAACA
The DNA here is from genome assembly GCA_038502395.1 of Dittrichia graveolens. NCBI lineage: Eukaryota > Viridiplantae > Streptophyta > Magnoliopsida > Asterales > Asteraceae > Dittrichia > Dittrichia graveolens. The sequence goes on along the minus strand of JARJIL010000001.1, from coordinate 81,271,064 downwards.
AATTCTTTGATTTATTATTTTGGAATAATTTATAATCATTTGAAAATCTTTTTAATTAAAATCAATAAATATTTAACTTAATAGCCGCTAATTGTAACAATAATAATCGATGGCTTCGACAATAAATAAGCATATCGGTCTTGTAAATGTTCCGTAGAAGCATAGCAGACGATCGGAATGGACCTGATGTGACATCCGTCACAAAAACGGGTTAGTTGAGTTTAACTTGTTATACGACCTAAATCTATGTGCTTGTGTGATACCTAAGGTCTAGTAGATGCTAGAATTAGGTGTTATATATGTCTAAATCTTCAAATAAGGTAGTAGAGCTAGCAAGTGAGGGAAACCTAAGTCTTTATGACGATAGAGCATTTGACCTATTCTTAGTACACAATTTTATCAAACCAGTGTTTTCGATGCGAAGTATGGATAAATTAAGTCCACGAAGGAATGAAACATGTAAATAAAATACACAATAGTAATGATTACTATTAGTAACTAAATGAAAATGTTAAAACACACAAAAACTTAAAAATTGTTACAATTACACCAATACCTCAATAAGTAAAACACCAATAAAATTTTCAACAGATTAATAATAATAATAATAATAATGAAAATAATACAATTAAATAAATAAATATATATATATATATGTATATCTACGGCAAAAAAAAGGGTGATGAGAAGATTTTGAATTTGAATTCAAAGGTAATTATCTACATATCATCTATTCTTTTTTAAAACAAATTCCCTACATATCTAACCAATTTCATCAATTCCCAGCCTTCTTCTCCCTTTTCTCTCGACATTTTTTTTCTCCAGCCCTATCACCACCATTGTTCTTCCATTCTTCAAGAAATCAAGCTTATTGATCGTCCTACGAAGGTGTTGGTACGTATCCGCCGTTATGTTCTTGTAATCTCTTCTACTCTTGTTTCTTTAAGCATAACCCTTGATGATGGTTCATCATAGGGACTAAACACATCCTAATCATACACAAAGTAATGATTTTGATGTGTTTGGGTGAATAACAAATCCATAAGATTGATTTACTTGAACAAAAATGTGAAGAACAAAGAGTTTCAAACTGAACAGAAAATAAGCGAACTTCAAGAGTTCATATCTCGACCAAACCAAACCTAAATGAATCTATTTTTGATTCTAGAATCAAGTACTCTGATTCTATTTTCATCTCCAATCGGTTTCATAAAAAACTAAGTTTATTTGGTCACTCTAATAACCAAAATCGTTTAGTTGCGCAAATCTGTGTTTTCTGGCAGTTTAATATACCAACTTTGAAATTCCTAAAACCTATTCTAAACATCACGAAAATTCTTCAAACTTAATCTGGGGCATATTTCATGAGTTTTAAAAGTCCTGTAAAAACTTTAGAATTTATTAAGTTGTTTTACTATTTTAATTAATTAAAAACATTTTTGTGATTGAATCTGGAAAAACTAGGGTTTCCTTTAATAGAATTTGAATTATCATAATTAATCCTAGATCTCGAATTAGAGACCAAAAATTAATATGAATAAACTTTGGATTGTTTTTAATCACGGTGGAAAATATTAGGATTTATTAGTTTTATTTTCCATTTTAATTGAGTAAAAACTTCTTAATTGTCAAATATCCAAACATCCGAATTAATTAACAAACAATTGTGTGAATAAATTTTTATATGTCTTTAAGCTACTGTAAAAATTTTAGAGTTTAATAAAGTTTTAGTATTTCAAATAAATAAAAACTTTATGACGTGCAAACTGGAGGCATTTTCTGACCCACACCAATTAAAGTATTTTTTATAAAATAATAAACATGTTATTAAATTCTATAAAATTTATATAAAATAATAGAGACATTAAGGTCTCTACCATAAAAATTTAGGAAAATAATTAGGACATTTGGATTAATTTAAAAATATACGAAGAGTGCCCAAAATTTCAGTATTTGATCTACACAATTTAAAAGGAAAATAAACAAAATTTCAAAACTAAGATATACATATTGGGGTTAGACCCAAGAAATGGATGCACTTATGCAACCTAGCGTAAAAGTTAATCGCGAATCCTAAATAAAATTTAATAGCTCAAGGATAACGCATAAAAAGACTATTACTCGTGAATCTAATATAATCTATATGAACTAATTGTTTGTAGATTTGTGAGTGTGCTAAGACTCGATTGACTAAGCTACTTACTAAGGTGAGTACTCGTGGCCCCTTTTTACTATATTTCTCGGGGGAGAATGACACTCAAACTCTCTTTTAATCTTTTTATGCCGTGATGACTATTTCTTATTTATTTTGGACAACTTATGTGACGTATATGCAAAGACTACTTGTTGTTGGTTGATGACTATTGATTCCTATATTCCTATGAGCCAACGGTTTATGCTCCAGCTGGGTATGCTATAATAACTGCTTGGAAGACAATGATTTGATTCCTATTGATTCCTATTGAACCTGGTGGTTCGGATGTTGGTACAACATCTACACGCTTAACATGCTATACGTGCACATTTGTCCTACTTAAACAATTTACACGGCAACTATGCTTTTACTTTAAACCTGCGAGCTCACCAACTTTATGTTGACATTTTCGAGTGTTCATTTTCAGGTAATGCTAATAACCATGCCTAAGGAGCTTAGGTGACCCTAGATAGCCTTAGCATGACATGGGCAGTTGACTAAGGACTCTTTCATTTAACTATGCTATTATGAACTTGGATTTTTTTATAAATCTAGGGCTTGTAGCCCCATATACTTGTCCCGGGTTGTGGGAACAACTATTTCGTATGTTCTTGTTTTAAATTGTTGACTATGGTTGTCGTGAAGCGACTTGCCATGGCACAAGTCTCCTCTTGTCTCGGGGAACGTCGTGACACGTTGATGTGAACTCATTTAGTAAAATCTTCTATTCATATATCAATGTGTTATGACGATCCTCTCCGTCGCACCTCGTGTTTCCGCCAAGGCGGGGTGTGACAGATTGGTATCAGAGCCAGGTTATAGAGAATTAGGTGGATTGACCTAGACTATAACCTAAGTACCCCATGTAGTTGCATGTTAGAAACTATGTGTGCATTTTACCTTTCATGATTTGATTTTCATAGGGTCATACCCTCAGTTTAACTAGTAGTGTAGGCCCCGGATGACAATTTCCAATGCTAACACCCATTGTTTGTTCTATTTTATGATACAATGGTACGAACAATCCGAAATCCTACCAAATCCGAACTGACGATCTCCTCATTAAAAAGGAAGCTCGCCGAAAGAGATCAACAAATTTGGCAACAAGAGCAAGAAATCCAGCAACTCAAAGAAATGATGCGCTCGGTTGGAATGATACAGACAACCGATGGACAACACCGTGTACTCGAGCATGAGGCGACAAGTCGTCCCCGTTATGCTCTTTTCGGACACCCAGAGCCTATTCTAGTAGGGTATGATGACCCTTACAAGAGGTTAAGAGTTGCAGGATATAGGGAAAATTGCTCTATTCAGCAGCTGCAAAACAAGGTCGACATGCTACATGAAAGACTGAACCGCTAAACAATAGAGCGGTTGCAGCAAGGTCATAAAATCAGGAGTTGGAAAGGATGCAAAAGGCGCAAGGACAACTGATTGAGCGTTTGAGAGAGGCTGAGGAGGATTCCGAGGAAGACCCCAAAGAAGATTCCGAGGAGGATCCATCAGAGTAGTCTATCTAGGCATTAGGCCGTTTCTATTAATCTTTTATGGATTAGGAATTATTAACAAACTATGTTTGCTTTGAGGTCTCGAGACTATTATAAATAGAAGACAAAAATTCAGTAATTATCGATATTTTTTTATTACTCATGCTATACAATTTGCACTATTTGGTGATACCATACACTCATGCAAGCCTCTTGAATGTCTATGTGCACACTTATTTTCTCGCTCTTATTTGTTGATAGTAGATAAAGGGAAGGGTGCGTGAGCACTTTTAATAATGTATGATCCAAATCATATAGACTTAGAATTCTTGACCCAGCTTTACTGCATGTTCTCGTGTGATGTTGCTTCAGAGTAGGGCTAACAATTCGAATGACTATGTGATCTAGTATCATACATGGCCGAGTGTTCATAATTGCCTAGACCTATAGGAAGTAGAGTATCGACCTATGTTAGCGGATCGGGATGATTAGTGGTGCCTTAAGGAGAGTTGTGATAAGTATGGATGCATTGCGCCTGATCACCGCCATGCACACATACCTAGCACAAGGACACTTAAAGTATCACGGAGCATCCTGCGAAACAAATTACGGTCTTGAGCTCGAATAGACACGTGAGTGATCCGTAGGTAGAACAAACGTGAAACCTTTATTATATCTTTACGACTAAAAGCAAACAGTATACCATGTGTATGCCATGCTAAATGCAACGTGAGTCTGAAAACGGGAACTTGTATCTCGCCTAACTTGTGAAATTTCCGTTTATATAGAACATGTCTACACGGAGGTCTGGACGTCAGAACACGCGCGGTCGTATTGGAGGTAGAGGTAACCGTGGCGGCCGTGGAGGTCGTGGTAATGGTCCAGAAGATGACGAGGCCGCAAATCCCAACATCGCTGAGCTCATAGCGCAGCAACTGCAAGCACTCATTCCCAATATTGTTACCCAAATCAGTGACAACATTGCCAACCAAGCTAACAATGGCGGTGGAGACAATAATGCTAATAGAGAAGGAGATGAAGAAAGGGCCGGTGGCGAAGGAAATAACAATGCAGGGAATGCCAACGGCTGCACTTATAAGGAGTTCCTGGCCTGCAAACCAAGGGACTTTGATGGAAAGGGAGGCGCACTGGCACTTACTATGTGGGTAGAGAAGATGGAAGCGGTGATGAATTTCAGCAACTGTGCTGAAAATCAAAAGGTCAAATACGCAGCAAGCTCTTTGATTAATAAGGCTCTAACGTGGTGGAACATGCAAATTCAAGCCAGGGGAAGGCTTGCAGCAATGGGAATGTCATGGGAGGATTTTAAAGCGTTATTGGTAGAAGAGTTTTGTCCGAGTAATGAAATGCAAAAATTGGAGACGGAATTTTGGAACTACGCAATGGTGGGTGCTAACCATGCTGCATATATAGACCGATTCCATGAGCTAGCCAGACTAGTCCCACACTTGGTTACCCCTGAATCCAAACGAATTGGGAGATATATACATGGATTAGTCCCTGAAATCCGATCGATGGTTGCGGCAACGGAACCAGCCACAATCCAGAGTGCTATACTGAAGGCCGGGACATTGACTGATGACGCAATCAGAACTGGGAAGTTGACGAAGGTTAATGAGAAATGAAAAGATGTTGGTGAAGCAAGCAAGACTGGGAATGCCAGGAATAACAACAAGAGGGCTAAAGTAGCAGCCGGATTCGTGACAACTAATCCTGCTAGGAAAGAGTATGTGGGTACTGCACCAAAATGCACTAGCTGCAACTACCACCATTATCAGAATGTACCTTGTCGTTCCTGCACTACCTGCAACCGATTTGGTCACTATGCTAAGGATTGTAGGAGTGGGGCAAAGATTGTAGCACTAGTTAATGCAGTGAATCAAGCCGGCAATCGTGGGGCATGCTATGAGTGTAGTAGTACTGATCACTACAGAAACATGTGCCCAAGACTAAACAGAGCTCCTAATCAGGGAGGAAACCAACCAAACCAAACATTGGCCATCGAAGGTAATCGTAATCAAGGCAACAACGGAAATCAAGCTCGTGGGAGGGCTTTTGTCATGGGTGCCAACGAAGCCCGCCAAGACCCCAACATTGTGACGGGTACTTTTTCTTTAAACGATCTCTATGCTACTGTACTATTTGATTCTGGCGCTGATTACAACTTTATTTCCACTGAATTCGTACCTTTATTAAATGTGAAGCCTAGTAGACTGGAAACTAGTTATATGATTGAGATAGCCAATGGGAAAAGGGTAGAAACCAATAAAATCATTCGTGGGTGCAACTTAAGATTAGAAGATCTCAATTTTCCCATAGATTTAATACCTTTTGGGCATGGAAGTTTTGATGTGATTGTGGGGATGGATTGCTTATCGGGTCTTAAGGCTGAAATAGTTTGCCATGAGAAAATAGTGCGTATATCCTTGCCGAATAGAGAAGTACTTGAGGTCCGTGGTGAATGGTCCGAAGAAAACTTGAAGCACCACATGAGTGCGACTGCGGATGAGAGGAAACTAGAAGATATTCCGACCGTACGGAACTTCCCTGAGGTATTTCCGGAGGATCTATCAGGATTACCCCCTTCTCGACAGGTGGAATTTGGAATTGACTTAATCCCAGGAGCGACTCCCGTCGCAAGGTCACCGTACCGGTTGGCACCGTCAGAAATGCAGGAGCTGTCTAACCAACTCCAGGAACTTCAAGACAAAGGATTCATTCGACCTAGCCATTCGCCTTGGGGAGCACCTGTTCTATTCGTCAAAAAAAAGACGGTTCATTTCGAATGTGCATCGACTACCGTGAGCTAAACAAACTAACCATCAAGAACCGGTATCCTCTTCCTAGAATTGATGATTTGTTCGACCAATTACAAGGCTCGCGTTACTTCTCCAAGATAGACCTTCGTTCTGGTTATCATCAGTTGAGGGTACGCGAGGCTGATATCCCAAAGACTGCATTTAGAACTCGCTATGGACATTATGAGTTCACTGTTATGCCATTTGGGTTGACTAACGCCCCTGCGGTGTTCATGGACCTAATGAACCGTGTATGTAAGCCATTTTGGACAAATTTGTTATCGTCTTTATTGATGATATTTTAATCTATTCTAAGTCTAAAGAGGAACACGAGGTGCACTTAAAGTTAATTCTGGAACTACTTAGGAAGGAGAAGTTATTTGCCAAATTTTCCAAATGCGAATTTTGGTTGCGGGAAGTACATTTCCTTGGTCACGTGGTTAACAGCAATGACATACATGTAGACCCCGGTAAGGTTGAGGCAATAAAGAAGTGGAGCACCCCTAAGACACCCTCAGAGGTTCGTTCATTCTTAGGGCTAGCGGGTTACTATAGACGATTTATTGAGAATTTCTCAAAGATTGCCAAACCTCTCACCCTTTTAACACAAAAAGACAAGAAGTTTGATTGGAATGAAGAGCAAGAGGAAGCCTTTCAGACACTGAAGGATAGGTTGTGTAACGCACCAATACTGACTCTTCCCGGTGGGCCGGATGACTTTGTAGTGTATTGCGATGCGTCGAACCAGGGTCTTGGATGTGTGTTGATGCAGAGGGGTAAGGTAATTGCATACGCGTCCCGACAACTAAAGGTTCATGAGAAGAATTATACCACTCATGATTTAGAGCTGGGTGCTGTGGTTTTTGCACTCAAAAGTTGGAGGCACTACTTGTATGGGACGAAAAGTGTTATTTACACTGATCACAAAAGCTTACAACATATCTTTGACCAGAAGGACTTGAATATGCGGCAGAGGCGTTGGATTGAACTTTTTAGCGACTACGATTGTGAGATTCGCTACCACCCGGGTAATGAACTCCCTCCGTACAGTTAATGCGTTCGGAGGGAGTTGGGATACTCATCTTCCTTTAATCGAGTTTTCCTATAACAACAGCTATCATTCAAGCATTAAGTGTGCGCCATTTGAGGCACTGTACGGGAGAAAATGTCGATCACCTGTCGTTTGGGCAGAAGTTGGGGAAGGTCAATTGATTGGTCCGGAGATTGTACAAGAGACCACCGATAAGATCTTTCAAGTCAAGGAAAGGCTAAAGGCAGCTAGAGATCGTCAGAAGAGTTATGCCGATAATCGGCGAAAGCCACTAGAATTCAACATTGGTGATCTAGTGTTACTCAAAGTATCGCCTTGGAAGAGTGTAGTACGGTTTGGCAAGAAGGGAAAATTAGCACCACGGTATGTGGGGCCATTTGAGATCATCGAACAGATTGGGCCTGTAGCCTACCGATTAAGGTTACCGCAAGAGTTAAGTGGCATACACAATATGTTTCACGTATCAAATCTAAAGAAATGTCTGGCGGATGCAAACCTGCATGTGCCCTTGGACGAGATCAAGATAGACAACACTTTACGTTTCGTGGAGGAACCCGTGGAGATCATGGACCGCGAAGTAAATACCCACACCTATTTGACAAGCTACACACTAACCGCAATACAAGCTGAATTTCGGGACGAAAATTTTCTAACCGGGGAATACTGTGACATCCGTCACCAAAAACAGGTTAGTTGAGTTTAACTTGTTATACGACCTAAATCTATGTGCTTGTGTGATACCTAAGGTCTAGTAGATGCTAGAATTAGGTGTTATATATGTCTAAATCTTCAAATAAGGTAGTAGAGCTAGCAAGTGGGGGAAACCTAAGTCTTTATGACGATAGAGCATTTGACCTATTCTTAGTACACAATTTTATCGAACCAGTGTTTTCGATGCGAAGTATGGATAAATTAAGTCCATGAGGGAATGAAACATGTAAATAAAATACACAATAGTAATGATTACTATTAGTAACTAAATGAAAATGTTAAAACACACAAAAACTTAAAAATTGTTACAATTACACCAATACCTCAATAAGTAAAACACCAATAAAATTTGCAACAGATTAATAATAATAATAATAATAATGAAAATAATACAATTAAATAAATAAATATATATATATATATATATATATATATATATGTATATCTACGGCAAAAAAAGGGTGATAAGAAGATTTTGAATTTGAATTCAAAGGTAATTATCTACATATCATCTATTCTTTTTTAAAACAAATTCCCTACATATCTAACCAATTTCATCAATTCCCAGCCTTCTTCTCCCTTTTCTCTCGACATTTTTTTTCTCCAGCCCTATCACCACCATTGTTCTTCCATTCTTCAAGAAATCAAGCTTATTGATCGTCCTACGAAGGTGTTGGTACGTATCCGCCCTTATGTTCTTGTAATCTCTTCTACTCTTGTTTCTTTAAGCATAACCCTTGATGATGGTTCATCATAGGGACCAAACACATCCTAATCATACACAAAGTAATGATTTTGATGTGTTTGGTAGAATAACAAATCCATAAGATTGATTTACTTGAACAAAAATGTGAAGAACAAAGAGTTTCAAACTGAACAGAAAATAAGCGAACTTCAAGAGTTCATATCTCGACCAAACCAAACCTAAATGAATCTATTTTTTATTCTAGAATCAAGTACTCTGATTCTATTTTCATCTCCAATCGGTTTCATAAAAAACTAAGTTGATTTGGTCACTCTAATAACCAAAATCGTTTAGTTGCGCAAAACTGTGTTTTCTGGCAGTTTAATCTACCAACTTTGAAATTCCTAAAACCTATTCTAAACATCACGAAAATTCTTCAAACTTAATCTGGGGCATATTTCATGAGTTTTAAAAGTCCTGTAAAAACGTTAGAATTTATTAAGTTGGTTTACTATTTTAATTAATTAAAAACATTTTGTGATTGAATCTGGAAAACCTAGGGTTTCCTTTAACAGAATTTGAATTATCATAATTAATCCTAGATCTCGAATTAGAGACCAAAAATTAATATGAATAAACTTTGGATTGTTTTTAATCACGGTAGAAAATATTAGGATTTATTAGTTTTATTTTCAATTTTAATTGAGTAAAAACTTTTTAATTGTCAAATCTGGAATTTTTGAAAATTCCATATTCAGAGTTTTAAAATATCGTAAAATATCCAAACATCCGAATTAATTAACAAACAATTGTGTGAATTAATTTTTATATGTCTTTAAGCTACTGTAAAATTTTTAGAGTTTAATAAAGTTTTTTAGTATTTCAAATAAATAAAAACTTTATGACGCGCAAACTGGAGGCATTTTTTGACCCACACCAATTAAAGTATTTTTTATAAAATAATAAACATGTTATTAAATTCTATAAAATTTATATAAAATAATAGAGACATTAAGGTCTTTACCATAAAAATTTAGGAAAATAATTAGGACATTTGGATTAATTTAAAAATATACGAACAGTGCCCAAAATTTCAGTATTTGATCTACACAATTTAAAAGGAAAATAAACAAAATTTCAAAACTAAGATATACATATTGGAGTTAGACCCAAGAAATGGATGCACTTATGCAACCTAGCGTAAAATTTAATCGCGAATCCTAAATAAAATTTAATAGGTCAAGGATAACGCATAAAAATACTATTACTCGTGAATCTAATATAATCTATATGAACTAATTGTTTGTAGATTTGTGAGTGTGCTAAGACTCGATTGACTAAGCTACTTACTAAGGTGAGTACTCGTGGCCCCTTTTTACTATATTTCTTGGGGGAGAATGACACTCAAACTCTCTTTTAAACTTTTTATGCCGTGATGACTATTTCTTATTTATTTTGGACAACTTATGTGACGTATATGCAATGACTACTTGTTGTTGGTTGATGACTATTGATTCCTATATTCTTATGAGCCAACGGTTTATGCTCCAGCTGGGTATGCTATAATAACTGCTTGGAAGACAATGATTTGATTCCTATTGAACCTGGTGGTTCGGATGTTGGTACAACATCTACACACTTAACATGCTATACGTGCACATTTGTCCTACTTAAACAATTTACACGACAAGTATGCTTTTACTTTAAACTTGCGAGTTCACCAACTTTATGTTGACATTTTCGAGTGTTCATTTTCAGGTAATGCTAATAACCATGCCTAAGGAGCTTAGGTGACCCTAGATAGCCTTAGCATGACATGGGCAGTTGACTAAGGACTCTTTTATTTAACTATGCTATTATGAACTTGGATTTTTTTATAAATCTAGGGCTTGTAGCCCCGTATACTTGTCCCGGGTTGTGGGAACAACTATTTCGTATGTTATTGTTTTAAATTGTTGACTATGGTTGTCGTGAAGCGACTTGCCATGGCAAAAGTCTCCTCTTGTGTCGGGGAACGTCGTGACACGTTGGTGTGAACTCATTTAGACGATCTTCTCCATCGCACCTCGTGTTTCCGCCAAGGCGGGGTGTGACACCTGAGAACCAGTAGAAGAGATGCAACATAACTACCCATAGTTATTTCGATAGTGATTTCAGGGATAAATCATGTTCAAGTAGGAAAAAGTTGTAATGTAACTATCGGTATACATTAATAATACTATGAGCCTTTATTAAATAGTTATACTTTTATCAGTATCTTGAAATTTTAGCAATATGAATTTATTTAATTGGTAATAAGGGATGTTTGGACTAGGGGAGCGTGGAGAAGGGTATAAATACTCATTTTAGGGCACAAAACCCTAGACTTATCACTATAGCCACATATTAAGTGTTTTTTAAGGTGTTGTGTGTATATTTTGTTGCTGTTGATAAAAAGGACCAAATCACCACCGCTTTTCACACCAAATCATCGAGGAGTCATCATGTAATGATCCTTTATCCTTTGTGGTTAATATCATTTAGATTTTACAGCAATTGATTAGGATTGGATCGAGTTTTATGGGATTTTCTTGGTTATTGTGTTACGAGTTCAAAAACATAGAACAAAATGGGGTTTAAATCATGTTTTACTCAATAAAAATGAAATTAATGGTGATGGTTTGTGAAAATGATATTAGGATTCTATTAAGATAAGAATAAGTGAAAAAGGATTAAGTTTCGACCAAGTTTGATTTGATTGTATCGGTTGTGTTAACTTTGAATCGTGAATGTTCTTGAGTTCTTAGGAATCGAAAACCTAGTGGGTTGTGATCAGAATTGAAAACCTTAGATTGGGTCCTAATAGTAAACTGAATTGAGTCTCTTCGTGAGATTACTCAATCGCAAATTGCAGATCAGAATCAAAATCAGCAATATATCGTAAACGCTCGATCAAAAACCATATGTAAATGGAATCATAAATCAGAACTCTAACTCAAACCATAAAACGGGATAACCAAACATGGTGTTTGATTCGAGAAGTTAGAATCATGAACCTTAATGCAGATGAATCGAAAACATTAATCGTAAATTGACCCAGGACACTAATCGTGAATTGGAATCGTAATTTAACTCTTAGCACCAATCATAATCATGGACTGATGTATCGGAATTGTAAATTGGAAATTTTGTTAGGATTTGAAACTATGAATCATGAATTATAATCAGGAACCTCATTTGTAGATCAGAATTATAAACCTTCAATCGGAAACCCTATTGTAGGTATTTGCAAGTAATCGCGGAATTTCCAGACATCCATTAAATAGTTGTTGATTAACGTATAAGCTATGAACAGGTGAATTTACATTAACTTACTCGTTATGTTGTGTTAAGTGCTATTAGTGTATGTTATATTGTTGTGAACAAGCTTATATGTAAACTGTTAATAACTGACTTGTTACGCGTTAACTTTTATTGATATATGAACTATGTGGAACAAGCCTGTGTGGCTAGTTGGAAGAAGATGATAACATCTGAAGGTAGAAACTTTGATGTGTTATAGTAATTGGGCCCGAGTTTTGGCATAACGGGTGGGAATTGAGATACGGCAGTATGTGTTTTGCTTGCGGTGTGTGCTATCCACTATAAAATATAAGTGTGGTGTTAACTCGTTAAACTTTGTGCTTACCCGTTGTTTTTGTCTTTTAGGGACTTCTTTTTGTCTCTTAGGGACTACAAGTATAGACAAGGACAAGGGTTCTGCTTGACACAAGATGCAGTGGTGTCAAAAGAATTTTGATTAAAATGTTTAGAAACAATTAGCTTTTGTAATTTACGAACATTTGCAATTACATTGATTTGGAATGATTGAATTATGCTGGTTGACTTATATTACCTTTGTAATGATATTGTTATTCAAAAAAGAATTGGGATGTTACAATGTTCAATATGGTAAAAATCTGGTCATAAACGCAAGGTATTTAAGAAGGAGAAACTTAACAGGCATCATCCGGTAGAGAATGAGAATGATATAGTTGAAGATTTGATGCTTACAAAGTCTAAAATGAAAGTTTATGATAATATGGTTTTGTGTTTAGTTGTAGTGATCATGTTTTTATGCTTTGTAATAGTCTAGTAGCAGAAATTTTCATGTATTTTGGGTACCATAATTGTAATGACTATGAATGAAATAAAAATAGTAGTGTTTTAGTTAATGTTGTTTTAATTTAATTGAAATATTGATTTGGTTTCAAGGAATGAAATAGAAATGGTTTATTTTTAGTCTATGGGTTTTGGTGTTTTGATTTAATTGAAATGTTGGTTTGGTTTGAATAAACATGCATAATATATAGTTCACCAAAACAACAAATGGATGGGCCATTTGCATTAAACCTGTATTCACAAAATTACCTTTGAACCATGACAACATATATAATAAATAGGGTTTACTTCTTCAAAATGTATTAAACTATACTCCAAATGTTAATGTGTGTATCCACCTTTCAAAAATGTTATTGTGTGTATTGAACTTTTAATTTATTGTTATTGTACGTATTTTGAATACATAAAAAAGCAAAAAAAATTATAAGTTTAGTACATACAATAGGAAGTTTAATACACACAATAACACACTTTTTGAAAGTTTAATACACACAATAACATTTTTGAAAGGTGGATACACACATTAATATTTGGAGTATAGTTTAATACATTTTAAAGAAGTAAACCCTAATAAATAATATAAGAGTGGGCAGTAACATGACTTAATATATAATTAAATCATGACAGGTTTAACATTGTAACATGCACCTAAAAACCAAAACAATCTGCCAACACATATCTCCGTATCTTTTTTATAAATCACACTAAAATTATTCATATATTTTGTTAATTCATTTCTACAAAGATTCTTACTAATTAACTATTTCAAATATACAATACTGTTATTTTATTGCATGGCGCGCGTATTAAACGGTGTCTATCACTACTGCACAAAATTAAATGTGGAATGGTTATTTTTCTCATGGAGCCCGGTTTTAAAACCGGTCTCTTTATGGGGAGGACTCTGAAAAAACACATAGAGACCAGTTTTAAACCTGTCTCTATAAAGTTACATCGAGACCGGTTTTTAACCGGTCTCATTTACAAACACAAGGTAATAAAGTTACATGGAGAGCGGTTCTAAAAATCGGTATATTTTACAAACACTAGGTTTTCTTTACTTAATAATCAGTCTTCATGTTTAAAAAAATTATTAATCCAGAATATTACCACTGCATAAACAAGAAATAAATATTTAGAATTTTATAAAAATTCACCAAAATAAATTAAAAACTATTGCTATATATATAAACGGGTCAATATTTCATCATGATTGACTAGATATAAAATTTGTGCTAAATATAAAACCGGTTAACATTTCATCAAAAATATGTCTAAATACAAAAGGCGGTTAATATTTCATCCTAATTTATCTAAATACAAAATTGTGCTAAATACAAAACCCGGTTAATACCTCAAAATCTTAGTTTCTTCCGCAAATATAGTTGAGATCTTTCACGAACACAAACATATTTGTTAGATTTCATATATAATTGTTATGTAGATATTTATCACGAACATATGTATTAGTATTCATATATACACACACATACATACATAAAATTCTACTTTACCTTACCTTACCTAATCAAAATTGAAACATTCGGTGCCACGTAGTAACAATATCTCGTAGTTCTTTTTGATAAAATGGACGGCGAATCCATGGTACTTACGTAAATAATAAGTATCTTAAAAAACTTTAAGATACTTATGATTCTCCGGCAAAACATGTAAATGATGGTAAAAATATCTAATAAGTACATAACGTATGTGAGAAATTTGTATGATTGCGGGTCACAAAGTCATACATCTATCGCATCACGTAATATTCACATTCCCAACATTCTTTTAATTTGTTGGTTACACTAGATTTTAATATGACAAGTATACATATTAACAATGCAGAATCCATATCAATATGTTTGGATATGTACGTACAATTACATTGTTTATCTTAATCATTCTCCATGAAAGATTACAGATAGCATTGAAAAAATAAAAAAGGTTGTGTTAGCTTTTGTACAACAAATGTGAATTATAAAACAAAGTAAAAAAAAACTTACTCATTGACACATTTTGTGAGGGTATAGTTTTTCTCTATCTTTGAATTACAGTTATTCAGAGAGTCAAGAATGTAACTCTTGCCCGTTCTAGGCCTTAGTATCAACAATGTCCAATGATTACTGAGAATGTGTTAACAAATTAGACTGGACAATTAACATTCACACACATATATAACTAAAATAATAATAAGATAGTAGCCTCTTTGATAAAATGGACCAAGGAATAATTCACAACTAGAGTAATTGGGGTTTTGCATTACTTCCCTCAAGCACTCTATTGTCGCCATCTTCATACATAGGCATTCCTCACGAGTTATCTTACAAGGGTTCAAGAAACGTAGTTTGTCCTTACTAAACGAGTCTAGTGAGTAATATAATCCCTTATAAACATAATAATATTACAACATGAGAATGAAATAAAACATAATGCTTAAGGGAATATAGCAGAAAGTTTGATAAGAGTTTACACCCAACATATAATGGTTTTTTCGAGAAACAAAAAGTTGTTGAAATTTATCATGATCTTTTTCAGAAACATTATCTTCTAAATCTTGTAACATGTCATCTAAATTATCATCTTAAGTATTGTGCAAATTATCATCATGTAATAGACATCTAAATTATCATTGCATCCGGACAAAGTCGTGGTATTATCAAGTAAAGTTTCACCATGTCAATACCAACAATTATACTCATTCACAAACCCATTTTTTAAGATGGTTTCTAATTTCATTACTATCAACAAAGTAGTTGAAATTTGCACAAGGACAACAAATTTTAGTCTTTTATTTTTTCACTTTGTGATCCTCAGTAACTCTTATAAAATCTGACAACCCTGTCATAAACTCCTTTGTAGTAGATTTTCCATACATTCAGTCAGTACGATCTATCTGCAATTTAATAAGAGCCGATATGATAAGATGCATGCATACCTAATATGAATGCCTACTAATGTGTAAGAATGTGGTTGCATGGTTGACAATCCTAACTCACTTTTTGAAAACTCATATGTGAAAATGTGTTAACAGATTGAGTAATATTAAAAAAAAATCGATATCATTTCCCCTTAACTCCCAAGAATACGTATGAAACGTAAGCTCATGACGCTATTGATTTTTTCTTAAATAATACTCAATATGTTAACCACATTCATAAATCCTAAATGATACAAAGTATTCAAAAAATAGTCTCAAAACGGGGACAATCCAACATTAACGTCTATTAGGTTAATTTTGTACGGGTATTTTAAACTAAAGGTTATAAAATCCTATATGTAATTGAAGTTATATATATATATATATATATACTATATATAAAGCATTCACACATTTTAAATATCTTAATTTTTAAGTAAGTTAAAATTACTAATTTACCGCTTATTTAAACCTATAAGGAAACCATTATATGGAGTTTATTTGATCCTTAAATACCATTTTTATAACTAAACCTTACATAATAAATAATATTTAAAAAATTCAAGTCAACACAAATTAATTTTCAGCTATATGATATTAAATACAAATTAAAAATTAAATAAGAAGGATCTTCAAAAAAAAGAATAGTTTAAATATTTTATCATATAACACATATTTTAATTTAAATATTAGAAAATATGTGTAGCTAGAACTTATAAACCTAATAACATGTAACCTAAATTTATAGACAATTTTGGTTTTTTAAAGGGTTTAGTATCCGAAAGTGTATCGAAGTTGTCACTTTTTGCTATTGTATATACCCAACTTTCAAAACTACCATTTAGTGTATCCAACTTTCTAAAACTACCATTTAATGTATCCGAAAACCTACTAATCAGGTAGCCGGTTTTTTTTGAAATTTTCATTTATTTTTATTACACATCATATGCCACGTCATTAATTACTGCCACATCACTTTTAATAAAAAAAATTAAAATCCATAATTCATACAAAATTTAAAATTTGAAGAACTTGAAAAATTTCTTCATGAAATCCAGAAATCTATGAATATACCTTCAATCGGAATCCCTCGATTTCAAACACAACACATAGGTCTGAAATGAAGCAACACATCTGAAGGTGTTCTTGAATGGTTTAAACGAAGATGAAGATGTGGCAACACCACTGATTTGAGCACAAAACCCCAAAATCAAACCTTCGACCCTAATCAGTTGAAATCGATGAACACCATGAAGAACACTTGTTGCCAAATCAAGAAGAACCCAAACACATACATGAACACCATGAAGAACACATGTTGCCAAATCGATCTAGAACTCCAAGCCATTAACATGTATAGATCTGGAATTCGAACCAAACACTCTAAAAATGAAAACCCTAAAATCAAAATATGAACCAAGAACCAAGAAGATGAAAACCCTAAAAAACAAAAACCCTAAAATCGAACCAAAATTTGTTAACCAAAAACCAGATCTAAACCAATAAGAAGAACAAGAACTTAATGAAATCCTTTGTTCCATTATCGAAACTTACTTGGAATCCTTTGGATAGATTGAATCGACACATGAAGAAGATGAACCGGATCTATGATAATCAACACATGAAGAAGACGAACCACACATGTTGAAGAAGACAAAACAGATCTGTTGAAGATGAAACCCTCGATTTTAAACATGAAATCGCATCTGAAACCCTCAATTTGATGAAGACGAACCACACTTATTTTGTAAACCATTTCAAGAACGTGATTTTGAAGTAGGTGTACTGAAACCCGATGGTTTTTCAAAAAACAAAATATAATAATAATACTTATTATTAATTTATTATTATTATTATATTTTCAATTATTTTTAAACAAAGAAATTACATGTCAGCATCCACGTCAAATGCCACATCATCAAAACTGGGGCCACGTCAGCGGGTGACCTGATATACCAGGTCAGATACATTAAATGGTAGTTTTAGAAAGTTGGATACACTAAATGGTAGTTCTGGAAGTTGGATATATACAATAGCAAAAAGTGATAACTTCGATACACTATCGGATACTAAACCCTTTTTTAAATGGCTCATGTAATAAAAAACAAAAGCTTTAATTTATAGTATATTTAATATTCCTTTTGTTTCTCATTTTATTATATTTAAAATTGTATTTTAAAAATCAATAAAAGAGTTATAAAGAAAAGAGCAATAAAAGAAATGGAAAAAAGAGAAAGAAAATAAATATATTGCGAACAAAAATTGTTCGATATCATCGTGATACATGAATATAATAGTCGTACGTTAGAAAAAACAGACATGTTATTAAGTAAAAATTATTTCTAGTCGTTGTATTGTACGGGTAATATGCTAGTGTGTGTATATGTGTGTGTGTGTGTGTTTTTACTAAATGAATGTGTTCAAATATGATTTATAATTTAAAATAAAGAATTAGAAAAATACATATTTACTTTGACTAACCAATCAAGCTACAAAATTGTATGTAGTCGGAATGTGATTTATATGAACAAACACTCCTAAATTATATAATTGTTTTTAATGTCATAAACCTATGTACAAATTATCTCCCTTTAATGTATGTATGGTAAAAGTAGATAAAGTTAGGTGATTGAACTAGAAATTATATTTATAAAATATTTTTTGGAAAAGTAGTTATAGTTAGAACCTAAAATAAAATTGTATAATTACATAAAAGGGTGACTCCATATCCACATCTATATCTATTTAAATTTTCATCATTCATATTCATATTCATATCCATTTAAAATAATTTCATCCATTTGTATCCATATCCATCGGATTAAACGGGTAAATAAATATACATTGAATGTCAAAAGAACTTTTGCCCTAAAAAAATACCATGTTTTTATATATAATTTATGATCTTTATTGCCATAAATACATATTTTCTTCAAAAAAAAAAAGATAGGGATCATAGTTTCTTTCACTTTGACACTTAAATGTATATAATTTATACAACTATACAAAAATATTATAGAATAGAGTGTGAATTTAACCTACATAATTATATATATCTTTATTAGTATATTTATATATAAGTTTTAAAATTAAAATACATATATGAAATTATACTTAATTATATAAAATTATAATTATATCAAACTTAATTCGGGTTAATGGATTCATCCATGGATGAAAAATCGTTATCCATATCCGATCCAATAAACATCCATATCCAAAATTCGCTCATTTAACTTCGTTCATATCCATCACAGATGGATCGGATCGGGGGATGATCATTGGATTGGGTGACAATTGTCATCCCTAGGCATATACAATAAAAATACCATTACCAAGAAAACACAAACATACACACACACACACACACATATATATATAGAGAGAGAGAGAGAGAGGTTCATTTAAGAACTAATATTATTATGAGTATCGCGAGAACCATACCGAACCAATCAATTTAATTGATATTTTAGATAACCTTATTAAATATAAAAGGATACTTTAGTCATTAAATGTTTTTATGTTAGGATCGCAACTAGAAAACCGACCAACAGTACTGTCCGCTTTGGGTTGCCCCTCATGGCTTTAAAACGCGTCATTTGGTAGGAGCAAGATCATCCCTCCTTATAAGGAGGAAGAATCCCCCTTGCCTCACCGATATGTGATGCTATTGCTATATGAGCGATGGATTTAAGAGTCGAGGGAACGATGAGCCCCGTAAACCCAACATTTTATCACCTCATGACAACTAATATTACCTAGGATGTAAGTCACTATATTTGTATTTATAACCTCTTCACTTCTGTTTTGTTTCCGGTTAATTTACTCTTTTGAATTTTTGAATTTTGTTTTTTTAACGTACAAGACTAAACCGAATAAAAACTAAAAATGTACAAATACTAACCAATCTTTTAAACAATTGATCATGAACACAAGAGTTTGTTCGTATTCGTTTATTTATTCAGCTAAAGTTAAACGAACGAACATGAACACAGAAATCCGTATATGTTCGTGTATTTGTTCGGATAAAATTAAAGCGAACGAACATGAACAAGACCCGTTCGTGCTATGTATGGTAGAAATCTAGTCATAAATGCAAGATATTTCACTATATTGATCGACGAGGAGCTTACAAATCAGTACTACAAAGAATTGTTATTTGAAATGCACAATCAACGTTGAAGATT
Source organism: Dittrichia graveolens (assembly GCA_038502395.1). NCBI lineage: Eukaryota > Viridiplantae > Streptophyta > Magnoliopsida > Asterales > Asteraceae > Dittrichia > Dittrichia graveolens. The sequence continues at coordinate 81,250,873 of JARJIL010000001.1, read as the reverse complement.
AAGCAAGGAGAAACAGGTCCATGTATCATCAGGTAAAGAATGAGAATGATATAGTTAAAATAAAGGAAGATTTGACGTTTACAAAGTCTAAAATTAGATCTTTCCTGGACCAGGAATTTTTTGCATATGTATTTTTCCAACTCTTTCAGCTGCTTGGCAAGAGTTTTTGTTTTTGCTTTCCTCTCCTTACTTAATTTCTTGATAAATTTAGTTAACAGATCGAAGGGGTTGAAGAGTCGTTTTGTTTTCTTGCATCTGCCATAAAACCTCCGATATTATTTGATAGTTTCAGTACGTTAATTGTTGGGTTATAATTCTTTCTTATATTTGCCATAAAACCTCGATGTTCTAAAGTTTGTTGTATACTTTAATATCTGCCGCAACACGCGGGTAAAACATATCTCGTTTTAATTAATTATCATTTTTATCTATTTTATAAATCACACTAAAATTATTCATATATTTTGTTAACTCATTTCTATAAAGATTCTAACTAATTAATTATTTCAAATATACAATACTCTTGTTTTATTGCGTGGCGTATTAAACAGTACGTGTCTATCTTAAATGACCAAAAAAAAAAAGACTAGGCTTAATAAAATTATATATCTTTTATTACTCTATTACAGTGTATTACACGAACAATAATCTTTTACATGTAAAATAACAAGGTGCTCCTATTAGTACCGAATATGATCAATTGTAAAAAAATAGGGTTTAGTTCTCGAAAATGTATTCAACTTGTCACATTTTGCTATTGTATGTACTGAACTTTCAAATTTACCATTTAATGTATTAGACTCTTAAAAGTTACCATTTAATGTATCGAACTTGTTATAGTAGGTCAAATGGTGACGTGTCACCGGCTTTAATGATGTGGCACCTGACTTGGATGCCTACGTGTATTTTTCTTGTTTTAAAGTAATTCAAATAAACTATATAATAATAATAATAACGAGAGGAAGAACGCTAAACCCATAGACGATGCAGTTAAAAACGCTAAACCCAAAAACGACACATCTGATCTAGGGTTTTGATTTCAGATGCAGTTAAGGTTCGTGGTTCTTAATCTTAATCGAAGGTTTAGTTGACGCAGATCTGGGTTCAAAAACGCTAAACCCAAAACCAAAATGGAGACGAAGGTGAGTTCAAAATCATCTTGTTTGTGTATCAAACTTTTGTTCATACGATTTTGTTCGAGATTTTTGAAGTTCATATGATTTTGTTCGAGATGTTTGAAGGCCATATGTGCTTCGATTTCAAATGTATACGGCGGTTTAGGGCTTCGATTTTTGGGCGGTGGTTTAGCGCATTGATTTGTCGCCATCGGTTTAGGGAGTCGATTTATCTGCGACGAACGGCCGTTTAGGGCTTTGATTTGTTGACAACAGTTTAAGACTTCGATTTGTTCATACACATTTCATGGATCTGGGTTTACAATTCGAGGTATGTAACTATCAGATATGAGTTCTTGTTTTCAATACTATCCAATTTTCAGATCTTAGCTTGTGTACATAGCCATCAATTCTGATTCCTTCATGTCTCGATTTAGGGTTCTTGATCTATATGAGTTCGTGTTCATAGCCATCGATTCATGGGTTTTGATTTCTTTATGTGAGTTCTGATTTAGGGTTCTTGATTGTTGCAATTTGTGGTTCTTGAATGTGTTTGAATGTCTCAATCTTGATGTTCTTCAATCTTGAGAAGAAGATGACGATGAATGTTCTTCAATCTTGAGAAGAAGATGATGATGAATGTTCTTCATAAAAAAATGAGGTGGTATGAATTGTTGACATGGAATCATATGTGGCATTTTAGAGTCATGAAAAATAATTAAAAAAAATAAATTTACTGGCAACCTGAATAGTAGGTTACTCGATACATTAAGTGGTAAGTTTAGAATATTTGATACATTAAATGATAACTTTGAAAGTTAAGTACATATAATAATTAAAGGGGACAACTTGAATAAATTTTTAAAAACTAAACCCAAAAAAATAATAAAATAAAATAAACTGGCATACTTTGGTTAAAGGATTTACAATACCAACTTGTCCAGAAGTGGACCTCGAACACGTTATAGACATTTATAATATTATAGCTTTTCTTCAAATATAAAAAAGAAAAAAAATCAAGTGTTGACTACGTGTTTCTCATGGTCGAGGCCTTGACTTCAGATTTCTCGAGTCAACCCTTTTCTTTTCTTTTTTTTATTGATTTATCGTATCAAGGTGCTTCATGCTTTTAGTTATAAATATATTTATTTGCATAGGAATATATAGTCTGATTACATAATAATATATTATAAAAACATTTGAGGCTAATGTAAGCATATTAAAATTCTCGATATAACTAGGTTACAAATAGCGGTTTTTTTAATTGTTATTTGTGATAAAAATTTGTGTACAAATCTTCCTTTAATGTACGTATCATGTTTGTATGTTAAAGTAGATAAAGTTGGTGATTGAGCTACAAATTATATATATAAAATACCGTTTGGTAAAGTAGCCGTAGTTAGAACCGAAAATAAAATTGTATAATTACATAAAAAGACGTACATACGAACAAATACAAATGATACGAACAATATTCATCCAATGATGAGCAAAAAGCCAATGTCAAATTAGTGATATCGTGTTCTAGGGCAGCTACACATGACCCCTTATTATTAAGAAAGATGTCACGAATACGGATCCAAGCATTTCTAGTTGTGGAGTCGGTATCAAGAACTCGAACAACAAGATCATATGATAATGTTCTGTAGATCCATTGAAGAACAATAGCATCAATCTCGGCCCATGTAACATAAGCGTCATCGGTTTGGTTGGGTGGTGGAGTACCAATGTGCCATCAATATGATCAAGGATTTTATAATTCATTGCACCCTTAGGCACAAGTCATCCTCGTACCGGGCTTGGACCCTTTCACTTTATAGGATTTTTGGCCAAGCAGAAGGAGCTAGCTCGACCATTTATTTACTAAGCTATTTTTCAAAATGGTAAGAGTTTCCCATTACATCATATATGGATTGGTGGATTTCTCATAGTTGGTGCTGCTGCGCATGCAGCCATTTTTATGGTAAGAGACTATGATCTAACTACTCAATACAACGATCTATTAGATCATGTTCTTAGGCATCGCGGAGCAATCATATCACATCTTAAACGGGCATGTATATTTCTAGGCTTTCACAATTTTGGTTTGTATAGTCATAATGATACCATGAGCGCTTTAGGGTGTATCCTCATGCATAAAGCTTGGAAAGTTAATCCAGGAAGAATACGGGACTTTTGTACCATCGAGAACTCGTACCTCATTCTGGATGTTTGTAACCGTGTAAATGGAATAAATCGTTGTTGCTACTGGTTTCGGATCGTTAGGTGCCATAGTGCGATTAATCGATTTTACTTCTACCGTGGCAGACAAGAAAAACTTGATGACAGCTAAGGGAGACTGACACTTTAGGAACACTTCAATTGTCGAAGTATCATTAAGAACACTTGAATCTTTAGGAACGCAAGTTTCTTTTCTATTTCTTCTTCCTTTTTTCGATCTAAATGTCGTTTAATGGTACGAAATTGTTCAACCAAAGTGGTTCACAATCGATATAACAATACTCATCACCATCTCGAGACACACGTTATTTTGCAATGATATACTTATCAACTATGAGATTGTATAAGTCAATAGTACCACGCTTACAATTCGTACAATCAATAAAAATATACCAACGCTCCCAAAAATTGAAGACTATAATCAGTAACCTTTGTGTCTTTAATGAAATTCAAATTTGCCATTTTTTTAATAAACTTTTGATACTTGAAACTAAGATCTTGAAGGTGGAATGAAAAAGGTGTAAAACAAACCAAAAAATTTTGGCTATTGAAGAGGTTGGCTATTGAAGATGGTCTGGTCGGCTATTGAAGAAGTTGGCTATTGAAAATGGTCGGCAATCGAGACAACTTGTGAGGTTGGCGATTGATGAGGTTGGTTATTGTAAATGGTTGGCTATACTTTAACAATTGAAGGTAGTTGACTATTCAATAAAAATGAACTTGGCAATTGGGATACATTGAGAACAATTGAGTTGGGTATCCAAGAACTTCGTTGTTTAAGAAATGAAACTTGGCTATCCAAGGACTTCGTTATTCAAGAAATGAAACTTAGCTATCCAAGGACTTCTCTATTCGTCAACTATGCTATACAAACTTGGCTATTGCAGCTTCGCTATTCAAACTTAACTATTGCAGCTTCGCTATTCACCAACTTCACTATTCAAAGCTATAGAGTTGGAGATTAAAAAAAAACTTTGCTATTCAAGCACTTCGCTGTTCAAGGAATAAAACTTGGCTATCCAAGAACTTAGCTATTCAACAACTTTGCTATTTAAGGCAATAGAGTTGGCGATTCAAAGAACATCGCTATTCAAAAAATATGGAAATTTAAAAACTCATAGTCGACAAACAGAATTAGGTAAAACCCAAAATTAACCTTCAATACTTCCTTTTTTTATCTCAATCCACTCGAAAACAGTATTTAATGACAAATCAACCTCCAATTTCAATTAATCACCACAACATTATCCCCAAATATGAAGAACAGTTACGTAACTTTAAACTTCAAATGAGATTCAAATCTCAGATTTAGACCTCAACAGTTTCCAACTATTTTGATGTGATTTCAGTCCCAAAACAATTGGTAACAATAAAGGATAACAACTCAATCTTCAATGACAATTAACATTTCAACTCAAACGCATTTTGAATAATAAGCAGACTATGAAAAAGAAGTTACGAACAGGGCATAAACACAATCAATAACTCACCTTTTAATCTATCCTTTCTGATACCAATTGTAGGTCATAATTGTATCAAGTATCAATTAATCGAGAAGCAATACCACAGTGAATTGTATGAACGTGAATCTACGTATGAATGAACCGAGAGAAACTTCAAGTGCACAGCCGCTTTAACGTGAATGTATTTTGTATTTATACCCTTTAAATATTTACAATAGTTACCCTAAACTATGACTAATGTCATATAAAAACTAAACTTCACTATAATAGGTTGAAAACAATTGAATAACCTAACACTTTTCAAAGCCACCTTTGAAGACCTAACATTTTTTCTTCTAACGCTTTAATTCTTTCCAAGTTTCCTCTACTATCAAAATACTACCCAGTATTGAAATACTACAGACTTTAATCTACTTGATAAGATTTTTTTAATAGATCTTGTAATAAAGGATGAGTTACATCCTTTAGAGATTATCGATTTTTCTCAAAACCACCGTAAAGCATTCATGAGATCTTTCTTAATTAGTTGTGATACATATAAGATATATTATATTACGACTTTTATAATTATGTAATATTTTACCTACATATAATTATATATGGGTTAATTTCATATATACCCTTATTAAACATCAAAATATCTTATTTGTCCGGCTTAACTTAAAAATATCCTATATACCCTTCTTAAGTCTCTAAAATATCTTATTTGTCCAGATTAACTTATAAATATCTTATATACCCTTCTTAAGCATTCAAAATATCATATTTGTCCAAATCACCTTTTTTATCAATTTTTAATCATTTTAAATGAATCATAATTATAAAATACAATTCAATGACTATTATACCCCTCTTTTAAATCTATTTATAAAAACATCACTTATATCCTTACTACTCATATTTATCCAAGTTATATATATATATATATATATATATAATATACATATACGATTCTATTAATTAATTTGAATGATCGAGTACGTTTTATGCGTGTGTATATATATATATATATATCATGTAATTAACGCACCAATCACGGTATCTACACAATTAAGAAAAGCATTATTATTTTAATCAATTCTAATTTCTTAAAACAAAAGAATTACGCATAATATTATATATATATATATATACGCATTAACTGTACTCGATCATCCAAATTAATTAATAGAATCATGTGTGTGTGTATATATATAACTTGGATAAATACGAGTGGTTAGGGTATAGATGATGTTTTATAAATATTTTAAAAGAGGAGTATAATAGTTATTGAATCATATTTTATAATTATAATTCATTTAAAATGATTAAAAATTAATAAAAATGGTGATTTGGACAAATATGATATTTCGAAAGCTTTAGAAGGGTATATAGGATATTTATAAGTTAAGTTGGACAAATAAGATATTTTGAAAACTTAAGAGGGGTATATAAGATATTTTGATGTTTAATAAGGGTATATATGAAGTTAAAATAGTAAGTTTCATTTACATTTTGACATAAGATATATTATATTACGACTTTTATCTAAAAGCATAACTTTTATGGTCCTAATACTAAGAGAAATACATTTGGTTGGATTAATAGATATTGATAACACTGAGTAGTTTACAAATATATAATTAGTGGAACAAACCTATTTTTGTATTTGCAGATAATAATTAACCTCTAATAATTAGCGCCATATATAAAAAATTGAATTTTTTTATGAAGATAAAATTTCTAGCTAGGTTTCTTAAGTTTTTTGATAAAGAAATGGAAATGATTCTATGTGATTTTCTTTTTTATTATGAAAATCGTCTATTGGTTATGAAAATTAACATATAATGCTGAATATTATGTTTGCACGTAAAGTTTTATATAATTTATACTTATTTTTTATATAAAAAAATGGGATAATTTCATATATATCCTTCTAAACTTTCATTATTACGTATATATCCTTTCAAACTTTAATATTACATATATATCCTCCTAAACCCTCCAAACTCTCATATATATCCAAATACATATTTTATTATTATTTAATCTATTTAAAATTCACTGATAATAATAATCTGATATACTTATTTATATATTTACTATTTTACCCTTAATCTTATTTTTACCCAAACCATCTCGTTTTTGGATGATCTCATATATCCAAACCATCTCACAGTACGTATTACCCAAACCATTTTGCCCTAAGTTCATGATCGTTGTTGGAGAACATCAGATTAGTTAACGATTTCGTGTGATATGGAAAACGCCGGATTAGTCAACAATCAAGCGATAAGGAGAACATCAGAAGAGTTCGAGATTCTCCCTGCGATTTAAGATTCCTCCTAGCGATTCAAGTGAGCCAATGATCGAGTGAACCAGCGACCGATTGGATGAATGAAGCTGATACTTCAACGATTTCGAGGTAATGATTCAATCTGATACCCTACGATTCTCCCTGCGATCAAGAATTCGCGATTATCCCTGCGATTCAAGATTTCCCACTTCATCTCAACGAGTTTTTTGCTTTAATGAAGATGCTAAACTGGTTTGAAATTGGAACCCTATATTTGGTTTGTGGATTTTTTAGGTACCATCATTTTCCCCCTGATTTGTTGATTTAATAAATCAACAGTACCATCGATGAATACTGAATTGGTTGTGTTGTATTGCTTCTCTATTGATTGAAGTTATAAAAGTGATGTTTTGTTCCATAAGTAATTAGTTTATTGCTATGCAGATTAGTTTTGTAGTATTGTTGAATAACATACCTATTGATTTGTTGTTATGTGGTTTTGTTGTTGATTAGATTGAATGAAGCTACGATTTTAAGTCTATCTTGCTGTTATGTTTAATTCTTGCTCGCAGATTGGCAATACACCTTGTGACTTGTTGTTATGTTGTTTTGTTGTTGATCAGATTGAATGAAGCTATAATTTTGAGTCTATCCTGCTGCTATGTTCTAATATTGCTGGGCAGATTGGCAGTCCACCTGGTGACTTGCTGTTATGTTGCTTTGTTGTTAGTATGAAGCTATTATTCGAGCCTATCCTGCTGCCGTGTTCAATTCTTGCTGGGCAGATTGGCACTACACCTAGATGAATTGGTTGGGTTGTTACTGTGATGAATTCAAGTTGGGCAAATGGTTTCACGTACTCTTGTTTAATGTTGCTGCCAATTTCTCTTATTTTTTAGTTGTTTGTTTGGTGTATAGATTAAACACCTTTAGCAATTATGGTATTTGGTTTATAGCAATCTGTTTATTTTTTTCTTGGGCAATGGTGTTTTCCCTTAGGTTATACCCTGGGGTGCCATTGTTTTCTTTGTATAAATTGATATTGTAATAATAAAGTATCCAAGTTTTGAGTACATTGATCTATCAAGTAATAAAATCTCAAGTTGTAACCATTGATCTATAAAATACATGATTGATTCATTATAAACCATTCCATCAAGTTATCAAATCCGAAGTCACAATTGACACTCGTCTTCAAGACTATCAAGTCAAGAAAAATAAGCAATTTTTCAACATGTAACCACTCAAACAACAATTCTAATTGGTTTTAAACTTACAGCTATGGTTTTACCCTCAAGGCATGTCTTGGGTGTGCTTCATAGACTATATTACTTTTACCAATTCATGTATTGGTTTGACTACACAACTTTAAATTTCAAAAGTTTGGGTTCCAAGTAGAGGACCATAATGAAGTTACCAGCATTTCACTATAAATGTGAATCAATATTTATTAATTGTTATGTACAATTTTAGTATACACGTATCAATCCATGAATTGGTCGGTGTAGTACCAAAATGTAAATCAATATAAATAATATCTGTGGTTGGGACTAATCTGCAATTTAATGTAAATTTTATTCATAAAAAATGGAAGAATACAAAGGGAACTAGTTATTTCAAGGGCTAAACATTACAAGGATCCACACTTGGACAAACATTATCCAATAAGATAACCTAACAAGAGCTAACTGCTCTAATAGAGCTTTATAAATCTGATGCTAAACTAGTTATTTCAATTATGCAGCAAATCAATCCGCTGTTTAGCGATTTTAAGACAATATAACTCTTCATTGTCTCATAGTTAGAGTGTTGGACCAAAATAATAACATTGATGCTAAAGAAAACATCACAACCCCTAACTCCCTTCTTATTGATGCTAAAGAAAACATCATAGCCCCTATTGGCTTCAGATTTGTATATTGTTACCAGTTCAATCTTTTTTGTAGGGGAGGGTGTTTAAATCAGTCATCTTGTGTTTGATAGAATCCCTTGATTATTTTGACATAAGTTTGTTTCAATCCATTGGAGTGGGAATATGGAATATGTGGAGAAGATGCGAGGCATGTTCAAAATGAGGGATCTAGATTCAGTCGATCCCCTGCTCATCTCGATAGCAGATGGTCTCAATCGATTGGAGTGGAGTAGATGCATATGTAGTTTCCATTAATGAAGGAGGAGCAACAATCATGGCTGAATTGAATCAATGAAAGGGAAGACTGAAGAGGGTATCGAGGCTCATCGATGAACAGGGAGGCTGGGAGGGTACAGGCCTACAGGGCTCCAATGAGGTTTGATCCAGAATTTTAGTTGAACTAGACAAGGGTAGTTTTGTAAAACTACATGTAATTAGGTTTTAGATAATAATAAAGTAAATTACAGATAATATTTTAAATTTTTAAAAGGTTTAAAATAGGAGATTGGATGTTCATGAGAGTTTATAGAGTTTACAAGAATATATATGTAATTTTTAAGTTTACAAGGATATATATGTAATTATTATTGTTTCTAAGGATATGAATGAATTTCTCCCTAAAAAAATTGATGGGTTACATGAAAATAGTAAGATTGCAACGTATCTTGAATCGTTGTTACTTAAATTTGGAAAAATCTTACTCCTTTATAATGCATTTATAACCTTAAAAACTCTTAACTTTAAGTAACTTTAATGTACTAAAATTCTCATTTTTAATCATTTCATTCTCTCTTATAATTTAATTTAACTTTTTATCTATTTAAAATACCCTTTTTTAACTATTTCATTCTCTCTCTTAATTTACTTTAACTTTTTATCTATTTAAAATATCTCTCTAAGACCATCAACATCCAACCCAACTTACCATATGCCACATCAGCATCCATATTATCTTTCACCTTAACTCTATCAAACCCACAAACCCCTACATCAAACCCTCTTCAACTCACATCAAATATTAATAAAAAAATATAATAATTAAAGAATGAGAGTGACAAGAAAGAAAATAGAAATGGGTTTGGGAACCCGATCTGGAACCCACCCCCATCAACCCAATGGGGTGTGATGGTGTTCCCATCGGGTGGAACCCCAACCCAACATCTACCCGACGTCCGATGCGGATGGTATAACACTAAACACCCTTTCACACAAACACAATTATCCACGCACATCACATAATTTTTAAAATCTTATTAACTTCTCTCTTCTTATTTCATAAATATAAATCTTTTTCTTATTTTAATGTCTTTTAAAATTTATTTTTAAAATTAATAAAATAGTTGATGCAAATAAGAAAATAAAAAAACTGACATTGTACGATACTTTTTTATAACATTGAATTGAGCGAATAACATATTATTACATTTTTAAAAGCAGCATGATGTAAAATAGAAAATACTAGCCACCGCAATATTATACGGATACTTTTGCTAGTTTTAAAAAATGTGTACGTATTAAATACTCAAAATTCATACTTGTCTGTTTCACACCATTATATATATTATATCTTTTCAATTGTCTATCAAGAGACGACATTTTGTCAAAAAAATCACCGTTAAATACATTTGATTTTAAAAATAAAAAATATAATCATATCAAATCTTAATGGGCAAAATGCATGAAAATACAATTAACTTTGTCTTAATTGTCATTGTATACAACTAACTTTAAATTCTTAAAAATAATACAACAAACTTTCAAAAAAAATTCATTATGCAAACAACTTTTTTCTATGTCTAGTCTTTAGCTACCATTGTACACAATAAACTTTTTCATAATTTCCATTGTATACAACAACTTGCATACAATGGGAGAATTATAAAAGTTGATTGTATTATTAAAAAAAATAAAGTTGGTTGTATACAATTATAATTAAGACAAAGTTCATTGTAATTTCATGCATTTTATCCAATCTTAATCACTCAAAATTAATAAAATTTAAAATTGAAAAAACTAAAAATGAATATGCAAACTAATACTCAAAACCTTTACTTGTTTCAATCTACGAACCAGTGAATTATCATCTTAATTGTCCATCAAGAAACCATGCATGTTGTCAATACCACCGGAATCTCTATATATTGGTTGCATGATATGATTTTGATTGAACGCCATATGAGACTTATACTGTTCTAGTTTTGTTTTACGAGGATATTATACTAGTATTTGTACATAATATTTTGAATAGTAATTTTAATTTTATTTTTTTTGTTTTATTTTACAGTTTTTGTGTTTAAATATCAATTTTTATATTTAGTTCAATTTTATTTTTATATTCCATAGCACCTCGTTTAAATTAATCGTTAGGGTTTCAAAAAGTCTTGTTTTTTTGTAATGTCCAAGGAATATATTGAATTCACAAATATACATGATCAAATGCCGTCTTAAAGGGTGGACTACTCAGGCAAATGCTCAGGGCCCAGACTGTATGTATGTATATATATATAGATATATATATATATACAAGTTTGTTAAGCCTAAATGTACAGACAAATAAGGAAAAAAGGCTCAATTTTTTAGGCTCAACATTTGAAACTCAGACTTAGAAAATAAAATATCAATTGGCTTGGAAATCACGGCAACCTTATAGGAGAAAAAAGAGAAATCATGTCACGGCAAACTATTTGGCTATGGATCAGAAGTCGTTGGTTTATATAATTGTAACATCCTCAACTTGGGCCTAGTTAAGTAATACGTACGTATGTATAGTCGATGTAATAGGAGTATTTAATTGTAAATAATTGTTGAGTTATGTGAATATAAATGCGTTTTAAGTATGTATGTATGCATGCATGTTAGATGTATGTATGTTAAGTGTGATGATTGTGTAAATTAGATATTTAAGGAAAACCTCTTGTGAAGTATGAGGCAACCGCCTCTGGGGTTTAAGAATATACATATGTGTGTGCATACAATTGTTGACTTTACAAGAAAGTAAACACCAAACACACATTTCTCTCATCTTCTTCTTCTCTCTCGCTTTCTCGGATTTCCGAAAAAGAACAAGAAGCAGTTGATTGTTGATCTACGAAGGTGAGCAACGTGATTCTGATATGTTTAAAAGATTAGAATCATGTGTTACATGTAAGAACCGTGAATCTATGCATGAACACCTTGAAGAACATGAAAAACTCACTAATCAAGTGGGTTTTGCATGAATGATGTTCTTATAGGGATTTAATGCGTTTATGATTGATATATGAATAGAATGTGATGTCCCAAGATGTTCTGGGCTTAAAACTAACGAGAATGAAGTTGCTAAGATGATTAAATGAAGCTGTCGGATTTACAGAGTATGATAGTATCGGAATCCGCATGTGTTGAAATCCGATAGTTTTGTCGGAATCCGCTAAAAGTGTCGAATTCCGCATCGGACGGATTGTCGGATTTCATGGCCCGGATTTCCTTGTGTCGGAATCCGCAAGTGCCGGATTCCGTATGCATGTAAAGATGCCTAGGTGTTGGAATCCGCAAGTTGTCGGATTTCCAAAGTATCGGATTTCTTTGTTTTGTCGGATTCCGATAGTGTCGGATTCCACAACTAAGCCGAAGATGTCTAAGTGTTGGAATCCGTAGGTAATTGTCGGATTCCGCATGTAAGTGTTGGATTTTCCCAAAATCCGCAAGAACCATCGGATTTCTCGAAATCCGACAGCTTTGGCGAATTTGTGCTAAGTCCAAGTTTAAGTGTTGTTTTGTAAGTTTTGCTATGCATGTATGAATGATTAAATTCGGTATGATATTTTAGGTGAACTTGTTGTAGTGGAGTCAAAGCCAGATACCTGTACGTAGTAGACTACTCAGGTGAGTGCCTACTTTCATGAGACTCAGTAGAGTAAGTCCTGCATGCTAGATGATTATGTGAATGTGTATGAACGTGTATGTATGTCTAACCTGTCTATGCAGGTATGCTTAAAAAGATGAGTGTAAGTTTCTGAACGATGTTATGATTGCTTGTAAGATGTGTAAAAGGTGCATGCCAGCGGGTCCAGATTGGAACCGCTTAGTTAATATCTGATGATGTGCATGAATGATGAACTGTATGATGATGCATGTGAAAGTATGAATGAATGATTATATGATGGATCCCTATGGGATTCTATGTACGATATATGATGATAATGATAATGATGGATCTCTGTGGGATCAAATGTACGCATATGTGAATGTGCACGGTCTGCAGACCATCTGACATCTGTCATCTGATATCTGACGCATGGTTAAGGTCAGCCGGTTAGCTGGATCCTAATAGGACTTCGGTCATTTCTGGATTTAACGGTGACTCGGGGTGCATCCCGGGTCGAGGTTCTGCAGAACCGCCGTGCCTTAACATGAGTGGTAATCGGCTGGGTAACGGCTGGATTACTTGAGGAGTCTTTGACTCCGTGAACGATGCTTGGTGGACTGCTTTATGCTCCCCCATCAGCGCGGATGGTTGTGACTGATTCCCCGGTCTGAGTTGTTGAGCAGGACAGACTCCCCTGCAAGATATGATTCTTACTGATCTTGTCAGCACACCGCTATGTGTTAAGCTAGCAATGCTTGCCTGTGTATGATATGATATGTATGATGCGTCTGTTGCATGACTCACTGTATTGAGGCTTATGCTAAGTATGTACTCACTAGCTAGTGTAGCTAATGGTGCTATATTCCCTTTTTAGGTAAAGACTAGATGGCCTGGAGAGGCGGGTGACTTATGATGTAAATGCCCCTTGTGGGTTGGAACACTTTATGTTGTAATGTATGTTGGATATTATGGTCGGTTCCTGTATGTTACGTAACACCATGAATGTTTTGAAAACAAAGATGATGTAATTAACCGTTTGTTAATATTAAAAGAAAAATTTCCACTACTAAACCTGAGTTATCACTAAAGTAACTGTTTTCAGAAGCGATGTTACAATAATAGATGAATTCTATTCAAGGAAACAAAGACACGTCAAACTACAAACACACAATTTATATATGGTTTTCTTATCGTTATTATTTGGTTTCATTGAAATTTTATCAAGATAAAGCGTTTGAGTTACTGTTTTAGTTAATACTATGCTTCTAGCACGTTAATTTATGACAAACAAACTAGCGATTATGGAAAACTTTAATTATTGATTTTAACAAAGTTTAAGCGTTACTTTAATTATCTAGACAAATAATGAATTTTTTTTTTATATTTTTCATATATATGTGTATCTTATTGTTATGATAATTTAAGACCGACCTCTGCTATACTAAAATCCTAGCTCCGTCATGGTTATCGCTGCAATTGTTAGTGATAAGTTAGTTATGATAACATGACGGTTAACGATGATAGTTACGAGTGTTATCGGTACGCAAGCTATTATGGCATAAAACAACTAACTTTAACCTGGTAATCAAAACTGCCACACACTCCATAACAACAAATCATGGAACCTTTTGAAATTGACAAGAATCAAACGATACGATTTATGATCTTTGATTATGAAAATAAGAAGACGGATCAATTATGTCTATGGGCAATGTAATTAGCAAGAGCGATTAACGGAGCTGCTTTGCGTTGATCAAACTCCGACAACTGTTCTTGTGCTTCCTTGTTTAATTTCTCTGCAAACTCTCTTGATTTCTCAATCCCCAAAAGTTTCGGATACGTTGTCTTATCGGAAACCAAATCTTTTCCGGCGGTTTTCCCCAATTCTTCTGAAGATTTTGTCACATCAAGAATGTCATCCACCACCTGAAATAACAGTCCGATTGACCGCGCAAATTTCCGCAGTTTTCCGATTTCTTCCTCCGATCCGCCGCCGAGTATGGTGCCGAGTACGACGGAACCCTCAAGCAACGCCGCCGTTTTGTGCAAATGTATAAACTCCAACCGGTCTAATCCCACATCGGCGCCTTCGGAGCAAATATCAACAACCTGACCAGCGACCAGACCTTCGGACCCAATACACTTCGCGAGTTCGCCGATTGATCGGAGAATCCTGTCGGAAGAAACCCCTTTTGTCGCGGTGGCGATAACTTCGAAAGCTAATGAGAGCAACGCGTCGCCGCCGAGGACGGCGACTTCCTCGCCATAAACTTTGTGGTTGGTGGGTTTTCCTCGCCGGAAATCGTCGTTATCCATGCACGGAAGATCGTCGTGCATTAACGACATGGTGTGAATCATCTCGACGGCGCAGGCCGCGGGAATGGCAGTTAACTCGTCACCACCGACTAGTTCACAAGCGGCGATACAAAGAATCGGTCGGACGCGTTTCCCGCCGGCGAGAAGGGAGTACCGCATTGACTCATGAATCTTCACTGGTTCTTTGAGCGGAATGGCAGCGTCTAAGGCTTGATTCACCAAATCAGCTTTTCCCACCATGTAAGACTTGAAATCAAACACGGGTTGTAAATCAATTTCTTTAACTTTGGTTTTTTTTGGGTTTGAGTGGTCTTCTTTGGTCAAAATTGCAGAGATTGAAGAGAAGGAAGATGCAGAGAATGAGAAAGCAGATCGATGCCGTCGGTTCGGGCAGAGCAAGGGTGTTGATCTGGTTCTAACTGGGGCTCCATAGTACAGAGTTGTGGGATTCACAAGATTCATTTCTTTTTTGTTGCAGAAATTGAAGGTTTAGCAAAAATGGAGGAAAATGAGGGTTTTCTTGTTTGATGGTTTACGACAGAGTCACATAAATGATAAAAAGGACGAGAGGGTTGTCAACTTGTCATCAAGTGAAAGCATCTCGACGAGGGTATCTCCATAGGGGAAAGTGAATAAATATAGTAAACTGCGCTTTATATTTTTTTAATTATTTATTAAATATTTAAGGAAATAATAGTTTTATCGTTTACGTATTTGTTAAAATTTGTATTGTAAACGTGTAATCGACGACGATAATAATAATTTGTGTTTATCACATATTTGAAATTAGTTATTAAAATAGTTTTTAAACAACAATAAAATAAAAAAAAATATTATTATTAAGTAATTAGAGAAAAAAATAACCTAGTCTTGATAATTATATTAATGTAAATAATCTTCTAATTTTCTAATATAAATAAAAGACTAATTAAAAAAATTATTAAATAATCAAGACTCTTCGTCTAATAGAATATTTAATCTTAATTATTCATTTTTTTAATTCTAAGAAATCAATGTTAACTTTTTTAAAAATCAAACTAAAATTTACTTATAGGTACGTATTTAGTTATTTACTAATACATCCGTTCAATTGCATAATTGGTAACGTACATTCAATATTTACTAATATATGTATTCAATTGAATAATCATTATTATTTATTAACATGTAGGTACATTGAATATTAACTAACATTACCTATATTGGATAATTTATTATATATTATTATTTTTTAATTACATTTTAATCAACACTATTTATAATAGATTACATGATTTTCCTCTCAAATATACACAATATTTTTTAATTATGTTATGTAACACCCTGAATTTTATTACAATTTTAAACTTTTAAAATTGAACAAAAACATCATTGTTTCGATATTAGTTTACAAAATTAGGCGGAAGCTGTGAAAGATATACAAAAGTTGGTGTTACTTGTTGACCCGAATACACGACCATTAATTACAATAAACAAAATATGAAAATAATCATGTATTCCAAACATATCCAAAGGCAACAAGCTTCTCCCAAAAGCATCTACCCGCCTCACCGACATCATGCTACTATTAATCTGTGGATACGAACATACAAACATTGTTTTATTAACATAAGCTAGTGAGTGCGCCAAAAACAAATTAATCAGATAAACAAGTCATCATATCATGTAAAACAGTTATGGCATCAGTAAACAAATCACACAAGATGTGGGGACAAATCCACTTATACTTGTGTATTCCATAGGGGCCAACCATGGTCAACAAGTCTTCGTGGGGGTGTGTCCACATCTCCCGTCAAGGTGGGGGAAGCACGAAGCAGTCCACCATACAACGGTTACCTGGAGTGCATGCCCTGTTCACCAAATCCACTCGTGTTGCCCCGGGTTCCGTGGCTCGTCAGCCCAGTGAACCCACACGGTCATGATGGCTACTGACATACCCCTCCACTCTCTGCACCGATTCCTCAACCACCCGTACATCGCGGTTCCTCAATTGCCGAAGCCACATAAACTTGTGCACGTCTCAATGGCTAGGAACCCCATGGTATAGAGTACATATCACAACAGTGGTCCGGACCAAATCACATACCGCAAAGGGTCAATCATATCACAAGCAAGTTATACACAAAAGGTCACAACTTGCCAAGATCAATACAAAACATAGCATGCTTCAAAACAGGTGAATCACATATTCATTTGCATAAAATCATTATCATAAACATGATAATATCAATAACAGTTCACATTGATGCCATATATATACATAAAACATAATACATAAGAAACAATTGATGACTTGCACATTTAAAAGCATTTTATGTATCCGCAGGGCACAACTCACCTGTCTGAAGTGATGAGCATCACTTTCACTTCAATTCAAAGCTACAATCACTTGTACGAAGATCCTATGATCACAACACAAGGTTAACTTAGTAAAGTTAACCATACATTGAAGTTACACACGAATGTAAACTTAAAACATGACTTAAACACTTATTTCGGATCTTTCGGACTCCCTACTAACTCCCTAAAACCATTAGAAACAATCCCAAACCAATCACAACACCTGCAGCTCTTTTAAACACCAATTCGACCCAAAACTCAAGTTTTCCCAATCCTAACTTGTTTGCAGCATGTATAACGCTCAATAACACTTCAAAACATCTCAACAACAACATATAACATAATTTTAATCATCAAAACCTTAATCTTACCAGTTTTCTCCATTTTTGACCCATTTAACAACATTTTCACCAATTTCAACCATAATCTACCATAAACAACTATCAAGACTTAAAATCAAACATAATTTAAGAGTGAAACTTACTTGATTCAAGAACCCACTTGTGTTGTTGCTTTCTTGATCCAAATCAAACCCAAAAAGCCAAGAAATGAAGTCCAAACACTCAAATCTTGAATACCCACACTTGGTTTAACAAATTTCTCTTTGATTTCTTCTTCTTCTTCTTCTTCTTCTTCTTCTTCTTCTAAGTTTTCTCTAAAATTCTCTCTCTCTCCTCACCCATGATTTTCTCCAGATTTTTCTTGAACATTTGACTTGAATTGATGAAGTCAATACATATATATATATATATATATACATATTTACAAGTTTGGTCCTTAGTCTTTCTTCCCTTTGACATTTATTTACCATTTAAGTTTATACAACCAAACACACTACTAATGACACATAATACCAACAAAACACATAATTTTACTAATTCTCATTTAAACTTAAAATATATATTTATTTTCTAGTTTACAAAAATACAGGTATTACATGTTACTTACTATTTTGTATCATCTATTTATACTTTTACATCTGTTATTTGTACTCGTCCATGTAGTACACGAGTTGCTTATCTAATATATCAAAATTAGATTAATTAAATAATTGTTATCATGTTTAACGATTTATTACAACCGTTATCATAAACTAGTTTAGATAATTAAGGGAATGATTAATTAGGCTATTGTTTTAAGTGTTTGTATCTTATGCATAAGCACATGTACTACTTAAAATTATATAGTTTTAAAAATTTTAAGAGAGAAAAAAATTAAATGTTTTACAATATGATATAGATTAAATTGATTTCCTACCTCTTCAACTCTTCTCAACATTTAACTATGTGTCTATATAGATTAAATTGATTACATTTCTATATCGAGCTTTTGTAAAATCTTCTTACTTATCTTTATACTTTTAAGATTAACACAAATGTCTAAATCAATTAAAGAGACGGAGAAAGAAAATTAGTGAATTGCATGTTTCATCTTTTGATAAGTTGAAGAAAGAACTTGAATTTTCCTTTTATAATACAAGATCTAAATTTTCCTCATCCATTTGTATAATGAAAAATTTTTTAACCGTGCTTCACTGTGAAATTTTGAAACGTAAATATTTTGTTATTTAGATTGAATCTTTATATTTATCAAATTTGTTTTGTATATAAATGTTTTTGTTTATTAAAGTATGAGTTGTCTTATTATAGTTATATTCGTTAAGATGCAAAAATATCTAACTAAATATATTTTTTAGTATTACCATAATTTATAGAAAAATTGACCTGCTAAAAAATATATCTTTATATTTAAACCGAACATCATATACTAAAAGTTATAAAACAAAACAAAAAACATATGAAATCATTTATTTTAACTAGCATGGTAGTCGCGTAATGCGACGGTATCAAATAGTTTCTACTCGATAACTTGTTCATTTTTGGTATTTACGTAATACGGCGACAATAAATTTACTTTGGTAACATGTCTATTTTCTTTATCTTTTTTCTTTTTTCTTTATTTTTATGTTCTCAATCAACTCTTTTATTATTTTTAATAAGAAAAAAAGTCTTTACTTATAAAAGAGGGTAAATTGCATGAAAACACAGAGTGTAAATTAGTAATTTGAAACTATTTAAAATTTAGAGATTAAGAAAATAGAGTAAACTAACTTGAAACTATTAATTATATGAGCTATTTAAAAATTTTTAAAATATATGTTTATAAATTCTGATTATAAATTATTCATTTTTATGAGTTTTACTTCTATATATTTTCTGATAATTATGTTCAAATATTTATTACATAGTAGAATATTTAATATAAAAGGTTTGGTTTATGAAAATATTTTTTAATAATTAAGTTAATATGTTTGAATTTTTTAAATATGGAAGTTTAGTTATTAAAATGGAATATAAGATTTTTATTAACTTTATTTAATAGTTTCCATTTAGTTTATATGAGGGTAAATTAGTAATTTCAAAACACTTAAAATTTAAGAGATTAAACAAAAGGTTTATATGCTTTATAATATAGTATAGATATATAATTATAATACAAAATATAAATATTGAATAAATAAGGATGTACATCAAGGAAGAAAACATGTATATATTAATATATACTAGCAAAGTACCCGCGCAATGTTGCGACGGCAAATAATTTATATTTACATTATGTTGCTTTTAAAAATGTAATAATATGTTATTCGCGCAATTCAATATCACGAAAAAGTATCATATGTCAGTTTTTTATTTTTTTATTTGTATCAACTATTAGTTTTTAAAATAAATTCTAAAAGACATTAAAATAAAAAAAAGATTTATTTTTATGAAATAAGAAGGGAGAAATTAATAAGTTGATGTGGGTTGATAATTTTGTTCGTGTAAGATGGTGTTTTAGTGTTATATAGATATTTTAAATAGATAAAAAGTTAAAGTAAATTAGTAGAGAAAATGAAATTGTTAAAAGAGATATTTTAAAAGTTAAAATAAATTAAGAGAGAAAATGAAATGGTTAACAAATGGTATTTTAAAAGTCAAAGTAAATTACGAGAGAGAATGAAATGATTAAAAAAGGTATTTTAGTACATTCAAGTTACTTAAAATTAAGAGTTTTTAAGGTTATAAATGTATTATAAAGGAGTAAGATATATATATATATATATATATATTCATTTGAGAACCATTTTTATTGTGAGAACCGCGAGAACCAATCTTAGCCGTTCATTTTGGATAATGGAATTTATGGATTGTCACACCCCGCTAAAATAGAAACACGAGGTGTCACAGCACAAGATATCATCGCACAAGGTAAATAGACAATAACCATTATATTAACTTAACAAAAATAAGTAGTTCGGGTAAAAGATAAATAAAAGTTACATAATCGAATAAAAATTAAATGACATTGTCTTGTACGATACGAAAATAAAATAGATATTGTTTTAATAAACGTGACGATGAAGATGAAGATGCCACACATCATGTTTGTAAGCATAAGGTACCTAACGACGATCACCTGAAAGCACGGGTAAAAGAAAGAAAACGGTCAACTACTAGAGTTGGTGAGTTCATAGGTTTTTAATATATGCACAAAATATCTTTTGCATGAGAAAAGTTTAAATAATTTATGGAAGTTTTTGAATAAAATCCAAGTATGAAATAATGATAGAAGATGTATTATATTGCCCAATACGTTGCACATGGTAGTAATAGACTATGATGGTTTGTTGCTTGAGCCATTATCCAACCTAGCCGACAACCAATTGCCAATGATAAACCTAACGTCTATATTAAATGACGTTAGTAGTGGTAAAGTACATCTATAGTTCGTCAACCATAAATGGGAGACGTCGGAATCTCCAAATAGCGCTACTTACAAATACCATCGGCTCACTAGCGGAGTTAAGGAATAATGTCCAACGAAAGGGCCTTACAACGATCACCCAAGCACATCAAAGAATAATACCATAAGTGCTCAAAATAATATTTGAAATAAATAAAAAGATAGGCAATAAACTTTTCATGAAACGTATACACATGCTTTCACCCCAAAATAATATGAAATACGGTAAAAATGGGCTATGATACTCACTCGGTATGCAATTGTGTTCACTCGTAAGGATTTCTTGTTTCTACCGAAGCTCCTTTCCTAATATAAGAGGTATGTAGCTCTATTAGACTTATTTTATTTATTATTTTGTATTATTTATTTGTTGTTAACTTATTTATTAAATAGTTAAAGGTTGTCTCTATTTTTCCATAAATCATAAGTGTTCACTGAAATTTTCAGTTCTTTAAGTTGAACTTTAAAAATTAAAAACTGTAATTTAGGAGTCATATTAAGGCTTTATATTTTAATATAATCTTAATACATGTTTCTAGAGTGTCCAGTAAAAATATAGGAATTTATAATCCATGTTTAGTATTTTTAATAATTAAAAGTGTATAGGATGTTCACTGATCAGTGTCTGGATGACATGTTGTTACTAAAACGTCTGTTTAGGGCTCATACGACCTCCTTTTTACATGATTCAAACTGGGAATTAACCATGACTCAAAGATGAAACGTTTAAAGAAAAACTAGACGTATTTTGACCCAAGAATGAGTAAGTTACACGCGTTTAAAGTGTACCTTTTTAAATCTGTCAGATATCCAGATTCAACATATGTGTCTTTTTAAATATGTTTGAAGGATCAAAAATTCATGAAAATTAGTGAATCCAGGTTTAAATGAAAGGTAACACTTTAAACTAAGATTAGCAAAACGAATCAACTGATTTTGATACCTAGAACTCCAGATATAACAAAAACAAGTGGTGATTCTTGAGAAGAGAAGGAGGCAAGAGAAAAGAGAGGGGGGTTTCTTTTATTTTATTTATTTTTTATAAATTATGTGTAATTAGTTTAAATAAATTTGTATAAATGGTGATTTTATTTAAATCTTTTAATTAACAAAGTTTTAATTACTTTGATGAGTTTATATATATATATATATGTTTTATATTTTAACTTATTTATATTTATTATGATGTATTTAATTATTTTTATTGTTATTATTATTATTATTGTATATGATTTGTAATTCTTGACTTTTAATAATTCGATTTTTCGAGCTCGGGAAGGTTCTAACCATATAGGCGGGATTTCTACGAAATCTAATATTATTATGGATGTATTTAAGTCATAAATACTATTTTTAGTCATACTAGGCTTAAAATTAGAATTTCTAATGGCTAACCTGGGAAATTTGTTGCCGAATGTTACATGGATGAAGAGCGTGGGGGATTAAGTGTGGCAGGGTGCATATAAGGAATTAATGGGTGGGCAATCCAATTGAAGGATGGGGAATTGGACGGCTAAGATTGGTTCTCGTGGTTTAATTCTCACTCCTTCAATTGGATTGCCCACCCATGAATTCCTTAAACACCTTGCCACACTCAATCCCCTCATGCTCTTCATCCATGAATTCCACTTACCACTTAAATGGACAAGATTGGTTCTCGTACGAAAAACAATTCTCGTTTGAACTCTCCCCTATATATATATATAGTGAAAAGTTTATTTAAGAACCGTTTTTATTGCGAGAACTGCGAGAACCAATCTTAGCCGTCCAATTCCCCTCCTTCAATTAGATTGCCCACCCATGAATTCCTTACATGTACACTGTCACACTCAATCCCCCACGCTCTTCGTCTATGAATTTCATTATCTAAAATGAACGGCTAAGATTGGTTCTCGCAATAAAAACGGTTATCAAATGAAACTTCTCGTGTAAAAAGATCATAGGCAAAGCGCCTCATTTTAAAATTAGGAGAGTGTGTGGAATGAGACTCGAACTCGGGCTAGAGGGTTTGTAAGATAAAAACATTACCCTTTCAATTGGCAAGAATTTAACCGAAGTTGTTGCTTTTTTATTTTATATTCTTAAATTTTAATAAAAAGACAAGAATAAACATTGTTCATAACTAGTTTTAACTATTATATATTGTAATTATAAAATAAAATTACTCTTTTTTATATAAAAATATTTTAAGTAGGGACCACAACCCCTTTTGATCCGGCTCGTATGTCCCACGTCTAGATTACATTAATAAGAAAGGTTAAGGTTATATAATAGTAACCTACTTTTTTAAAATTATTTATGTAGGTAACTTACTTTTTTATTATCTAAATAGGTAATGTATTTTTTGATAATCTATAAAAATAGGTAACTTACTTGTTTATTACCTAAATAGGTAACTTACTTTTTGATGTTATGCATGAATCATAAATATATATATATATATATATATATATATATATAGAGGAAGGTTCATGCGAAAAGGACTTTATTTGCGAAAAATGCGAGAAGCATTTTTAGCCCTTAGATCACTTAATCAATGGCTATTAATATTTATGGTAATGTTGTAATTAAAACAAAATTAAATGGTAATTATTTAAACACTATAAGGACAAAAAAAACATTTTAATTGTTATTATCTATCCTCTCTCTCATCTCTCCTCATTTCCCTCTATTTAAAGAATTCACCGTGATCATTTTCTTTAACCTAAATCATTTTCTTTAACCTAAGTCTCTCCCTGCCTTTTACTTGTTGGCCGCCGCCACCACCACCGGAGTAAATCTCCACCATCACAGGTTGCCACCAGCACGAAAAGAACCACAAGCTCCAACCTATGCGGACGACACACCTCGTTTCAAAACCCTATTCTCTCTCTCTCCAGATGGTAACCGCCACCCTCTCATCGGAGAAACAAACGAGGTCGCCGGAGAAGGTATTCACTATACCATCACCTGGCCTTTTGTTTACAACCGAGGTCGCCGGAGAAAGAAACGAGGTCTCCGGAGAAACAAACCAGTTCGATCTCTACTAATCGCCGCCATCACCTGGCCTTTTGTCTACAACTGAGGTCGCCGGAGAAAGAAACGAGGTCGCCGGAGAAACAAACCAGGTCGATCTCTACTAATCGCCGCCGTCAACTCCAGATCTGCGCGGCGGAGAAACATCGCCGCCGCCCCTGCCAACCTTCAGATCTCCAGATCTGCGCTGCAACGTCGGACCTAGTGTTCCGTCGCCGATCACCTTAGTCGACCTCCACAGTCGCCAGATCCGCCGACCACCGCCTCCACCAACCACCAGGTTTAATTTTTTTTATTTAAATTTTATGTTTTTTTTGTTTGTCTTCATATGTTTTTTTTAATTTTTTTTAAATTTTATGTAATTAGTTAGTTTCCTTTTTCTGTTTTTTTCCTTGCATTGAACAATGTATATCTTGTCCTTTTTCTGATTTTTTTCTGTTGTATTTAACTATGTATATTTGACATTTTGGCATTGGTTTTCAATTTAATCATATTTAGTACGTTGTTAATTAGTGAACAGTGAGTAATAACTAGAGAAAATTGTCTGCGTTCATCATTGAATATTATAAAAATTTTAACAAAACGTTTATATCATTGGTTGTATTCAGTATGAATATCCTAAATTTATCTATAGTGTTGGTTGTGTTCTTTATCGAACACAAAAAGTGTTAGATGTGTTCATTATCGAATACAAATAAACATAGTGATTAAAAATAAGTAAGTGGGTATTTTTATAATTTTTAGTAAGTGTTCAATATATAACAAAAATATTAATTGTAATTTTAAGTAATAAAAGAGAAAAAAATTCTATCAAAATATTATGATTCATGGTTGAACACATATATTAATTATAATTTTCAGTAATCAAAGATAAAAAAATCATTGTTGAACATAAGTATAAATTCGTCGTTGAACGCAAATATTAATTGTAATTTTCAATAATCAAAGTTAAAAATCCTATCAAAATATTATGATTCATTAATGAACAGTTGAATATACGAAGAAATATCTGGTTAAAAAAAGAATTAATTTGGAAATAATAAAAACAAAAAAATAAAATCTAGAAAATGAATTAATTGGAGAGAGAAATTAATTAGAGAGAGAAAAATTAATTAAATAGAGGAGAGAGAAAATATTATTGTTACTAATTTACCCTTTTAAATTAAATAAAAATATTAATTATGATTAATTTAAACCACAAGATCAAAAACCAATCAATGGCTGAAACTGTTTCTCGCACTTTTCGCAAATAAGGAGCTTTTTGCATGAACCCTCCCCTATATATATATATATATCAGATATATTCACAAGACTTAAACTGATGGATTGTTATTGTGTTTTCAGGCAATCCAACTGTGATCTCTACTCAGGCAACCATACCACCAGTATCGATGCCCCTACCACCAGTGACACAGGTGATGCAGCAACCGTTTTATTACCTGTATCCACAACCGGGAGCTTACCCTTTTGCGTTCCCTGGGTTTAAACAACCATGCACGTATAAACAATTCCTTGACTGTAAGTCTTCGGAGTACAGTGGAAGTTCTGACCCTAACATACCTTGAACTGGCTGAGGGAAATGGTAAAGGCACTTGATGCCTGTAACTGTGAGAATGAATTGAAGGTGAATTACGCATCAAGAATGCTGAAGGGTGATGCGATGGTTTGGTGGGATTCAATCACTCGCCATTTTACTAAACAACAACAAGAGAGCATTACTTGGAGTCAGTTCCAAGAGAAACTTTGTGAACAGTATTGTGGTACGTTCGAGGTTGCCAAGATCAAGAAGGAATTCATGGATCTACAAATGACCGGAAATATGACAGTGGATGATCTGATTAAGCAATTTAATCAGAAGATGAGGTTTGTGAAGCACTGGGTACCAGATGAAGAATCTAAGATTGCTCACTTTGTTGGAGCACTACACCCTGATCTTCGTAGCGCCACTAGATGGGCTACTACTTTATCGCAAGCTTTTAACTTGGCTAAGATAGCAGAAGAGGATTTAATTGCCAGGAACAAGTGGAGTGGGGAGAAGATTGCCTAACAAAAGTCGAGGATCGATCATTATAATTCCCAACAGAGGCAGGGTGGGCAAAGCAATGGATATAAACAGGGAGACCAAAATAGGAGGTCGAATGTTAGTGGGTCAACATAGAGGGTACCGTGGTATAGTCGGTGAAAATCATATCACAATGGGCAGTGTACGCCCCAAACAAGGAGATGTGTTAAGTGTGGCCAGTTTGGTCATGATCTGAAGGATTGCAGATTCCCGCGCAGTGTTTGTTGGAACTGCCAGAAGGAAGGGCACAGAGTGGGAGAGTGCCAGGTGGGAAAGAAAGTTGGGTCTGGAGCAGGGGCGGGGACAACTGGGGGATCATCTTCAGCTGGTCAGAAGAGAAAGAATCCACCTACTACTGAGGGTAGGGCCTTTAAGATGACGGTGGAGGATGCCACCACTACTGACGATGTCATAACCGGTATGTTCCTGATTAACTCTATCCCTGCAAGAGTGTTATTTGACTCTGGAGCTAATCGCTCGTTTGTGTCTATGGAGTTTTGTGGTAGATTAAATATACCTGTTATTAAACTTGCTAATACCCTAGAGATAGAAGTAGCAGATGGCATGATGGTTCCAGTCACGACTGCTATGGCTGGAGCTAAAATTGATATTGATGGTGTGTGTTTTCCTGTTTATTTTCTTGCCATGCCTCTCTCTGGTTTCGATGTGGTACTGGGTATGGATTGGTTAAGTTTGAATCAAGCAAGTATAAAATGTCACAAGAAGTTGATTTCGTTCCTATTAGCGGATGGTACAAGAGTGATAGCAAGGGGTGAGAAAGCCGGGTCTGCAATTTCAATAATTTCGTGTTTAAAGGCAAAGAAAGCATTGAATAAAGGTTGTGAATCGTTTATAGCGTATGTGATTGATGGAAAGAAAGAGAAACAAGCTATGACAGACATCCGGGTGGTAACGGAATACCAGGAGGTGTTTCCAGAAGAATTACCTGGGCTGCCTCCGGTTCGAGAGGTAGAATTCAAAATAGATTTGATTCCGGGTTCCCGGCCAGTGGCTAAAGCACCGTACAGATTGGCACCTTCAGAAATCCGAGAAATGATGACACAATTCAAGACTTGTTAGATAAAGGATTTATCCGTCCAAGTTCATCTCCGTGGGGTGCGCCAGTATTATTTGTAAAGAAAAAAGACGGTACATTACGTATGTGCATTGATTATCGGGAATTGAATAAGAGAACGATAAAGAATAAGTACCCACTACCCAGAATTGATGATTTGTTCGATCAACTACAGGGTGCTTCTTTCTTCTCGAAAATTGATTTAAGATCGGGTTACCATCAAGTTCGGGTGTCAAAGGAGGATGTGTCAAAAACAGCTTTCCGTACGCGATATGGTCATTATGAGTTCCTAGTTATGCCATTCGGTCTAACCAACGCACTAGCAATATTTATGGATCTCGTGAACAGAGTCTGTCGACCATTTCTTGATAAATTTGTTATTGTCTTCATTGATGACATTTTGATTTATTCGAAAACTGAGATAGAGCATGAGCAACATTTAAGACAAATCTTGAAAACTCTGAAGAAAGAACAGTTGTATGCAAAGTTCTCGAAATGTGAGTTCTGGTTAAGAGAAGTTCAGTTTTTGGGGCATATAATTTGTAAGGAAGTGGTAAAGGTAGATCCTTCGAAAGTAGAGGCAGTGATGAGTTGGAATGCTCCAAGAACACCATCAGAGATAAAAAGTTTTTTAGGATTGGCTGGGTACTACCGCAGATTTATCAAGGATTTTTCTAAAATTGCGGGACCATTAACCAAGTTAACTCAGAAAGATGTGAAAATTATGTGGGGTAACGAACAAGTCACCTACCACCACCACATGCCGCCTACCACCACCACAGTCATCATATATCCCCATCAACCATCGCCTACCAACAGTACAAGTCACATACCACCACCACATACCGTCTACTACCACTAAGAACTACCCTCACATGTCCAAATAACCTCACCACCCCCTCTGTTGAAACCACCGCTTCCTTCACTGCCTCCCTCTGTTGAAACCACTACCACCTTCATGCCTCCCTCCGCTCAAACCACCGCCACCTTCATGATAATGAATCCCATAAACCTAGGAACCAAACTAATTGAGTAATAGCAACAAAGGACCCAAAATCGATTACACCCAGGAACCAAACTGAATAATACTAATTGAAGAACTCGTGATGATGAATCACATGAACAGGAAGATCAAGTCATATGAAACCCTAAAATTGATAGTCATATGAAACCCTCAAATTGATTGAGTCCAAGAATTCAAATCAACCCAAGAAGATGAATCATATGAACCTATGGATTGAGTCAAAGAACTCAAATCGACCTAAGAAGATAAATCATTATACCAGTTGATTAATACTTGATTCTCGATTCTAGATCCATTCTTCTGTTCATTTCGATTTCATTTCTTCAGTTGTTGTGGGTACCGCAGGAGTGAGGAATAGAATGGGAGAGAGAAGGGATGATAGAGGCTGGAAATGGTGAGAGGAATATGTTCGGAAATGGTGAGAGGAATATGTTCGGAAATGGTGGTTGTAGGACGAAGACACTCGTGGTGTGGTAGGTGCAGAATTATAGAACCGGCGGTAGACATAGAACTGGAGGTGTTGGGAATCAAAGTGGGAAGAGGGTATTTTGCTTTTATTGTTAATTTTTTAATAATAATTATTCATTAATAAAAGAAAATGCTTTTTGAGTTAAAGAAAATGAATAAAAGAAAGGATAAGGGTGGATTTCTCTTTTCAAATGCCACAAGGATTAACATTGAAATGAAATGTGTTGGGAAAAATAGGCTTATAAATAAATCCTCTTTTGTTGACACAAAAATATACAACTTGTTTATATAATTGTATGTATTAACATTAACATATGTGCACATATACATATATATATATATTCAATCAAATATATTCTCATCCATAATCTACAAAATAAGCTTCATCAAATGGCCAAGCTTCAATCGTCAAGATCCGAGTTCAAGTAGAAGTCGATGTTGAAGTCTCCAACAAATAAACATTCAAAGTCTATGAGCTTACAAAATAAATAATCAAATGAGTTTAAGTTTTTATAAAATAACTTTTATAAAAACCTTTATAAAAATTGAGAGAATTTTTATAAAAATCACAAGCTTGGAAGTCAAAGCAAAAATTCCCATTTTGGCAAATACTAAACACAATCTTCAATTGAAATAAGCCAAAACCATATTTAGCAAAAGGAATCTCCCAAAGAGGTAAACTTCCAACATGCTTTGTGCATTTGGTTTCCAAACTACCATTTTCATGATTAAATTCAAACTTAAGAAGTATGGCACTTACCCAACTTTTCTAAAGCTTCTTTTCAGTGCATTTTTATAATAAAAATGGGTTGTGTGTGGTTTTGGTAAAAGCCCAACGTCTATATGCACAAGGCTCAAAAATCTCCAGCAGTGCGACGGTCGATTCCACGGTCGACCGTGGATCGACCGTGGATCGTCTGGACACTTTTTGAGCATCAAACTTTTTCCTTATTTAAAGCAACTCAAGTCTTGTGTTTTACTCACCTCTTGCAATCTGAAAAAACACAGAATACATAAAAATCTTGTGAGCTCATATTCTTTGATAATTCAATCTTTCAAGATCAAGAATCAAGCAAGAGTGAAAGCCTTCAAGTTTATATACTTCATTACATTCATATACATTGGCAATAGTGTGAGGATAATCTCTAGCCTATAGAATTAGAGAGAAGTGATGATCAACTCTAGCCTTTCCAATTAGAGTGAAGAGAGGTTTATCTTAACCTTGTTTGCAAGAGTGAAGTGTAATTCTTGTAAGCTAAAGAGAGAAGTTGTAAAAGGTTTATCTCTACCTTCAAAGAGAGAAGTTAGTGGAGCAACTCTTGGTGGGTGAGGCCAAGGAGTGGATGTAGAGCAAGGTTGTTAACCCTTGCTTGAACCACTATAAATCATTGTGTCCAAACTACTTCATTGGTGATATCTTTCTTCCTTAAACTCTTTAATTACTTGCAAATATTGTTAAAAACTTCAAAAAGTGGGCATATAACCTATTTACCCCCTCTAGGTTCTAACAATTGGTATCAGAGCAAGTTGCTCTATACAATTTTTGATAAGTTGTTTAAATCTTCTAAAAATATTTTTTCAAAAATTTTTGAGTTGATAAAATGGGAGAAAATTATGTAGAGGGGAATTCTATGGTTAGACCTCCACTTCTTAAAGAAGAAGGGTTTTGTTATTGGAAACAAAGATTCATGACTTATGTCAAAGCCAAAGATGTTGATCTTTGGGAAATTATTGAAGAAAGGGATTATGTACCAAAAACCTTTGATTCCAAACAAGATGCCTTTGTTCCACTTCCTAAAGAAAAATGGGATCAAGAGGATAAGAAAATGGTTTCTAAAAATTTTGAAGCAAAACTCTTTCTTTACAATGCTTTGCCTAGAAAAGAGTTTGAAAGAGTATTTATGTGTGAAAGTGCAAATGCTATTTGGAAATCTCTTGTCACCACACATCAAGGAAATGCCCAAGTTCTAGATAACAAAATTGAATTACTTGTGCAACAATATGAACAATTTCAAATACTAGATGATATGAAAATTGATGAGGCTTTTGCAAAGTTTAATACTATTGTTACTAGTCTCAAGTCACTTGGGACTACTTACTCTAACAAAAAGATTGTAAGAAAGTTTCTTAGGGCTCTTTCACCAAAATGGAGGGCAAAGGTGACTGCTATTGAGGAGTCAAAAGATTTGAACATACTTCAAATGGATGAGCTAATAGGAAATCTCAAGGTGTATGAAGTGATCATGTAAAAGGATGATGAGATTGCTAAGCTAAAGAAAGAGAAGAGCAAGTCCATTGCACTTAAAGCCAAACATGTCAAAGATTCCTCTAGTGATGAAGGAGATGAAACAAATAGTGATGAGGATGAAGAGTATGCCATGATGGTGAGGAATTTTAAAAAGTTCTTCAAAAGAAAAGGAAAGCATGTGAAAGCTCCATTTGATCCTAAGAAGTACAAGCAAGCCATGGATGTCAAGAAAGAAAAGAAATCATCTAGAGAATGCTATGGATGTGGAGACTCTTCACATCTCATAAGTGATTGTCCAAAGGTAGCTTCAAAGAAAGGAAAATCACAAAGCCTTCCTAGGAGGTGCATGGAGTGATAGTGGTGATGAAAACCAAGAAGAAACAAAAGAAGAAAAATGTCTCATGGCCTTTGAGACAAGTGAGGTACACTCCGATTCTAGCTACTATAGTGACAATAATGGCCATTAATATGATCAATTATGTGATTTTAGCTCAAAAATACTTACTAAAAATGAGGAGTTAAAAAATGAGAATAAAAGTTTGAAAAAGGAAAATATCAAGTTGAAAAATGAAAATGATGACTTAGTTATAAAGATAAAAGATCTAGAAAACAAAATTGCATCTCATACACATACAAGCATAAAAGATTTGGAGAGTAAGTTAAAAACAAACTTGGATACAACCACACTGTCAAAATTTGAGAATAGTTCAACAAAGTTAGATGAAATGTTAAAGATTCAAAAATCATCAAAAGATAAGGGTGGCATTGGATTCTCTGGGCACTCAAACAACATGCCAATAAGTCACTTGAAAACCATCCAATTTGTGAAAGAAAAAGGGAAAGAAAAAATCCAGGACCTCCACGGTCGACCCACGGTCGATACCGTGCATCGACCGTCGGGTCACTGGAATTTTCAAAAGAACAAAAATGTAAACATTGTCTCTAGCTCTTCCATTTGTATCCCCAAGGTTGCAAGTAATGAGTTAATGAGAAAGTTGTATACTCCAACAACAAAGCATGGACTTGGATTTAAGAAACCCAAATCAAATGTGACTCAAAAACCAAAATACTCTCAATCCATAAACCCTAAGAACACATGGTATCATAAAAGTTTTAAAATCACACAAAGATGGATTAGAATAGGAGTTTTTGATGCTAACCATCCAGGACCCATGAAACATTGGGTACCAAAAGCTTGAATGAAAACTGCATATGTGTAGGGTTGTAGTAAAAGTGAGAATATGTCTCGTGAATGGATTCTTGATAGTGGTTGTTCAAAACACATGACCGGTAATAGAGAACTCTTCACCTCATACAAGGAGTATGATGGAGGACATGTTGTGTTTGGAAGCAATCTAAGAGAAAAGGTGATTGGTAAAGGTAACATTCTTCATGACAATATCAAATTCTTGAATGTTGAGCATGTTAGTGGTTTAGCTTACAATTTAATAAGTATTGGTCAACTATGTGATAAAGATGTAAATGTTAAATTCACTAAACATGAAAGCTTAATATGCAAAGATGATAAAGTTTTAGTAAAAGGTGTTAGGAGAAATGGACTATATACATGTAGACTTGGTGATAATCCTAACACACAAGTATGTCTTGCATCTATAATTGATAATTCAACATTATGGCATAGAAGACTAGGTCATGCCAACATGAGACTACTACAAACGTTGACTAGAAATGAGCTTGTTAGAGACTTACCAAATATTAAATTCGATAATCATTTTTGTGATGCATGTAAAATAGGAAAACAAGTGCATTCATCTCATAAATCTAAAAATGCTATAACTACAAAGAGATCTCTTGAACTATTGCATATGGATCTTTTTGGCCCTTCATCAATTCAAAGTTATGGGGGAAACTTCTACACACTAGTTGTTGTAGATGACTTTTCTAGATATACATGGAGACTATTTTTGAAAAACAAAAATGAAGCTTTTGACAAATTTAAAACTCTTGGCAAGAAAATTCAAAACCAATTTAGTTGTACGATCATTTCAATTCGTACCGACCATGGAAGAGAATTTGACAATGAAGCGTAATTTGGAGCATTTTGTGAAAAACATGGAGTTTCTCATAACTTTTCGGCTCCTCGCACTCCCCAATCAAATGGGGTTGTTGAAAGGAAAAATAGGACTTTACAAGAAATGAGTAGGACAATGCTAAATGAACAATCCATTCCACAAAAGTTTTGGTGTGATGCGGTCTTAATGGCTACATACATCTTAAATAGAGTCTTGATTAGACCAATGCTAAATAAAACACCCTATGAAATCATCAAAGGTAGAAAACCATCCTTAGGACATCTTAAGGTATTTGGTAGTAAATGCTATATCCTTAATACCAAAGACTACTTGACAAAATTTGATCCTAAAGCATATGAGGGTGTCTTCTTAGGATACTCCTTGAATAGTAAAGCCTATAGAGTATTAAACAAATCCACTATGGTTGTGGAGGAATCCCTTAATGTCACATTTGATGAATCTCCACTTCCTCCTAAGACTCAACCCTTAGTAGATGATGACAAATTAGAAAAAGAAGCCATAGAACAACAACTCTCAAAATTAGACATAAATCATCATAGTGTTCAAAACCCAATAATAGATAACAAAACCACAAGTAATGAAAATGAAATTAAAGAAAATAGGAACCATCCAATAACTCAAGTCATAGGAAACTTGAATCAAAGACTCACTAGATCCCAAGCCCAAAACCTTAATACTTTCTTTGCCTTTGTGTCACACATAGAACCCAAAAATATTAAAGAGGCAATTAAAGATGAAAATTGGGTAATGGCAATGCAAGAAGAGTTAAATCAATTCACTAGAAGCCAAGTTTGGGACTTAGTACCTTTACCTAGTGGTCACACAATAATTGGAACTAAATGAGTTTTTAGAAACAAAGTTGATGAAAATGGAAATATCACTAGAAACAAAGCTAGACTAGTAGCCCAAGGATATAACCAACAAGAAGGGATAGATTATGATGAAACTTTTGCTCCGGTTGCTAGATTAGAATCCATAAGGATTCTACTTGCTTATGCTTGTGCTCAAAATTTTAAACTATATCAAATGGATGTCAAAAGTGCTTTTTTAAACGGGTTTATAAATGAAGAAGTTTATGTATGTCAACCTCCCGGTTTTGAAGACCCCATTCATCCATCTTATGTATATAAACTTAGAAAAGCATTGTATGGCCTTAAACAAGCTCCTAGAGCTTGATATGATAGATTAAAATCATTCTTGTTGAAAAATGAATATAATATGGGTAAAGTTGATAATACATTGTTCACAAAGAAAAGAAAAGAAGACATCTTGCTTGTACAAATTTATGTGGATGATATCATATTTGGATCAACATGCCAAGACTTGTGTGATGAATTTTCAAAACTTATGCATAATGAATTTGAAATGAGTATGATGGGTGAATTAATTTACTTTCTTGGACCTCAAATAAAACAATATGAAGATGGTACATTCATAAATCAATCGAAGTATATTAAAGACATGCTTAAGAAATTCGATTTTGAAAATGTGAAACCAATGAGTACTCCTATGGCTAAAAACACACACTTGACACTAGATGAAGAGGGTGAAAGATTTGATAGTACAAGATATCGTGGTATGATCGGGAGCTTGCTTTATCTAACGGCAAGTCGTCCCGATATTATGTATAGTGTATGTGTGTGTGCTCGTTTTCAGGAAAATCCAAAGAAATCACACTATGAGGCCGTCAAACGAATATTCCGATACATTAAAGGAACAATCAACTTGGGATTGTGGTATCCAAAGTGGAGCGGCTTAGATATAATGTGCTATATGGATTCAGATCTCGGTGAATGCTACTTGGATAGAAAAAGTGCAAGTGGAGTATGTGCCTTTATTGGATGGGGACTTACCTCATGGTTCTCGAAAAAGCAAACATCCGTCGCCTTGTCAACAACCGAAGCCGAATATGTAGCCGCCGGAAGAGCATGTGCTCAGGTCTTATGGATGCAACAATCTTTATTGGACTATGAGGTACATCTATCCGAAATTCCTATTATGTGTGATAATAAAAGTGCCATTGATCTAAGTAAAAATCCCGTATTGCATTCTAGAACTAAACACATTAAAATTAGACATCACTTTCTACGTGATAATGTGCAAAAAGGCAATATAAGCTTAGAAAAAGTTACTTCATGCGAAAATATTGCCGACATATTCACTAAACCGCTAAAAAAGGAAGTATTTGACACATTAAGACTTGGTTTGGGAATGATGGAACATGTACCTTAAGAGATAAACACCTAAAAGCTGAAAAACAACAAAAAAAAATGCTATCCAGTGGCTCCACGGTCGATACCATGTATTGACCGTCGGGGCACTGCCAAAAGTTTGAGAAACACGCGGTCGATACCACGGTCGACCGTGTATCGACCGTTATACACCTGACGAATTTTAACCCTACCTTCGTTTTTTCTCTCTCTTCCCTCCCACTTTCATCCTCCCTCATCTTCCTCATCAAACCCTAGCCGCCATTTTACCATTTTACTCTCTAAAAAGCTTAAAAAATCATTACAAGTAAAAATATTTCACTTACGGTCGAAGGCACGGTTCTGCTCACGGTCGATCTACGGTTGAACACGATTTCTTCCTTCCTTCACGGACGATCCACGGTTTTCTCTCTCTCAAAGGTATAATTTTTTTTCTTTCTTCTTCATCTCCTTAGGATTCTATTTTTTTGCACCAATGAATCATGTGTATCTCAAGATTTTTGTTATTTTTTCATGATTGGGCTTGATTTTGGGAAGATTATTTAGTAGTTTTTGTTATAAATGGCTTAAGGATGATAAAGTAGGCTTTGTTTGGGTTTGGTTTAACTTTCGTAGTAGTTTTCTTATACATAGGTTTGTTGGATCTCAGATGTAATAAGATGTACATTAAATAAAATCAGAGTTTTCAAAAAGGACAAACAAAACCAAAAATTTTGAAAATCGTCCGACGGTCGATATCACGGTCGACCGTAACTCGACCGTAGCTATTGTACAAAAATCCAGTCCAACCACGGTCGATCGTCAGCAATCTGGAAATTTTTGAACTTTTCATCTTTTAGTATTTCAACTATTAATGCTCAAATTCACTTTATTCATGCTTCATATACTCCAACAAACACAAGACATCGCATGATTCATCAAAATTTTCAAAATCTTCTCACACTTAGGACACAACCACATCGTATGGACATATTCTCAAAGAGTTTGCTATATTTTTTTAAGCACACTTTCAAATATGTCTCATATATATTGAAATATCATATATCTAGTTCTAAATTTCCAAAACCAAACTCTTTTTCGTGTCATGACTAGATAAATTGAACATGTCATACACATTAGGCACATACTAGTCCTAATACTATATATTTGTACTTAATCATATAATCATTGTCTCTATAGATAATCATGCCACGTGTTCGCACATCGGCTTCAAGAAAACCCGACAACCCTACCCCTCGTCAATCCGCCAATGCTCTAAAGAAACGGGCCATAAACGAGGGTCGTGTAGTTGCGGTCAATCAACTTGACCAATATAGGACCCAAGCCACCTTTGAGGCTATTGGGTGGACTATTTTCCTTTCTCTCTCAAATGTCATTTATAAAAATCGTCTCTATGAATTTTATGCCTCCTTCATCTATAATGAGGATGATGAAGTCATCACCTTCAACATTGAAGGTAAGGACTTTACCTTCACTCTTGTCCAACTAGGTAGGATTCTACACATTCCATCCTCCGGCCTTAAATACTATCATACCGGTCATAGTCTCACAAACCTTCCACCCGCCTTCACCATTCCTGAAATCATTGGGTCAATTTGCAAACCAAATGTTCCCCACACCATAACCAATCTTTTCGGACGAGATCTTCTTCCCGAATGTGCCGTTTGGAACAAAATCATTGATTCCAATATCTTTCCCAAATCTGGGAATCATTCTGAAATAAGTGCTATTCAAGCTGTTCTTCTTCATGCTCTTAAAACGGGGACCGAGATCAACCTCACGCACATTCTTGCTAAACGCATGAGTGGTCTCGTGACAAGTCGTAGGGATCTTCCCTATGGCCGTCTTCTATCTCTTCTTTTTACAAATCTACCGGATGTTTCTCGCATTGTCTCAACTCCGGGATCCTCCATGCCCATCGACTTTGCGACACTTCGCAAGATGTCTTCCCATAAAGGGACGAAACGGGCACACTCTTCCTCTTCCGGAGATACGGAAGCCGAGATTGACAAATTCACCTTTGGTGAAGAGGAGGAAGGTGAAGCGGATAGTTCAATTCCTCCGGATTTCGGCATGGTTGAAGGCACTACCGATGAACGAATTGCGGCACTAAATTGCAATGTGAATGCTTTACGAAATGAAACTCGCTCTCTCCGTAAAGAAATGAAAGGGGTAAAGGGCATGTTGAGATCAATTATGAATGCTCTTAAATGTAATTCTGGAACCGATAGAGGTGAGCCGTCTCAATCATGATGGGATGTTTTATGATTACCACATTTGTCTTTCAAACAATTTATTTCTATGTATTCACACTATATGATATTTATGTTGGTTATGTGCTACAATATATTATGCTATGATGTACATTTTGTGGTTTGATATGCATGTTTTCCATATAACATGTATTGTGATTAATATTGGCTATGCTCACATCACTCGTGCAAGTCCTTGGTAGAATTTTGTATGTACTCTAACTCATCCAAATCAAGATATGGAGATCTACATTCAAGGGGGAGCTTATGCCAAGGGGGAGTCTCCTTTTTGTTAAGACAAAAAAGGGGGAGAAGATAGAAGAATATATAAAAGATAGTAGAATATATACATATATGTGTATATATGCACATGTTAACATGTTAAAGTTACATATACAATTCTTACACAAGTTATAAATTTTTGACTTCAACAAAAAGGGGGAGATTGTTGAGAAAAATAGGCTTATAAATAAATCCTCTTTTGTTGACACAAAAATATACAACTTGTTTATATAATTGTATGTATTAACATTAACATATGTGCACATATACATATATATATTCAATCAAATATATTCTCATCCGTAATCTACAAAATAAGCTTCATCAAATGATAAGCTTCAATCGTCAAGATCCGAGTTCAAGTAGAAGTCAATGTTGAAGTCTCCGAGAAATAAACATTCAAAGTCTATGAGCTTACAAAATAAATAATCAAATGAGTTTAAGTTTTTATAAAATAACTTTTATAAAAACCTTTATAAAAATTGAGACAATTTTTATAAAAATCACAAGCTTGGAAGTCAAAGCAAAAATTCCCATTTTGGCAAATACTAAACACAATCTTCTATTGAAATAAGCCAAAACCATATTTAGCAAAAGGAATCTCCCAAAGAGGTAAACTTCCAACATGCTTTGTGCATTTGGTTTCCAAACTACCATTTTCATGATTAAATTCAAACTTAAGAAGTATGGCACTTACCCAACTTTTCTAAAGCTTTTTTTCAGTGCATTTTTATAGTAAAATTGGGTTGTGTGTGGTTTTGGTAAAAGCCCAACGTCTATATGCACAAGGCTCAAAAATCTCCAGCAGTGCGACGGTCGATTCCACGGTCGACCGTGGATCGTCTGGACACTTTTTGAGATCAAACTTTTTCCTTATTTAAAGAAACTCAAGTCTTGTGTTTTACTCACCTCTTGCAATCTGAAAAAACACAAAATACATAAAAATCTTGTGAGCTCATCTTCCTTGATAATTCAATCTTTCAAGATCAAGAATCAAGCAAGAGTGAAAGCCTTCAAGTTTATATACTTCATTACATTCATATACATTGGCAATAGTGTGAGGATAATCTCTAGCCTATAGAATTAGAGAGAAGTGATGATCAACTCTAGCATTTCTAATTAGAGTGAAGAGAGGTTTATCTTAACCTTGTTTGCAAGAGTGAAGTGTAATTCTTGTAAGCTAAAGAGAGAAGTTGTAAAAGGTTTATCTCTACCTTCAAAGAGAGAAGTTAGTGGAGCAACTCTTGGTGGGTGAGGCCAAGGAGTGGATGTAGAGCAAGGTTGTTAACCCTTGCTTGAACCACTATAAATCATTGTGTCCAAACTACTTCATTGGTGATATCTTTCTTCCTTAAACTCTTTAATTACTTGCAAATATTGTTAAAAACTTCAAAAAGTGGGCATATAACCTATTCACCCCCCCCCTCTAGGTTCTAACAAAATGTAAACCATAAGTATCAATGTCGTAATTTTGAAGCACAAGGACTAAATGTGAAATTTCATGTAAACCACAAGGACCAAAAATGTAATTAACTCTTTAAAGTATAACTAATTGATCAACTGAGCATTTCTATTATTAGCTGAGCATCAATTATCAATTGAGCCTTTGCAAAATGATCAACTGATCATTTCCTTCAATTGAGTATTATTACTTCAAAGAATATAGTACATTCTGTTAGCTGAGTCGGGCAAAATATCAAATCTGCTCACTGTTTCACTTTGTAAGTTTCATAAGTAAAAGACAAAACATGTGTTGTTCTATTATGTCTTTAGATCTTTGTTTGTAAAACTACAAAACACTTTTTGTATCAAGTACGAGACAAAAAGGATAGATTTTATCCTATGAAACAGGAGAAAAATACTTTTGAGGATGAAGATCTCGAAGATTTATTACCTCAACTAAGTATGACCAGCAATTCTATACTTGGTAAAATCAAATCTAAAAGAAGAATGACCGTTGATAAAAGTTTAATGAAAATAATATTATTTTAATGTGAGTGGGTTTACTTCTCTGAAAAGCAAATTTACTTTACGCAACCTTGATTAAACCAAGTCTACTTTTCTCCCACTAACTTTACAAATATTATATTATTTTCTTTGGCCCTTTTGCCTCCTTCCTCTTAGCTATCTGGACACGTCAAAACTTCTATAAATTCTCATGCATTGTGGACATGCAAAATACTCTTTTACACAATACAACAGAAATCTCATAAATTGAGAAAAACCATAGAGTTAGCAAATTGTGTAGAAACAAACTTGTTCATGTGTTGAACACTCTTAGACATTAGTTGTGTTAGAGTTAGCTTGTCTATGTGTTAGACAAATTAATTGCCACCTTTTATTGTACGTAGAATTTCCGCTTCTAGTAAATGTAATTTTTGATTCATAATCAATAAAAATTATATAAAAGTATAATCGTGTGTCTTTAAGTTTTAAAAGCTAAAGTTGATATTTAACTCCCCCCTCTACAAACATTTGTTGTTGCGTACTCAATCTGGGACTAACACTCCTTTTGTGCAATAAAACCATTTTTGTTGTAAATATGCATATACCTCTTTCGTACAAACTTGAGAGTTTAAACAACTTATGCTTCCTCTAGCCTTTCTAAACATTTGCAATCATTACAAATGAGGTTTACCTAGGAATTACTTGTTTTTTGAAAATTGGGGCGTTATATGAAGATACTATTGAACCTGTTATTGAGACAGAGAATGAAACTGTGATAGAACCAGAGTATGAACCACTTCGGAGGAGGAAACTATATAAGAGGATAGCAAAGAGGAGGAGGAGAGTGTATGACAAGGATGGATGAGGAAGCACCATTAAGAAAGCATATCAATTAGACTAGCACATTGTATGGTTGCTTTTTTGGGTAATGGGTAGATATCACATGGGGAAGGACAGTTCAACCACTTTTTTTGTCTTTATAGTTGGTTTATGTGCAGAAGGGTACTAGTTAATATTGAATTGTTTATCTTGAAGACACTAACCATAATGCATAAAGTGTTGATAGAGCTTTAGAACATAATTCATCATTTCATTACAACATAAAAGGAACAAAACATGATTTTCATTGATACTTTCAATTCATTACAACATATTGATTCAAATCATTACAAGAATTAACAACATAACACTAAACATTACAAACACACATCCACTAAGGACCTTCACAGTTTTCTTGCCTTTCTCCACTTCTTTTTCAAGAATTTCTATTTTGATCTTGTACATCATTGAACATACACATTTTGCTCCCAACAAATCATTGTGCATTATATATACAAGTTCCTTGTACCAATCACGGTTGAGTTTTTTGGATCAATCCATCCAAAAAACATGCACTTTTTGTTTGGATCCTGATAAAGATTAAGCTTTTTTGAAATTAATCAAATAATTAGAGGAGAAAATGAGGACTGTTTACAATTACAGAATGAAGAAACCGAAATCACCTTGTAATTACGGTAGCCACAAAATCTCCTACCAGGCTTTTCTTTAGTCCATGAAATTACCTTTGGTGATGGTTGTTTACAATTACAGACCTTGAATTCTCCATCAATGGAGCTTGCGGGTCGATTAGAACATGATGAAGATGAAAGTGAGTTTCTTGTTCCCATCGCAAGAGCTTACGAGCTTGATACAAGAACTGTAACTTTCAAAGGTGAAAATGACTTTATGAAGCCTATAAGCCCTAATTTTGATGCAACCCGCTACTTTAGGTAAAAGAAGGAGAAAATGATTTTAAAGTAGCGAGTAAACAAAAGTTTATGATTAATCCGTTCAAAAAAAACTTTGATGGTTAAATCGAAAAGTAAGATAAACTTTAATGATTAAAGTAGCAACAAAAGACTTGTCAACCAAAATTAAGTAAACTATCCAACAAGTTTACATAAATCTCAAATTAACCACATATGTTACTCTCTCTTTTTTTGATCAAACAAATTTTACTTTCTCAAAATCTTTAAAATCACAAATGATAGTTTAGCCAGAAGTTGGCAACAAAAATAGAAGTCAACTATATCTACCCAATGTAACTGTCTCACGAGGTCTAGCTCTAAACAACTTGTACAAGTACATACAAGACATCATTCAAGAAACAAGTGTCAACTAACGTGTTATGAGTTAATAGTTTAAACAAAACAACCAACATAGCAAATAAAACATCATTTAATTAAAGGTGAATAAATCAAGGATTTATTATCCTTGCACAACCGATTAATTTCCAAAAATCAAAATAACCGAATATGCAATCCGAATTAACCGATAACCGAATAACACCCATATTTTGATTTAAGATTAAATCAGAAACAAAGGAGTTTGGTGAGAAAGGCCCTTTAAACTATCGAACATAGAATTACTATCATAAGGAATTGGACACATTTATTTTGCCAAAATACAAAGTTCAAGCCATTCCCAATCTGCCATCTA
This sequence comes from Dittrichia graveolens, assembly GCA_038502395.1. Classification (NCBI taxonomy): domain Eukaryota; kingdom Viridiplantae; phylum Streptophyta; class Magnoliopsida; order Asterales; family Asteraceae; genus Dittrichia; species Dittrichia graveolens. Next base: position 81,208,484 of record JARJIL010000001.1, on the reverse strand, counting down.
ACACTCTGAAGAAACATATCTCGGCCATGTAGTATACTTTGCCAAGCCATGAGGGATGTGAACCTTTGGGGACGAAGAGAAAGTTTGAGTGTGGAAACAAATTCATTTGACCACTAATGCCTTAAAGGACCTAGGGTTAATAATAAGTCTCCATCACCCTGGACCTTTGAACGTCATATGCTATCCCAAGATAACCATGTATAAGTTGACCGGTCGTCGGTCTCCATGCTAGAAAACCATTTGACACGTGTCATGAGTTTATCAAGGAAATTCCAAGATAACATGTAGCATTGCATAACATATGATGGAATTAGCCTAAATCTCCACAAGACTGTGAGAGAATTTTTGTTTCCAACCCTGCATTTTCTTTAAGACTTTATCAAGGATAGAACTGTAGAAATCTCCCTTACTTTGACCATAGATCGATTGCAATCTTACCCGTAAGCAAGTCGAGAGTGTCTATTGTATGCTCGGTGGCGTATTAGGTGAAGACGGTCACCTCTTTACGCGTTTTATTATTATACAATACTAAACTTTCAAGCTTTCTTTTTAAGATATTAAACTTTTAAAATACGATATTGTATACATATATACAATATACTATATCATGTTAGATTTCATCATCATATGTTTACTTCAACGCCGACTTCATTTAATCCTACAGAGTTGATTGATTTCAAGTTAATTGATCGTTTTAGCCAGAAATATGAATGAATTCGAATGTTTACCAATCTCGAGGGAGGTTCACTTGGAAATCGTTTTTATTGCGAAATCAATCTTGACTCTAATTAAAATAAATGAGTAGCCAATGATAAAGATGGTTCATTAATGCCCACACTATTTGGGGGGATTTTGGAAATTTTAACCAGACGTATATCATGGTTTGATAAATATATAAATGTCAAAAATACACCTATTAATAAACATTAATGATGGTTACAAATGGTTCTTGCAACTCTCATATTAAAAACAATTCTTAAATTAACTTCTCTCTACTTACCGATAACCTGTTAAACAAGTTTTTTAGTACATGTTTTAGCTTAGTTTTAATACATTGAATTTTTAATATAAAACAATACACATTCCATACATTTGAAAAAAAATTACACTAATGTTCTAAAAACCGGTTTTTTAATTGCCCCGGTCGCCTCACTAGGTCACGGGTCAACCGGCGAGTCAACCCGGTTTCTAAATTTTTTTATTTTTATATATGTATGTATGTGTGTATACATATATATATACAGCAAAAAAAACATTGGCTAACAATAGCAAAATAAACATAAACCTACAATATCATCAATCCAAACATAATAATTAAGTTCAACATACAATACTAAAAAGAAGGAAATTTAATCATCAAACAGTTGTCATAGACTCACAATCAAACCAAATTAAAGATTTTAAGACACTAGAGTATTGTATGCATAAAAAGAACTCCATCGAAGAGGAAACTCAGCGACGGAGGCTAATCAGATAGATGATAGGGAGTTTAGGATTAAAACTTAAAAGTTTTTTTAATATCAAACCGGGTCAAATTACACCGGGTTGACCGGCCGATCAGTCCGGGCCAGAAATTGCCAAAAACCGTTACATGTTGACCCGCTCTAAGCACCAGGTCCGGGTCAACCGGCTGGGTCGACGTGGGTCTTAAAACATTGAATTACACTTCTAACTTTTAATTTTCGTTTTTTAATCCTAGTTCGTATATACCTACAACACCCCCCCCCCCCCCCTCTTTTTCCCAGAAAAACCAAAAAAACATCATTTATAATAAATTATAATGCACAATTCCAAATAATACATCGTCTCCGTGTTTAACTATCATCCATTTCAAGACCAAAATGTGTCACATTATTAGATTCACATAAACGTTATTAAATAATCGGGGATGCATTCAACCTCAACTACTAGAAGCATTGCATTGTGGACCTGTTGCTGTTTGTTGGGTCAAAAACAGACCGCTCCAAAACCGACTCCGGGTTCTTGTATATACGTGTGTACACTGCGCAGGGGCTAGCATGTAACCAGAGGGGTCGGGCAACCTCACTCAAAGTTTAATTCTTTATATATTTGTAAATTAAATATTAGGATAACAGATTAGCTTATGAACCCGCTAGACAATATTCCTAGCTCTCATGAAAATAGCTATTTATCGAAATAACTATTAAAAACAAGAAATGGTTTACGAACGCTTCTGGAATCCGTAACTGGTTTTTCAAAAAACTCTTGAATGGAGAATCAAACCGAATAGTCTTGCAATAGAGTTCATCAGCTAACAGATTATTAAAATTCTATTATGACTAAAGTTATAACATAGTTATTTCAGTTTGGTAAAAATACCAGAAACAGAACAAGCAGAATTAGGCAGTAATTGGCTCAGTAGCCTGGTTTAGCCACGCTTTCTCGGATTCACTAAGGTATGGTGCCAGGATGTCTCTACATTTGGCATGATAGCTGTTCACCCATTTTATTTCTTCATGCAGCAGAAGGCTCACATCAATCAGTTTGATTTGATATGGTGCCTGTATAAATTAAAAACAAACATATAAATGCACAACAAAATCATGTAGTTATCTCGTTATAGCAAAAAGAAAGAAAAAATATACAGACACGCGAGCGAGAGATTTAGCAAAACTTACCCATGTTATGTGCTCAAATTCCAAGTAACCTTTATTAGCAAAGTTAAACTGTGTTGCAGATTCTTTGATTATAAGCACATTCTCTAATCTTATTCCGAACTTGCCATCTTCATAGTAACCAGGTTCTGTAAACAGAGTCCAAGTGAAGTAAAATCTCCAAAGCTAAATTTGCAATAAAATAGTATATTATGGTGAACGTATATATAAATAATATATTTTCTGGAGATGATTATTTTAGACATAAATGGAGTTTAAGCAATGGTAAAACTCAAAAACAAAGACGACTTCACAAATAAAACAAAGAAGAAATATAATTGAGTTGAAGTGGAGATGCAATACGTACCATCTGTTACGGTCATTGAAGCTTGCAGTGGAACACTCAAACCAGGTCTGAAACTAATTGAATGTGGTCCTGTTTATTGAGCAAATACGAGATGAATATTAACAGAATTAGGTGGTTTAGAATGTAATCTTTAGTTTAGAACAATGATAATAATAATAATAATAACAATATGTATGTGTGTATATAGAGATAACGCATTATTAACTTGCCTTCATGCACATTTAAGTAAGAGCCTATCCCATGACCAGTACCGTGTCTATAATCAAGCCCATATGACCACAATGGAACTCGAGCAAGAACATCAAGAGAATGACCTGATTTGAGTGCATATTTTAATTAGTCATTGTCTAAATGCAAGATATAAAAGTGCCAAAATAACAAAAATAGTAGGATATAAATCATATAAAATGGCATTTAACAGTAATACTTCAAGGAGGGCACTACGTGACCAGATTTGGAGATTAAACAGCGAGAAAAGAGAACAATAAAAGGTAAAAGTAGACCTGTGGTTCCATTGGGAAAACGTGCATTACCCAAAGCAAAATGACCCTTGAGAACCTGCTTGGAATAATCAAATAAAAATGAATTAACATCCTCAGTGACTTATAAAGAGGTAAATAAAGATTATTAAAAGTAAGAATCAAAACGGTAAAATCAAAAAGTAAGCCCAACATACCGCAGTGTAACATCTTTTTTCATGTTCAGAAGGCTTTCCGAAATGAACAGTTCGAGTTATATCCGTTGTCCCATCAAGATACTATGAAGAATAACACCATAAAATAACGTGGGGAATCATTTAAATTAATATATAAAACGTAAGCAACAGAAAATGCAGTGTATTGTGAGAAAACCTGAGCTCCAGAATCACAAAGATACATGCTATTTGGATCAAGTTCAGCACATGTTTTAGCTTCTGGTTCATAATGAATAATTGCCCCATTTGGACCAACTGATGAGATAGTAGGAAAGCTCAATCCTCTGAAATGCTACAAATATACGATACATATATAACTACATTACAATGTTCATTCAAACAACCATAATATAATAAAAAACAGCATGAGAATTTTATATATTATGTTACCTCTTTTGCTGCACGGAACTCCTCTAGCTTATCACTTACCGTCACTTCTGTAAGTTTTGCATCTCCCCTGTGCAACAAATGTCAACATGCAATATACGTTTCAAAGAATAAAAAAAACACAAGTGTCTAGAAAATTATGGTAATCTGAAGTCAATCTTCTAGAGGACTATACAGAGAAACTGTGTTCACATTTAGGAGTAAAGGGCAAAACCTACAAATGTTTTTTGGGATTTTGGCTTTCCGACTCCTTAAAGTAACCTGAAGCACCATAGATTTCCTGCATCTGGAACATTTATGGAAAGTCAGAGATCAATGCAAATCTTAAAAAGAAAAAAAGAAAACGATATGAAATTAGAAATGCATCATATTTGGCACTTAAAGAGCCTAAACTAAATGGTATACCTGTTTATCCAGCCATGCAAAGTATTGGACAATAGCTGCACCATCCCGAATATGTGCATTTTTTAGCCCCTCCATCTCTACAGGATTCTAAAACAAAAGGCAAACTGTTTAGCTACCAATTATCTCCACAAACCATAATCATAGACCCGAAAATAAATTAAAAAAAGGGATAATATGAAGGCCAAAAACCTATTTACCAAATATTACAAACCCAAAAAGAAATAAATTACCTTGAGAGATTTTGGAAGGGCCAAAGGTGACTGTTGCAGGAGGACCTGGTCAGGGTTTAATTTAGAATACAAAGAATAGCAGCAACGAGGATCAACCCAAATCTTATGGCTGTGATCTTCTCCTTCAAGTGCACCGTTTGATTGTGTTTCCTTTGCAGATGTCAGCTGATTGGATGAAAGCAAAGCCACATCTGAGCTCACTGCACTGTAATCTTTTACTATGATTTTATTTTCCTCCATATAAGTTTTAACCTACAGAAAATGAACATTTTTCATTTGAGGTATCCGGGAATAATAGAGATATGGATTATAAATGAACTTACCTCAGATGACAACTTTCTTTCATCCACATAAAAGAAAGCAGAATTTGTTGTTATAACAGCAAATGCATGAACAACAGGAGAATAGGACACGTCACCCCCGCGAACGTTAAATAACCAAACAACCTGTTATTTAATTAATATATTAATTAGTAACAAACATGTACAAAAGTGTAGCATGTCTAGCTCAGATCACAATCAACAAGTCAACATTGAAAGAGAACCATTATAAAGTTATATAGTATTACCTCATCAAGTGTTGTAATTATTATACCACGAGCTTTTTCCTTTTTGAGATTGTCTCGTAAATCCTTCAACTTGTCTGAAACTGAACGACCAGAAAATTTCAGAGGATGTACATGAACGGGATTGATTTCAGCTTGTGGTTGATCCTTCCAAACTTCATCAACCAAGTTTCTGGTTGTGGGAACCAAATTTTGTTGCTTTTTTGCAAACAAATTCTTCCATTTCTGAGCAGTTTCTACTGATATACACCAGAAATCAATCCCAATAGCTGAATCTTGAGATAAGTTCTGAGACAAAAATTGGCACTTCATTAGCAAAAAGATGGTAATGTTTAACAAAGACCAAACATTAACTAACAAGATGTTATACTTACCATGGATATCCATAAATCTACAGATGGGTCTTCTCCCATACGCATAAGCTTCCACTGGTCACTTAGTTGTTGTTCTGCCTGCAGAAAATATCGTCCATCCGTCCAAAGGAGTGCTTCATTCTTTGTTACAAGTGCCAAACCTATAGAAATTGATAACCAGTGAACACAGACACAAGGATGCAATCTTTGCAAGCTAGTAAAATGCAAAATCCGCTAAATCTTGTATATCAGTTAACTGACATGAGCTTGTTTCATATAACATCTAGTCAAAGGTTCACTGTTTACTTTCTGACTTATTATACATCATTTACAATATTACCCATATCGCATGTTAATTAAAATAAAAAGTGTATGCCAGTAAATTGTTAAATCAACATCCAGGTAGAGAAATTTCAGACCTAGTATCTTAAAATTTTAAAACTTATCCAAGATCCTTTTATAATTTGTATACCAAGATTGTTCCATTTAAGTACTTGTGACAATATTCAAAGCAGTGGAACAATTTCTCTTGAAGAACTTCGTAATGTGAATTTGAAAGGCAGAAAACAATTTGATTCACAATGAATTGAAATTGTTGCTAAAAAACAGTATCTTCGGTAAGTCAACTTTAATATAAGGATTGAAAAACGGAATCTATAAGAAAAAATAAACATGAACAAGGAGATAACAGAACCAACCAGCACTTCCAGTAAATCCAGAAACGAAAGCACGCCTCTTGTCTCTAGCAGATACATACTCGCTCTATAGCAAAATCCAACAAAAACATATGCACAGTTAGATAAATGCACAAACTAATCATCGGATCAATAAGACTCGAAAAACGCATCAACAAACTGACGAATGCGTTTATACCTCAAACAATTAGAACTTTAACAACAAATTGATTAAAATTACAACAAATCGGGATATGCGGAAAGTTGAGATAAACCTGATGATAATCTTCGGATGGAACAACTAGGGCATCGAGAGGTGGAGTATGTGAATTCATCAAAGATCTCAAAGCTGTGAGAGTATCCGCCATCGTTGCTAATCTTACGAGTTTCCTACCAGGGTTGATGATCGATCGATGATCGATGGGTGGAGTAATTAAGAAGAAGAAGAAGAAGAAGAAGAAGCAGGTTATGATACGACTTGTTTACTTGTGTATTTCAGTTGGGGAGTGAGTTTCTTTCGGAGATGATAAGGAAAAAATATATATTTTTTTGAAAATAATAACGATTTTAAGGGGACAGCATTTTTTTTGTTATTCGATCGAAGTTTAAATATTGTGTTGCTTCATGTATAATTTTATTGTTTATTTTATATGTTGCGTGTATAATATTAATTATAATTTATTTATTTAAAATTTACTTAAAAATAAGTAATAATCAATAATATTAATAATATAAAAATATAATAATCATTAAAATAATAGGTAATAATAATTAAATAAATTAAATTTAAATTATAAGTAATAATCAATAAATAGTAAATAGTATTAATAAGTAATAGTAATAAATAGTAAATAGTATTAATTTTATCGTATTAGAACAATAATAGTATTAATAGCAAATTTTAGGATAATTATTATTTGAACTTTTAGATTTTTAAACTTGTCCAAACGTATATATTTTAAAAGGTGATAATATTAAACATTTCAAAAATTAATTGGATAATTACCACTTTTGTCTATCATAAATAATCTTCGAATATAAACTAGATTAAATACCCTTATAATACACAAGTTACTTTAAAAAATAATAAATATTAAACATTAATAAAAAGATATTAAATAATTATAAAACACAGATCAAATGAGCAGTGAAAAATATAACAACAGTCGATGTCAACACTCAGCCAGCCGTGAAAATGTCGACGTGAGTGGGAGTGTCGACGTGACGGTAGAAACGTGGTATCATAATACAAAAAAACGTGATTGTATTTTTGTGCAAGTTATTGATTATTATTGTTACAATTATGGGCAATAAAATTAAGCATCTATTTGTTATAACTAAAATGAAATTAAAAATCATTATATAATATTTCAGAATTATAAAATTAAGAATTTGATTAAATTATATATATTGAAATATAAAATGTAATAAGATATTTGTAAATTAAGATCGACAAATACGATATTTTAGAATTTAAGAAGGATGTATATGAAATTATCTTTAAATATTTTGATTTAAATTAGAGTTAAAATTGAATCTAGTTTTGACCAAATGAGTAGTGAAAAATGAAAAGATATTAAATAATTATAAAACACAGATAAAATGAGTAGTGAAAAATATAATAACAGATGATGACAATACTCAGACCAACCGTGGAAATGTCGACGTGAGGGGGAGTGTCGATGTAACGGTAGAAATGTGGTATCATAATACAAAGAGACGTGATTGTATTTTTGTGCAAGTTATTTGTAACACCGGAAAATTCAAGCCATTTTTTTTAAATACGCGTTGCGAAAGCTTAGTTAAATTTAAACAACTTTACATACTAAACAAATAATTACAAAGTACAAACATCTGTTCTTAAATATCACAACATCTGATTAGGTGTTACTATACAAACTGGCTCGTTTCATTTTAAACAACATACATATCAAAGCGGGGTCAACTTCTCCTTCTCTAACACCAACAAACTCAAAAATGCAAAAACATCAACTGAGGGGAATTAGCACAAAGCTAAGTGAGTAGAGGTTAAACACAAACGCAAACATCAACAGTCAATATCAAAGCATGTAATCACATATCCAAGAAGACCGGCGGTTCAGCGCAGAACCTACAGCCAATGCCGGCCAAAGCAAAGGTTTACTGATAGCCCTTTACTGAATTGACACAGTGAAATCCCACTTTGATATAACGCATGCATCAGTAAGGCTACCACTGTTCAACCAACCAGTAAACGAGCCTAGCCCAATTCCACGTGTAGCTGACTTCTCAAATGCAACTCAATATCACCCAAAGAGCGCGTATCGGCCAAATAGTCATGCAACAGATATAATCGACAATCACAATCAACAATCAATCAATCTTCCAATCACAATCACATGCATCACATCAATAACATTAACCATAATCTTTACCATCCGCGATTAACGTCCACTCACCTTGTTTTCAACACGAACTCAGACATCTAATATCACTGAGTCTTTGGATTGCCTGAAAACACAATAACAACAAAATCAGTCTCGAATTCATTAACTTATCTATCCGCATATATTTTTATCTCAACAATTTATAAACACAAAGCTTGATACTAAACAAATAGTATAAATAACAAAACACATCAAATCCGATCTTAAACATCGGATTTCCAGATTGTCGGATTCTAAAATCCGCCGGATTCTAAGTCTCGGATTTATGGTTGTCGGATTCTGGCTTCCATCGGATTTACAATGTTTCGGATTCTTACACCGGATTCAAGTGTATCGGATTTAGGGTATCCGGATTTCATGACTACGGTTTTCGGTTTGTCGGTTTATAGAAATACCGGATTCAAGTATAGGATTTCATACTCTCGGATTCTAGAACACCGAATTTGGCAATGTCGGATTCATGGCTACGGATTTAAGTAGGGTCGGATTTGAGTTTCGGATTTCAGTGTCGATTTCTATAAAACCGAATTTCATCTTCTTCCTCAAAAACCACCAACTTCATCATCATCATCATCATGATTTAAACTCAGAACTTCAAAAACTCTTCAAAACTTACCAAAATCAAATGCAATCATTTACAAACATGAATTCATGCATCATAAACATTCTTTAACCATTTAAATCATAAAACTTAACAACACCCACTTAACAAGTATTGAGCTTAAAGCTCCATTCATGGTGTTCTACATGAATCCATGATTCTCAACAGATTTACATCAAAACAAGTAAAATCATTATATAAGCATATACCAACCTTTGATTTAGATTTAAGAAACCCAATTCTTCAAATCCGATTTTCTTCTTTTTCTTGTTGTTCTTGGCAGAGAGTTTGCAACACACACACTTTTTCATTCCTTTTGAAAATATGGCAGGTATCTTTCATGTTATACACGTATATACTTTTCATTAAAACCCAAGCATGAGGTGTACATTTCTTACAATATTTGCATGCATACGTATACATCTACAACATACATACATACGCATACTAACATACATACATACTAACACACTTTCTTTCTTTTTACCAGTTAACATATATTCAATTTACACATAATAATTCTAATTAATTAATTTAATCAATTGAGTAACTCATAAAATCATAAAATCACTTTAAACACATACAGTAAACCCGCTAATCGACTAGCTCGGGTTCGCGGGTGTTACATTATTGATCGTTATTGTTACGATTAGGGGTAATAAGATTAAGCATTTATTTGTTATAATTAAAAAGAAATTAAAAATGATTATATAATATTTCAGAATTATAAAACTAAGAATTTGATTAAATAAGATATATTGAAATATAAAGGGTAATAAGATATTTTTAATTAAGGTCGGCAAATACGGTATTTTAGAATTTAAGAAGGATGTATATTAAATTATCTTTAAAAGTTTTGACCAAGAAAGTCAAAATTGCATTTTAATTTTAATCAAAATGGATGGTTAAGATTTGATAATTACATTTTTTATTTAAACTAAATGAATATGATTATCTAATAGATTTTATTAAAGTTAGTCTTTTATTTATATTAGAAGATAAGAGATTAACATGCATCAAATTTATTAATAGATCTTAACTCTTTATTTAATAGAATGAATTTATTGCTCAATTTTAATCATTAATTTAATCAAAATTAAATATTCAATTTTGACTTTTTTGCGTCAAAATTAAATCAAGCTTATTAGAGAATTTTCATATATACCCTTCTTAATATTTAAAATAGTATATTTTTGCATCCTATTTTATCAATATCATACTTACCTTTTATAACATTTCAAAATGTTATATTTAACTAAATTCTTAAGTTTATCATCTTAAAATATTTTATATCATAATTTATGATTGTAAAAGAAATGCGAACATGTCTTTTCATATGATACCACGTTTCTACCCTCACGTCTATCCTCAACCTCATGTTGACGCTTGAACCATTGGTCTAGGTGTTAACGTTGTCTGTTGCCATTTTTTTAAAATCTCATGTTTTTCGTGTTCGATATATTTAATATTTTTTTGTTGATGTTTAATATTTATTATTTTTTAAACCGACCCGTATACACGGGTATCTAATATAGTTATTGTAATCTTTTAATCTTCTAATATAAATAAAAGACTAATCTTTACCAATTCAATTAGAAAATCCTAACCTTTTATATAATCTAAATTAGATCCTAATCGTTTATTTTATCAAAATTAAAAGCACAATTTTGATTTTAAAAAGTCAAAATTGAAACTTAATTTGACTTTAATTCAATTTAATTTGGCTTCTCTAATTCAAATATCTTATCAACCTTTCACGTAATCTAAATTAAATCCTAACCATTTATTTTATCAAAATTAAAAACTCAATTTCAAAATTATAAAGTCAAAAGCTGAAACTTATATTTGACTTTAATTCAATTTAATTTGAGTTCTCTAATTCAAATATCTTATCAACTATATCAATTTAGGAACGTAACTAAAAATCACATTTAGATCATTAACATATTACGTATTATGATTAAGATATTTAGTTTAATACTAACAATTCTTTTGGTCAAAATTAAAAACTCAATGCCGACTTAAAATGGTCAAAATTGAAACTCAATGTTGACTTGAAATTAATTTAATTTGAGTCAGATGATTTCTCTAATTTAAATTTCTTATCCATTACATATTTTAGAAATAAATTTATGTAAATCTTAATATACATCAATAATGGATATATTACATATTCAGATTCGGGTTCATTATCATTATCAATCTTTATTATATATAAAATACAAATATTATCGTAATTAAATTTTGTATTCTTCTTAAAGTAGCCATCATTTACTTTTGTATATTGCCTGAAATTAATATAATTTTTTCAACTTTTAAGAAAGTCTTATATTAAGCTCTTATTTTGTTTATATAAAACAAACATATATTTATCTTAGGGAATATAAAACAATAACTTTACATAAATAATTATAACTACTCATGTAGTTATACGGGAATCTAAACTAGTTAAATAATATTTAATTAATCAATAACTTAGCAATAACCTTGCTAGACAACCGACTAGCATGAAAGTTCCCAAACTCCAAAGGGTCTATCTTTTTGGGAACCAAAGTAAGAAAAGAAGTGTTGCAACCTCTTGCTAAGTTACTAGATCTTTTTAAATGAGTAATAGCTTCACAAATAGTCCCTTTATAATGCTCTACAAAATTTCTTGATAAAGTTAAAATTCATACCATGACGCTTTGAGAGTTGAGACCTTCATATATAATTCCATACTGCAACCCTCAGTCTCTTGAATAATGAAAGGAGATTCAAGGGTGGCTGCTTCTTCTACCCAAAGTCTTTTGAAAAGATTGCTCTTGAATGACCTTAAAAGTAAACATTATTTCACATGTGTCTTTCTGTTAGGAAGATAATCACTTTACCCTAATAATTAACTCTGCCTATCCTAAAAACATAGAATTTGATGATAACCAAACCCTACATTCAGTATGACTTATAAAGAATTCAAACATGTGTTGTTTGGATTAGATTCTAGAAAATATGCTAAGTATGAAACTATCAGCTGATTATCAGATCCTACTCAATGTATCAGCTAAGGAGTATCAGATGAGGAAAACAAGTGAAGAAGACCATCAGCTAAGGAAAGTGATCTATCAGCTGAGTGAAGAAATTCGATCAGCTGAGTGCCTACACCATCAGCCGAGTGAACATTGGATAAGCTGAGGCCCAGAGCATCAGCTAAGTAAGTCTCTTCTAACACAAGTCATCTTTTTACATAAACTGATATATTTAAATGATCAGCTGAACATTCTTGACCAACTGATCATATCAATACATGAGCTTATGTCCTCCTAAGATAACTATTGATCAACTGAGCATCCATATGATCAACTGAGCAATATGTATCAACTGAGTCCTAGCAAAAATTGATCAACTGAGTAGTGAAATTTAAAGTTCCTAGTACTTTCTGTTAACTGAGTCGAGCAAAATGTCAAATCTGCTCTATCTTTCAGATTGTAAATGTCATATGTAAAAGGCAGAACATGTGTTGTTCTTTTATGCCTTAGATCTTTGTTTGTAAAAGTAAAAAGCACTTTTTGGATCAAGTATGAGACAAAAAGGTGTAATTTTATCCTCTAGAAAAGGAGAAAGACACCTCAAACAGACGAAGATCTTGAAGATTTGTTTCAACAACTAAGTATGGTTGGCAATCCCATACTTGGTAAAGTCAAATCAAACAGAAGCATGACTGTTGTTTAAAGTACAAGCATGGAAAGGGAAAGAAAGTTCTACACGACAGAAGATGTGAGTTTTAATATTTTATATTGTGAGTGGGTTGCACTTTTTCAGAAAAGTACAATTACTTTTATCAAACAGTTGATTAAAGTAACTTTACTTTTCACCCACTACCTTTACAATTAAAATATTATATTTTCACATACTCCTTGTCTCCTTTCTTCATACAACCGGATACGCCAAGACTTCTATAAATATACATGCATGGTGGACATGCAAAAGTGTGAAGCTTCTACACAACACAAATCAATCTCATTAGTTGAGATAAATTTGTAGAGTTTAAACATTGTGTAGAACCAAACTTGTTCATGTGTTGAACACTCTTTATACATTAGTTGTTTTAGAGTTAGCTTGTCTATATGTTAGACAAATTGATTGCCACCTTTTATTGTACTTAGAATTTTTCGCTTCTAGTACATGTAATTCTTGATTCAAAATCAATAAGAATTATATAAAAGTATAATGGTGTGTCTTTAATTTTAAAAGCTAAAGTTTGTATTCAACCCCCCTTCTACAAACATTTGTTATTGCGTACTCAATCTGGGATTAACACTTTCTCACACATAGCCTTTCATACATACTATGAATGACCTTAAGGATGCGTATGATATAGGGAATGAAAATGTAGAGAAATAAGGGCAAAGAATGGAATTGTAGAAAAAGAAAAATTGTCTGGAGAATGAAAATTGAATCTTATGTTTGGTAGCACAGAGATTTAAGCAGAGTAATATAAGAGAGAATCTTTGTTTGGTACAACATGAAATTCAACAAAAAATTAAACCAAAACCCTAAACACCCTAGTGAAATTGTTAAAACAGAAATAAAGCTTTGTATAAACAAATTAATGGTCAGGCATCAAAGGTATGAATAAACAAATCGATAGATCAAACTATGTATAAACAAATGTAGATTTGAAATCATAGTTCATAGTAAATGTTTAACAAATCGATGGAGAGAGATAGAGACAAATACCTTACTGGAGCTGCTGGAGAGACGCCACTACCACCGTAGAAGAAGAACCCGACGCAGCTGACGGAGACGCTGCAGATGGAAGAGGAACCCGACGACGCTGAGGCGGCGTCAGTTTGGTAGAGGTGGAATCGGTTTGGTCGGTTTGTTTCTCTGGAGAGTTAGCTTTTTCATTTCCTTTCATTTCTTCACTTATGAAGGACAATTGAAACTAGAGAAATGGAAATGTGTTTTTCCATTTCTCCTTTTCTCAGCTACAACCAAACAAGAGAAATGTTTCTATTTTTCTTTCTCTATCTCCAAATCTCTATACCAAAAACCCGTATTAGTAAAAGGTGCAAGAAGTGATATAAGTTTAACACGTGTCGGTAAGAGTTAACTAAATAGGTGGTAGAATATAGGTCTACGGTATCAAGTATCAATCAACTATAAGCGAAATAATTAACACAATAATCAAACTCTCAATATATGTATATGCAACTGAGACGGCTTAATTTAATTGCTTAAATGAAATAGAGTTTATTATATTGTTTATATACCCGAAAGGTATTTACTAAATCTAGCCTATACTTCTAAAAAATACAACTAGAAGCAAACTTTTAACTAAAATATAAAAGATACACAATTTATGTTCTAACATAGACTCGCCTTCTAGACGGCATCGCCGGTATGCTAAAGTTTAACTAAATAACTTCTATGCATGTCTACTACATTTTCTGTCACGTGAATTTTAACAAGTTCTTTTGTTCTTGTTAGGAACTAGTAGATCAATATAAATGTTAAATAATTCTTTAATTAATTTGGTTATACATTAAATTTGCAATTTCTTACATGCGTAGTTGAAAATTAGTGGATTATATCAACTATTTTCTTTTTTTTTGGTAATGAATTAACGAGATATTGATTGTGAATCAAGGATATATTTGATGCGTCGCAAAAATTATAAAATGCTATGCGTGAAAAAGTTGTCTATCACGAAAAATTATTCTACATCAACATCATTACCACAAAAAGACTTTTAGCTAGGCTCGGTTATTTACGGTCTTCAAGCTCAGTTTTGGTCAAGGGTCTGAAGGGAGGAGCGGTGATTCAAGCTCGGTTAAAAAATTGAGTCTGAATGTTACTTTTAAGCCGCGTTTTATGAAAAACAGAGTAGGTATGTTTCCTTATAAGATTCAAATATCCGCTTTTAAGCCATTTTTTTGGTTAATAAACCGGGTCTGAATCTTTTCGTTTTGAAAAAAAATTATGTTTTTTTGCCGTTTCCTACTATCTTTGACCAACAATACTTAACCCAACTATCAACATAACAATTGTCTATCATACAAGAACTACTCATTGATAAATAAAAATGCATAACATAATAAAGTAATGAAATTCTCAAGCGGAAACATAATGATGATATGAATATATTACCATTCGAGGAATAAATTCAGTGGCACTAAAAGTCTAAAATACAACAGAAGTAGAAAATTAAATTTGAATTTGTTCGATTAAACATATTGTTCCCTCTTGTCACCATGCTTCATAAAGAAGACAAACATCAATACATATAGCATCTGCAAAGATACAAATAGCATCTGCAAATTAAGAGAGTAAAAAAAATTATTATGAATAACCAAATTACCTATTGCTCCTACAGTACCTTAAATTATTATGAACTAACCTAAGACACCTTATTTGATTCCCTTTTTTGGCATGAGGTTTTGATGTCCCAAAACACTACCAATCAACTCTACACTTGTACAAAAACAAAAGCAAACACAAAAACAAACACTCAAGAACAACTTACTAGAAGGCTACAAAAACACCAAAAGAGTTAAAGATCGACCAACCAACTCGACAGAAGACATTTGATTGCAATGAACAACTACACATCAACATGACCAAACCCCAACCTGCACCCCTTGAAAGAGCATAAAAAACAGTCCCCATACTGATCACATCCGCTTTAACTCTTCTAATTCCATAAATTGAAGCATAGTTTAAAGTTTAGAACTACTTCTAATATCACTATTTAGTACATATAACATCATATTGTGTTTTAGAGCTTGATTAATAGATGTTTAGAGTGTGAATCAAGTAACAAACCCGACCCATTATATAAATAAGCAGTTAATCTACTTAAAACAGTTAATATGAAACAATTGATATACTTAAAATCAGACCAGCATGACTAATATTTATTACGATAAATAGGAAATCATATATGCTTGCAATGAAATGATTTTCCTTAAAGAAGTTAAAATTAAACTATCAATATAATTTATACCTAAATAGGAGGAAAGCAAGTCATCCCAAGCCTCCATTTGACCCTTCTAACAGTTACATAATCAACAACCTAAAAGCCAAGATGCAAGGACAAAAACCAACTGCAAAAGCTCAACACTGCAGTGAGCTTAAAAACAACTATGCCGAAAATATTACATCACAACATAAGCAAAGGAAAATTGGCCCGTAACAAGTTAATATGGAGTAGGTCCATCCGTTATTCTTCTTCTTGAGACATCTGAAGCATAGGATGAATGAATCTTCATCAAGCCTACATATACAAAATACAAACGGACCATTTCATGGTTCTTTTACAATTAACGATTTACGTATGTTTTGATTGCATTCTGAACAATGTCTACTTTAATTTTAAACAAACAAGGCAAAACAATGAAGCAAAAAGTAAAATAGAAATAAGCAACATTAGGATTATCAAGCACATTCAAACCAAAAAATACAATTAGAAGATATTAAAACTAAAGATTTAAATTCATTCAAATTAGACAAGACCATAATTGTTGTTAATTTGTATAGCAATTCAGAGGTATATTGAATGCTTCTTTAAACTATTTACATATCGAAGCTACAAAACACTAACCTAAATGATATCGTAATCGAGAGGTACAGATTGCAAACAGCACGCAAAAATTGAAAACGTACAAAAACACGCACAAGCCCTTTAGAGCCCGGTTTTAAGTGTTTTTTTTAGAAAACCGGGTCTGAATATGAAGGATTGAAAGTATTTTTTGTAGTAGTGCATGTATTAATAGTTTATGCATCATATATATGTTAATATCATTTATGTATAAATGTGTAAAAGGTTGTGTTTCACTGCCTGATATTTTAGTGCACCAGTGTTGTTAATATATGTGTCCTACAAACCCTTTCCTCCAACAGTACGTACCATTACCAATCAAGAAACTAAAGTCTATACACCCAAAGAAGTTTGCAAGATACAAACTTCCACCAAAACCCAAACTCACATGAGTTATACAAAGAAAGCCGGCCAGCAATAACAACCAAAACCCAAACACACATGATCGAGTTACATCTAGGAGGAGATCCTTAATTTCCATGCGAACTTGAGCCCGATAATCTATGTTTTATAACACACTTTGAAATAAGTCTAATGTGTACTGGGATGCTAATCTTATTGCTGCCAGTAGAACATGTGCACAGGAGTGACATTTTAGCGCTCGCCGTAGTGTAGTTCATGAAATGTTAATCTTACTGCTTTTAATTGAGCACGTACACAGAAGTGACATTTTAGCGCTCGCCGCAGTGTAGTTCAATTCGAACAAATATGTAATTATGGTTGTTTTCCTATTTTTATTTACGAAAGATTACAACTCCCACCTAAATTAGTTTCTAAAAATATAATTATGAGTAAATTACTTCACTGATTCTTTATATATATACATATATATATACTAGCATCGTACCTGCGCAATGTTGCGGAGCCGAATAGTTTTTGTTTTGTAATATGTCGCTTTCAATAATGTAATGATACGTATTGCTTCCGTAGGTTCTGGTGAGCTCCTCCGATGATCTACAAAACAGACAAAAGGTTAGCCTCGTCACGGGTGTTTGGACCCGTGACCAAGCTCGGGCGTGCGAGTAAGTATGTGTGTATGTATTAATGGCGAGGGAGTAAATGCAGAGAATGTTGTATAGAGATATTAAATGAGGGAGAGCATTCTGCCCTTGTACCTATGAGCTCTGGCTCTTTTATAATAATTCACCCGGTCCTTGTCCAGAGGTTTTGTCCGATGGTTATGTGATCTAACTGGTCCATAGACGAAAGTTGGTATGTACAGGTCTGCGACTTACTGTGCCTGCAATTTACTGTTTGCTGCGTATTGTCGGGTGGCGGCCGCCTTCCTATTTAACGCCTCCTTACTGAGGATCTCTCCAAGCCATGCTTGGAGATTTGCATGGAGAACATGTGTGTATTATTTAATTCGTAAATGTTTTTGGCAGAGTCTGTGGAAGGTTTGTATGTTCCATCGGATGGTCCAACCTTCGGACCATATGTCATCAAGTCCCCCAGTGTGAGGATTCTTTGAAAAAAACGTTCTTCTGTTTTTGAAAAAGAAAGGTCAGACTCATAGGTGAGATTGCTACACGCTTTTAATGGTATTTTTGTTGTTTGCTTTCTCTCTCTCTTTTTTTTTAAGAAAAAATGTGCAGGGGCACGTGTCTAGCGGTTATGGAGAGGACAGAGAAAAGGGCATCTTCCCTATGCAATGATGATCTGACTTTGAAGTGATGGTGTGGCAGTTATATTTTGAATTTTAAAAGAAGAGAGAAGGAGTAAAAGGGGCGCCGGTTTCAAATTAGTTTTTCTTTCTCAGATTTCGTCGATTTCTCTCTAGAAACTCCGCCATTTTTTAGGGCTTCACTTTCCATTCACCGTCGTCTTCTCTCAGGTTTGCTTCTTCTTTCAATGTCATTCAAAGAAAATTTAGGTCTAATGCGTTCTGTTGTCGATGAGGAGTATCTAAAGTCTGTCTGTTCTTCCTATAATATTGGTCCTGCTTTCGATCCTCGTTGTTCTTCATCTTCTTAGACGATCAGGGACCTTCCCGTAGGGTATATTGGTTTTTATGTGGACTGGTTTGACTTTGGTAACTTGCGTCTTCCATTTTCTGAGTTTTTTCTTGATGTCATTAAGTATTTTGGGGTTCATTTGTCACAACTGTCGCCTTTGGGGGTTATTAAGATTATTAGCTTCGAGGTTCACTGCCGATCATCGAAGGGTGTTCCCACGGTGACCCTATTTCGTAGATTTTTCAAGTTGGGTAGGGCAGGCGATTGGATTACTATTGAGAAGCGAAAGGCTCCATCTCCGACTTGCATTCTGAGTTACCCCGATGGGTTGAAGGGTTGGAAGAATCGGTTTTTCTGGGTTAAGGAATCTATAATTCCGTTTAAGATGGTTTGGCGAGATCGGAGTATTCCTGTTACTGATTCCATCCCTCATGACTATGAGATTGATATCGACTTATTTGATTTATTGAGATCGAACCCTATCAAAGTTCGTACTTTCCCTGAGGAGGTGTTGATCGTGAGTGGCTTGAGTTCTTCTGGTTCCCCGGAGTCTACTGTGCTTAGGCATAATCTTTGTTCTAATTTTAGTTGTATTGATGTTTTATCGCTTCTTACCTTCTTTCTTATTTTTCTTGCAGTGATGGATCTTCTGGAATTTCTTCAACTACCGTCGTTTGACGAAGAAGAGACAGATGGGATGAGCGATGCGGGGACCAAAGCCGTTGTCGCTGTTGAGGATGTGACCTCGATTGGCCAGAGGGTTGTTCGTCGGTCTAGGGAAGCTTCTGCTGTTGGTGAGCCAAAGAGGAAAGTCGTCGTGGCTGTTGGGGCTGCTGCTGCGAAGAAAGTGAGGAAGGATGAGGGTCCTGCTGACGTGTCTGTGCCCATGGAAACTTTGGATGTTGATAGTGATGGAGAGCAGCCTCCTGGATTCGAGGTGGAAATTGCCGGGGCTTCTCCAAAGGCTGTGGATGTTGCGGGTTCGAGCAAAGTTACTCCTGTGAAGGGCAAAAGGAAAGTTCAACGAAGGAAAAAACCTGTTTTGAAGAAAAGAAAAGTTGTTCATGACGTTTCTTCCAGTGGAGAAAGTGGTTCATCTGAGGGGGACTCTTCTGCTTCTCTCTCTGATCTTCCCCCCATGGATGAGAAGTTTGCTGAGTTCTTGTTTGTTCCCCTTTTCGCAAGTTAATAAACAAATCCATGTTTGACAATGCCAGGGCTTGTAAGGATCTTCTTGAGGGTCTTCCAACTCCTGCGGAAGCAAGGAGGATGTCCTGTGTTTCCAACTCTTTTCTAACAAATCACTTGTATTTCTTCCTTTCCCAACTGTGTTTGATTGCTCCAGAGATTAAGAAAAGGTGGTCTACCCTTTATTACGATTCCATGGAGCAGGGGGAAAAGTTAGAGGAGCTACGGGCCAAGAATGACTATCTGGAGGCCAAGGTCGAATCTAGTGAGCAGGCGTTGCTGAACGAGGTGATGTGGAAGAAGAAGGTTGAGGATTTACAATTGGAGTTGCTGGTGAAGGAGAAAAGGTTGAAGGAGGCTGCTTCGGAGAAGGAAGCATTATTAAAGTGTGGGCAGGATAACATTCGTTTGTCTGAGAAGGTGGAGTCCTTGGAACGTGGTATGGCTGCTGTGTTGGAGGAAAGGTCGTGGTTGGCTCGTGAAGGCTTTGGGCATTTTCTTTGCAAACTTCAAAAAAGCTCCGAGTTCCTTTCATCCCTTGGTTTGTTGCAGAAAAAGAGCTTTCTTGCAGGTTACCACAAGAGTCTGGTTTCTGGGGAGCGTTGCGTGAAACGTAATATGCCTATTACCGGTGCTGCACATTTTGATCCTGAGGCCCAAAAGAAGCTGAGCAACGCCATGGGTGATTTCGTGCGCACTTCGTATCCTTTTGCTCAGAAAGTTGCAAGTCATGCCAACCTTCCCCTGGAGCAGTTGAAGGCCTTGGAGACTGAAGGAGGTGCGGTTGCTGTTAGTGCTCCTGCTCTGTCTGTGGATGTATCCTCTGTTCCCACTTAAGACTCTTTTTATCGTTGGTTACTTGGTTTTTGTTGGCCAAGTTATGTTGTTTTGTTTGAACAATGGTTTCTGTGGTCTGTTTGCTACACTTTGAACTGCTGATGGTAGGTTGTATCTTTATCCCTCTGGTTTGTGTGATACATTTGGGGATTACTATGAATTGCTAATCGTTTAGGTATGCTTTAATTGCGTTCTCTGGCTTGGTATGTTATGCATGAAAGGTTGTTTGCAAGAAACCCATGAGTGTGATCATTGGTGAGTACTTGGTTGTGTTTTTACCAAGGTTTTGTTTGTATTGTAGCTCTTGCAGTTATGTGAAGCGTTTGTTTCATGTTTTATGCATTTGTAAAGAGCTTTTTAGAAAAGTGTCGGTGTCACGTTTTTGTATTGCGAACACCTTTTCTCCCCTTGACCAGGATTCATTGGCTTCAAGGGGTACTTCATACCTTTCCGGAGATGAAGTAGAGTTTGCTCGTGGTCGTATGGACGCGATTGAGCTTTCCCTTACACTTATACGTTGGTAAGAGGGAAAAAGTGAAATTGTTTTTCACCGTGTTAGGACGTAGCTACGTATTGTTTGTTTAACCAGTTTTTGTTTATTGCTATTGTTTGATATTACCTTTGTACTATAGCACAATAAGGTTGATTTGAAATAACACTTTTGATCACGATCATTTGTGTTTTTCTAGCAATATGTGTGATGTTGAGTGATTCAACTTTTGTAAAGTACCACTTTTGCAACTTGGTTCAAGCTAAAGATGTGGAAAGTGTCGCAAAAAAGTTAAACCTTCAATCTTGGATTGCCCGACGGGTACAGAATGTTCTCATAAAGAAATAGACCTTCATAACTTGGAACAAGCTATAGGTATAAAATATTTCACAAAAAGATGGATTTTTGTAGCTTGGATCAAGCTATGGATATAAAATGTTTTACAAAAGGATGGATTTTTGTAGCTTGGATCAAGCTATGGATATAAAATGTTTTACAAAAGGATGGAATGCGCTTATTTTAATCTTTCCAGCTTGACCGTTGAAATTGCCAAAATGAGGAATATGGAATAATCTTTCAAAGATAGCACCTTTTGAGGTTCATTGCATTCCAAGTTCGTGGTATCATCCTTCCGTGTATATCCTGGAGCTCGTACAAACCGTTGGGATGTGCTATTATCACCTTGTATGGTCCTTCCTAGTTTGGTCCTAGCTTCCCTTGTCCTTCGGCTCAGCTGGCCTCGTTTTTTCTCCATACGTAATCATTCGGTTTGAATGTTGTTTTCCGAACCCGCCTGTTGTAATATTGCTCCACTTTACATTTGTACTTGGCTTCTCTAATGGCAGCTATTTGCCTTCTTTCGGTGAGTGCCTCGAGATTAAAGCAAAGACTGTTGTTGTTTTCTTCTTCTGATTTGTCCGCGCACCTTTGCGCGGGGATTCCAATTTCGGGTGGTATCACTGCCTTAGTGCCGTAGGTTAGACTAAAAGGGGTATCTCCGTGGCTCGTCTTTACCATCGTTCGGTGAGCCCATAGAACATGACTTAGCTGATCTACCCAGTCTCTTCCTTCAGCGGCTAAGCGCGTCTTTATTCCCTTCACCAGGCTTCGATTCGTTCTTTCGACTTGACCGTTAGCTTGTGGATGTGCTACGGAAGTGAAGTTTTGTTGAATCCGAAGGTCTTTACACCATTCTTTAAACGGGTTGTTTGGGAATTGTTTTCCATTGTCGCTCACAATCTCCTTCGGTATACCAAATCGACAAACGATGTTGTCCCATACAAATTTCATGACCTGTGCTCCAGTTATTGTTGCCACTGGTTTGGCCTCGCACCATTTAGTGAAGTAATCAATTGCTACAATTAAGAACTTTAGGCGTCCAACAGCTTCAGGGAAAGGTCCCACTATGTCGATTCCCCATTTTCGAAATGGCCAAGCTGCCATAATGGACACTAAGTGTTGCTTTGGCTGCCTAGCTATGGGAGCATGGATTTGACAAGCTCTACATCACTTTACTTCTTCAAATGAATCCCTGTGCATGGATGGCCAATAGTACCCCACTTGCATGGCCTTGGTAACTACAGAGCGAGCTTCGGCGTGGAGACCACAAGCTCCTTCGTGTATTTCCCTTATAATGTAGTTTGCCTGAAGGGGACCTACGCACCTTAGGAGCGGTCCCAGATATGATTTTCGATAAAGGACATCATCTATCAGTTGATATTTAATAGCCTCTTGACGGATCATACTTTCTTCATTACCTTCCGGAGTTGCACCTGTTTTAAGGAAGTTGATTATGGGGGTCATCCAGTTGTCCCCTTCTTCCTCAACGATGGTATTTACCTCCTCATCGTGATCTTTTCTCTAGGACCTCCACAAGGATTTCTTTGGTTAAGTGCGCGAAGGCTACGGAAGCCAGCTTACTTAGGGCGTCTGCCTTTTTGTTTTTGCTGCGAGGAACTTGCTTTATTGAGCATTTCTTGAATGATTTTATCATTTCCGTTGCTTTTGCTAAGTACCTTCTCATGCTTCCTTCTTTTGTTTCGTAAGATCCGTTAATCTGATTAGCTACCAGCATGGAATCTACAATTACTTTCAGGTTCTATATTTTCATAGCAGAGGCTATTCGAAGTCCTGCTAACAAGGCCTCATATTCGGCTTCGTTGTTAGATGCTCGGAAATTAAAACGGAGGGCATAGGTGTATTTAGTTCCTAAAGGACTGGTAATCACGAGTCCTGCCCCTCCTCCATCGGTGCTTGACGCTCCGTCGGTATGTAATCTCCAAATCTCCGGAGATTCTTCTGTGTTTTTCTTTTCTCCTTCGTATCTGCCTTTCTCCAATGTTTGTGCTGTTGGGATAGTGATTGTTTCAGCCTCTTCGTCGGCTATCTCAGTCAGAAAATCAGCTAAGATTTGCCCTTTTACCGACGTTCTTGGTTCGTAACGAATGTCGTATGCTCCAAGTTCTATTGTCCACTTTGCCAATCGCCCCGATACGGCTGGCTTAGTTAGAACTAGCCGTATTGGTTAATCTGTTAGTACTCGTATTGGGTGAGCTTGGAAATACGTTTTCAGTCACCTAGAAGCATGGACAAGACACAACGCAAGTCTTTCCATGGAAGAGTAATTGACCTCCGGCCCTTGCGTCACCCTACTAACGAAGTAGACCGGAATTTGCTTTTCTTGTCTTTCGGCCATTAGTACTGCACTAAAGCTTTGTTTTGATGCTGCTAGATACAAAATCAATGTTTCTCCGTTTGTTGGCGCCGTGAGCATTGGCAGCTCGGAGATGGTTTCTTTAATTTTTTGGAAAGCCTCCTCCGCCTCTTGGGTCCACTTGAAATCATTCTTACTTAGACAGTTTTTCATTGTTTTGAAAATTGGGAGAGACTTCTCCGCGACCTTGGAGGTGTATCGGTGGAGCGCTGCTAACTTTCCGCTTTAGCTCTGAACTTGCTTTAGTGTTTTTGGAGATTCCAGATCCATGATGGCCTTAGTCTTCTCCGGATTCACCTTGATACCTTCGGGTGTTATTAGGTGTCCTAGAAACTTTCCTTCTTCGAGGCCAAACAAGCATTTACTGGGGTTGAGCTTCATATTGGCTTTTCGTAGATTGACAAAGGTCTCTTCTATGTCTTGCATCAGTTCTTCCTCAGAGTTACTTTTTATCACGATATCATCTATATAAGCCTCCAAGTTCCTTCCGATCTGTGTTTCGAATACTCTGTCTACCAAACGTTGATACGTGGCTCCTGCGTTCTTCAATCCAAAGGGCATCTTTTTGTAACAAAATACTCCTTTGTCAGTATGAAAGGCTGTCTTGTCCTCATCATCTTCGGACATTTGGATTTGATGATACCCTTTGTATGCGTCCAAGAAGCATTTGAACTTAAACCTATATAGAGATTCTACCTTCAGATCTACTTCCGGCAGCGGGTATGGATCCTTTGGACAAGCTTTGTTTAAGCTGGTAAAGTCGATACACATCCTCCATGATCCGTCTTTCTTTCTGATGTGCGTGTAGCGTACCAGTTTTAAATTTATAAAATCCGAATTATTTAGCACGACTACAACACAAATAGGCAAGAGAACCTAATCGTATCGTAGTATAGTAAATAAGTACGGGTGTCGAACACAAGGGGAACGGGTATGATTTTGAATATAACTCTACTAATTAAATACTAAACTAATTAAAACAACTATAAAGGGAATTTAGAATCTTATCAATAAAGATTCAAACTTTATTATCCAACTCACTAAATAATAATAACAAGAACCAAGAACAAACCAAAAGAAGTGGAAAGCAACAAACTTTATGGATTTAAACTTATCAATTCAGAGGTTTCCCTCCCTAGACTCGATTTAACCTCCTTTTAGCTAATTAATTCAATTAATACGTGCAATGGACAATAAATTATCATATACCGATTCTTATATTCGTTAGCATCTTGATCGGATTAACTAACTTTATTAACTATGCAATTTAATCAAACTTAAGGTCATGAAGTCGATTAAAACACAAAGTTATCCGGTTTTAAGTTCGTGTCAAGAAAGACATAATCTTTATGTTTGTTTAGGTTAGCAAAACATATATTAACATATAAATGGTCATTATATGTTCACACACATTAAAGTTTCCTTTTTTAGAAGTTTAACCTAGGATTGGTCTATCACTAGTCTAGATTGTCTATTGGTCCTAAACAATCAAGATTCAAGTTACATAAGTGGATTGGTCCTCCAACTTGTGCAAACTCAGTAAATAAACTTCAAATACAGAAACAAGAACACATGTGGATCATCAATTAAGCAATACAAGACAAATTATACAGCAAACATGTCCAAAATAACATAAATTAATCAACTTTATTGAGGTTCATCTCATCTAGGGAGGAAAACAAGAAAGAACTAGCCTAGAAACATCCCAATAAACTTCTAGAAATTAATAAACATTAAAAACAGAAGATGGATAAGAAAGAATGATAAAACCCGGATGATCTAAAGCCGAAATCTTCAAAATCTAAGCTCCAATCCTCCAAATCTGAGCTCCACAGCCCCTGGAACGTCTTCTTGGCTCTTTTTCGCCGCAAGGGGTCGAATAAATTGAATTGGAATCCATAAAATCGACTGGAATGAGCCCTATTTATAGATTTCGAAAAACAGGGGATCGCGCCGCGACGAGGAAATTTACCCCGATCCTAACTCTTTCAAATTTCAAAGCCGTCGTCATCTAAACGAGTCGCGCCGCGATGGGTATTTTTGTCGCGCCGCGACGGCACGTGGCGAAGAGTTGGGCGTTATCCGGACACTTTGTCACGCCGTGACAATCAAGGCGGTCGCGCCGCGACACCTCTTTGGCCGGCCGGATCCTTCTTTTCTTGGCTGGGCCTGTTGGGCTTAGCTTCTTTCTTTTTTTTCTCTTTTCCCTCTTCTTTCTTTTGGGCCTTTAATTGTTTCTTCTTTAATTTGGGCCTCAATCATTTTCTTGATTTCTTTGAGTGTATTTCTTCAATAATTTTGTCATTTCGCCTTCTTAGCCTGCAAAACATAAAAGAAACGGTAAACGTATCTTTTTACAATTAAATGCACAATTGCCGGCTAAAACCAACCCGATATCGCATAATATTTATATATATTTAGCGCGATATCACTTTCTTACCATGACGGGATTTGCTACCCAGCTTTAGTATTTTACTTCGCGCAAGACTCCTGCTTGCAAAAGTTTGCAACCTCCGCGCATACAGCCTGGCTTCGATCTAGGGCTAGACCTCTCTTTTTCTGCACTATGGGCTTCACATCCTTCGGAATACCAAGCTTAGGTTCTGCTATGTTCCTTGGTATTCCAGTCATATCGCCAGGGGTGCATGCTTCTTCTGTGAGCAGAATTTCATGCGGAGATTTGGTAAGTGGAGTGAACTGAGGCTTCCTTCGGTCGTCATGTGTGTACAGGGGTTTCTTAGTTTCCGGGTATTTTCTATCGATGGTTGGGTTGAGTAGTGTCTTTCGAGGAAAGGGTCTCCATCTAGACACCTTCTGAGGGTAACCTCCCCTTCTAGCGGACTCTTCATAACCTCCCGTGGCTTCTTTCCCCCCTTATGAAAGCTCTTGCTTTTTCCATGACTTCGTCCAAAGTTTTAGGTATTGCATTACAGTACTTCTCCACCAGCTGTTGCGACTTAATGCCATGAATGAAGCCTGAAATCTTCATTTTTTCGTCGGCACCGCCGATTTCTTGGCATTCTTTCAAGTATCTTCCCATGAAATCCCAAAGGGTTTCTCCTTCCCTTTGTTTTATGTTGTGGATCTCCACCAGATCTCTTACGTATCGTTTTTGTTGCATGAAACTTGCAAGAAAATGCCCTTGTAGTTCTTGGAAACTGTTAATACTAGCGTTTGGAAGGTGATCGAACCATATTCTGGCGGGACCCGTCAAGGTCTGTACGAACATGTAGCACCAGATAGGCATCGGCCATTATTCTACTTCAGCCGCTCCTGAGAAGATCCTTAAGTGATCCTCCGGGTCCGTGGTTCCTTCGTACATTTTAACATGGTTTGGCATCTTTATCTTTCCGGAGAAACAGAAGGTGGCTATCCTTCTTGTGAACTTTGTAACTTCCGAAGGTCTATAGGGTTTGGCCAACTCTTCATCGTCTTGGTCTAGCTCAACCGTCTCCTGAAAATGACTTTGCCCGCTAGACCCAGTATGGTATCGAAAGCTTTGGGATCCTTCATGCCTTAGGGGAGTAAACGAGTTAAACCGAGGGGTTGCAAACCCTTGGCTAGGCTGATTAGAAGCTCCGATGAACGGTATATGGACTCTTGTCGTTGGGACCCCTTTAGTTCTTCCGAAATCCAACCTTGCTTGGATTTCTCCCCATTGAGTCTCCCTCTCATGTTCTTCCATCAGCCTTCTTAGAAGCGAGAAATTTTGTCGCACCAAGTCTGGTGTGATTCTTGTACTAGTCTCCTCTGGTGTATTTTGCGTAGCACCAGGCCTCGAGGAGGGGCTTGTGTCAAAGATAGATCGACGCAATATGGATGGGGTGGCGTCAACAGTTACTACGGTAGCTTCGGTGTTTGAAGAGGTGAAGGTAACGATGCCTTCAGTGGACGGAACCGCACTCATGACTATAACGTATGCGGTTCCACGGATGGTGCCAATGTTGCTTCCGTAGGTTCTGGTGAGCTCCTCCGATGATCTACAAAACAGACAAAAGGTTAGCCTCGTCACGGGTGTTTGGACCCGTGACCACGCTCGGGCGTGCGAGTAAGTATGTGTGTATGTATTAATGGCGAGGGAGTAAATGAAGAAAATGTTGTATAGAGATATTAAATGAGGGAGAGCATTCTGCCCTTGTACCTGTGAGCTCTGGCTCTTTTATAATAACTCACCCGGTCCTTGTCCAGAGGTTTTGTCCGATAGTTATGTGATCTAACTGGTCCATAGACGAACGTTGGTATGTACAGGTCTGCGACTTACTGTGCCTGCAATTTACTGTTTGCTGCGTATTGTAGGGTGGCGGCCGCCTTCCTATTTAACGCCTCCTTACTGAGGATCTCTCCAAGCCATGCTTGGAGATTTGCATGGGGAACATGTGTGTATTATTTAATTCGTAAATGTTTTTGGCAGAGTCTGTGGAAGGTTTGTATGTTCCATCGGATGGTCCAACATTCGGACCATATGTCATCAATATATTATTCGCAAAATTCAATGTCACAAAAAAAATTTCTTTAGCAACATGTCCCATTTTTTTCATTTGCATAAACTATTTTATTAATTTTAAAAATAAAATCTAAAAGACATTAAAATAAGGAAAAAATCATATTTGTGAAATAAGGATAGAGAAGGTAATAAGATATTAGAAATTATGTTGTTATGGGTGTATATTTATGTTTGTGTGAGAGTATATTTTAATTGATTAAAAAGTTAAAGTAAATTAGGAGAGAGATTGGAATGGTTAAATATTGAGCGGATAAGATTAATTTAAATAGAATGAAAGGCCAAGATGTTGTTTTGATTGAATTTTAAGAAGTCTTAAAATTAAGGAGGAGAGAGAGTGTTAAATGCTTTATATAGTAGTATAGATATTAGAAATCGTGTTGTTATGGGTGTATATTTATGTTTGTGTGAGAGTATATTTTAATTGATTAAAAAGTTAAAGTAAATTAGGAGAGAGATTGGAATAGTTAAATATTGAGTGGATAAGATTAATTTAAATAGAATGAAAGGCCAAGATGTTGTTTTGATTGAATTTTAAGAAATCTTAAAATTAAGGAGGAGAGAGAGTGTTAAATGCTTTATATAGTAGTATAGATATATAGAGAGAGAATGGTTCATGCGAAAAGTAGTTTATTTACGAAAAGTGGGAAAAGAGATTTTGACCGTTAGACTACTTAATCAATGGTTATAAATGATTATGACATTTTTGTAAATAATTAAATTTTATTGGTATTAATTAATAATTAAAAAGGGTATTTTAGTAAAGAAACCATACATCTCTCCTCACACCTCTCTCTCCTATCCTCACACATATAACCCATTTTATTATTCATTTACAAAAAACCTAGAAACCCTAAAGCTCCTGGTTCCTCCCCCCCCCCCCCCCCCCCCCCCCCCCCCCCTCTCTCGTGTAACGCTGCCTACACCGCTATCGTCGGCGACATCTACCTGTGGTCACCGGTGCCGAGATCTCTACCGACGCCACCATCGATCACCTCTCCTCTCTCTTCCGCCCTTGCAGACGACTCAAAGCACCGCCATCACAGCCCTCGCTACTATCTTCGTTCGACGCATTAAATCTATGACAAGATTTTTTCCCCTATCAAGCCGCCCCCATCGTCAATCGACAACCCTCGCCACCACCACCACCAAAGTGAACATCGCCGATGAAACAACCTGCACCACTGCTCAAAGTCTGATGCCAAAGTGGACATTGCCGACGAACCACCGCCTCAATTTTTAGAAGCCTTCAGCTCTACTGCCGCCGTCGCCGTTGCCGAACCACCGCCGCCCTCTGTTGGTATTCTCATGTGTGTTTTTTTTCTTATTTTGCACTCTAGAAGATCAATAAAGTGCAAGTATGTTATGGGTTTTAATTTTTTTTATAAATTTATGTTTGTTTCTTTTTTTTTAGTTTCCCAGATTTTTTATTTTTATTCAAAATTATTGTACGTGTTGTTAATGAAACAAAATTGGTATTTCATGTGCTATGGGTTATTTCTAAGATTACATGTGTTTTGTTTGAATATGAATGAATGTTCAACATTGAATTTTACAATTTTATTTAATTGGTCATCGCTGAATGTATCTAAATCTTAGATGGCTTTTACATTTTCATGGTGAATACTTGGTAAGAATTAGAAAATTGGTTTTCAAAGGAAAAAACGTTATTTTAGATGTTATTTGTGTATTTCATTATTGAACATATTGTTTTAATATTGTTAATTTCTTAATACTTATGAAAAGAATGCAATTTATTTTATAAAAATTGTAATAAAAACTTGTAATATTACCTTATATAGGGTCATTAACTAATCATGAAAAATTCACATATTTATAGTTGTGTTCAATATTAAATATTGTAAAATATAAATTAAAACTCGTTTACTTTTTGGCTATGTTTATTATTAAACATGGTATTTTTTTCTACTAGTAAACATTTGTTTGTGTTCACCGGTGCACACCGTAAAATTAATAAAATACTAGAATTTTTTAATTTATTTTTTAAGTTAAAATTTAGGAGAGAGAAAACATGAGAGAGAAATATTAATAGACTGGAAAGAGAAAAAGATTAATAAGAGAGAGGAGAAATAAATTTGTTATCTTTACTAATTTACCATTTTGAATTAAATAAAAATATTAATTATGATTAATGTGAACCACAAGATCAAAAACCAATCAATGACCGAAATTGTTTCTCGCACTTTTCGCAAATAAAATATTTTTCATATGAACCCTCCCCTATATATATATATATATATATATATATATATATATATATATATATATCCATAAGTATCACCTTCTACCTTTATTTTGAAAACCCTACCCTTTCTCTCCATAAGTTAACTGTCGTCGTCCTCATCGGAGCAACCATCAAGGTCGTCGGAGAAGGTTATTCACCATACCATTGTCAATCTCCACTAATCGCCGCCACCCGCATCACCATCACCCGCATCACCATCACCTGGCCTTTTGTTTGCCACCTAGCATCGTCGCCGCCTCCCATGGAGTCTAGAACATCGCCGCCGCCCCTGCCAACCTTCATCACCGTGGGACTATCTGTTGCCGCTCCTACTAACCTCCTTCAATAGCGCCGCCGGCCATCGACCTATGCTTCAACAACGTCGTCGACCATGGATCTATGCTTCAACAACGCCATCTCCGGCCACCGACTTCAACAGCGCCGTCGCCGGCCACCAATCTTTGCTACAACAGCGCTGTCGCCGCATCATCGACCTCTGCTTCACCACCATTGATGCCCTCTTTTTGAACATCCACCACTAGGGTTGCACCACCACCATCACTGCTGCCGCACACCACTTTCTTCTATGGTTTTTTATTTTTATTTTTCTTTTAATTCTGTGTTTTAGTATTTTAAAAAAATTTAAATTTTTATTCTAGATTGTTCATAATTTTTAAATAACTTTTTATTCTAGATCGTTCATATTAATTTTTCTTTTGTGGATCTAGGTTGTTTATTTGGTGAACATTCATGAGTTAGATCGGGTTATTAGATGTGTTTAGTATTGAATATATATTTTATCAGTAGTGTTCAATAGTTTTTTTTTGTGTTTAAGGTATTGTTTATTATTGAACATTCATGAGTTGATTGTTTTATTAGTTGTGTATAGAGTTTTGTTTATTGTTGAACATTTATTAAATTTAGTTTTGAATTGTGTTTATTATAGTTTACTAATGAATACCGTCTATTTCTTACAAAGAATAAAGAGGATCTTAAAAGTAAGTAGAAAAAATCAAAACAGAAGAAAAAGAATTAATTGAAAAAAAAAGATTACTGAAACAATATAAAACAGGAGTATACTAGTGAACAAAGTAATGAACATAACATTTAATAAATTTATGATAAAAAATGTTTTCATTTACTTATTAACAATATTTGTCGCTTGTATGTATATATTGCTAACAGAGTAAAGAGAAAATCTTTTCTATTCACACAAAAATGATGAATTAATGATGACATGGAAATAGGAATATCACTAAGAGACTCAACCCCTTATGATTTATGATTCACCAATCTATAATGATTTGTGATTTGCGATTCAATCCAAGATTTTCGATTAACTCAAGAACAATTGCGATCCTCAAAACCTCAGTCGATCAAGTTCAATCCATTTACATTCAAATCTTAACTAAAACCTCCGATTTCTTTCGTATTAGTTTGCAAACATCCCCGTTACAAACCCTAGTGATTAATTGTAGGTTTTCATCAACGTTTTAATGATCCAAATTGGATACATAGTCTCAATTCGGAGGTGTATACATAATCTCATATATAGAGCGAAATCTCATTAACACTTAATGGTTTCACACTAAATTGATAACAAAACACTCGTATACGTGTTATGGAATCATATCCGAACAATTTCCAATCAATCCTAATCGATTTAGTCTTGAATCCGATCGAGTCATCAAGTTCTTCCCTTGTCTCTCTTTCGGCCTTGCAAGCACACACCCACACATTTCACAATCTTCTATAGCGGCTACAATAATAACTTTCTAGGGTATTGTGCCCTAAATTGGGTTTATATACCCTTCCTTTCTTTCCAAAACACCCTATTTAATTTACTAAATTTTATATTTACATCACCCAAGACACTTGGTATAAAATTATCCCACATAATGCACAAATTAATAATAACGTTTTATTCAAAAGAAAGCATGTATTACAAGATGACCATTTGGCCAGAAAATTCAAAAGCAAGACAAGAGAGGAGTGAGATACAAAAATTGGAACATGGTCAAAAATAAAAGTAGCAAAACCAAGTTGTGCAAGCTCAAGATTTTGAAGTTGCATTCATGTCCGCAGATCGTGCTCACACATAAGTTCGATGAATTTAGCATATGAAATCCACCATCGGTACCCCCTATACGTGAGTAGGACTTGGAGTAAATCCATACAAAGAAGTTTGTAAGTTCTTAGAGTGCTATGGTTATAACCTACTAAGAGGTTACTCCCCCACCTATGTGGAACACATTCTTACACCTACTTGGTTTTGCTAAATTCAATTTCTAATATTGAACTTTGAGTATCATATCTTATTTACAAATACTTCATTTTAGAAACATTTAAATACATACACATTATGTATTATATGTGTACAAAATTAGTAAAAACATATTAATTTTACTAAACTTTCCGACACTTCTAAATCTATTTTATTGTTTATCACAACATTTGAACCCTCACCTTCTTAAAAAGTATTTTTCTATGGCATGCGAAATTGGTGGCTACAAACCATTTGGTTACGTAAATCTTATTTTTTTAAATAGAAAATTTAGTAAGCTGGGTTAATAGTGACGTCCATATATAATGGTATACGAGTCCCAAACCACAGATTAGGAGGTTATAGTAATAACCGTGACATCTTATGATTTATGTTTTCGAAATTGGGTGTAAATTGAATTTCAGAAAGTGACTTGAACGACGACGTAAGGAGGATCCGAGATGGATCATGGATCTTTCCACAGAGAGACATAATAATCGAAAGCGTGCTTCAAATGCAAAGTTAATGTTGGATCCAACGCCAGCAACAGCTGTGAAACCCCTAATCATATCATAAACCCTAAAGTTGAATCCTAAATCCAAGTTTCTTTACAATCCTCCATTTTTGTCAGACTTTTCCACCTTCGATTTTACTAATTTTGACTTGAAATGGGCAAAGGTGCTGGCTGCGTCCCCAGCAAGAAAAAGCCTCCGGCGGTCGACACCGGCAATGCTCCGGTCAGTGTGGGTTCACCTAGCAATGCGCCGGAACCTCAAAAAACAGATAATGAAGTCCCAATTGTAACAGTGCGGAAGCTTAAGATTCTGATTGTGTTTTATTCCATGTATGGCCATGTTGAAACACTCGCGCGTAGGATCAAGAAGGGAGTCGACGGCGTTGACGGTGTGGAGGCGGTGCTTTACCGTGTGCCGGAGACGTTGTCGGAAGCTGTCCTGGCGCAAATGCGGGCGCCATCGAAGGACGATGAGATTGTTGAGATATCATCGGTTCATGAGCTGGAAACGGCAGATGGATTTCTGTTTGGTTTCCCGACGAGATATGGGTCTATGGCGGCGCAAATGAAGGCTTTCTTTGATTCCACAGGGCAATTGTGGAGAGAACAGAAGCTTGCCGGAAAACCGGCTGGATTCTTCGTGAGTACTGGTACTCAGGGCGGCGGACAAGAGACCACTGCGTAAGTTCGCCATTCTTTGATTACAATTGAAATGTGATTTGTCGCTTTCTTTATTCAATTCGCAAGATTCTGCTATCACTTGAATGTTATATAAAATCCCAAGTGTGATTGAAAATTTGAAATGCACGTATATGACCTAATAGAATCAAATTGATGAAAAGCCCCCTGCCTATATTGTAGAATCATTTCACTGATCATCTCTATGCTTGATGCATCTTTGCCTTTGTATCAAATGTTTTAATTGGCATCTTATGTTCAACTTGCTTTTGTTGTCATATTGTTGGTACCCAAGTTTAAAAGAGGGTAATTTTGTATATTGGGGGTGTTTGGACATGCTTTTCAGATTGATTCTTTTCGGTAGAATAATCAGAAGCATATAATCAGATGCCTAAAGTTAGAGGGAGTTAGGTTTATCTTAATATTATGTTTTTTTATAGCAAGCCTAAAATCTGATCATTCGGACGCCAAATACTCAGAAACTCATAAATCATTAACACTTTTCCCAAACTCTTAAATGCAAATCTAAGCATCCATTGGGCATCGATGATATTTCTGTGTAGATGTGGATAAACTGTAATGATTCTAGAACCTTGGACGAGGTTTTGTATCAAGTTAAAAAAGCTTTGAGGTCGAAGTTGGAGCCCCTAAGGTTAATGTAATATTGACTTTTTAAATCACCGTACATGGTTTTTTCTTTGCAAACAATCATTTTTGTAGAAATGCAACAAAAAAAGGAAAGAAAAAAACCTTTATTGGGGGAGGTGTCCTGTACAAAAAGCGTCAAGAAGACAAGAACAACGGTTTTTTTCTTCTTTTTTGTTGCATTTCACATTTCCACAATTTGCCCAAAACCACTTCTTGTTGCAAAGTGCAACTCTTTCTTTATTTCTGTTTCTTACAACATAACTTGTGCATAATGGTTTGAAAAGGCAATCACTTCTAAAGGCAACAAACGTTTAAAATAAAAGAGCAAATAGGAAAATTAGGATCAATGCACATAGAGTTTGAGAAGAAAGATGCTTGTGTGCATATTGTTATATGCTTTGTGGACCAAATACCGAAGATTTATTGATGGATTAACATGTAGTTGGTTAAGCGTTTTCCTATGTCGTTACTAGTAGGTGCTTAAGCTGATATTAATCCCACACAAGTATTTGGGAATTTCGAGGGTTGGTTCACATTGTCTAGACAATAGCTATTAATCCTATTATAGATGGTGGGCAATTAGACCAAAGGGAGTGGTCACTCCCCACCACAGAACACTTAGTCATGGTGTGATCACTCACCACCATA
Source organism: Dittrichia graveolens (assembly GCA_038502395.1). Taxonomy (NCBI): domain Eukaryota; kingdom Viridiplantae; phylum Streptophyta; class Magnoliopsida; order Asterales; family Asteraceae; genus Dittrichia; species Dittrichia graveolens. Next base: position 81,172,911 of record JARJIL010000001.1, on the reverse strand, counting down.
CCAAATTCTGGACCCTACCCAGGTTATTAGTTTTACATTTAATAATACAAAATGTATAAATAAAAGTATAAAAATAGAAATAAATTTCGATTAATAAAAAATACATAAAAATAAAATACAAATTGCATTAATTGAAAACCTACATTAAAATATGTACAGATTAGGAGAGAAGAGAAGAGAAGAATCATGTGATTATTTAGGGTAGAAGTTTGTGGTATTCATAGGGTAAAATTGGAGATTAAAAAAAATAACTCTAAAGCTATCAGCTAGCAATGGTTATAAGAGAGAAAAATAACTCTAAAGCTATCAGCTAGCAATGGTTATAAGAGAGAAAAAAAAGCTGCCCCCCACCCCCCCTGCGCTCGCGCGCTCGCAGCATGCTCCTCACCACGCCCAGCCACCACTATGCCTTGGTTGTGTGGCTACCCTTGCCCGTCATGCTATCGTCGGCACTCACCACGCTGATGCCACAACCTGACAACCTACTCTCGTCACTCTTAAGCTTAACTGCTATACTTTAAGATAATTATTGTGAAACTATTCATAAGCCTATTTGAATATGGATTTACAATTGCGCACATGCACACACAAATGGGAATGTAAAACTTACAAATAAGATCACAATAGCACTGTTGTAAAAATAGCCTAGGCGGTAGATTACTCGACGAGTACTCGGTCTCGGACACATGCCAAGGCGAGTTGGGGTAATCGGCCAACTTACTCGGAATCGGTCAAAGCTGGTCAAAACTCCGGCTACTTGATCAAAACTTGGTTCAACTCAGGCTACTTGGTTAGCAGAAGTCAATTTCTTTAATCTATCCAAATCGGCCCATCTCTCTCTCTCTCTCTCTCACTATTTCGCACATAAGAAGGTTGAGGATTTCACATTTTGATTCTTTATTCTTGACATACTTCTGATTTTGTGCAAGATAAGCACAAGAATTTACAAATTTGCACATATTACTGATTCTTGAACAGAAATAGATTACTGATTTGCTTATGTTTGAAGTATTTAAAGTTTTGAACATTATTTTAGTGTTTCTAAACATATTCCTGGTCCTATAAACAATTATCTTTATATTTGAGTATTTATGAACATGTTGTATGTTAACTATGATATTCTATATAGAAAATTCCAAGTCAGCTACTCCCCAGTCAGCTACTCGACTCGAGTAGCGTGTAGTGAGTTTTACAACATTGCACAAGAGAGTACATGGTTTAATCAAGTAGTCACCTACATCCGTTGTTGCCTAGTAAAGTTTAGTCTTATTAGGTTGTACATAAAAAAGCGATGTACTTAAATGTAGAGAACTGAGGACATCAGACTCCACAACTCAATTATTACATGTTGGATCGAGTTTGTGGTAGAAGGGAATTGGATTTCATTTGGAAGCCAGTAAGAACAAAAGTTACTTCTATTATGTTCCTGCTTAAATCGAAAATATATTTGTTTGGCCTGTATACTTTTGAGTAAACTGATTGTTTACCACTCTGCTATTCATTTTTTTGGTGCTCGAGACCTTAATTCTATTTTTTTTTGCTTACATGTCATTCTTCTCTGCCAAATACTTTCATTTTTTATGTGAATCCGTACTCTGATATTAACTTTCTGTACATGCACAAACTAGTTATTTCACTTTCTTTTGTGCCATGAAAATAAAACAGGTGACCAAAAGAGTCCAACACATGAGATACGAAAGCCTAACAGTTAATCTTTATCAGCTTAAAGCAAACAGGTTTTTGAGCCATTAGAATATTTAAGCACGCTAATAAGAAAATAGCTTCTATATGTTTTATGTGTTTTAACTTATCTTTCAATGGGAGCTTATTTTTTCCGAGGCCAGAAGCGAAAGCTTTCAATAGCTCTTGATAGATGCCCGCCAAACATACCTCACCAGTCAAGATGGGTTTGGGTTGACCTACAAAACATCTGGTCTGTATTAATGTTTTTACAACTATGAATACGAAAACAACATTACTACAATAATAATCTAAATCCACGAAGAACAAACTTTCAGAGATTGTATGCACAAAAAATAGACTTTGAGTGGCTTTCAACCTGCTTGATCTGTTCCTCTTTTGGCTATAATTATTTACCTATATTGACTCAATTTAAATAGGTTGGTCAAAGTTACCAGCTCTCTTATATTGATGTATGATGTGCTATTTTTCAACAAGGAATAGATAGATGACCTCAAGTGAGAAAATGCAAGGCTTATAATAATAAGCGATTATCATGCTTAAGAGTTATATAACCATGTCCTTGTATAAAACATACTCTAATGTGCCATATAAACTTCATATTTTTGGGATATTTAAAACCATATATCTAACCATTTTCTTTTTTATTTTGGTTTGTGTATGCAGTTGGACAGCAATCACACAACTAGTTCACCATGGAATGCTTTTTGTTCCTGTGGGGTACACGTTTGGGGCGGGAATGTTCAAAATGGACTCGATTCGAGGGGGTTCACCTTATGGTGCTGGTGTGTTTGCAGGTGATGGGACTCGTGAACCAACCGAAACAGAATTGGCACTTGCTGAACACCAAGGGAAGTACATGGCTGGTGTGGTTAAGAAGTTAGCTCGGATTTAACTGGTTTTGGTTCATGATCTCTATGAAATCGCTATACAGTATGGTTTTGAATTTGATTTTTTACTTTGTGATTGTGTGTGCTCATTGTTCTTTTGATTGCTTAAAACGCTGTATATTTGTCATATATTCGATTTGTTCATCGTACAAATACATAATCATACAACATTAATTTGTTCATGGTGGATGTATTGTTTTGCTGTATGCGTTGCAGGAAGGTTGCTTCTTTCGGTTCAAAATTAGGGCTGTCAGCATAAAACTTGTACACTTTATGTTGTTGAGGAAATTTGCTAATGATCATTTAGGTGCACAGCTAGAGAACACAATGAGGAGATGATTTATACGTCGATTTTTTATGTGTAGGCATAAATATCGTTTCAAATGTTTTCCTTTTGCGTTACTTCGGAGATCATATGTCCTTTTAACGACATTGTCATACATGCACCGATGCACATCACTTAAATCGAGTTTGACATTTTTTTCGGTTATATTACCTTAGGGTATGGTTTTACGAAGTATGGTTGCAAAAATCAAGAAAATTAACAATTATCTTTATTTTTAATTCATAAAAACAATAAAATTATAAGTTATATTAAAAAACAGATGTAAAAGATAATAAATATAATAGTTGTATCTAATTTTTTATATTATATTTTTGTAGCCATTTAATCAAAATTTCAAAAGATTGTTCTTCCTAAAAAAATGTTTTTTTCTTGATCTGACTCAATATATTACTAATGTAATAATGATATCTCAAATAATGTTATTAAAACATGAACAAATTGTATTTCTCTCAACCTTCCAGAATTTCCTTTCAATATTATAAATTATCTTGTTTTTTTTTAAATGATAGTGTTATTAAAACAATATATAAGTTTTAATATAACGAAATTATAAACATTCAACTTCCTTTTCAACCTGAATTTTTTTATTTTTTTTCTAATTTATTCTCTGATTACATGGGTAACACATTAATATCTTTTTTCTCACCCCCTCTCTCGATTTAAACACCATATTAATCTAATAAGTAGGATGATGAGTATTACGATTTAACGGAATGATATAGAACCTCTTTTTAACCCTACATTATGTTCTTTTGATCTTTTTTTTAAAAACTAAAATAGTAGTTAATAAGATATTAAATAAAAATTATTACATTAATTAAACTATAAAATATAGAAAGAAGAAAAAACATCACTTATAATGAAAAACTATATTACAAATAATTTAGAAAACAATAGTGATTATTGTCAAGATTGAGTATGTATTATGTAAGTTTCACAATATGTTCCATCAGATCTGAGTGAATATTGTTATAGATTTGTTCAGACTAGAAGATTCGTTTCACATACTTCGACATTGTTAAGAGATGGTGGAATATCATTTTCTTCATATTTTATGCAATGGTACATGAGTACATCATCTTTCATATGGTTTTTGGAAGACCATGCATGCTTGGCTTTGCAATACAACCCAAAGATTCTTGAGGTCACCAAATTCTTGTTCTAACATCATTTCTTGCTGCTTCCTGTGCTCGTTTGAACCTAGCAATATACTCGATTTTTCGTCTTGTAAATTTGTAAATGTTTTCAGAAATGTGCCACACTTGGGATATACCCATCAACAAGACAATACAATACTCATACTAGAGCGGTATTTCATTAACAACAAATAGATCAGTTTCATTCAAAATGTTGTTAAACAATGGTGACCGATTGAGAACATTGAGTTCATTGTTGGAATCAACAACATCAAACAACCAAATAAATAGATCATGTAAGCCTAGTGCTTCTAGCGTCATTTTTTCGGGTATTCATGGTCACTTCTCATGTATTCTTTAGGACAATTTTTCCATTCTCAATATGTATAATTATTGTTCCCTAGCATTCCAAGATACCCGCGTTTAGTTTAATGTTTGACATGCAAACGTTGTTTGTCGGATATTCTTGACTATAAAGTTTAATCACACATTGCTACAAAATTTGTATATATAAACTTTCACACGACAAATATTCATAGAATGCATTATGTCATTAACAAAGTGATCGATCAATATATAATATTAATTAGTCATAAAACCTATAAAGTGATCGATAAGCAAGCAGTGTGTGCATGTTATGCGGGATCTTGAAATTTTGATCCAAACTACTTTGATTCATGACCAAACCCATCCCACCTACCCAATCATGACCTGAAAACAGCATTAATTAGTCATTAACTTGCAATCAAGAATTAAAAATGTACTTATTACATGCAAATAAAACATACTTTAATTTAATTGCAATATATAATTTCGAAAAACAAATAAACTACACTTAATTTATATAATTTAGTCATGAAAGACGAGCAGGCCAGTAACCACATATATATCCATATATGAAACATATGGTTTGAGATCAATCTTGGGTGGCTACATGAATCGTGGTTGGGAGGCCATGAAGAACCACTGTCTCGACCGTTAAACCCGGTCCAAATCCAAATAGGACACCCCACTCTAACCCTTCACCAGTGGTGGTCTTCCCTTCCTCGATCGACTTCTTTCTCATTTCATCGATAATAAATAACACACAAGCGCTAGACATGTTGCCATATTCACTAAGCACATGTCTAGTCGCACTCATCTTTTCTTCTGTGAGCCCGAGCTTGAGCTCCACTTGGTCTAGTATGGCTGGACCACCGGGGTGAGCAATCCAAAAGATCGAGTTCCAGTCATCGATACCTAATGGAGAAAAAGCTTGTGTTAAGGCTTTCTCTATGTTCTTTGCAATTAACCCGGGGACATCTTTGAGTAGGTGGAAAGTGAGCCCTACTTCCCTCAAGTGTCCATCGATAGCCCCTTCAGAGTCTGGTAAAATGGTCTGAGCTGCAGACACCATCTCAAATAAGGGTCGCTCTACAGACAAATCTGGGTCTGAACCAATTATGACAGCTGCAGCCCCGTCTCCAAAAAGAGCTTGACCAACTAAGGAGTCTAGGTGTGAGTCACTGGGGCCACGAAAGGTGACCGCAGTGATCTCAGAACAAACTACAAGTACCCGAGCGCCCTTGTTGTTCTCAGCTAGGTCCTTGGCTAGACGAAGGACCGTGCCACCAGCAAAACAACCTTGTTGGTACATCATGAGACGTTTGACCGATGGTCGAAGGCCAAGGAGCTTGGTGAGCTGGTAGTCAGCCCCAGGCATGTCAACCCCCGAGGTGGTGCAAAAGACGAGGTGGGTTATCTTTGATTTCGGAAATCCCCATTCTTTAATCGCTTTGGTGGCTGCTTCTTTCCCGAGCTTTGGGACTTCCACAACAACCAAGTCCTGCCGGACATCCAACGATGGAGCCATGAACTCGCACATGTTAGGGTTTTCTTTCAAATATTCTTCTGTTATATACATGTGCCGTTTTCTTATCATCGATTTATCGCCTGTAATATTGGACAACAAATTAAAAACTCCATGGCTTACAATCTCTCTCAACTAAACTCCAAAATTCTTACCTTAAAATTTACCAAATTAAAAAGGGTTGGTTCGATCACGAGAAACATTATAAGTTCTCCATGACATGCAAGTTTTTTTCCCTCCTTTTTTCGAACTTCTATGCAGTAAGTTCTCGTTGACATCTAAGTTAATTTTTGTATAATGATTTAAAAATTAAAAGGTTATAACTTGTACATATACTTTTTAGGGAATCGAGTTGTGATAATCTTGTGATCCGCTTGACTTCTATCTTTTAACCAAATTTTCTTATACCCATTTGACTTGTTCTAGACAAAAGATGGGTGCTGTTGGTTATATTCTAATCTACCCTATGTTATTGTTTGATTTGGTCAAAAAAAACTTGTCATCATTGCTTAAATTTAGGTTCTGGGTGATTTTATTTGGTAGGTTTTACTAAGATGAAATATGAAAGTAGAGTAGGGTATAGAAAAAACCCATAAAAGACGTACACATGCGTTGAAATTTCTCTTTAAGATCAACCATATGTTCACTCTTGGTGATACGGAAATAGTAGTCGGGATAATCAGCCTGATAAACATAATTCGAAGGAGTGGCGGTGCCAATTGCGAGGATGGTGGCTGGTCCTTGAGCCCGTTGGGTTTTCCTGATCTTCTCAACATCGATTCCTGCCTGAAATGAGGCCATAAGTTTGTTTCAAAGTAGTATAGAAGTACTGATATATTGAAGGAGAAGCTTATGATCATTGTATATATAGAAGCAAAGGAAGGCGCGGTGGTAGCTAGCTATAATAATGAAGTACTTGGTGGCCCAACATGAGGTTGAACTTGACTCAATTGGTGGATTGTAAAAGGACATAGTATTTTTTTTACCGAAAAACACATACAAACACCTAATCTACGTCTAGTTTTATGATATGACTTGAACCCTAAATCTTATAGAGGAAGAAACACCTTAATATATCTAAATACCGCTAGCACAATCATCTTTAGTTTAGTCTTAATTTAATTTGGTCCAATTTCATAATTTTTTTTATTAATAATGACGTATCAAGTTTGTTTGTATTCAGTTAAAAACAAATTTGTTAATGCCGCCTAAATGCATAATTTTTTTTCTTTTAAGGAATTCAAGCCATCTTTTAACAATGGTTTCAAATCTTGAATATCCGAATTAGAAGTTGAGTAATTTGGCTATCACTCATTGCACATAACCTTTCCTAAAGCGATTTAGACGTAATTTAGAACTTAAACCCTAATAATTAACAAGTAAATCATGTTAAATTGTAAAGTCTGATTGTCAAAAAAAAACATATTCGTCTTTGTGATTATGTAAATATGTAAGTTTGAGTTAATGACATTATTCGTCTTTGTGATTTTGTGATTTTTACGGATTTGATCCCTAACTTTTTATTTTTATGGTTTTGGTCCCTAAATAACTAAACGTTTTACAATTTAGTCCTTGCCAAACTTGAACGACCAAACTACCCCTAACCACATTTTAATTCATTTTCTAGTTTTTATTTTATTTTTAAATTGTTTTAAAAAATTAAAAACAAAAGGTATAATATCTCTCTCCTCTCTCGCATCTCCTACACCTTTATCTGTCTCTATCTTTCTCTCTCTAACTCTCTTCTTCTTCACTGCCATAATCAGCTCCACTGCCACCATCACCTAGCGCCACCTCCGGCCACCATTACCCACCACACCATGAACTTAACCAAGAACAAGTAGATCCGAGGAATATCAATTTAACGAAAATAGAATCTGAATTGAGATGAATTAACACTTACAATTCGTGAAAACAACAGGAGAGATTCGCTACTAGATTAACAGAAACAGATTCGTTTATCCAAAAACCCAAACCATATCCAAGATTGTTTGTGGAAAACCCAAACACACACACACACACACACTCACATATGGGACAAGATTGTTTCTGTTTAGAAACACAAACACAAAATCGTAAAACCCAAAATTGTAAACACCCAGATATGAAAATTGAAATCAGTGCATGTGGAATCAGTTCACTCACACATTCCCATACACACACTCAAATCTAGGGAAAAACGCATAAACATTACAAACCTCAACCACATACAAATCTCACAAGGAATCGAGAAGAAATTAGAAAAGAAGATTGATGACGGTAGTTGTAGCGATGGTTGTAATGACCCAAATTCGAGTATTTGATTTTGTTAGTGTTGTATTTATTAGTGGAATTAAAGGAGTATTAATTCGTGATACCTTTGGAGTAAACATTAATTCATTTGGTCGGGTGTAACATTTATGTTGTGGACATTTTTATAAGAAAAGAAGTTGTGTGGTGGATTTGCCAAAAAGATAAGTTTTAGGATTGATGGTTTGCGATTGGTAGAATTGAAAACTTAAGAGGATTGCCATTGATGATTTGCTATTGGGTTGGATCGCAAATCAATGTGATTTGTGATTCGTATTTTCTGATTGTGTGTTATGATTTTCTTGAATTTTGAATTAGTGGTTTACGATCATAATTTGTTTGTAGGGTGTTCTATGAGCTCGGTTGCTTTTGCGAGGACTCGTTATTGATTACTTTAGTTGGACCTAAGGTGATTTTAGTTATTTTCTGAAACAAAGTACAAAGACAAAATCGTTTACAAAAAGCTACACGATTTCACAATGTTTTCTAAAAATGAACATGTTTGATTAAATGATTGCTTTAACGATGCAATGTGATGATTATTATGATGAACACGATGTGTACATATATGTATAACAATAATAATTATACTTGTGATGACATGATGACTTGAGGCGGGGGTAGACTCGCTTCTAAGATGGAACTATGATGCCTAATGGTAGATTTTGCCTTCTAGGTCTTACTAGAATTACCCGATACATGACTTGGAGCTAGCAGCGGTTATATTTTCTCTTAAGTTATGGTGATATTTCTTGTATGGCACTCGGTGTACGATCTTCACCGATCACAAAAGTTTGGAGCACATATAAAACCAAAAGGGGCTGAATATGAGACAACGACGGTGGGTAGAAATGTTGACCGATTATATTTGTGAAATCAGTTACCACCCGGGAAAAGCTAATGTGGTGGCCGATATTTTGAGTCGTAAGGAGCCGAAGTCAGCATACTAATTGAAGTCGATGAGGTTGGTGGTTGTACCAAATTTGTTTGATAGAATTCGGGCAGCCCAGACTGATGATTTAAGGGACAAAAATTTAAAGGGTGAAGTTATGGTAAAGCAACGAGGGGATCTTAGCAAGGATGGTCGTGGTCTCAAGACCTACCGAGGGCGTATCTGGGTTCCAAAGATTGTGGGAGTTCACTAGTGCTACTACAGGAGACTCATAAATCCAAGTATTCGATTCACCATGGAAAAACTAAGATGTATTTGGTTCTGAAACCAAAATATTGGTGGATAGGTATGAAGGCGGATGTGGCTACCTATGTTTCGAAGTGTGTTACTTGCTCCTAAGTTAAGGACGAACACCATAAACCATATGGAGAGTTGCAACGATTGGAGATACCTGAATGAAAATGGGATAAGATTGTGATGGAATCATTACAAAACTACCCAAGACCGTGAAAGGTAACGACATGATATGGGCTATAATGGATCGCCTAACGAATATGCACATTTTCTAGCAATAAAAGAGACTGAAAAGTTAGAGAACCTGGCGAAGTTGTATATTCAAGAGATGGTTATGAGACATGGGGTCCCTTTATTCTTGTTTCGGACCGAGATAGTCTATTTTTATCGAGGTTTTGGAAGAAACTACAAGAGGAACTAAGAAAGAGGGTACATATGAGGACAGTTTATCACCCGCAGGCGGATGGGCAAATTAAGTGAAAGGACTATACAAACGCTAGATGATATGATGAGGGTTTGCGTGATTGAATATGGTGGGAGTTAGGATATTCATATTCCATTGGTGGAATTCTCGTACAACAATACTTATATCACTTGAGTATTGACACGGCGCCTTATGAGATGCTTTATGGGAGAAAGTGTCGCATTCCTACTTGTTGGCTGTAACCAGGTGAGAAACAATTTGCGGGCTCGGATATTTTTCGGATGACGATTGACAAAGTCATGGTAGCACATGATCGACTGAGAATTTCAAGAGAAAGACAAAGGAAGTATTCCGATAAGAAATATCATCCGAAGACGTTCGAGGTTGGTGAGAAGGTTATGTTGAAAGTTTCACCTTGGAAGGGAATTAATTATACGAATCGGTAAAGCGAGGCAAGCCTGGTCCATGGTTTATTGGTCCATTTACGGTTTTGGAAAGGATCGGAGATCAGACTTACAGGCTGGAGTTGCCATCAAAATTGGAAGGATTTAAAATTGTGTTTCACGTGTGCTATTTGCAGAAGTGTTTGCATGAAGAACCAAGTATACTGTCGTTAGAAGAATTGCGGGTTGATGAGAGTATGTAATATCCGGTTCATCAAAGTGTAAAATATATTTTGCAATACTAATAAGAAGAACGTGTATGACGCGAAATGATGTCATTATTGTCATCGGTAAATTTAAAGTACTAATAGTGTTAATTAAATAAGATAGAGATGGTATAAAAACCCAAAGTTAGGCACATAACCCTAGATTCAATAATGTAGCCGTAACCCCTGTGTGTGTTTAGGTGTTTGTATGTGTTTTCTTGAAGAACCGAGAGGAAAAGGGATTGAATCATCATCATCTTTGCACTTAAACGTTGGGAATCAAATAGGTAACAATCCCCTCTAACTTTGTGAGTAATTAGATACAAATTTTGTTCTTTCTGGTTCGAATATAGGGACATTAAATTGGAATTCTGGACTGTGTGAAGATGGGTTAAAAACCGAGAACATTTAGGACAATTTGATTATATAAAACCTAATGAAAATAAGATTAAATTTGTAGGGTTTGTTCATTTGATATTAGGGAGCTATAACAACAAGAATTATGTGATTTGATTAACTTTTGAGTGAGTTTGAACCTGTGGCATTAAACTTGTTCTAAAGCAATCGAAAATGTACTTCATAATAGTTGAATCGAAAACCACAGCAGTGTTAAGGATTGTGAATGAGGACGGAGTCGTGAGATTCCTTGTACTGTAAATCACAAATTGAGTGATGAATCGAAAAGATCATGAGTAGCATTCTAAATCAAAAATCCAGAATCGTAAATCAAGTTGTAGAACTCAATCGTAAAACTGTAATCATAATTTAGAATCGAAAACTTGGTGAGGGTCACATCGGATCGAAAACCTCAAGGGAGCAATGAATCGTAAATTGGGCCTAGTGGCAATCGTAAATCTCGTTGAGAGAAATCGAAAAATGAACATTAGATTCAATCTTAACTCATCAAAATAGATTAGGATCACAAATAAAAAATGTGATTAACTCTATAATTTTTTACTGTACACATGTAGGATTTGCTAATGAGCGCATTATTTGTAAGGTAGTTTTCTAAGATAAAAAAGGTTGAAGGATGTAGAGAAGCTCTTTTTGCACCCCAACCCATACAACATGTTCGATTCCTTGCACATTTTCAACCAATTTTTGTTTCTTTATTTATTTGATTGCTTTTCTTAATATTATTTGATTGGATAAAATATGTTTTAATTCCTAAACTTTAGATTTGAGAATGGTTCAACACCTACACTTTTTTAGTAAACATTGTAATCCTTACACAATTTTGGTTAGATAATTTAAGACTTAATCTTATTTTACCTTATTAATTTTATCCCTAATCTAAATTTAAAATATTTGTTACCATATCAATGAGAAATCTCGATCAATCCTATCAATAAAAACACCCATTCTCCATAATCTGATTGATGAAAACTCACATACGGGCCCTATTTCCATTGCTAACCCCTTGGTTATAACGGTAATATCTCGATTGCACTCACGGGTTCTTATAATTGCACTAGTTTGATGATTTCACATCTTTGATTTCCTCTATCTCTATCTTTGTTTTCAAGTTTCTAGGCAATCTATGAGATGGTGATTCGTGAATCTGTAGATCGTCAAACACCGGTGAACACTAACTAATCGGTTCTTCAATTTTCATCGGCTCAAGTTTTAGAGGCAGGGTCAAGTTAGAGATTGACCGGGATCGACTTAGCTCGATTATATTCTTAAGCTTAGAGATTAAAATGTTATTTAAAAGCTTGGTAACCTACTATAGAAGGTCAAATGGCTAAAATGATGAATTGTAACAAGTTAAGGAATTAAAGCATTCATTAAAAAAATTTAGGGGTTAGACCATTTTTAAACCTAAACTTTAAGGGTTAAAATATATTTCACCCTATTTGATTTGTTTACTTATCTTTTTCTTTACTCAAGGAATAAAAGGTTTTTTTCTTCGTTTTTACTATATTCATTTTTATGAGATTTTAATAGATTTTTTTTTTTTTGCATATTTCCAACTAACCGGTATGTATGTCCTTGTGATTTCAGAAGTTTTAATAATGATAATCTTTACAGATAATAAAAAACTGTTAAAAAAGTTAAAATAACATTTAATGAGTTGATATTTTGGAATTAAAAAATATATAAAAAAGCATGGTTCTTAATTGTCTTAATCAAGTTGTACGCCCCTTCCATTTTTAAAATTTTATTTTTTGGTAACACGTTTCATTCATTATTTCGTTACAACAATATTAAATGACTAGATCGTACTCGCACAATGTAGTTGTATGACAATAGTTTGTGGTTGATAATATGTTTGATTTCAAAAATGCTGGAAATGGTATGAGTGAAAGACGGTGTTAGTCAATATAACCATGTTCTTTAATCTTTCTTTTTTCTATTATTTTTTTCCAATCAACCCTTTTATTAATTGTTAAATTAGTTTTTAAAAAACAATAAAATAAAAATATTATGATTAAATAATTAAAGAAAACGATACTCTAGCCTTAATGTTGTGTTTCAAAATTTTATTTTGCGGAGAAAATGAATGATTTGGAAGAAGGAAGAAAGAATTTAAAAAAAAATTATGTTCCAGAGTTTTTTTTTAAGGAGAGAAGAGAAGACGTTTGAAAGGAAATTTTCATTAAAATTTTATTCTAAACTTTCCTCCTAAAAGTGTGAAGATTTGGATGGAAAGGAAAGAAAAAGTTTTATGACTTTTCATTAGTGACTAAATTATCTCTACTAGCAACTAATAATTTTAGGAAATAAGGGTATTATTATAATACAACTCATTTTTTTCTCTTTCTCTCCGACTCAAGAACACAAAATAAAAACAATACTGTTTATATTCTTTTCTTTCAAACTTGCGAACGCGAAAAATTAAAACTATTATCAAATTCTTTTCTTTTCTTTTCTCTCCTTAATTTTCTTTTCTATTCTTTTCTTTCGAATCTAAAATTCGGGAACACAACGTAAAACTGTATTGATGTAAGTAATTTAACCAAAATTAGATAAATTAAATTGTTGTTGTGATGTTTAATGATTTATTAAATCAACAGTAGCCTTAAATTAGTTGAGATAATAAAGAAATAAGTGGTTAGACTATTGCTTTAAGTATATGTATCTTAAGCATAAAACTATGTACTCTTAAAATTAAGTAGTCTTAAAAATTTTAAGCAGAAGAAAATTAAATGCATTATAATATAGTATATATAGAAGAATGTTTAATATAGTTCATACTTAATTCGTAGTTCTAAGAGAGTAATTTTAGCCTTTGGATCAATGGTCCAGATTGCATTTTAAAATTTTAGACAGATTGACATTTTCGTAATTCACATGTGATACTTTTACAAATCACATACGATATATTGTATATTGAATTACCTGTAATTGGATATTAAAATTTTAGAACTATATTTTTTACGTAAACTTTATTGAACACAACTCAGTATATATAATAGAAAATATCATAATTAATTAACTCCGTCAACTTTTATTATTCATGTTCAATTCAATTCTTTTGCTTTTTTACGTAATATATGTATGAACATGTGCAGTCCGTTAAATTGATTGTTATCAAGGCTTTTAGCCTAGCAGTGATGGGTGTAATTTTATCCAACTAGTCTGTTTGTTTTTCCGGATTAGTCTTTGGATTTGTTTAGCGGAAATAGCTGGTAGCTGTTTTTTTAGTTATATATGTGTTCGATAAATTAGCTGGTAGTTGGAGCTTGATAGTGTAAAATGATTAAAAAAAATGACAAATTATAAAAATTGAAGGAATTATAAAACAATCAAAGAGGGTATTTAGATAAATTTGTATATAAAAAACTTTCAGCTAATTTTAAAAGCTACTTCAAGAAACTTTTTATATCAGAGCTTTTTTGTTTTAAACAAAGTTTCTAGTCTTTTCATCTGAACATGATTTGTAATTTTTTCTTTTAAAATAATAGGCTAATAGCTTCAATAAGCTTCATATCGAACATACCCGTTATTAAGCCTTATAGGTTTTAGAAATCTCTAAATATAAATAAGATACAAACATTGATCAATTTTCTTAAACAATCATAACTATTAATTTAGATAAAAATAAATCTAGACTATCAATTTAAATATAAAATTAATTTTAATTTTGAATTTTATAGCTCAAACAACCAACAACAATTTAAAAACATAAAGAAAGGAAATAAAATAGAAAAATTCAAAAATATTATCATTTTTTTAAACAGCGAATTTTGTGAGTTGGATCCGCAGTGACATTCATATAGGACAGTACGTGAGCTTCAAGCCACGCACTATGAGGGAGTAATACCCTCCACCATTTTATTAGAAAAACCTCCAATGCCTAGACTCGAACCCAGGACCTAAGCTATGAGGTAAAACCCCAATATCACTTAGCTAAGCCTTAGTAGTAAAAAAAAAAAAAGTATTATCTGAAAGTTACGTAACTACGCAAGCGCTATTCTTAATGAAATTTAATGTTCACTTAATACGTGCCAAATACCATATGGAATTAAATTACACCCAATCTCTTGTTTTATTACGATTTTTCTTATGGTAATTTTAATTTATATCTTCTACTCATTAAATTCTTTATACTTATTTGTATTTAATATTATTTATTTATTATCTTTTAATTAAATATAAAAATATCATTAATAAAATCTATTGAATAATCTTAACTATTAGTTTAAATAAAAGTTTTAACTTTCAAATCTAAACAATTTATTTTGATAAAAATTAAAATCTGATTTTAACTTTTTTTAATTTAAATTGTATTAGATTTTGACTTTAACTTGAATCGAATTATTTAATAGATTTTATATATGTATTTCTTAAATCATAAAATATCGTATTTGTCAATCTTAATTTATAAATATCATATTTATCATTTATAACATTTTAAAATATCATCTTTAACTAACCAAATTCTTAGTTTTATCATTTTAAAATATTTTATAAATTATTTTAATTATAATCAATATCTATAGACTTGATTTTATTGCCCTAATTAATTATGATAATAATGCTCGATGGTTTTTACAAAAAAAAAACACAATCATATTTCTTTATATTATGATACTATGTTTCTGCCATCACGTCTGCCCTCCCCCTCGCATAGATGTTTCAGGTATTGACGTCTGTTGCCATTTTTTTAAACTCTCATTTCGTTCGCGTTTTATAATTATTTAATATATTTTTATTCTAATTCAAAATTTATCTTTTTTAAACCAACTTATATATATTACACCGACATTTAATCTAGTTACTTACTAAATGGTATATATACTTATTATTTTTTGAAATAAGCAATTCAGAATAAGTAGTAATGAAACTTAACTGTTTATCTAAAGTTGGTTCAGATATAATTAGTATGTTAATTGGATAAATAACTCTTGAAACGTAATCAAGAGATAGAACAGTTTTAACAACGATTTCTAAACACCGCTTAAATGTTATGATGAAATCTCCTTTTTCCGTTTTAAGCCATACATTATTTCTTTAAAAAGAGTTTTTTTATTAAGGCTTCTCTTGAGAGTAGAACATATAATCTGATATACACAGTCTAATTATTATTGTATATGTTTCTTTACCATATTACCCTTAGCCATCCATTATTGAAACCTCCATTGAACTAGAACCCTCAACTAATTAAGCTTGTTAAGATCGAGAGTCTACTCAGGATTGTCTTTTTATCAAAATTGTAAAATCCTACTAAAATCTTATATATTTATAAGGGGTTTAAGTTCATATATAATACAATTATATTTGATAAATTTATGTAAAAGTCAAAGTTCATAACTTTATATGTAAATAATAGTGCAAGACAAGTTGCAAGTAATGAGTTATGTATATAGTGGGGTTACAAAAACTAAACACAACTTCACAAGTCTTAAAAAGTTTCATAAGACAAGTCTCAAACCCGATTATATTGAAATTAGGTCACGCTTAGTATAACGTACTTAAAAAATAACTCAGTACAATGATATTAAACTACTTAAATGCATCCTAGACCAAAAACCTCTACTTTTAAAGCTTTCAATTCAAACTAAATTTTTTGGAATATGTTTGTTCATAGGACCGGTTTGACTATCGATCTTACGATCCCAGAACCGAACCGATCATACCTTCCCGATCTCGATCTTACCTTCTAGGTGATCCTACATCCAATCTTGAACGATTTTCATTGGTTGGATGTAAAATCCTATGATCTTGATCACAATCTTGATAACACTGTCTTTAACCTCCTCTCTCTGATAGAATTCTAAAACGTGTCTTACCTAGTAGGTTAATTATCCGGTGATTAAATCATACGTATGTAAATTGTTATTTCACGTCCTATTTCACAAAATTTAAAATAATAATTACGGTATTTTTAATAAAAGCCTTTCCCATAAAATTTGTTTATATATTTTATTAAAAAAAGAAACATGATCCTTGTAAAGTTGGCAACAAGACATGTGGAAGTATTAAGGTGCAGTTGGTAGGATTTGTGGGCAGGATGCAGCCTTGTTGGAGTTAGGCTCCTCTAAACGACGGCTATGATACAACATCACAAATTTACAAGTATGAATTTTACGATCATAATATTTATAGAAAAATTTCTTTCAAATCATGTTTTATATATAAATTGAAATCGCTGACACTACTAACTATTACAAAACTAAGCACATGTAGCTAATCATATTATAGTATAGTATTGACAAGACCGGGTTGTTGAATAGTTAGGGAATGAATATGATTTCAAATTTAAAAGATTTATTAATTAATTAGTCTAAAGAAATAGAGTAAATGGGAAATTTAGGTTTTAATCTAAAAACACAATATAATATTGAAACTAATAATCAGAATAAATAGAAAACTATTTAAAAGTAAAATAAAGCTGAGAGCTTGGAAGGAAACAATTAATACGAAGTATTTTCACCTAATTAACTCGATTACTCCCTCATCTACGATCTGTAACGCCCAAGGTTCGTAAATATATTATCAATTTATTTATTTAGTATGGTGTTATAGAGAAATTTCCAAACTTAGATTAGAGGTGTTTACCAAACTAGAGAGGTTAAAACTGTCAAATTGAAAGTTAACCAAGTGCAGGGACTAGTTTGTCATTTTAGAAAACTAACACATATATATTGACTTCTAATAAGTCAATATGTCCATTTATGCAACACCATACACTTGAAGTGCACAACTGTAAGGTTGACAAAGAAATTGGATCAAGAATTACAACATTATTAGAGTATCTTTAGCATCATAACAATCTTTCATAGCACAAGGTATGAATTCTTGGATTAGTTTTGAGTTTACTAGAGTTTAATTGGTTCAAATGGTTGAACCAATGATCAGAGTATGTCATTTATGTTTCTTGTAAGTTTAGTTGTTGTTGTTGTTCAGTGTAAGGGGTGTAAGAAAACACTCCTAAACTGTTAGAATCAACTTTGGGTCGAATTTTGGTCAAGAACAACGTCTGTGCAAGAACACATTCTGTTGAGTCGGTAGCTACATGGCCCGTGTTGTTTTAGGCACGCCGTGTAGCTAGCCCATGTATAGATAACACGGCCAGTGTGAAGGCACACGACCCATGTAGTGACGTAGGGCGGTGTTAGGCCATGTAGCTTAACATGGTCGTGTAGCATAACGGTTACATGGCCTGTGTAGTAGCAGTTATCAACACAAGCCATGTGGCCAGGCTTGGTCGTGTAGAGTTCAGAGTACACGGCCATGTAGGTCCACTTTCAGATCATACTTTACAATTTTTAATGCTTAGCCTATTTAAATTGTATCGGAAGGTGACTGGATTCATAACTGAACGTGTAACTGTTTACCATTGTATCTGAATTCTAAGGTGAGTTTACTAATTCACTTGAATAAGCAGTATGTAAGCTAGTATGTCTTGTACAGTATGTGATACCCTTGTTATGTGTATTGTTATGTTATATTACTAGTCAGTAGTGTTTAGCTTTTCTTATGGAATAGCTATACACAAGAACATAATCAGAATAAATGGCTACCCAGATGGTGTAGTCGTGTACTAGAACAATATTAAGTATATAGTTACGCAGGTGGTGTAACTGTATACTAGAACAGTAATTTGATAATATTGCAGGTGATGCAGCTTGGATGGTATATTATCCTGAGAGACTTTTCTCCTGTTTTATGTTTACTTGTTTCAGTTAGTATGCTCACTAAGCGTTGATTTATGTTTCAGTACTCTGTTTTGTAGGTGATTCAGGTATAGGCAAGGGTAAGGCCCCAGCCGCATGATTTTGCTAGGTAGCTCCAGACTTTTTATAACAGAAAACATTAAACACCCTTTTTGTAAACTGTGAACACTTGTTTGAATGATACTAGTACTTTGTCAAACTTTGATCAGTTAGTGATAACTAGAAATGTATGTATATTTTGTAATATATAAAAAGTGGTGTTACACGATCAAACTCATGAAAGTGCAATGGATATTATTCATTATATGTCGATTCCTAAATTGACTAGATCTCTTAGGCCGACTCACTAGCCCTATAATTATAGAAACATTAACCCAGTGGTTATGACATTAAATATCCCTATAATTATTCAATAAATTTGTATCAAAGAAGACTTAATCTATTGATTCCTATTGGTCATCAATTAACACCGAATTGTCATCGCATGAAATTGTCAAACACACTAAAGTTAATTACTTTTATAACCTAAACCTAGGATTTAATCTCTAGTCATGATTCCTAATGGTCATAGCAAATCATGATACAAGTAAAATAATAGAATGGTCATCTCATCTATGAAAACCCAACAATAGGTCATAAAAATAGAAACTTTAATATGAATGGATCTTAATTAAAAAAAAGCTAAATATGATAAATTATACAATTACTAAACATCCAGATACATAGAAATCAAACCAATACACAAGGTTCATCTAATCTAGGTAAAAACAGAAACCTAGCCCATAGACAGACTAGAATACATCAAAAACAAAGATAAACAGAACTTGCAAACCATTATAGACCGATGGTGGCAAACCTGAGTCAATCCCGTCAAAGTTGTGGTCTTTCGTTATTGAGCTCAAAACCTTGTCTAAAGCCTTGAAATCACTTTTGGACGTTCTCAGTTGTCATGTTGGAACCCTAGAATCACATATATGTTCCTTAGGTAAAAAATAGGGCCGAATTTATAGTTTTCACGTTTTGCTAGTGATGCTTCTTATTACCATTCACAACGCGTCGAGTCGGATAAATAATTCGTGACCTTATCGAACTAGGACACTTGACGCGTCGTGTTCAACTTTTTTAACACGTCACCTTGGCGACGGGTGCAAACTTGATATGATTGTAGCCCTATGAGTCTAGTTTCTATGACTGCTTGAATCCCCTCAATTTGAGTTCATATGAGTGAGATATGATCAAAACTATGAAAGTGTATCGGAGCTGTCAACTTTTCTCATTTTCTTCAGTTTTCGCTCAAACATTTCATTATCCGTCTTTTTAACCTGAAATTTATATTTTAAGATAGTAGGCCTTATTTCACTTATTTACGAACAATAATAGCTTAAAATAAAATTGATACCCCTTAAAATATATATCTAAATATGACGATATCATTATTATATATAATAAACTTTTTGTTTTTAAAAAAAATACAATTAACTTTCATAAAAAAAGTTATTTGCATACCATGAAAGAATTACTAAAGTTGATTGTATGATAATTTAAGGTAACGTATATGGAGGTTTCAATACAAAAGTTTCATGGCCAATATCGGAGGTAAATCGCTTAGTCTGAAGTTAAAAATATGTGTCACTTATGTGACATGAAGCATGGAGACGTATTGATCCAAATGTGGAGCCCAAGTGACACCCGATCAACACCCGCTCCGCAATAGTTTTTTAAAAATCTGAAATTTAACACGAAGATTTTAGGCGAAAATAAATAAAAGAGAGAAATATATAATATGATACAAACGAAAACAACTAAAATACTAAAATAAACTATGAAAAAAAGTAAATAAAATGAACCTATCAAGAATTTGAAAGTTTTGCTCTATAAGCTTTCATGGGGTGTCTTGCAATGTATTGGTGCTATGATCTATTAGAATTTGAGGCCTCATATGTCACTTAGGCTTTGTTTAAATTTGCTATTTGATTTTAGCATTATTGAATGTCAAGTTTCTAAAAATAAGTCAACATCCATGCTATGTTTAAAGTTGTTAAGGTTTGGTTTTTGTACCATATGAGTAAGGCATTGGTGTGTCTATACTTAAGTTGTTTGTGAAGTATAGAATTGAAATTAGAAAGTCTAATGAAATGTTTGGCAAGGGATTAGTTGAGTTGTTGATTTTGATCAATGATTGTGTTTGCTATGAATTCATACACATGGTTTGAGGTTTCTTGCAATGACTCTTCAAGGCTAAATTTGGGGTTGTGATTGGCATCTAACCCAAAGGTAAGTACATCGATTTCTAAAAACTCGCATACACAACATGTATATTTGATCTTTATAAAGGTAGTCATCACGTGTTAGTTTTTAGCATTAATTGAGGTGGAATATATGCCAAATTGCTTATGTGTGTGTGTGTGAGATCAATCCAAGATCACTTGAGTTTGAGTTGTATGTTTTGGACATACTTGAGAAAGATGTAAACTTAGGATAAATAATAGTTGTTTTATGTTTTATTGATTTAACCATGATCATTTGGAGTTGAGACTTATATATTAGATATACTTAAGGGAAATGTGAGCTTACTTTTTTAAAGTGGTATGGTTATGAAATTATGTTATAATATACTAGTAGGATATGAGCTATGCACATGATTGAGCAAATATGCCATATGAGAATGAGTAAGTAATAGAATGAGAGCTGATTTGTACATAACAAAATTTCTTCATACACAACAAGTGTAAGTGGTTAATAGCATCAACTTGTAGTGTATGACTAATTTTGTTGTGTACGAATCATTACCCTAATAGAATATGTTGTGAATGTTGGGTACTATAAGAAGTTATGGAATGCTTATATGAGTGTGTTTATCACATATTCTTGTGCTAAGCCGTAACTTACATGCATGCTTGAGTAAAGGTTGAGTGCATTAAATATCTGCTAATAAAGTGTCATTAAAAATGCTACCTTTTCAAAAAAAAAAAAAGGTGTCATTAAAGAAAAGAAAATGTGGGCTTAACTAAATTAGTGGGCTATGTGTGAGTCAAGGGTTGCTTGGGCTTAAACCCACATATGGGTGGGCCTATATGCCCCGCTCAAACCCACTTGAACTCTTGTAGATGAACGAAGAAAGCGACTAGAGAGAAAAAAAAAGGTCCGAACTTGACAGTTGACAGGTGGCTATTTTAACATTTTCTTTTAATTCATAAATTAATTAATTTATAAATAAAATATTCAAATTAACAAATTTAATCTTTGTTAAGTCATGGAAACCTTGAGGCAGAAGAAATTATTTGCTAAGTTGATCAATCCAAAGTTGATGAATAGGAGACTCCCAAGTCTCCCTCTAAAATTTGGGAGCTTATCGGGCTTGCCAGCTGTTATAGACGTTTTGTTTGAGATTTGCCTACTTCCTGTAATCACCACTACATGTCCCAACAACACCATGATAGTGTGATATCTAGAGCTGCAGAGAGCTCAATATTGTTTGAGTCAAGTTTTTATTGAGTTCAAGTTCGTGCTCGAGCTTATAAGTGCTCAATTCGAACTCTTATCAAGCTTTTAAAGTTGTATATAAAAGTGAATTTACAAATGTTATTTTTGACCTCTTATAAGTGAATTTACTAGGTTAGACTCGTGTAAAATCTCTTTTGGCTTAGAGTCAAGTTTTTTTTACAAACTTTACACACATGAGAAATAATTGTTGTTATTTACTATACCTTTTACATATATTTGGAATAAGTTTAGTCACTAAAAGTTACTTTCATATTAATATTTGAACTTTTGAGCCGAGCTCAAGCCAATTTTGAATCCTATTTGAGTCAAACTCGAGTCTGCATCATGAAGACACATCAAACATAGCCTAAAATAATCAAACCGAGCTCAAGTTCTATTGAGTTCGAACTTCACTTAACTCCTTTATAGTCCTAAAGTTGCACCCCATCCCCACCAAACCTCCACAACATGATCATTACCAGATACTCTTACATTGAATTTAGTTTTAGCTAAAAGCTAATTATCATGTTTCAAATTTTTATGATTAATAGATTTTTAAACCTTCTTAAATACTGTTATTTTTAGTTTTACAATACATCTATATTACAACCGTACATACTGAATCTTATAAACAACAATAGAAAATTATTATATGTATAAAAATATTTAAAATAATTAAAAAACAGTTACTTAATTACTATTACACCTAACCAATTGTACCCAACCACAATAAAATATTTCGAAGGATGTTTTCATTAAAGACTTTTAACTCCGTTTTACCCTTAATTTACTCCAGGCAACTTTGGTGGTAAAATGTTTAAACAAACTTTAAAAAATTACAAGAAAATATATAAACTTATCATTATATACAAACAATTTTTTTGTGATTATGTTTTATAAAAAATAAGCTCATTGTATATTATAGCATTTAAGGCAAAGTTCATTATATTTTTATACAATTTAACTCTATTTGTACGAATGTCCATATCACAAGAGCTCAAATCCTGACCTCTAGCTTATCCATTGTCTATTGTCTAGGTTTTACATGATTTACCTTTGAATACTAACCGTAGAACCGATTAGTGCATTTGCAACTGAGGGGTAACTAGCTTGTTACCGGTCCAGATTGCTCCATCACGAGGTGAAAGGCTCGTACCCCTATTGCAAGTTGCTCGTGAAAGTCATGTTATAAGGATGATCGTGAAGTTTGTAATAAGCCATTTAGCTCATGAGTGACTTTTTTTTTATCAAATGCTAAAAAAAATTAGTGTTGACGGTTAGTGATGCATGATATCACTGTATGGTACATGTTAGTGACAGTGACATAACAGTTAATAATGACTGTAATACTAGTTATCACTATAGATACTCTTGACATATTAACACACCCAAGAATAGTACATGAAATAAAAAAGCATCAAAATGGTAAATCAATTTCTCACTCTAAACTTAATGTCAAATCCCCAACTTTCTAGAGTCGTCTAATTTTATATTGAAATAAAGATGAATATCTTGAATATGATTTGTAAATCTTGATATGAATAAAGAAAGAAGCTATGATAAATCTAGATGGTTAATTAAATAGTATATTTGGCATTTCAAGAAGAAGCAAATAGTAGATATGATTCCTAAAGCACAAATGAAAATTAATTAAGAAATTAAATAAAATAAAATTATGTAAAGCTGAGTGTGAGTGTGTGCTCTAGCATTCATACACATAGGGTTAGGACCACATAAACACACAATTAGGTGCCACCGTAGTGCCCAAAAAAGCTACCACAGACCATTGTCTTCGGATCCACAACACACCTGGGAGAGCAATCTAGAAACATTAATCTGTATGTATGTTATGTTTTACAGCCACACTAGTATTAATAAAGTGCCACGTGTTATTTATTTATTTATTTAATCAAGTTTTTTTAATTAATTAATTATAAGAATAATATATAATTAAACCCACCCCCCAAATTTATGAACAAATCTTGGCTCTAGTAATAACCTATTAGAAATTATATATATTATTATTATTATTATTTTAAGATTCTATATTTTTAATTAAAAAAGAATTATAATTATAATATGAAGAAATTAAATACGTAGTTGTATTGGAAGGAATTAGGAAGAAGATGAAGAGGTAGAATAAAATGGAGGGGTGAGAAGGGCTAATTTGTAAAGTAGGAGAGATTCCAAAAGCATTTCCAAACTTTCCATTAATGAAGTGAAGCAATGCGTGAAAGAATTTCAACCAATTTTAACATTCCAACTCCTTTTTTTTTTTTTTTTTTTTTTTTGACATAACCTTCAAATTAATGAAGGAATTCTAGATTTCAATTTGGATGAATTCTACCAACCAAACGCTGTCACAACACTAGACAAAGAATATTATATATATATATATAACTACAAATTCATTTGAATGATTTTGAGGGTGTGTTCATATATTTTAAAAGCTTCACAAGAGTTTAAAAGCTTCACATCGGTCCGAGTCCTTGCTCTGATACCATCTGTAACAGACCAAACCCCGTAGCACGATATTGTCAGCTTTGCCCCGCTAGCTCACAGTTTTGTTTCTAGTATAGAATACTTCACCTAAAAGGCCTTATGTAGGAGATGTATCTACACCATTTATAAGGCATGTTTCGTTCCCCTCTCTGACCGATGTGAGATGGATGTTACACCTCACCCCGCCCTACCCTACCCTACCCCACTTCGCCTAACTTACCCCCCACAATCTACACCTACCATACCATCACTACCCCGCTCCAACTTACCCGCAATCTACCCCTACCTTACGTATTACATCTCACCCACCCTACTTTAACTTACCCTTAATCTACCCCTACCATACCCTACATATCCCACCCTACCTACCCATAATCTACCTTTGCCTACCCTTACCCTACCCTACTTACATACTATACCCCACCCCTACTCTACCTTACTTACTCCACCCTACCCCTATCTACACACCTACCCTACCATAAGGTAAATTATAGGGTGACGACGAGCATAAGGTAAAGGTGGGATGGGTTAGGGTGAATAAAAATGAAGTTGGGTAGGGGTGGGATGGGGCGCGTGGGGGCGGGAAGCGTATAGGTGTAGGGGTAGGATTGGGTGGGATGAGGATGTGATAAGGTAAGGTGTCATAGAGTAGGGTAACGTGAAGTAGGTAGGAAGGAGTATGGTAGGGTGAGTAAGGTGGAATGGAGTAGAGTAGGATAGGATGAGAAAAGTAGGATAAGGGTAAGGTATGTGTGTGTAGGATAGGATAAGTAATGATAAAGTAGGGTGAGGGTAGAGTAAGGTGGATTAGAATAGGTTAGGATGAGATAGGGCTTAAAGTGTGGGTAGGTTTAGGGTCAATAAAGGTGGAGTAAGGTGGGGTGAGGTAAGGTAGGGGTAGTGTGAGTAAGGTAGAGTTGAGTAGGGTAGGGTGTGTAGAATCTGGTGTAACACCCTGATTTTCGGTCCAAATTTAAAATTTTCAATACTCAATTTCGAAAATATTTTATACATGATTGCCGAAGCATTTTAATCTTTAAGAAATATATCTCAACAAATTATAAAATCTGTTATCAATAAATCATATCGATAATACAATTTCAAAATCATTGGTGTTACCACAGTCAATCTCACGACCATATTTAAAAGGTAGGAAATCCAAGATTGCCGGAAATGCAAACAATCCAATAATATGCCCAATGCATCTACCCGCCTCACCAAGGCCTTTATACAACCTGCGGATACAAAACATTTTAACACACTGGGTTAGCTATAAACATAGCTAGTGGGTACAACCAAAAATCAGTTATCTTTACAAACCCAAGTCATCATTTTTCTCTTTTGAAAACCAAGTTTGGCAATCAATATACTTCAAAAGTATACACATAAGCACATAAGGATGTGGGTCTGTCCATTAGGCCACAATGTATCCACCTGGTAGCTAGCCACGGTCAACACGTACCCACATGGGGGATAACCACATCACCCCGTCAAGGTGGGGGATGCACAAAGCAGTCCACCATACAACGGTTATCTGGAGTGTAAGCCCTGTTCACCAAATCCACTCATGTTGCCCCGGGTTCGGTGGCTCGTCAGCCCAGTGAACCCATACGGTCATGATGGCTACTGACATACCCCTCCACTCTCTGCACCGATTCCTCAACCACCCGTATAACACGGTTCCTTAATTGCCGAAGCCACATGAAACTCTGTGCACGTCTCAATGGTTAGGAACCCTATGGTACATAGTTCATATCACACAGTGGTCCGGACCAAAACACATTCCCCGAAGGGTCACATAAACACATACCCCGAAGGGTCACATAATCACATACCCCAAAGGGTCATATAACCACTTACCCAGAAGGGTCATATAACCACTTACCCCGAAGGGTCTCATAAATCACATACCCCGGAGGGTCATATAAATCACAAGCCAACAAGGCCAAATATCTCAAGCATACAAGCTTATCAATAAACACCTAAGTGTCTCAATTATATCTCTTGAGCATAAATGCTCACAGTCAAATCCACATTTGGCATCTCAATGCCCAAAAACATCTTTAGTATAAACATATCTTGCAATAATCAAAAACAGGTTTGTTGTTTCCAAAGT
This sequence comes from Dittrichia graveolens, assembly GCA_038502395.1. Lineage (NCBI taxonomy): Eukaryota > Viridiplantae > Streptophyta > Magnoliopsida > Asterales > Asteraceae > Dittrichia > Dittrichia graveolens. The sequence continues at coordinate 81,146,217 of JARJIL010000001.1, read as the reverse complement.
CAAGGTTCACTCCAACATGGAGTATCAGGTTTCAAAACCATTATGTAAAAACACACTTTGACATAGACCATCTACAAAATGGAGCAATGTTCCTATTTGAAAACCATTTTCTCAAAACATTTCACAATTGGCATCTCAATGCCCAAAAGACTCGCAAAGTGAAAACATAAATTTCTTTAACTCAAAATCATGTCTTTTGTTTCAAAATCAAAGTCCACTCCATCACGGAGTATCGTGTTTCAAAACCATTATTGAAATCACAATTTAAATACAGACCATCTCCAACATGGAGCAATGGTCTTATTTTGAAAACCATCCTTTAAACCCATCATATGATGATTTCACAGTCCACATAAGCTTTGAACTCAAAAGGTTTCACAAAGCGTTTGCTAATCATATAGATCACAATATAAAACAATTCATATTCCACATCCTTTAATTCATAAAGATTCGTCAAACAATTGTCAAACAATCAAAACACATAAGTGATGACTTGAAAACTTTAACAATTTTGGGTATCCGCAGGGTGTACTCACCTGAGGGTGTGATGAGGATCACAACCCCATCCAAACCAAAGCTCAAACACGAGATCATAAACCTATGATCACAAAACATAAGGTTAACTAACATAAGTTAACCAAAAACAAGGTTTCTAGACTCAATTCTAGTCTTGGACTCTATTTCGGGTTTAAAAAGACACCATTTATCTCTTATAAACCTTAGAATCAAACCCCAAACAAGTACATAGCCAAATGGGGTCAAAACATGAGTTTTTGCAAGTTTCAGGGTATCTCGCGCCACGAAGCACTAATGCTCGCGCCGCGAGAAAATCTCTGGAAGATGGTTGAATGCTGATCGCGACGCGTCGCGCCGCGACGGGGCCTGCACAGCCCAGAATCTTCTTCTTTCTTGCTGCAAGTTCGACCCAATCAAAACCTTTTTCAACCAAAACTCATATTTAACATAAAAGAAGACCAAGATACTACAACCCAACCTCAATATCATCAAATAACTTCATTTCACCATAAATTGGGTAATTAAACCATAACCCCAAAGATTTAACCCATTTGCTTCCATTTTCACAAATTTCACCATGAAACCAACAATTACAACACATAAAGCTAAGATAGAACACAATCACAAGTGTAAAACTTACTTGGTTATCAAACCCACTTGATCCCTTCCTTTTTGCTTCACAACTCAAGCCTAGAGGTTAGATCAAGTGTTAAAACACACAATTTGACTTATAATGCCACAAGCCACCAAGTTTCTTCCTTGATTTCTTCCTAGCTTTGAAGATCTTCTCTTGCTCTCTCCCTTCTTGATGGTTCTCCAGAAACATGGAACTTTTTGACTTCAATAATGAAGTCTAAACCCATATATAAATACATAGTTACATAAATGGTCCCCCAAGTATTATACTTCTTTCCTTTGGTACCCATCTTTAACTTATACACACAAATATACATAAATAACACCTTAAACACATCATTTTTACTAATTTGAAGTGAATTTGCACACCTATATATACATATATATATAATTTCCAAAAATCCGGGTATTACATCTGGTATGGTTAGGGTGGGGTAAGGTAGGGTGACGTAGGTAGGGTAAGGGTAGAGTGGGTAGGGTAGGGTAGGGTGACGTAGGTAGGGTAAGGGTAGAGTAGGTAGGGTAGGGTAAGGTGAAGTTAGGTAAGGTAGGGTATGGTGAGGTATGGCGAGTAAGGTGGGTAGAGTAGGTGTTATGGTAGGGTAGGGTAAGGGTCGGATATGGGTGAGGTGGGTATGGTGGAGAAGGTAAGGTAAGGTAGGGTAGGGTGGGGATCAGATAGGAGACAACAATTACCTATACTACTATATAAACCATTTAACATTCTCTCTCTTTTTTAATTTTAAGAGTTCTTAAAATTCAATTAAGACAAAATCTTGACCATTCATTTGATCTAAATTAATCTCATTCACCCAATCTTTAACCATTTCATTCTTTCTCCTAGTTTACTTTAACTTTTTATTTATTTAAAATATATTATCTCATACTAACACAATTATCCACCCATATTAAAATAATTTTCAAAATCTTATTAACTTAATCCTCTTTTTATTTCTTCAATATAATTTTTTTTTCTTATTTTAATGTCTTTTAAAATTAATAAAATAGTTAGATGCAAATAAAAGAGAATTTGAAGAAAATACGGACATATTGTTTTAGAAAACTTTTTTATGACATTGAATCGTGTGAATAACATATCATTACATTCTTGAAAGCGACATGTTATAAAATAAAAATTATTTACCGTCGCAGCATTGCACGGGTACGATGCTAGTGTTTTATAATTCATTTAAAATTTGAAGAATTCCATCTATTTAGAAAAGAAATACTCAATTTCTTAATTTAAGAAATTTATTAGAATAATTAAATTTCATTCAACCAATTTCATAAAACAAACACCTTCTATGATTTAGAAAGTGTTAATTTCAATTCCACCGAATTCTTTCTATTTTCAAATGAAAGAAAGAATTTCATCCATTTAGAGTGGTTGTTCCTCGTAGCCACCATACTTAAAAATCAGTCTGACTTCTCCTCGTATGGAAATAAGAATGACTATTTAGGCATTCTAATTATACTATTCTAATAAATACGGTAAACATTTAGCATTTTGTAGCTATATATATCTTGTTTATTTTCTGTCGACGACTTTTCTACGTAAAAAAAGAAAAGAAGAAGAAACAAATTATCTGAAAAATAAATATATTTTGTCTCATATTAATGTGAAATCGTTGTCAATACTTTATGGACAACTGTGACAATATTTCGATTGTCGTTTAGTGATTGTAATTGCAATATATATATATATATATATATATATATATATATATATATATATATATATCTAGCTTTTTAACTTCAACTTTAAATGGTTTGCGTAACTCTTAATTAAGATCGAGTATTAGATTTGTGGTTTAATTTACTCCAATAAAAAGCGACATCGTTTTAATTTTATTATTTATTTATTATGTAAAAAGTGGCATTACTTTAATTTGTGTGTTTGGCTCATTGGTAATTAAAGCTTCCACTCAAATTATCTTTTAAATTCCTTGTGCTAGTGAACCATGCTATCTCTAAAATTGCTTTAAAACATAAAAACAAATAATAAATATTATTATTATTATTATTAGACATATATATAGTAGCTCTCTATTATTGGAAAAGATTTTTTAGGATAACAGCCATATGATCGAGTATTTTGGAAACAAAACAATTCACAAACAATAAGTGAGTTTCTTGAAATTTCATATAATTGATCAATATTGTTCAAGAAGTTGAAGTAATCTTTTATATATTTTTAAGAATTGTAACGTTTTTTCAACAATATTTCGTGTAGTTGTAAATACATTCTAAAGTGTAAAGCATACATATGTTAAAATTACAATTTTTTTCTAATAAAGTCTTATTTTTTATAAATATTTGCGGGCGGACATACGTTTAAAAAAGCTTTTTGTTTAGGATAAATGATAAATGTTTCAATGATCTTAATATATTATTTGTTAAAGTGATTAAATATTATTTATCCTTCATAGACATTTAAACTAGGACATATCTTCTTTCAAAGATATGAAATAAGATATAATACATTTTACCTAATCTAAAACAAACACATACTTAGTATTGAAACAAGGATATTCTTTAAGATGTATTTTACTTTAAACATTATATTATTTTACTAGCTTAAATATCTATGTGATACACGTGTTGGTTTAAAAATTAAACATTAATAAAAAGATTTTAAATATTTACAAAGCACGAAATAAATAATAATTTAAAATGAAGACAAACAACATTAACACCCAAACCAGCGGTGGAAACTTCGATATAAGGTTGAGGGCAGACGTTGTAACACCCAGATTTTCAGCCTAAATTTAAACTTTTTCAAAATCGTTTAACACAAGGTTTACATAAAACCATTTGAAATCATTTATTACAAAAACGGAAGCATAATCACTTACTAAAAAAAGTGATAGTTAACAAACCAACTATAAGTCATACTAAATAAACTCAAAGGAGTGTCTTGCTTCCTATATGGTAGCTAGCCGTATCAACGATACTCAAAGGAGGAATAGCCTACACCATCCGAGTACATGAAGGAGCACCAAGCAGTCTACGTCTATTCGTTAAGCCAAGTCACGGTTAGTCAACCGCCTCGAGCCGAATATGAGAGCCATCAAGCCGTTCACCTCTCGGATGGTACCAATCCATTAACCGCAAGAGTATAATGACCCTTACAAGGTCATTCACCTCTTTGGGTCACATCCTAATAACACCGTTGATACCAAGAGGATAATATCCTCTAATTATTCCTAACGGTAGGGTGTTACTCACACCAGCAAGTATTAACTCCATTAGCATAGTCCAAAGTACACTATGTTCATCCTTAGTGTCCAATTTCAACAAGCAATGAACACTCAAAGGCATAACATAACGTGGCAAGGATACTATATGTGTGCTCTACAAACAAAACTAGAACACTTCAAAACAAATTAGTTATCATGCATAAATCACCCTTAGTGTTCTACAAATCATACCTGATTAACACAAGGCATAATTAATACAAACATGATCATAGTCAAACTATATGCATAGCATTCATGTGAACATGCTCAACATATAAAATATAAGCATTCATATCATAGCCAAACACATTGTGCATAACACATAACATGTAACATATCATACACTACATTGTGCATTACTTGCTCATAAATTAATCAACCATAGTCACTACACACTAAATATCTCCAATATATGAAGTATTAACATCATATTAACATCTTATAAGCATATCATGTCTCTTAAACTCGTTACCTAACATAAAACACATATGATGACTTAACAATTCTTATAAAAACAAGTATCCACAGGGTGTACGCACTTGAAAGGTGTGATGAGGATCACAACTCATTACCACCACTACACCTAGATCAATCACCAAGTAAATCAAGCTCAACTCAAACCTAAACATGAGTTAGAATCAACATCTTAGTGACCAAGGCCTTCGTAATGGTTATTCTAGTGTTTAGGGCACTTATAGATGGCTTTCAAATATGTTCCAACTTCAATTGTACATAACCATCCTTTAAAATATAATCAACACTCAAATTGACCCGTTTGGTATTAAAACTCGATCAAGGCAACTATGAATCTTATCATAATCATCTATAACTCCAAATCAAACAACAATAGTACTTACCTTGAGAAGATGATCCTAGCTTTCACAAGCTTTTGTTAAACATTCCAAAGCCTCAAGGTATGAACATTCAAGTCTTATAACACAATTTAAAGTCAAAACTCTCATGCATTGCATAAACCCACAAAATCAAAGAGATCTCTTCATACTTCTCTTCTCCATCTGCTAGACCATGTTTTAGAAGTAGATAATGAGTTCTAGAGTTCTCCAAATAACAATAATAAATATTTATTTGGTTATTATTTAACAATTGACTCTTTTGCCCTTATGTTGACTAGCTAATTACCCACTAAACCACCAAATCATGCATAGGGAACTTGTACTTTGAGCTTAACATGTAAAAATCTGCCATAATATTATTTGAATACTCATCAAGCATTATTTGGTTGTACCATAAGAAATAAGAATAGTACTTCAACTATTTAACCATAATTTCACAATTCATCATATAGTAAAAAACTAAGTTCATCAAGAATCATACTTAAGTATAAAATGAAACCTAACATATAATATCTTGATTACAATTTTCTATCAAGTATCTAAGCACCTTATTAATACAAAATGATAAAATTTCAAATATCGGGACATTACATACGTGACGGCAGAAACCTTGTATCATGATATGAAAATATATGGTTATGTTTCTTATACATAATTAGGACAATAAGGTGAAGTTTTTTTTTTTGTTTAATGAAATTTTGGTAGTTTGTTGAAAAAAATAAGGTCAAGACTTTATTGTTTATAATTAAAAAAGTAATTTAAGATGATTATACAATAGTTTAAAATGATAAAATTAATAATTTGGTTAAATGTGATATTTTAAAATTTTATTAAGAGTAAATATGATATTTATAAATTGTGGATTTAAGATAGACAAATATAATATTTTAAGCTTCAAAAATGACATATATAAAATTTTCTAATATTTGATTCAATTTTGACCAAGAAAAGGTCAAAATTAGAATTTCAATTTTGAATAAACAAACTGTCGAATATTGACAATTAAATGTATTTTATTAAATAAAAAGCTAGGATTTTCTAATAAAATTTATCATGTTAGTCTTTTACATATATTAGAAGATGTATTCAAGTTTCACACTAACATTTTTATATACTAAAACTTAATCTACGACAATATGTATATGACTTGTCATAACATATTACCTCCGAATGACGACTTATTTTCTGAATGTGTTTTCGTTAGATGAAAAAGATTTCTAACATTTTCATGAGTCGATCGAATTCTTCAAGCAATAAATAAAAAAACTAAATAATTATATGTAATCTACCGAACAAGTTTTCGAATACATACAATAAACTAGTTATTAAAATTAAATATATTAAGAGATTAGTTTAAAATAACACATGATAATGTTGCAATAAATTTATCAAAAACAGTTTGAACGTTTGGTGTACGATTATTTTTTTATATATAAAAACACAAAAATAGGACGAGTATAATTAAGAAATGTGGTGAGTAATCTAAATTAAAAGGATGTGATTAATTAAGAAAATATATAAAAATAATATATTCATGAGTGGTAAGCATGTGCAAGAGCTTAGATTAAAAGGCCGATTAGGTGGAACAACTTAAATAGTTTATTTATTTATTTATTCATTTTTTTAATAAAGAAAAAAAAACAAGGACCACTTACAAAAATTTAGCTGGGAAGCCACATTTCCCACTTGCCATCCATACACGTTTCTTGTACGGACGTCCCCCTTTTCTTTTCCATATAAATATTGCTCTAATAATCATATTTAAAATTTATGTTTAATTTATAAAATAAAATGGCAACTGAGTTTCTTATTTGTTCCACTAAAATCACTCATACTTTAAAGGTAGTTAAAAGTTATGATTCGAGTGGTTTACGTTATATTTCGAGTTAGATTTACATGATAATAAAATAACAGATTTTTATTAAGTTTGAAATAAAAAAAAATGTAATTTTGACCTTAAGACTTGTTTAATAGTGGGATCCTTCTAATGTTTTTCAAGTTTTCTTAAGTGTTCATTTGAACTCCTTAATTTGAATGCTTTTCGGTATTGTTGGTATTTATGTAGTGTTCAATCAAACTTCAACAAACATATTCAAACACAAACATAAAGACAAGATTCAATAAAAGCATTCAACACACACATCCAAACAAAAAGAATTTCTTAGGAACAAAAAAACTTATCAAACCTAGATTCAAACACTCAAATAGATTCAAAACACACAAATTCAAACATTCAATATAGACATGGAGTGGCCTCTTAAATCTTTCACATGAAAACCTTAAACTTAAAATCCCTAAATCTTAACCAAACCTACGAAAACACAAACACCATTTAGTTTGACAATCCATACAGATTCAACATACACGTCAACAAACACGAATACAAGAAGATCGTGCTCTCAAACACATAACTACATGCAACACAGAACTTCCTAACCTCTACACAATGTGGCAGAGAGAGGATAAATGAAACAGTGGATGTGTAGTATTGTGGTTATAGGTGTTGTCCTTCTTCAATAATAATTTTGTCAGCAATGATATCGATCTTTGATGGTGATGGTGTTCTAGTGGTGTCAGTCTTGTGTGTGTACATGTATCGGTCTTATCAATTAAGTATTGACTGATTTGACACGGATGACTTGAATGATTAGTGGTGTAGATTAGTGACCGAAGGTGTGTCAGTCTTGGGGATGATGTCGACATCGTAGTTGGTATCATCATCGGTGAGGAGAGGCTTTAGAGAGACAAGGAGACGATTAAGATGTTACCATGTACATATTTGGGTTGGTGGTTCGGTATATAAGTATAAATAGTTTTTTAATTAACTTTGGATTTTTTTAATGGTCAATAATGATTTAACTATCTAAGTTTTTTTTCTAAACGATTTTACCTAAATCAAAAATAGATGGTTAAAATTTGATAATTAAAACTTCTATTAAAATTAAATAGCTAGGATTGCCCGGCTTGCGGTAAAGATTTGGGAGCAGGTGAGGTTGCGGTGTTGGTTATTTTTTGCCAATTGAAGATCATCTGATGGGTTAAAAACGCCATTTTTCTTGGCTTCATTGCCAATTTCAGACCGATAAGGTCATGTAGGTTGGGAGAATTATTACAAGGCATCAATCTTTTTTTATTTCTTTTTTTCTTTTTCTTTTTTTTTGAAAATCAACACCATTACCAAACCAAACATAAAACCGAAACCAATCTAGAACAAGTTTAACATTTAACAAACCACAAAACAACTAAACCTCAACAAAACAAGCAAGAACAGCCAAGAAAACCGCTATAAAATTGGCCGTTTGTGTTGTTTTTGGTACTGTAGTTTTGTGTATTAGGTCTGCTGTTTTGTGTTCTCCTTTTCTGATTCTTGAAGATAATGAAAATGGGGTTGGCTATTTGTATTGGGTTTGGTTTTAAGATAGGGTCAATAATGGTTTAACCATCAAAGTTTAATTTTAGTTTCGATTTAACCATCAGAGTTTTTTATCAAACGATTTTACCATAAAGTTTTGAATTTGTTATGATTTAAACCTCAAAGATTTTTTACAAATCTCTTAATTTTTGTATGGTTTTTTATTTTACCCATTTTTTTTATTATACATGTTTGTTATTTTAGAAACTTAACAAGACTTAAAGGGTTAAACTATTTTCTAATAAAAATTTAAAAGTTAAATTATTTGAAAAAAAACTTTAAGAATAGAAGATTAAACTATTGGCTCTTTATTTTATATAAATGTTTCTGCTTATATTAAAAAAGAATTAATAGAGGATCTGAAACAATCATTATATGCATTTTGCATCAAGCAAATTTTAAAAATAATCATATTTTAAAAAAGAATAGAGGATCTAAAACAATCATTATTTTAAAAATAATGATAACACTATACACTTAAACTATATTGATACGCACGAATAAAAAAATTGAATAGTAAGAAAATGATTCACTAGGCAAGAGTTTTGACATAATCATCACTCTAGCATATCTAGCGAACCATTATATATTAATAACTTCTAGCAAGAAAAAAGAGATGATAACACTATACACTTAAACTAAAAGTACTGCAAAAAAAATCTAGATCAAATAGTTACAATACATATGTAAATAAAGGATAAATGGTTGCTACACCATATAGAACAAATTAAAGAGTTACATTTTGCCCCATATTTCATTCAAAGTATAAAGGGAGGCTTGGACTTCACCAATTACTAATGAGGCTGAGAATTGTTTGCCATCAAGCACCATATTGTTACGAGATTTCGATAAACCAAACAACATTTCTTGCTGCCGCCTCCAAAAACATTCTTTACTTCTTTGATTGTCCACAATCCACCAAGTTGAGTATAAATTGTTTCAAAGAATAATGTTGGCCCACATTAATGTCGCACCACCTTATAACCATGACCATGTACTCTTTAGTTACTGGACATGAGTAGAATAAGTGATCTTCTATCTTCAAATCGCCATTTCAAATAGGTCATGATTGTGATAGGATCGTAATGCCTCTTGAACTCAGATTTGGTCTCGTTGGAATACACTTGAGTTACATTTTCCATACAAAACAATTAACACATGGAGGAAACCATTTGTTCAAAAACCGATGACCTGCAAATGGAGAATTCAACACAATATCTAAGATTATACGTAAAAATTTAATAAAAAAAAACTGCCCAATGGAACAAGTTTTATCAATTTCTATCGCAAAGAGATCAGGAAACAAACTTTTAACAACAATCCCAATTTTATTGGCCGTCTTTAGTGTAACAACCCGAAATTATAGAATTATTTAACAAGCTAATAAAGTGATTTGTATACTTGTTAGATGTATTTGTATTTCATGAGATAACAATGAGAAGTTGTTGATTAATTATATTTTTATTTTTATACTAATTATTATGTTTTTATACTTATGGAGTATTAACTAATTAATATGTATATTTATATATTTTGAAAGCTTGCAATGCATTTATTGGAAACCTTGCGACATATGTTATTTAAGTATATTCCATAGACGTTATGTGTTCGATATGTGAAATATTGAAACCTTAGAGGCCGTAGATGACAATTTTGAAACTTAAGGGGCTGAAATTGTTAATGTGGGATTTATAAACCCCAAGGCTAAGAGTTTGACTCATTTTGATTATTGTTTTCTATAGAAAACTCGAGAGCAAGAAAGAGAGAGCTGGAAACGAGTACAACAAATTGATGAATGGTTGAAGATTTGAAGGTGTATGTTCAAATTAGTTCCATAGTATTAAGTTCTATCCCAAGTTCTACCCATTTGAGAACTAAATTGTTGAATGTTGAGGCTTGGCAAGTTTGATTCTCCATTTGAAGGAAGTTCTAGTTCTAAATTATATCAGATTTCTGTAATTGGTGATTGGTGTTGAATCAGAGACCCGTTGTTAATTTTGTTGAATATGGGTCATTTAGGGTTGAAATTCTTGAAATTTAGGGTTTTATACCCAACACGGTCTAACTCATCTCCCCACCTTCTCATAAAATCCAATCTGAAGCCAACCCTGATCGGTCCACTAATACCAAGGCAAAAGTCCTCACCTATACAAGAAAGACTGCCAAAGGGGATTCACCAGCTTTTTGCATTCCCTAGAGCTAAAGTCACATTGACACCTCCACTAGAAAGAGTTGAGGGGGAAACACCTACTCTTAAGGTGTCAACCTCGAGTCTTAGTTTTACAAGCCTAAAACCTAGCGAAGGTGTGGTGTCTACTCAGCCCACATCTTCCAAAGTCATGGGAGAGCCTGTTATTGTGCCTTGACAGACACATGAAGGTAACATTGAAATAATGATCAATCCCACGGTCAATTACCCCTTTTGGCCCCCACTAAATAAGCCAAATCACCATTCATTCCCATACACAATCCTTTCATGATTCGAGCCATACACATTTTTTTCACTTCTCACACTCCTCTACATGACCCATCAACGAGGCTCTTAAAGACCAGAGAGACAAGGTCCAAACTCTGCTACCCTTGATTCTAAAGGTAGAAACCAACATATAGTTACGGTGGCCCCAACCTCACCATCTCTTCACACTCAAGTCACTCCCACTGAGGTTATATCATCGGCATCCTCAAAAGGTGGTGACATTGAGTTTCCTCAAAGGAGTTTGTCTCCATGAGGTACATAGGCACCCGGTTCAAGTTATTCAATCACAAAAGAAAGAAAAACATGCACATGATCAACAAGAGGATTTATGATTTGAGCAAGGATGTGCAAATATTGAAATTTACTATTGTTCAACTACAACAGCAAAAGCCGGTACCTTCAACCCCTATTGATGATGACAAAAGGGGGATGCAGAGGATATCATGAATCAAGCTGGTCCATGTACAAGGGAAAAGGATCAAGCGGAGGGGGAGCCTGAGAAAGAAATAATCTATGAAGATGAGCATGTTAAAATTGAGAAGAGAAAAGGTAAACAAGTAGTCACCTCAGAGAAAATAAATCCCGCAAATTTTTTTCAAAAAAAAGAAGAAGAGTGATTCTAGATGTATCAGATTCAGATTCTGGCTTTGAGGAACATCAAACCTTACAAGAAAAAGCTACAAAACTTGTCATAAAGAGGTTAGAAGAATAATAGGATGCACAAATATTGAACATATTTGTGGAAGAATTGAGTAAGGAAAGAATCTGCTCAAGCTGCATTTGAACAAGAAAGAGTACAAAAATAACAAAGAGAGCGAGCTTAAAGAAAGCAAATACAAAAGCAAAAGAATGAGTTGGTTAAACTTTATCAGAAACTTAATTAACCAAAAGTTGAAGTGATTGAAGTTCCAGAAATACAAGTTGAGGATATAAGTAAGTACGTTGTCCGAAACGACTTCACCTCAAGAATTAAAAATTTAGAGCTGAGCAATGTTCAAGGAATTGATCATGGAATTTACTTTGAGAAATGATGATACGACTTCACTTTATTTGAACTTGATGAGTTTCAAGCGGAGTGACTCAACTCGATAGAGAAGTTAGCTCGAAAAGAGTTTGAATTTGTTTTAAACTCATAACTCTCTATCTATGGTTGAATAAAAAGATTCCACATTCATAATTCAAAATCAAGTTTATCCAAGTTATCTATTTGAATGTATAGATAAGATTAGTTGAATTTAGCTGATTAGGATAAATTATAGTTTGTTAGTTTAAATGTTTATCCGTAAAACAGGTATATAGTTTAATCTCTAAAATGTTAAGAGGTTACATGCTTTGTTAGTCAAGCAAACACGTTTGTTAGTGAAAGACCTAGTTAGTTCATCATTAACCTGATAAGTTCAGTGTTTCTGTTTAGAAAATCATTTAATTTTTGTGTTCATAAGTTGAATCAACAAATCAAGATCTAACAATTAGTTTCTAAGATTGAATTGAGAGAGAGTTAAATTGTAATTGGTTAATTTAATTAAGGTTTCATATTGTTTTGTATTGAAAGTTTGATTGATTAACAAAAAGCATTCGACTTTATTTTGATTTGTTTATTATAATCTAAATTGTATATTCAACCTCTCTTCCACACTTCTGTATCAGTTTCTTGATTACCTTATAGACCAACATGAACCCTCTTCTTAACTTTTCAATGGATTCAATCACTCTCAAAGGTAATTTAAATAATGATTGTTGGTAATAGGTTTTCAATTCCTTCCAACTCCCATTATGCGACAAAAGTTAATTTGAGATCGTAAATGGTAGTTTTACCCATCGCACTTGAGAAAAGATGACATATTTTATACTTCTTCGTCATGTACACCTAACACAAACACTTACTTTTTGCAAAGTTCACCTTGAGCCCCGATTTTAAGTGAAAACATCGAAGGATCCTTTGTGAGATTGGTAGCATTTGAAATCATCCATTTCCCTACAAAAACGTCATTAGCAAATAAATGATGAGGTAGGTGAGCAAGGGCGGACCTATGTGGAGGCGGTAGTGGCTCGTGACACCCGCCAATTTTGTCCGCGCAGTGTAAATTTCGATTTTTCGTAGTGTAAGTTCCAATTTTTTAAGACATTGCTACCACCCATTTCAATAGTGTCATCACTAATTTCAAATCCTGGGTCCACCCCTGTAGGTAAGAGTGGTGGGAGTGGTTACCTCCCACCACACATGCCACATCAGCTTTTTACTTCAACCACTCAACTCACCACACACACTCGTAGTGATCACCCTCCACCACACTAATTATGGGACCCACCTATAAACAATCAAAATAAAAACCGTGATACCCCTTTACTCCATAAACCATCGCCGGCACCAAAAAACCATCGTCGGCACAAAAGCCATCGCCGGAATCAAAAACCATCACCAGCTCCAAAAGCCATCGTCGGAATCAAAAACCATCGCCGGCACAAAAACCATCGCTGGAATCAAAAACCATCGCCGGCTCCAAAAGCCATCGCCGGCCGTTACTCCAAAAACCACTGCTACCCTTTACTCCGCGACCATCGCCGGCACCACCGTCGCACCAAAGAGGCGACCATCGCCGGCACCACCGTCGCACCAAAGAGGCGACCACTCCATGCGGAAGACTCAACCGATAAACCCAAAAATTTACAAACAGAATTTGCATCGGAAGACTACACCCACAGCCCACCACTCCACACGGTCGCCACCCCCCAAAACCACCACCACGGCGCGATGGTGTGGCTGGATACCTGACCACGGCGAGGAGCTTCCACCACACCCCGACCCCATGAGCCACTCCGTTTGCTCTAAGAACCATTATTTGGCAACTTTACCCCTGGAAATGGCCTTTATTAGTAGCTTCTAAAATGAATAAAAAGGAGAAAGGGGTTCCCCTTGACATACTCTAGTGGTTAATTAGAGTTCCTTTGTTGGAGAGTCGTTCACAAGAACAGAAGCTCTTGCTAATTAGAGACAACCTTATATCAATAACCATCATTTAGAACCGAAGTGCATTTGTTCAATTATAAAATCTAATAATCTCAACTAAGAAATCAAAAGCCTTTCCAAAATCAAATTTGAATAGAAAATTTTGATCTTTCTACATTTAGCTCAGCTACACACTTCATTTAGTATTAAAGACCGATCCAAAATTTGCGTTCCTTCAATATAAGCATATTGTACATGACTAACCAACTTTCAAACCACCCCTTTTAGTCTACAAGTAAATGTAACACACCCTCTTTGACGATATCCCAAAATTGTTTTATGAATTTAAAAGTAAAGCCATTGGAGCCTTCCCCCACATGACCACACTGCCGATTTGATTTCCTCCGGCAAAAAGGGCACCTCAAGATTAAGTCTATCCTCCTATATTTAAAGAGAGGACTAATGAATTTTGGACGAGTTCGCATAGCTTCTTGAAACTTCGTATAAAAGTTGTATACTTCATCTTTAATCACTTCGGGTTTGGTCTCTCATGAGCCATTAATTGAAAGCCCATAGATATGATGTAGCGATGACAATAGAATGGATATATTGGTGATCACAGTCACATACCCGATTATAAAATCATATCCCATACCAGGTCCCATCCCGTTAGGTACCCGGTCACAAAATAACCATTGGGTTTACGGGTATTGGGTATCTTAAAAAAATAGTTGGATTTTTACAATAATATTAATCTCTAACAACATTAAAATGTTTAGAATTTAGTAAAGGTTACATAAATTTAATTATCCATATACAAGTTTTAAATGTTTGAATTTTATGAGAAGCTAATTCAAACCGTTACATAACATAGTAAAAAACAAAATTATTAGTCTTAATTTCTCTCTTCTTTCGTATTAGTGGTTTCACAACTTAAAATTTTTCTAAGTAAATGTCTTGCAATTAATAAAATAAACAAACAAATAAAATCTAAATTAATAACTAAAAGTCATTAATTCTAAAGCTTCTAATGTCCTATATATATTTATCTCGTTATCAACATCGTACACATAGTCAACTTTTAATAATTCGTATAATATTAAAATTAATTTTAAAATCTCAATATTTAGTAATAATATTATAAACATTATTAAAATATAAATGGTATGAGGTCAGATAAATGGAATCAGGTAATTAGGCGGACATTGACTAAAATCATAACCGTCTCAAACCCATAAAATTTTTTTAACGAAATACGATACCCGATCCCATAACTAATTACTCGTCCTAGAAATTTCGAGTTCCGATATTCTTATCGGGCTCGGGGTATCTTTGTCTTCCCTAATATGATGATAGTTCCTGTTTGAATTGACAATCCCATCAATTTTCAACTTTTTATGACCATCCACCGTCCATTTTTAGCCTTACTTTTTATTTAAGATTCAAAGTAGGACTGTATTCCAAGTCTAAGACATCTTTTCTCCATTGTTTTCTTCTATATAATTCACTAACTGAGAGGGCTCTTTATTCTCCTCCTAATTCCACCTTTTCCACTTTCATTTTCAAGGTTCCATGTCTACACTTTAATAGCTACTATTTTGAAACTGATCCTAACATCATCTATCATAGGTTGTGTTACACTCACAGACCAGTTTAATGAAGGGTAGTTTAGTCATTTACATATTTACTTATTAAACTGGTTTGTGAGTGTAACATCACCTATGTTAAGTGATGTTAACATTACGGATCATTTTTTCTTATCATATAACTAAGAATTATAAAACCATAAGGAATAGATGGCCAAAATGGTGTAGCCATTTCAAATTAATCATAAGCATAGACATTTGCAAGTTAACCCATTTCAAATTCCCAATTATTATCCAATAAATAATTCATCCCCTTTAAACATTATGAGTTGGTGAATAAAGAGGAGTCCTAAATACTTATTAAGCCACCACACTTGTCGTGTGAAGCTATACTATCATAATCAAACACAAAATTACACCAATAACATCAAATTGTGTCAATGCATGGCTATGAACTAGTTTACAGACTCGTATACACACGGGTATTAAAGAAGTAAACTTAAGATATATCAAAATAAAATAAAATAATGTTAGAATTATACATACATAACATCTTTCAAATACGTACATAAAAACCAAACGCTTCATTGTTGTCTTCAAATAAAGCAAATAAACCAGGTTTCAAAAGATTTTATCTTAATAATGAAATGATGATCTTAAAACTAAAATAGATAAAGAGATATGGTTATTTTTATTTTCTTTTATGTTGGTTCATCTTTATCTCTAAATTTTAAATTATCATGCATGATGAAAAGGGCATTTTCAATAACTTTAAAATGTCTTTGGTTGAACTTAATTGAAATGTTTGAATCTTTTCATTTTAGAAATATAAATAATGACGCAAACATTCTTGCTAGAGATGATCTTTATCTTGATAGCATGTGTATCTAATTGAAATAATTAAAGAAATATTTGATAATTGAATTCAATTTAGGGAGATCCGTGCTTAATAACATCTTTCTAAAATTGTTTTGTAAAATTGAAGAATTTTGAAATTAGAGGTTTTGATTGGTTGATAGAGGTTGATTTAATATGTAAAAATAAAAAGAAGTAAATTTGAGATATATCAAAATCAAATAAAAAATGTTAGAAGTATATATACACAAAAACTTTCAAATACGTACCTAAAAAACCAAACGCTTCCTTGTTGTATTCAAATAATGCAAAAAGACCAAGTTTCAAAATATTTCAACTCAATAATCAAATAATGATCTTAAAGCTAGAATAGAATAAACAGATATGCTTGTTTTTATTTTCTTTTCCGTTAGTTCATCTTCATCTCTAATTTTTAAATTATTATGCATGACAAAAAGAACATCTTATATAACTTTAAAATGTCTTTGGTGGAACTTAACTGAAATGTTTAAACCATTTTCACTCTAGAAATAAACATAATACCACAAACATTTTTGCTAGAGATGATTTTTGTCTCGATAACATGTGTATTAAATTGAAATAATTGAAGAAATATTTGATAATTGAATAACTCTAATCTATTCATATTTATAAAAAAAGGGTGAACATAAACAAATTGTTTAAAGTACATATATAGCAAAACTTGTATTTTGTAGTACTTCTTTATATACTCCAGCAGAACATGGTGTTTAAAATTGCTAAACGCATGTATAAACAAATTTCAAGTCATGTTCCTTTTTTATTGTCCAGTTTTCATATTTCATATCACAGCTCTAAAAGTCTCTTACACAAATATCTTTACATCTTTGAATTTATATTTTTAAATATATAATATATCATCTTTAATGATACATTTTTTAAATCATATTTTATAAAATGTTTCCTATATTTTTCTAATAAGATTGAAAATGCTTTAAAATCAATAACTAAACACTTTAAATAGCATATTCAAGTTAATCACTTAACATTATCATCATCCCAAAAAACCCACTCAACTAAACAAAAAATTACCTACTACTATTAATGGATAACAAAAAAGTTAAGAATATACTAATTTTAAAAAAGTGTCATATTATAATAAAATTTATATCAAAACGTAGAGAAAAATGAGACGGTCACAAATATATAATTATTTTTTCTTTAAACAAAATATATCAAAAGTTACTAGACATAATTTATAAACTACATATAATTAATTCCATTAATATACATTTTTTTATAAAACCCCTTCATTTTCTTAAAAGCCCATCACATATTTTATAAAACCCCTGACAATTTTCATCCACCCCTTGAAAATTGAATCGTAATACAATATTTCTAAAATTGTTTTGTAAATGTAATTGATTTTGAAATTAGTGGTTTTGATGGTTAGTAGAGTTTGATTTAATAATTAAAAAATAAAAAAATAAGTCTTTTTTTATAATAATTACAGATTATAGATTTAATGGTAACGAGTCTTTAAAAAAATTCTCACCCAATCAACCTTGTGTCTTCCCAAAATTCCTCTAAAAATTGTACACCTTAGTGTTTTCGTTGGTTGGCTTCCAAAACTTGTACACCTTAGGGTAGAGTGAGTTGAAACCCCACCTATCGAGGAGGGTTGATAAATGTACTTCATCGGGGGGCGGCCACAACGCCCCCATCTTGCCAATGTTTGAAACTTCTACCCTGCCAACGTCTCCAGCCCGGCAAGGTCATTTGAAGTCGTCATTCAGAAAACCCTTTAGGATCAAGGTGCTTATCAGTACGTCAAAAAAAATTTCTAGTGATTAAGACACTACATCTTTCTTATATACCAACTAACCTAGCCGTCATAGATTCTATTTTAACGGAATAGCTTTGCTAATCCAATAGGTGTTGTCGCTCACGGCTCAATCCTTCCGATCTGTAACTCGATCAATTGGCATCGTCGTTTCAGTTTTCTTCTTCATCTTCAAATTAAGATATAGGGGGTACTTCGGTACTTCCTATTTTAATCATTTTATGTACTTCCTATTTTACCCCTCCCCCTACTCCCCTGCTCATTTGATCTTAATTTTAATTTTAATTAACGAATATTTATACTACTATATAAACCATTTAACATTCTCTCTCTTTTTTAATTTGAAGTGTTCTTAAAATTCAATCTAAACAACATCTTGACCTGTCATTCTATTTAAATTAATCTTATCCACTCAATCTTTAACAATTTCATTCTTTATCCTAATTTAATTTAACTTTTTATTTATTTAAAATATATTCTTCTACACTAACACACTCTATCACACAAACATATTTATCCACTTATATCAACATAATTACAAAATCGTATTAACTTCTCTCTGCTTATTTCATAAATATAATTTTTTTTGTATTTTAATGTCTTTTAGAATTTATTTTTAAAATTAATAAAATAGTTGATACAAATAAAAGAAAATTAAAGAAAAACAAAAAAGTTGTTGTAGAAAAATTTTTCGTGACATTGAATCGCACGAATAATATATCATTACATTCTTGAAAGTGACATATTGTAAAACAGAAACTATTTACCGCCGCAGCAGTGCGCGAATACCATGCTATAAATATTAAATTAGAAAGACGGTAGTTTTAATTATTTAAATAATTAAGCATTTAAATTTTACTTATTTGTATGTATTTATTAATTTAAAATTAAAAATAGGTTACTAGGTAATGAAATATAAAGATAACCACTGTCATAATTTTAGAAGGATAAAAAAATAGAAATGTTAAAAGAGAGAAAAACGGATGATAGAAGTGGGACAGAACGATGAAAAGATGAATGTTCTCTTCACCCTTAGCGTATTTTTGGCTTCCAAAACTTTAATCTTTGTTTTTTTCTTTTCTGGTTATGATTCTAACCTTTGTGTGTGTGTGTGTGTGATTATTGGACTTTTAAGCTTAGTTATGTTGATGGTGTAGGCTTACCTCCAATAACATGACGCATATTGTCGCTACATTGGTGATTTAAACAAATGAATGGATGACTCGTCTTAACTTTTAATAAAGATTCCAAAAGACTAGTTATTTGTAACGCATGCGCATTTAATATTTAATCATTCTCCAATTGACAATATATTCATTTTTTTTTGCAACGTCAAAATTTTCTTACTAGATTGACATTTTTATAATCTAACTTTCTATAATTTAATACCTTATCTTTTAATTCGGTTTTAACTATCTATACATAGATAATGAAAATGCATTAAAATAAGAGCAGAGAATGAAATTACAGATATAGAGAATTAGTCTGGAAAATAGGAATTAACTCTTCTATTTAGAAATGTAACAGAAAATTATTTCTCTTATTTGGTACAATATGAAATTTAACAGAGAATTAAACAAAAACCCAAAACAAGCTTAGCGAAATTGATAGAACAGAGAGAAATCTATGTATAAACAAATTAATGGTCAAACATCAAAGCTATGTATCAATGAATTGATGGGATAAGCTATGTATAAACATATTGTAGATCTTAAATCATACTTCATACTACTCGTTCAACAAATCAATGGAGAGAGATAAAGATAGATACCTTAATGGCTTATTGGAGCCGATGGAGACGCCGCCACCGTAGAAGAACCTAACGCCGTTGCCGGAGACACCGCCGATGGAAGAAGAACCCAATGCCGCTGAGGATTGAATCATAAAACAAGAACCCGATAAAAGAAGAGAAGCCACCGATGGAAGAAGAAGAACCTGCTGCCAGAGATGCATCAGTTGGTAAGTCGGATCAAGGCGTCGGTCGGGAGGAGGAGGAGTTGGCGTCGGTTTGTTTCTCTGGAGAATTAGATTTTTCATTTCTCTTTATTTCTTCACTGATAGAAACAAAAATTTGTTTTTTCCATTTCTCCTTTTTTTTTAACTACAACCAAACAAGAGAAATATTTCTATTTTCCATTCTCTCTCTAAATCTCTATACAAAACACCCCCTAAGGGTTATGATTATTATTCTCTATTAATATATAATCTACAAATACAATGATCATATGAAAAGTAATTCATCTTTATTAAACAATACTCTTTTTTGTACTATAAACGATCAGTTTTTAATTCTTTTTAAAATTACAGAATTAAAATTTATAAGTTTTTATGTGTTTTAGAAAGAAATTTAAATCCACCATCACCAACCAACATAGTATAATCGCATCTGAGGAAGAGGAATCCCTAGTCGAATCACCACCACCACATGATGCAACTCACAAATTGAACCCCAAATGAACGTTGGTGAGAATTCCTAATAAATCCCCAATCATATGAGAATTCCTCATTTGAAGGAAATTAATTTCATACTGCCATTTTTCCAAAAAAAGTTGAAATTCAATTCGACATTATGTTCGATTCCACCACCCAGCTACACAACCGAATAATAGTTATAATCAAAAAATCGAATAATAATTAAACAACTTTATTTTTATCTAAAAATATAATCAACTTTCTAATTTGGTTCATTTTAAGTAGTTTACCTTCCATTGTAAGTCATCAACCGGTTATTATGTTATTTTAAAAAAAATTACTTTTCCACGTTTGTTCATCTTGTTCCTTTGGTTTTATTGTTCATAAGATGGATCAATCTTTTTTAAATCTTACAGTTCATTTGTTCATCTTCGCTTGCTCATCAAATATTAGGTCCTAGGTGATTTTGAATGAAATCACCAGAACCCACAAAATCATTAAAGAAACCCACAAAACCGATTACCTATGCAACCGATGTCTCCAGCCTTCTTCGTCGTAACCCATCGATCGGTTGCGGTGATGGTGGTAGCTACGGATGGTTGTCAATCCGGTGACCTTGAACTCCGACGAACCTTGACTACAATTCTAGCAACCTAAAGAAAATCGGTAGTTTAGGGCTTTTCATTTTATGTTCGAATTTGCCTCATCTAAAAGTTTCATTGGATTAATTTCAAGAACAGTTGCGATTTTCATCTAAAAGTTCAGTGGGTTTAAATATTTGTGATTTGGTTCATCATGGGTTTTTCAATTTCAAGAATATGTGTGATTTGGTTTTTTGATATCTGATTCTTGTGTTCTTAAATCTGTCATTTTGTGCTATTCTTGCATATTTTGGTTTGTAAATCAATCAATTTTTGTGTTTGGTTGGTTTTTGTATCATGATTTTGCGATTCTAGGTTAGTTGTAAATCAATTTCTATATGTATGCTCAAGAACCTTCAACATAAAGAAGATGAATCTTCAAAAACATAAGGAACGCATGAATAAGAATTAAAAAATAATTAAAATATCAAGAAAAAACCAATAACCTAATAATTAAGTTATAATTGTATACAATGACCAAAATTATAAGTTTGTATTTTTAGGCATAAAAATATTAATTGTATACAATAATAATTTTAACAAAGTTAATTGTATTTTACCGTAATTTACCCGATATGTAAATATAATAGGCTAATAGCAAAGCTAAGAGTGCGTTTAGTCAAGGAAAAGTTATGTAGTTTTTTCCTATATCCCAGTTTTCTTTGTTTATTATTATTCTCATTAATATTTTTTATTATTATATTAGATGTCACTAAGATATACATACTGGTATAAAAAATGATAAATATTAAACATTAAGTAATTATAAGACGCATAATAGGTGAGAATTAAAAAGAATGATAAATAATATGTTCAAACAGCATATATATATATATACACACAAAACCATCAAAAAAATCAATTAAATAATTAAGAGAAGCTTAATTAAAAAATAACTAACGACTCAAATACTTTAGTAGCCTAAATGTTTGTCGAATTTAATATTATTTTTCAGTAATTGAATATCGATACGAAATATATCTCATATTTGAAACAAATAAACGTTAATAATATTTGAATAAATTGATTGTCATTTAATTAGGTCCATCTATTAGATAAACTTTGATAATGGAATATTGCTAATTTTAACTAAATAAACATTCGTGATTGTTTAATTAAATTTATTAATGCCAATCTTTTATTAATATTAAGAGATAAGAGAAGAGATAATAATACTTGCTTAAGTAATGAACATGCTAATCGAGATAGGATCAACAAATATCTATAAACTACTTTTAATAGAATCTACATTTCTTTATCTTAAACTTTTTGCATCCTCGTATTATGTATTATGTGTCATGTTATTCTGCCTTTATACTCTCATGGAAGAAATTATTAATAAAATATGAAAATTTTATTACCCTTTTCTTTTAAATCATTATTAATCACTATGGTTTATTCCGGAGTCCATCAATTAAGGGGTTTGTTTTAACCGCCTTGGAAACCTTTTTTTTTTTTTCAATAGGTCCTTTAAATTACCAACTTTTAAAATGCATACCCTATTCAATTTGCAAGTAGCAAATTAAATAGGATTTAAGAATGTAAAGAATGTTCAATATAGTCCATAATTAATTCATAGTTTTAAGGAATTAATTTTAGCCTTTAGATCAATGATATCAATAGTCCAGATTAAATTAAGAAAATTTGGGCAGAGTGTCATTTTCGTAATTTTTCATAATTCACATATGATGCTCTTACAAATCACATGTGATTATATACTGAATCACCTATGATTAAATATTAAAATTTTATAAATATTTTTTAAATTAACTTTATATAACACAACTCTTAAAAATGTAAATATGGTTCATTCCTGGGTCCATCGATTAAGGGGTTTGTTTTGACCGCCTTGGAAACCTTT
This sequence comes from Dittrichia graveolens, assembly GCA_038502395.1. Taxonomy (NCBI): domain Eukaryota; kingdom Viridiplantae; phylum Streptophyta; class Magnoliopsida; order Asterales; family Asteraceae; genus Dittrichia; species Dittrichia graveolens. Next base: position 81,122,960 of record JARJIL010000001.1, on the reverse strand, counting down.
TTTTTTTCAATAGGTGCTTTAAATTACCAACTTTTAAAACACACACCCTATTTTTGCAAGTAGCAAAGCAAATAGGGGTTAAGATTTTGTCATATAGTGGTTAAATATAACCCACTATATTCTCTTATTTTAAGTTGATAATTGGTCCATTTGTAAGTCTCACTTTCATGTTTGTAAGAAAACATGATAAATCATATTTGACCAATAATAAAAAGATCTTAACCCCACAAGTAGTCTCAGTTACAAAAAAAATCATTACAACTTCTAAACAAATTTCATGACCCACTTATAATTCATATTGTTTATTCTTTCTCGATTCAATTGGACACCATGGACTGCGTAATGATTTTCTAGTTCTATCTTACCGGAGTTTATTTTATACTTTTAAACATTGATTTACTTTGAATTGGTAAAGATCCATGCCTTACTATCTTTCTAATCAAAATTGGTTTTTTATTTTAAGCAAATGGAGGGTTGAGATTGCATAATTAATAAAGGTTTTTAACTAAAAAATGGTTAGAAGTGTAACAAAATTGATCAATGTTAGAATTTATTAATATTAATTCAAAAGATAAGAGGTTAATCAAGTTTAGAAAGGTTTAAAGCAATATGGGTTGTTTATTTAAAATTTAAGAAATTAGATAATATTAAATGAAGATGGATTTTGTAGCTTTTAAATGTTGATTAAGATGTCTTAAGTGCGGAAGTTTGTGAAATTATTGATCAAAAAATAGTTAAAATTAAATTTTTATTTTTATTTTTGTAGGGTTCAGATCTGATAATTAAACTTTCTATCTAAATTAATGTCTATGAATATGTAAGTTAGTTTTTATTAATATTAAAAGATTGTTGATATCGTCAAATTTATATTTATATATATATATATATATTTTTTTAACGGTATCTGTTTTATATTAACTTGTTATTGTTCGTAAATAAGTAAAAAAAATACTTAATTATCTTTGTTTATTGAATTACAAGTTAAAAATGCGAGTTATGAAAAGTTTTGAGCAAAAAGGAAAGAAACCAAATAAAATAAGAAAAGTTGTCCACTCCGTCACACCTCCACTATTTTGAACATATCTCACTCATACGAACTCGGATTGAGGTGACTCAAAAGACCAAGGAAACTAGACTCAAAGGGCTACAATCTCAACTTTTTGTCCAAATCGTGAAAATGCAAGATCGCGACGCGATAGAGTGGATTATGCCGGTTTCAAATTTTAAAAAAATCAAGATAGCGTGATGACTCTCGGGATCGCGACGCGACAAGTACATGATTGCAACGTGAAGTCCCTATTTTAGCTTATCTATTTGAACACAACTCTAGATCGGTTGAGGGGTGAACCTTCCGACTTTTACACACATTCCACTCCTAAAAACGTCCTAGAAGCAACTTGAAGCAGATTGGAGCTTAATTTGGAAGATCAAGGCTTAAATCATTGCTTATTCACCGGTTTTTTCATTTCTTACTCTGCGTTTTCTGTTTTCCTCCCTAGAGGAGATAAACCTTGTTACAGTTTTGTGATTTCATTAAATTTGGATGCGTTTTACCATATATTTATCATGTATTGCTTAATCAAAGATCCCCATGTGTTTTAGAATCTGCTTTTAGTGTTTACAAACTGAGTTTTCATAAATTAGAAGACCAATCTATTTGTGATACTTGAATCTTGATTATCCAGAACCAATAGATAATTTAGATTAGTGATTGACCAATCCTAGAGTTAAACTACTATAAACATATACTTTAATATGTGTGCAATTGCATACGAACTCGGATTTGTGAACTTAAACAATCATTAAAGGTTAAGTCTTTCTTGATTCGGATCTAAACACCTAATTATGCCTTAAATTAACTCCTTGACCATAGGGTTAGTTAATTACATGATTATAGGGTTAGATAATGTAACCTAATCACATTAGAAATCAGTTGTAGTAATAAAATTTTCATTGCACATGTTTATTTGAAATCATTTGACTTGAAAAGGTAAAATCGAATCTAGGAAAGAAACTCTTCGTTCTGATAGTTTAATCTGATAAAGTTTGTTGTTTTTTGCTTGCTTTGAGTTGTTTTTGGTGATTTCTTAGTAGTGTGTGTTGATTAAGAGTACAAAGTTCCAAATTCCCCCTTTTACTACTTTTTATTAGTTTAATATTATATTAGTAGAGTTATATTCAAAATCATAATCATTCCCCAAATGTTTGACATTCATACTTATTTTAACTATACTACGATTCGATTAGATTCTTTTGCCTATTTGTGGTATGATGGGGAATGGTGGGATGTCACCACTCCTTTGTTGTGGTTGAGTCACCATCATCTTGAACCATGACTGATCAAGGGAAGACGGCAACTCGCCTGTTGGGAACCATGGCGTTTATGGACTTCGGTTATTGTGGCAACCACCGCCATTATCATCTTGAATAGAGAGGATATGAAAGAGCAGAGCAAGGGAAACCACCATCATCTACAAATTCGATTTTTATGGCAGCCACCACCATATCTCCGATTGCGTTCTTTTGGCAACCACCGGTTATTGTTCCAAATCGTTGATGGTGGTTAGGGTTAAGTCGATTCCATAGAGTTTGAAGGAGCGAAGAGAGACAAAAAGAGTTTTGGGGCAAACATTTTGGTCAGAGACTGAGATAGCAACACCGCCAACCCCTACCACCATTGTTCATTTCGTCAGCATACGCTTGAGGGTTGCAATTGGCGATAGTGGTTATATTCACAGTGGAGAGAGGTAGAGAGAATTAGGGCAACTAACATTCATTTCGAATGGAAAGTTAGTTAAAGGACTGAGATTGAAACAAAAAGTGAACAGTATGGACTATCTCGGTAGTTTTCAAACTTAAAAGACTAAAGCAGTTATTTCTACCAAACCACGTGGACCATTTAAATAATTTACTCTTTATCTTAATTACTTTTATACTAAGTGTTTACAATAAGATAAAAAAACATTAGAGGATGAGATCCAATTAAGGTGGTGGTTGTTTTATGTGAAGTAAAATTGTCTGTCCTTTTCCGGTCTTAATCAGAATAAAAAGTTGTGTAAAAGTCTTCATTTAAAAGAGTGTTTGTTTTGTATCTCAAACCACCATGATCATTCTCTCACAAACTTAAATCACAATTCAAGCATGCTAATCTTCCTTCGTGAAATCAAGATCAATATCAAAATATTTCATCTCCTTCTACACTCCATGCACCATCTCTCTCAAGCCTACAAACTCAAAATCAAGAAGCTTTTCATATAACATCAACAATTTCATGATTTCAACCCACCAAAACCCTTACCCTACTTAAGTTGAACCTAACAATCATTCCTATGTTACCCATAGACCCCCAACTATGAAGGGTTTGGAAGCAAGAGAAAGAAAAAAGAACGTGGCAAAGGTTGGTGCAAACTCTAAGAGGAAAAACGTAGTCCTCACAACTGTGAGAGTAGGGCGAAGAATGCTAGCAACGTACTAAAACGACAAAATAGTTATAGATTCCGCCGACAATGTGCCTATGAAATGTCAACCGAGAGAAAAGTGAAAAGAAATGTGCAAAAGAAAAGAACCTGCGTGGAAGGTATGTTATTACGGGTTGAGAATATATGCAAGATAAAAAAAAAGAATTTGTCCACTTCTTAAAAATGTGAAAAGAAGACATGTTTTCTTCTGTTTTTTCCTATACAAACATTCTTCTTTGATAAACTTATGCGTCTGTATATATAAGTGATGAGAGCAATCTAATAAACAAAACAAACATAATCTAATTATATTATAATTATGAGAATTTAAGTTTTCAATTACTTCTAAGAAATGTATTATGATTATAATAATCTAAGTTTATTAGTAGAACTTTAAGACGTATGGTACACAATGATAATATAGCGTCTTGAGATACAAAATCTACGACAGATGTTCAAGGATTACACTCTATTAATACTTTTTAATTATGAGTTACACGATTTATAACCTTCGTATTAGTTATAAGACAAGTCGGTAAGAAACCCAAAGATAGATTACCGAAAAAACAAAAAAAAAAGAAGCAATGTAGTTAACTTTTAACTGATTGAATAGTTCACCTAATTTTAACCCTGTCTAACCTCTTTGGTTGTTAACTAATATATTTCCTTAATTTATTAAAGACCCTGTCTAAATAGAACCCAAATTCAAGGATAAACTAGTAGATCCAATTGGTCCTTCAATCCTATTTGGCCACCTGTCCAAGAGAATGGTGATGAGTGTTTGTCGTGAGATTTGACATTTTTAATTGGGTGATTGGACTGTGATGATGCTGTAGAATGGTTTATTTTAACCTTAAAAGTGGTGCTTATGACGAATTTCGAAGTCCAAAGCCACCTATTATACGCCTAAAATTAAGGCGTAATTCAAGGGTTGTTGAAACCTATGTTTACTATAATACTACATGTTTATCTTTACACTTAACCAACAAATGTATATACCATAATTTCTTTTCTTTTTCAATAACTTTTTTATTCTTAATAGAAAAAAAGTGTTCTCCTCTGAGTTTTATTTTATAAAGAAAGTAAGAAGAAATGGGAGATGTTAAGGCAATTTCTTCCTTCAATCTTTTCGATCTAAAAACGGACGGATTTTAAAGAAAAATGATTTCTTTCCTTTCCTTTATGTTTCCGCTCGTCTTTAAACTTGGAAACATAGAGTAAAAGGCCATCGGTTACGAAAACCAAAACATGTTTAACGTATAAAACATATGACGACTCTAATTTCACCCAAGATCAAGACTCGTTAATTAACTACTTCTACACCAGTTGCAAGAAACCAACATGGTTAAAGATAATGACAAGTATGATTAACATTAACATATTTAATCAAGAAAGTAAACAATATTATATATCTAGAGAGAGAATGGTAAGGGAGGAGGGAAACATGGAAGGAAACTGTGTGTGGAATATACGACACAAACAAATTTGACCTTAATGAGATATGTAATGACACTGATTATATGTCAAGGCCACACATTTACACATACTAATCCCTTATTTTATACCTGACTGATTCCAATTTTATTTCATCACCTAGCTAGTTTTCAGGCATATAGGGTACCCTATAATATATCTTGATTATCGGTTGGTGTAGCATGTATATATTTATATTTATTCCTACTATATCGTATCAATTAGCATGTGACATTTATAGATCAGTGCTTAATCATACCCTAAAAAGTTGTTAATCCATTCTTGAGTGGTGCATTTTTCTTAAAAAAATTCAGCCAGTTGAAATATAATAGCCTCAAAAGTGTCCTTTCTACAGTACCACTCAGAAAAAAATTGAGGCAAGTCATACGAGGAATAGTTTCTACTGGCGATATATATTTAGACATAGGTAATGTTTAAATCTAGCAATTTAGTCTTAAAGACATGGGTTCAAACATAGCTTGATTTCCCTCGGAAACTTGCTAAAAGCAAAAAATCTCTTTTGTAAATCGAGAGAGAGAGAGAGAGAGGGGTCGAAATTCGTTGCGTCTTACGAAGTTCGGAAAGAAAATTATTCAGGTATGATTAGAAAATTACAAAGGAGAGGTTTGTCAGATAGATGAATAGAGATGAATTAAAGTGCATGTTTAATTAGTTATAATTAATGCTGCTAATGAAGGCAATAATTCTGATTTGCTAGAAACTAATGTGTTTAGATCCAATCACGAATTTAATTAGATATGTTTAAGAACAGAATCATTGAGTTGGAACATTGGAAACAAGAGTGAGGTCTGTCGGTATAAAGATGACACCCAATTTTATAATCCTTAATCATAGTGTGCAGTACCTTAATTAAGCTTAAAAAAACCTTAATTAGTTTCTTAAACAACTCAAAAGCTGATGTACTATGGAATCCTTTCCACACCATGCGCATCTTTTGCTAAACACTCTTTTCTTTTCTCTTTCGTTTTTTTAAACAATAAACTGCAAATACGCAGCGTGGATCGCTATTGTCCAAACACCCTACCCAACTTTTTCTTTATATTATATTCCTTAAACACCCATTAAGCCAATGACTAAAGTTCATAATCAAATCATAATCTCAAGCCAGCCTATAAGAATCTCTCTAATCACTCTCTCTCTCTCTCCTTTCTCTCTCTCTCTCACACACACAACCATACACACACTAGTCTCATCCTTATCCTTAGTTACCACCTTTGTCCTTACTTTAATCAAGTTAAACATTGTAAATTACTCTAGTAAACTTAACTACTTAAGCAATTCCCTAGTCTTATCCTTCTTGCTTAAGATAACATTAAATTAAATGAGCAACAAAGTTTTCTATAATGTTCCAGCACCTAGGGACTGTAGAAAGGTGATGATAGCAAGCATTGTCATGATTCTATAGGCCGGTCTATGGGTAGGATTAGTTTGTGGAGTTGAAAGTTGTAACAATAACTAAACATCCCTTTAAATTTTTAAAGAATCAATCAACGGTCAATAACACAACTTCTGGTTGTGTCATTTCATGGGTACCATAATCATAAAACTATATTTTCTATAACAACATCCTAGTTAAGCCTTAGTATAAATAAGGTAAAATATAGGCAATCATTATCTAAAAGTAGAAAAACTACTTCCATAAAACACTTATCACTACAAAAAAAATCATTTGTTCACGCTTTATAAAACGCATGTAAACATTCTAAAAGTTATCACACTTATAATTGTAAAAATTAGTTTAAATATAGAGATTGTTAGAAAAATAAAAACTCTACATTTGTAAACATGTAGATTTGATTTTATAAGTCAACGCTTTTAAATGTATAAATTTAGCAATGTTGTAAAACTCCTTTTCCAAGGCCGAGTACTCCCCGAGTACTCGTGACAAGGTTGGTGACCTTGCCGAGTTGAGGTGAATCCGAGTAATACAAAACTTGACCCCAATTCGGTCAAACTTAGGATAATTAGGTCCTAAATTTTTCTATAAATACTTAGTCTCCTTGGTTTCCTTAATTAAAGTCATTAATACATAACCAGTTTCCTCGTGTCATGAGTTAACAGCTTGTTTTAGTATTTATTTTGTAATTTTATAGTCTCATAAACGTGGCATACCCTATAATTTTGAAATTTACATATAAAAGTTTCAATCCGAATACTCCCCGAGTACTCCCCACCTAGACTGAGGACTCCCTACACCCCAGTCGGCCGCTCGAGTACCGCCTAGCGAGTTTTACAACCTTGAAATTTAGTAATAAAAAGAAGAATTAGAGAAATTCATACTTAAAAACGTCGACTTTTACAAATGTAGAATTATTTTCAAATTTTTCACGCTGAGTAGTGTGAAAATTTTGATAATTTGTCCACACAAACAAATGTGATTATTTACTACAATTTTCACACTTTCAAATGTAAAGTTTGATAGAAATTTGTTACACATTTTTTACACGTTTGATTGGAATTTTTCAGATATTGCTAAAAATGTGAGAACAATCGATGTATTTCTTGTAATGTATACATACAACACCACTATTATTTTTCATATTTAATGATAAGAAGATGTAGGATATAAACTTGATGAATTGATTGGACTTTGGAGAGAGAGTTTGGAATTGTGTCGAGATAACACTGTATGGATGAGGTAAAATGTAGATAGTCTTGTCTTTACATAAAGCAAGAGAGACTCGAATAAGATTTTTTTTAAGGAACAGGAGGACGAAATGTTTGACTTGGGTATCGGTATGGAAAGAATATAGAGAGTGGATATGTGCCCCCCCTAATAAACTAAAAACTTACACATCATTCAAGCTAGTTACCTACCTATATTATCATAAGTTGAAAAGAAAGTTAACAGCTTTAGTCAATGTCAAGCAATTTTCACCAGTATAGACAAACCTTTGTGGTTTCATATTCAGAAAGAGATGAGCTTTTCTAGTTCTAAGGGACAAGAGAGAGGGTAACTCTACAAAGGGAGACTTTTAATCTACTACAAAGGGGAATGTTATCACTTTGAAACAATGTTTCATACAATGTAAATTGCTCATGCATTGATATATTGCTTAAAAAGAGTATGAACAATTCACATACGGAACTATGGTTGGAACCCAAAAAAAGAACACAGAGAAAACAAATTCTTGGAGGAATTTGGTTCAACGTAGGGAAAGGTTACACCTATACACATATTGGATAAGGTTCCAAGCCATCAAGATAATTACGATTTCAAAGCCGCAAATCCAAATTTGTACCACAATTTAAAAGATTTTTCACTTTCCTCGCTTTCACCATTATATATATATATAGGGGAGGGTTCATTTGAGAACCGTTTTTATTGCGAGAACCGCGAGAACCAATCTTAGCAGTTCATTTTGAATAATGGGATTCATGGATGAAGAGCGTGTAGGGATTAAGTGTGGCAACGTGCATGTAAGGAATTCATGGGTGGGCAATCCAATAGAAGAGAAGCCGCGCACTTCTTGTTTTTGAAATAAAAGGCTTCCAAACTTGTTCCAATGTGAAGCTAGAACCATTTATATAAAATATAAAATTGTTAAACAAAAGACTACTTGAATTAACTTTTACAAGCTTTCGATTTGTATAGTTACTTAAGTAACATTAATATATGTTTAGCTTTATCAATTTAAATTAGGTTTTTCGGTTTCCATGCTAACATTGAAAACTATCACTGTATTATATAATTAAGTAAAGATTTTGAATTAGTTTTAAGATATTGTTATTTATTTTGTTATATCAAATTTAGATATTATATTAGATATTGTATGTTTGTGCTTTTAATGTAATGTTCATCTAAATTGTGTATACATGTATGCACACACGTATATTTATTAACCTCCTGACGTACTACCCATAATATGACTATTACCCTTTTTATCACATTACTCATCTATCATAATTCTAGATCTCCATTTTTCCTATTAAATGACATCTTCAAAGAGTACTATCTTCTCTATATCGAGCTTCAATCAATCTTCTTACCTTGACATCCTCGCCTCCTCGTTCTATTGACAATATATGTTTGTGTGTTTGTTTCTAGCAAAATAAATAATTACAAATAATGTGGTTTGTTATAAAATACAACTTATTACTTCTTTCGCAATAAAAGGGTTGTCCACTATACTATTATAATGTTTTCAATCGTCCACTTATATAGATTGTATATCTTCTCTTAATTAATTATAATTATAATAACTAATAAATTTCATAAGTTAAGGTTGCAATATTTAAATAATATTTTATTAATTATTATCCATAATAGTACTATTTTCTTAGACAATAATTCAAAGATGGAGTAGTTAAAATCCTCTACGTAAATCTGTACCAATCTCTAGTATGGTTAAAAGGCAAATGGGGTATGTATAGATACAGGAAAGTTGTATGTATTGGCGGCTCCGGTTAAAATATGTGTGTGTAGAGGTAGAAGGATGCAGATGGATAGGAAATGTGGTCCAAGAAAGCAGAGGTTTTGGGGGTGTTGACGCGTGTAAAAGGTTTTCTTAGGTTTTGGGAGCCCCCCATGTGAACATGCCAGAATGTGTGTATATGACCTCCAATGCCCTTCACTTGGCGTGGAAACATGTCTTTTTCAAATCACTTTTAGTTGTTCTGATTACCCTTCTTTCCAAACCCCCAGGGGCCCCCCAAGGCCTTTGCTCGGCTTCTAGTTAGCCAAATTTCTTAAGCTCACAACCTTCATTCTTCAATTTCTGTTATTAAAGATAGAAAAATGATATATCCTTCTATTTTTTCCTTCTACTCACCACAAGATGTTAATTCTCTTTCCTCACCTTCTTTATTTAATTTTATACTTGTGTTGATCCTGTGAATAGGAAGATAAGTAGGAGGATATAACACCTCTCTTAAAGATAAATAATAAAATCTAACCTTCGTTATTCAGATTCAACTCCTAAGAGGTTCTAGTCCTTGATCAGTCTCCGGCTTATTCAAGAGATATTTTATCTTTATCGTAAGAGTCATTATTCCATAACACCATCACATCGCATTACGTCAGCTTATTCTTTTATCTAGTTATCAATTAAACATTACACTCAACCTTTAGTCTATCACACCATAACAATCACCCACTAACTCGTATAATACACACGAAATCAAAAAAAAAATGATATATGTTGCTAACGTCACCTATAATAGATGGTGTTATACTCACATATTGGTATTTTAGTCATTTCAAAGTTTACACTTAATTTCTTATTTAATAAGTTTGTATTTGTAACATCACCTATTATATGTAACGTTAACGGCATGTTTCATTTTCCTTAAAAAAATCAAACCGAGCATAAAAGACGTAACATAGATGCATCACGCCAGGACCTCCATGGTGGCATCATGCTTGAGTAAAAAAGATGTTATATTACAAAGTTACATACCTTAGGCTCACTGAAATTTTGATCTTGCAAGTGAAAAAGCCTCGTCAAGCAGCATCCTTGTGGCAAATCTAGAATCAAAATCACAATTAACAGTTTAACACGTCTATTTAAGAAAAAAGAGAAGACACGTCACATCTGAGAATATTTTATGAGTGAGATATCCAATTAAGATGTTGAAATTTAGCATGGTAATGGAGACCATTTGATTGACCAATCAAAATCAGTTTGAAGGAACCAATAACATGTCTATTTAAGATTAAGGGGGGCCATTACTTTGACAATTTTCCATGCCACATTGGGAGGGGGGTATCAAATTGAATAAGACTCTTGGCTTAAAAAAACTGAATCACAGAGCATTTGAAATTTACGACCCAAAATCCATCCAGTGGCTAATTGAAATAGAGTCAGTTTATTTCCTATCATCTTTTAGAGCTTTCAAGTGAAGAGAAAGCGTGCAGATCATGTGGGTCACAAACCCACACCATTTTATCGCGAACCTGCAGCTTTTAGTTCACAAGTTTGTAAATTATTTAGATGAATTTTCCTGTGTTAAGAAGACATGTACATGGTCTCCTGGAAAGAGGGAGAAAGGTAAAAGATAGTGTAGGAAAGTTTTTGTTATCATATACAAAAATTCTGAAAGAAGTGACCAAAAGTGTTACACGTATCACCACTTGACTGCAATCCCCGTCAGTTCCATCTTGTTTTATATACAAAATACAATGGAACTCATGAGTTTGATCACAAAGAGTAATGCTTGTCAAAAAGCTATTTCGGCTTGGCTTGGCGGAAGATATACAAACTAAGAAAAAGAAGAGGATATTTTTCGTAAGGGAATTGTCTCTTCAACCAAACCAAGAAGCACGGTTTAAGAAAGACAAGATGAGATCGTTATGAAAATAGGTTATCTCCAAACAACAAAATAGTTGGTTGGAAGAAAAAGAGAAATCACTTCGTCTTTTGAAAAACAAAAACTGCGGTCAAGGATGTAAATGAGCCAAGCTGCTAACAAGCTACACGAGTTCAGATTGTCAAAGGCTTTAAACGAGTTCAAGCTTAGACCGAAGCTCCCTTATTAAACGAGCCTGAGCTCGATCCTCAAAAAGTGGATCATTTAAGCTCAAGAATCTAACTAGCATTATATATAATATAATTTATATTTTACATTTCATTATTTATACTTATATACATCTTTTCAATGAAAATTTCAAAAATAATACCCGAGCCTACAAGAAACGAGTCTAAGCGAGCCTAAACGAATCGAGTATAAGCGAGCCTAAACGAATCGAGTATAAGCGAGCCTAAACGAGTCGAGTCTAAGCGAGCTTAGCAAGCAGAGCTGAGCTTAATATATCATGAACGAGACAAGCTCGAGTTCAACATCAGGAGCTTGAGCTTAATAAATGATAAACGTGTCTTGCTCAATAAGTATTAGACCCGTGCTCGGCTCGACTCCTTTCTTTTATATCCCTAATTGCAGGGCTCGACTCCTTTTGTTTATATCCCTAATCGCAGTTATAATCTTAATGTATTTTGTTCACCAATAGAAGATACTGTTTACTAAAAATCTCCTTGAGCCACGTCTGGAGCCAAGATAGTAACAGCCAAGAGCTAAAGCCTTGGAGGGTATTTTAGAGGACTGGCTTGGCTAAGTACGTACCCACAGAAATGGGAATAAATACCACCCAATTGGAGACTTTGTCCGAATCCAGAGGCTCCCTAACCCAGCCAAAAATAATAACAATAATAATAATTATTATAATAAATAATAATAATAATAATAATAATAATAATAATAATTATTATTATTATTATTATTATTATTATGAATAAAAAATAAATATAAAAATGTCTTTTTTTACAAACTTCAAGGTGGTCAGGTTTAGGATCCCAACCCCTGCCCACATTATACTCCTATCACATTATTTGTGATTTTTTTTCTCTTCACACCTAGACTCATATTCATCTCCTCTGACCTGTCTTCGTTTTACCAAATCAGGAAAGCCAATCCCTACACAACTTCCCTTGTTGCCTTTGTTGTTCTTATAAAAAGAGGGAAAACAAAAGCCTTGTTAAGACACCACAACTTGGTATTAATGGATAAGATGCAAATTGATAAACAAAAATCAAGATATATAAACCAATTTTTTGTTTTAGTATCAAGACATTTTAGTCAATTTCTAGGATCATAATAGCTATCAAATTATCCTTCTTAAACCTATAGACACGTCCATAAAACAAACAAAGCTTCAATTACTTCCAAGCATAGTTCATGCAGAAAAAGAAATAAAAATAAAAATCATGATAACAAGTTGTCCTACTATTACATAATATAATTGTGGATCTTTTTCTTTTGGTCATATATGTCTGGTTTCTTTCAAGACATGACTTCCTCCAAATTTCTTGGATAAACATCAGAAAGAAAATATGGTGATGAAAATAAAATGAACATAAATGGGAAAGAATACATGTGTGGACAGCTTCAAAGATCAAACCAAATGCTAATAACTTTTCATTAATAGACTAAAAGTACCAGTTATCCTTATTACACCAATCCAATTGGTCCCAACTGTAGATGAAGTAATTGCACTATTAATTGGAGTGTGGATGATCTTGACACACACACACAAACACCTCCAAAAATTTTTAGTATTTGAGGCACAATCATGTATTCATGCATTCTAACTATGTAAATCAAGTCCCCTCTAAGCAAATTAGACAAAAGCTTGATACAATTGGTTTTTTCAATCTCATCGCCTCAAAATAGACAGACCCATGTCACTTTTTGTAGTTTTGCATAGGCCAAAATTCATGAGGGGTAGAACCGGAAATATAGAAAAAATAACAAGGTCAATATGGACATTACATTATTTATAAATAAAGGCACACACTGCACAATCCAAAGTAATAGCAGACTCCTTAGTCTTCACTCCACCTTTATAAATAAAGTCTCCCTTGATGTACCCACCCTAAGACATCCACTTGTTTCACCACACAAGAACACCTCTGCCAAGTGTTGAGAGACACCCACAGAGAGAGAGAGAGAGAGAGAGAGAGAGAGAGAGAGAGAGAGAGATGACCACCAATATGAAAAACCAGGTTGATGATCAAATGGTTCTCCTCTCCCAGTATTATCCTGGGATATATGACCAAGTGATCCCAGAACAAGGTTTGTTTTCTTCCTTTTTTTAATGAAACTTTTCACTGACTAAACTACATGTTTATGCATTTGTAAAACTCTGTTGTTTGATTGTAAGTTTGTGATTATGTTTAGGGGAAGTGGTGAAACCACGAAGGAGACGAAAGAAGAACAAAGCAGATGGAAGCAGTAGTGGCTTGAGAAAAAGGAAGCTTAGTGATGAACAAGTGACCCTTCTTGAGCAAAATTTCGGAGATGAACATAAACTTGAATCAGAAAGAAAAGATAGGCTTGCGTCTGAACTGGGGCTTGATCCACGCCAAGTTGCTGTTTGGTTTCAGAACAGGCGGGCTCGTTGGAAGAGCAAGAAGCTCGAAGAGGAATACTCCAAGCTCAAGACTGAACATGACTCCAATGTTCTTGAAAAATGCCGCCTCGAAACTGAGGTACGTACCCTCCCTCCCACTTCTCTTCCTTTCCGTCTCTTTCTAATTCTATGATGCATAGAAATAAAATTTCCTGATATCTGCATGTTCAGTCGAATCGGTTTGTGTTTCATTTGTTCTGTAACGTTATAGGACCCAAAAATATAACTAAAGGGTGTTTGGGATTGCGTTTATTCGATCGGCTTTTATGATTTGTAAATACCAAAAGGGTGTTTGGTATTGCAATTTAAAAACATAGTTATATGTTTTTTACATGCAAACGTGATTTCTAATAAGCAGGTCACACCTGCTTGTACAAACATCGTTCTAAAAACACCATTTTCTAAACTTGCAGCAATCCCAAACACCCCCTAAATATAAAATGGGGTCTAAAACTAGACCATGAACCTGCAAGAAAAACGATTCTTTTTAATGTTTATTTTTACATTTTTTTATACGTATATATTTTTTAAATTTTGTGGATAAGTATTGTGTTGGGTTACTTGAAAAGTAAGTTGGTTACTCATTTACTGTTTTATGAAGAAGATTAACATGACTGTAATAACTTTTTACTGTCTTCTTCATTTACACGTAAGTGAGACTTTTATCCGCTTTAAGATAAAATATAAAGCAACCCTAATTAGGAAATGCATGGACTCAAGGCTCGAGAAAAAGTAATACCATTTTTTCAGGCTTGGAACTAAATGGAAGCAACAGGTGTAATAAGAAACACCATGTTAATAACTTAAATGTGTTGTTGAACTTTGAGAAGAATAAGAAGGCTGGTATCCCATTGGTCCAGCAAAAGGGTGCTATAAACACAAGTGTCCGTCCATAATTTTAATTTTTTTAATTTTTTATTTTTTTAACTTTATTTATCTTTTAAGGTTGTTGACAGTGTCCTAGAGTATTTTTGGTGGAGTAGCACATGACATATCTCCCCACGTGGGCCTTCATCTTCCATATTACACCAATCTTAATTTAAAGATGCTAGAAAATTTTAGATACTTTTTACAGTATTCAATATCAAAGGCTGATAATCGAATTTTGTACAGGTGTTAAAGCTTAAGGAACGACTCTGTGAAGCTGAAAAGGAGATAAACAGGCTGGTGGAGCGGTCGGATGGAATCTCGAGCACAAGCCCGAGTTCATCCTTCTCAATGGAGGCCATGGAACCAACATTTTTTGGGGGATTTGGGATGGAAGGATTGGAGAATGTATTTTACTTGCCGGAAAACAACTATATACATGGATTGGATTGGCCTTACATCTAATTAGATTAAAAGAAATGTAATTAAATAATTCTAGTAATCTAATTAAGTCTTGTAGATAGTGACGATCGATGATCTAATGTACATCTTTCTCCTTGCGTTCTGGTTAATGTTCATGGTGTTTTATTGACTACCAAATGTTATATTATAACTCCAGTCCTTGATAAATACAAAAACACCAGTAGCAAATAGTTTTATTTTTTAAATAGGTCCACAGCAGAGGCACATAAAAATGACAACTATGCTGAGAAATTAATCTGGTTAAATGTAGGAGGCAATGTGGTCATATAAAGGTTAAGAAGATATGCATGCATGTCCATGCATATTGCATGGGTCATAGAGTACGTGTTTGACCAAAAGATCTTCCAGTATGGTTCAGATAAATTTGGACCCAATGCTTTTCAAAAAAAAAAATTAGTTTGGACCCAGGGGGAAAGTGTATAAAACTCAGACCTCTAGATGACCCCACAAAAGACATGTAGTAATAATTTGTAGTAACTTCATGAATTCAAAGCTTTTACGAATGGTTCATTAAGGAATGCTTCTGGCTTATATTTTCAACTATAAATGGTTCAATGAAAATCTAATTAAGACACTCAAGATTAGATTCCATGTTCTGTTATTATCAGGCTAAATCTATATTATCTTAAGAATTTGTGGTGGCTGTTAAGGAATTGGGATGTCGGTTTTAGTCATGTAAAGTTTCAGGTTTATTTCTATCGCACTGTTCTCGAGTTTTTTTTAGGGTGGAAAGAAAAGGATTTAGAAGGAAATCTATTTAAAATGTGTTCTTGAGTTTCATTTAAGAAAAGAAAGGAAAGTAAAGGAAAGGGAGGGATTTGAAAGGGAAGTTTAGGCTTATTTTGGTCCTAAATCTATCCTCCCAATTTGGGATGATTTGGAAGGAAAAGATTTCCTTCCCTCTCCTTTACTTTCCTCCCCTTATTAAACTCGAGAACATGACGTAAAAGTTTAACACCCAAAAAAAAAGAAAAAAAAAAGTTCAACTGTCAAGTTCAAGCAATGTCAATTTGACACCTAGAGTTCAAAAAAAACAGCAGAAGGTAACATGTGACCCAAACTGGAGATAATGAACATCTGACATTCTTGCTTATGGATAATGTGTATTTAAAGGCTTTTTTATGATTTTATAAAAAAAGATAAAGACATGAAGACATGCAAATATCAGAAACCAGAAAATTACTAACAATAATTATCACAGATTAATGAAAGTACCTTGATATGTAAAGGAGAAGAAAAAAAGTGAAACAATGACTACAACTAACCTGTCTTTTTCATAAAATAAATATTCTCAAACAAAGCAACCAGCCACTTGTTGTCTCGTAGCTCAACAGCCTTGAAGAAGATAGGTCCGAGACGTACAGCATTGAACACACAAACAGAAAGAAGGAAATTAGTAAATGCTTACAAATTATGAATGGTAAGAAATACTGAATTAGAACTGTAGAAGTTTCATTGTCTACAATAAATGGGATAATGTAGTTGGAAATGATCCATAATAATTAGTAAGTCGTAAAAGTTGAAGTATTTTCTGGTAACTTTGTAGTTTGTTCTATACTACCAAATCCAGAAAACTAAAAGCTGGACATGGGTAACTGTCATTGCATTTGTAATGATCAGTCCAGCAGCCCAGGTATCATGGTGTGGCTTTCTAAGAGCACCCTAGTGATCCGGGGTGGGAGTCATGGAGGTTGTCGGTGTCCGGGGTCAAACAGGTGAACCCTAGGGGTGGTTCGAGGTGGGGATCAGTGATTCCGTGGTTTGCAAGGTTGTAAAAATTGCTAGGCGATATACAGTCAGTCAACTACCTTCAAGCGATTAATCGATCTAGACGGTGATTAATCGGTTTCTAGGCGAGGACCCTAAATTATAAAAGAATTTATTTTTAAAAAATAAATATTAGCAATACCCTAACAAAATAAGTCAATTACCATCAAAAAATTTAACAAACTTGGAAATAAAAACCATAAGTCCATAACTAATGATATACCCTAACAAATAAGTCAAAAAAATATTAGCAAATTTCAAAAAAAAATAAAAAATCAAGTCAAACCCTTATGTTAACCCTCGATGACTACCAAGGACTGCCGATGACCGATTTTGACCACAAGCGATAAACATGACCACTTCGGGGAGTTCTTCACTTCTTTGTGTGATAGTAGTGGACTAGTGGTATAGGGGAGTGATCCACCCCCGGGTCCTCGATCCACTCCTGATGCTCTGAGTTACTTATATGAAAAATTACACATCTTTTTTGTTGCAGTAATGTAGTCATGTAGATTTCAAATAGTGAACAATTAAATAGGCTACACGCACCATCATCAAACAAAAGAAAGTAATCTGAGGTCGTCATTAGTCTACACCGAATAAGTTTAATCAATCTCAGCCACTCAAACTATATATTGGAAACCCTTTTAAACTTTTCTTTCAGCAAAGCTAGTTATATGCTTCCCTTTCCTTCAACCTAAATCTCCTTTTTGTTGCCATTTGAACCTTTACCTTCTTTGTTTCTGATATGAATCAAATTAGCAAACTCTTATAAAACGTAAAAGAAAATCAAAAGGATAGATTAATAGACATTCCCGAAAATCTTGATAGGAAGTCGGCAACTTATTCACTGTTTTCCAATGGCAGAGCCGCTAATTCCCTTCTTAACACTTGTGCATAGCTTAGTTGCTTTACCATTATGACCTCTGAGTCTCCTATTACTATATTTCCAGCAAAGTCCAAGCTTTTTTTTCTTTTTTTTTTCCTGAAATGAATGTGGTTATTAAGGAGGACACACTGCCATGAACAGCCTGCTGAAAAATTGTAATTACCTGAACATTCTTATTATTTTTCTATGTTATTCTTGCTAGATCTTCATGCTTCACAACTCGTATCCTTTGCCTTTGCATATGGGAACGAGGATTTGTGCAGCCCTTTATACATTACTCTTTCTCACATTAAGAATCTTTCTTTTGCTTTTCAGCTACTCGTATTTGCTCTACTGTCGTTTTTACTCTCTTATTTACCACAATGTTCCAGCAATTTTGATTGCAGAGAGTGAGTACACATTAACCCGATATTTTTGTAATAGAAAACGCCTCTTTAAATAGGCTACAACATAGTAAAAAAAAGTCCAAAAAATGTGCCTACTTCCTTTCTGCTATTAGTAGTCATGCTAACCAGGCTATTAACCAATTTCACACAATTATGATATCAACTTCTACGCTTCTAACCATTTGAACTATCAGCAGGTCAAGTGAGGGGATTCAAGTTTTTGGTGAAGTCATGTAAGTATCTTCTTTTGCAAGAAATACTTGTGTTTGTAAATTTTCAATTTTGTGCTGGAGCCAAAATGAATCGGTGGTTATTGATTTACTGTTGATTCTTTCGAAGGTTAACATTAACTTTTAGTGGTAAGTTGTGTTTATCGTGCTAGGTCCTGTTCCGTGCTCAAACCACTTACCCTGATGCTCAGATAAAGGCTAGCTAAAACAAAACACTTCTAAAGGCTACATGTAGCCAACAAAAACAATCGTTGCAGTGGTTCACAAGGACTTCCAAATAACATTTCAACAAAACTCGGTGTTGTAAAACTCGGTTGAGCTAGATCGATCCTTGATCAACGCAATTTGAGCAAAATTGGCCAAACATTCAGTTTCAGCCAAACTCGGTCCAACTTGTCCTAGGCGGAAGCATGAAGCCAGAGTTGGTCAACGATTTTCGTAACTAAAAAAGCATAGCTCTCTTTAATTTAATGCGAATTTGAGGGAAAAATCTTGTTTTCGTTCAATTTAATGCACCTTTGATGGAAAATCTTGTTTTTGAACATGTTTATTTTATTAGTTCTACTTTGCTATGGATTTATAATATTTGGCTATGTGTCATACATATAATTTCAGAATTTCCCCAAAATAACCCAATCCGAGTACTCCCCATCCAGGCCGAGTAGTCGACTCCTCAAGTAGCGGCTGGAGAGTTTTACAACATCAACTAACCTAGGCTAAGAGCCATTTCTCCCTCAATTAGGGTCAACTTTGTAGAAAACATTAGTTCAGTAGTGAATACTTCAAAACAAAAATTTCTTCTGATGCTAAAAATAGAGCTTGTTAGTACCACTCACAATGGTAAGTTGTATATCCTTGCTCTTTCTAAAACTAAGAAAGACGCCTCTATGAGTGAAAAGTAGAGAGTAATAATCAGGAATCCACACAATGCAGCTATTTTAACATCAATTAACTCCAATTATGTTCCATTTAATACTATAACCAGACTTGACCAACAGTCAACAGATAAGGCCATGTGCTTGTTACACACATTTTCGGACTACGATCGTCAAATATTTAATTAGTATTGATATTAAATAGATGATCAGTAGACCTAACTGATTATTATTATTACAGTAAGTCAGTAATGCAGAAAAACAGAGAGCAATTTCACTCCGTGAATCCAATTACTCCGTATAAGGAACAACAAAAATTACTCCGTGAATCCAACAAAACATCTAATCTTTTAAAATAAATGATCAACTACTTGTTATAAAATCTTAATAAGCTAACAATGTTCCCTTAAATTTTGAATCCATCTCAATTTCACTGTTGACATGTTACTCTTTCGACGCCCTAATAGCCTGAATGACAACAAATGAAACGCGTATACAGTGGCTAAAGAATTTTTTTATCAGTTGGTGATAAAATGAGTAACGAACAATCTCATAGAACTTAATCAGTGTGTAACTATTCAATAACTAGTCTAGAAGTAGTGGCCAACCTGATATTCTTGTCGATGCGTCAAATGTACGTGGTGGAGTAGTATAGCCGTATTAGACTATTAGCAGGTGGAAGTCGTAACGGAACCCTAGAAATGGCGGTTTATGGTGGTTGTGGTGATGGTAGTGATCGACTGATTTCCCTTGCTCAGGAATTTGCGGGCGCCCGAATTTAGCCATTTTCATTATGTTTGAACTTTGAACGGTGTAGGGTACGCTACCTCTTTTCCCGCTTCTTTGGCGGTCCTCGCGAGAGAATAGAATACCGTGAGCCCGTGACTCGCGAGGCGCTAGTCGATGGTTTCTTTTTTAGGCCATCCGTATAGAGATTTAAGGTTAAATATCCAAAATGACGAATTAAGATGAATATTGGCGTACAAAGTCAAACTTAGCTTAAATAGGTGAATTGTGATCGATGTTTTTGTTTGAATAGGTCAATCCAACTCATGTTTGGTTCAAATAGGTCTATAATTGTACCTCTAAATTATATTTTTATTGAAATAGGTAAATTATGACACATTTGAGTCAATTACAATAATTTTTTACACTTATCGTTATGAATACTGATAGTTCAAAGTCACAATTTAATTCAAATTGATGAATCATGGATAACATTGAATCTACTTGGGTTACACAAGTCTTACTTGATTTAGGATCAATTTTGATTGATTGCAGTCATGCTTGAAACCAGATACGTCCATTATTGTCAACATTGACTGATCAAAGTCACACTTAGTACAAAATAAGTGAATCGTGGTTAACATTGTTTCGATTTTGGTCAAATAGGTCATACTTTGTTCAAGAAAGTAAATCATAGCACACATTGGTTGATCAAGATCATATTTGTTCAAAATGATGAATCAAGATGAAGATTGGTCAATCAAAGTCATACTAGGCTTAAACAGTAAAATCACAATCAACATCTGGTCAGTCATGAATATACTTTGTTCAAATAGGTTATGATTTATTTAAACAAGTCAATCAATGTCAGACTTGATCAATCAATGCCACACGGTGTTGAAACCGGTTATTTAAGATCAATATTGCTCTATTACATTACTTAAAACCAAATAGGTTAATTCAACTTAGCTTAATGAGATAATTCACACTTAATATATAAAATTCAATTTAATACATACATAAAAAATGTTAATATAATATAGGGTTTAATTTATAAAATAATAACAAAGTTTGAGTTTAGTTCGAATAAAGTCATATATGCTTGAATTCACTTGAAAAATAATAACCATATTTTAAAAATGTTTATAAAGTGAACTTACACCCTATCCGTTTATAATTTCCTATTAGTGCACTGTTGTGCACTAACCTTTTCTTTTAAATATGTATTTTATAAGATCTCTAATAGTTTTAGTTAATTTTAAATTTTATAATAATAGAAAAGATATATTTTAAATACTTATTACATAAAATTTCTAATATTATCTTTTCTTTCACTTTAGATTTTTATAAAAAAATTATATTATATGTAAATATTTAATTCAATTTTAAAACTAGTAGTTAAATATTTATATAAAAATAAAAAAAAACCTTTTTCCCCGTTTCCCTCCAAATTTTTTGTTTTTCCCACCTTCACCCTAATTTTTTAACCAAATCCAATATGTTTCCCTATTATCCCCCACTAACGTTCCCGCTCGCTTGATTCACCACCGGTTCATTGCCGCTATCAACCTCGCCGTCTCCCCCCCTCTCGCCAACCACTATACAAAACGAGATTATAGTTTCATTCAACACACAATCCAACTGCCAATAGCCAACCTCTCACTATGTTTGTACCCTGTTGTGTCTCTCCTTCTTGCTGCGGTTTTTTCAAAGTTTTTTATATCTTGTACCGAGTGGTAGCAACCTCCTTTACAAATCAATCCCTAGTTTCATCATTGATCAATGCCCCTTGTGAGTTCTTGTATTGAATCAAGCCCTAATATGATGTTATACATAGTAGATATCGATTTGTTAATATTTGGTGATTTCTCCATGTAAACCAAGCCCTAATCTGACTAGAGTTACCAATGTTTTATCCGTGAATCTTTCATGAACCGTATACCTTGGTGAACTTCAATTTTCTCCTAGGCAATCAAAGAATTATTACTAGAATTACACCACTTGAAGGTAAAATGATTCAATTCAATCCCAATTTGTTGAATTTATGTTTTGGATACCGTTACTCATGTTCAGTCATACCAATCGAGTTTTATTAAGCAATGTTATCCCCTGATTTATAAGAAGTGTGAAAACTTTGGTAATGAAATTTGGTTACTTTTACTTGGTCAAATCTCAATGTTTGAATCTTATATGTGTTTAAGCAATTTTTTATGTATTCAAATATTAGGATTTTGACTACATAATTTTATAATTATTTTTGGCACTTAAAACCGATGCTCCACCACAGCCGTTGGGTCGGCCCGCAACACAGGCCTTGCTTGAAGAACAAGATCATGTCAATCTTGAGACACATGTGCCACAAATCTAGGTCCCGTAACGAAAACCACAGTCCCGTAACACAAACTAACTTCAGGCAATGGACTACGCGAGTTACCTCTATGATATTGCATGACACTAAAATACTTGTTGCACATAAGCATGCGATATTGCAACCCAAAGTCTCCTTCGTGACAACGACAAAACATGCCATATCACATAATAGTTAAACCTTTGTCGAACTTCATCGTGCGATGTCTGTCAACAATAAAAACTCAACTCCTTCGACACATAAACACAAGTTGACATTCTAAAACACTTATAAAGTATCCACAATCATTTATAGACCTTGTTACACACTTAAATCTACATTTTCATATGTAAGAGTATTCCTTTGACTGAAAGACCCATTACATAACCCAAATTCCCAAATTCCCCTAAAACAATATTCGTTTGTTCATCTTAAACCCAAGATTTATAACATATACTACCGATTTCACCCAATAAATGTTTATATTACTTACTATGAAAACAATAGATGAATTTGGCTTTAAAATATACCAAAGAATTTCCACAAGAGCAATTGCACACCTCAATAGTTCAATAGCCAAGAATTCTTCAAAAATCCCAAATGCAATCACTAGATGTCAACAATTGCCTATTTGCCACAATTGAACTTTACACTGCTTGATTTCTTTCTCTCCAATTCTCCATATGGTTAAGACTCACAACTGAGTCAAAAGAGTTAACATTTGGGTATTTAAAATTTGAAACTTTCAACTTACTATTAAGCCCCCCAAGTTTCAGTCTTCTACTTTTCGCCACCAAACTCAACCCAACACTATAACTTAACTTTAAATTACTTACAATAATTCAAGGTAACATATAAATAACCCATTTATAAACTTATATAAAATCAGCCACTAGTAAAATGCCAAAACCTAATTAACTAATCAACCATTAATAAATGAATTACTACCGTCAAAATTTCATAAATATTATCAAATTTACAATATTTAAATTACACGTCTAGGACTCGGAAATTTAAAACAAATCTTACTAATTTATTTGCTAAAATTATAAAAGCTTTCAAAATATATATAAAGTATAAACATTCTAAAAGCACGCTTGACCCGGTGACCGATCCAACGACATGTTGATCGACCCACTCATCACACGGGGTTCGACTTAAAAACCGAGTTTTAAAACATTTCCCTTTACCTCCTCTTTCTATTTATCTATATTTATGTCATAAACATATTATTAGAAAGATAATTTAACATGAAAGGTACAAAAAATATCATTTTCTTTTGTTTTAATTGGATCCTAAAACGAGGCTATGGTTATATACAACCAAAGATCCTATATTGTTTAAGAAACCAATAGATTCCTTGTATAATATTACCTTTTCAACCCTTGTCAATTACAACTAGACAAATTTAAAGTTACAGCCAGGCAATGTATTATACATCTAAATCTAGTTGATCTCATTCCACAACACATTATTCCAAATATTTGACTAATAAATAAATAGATGGACAGTCAATATCCTTCGACTAAATCAAGACACGTGTTAAAATCAAAAGATAAGAGAAAGAAAAAAATCTGAATTACAAATATCATTATTTACTGGATACTAGCTAGAAATTTCTCGTAAACACTCCATATTAGATCGGTATAGAATCTATTAATTTTACTTGTCTTTTTATTTGTCTATAAGATTCCATTACTTGTAAGTTTGTCTTGATTCATATTCTTTATGCCAATCAATTAAAAAGGGATTATAATATTGTCATTGATAAATTAAACAAAGTAACACAATAAATTAAGACATCACTATCACTTAAGAGACCATTTATATAAGACTACTAGATTAGTTTTAAACATTTGTTTTTATGTTCTTAATCTTCACAAAACAACTCTATCAATTTAGTCTACATAGAGAACTAAGATGATGGTTCTACAAAAGGAGATTTACTTCTTTATAAAGAATAACTATGACATAATCCTAGTTGTGGTGCTCTCTGGATTCGTCACGAGTTTTCTGACAAAGAAACTGAGAAGATCATCGGACGTTATTCCTGGACGACTTGGTCTTCCACTCATTGGCGAGACGTTCTCCTTTCTTTCGGCTACTAATAGCACCAAAGGTTGCTATGATTTCGTTCGACTTCGAAGGCAATGGTATAATCTACTTATCCCATGTTTACTTATTATTTTTATATGTTATATAAAAGAAGTCTATATATATATATATATATATATATAGAAAGAAGACTTGATCCAGAAAGGCAGAAACCATCAATTTAGCAATGAGTCCATTTATAAGTATAAATAGTGACTAAACTTGATATTTTTGTTGGGTGTTACACTTCTTCCGACGGATTTGATGATTGTTGGTAATTAAGTTTTTCCTAGTAGCAAATATATGCATGTCATATATGTTGTAGAGATAAGGTTCTGAGAAGAACATCATTTTCGTAAAATAGAAGGAGAACGTACGGTTGGAATTTCTTGAAACCTTCGATGCTTGAAACTAAAGATGCGTGTGTACGTGTGTTTAGGACTTTAGGGTCAGGTTGAGGATGCTAGACCTTGTTCATGTCTTGAACCCCATAAAAATTCTGGTTCAATGTCCAGAACTCGCCAATTTCTTGATAAGACATCTTTAAACACACAGAAAATATCGAATTTTGATTTTTTTTTATTGGATGTTTTTTCTATTGCCATACCTAATAGTGTAAAAGGTTTAAGTTTTAGATGCTAATTAACACATAGCCAAACACAAAGACTACTCTTCCAAAGAATCCAACCACTTTCAAACCCTAAACAATAATCCTGCGATCACTACCACCATCACTATAGCCGTCTCGCCATCATGATTATGAATATCGTGATTATCACAACTCTTCTATTTATCTTCTCTCTCCTTTCTTTATGTTTAACTTTTCAAGACATGTGATTATTTGAATTTTGAAAGTGTTATCTGTTTGTTCAATTTTGACTTTGTGTTTAATTTGCGTAACAAAGTTTGGGGCTCGTTGAATTTGAGTTTAGAATGTTATCCTTTCTGGTGATAGACAATTGTGATCGTTAACTTCAAATGATATATTGTGGAGATGATATATGGGCCAAGATAATCAAGAACATAGCTATAAAAAATTAATGTTGTAAAACTTGATAAAATCTGGTTTCAAAAAGTTGTAAGATATATCTATATTATATTATAAAGTATTTAAGCCCTTAAAATCTCTTAATTTTAAGTAATTTGGAATTACTAATTTACCCCTTATTAACTCTATAAGGAAACTATTATATAGAGTTAATTAGATTCTTAAATTCCATTTTTATAACTAAACCTTCCATAATAAATAATGTTTTAAAAAGTTAAATCAATGCAAATTAATTTTCAACCTATATGATATTAAATACAAATTAAAATTGATATTCATAAAAATAATAGTTTAAATATTTTATCACATAACATATATTTTAATTTAAGTATTAGAAAATGCGTATAACTAAAACTTATAAACCAAATAACATGTAACCTAAAATTATAGACATTTCTAGATTTTTAAAATGACTGTAATCAAAACAAAATGTTTAATTTATTATATATTTAATATTCTTTTTGTTTCTTATATTATTGTTTTTTAAAATTAATAAAAAAGTTATAAAGAAAAGAGAAATAAAAAGAATTGGAAACATGAAAAAGAAAATATATACAATGCGAACGAAAATTATTCGATGCCATTAGAATATGTAATATAGTAGTCTTGCGTTATTAAAAACGGACATGTTATCGAGTATGAATTATTTCTAGCCGCCGCTTTGCGCGGGTACTGTGCTAGTTGATATAAATTGTTACAAAAAATGATATAAAATGTAATAAAAGATGAATAAAATTTTATAAGAAGATTTTTCAAATTGGTATAAATTATTTTACAAAAAACTTTGTTACAAATTTCTATAAATTATTATATAAAAAAGATTGATTTTTTTACAAAAGATATAGTATGTTAACAATGACAACATTATTAATATTAATATTATTATTGTTATGTAATTGTTAGTTTGAATTATTTAAAAATTTAGAAATAGTATATGGGGAAATCGTATGTGAAGACAACAACACTCATGTTAGGTGTTGATGCATTCACGATATCAATTAAATTATTAAAGAGATAAACACTTAAATATGTTATGACTATAAAAACACCTAATTAACATATATGCTTTTGAGTGAATATATGATTTCTTCATAGTATATAAGATGATATAATTTATTTTATTTATTAGGTTTGCATTGGAGTTTAGGACTAAAAAATATAACACCCCGAAAGTGAAATGGTTAAATCGTATAAAATAATGCTTACACAGTTACCTTGAATTACCAAATTAATTAAGTGCCGTAATTTATAAATTTTGTTTATGGAAAGATTTAAATTAATCAAACACAAACTTTTAGTCCTAATTATGGATTAAGGATTAGGGATGTGACAAAAAAATTATTTTGAATAGAAATAAATTAAAAATATCCAACCAATCTACACGAGAATAAATCTCTATGTAACATATGCACATTTAAAACCGGTAACACTCTATCACACCTATCATACTGTTACGTGACACGTGACTTACGTCGGTTTTTTTCTCTTACTATTCAGCTTACCACTTAGTTTCGTAGTAACCATTAT
Source organism: Dittrichia graveolens (assembly GCA_038502395.1). Classification (NCBI taxonomy): domain Eukaryota; kingdom Viridiplantae; phylum Streptophyta; class Magnoliopsida; order Asterales; family Asteraceae; genus Dittrichia; species Dittrichia graveolens. Next base: position 81,095,864 of record JARJIL010000001.1, on the reverse strand, counting down.
TTACCACGCTACGGTGCCGTTTGTTTATTAAGAGGTTCTAAGTCTGAATCTGAGTACCACATTTGAACATTAAGAGGTGATTCTGACATTTGAATGTTCATTCATATTTTGCTATTTGTTTTTTGAAATATATGAATGGTTGTAACTATCTGTCTTATAATATTTTATATTCAATTGTTACATATTTAACTAAATTTAAACTTTTCTAATGATAAAGTAATATATTTTAATAACAGTTATCAAACCATAATAATATAGAGAATTAAATCAAAATATATAGAAGAGAGATGCGCGGCGGCATGCAGCGGCCAATGGCGACCGTGAAAGGTGTCCATGTATGTAGAGTAGTGGAGGAGTGGATGTTGACATGAATCAGTGAAATAGTCTGATTATTATAGGATAACGAAACATAAATTCTGTTAAGATGTTATAAGAGGTAATTTTATCTCTTATTCGTTAAGAGGTTTTAGATCTTAATGAAAAGAAAAAACAAACAACTCTTACATCTTAATACCTCTTATTAATTTAGATTAAGATACATTAAGACGATTTTTAGAAAAACAAACGACCCCTAAATTCTGAAACTCACTTAATATCCATTAAACAATCAAAAATTAAAAATTAAAAAAGAAGAAACGATAAACTTGATTTGGGTCAACCATCAACCAACCACGTTGCTTTTTTACCAAGTGATAATTACCATATATATTCTTCCACCACACATTCATTGTGTGCCACCACACCCATCACCTAAATGGTCACCCCACTTCTACTCCTTACACTCTAGTTATATCAATTTACAAACAAAACAACAAATTCTCTCAAGGTTTTTGAGGACATTATAAAAGAATTCGTATTCGATGTTCTTACAATAGTCTAAAGGCCATGATATATGCCACACATAAAGGGAAATTATGATTAGCTTATAACACTTAATGGTTTGAGGGTTGGTAGTACTATGTGATTTTAGAACGTACTTGAAGCAATTGTGTACTTACAATCCGGTCTTGTTTCTGTTAACCATGATAATCAGAGGGAAGGAAGAGATATTGAATAACTTGTATTTCATTTCTTGTATATATGAACAAGCCTACGTACAGAGTTTATATAGCCTATACAAATTACTAAATAAGGAAAATCAATAAATGGCATTGAAAGGATAGCTAGCAATTAGCTAAGACCAGAAAAAAAGCTTGAAAAAATCGGTCTTGATTTCCTTGATTTCAGGAGGTCAATGGTCTATTTTGGGAGATGATGGAGACTGATCCAATATTTTAATCAAATATTTCAACATTCCCCCTCAAGTTGAGTAGTGGGATACTCGATACTCAACTTGCCAAGACAACGATTAAAAAGTTTTCCATTGACCGCCTTTGTTAATATATCTGCAAGTTGATCTTCTGAGTGGACAAACCGGAGGTCAATTATCCCTTTTTCAAGTTTTTCCTTGATGAAGTGTCGGTCTACCTCAACATGTTTTGTGCGATCATGCTGGACTGGATTCTCTGAAATTTGAATAGCTGCCTCGTTATCGCACATAATTTTGCTGGATTGGGTTGGAGGGTACCCGATTTCTGTTAAGAGTTTCCGTATCCATAGTATTTCTGCTAGACCTCGTGCTATTCCTCGAAATTCTGCTTCAGCACTTGAAAGGGCTACCACCTTTTGTTTCTTGCTTTTCCAAGTAACAAGATTTCCACCAACGAGGGTAAAGTAACCAGATGTTGATCTCCGATTTCCTTTATCTCCCGCCCAGTCTGCATCTGTATATATTTGGTTTCTAGGTGCCCATTTGTTTTGAACAGAACTCCATGACCAGGTGTTCCTTTAAGGTATCTAATAATTCTCCACACAGCTTCCATATGGGCAACTTGAGGTTGATGCATAAATTGGCTCACAACTCCCACTGCGTAAGCAATGTCAGGCCGGGTATGTGAGAGATAGATTAGTTTCCCTACTATCCGTTGATATTTTCCCTTGTCGACCAACTTAGCATTTTCCTCCATATAGAGCTTTTGGTTCACCATCATAGGAGTATCCACAGGTTTGCAATCAATCATCCCTGTTTCTGCTAACTGGTCAAGGACGTATTTCTTTTGGCAGATAAAAATCCCTTGTCTGGACCTTAGGACTTCGATCCCAAGGAAATATTTAAGTCTTCCCAGATCCTTCATTTCGAATTCTTTGAATAGGTTAATCTTTAACCTTGTCATCTCTTCCTCATCATTACCTGTGATTATCATGTCATCAACATAGATAATTAAGCATGTTACAAGTCCATTCCTCCGTTTAAGGAACAGAGTGTGATCTGAGTTACTCTGTTTGAAGCCATATTTTGTCATGGCTAGAGTAAATCTGCCAAACCAGGCACGAGGAGACTATTTTAATCCATATAAGGATTTCTTCAAGCAACATACTTCTCTAGGATTAGAATCTTCCATGAATCCGGGAGGGGCTTCCATATAGACTTCTTCTTTAAGTTCTCCATGTAAGAAAGCATTTTTAACGTCAAATTGAAGGAGAGGCCAACCTTTATTTGCAGCTATAAAGAATAGGACCCTGATTGTGTCGATTTTGGCCACGGGAGAAAAAGTCTCCGAGTAGTCAATTCCGTAAGTTTGAGTGTAACCCTTTGCTACAAGTCGGGCTTTGTATCTTTCAATGGTTCCATCCGGCTTGTACTTTATAGTGAAGACCCAACGACATCCTACTGCCTTTTTTCCAGGAGGAAGGATACACTTTTTCCATGTGTCATTTTTATTCAGTGCATCCATTTCAATTTTCATTGCCTCTCTCCAGTCCTTAGACTCAAGAGCTTGTTCAACTGAAGTTGGAATTTCTTCAGAACATATAGATGTAGCAAAAGCCTGGGCTTGTGGTGTGAGATTTCCGGCTGCCATGTTTGCCATCGGATATTGAGAACTTCGAGGTTCCTTCTCGGGAGAGTATCTTTTTGGGGGAACTCCTCTGTTGGATCTTGGGGGTAGAAAATATTTGGCTTGTTCAACATGTGATGGCTCCTGTTCTGCCGTATGGTTAGGTAAGTCACGAGTTTCAACATGCTCATGAGTTTCACAGTTAGTAGAAGAATCAGAGATAACCGGAGAATCAACATGCTCTTGAGTTTGAGAATTACTTACCTCTGACGCCAGGTTGGGAGGATCATTGTTAGTGGTACTGTCTTCAGGACTCGTGGATTTTGACGTTTGGGTTCCATGATTAATTTCTATTGATGAAGGCATCCATTTTATCCAACTCAATGTGTCATCATACTCTTTTCCCCCCTGACCAGTGTGTTGGGTATTGTAAAAGTATTCGGTTTCGAGAAAGTCGCAGTTCATCGTTGTGTACATATGACGTTTGTTTGGACTATAACATCGATAGCCTTGTTGATTGACTCCATAACCGACAAACACACATTTCTCGGCACATGCATCAAGTTTGGAACGTTCTGATTTTGGTATATGAACAAACACAGAACAACGAAAAACACGAGGTTCAAGGGTCAGATTAGATGGAGGTTTGTGAAATTTAGACAGGGCTTGAATTGGGGTTTTTAAGTCAAGAGCTCTTGTTGGGAGACGATTCACAAGATAAGTAGCTGTGGTAAGAGCTTCAGGCCAAAAAGATTTCGGAACTTGGGATTCAATCATGAGCGCACGAGTTATTTCTAAAAGGAAGCGGTTTTTTCATTCAGATACCCCGTTTTGTTCGGGGGTATGAGCGCATGAGGTTTGATGAATTATTCCCTTTTCTTGACAAAGTTGTGTCATGGAAGTATTAACAAATTCCCCCCCATTATCGGACCTAAGAATTTGTATATCGCTTTTGAATTGAGTTTTGACCATGGCACAAAAGGTTTTGAATTTTGAAAAAACTTCGGATTTATTTTTCAAGATATAAATCCAGGTCACGCGGGTACAATCATCAATGAACGCTACGAAGTAACGGTAATTTTGTCCCCCCTCAACTTTTGCTGGCCCCACACATCCGAATGAATTAGTAAAAAAGGAAAATCAACCTTAGTATTATTTGGTTTGAAAGTATGTCTATGACTCTTAGCCAAAAAACATGTCTCGCAATTCAAGACGTTATTTGTAGGGAATAAATCAGGAAATAAACGATGCAAGTATCGATTTGATGAGTGTCCCAATCTTCGGTGCCATAACCAAGCCTCCCTATCTGTAGATCCATGAGCCAGCATTACAGTACCTTGTCGAGTCACTTCATCCACATAGTATAGTCCTTGCTGCTCAGTACCACGCCTAATGATCTTCCCCGTCCTGATGTCCTGTAAGATACAAAAGGTTGGATGCATTAGAACAACACAATTTAGTTCTTTTGTAACATGACTGATCGATAGCAATTTATGGGACAAGGAAGGAACATAAAGGCAGTTTTTCAATTTCATGTTTGGTGAAATTTGAATGGTCCCTCCTCCTTCTACTTGGAGAACTTCTCCATTTGCAGTATGAATTCTTGATTTTTGTGGTTTTGACATCGAGCACATGTCAGATATTTCAAAGGTCATTGTATCGGTAGCACCACAATCAAATATCCATAAGTTTTTATCTTTTTCATTTTTTGTTGCCATGTTAACTTCCCCAATGTTAAATAAATTTGGTGACATAACTGGCATATTGAAACTATAGGGTTGTAAATGTGAAACTCGAGAAAGTGAGGGGTTTGAGGTGTAATTCTCAACCCCTATACCTGCGACACCCTCTGGTTCTTCTTCTTTGATTGCCGCAAAACAGCAGCTCCCTCCATGGTTTCCTTTTTCAGTGCTCTCTTGATTTTCGGCGGGTTTTGAGTGGTCGCCGCTGCTACTGCTGCTACTGGTAGTCCGTTGATTTCCCACGGCGACGGCGGCCTTGCCATCTTTCCCTTTTTTGTGTCCGTCGGCCCACCATTCCGGGTACCCCACGAGTTTGAAACATTGTTCTTTCGTATGCTTGGTCATGCCACAGTGCTCACATTTCAATCTGCTTTTATCGATCCGGGATGATGACGGATTGGATTTCTGGTCTGACCGGCGACCTCTGGAGACGAGCCCTAGTCCATCGGAATCACCGGTTGAGTTTAGACCCGACGCCACCCCTTGTTGTATGTTCCCGAAGATACTTTGATGTACTGTTTCTTTTCGGACAGCAGCATATGCAGCTTCAGCGGACGGCAAGGGATCCCATCGAAGGATCTCTCTTTTAAGAGAATCATACTTTCGATCAAGGGCATTGAGAAATTGAAAAAATTTGTTTTCTGACCTGACGTTGTTGTAAGTGGCGATGTCGGTAGAACACTTCATCGGGTTTGGATCTCGCCGTTCAATTTCTCCCCAGATACCCTGCATCACGATCCAGAATTCTTCTAACGGTACGCCATTTTGCTTGAACTCGTTTGCTTTGACGTGGAGATCAAAAGTTTGAAGTTTGTCTTTGCCGCTGCTATACGTAACCGTAAGAGCATCCCATAGCGTTTTTGCAGTCGGGAACTCCGTTAAGTTACTAGCAAGGGCCGGCTCGATATTCTGGATTAGCCATGAAAAAACAATCAAATCATCTTGTTCCCACTGTTCGTCACTGGGTTCTGGTGGGTTTTGGGTGAGATGGTTTAAGAGGGCTTTCGATTTCCCCCCTATGGCGACTCGTATCATCCGCGCCCATAGAGGGTAGTTTTGGCTTGTGAGGTTGAGGCTAATTTTTAGATTATCAGAGGAGTTTGGTTTTGGGCTTTGGGTTTGAACTCCATTTTTTAGGAGATTAGCTATTTGAATGGCTAGGCTATTGTTATCTTCTTCTAACATTCCTGGTAGATGAAGAGTACAAATGGTTTTGGATCATAAACACTGCTCTGATACCATGTTAACCATGATAATCAGAGGGAAGGAAGAGATATTGAATAACTTGTATTTCATTTCTTGTATATATGAACAAGCCTACGTACAGAGTTTATATAGCCTATACAAATTACTAAATAAGGAAAATCAATAAATGGCATTGAAAGGATAGCTAGCAATTAGCTAAGACCAGAAAAAAAGCTTGAAAAAATCGGTCTTGATTTCCTTGATTTCAGGAGGTCAATGGTCTATTTTGGGAGATGATGGAGACTGATCCAATATTTTAATCAAATATTTCAACAGTTTCATTGTGATGTATACACCAAATAAAACAAAATTTAAGTTAGAGCTCCCTGAGTGAGCGGGTTATCGACTTGTGACTCGTGAGTAGGCCACAACTTAACATTTAGCTGAACAATTCAACACTAACCAAAACATGCTAATTAGTCTTAGATGGGGGCATGGGGCGTTACCACTAGGACCCTGAGAGCCCCCCCCCCCCCCGGGGGGGGGGGGGGACTCCTACACTCCGTTCTTGAGTTTTGTAAAAACGGAAAGTGAAGGGAAGGAATAAGAAGGGAAAGAAAGGAAAAGAATGTGAAGAATTGACTTTTGTTCCTGAGTTGTAAGAAAAGGAAATGAAATAAAGGAGGTCCTTTCCTTCTTTATCATCCCAACTTTGGGAGGAAACATTTTGATCCAAATAACTCCTCATTTCCCCTCCCCTCCTTAAAAAAAACTTAAAAAACACATCAACGTATATGTTTCTTTTCCTTCCCTTCACTTAAAAAAACAACTCCCAGAACAAAGTGCTACTGTTTTGGGTCTAAAAATAAAGCCAAAACTTGAACAAACGCGCATTCAATACCATCCTAACTTGTTTCCGAGTTTAGTTAATTTCTTACATTACATCAAAATAACACTATATGTGCACGATTAAAAACAAAATAAATGAATCCCAAACAACATCAAGTCATCAACAATAGTGTTTTACTTCAACCCATTTAAACTACTTTTCACATATTCATATTTTATTTGTTATATATCAAGCAGAAACTTTTTGGATATTATATTTTTATAATTCTTATTAACACTGATTAAAATATATAAAATAATGAAATTTGGATATGGCTATATATTTAGTAAAGAAGGTAACAACCATAAACAAAACATAATAGATTTTACAAGATAAGAATAGTAAGAATTAATTCATCATTGTGGATATATAAAAGAGAACCATTAAGTTTCCTATAGTAAGAAGGCTATCAGCATTGTGGATTTAAATAAAAGGCAGTACTCCAAACAAGATTAATCAAGTCAATTACTCAGTAGGCTACATGATATAAAACCATGCACATGGATCTGTCTAGTTTAAGTTAACCGATCATTACTTGAAATGATGAAACTGTGTACCACAGGTACGGAAAGTGGTTCAAAACAAGACTTTTTGGCAAAGTTCATGTGTTCATTCCAAGTGTTGAAGGTGCCAAAACAATCTTGACCAATGATTTTCAGTTGTTCAACAAAGGATATGTTAAATCAATGGCGGATGCTGTTGGAAAGAAAAGTCTACTTTGTGTACCTGTTGATAGTCATAAACGAATCAGACGCCTTCTTTCTGGTCCATTTTCTATGGATTCTTTGTCCCAATTTGTTCAAAAAATTGATAAGATGTTGTGTTTAAGATTCAGTAAGTTGGCCAAAGAGGGAAAAAGTTTTGTGGTTCTTGACTTCAACATGAAGGTAATCACTAGATACAATTTTTGACAAACATTTTTTTGAGATTTTTTTCATTAACTTCTAATGCATGATGACCCAATTCAGCTTGCATTTGATGCAATGTGTGACATGCTTATGAGCATCACAGATGAGTCTTTGCTGAACAAAATAGAAAAAGACTGCACAACTATTTCGGAGGCAATGCTTTCAATTCCAGTCATGATTCCTGGAACTAGATACTATAAAGGCATCAAGGTAGTTCTTGCCATTTTGTTATATTTGTTGATGAACAAGTTGATTTGAATTATAATAAAAAAGGGAAATATTGATACAGGCACGTGAAAGACTCATGGGATTTTTTGAAGAAATAATTGCTAGTAGACGGAGTAGCAAACAACCTCATGATGACTTCTTGCAGTCGATGTTACAACGAGACTCACTTCCAGCTGATGAAAAGCTAGATGATTATGAGATTATGGATAACATGTTAACATTGATAATAGCAGGACAGACCACCACTGCAGCTGCAATGATGTGGAGTGTTAAATTCTTAGATGAGAACAAAGTAGTCCAAAACATGTTAAGAGTAAGTAATTCACACCCTAACAAATGTGATCATAGTCGATTTGGGCATACAAAATGATCACATTAAGTGAAATTTCAGGAAGAACAGTTGTCGATACTCAGAAGTAAACCAAAAGGGGCTTTAGTTTGCCTTCAGGATCTTAACAAGATGTCTTATGGCTCAAAGGTTACAAGCATATTATCAATTAAGCCTATTTGTTTTCATCCCCCCCACCTAAGATGGATAATTTCTTAAAGTTAAATTATGTTTTGTGATACTTTTTTAGGTTATGAAAGAGACATTAAGGATGTCAAATGTGTTGTTATGGTTCCCTCGTGTTGCACTTGACGACTGCAAAATTCAAGGTAAATCATATATGATTTCTAGATAAGAGAAAATCAAAATTTCTCCGAGATTTAACTTGTACATTGCTTGCTTGATTTTGATCAATTAACTACAGATTTTGAGATAAAGAAAGGATGGCATGTTGATATTGATGCTACTCATATACACTATGATCCAACATTGTACAAGAATCCCTTGCAGTTCAATCCATCAAGATTTGATGTATCAAAATCTTTATCTAACTTATTTCACTTGCTTATTCAAAATATGTACATTGTTCAATGTTCAATTGTTCATGCAAGAAATATGAACTAAAAGAAGCTCAAGATTATAAAAATTGACAAAAGTATGCATTTCTTCAGGAAATACAAAAGCCATACAGTTATATACCTTTTGGATCAGGGCCTAGGACTTGTTTAGGAATCAACATGGCGAAAGTGACGATGTTGGTGTTCTTGCACAGGCTAACTAGCGGATACACGTGGGTTCTAAATTTCATGTCTTCAAATCTAATGTTTATAATCTATTTTCCCTACTATATATGTTCTAGCTTGTAATTAATTATTTTCCTCTATCTTCTGCAGTTGGACAGTCAACGATCAAGATCTTAGCCTGGAAAAGAAATCTCACATTCCTAGATTGAGGAGTGGAGTACCAATTACATTAACAGCTTTGAAAGATTAGAGCTGATATATCATATTTCAAAATGTGCTTTTTGCATCTTACCTTTCTCCTCTAGATCATATATATATATGATATATATATATATATGTATGTATGTATGTATGTATATAGAAGGTATGTGGTTCACATCATGTTAGGGTAATTTCATTTTGATATATATAACCGCTCAAGGATCCTTGAAGACTTGGGAATGAAGTGTGAGAAAATCATGATTTGAGAGTATTATCAAGTATGAAAAGGCTTGGATTATCATTCCATCATAAAGAGCACATTTTCCTTCCATTATAATTCTACACTTAATTTGGATAGGAAGAAGTTAACTTAGTGATAACTGGAAAATAATTTCAGAATATGTAATTTCGTGTTCGTCCTGCTAAATAGGCCCCCAGATTCATTTATTTATCGCAAATCATCACCAAAATTGGTTATTAATACCTTCCAAAAACCCTCTTTTTTTGGATATAAGACTTATATGCGCAACGCCTAGCTTGTTACCAAGTTATTTTAAAATTACTTAGTATTACATTAAAATTACTAGCATAAAGCACTCCAATGAAGTTATCCTAGCTTCGATTCCATCCATAGTCTTCGAACTTCATTTATGCTCAATTGTTTTAAAAAATGCTTCATAAGATGTATATTTATCATGTGTGTGTACTTTTGAACATACTGAATATCAAGTAATGATTTTTTTTTTTTTTGCCAGTAATAGTGCTAGATTCTAGTTAATAATTTATGTGGTAAATTGTCAAAAACTTGATATTTAGCATGAGTTAAAAATATTTAGAATTACATTCTCGAAGTTTTATAATTTTATATATATATATATATATATATATATATATATATTCAGATAAACACATAAGGCAACTTGTATGGTAAAGTTAAAGCAAGTTAACTCCATGTTGGTCTTTTAAGAATCACATGTTAACAACTTGTATTAGGAAAATACACAATTTAGGAAAATAAAATTATCTACTAGGCAGAAAATTAAAGGGCAGGAGCAAGTCAAACAAGACATACAAATTAACGATTCATTTAGAATTCAATCCTTCTAACCGATGTTGTAAAACTCTCTATGCTGTAGTGGAACGGTTAGCGGGGAGTAGTGAGTACTTGACCTAGACGTGAAGTACTCAGAATAGAATTTTTTATATATAAATCTCAAAATTATATGTTTGTAAAATACTCAAATATAAATATAATTGTTAATAGGACCCATAAAATATGTTAGAAACACAAACAAGAAACACAAACATAGTTGTTAAATATTTCAAATTGCGTTGTATAGTCGACATTCAGTCGTGAGAAAAATTAGAAGAGAGAGAATTGATTTGGTAGTAATGATAAATAATGGAAGAGAAATAATGTATAAGCTTAAACAATACAATTGTGTATATCGTACACCTTTGAAAAGTTCAAAAAAAATTGACTTTTGTTGAGTAGGTTTGAGTAATGGCGAGTAGGACCGAGTTTCGACCTGCTCTGACCAACTCCACGTAATTTGGCCGAGTAGCCCGACTCGCCTCGGCAGGTGCTCGATTTACGTGTATTTGGCCGTCTAGACCGAGTTTTACAACATTGCTTTCTAACTAAAGATGATTTGAAAGCATAGATGTGATCCTTTAAAAATCAAAGATTAAACCTAGTGTTTAATCTAAAAAGAACAGAAGGAGATTACATAAAGTTCATATTAAATCTTATAAAATATCTTATTAGTATATTCATAGGTCATGTTTGGTTCATGAATTTGCGATGAAATTTTATAGAATTTGCATTTTAACTTCCATGAAATGTGGTTTTGGTTGTCAAATATGCAAGAGATTTTAAATGATGAGATTTCTTAAAAGGATGTCCCCATGTTTTTAAATCCTTAAACCTTGGATTTACCATTATACTAATTTCTCCTCAAACCTTGCAATTCTATCTTCCTTTAAACCTCCATCCTCTCAACTCTTGCCAATGGGAGAAGTAGTAGCAACGCCGGCTACTCTATATCTCTGTTCCCAAAAGTCACACACAAACATACTCTTTCTCATTCTCTCTCTCTCACACACACACACACACTCTCTCTATATATATGTGTAACAACCTCATATTGGGCCTAGTCGTGTTCGAATCTGGTACGTCTAAAATTCTATTTAAATGTTGAATAAAAGAAATTATATATTAATAATTGATTAATGGGGAAAATAGAGGAAAATAATAAAGAAATGATAATATTAAAATATTATTAAAAATAGATAAGAATAATAAAATATTAAATGATTTAGAACGAGGTTTCTAAAAATATCCCCGTTAGTTAGAACGGGTACTCGTGCGTTAAGTTGTAAGTTGGAAAGGGGAACAAGATACCCACTTGTGAATATTCACAACCCACAAGTAGGCACCTTTTGAAACCCACGTGTATAGACAAACACAAACACAGACTCTTTCTTTCTCTCATTTCTTGTGTTCTCGTGTGTTTGCCATTGAAGAAGAAGAAGACTATTGGAAGATCATTCAAGCTTATAATCTCTGCAAATTCAAGTGCAAATCTTGTTTCTAATCTGCTGTAAATCACCAAGTTAATCATCTCCTTGTTCAAGTAAGTTCCATGTTCAAGTTCTTCACTTTCAAGTTTAGGTTCTAATTTGGTTTTGATTGAATTTGGACCCAATAATTGTTTCTGAAGTTACCAATCTGTTTCTAGTGTGTTGTTAAGTGTATAGAAATCAGAAAATGGAATTAAATTGATGATTTGAGTGCAATTCAAGAATTAAAGTAGTAAATGGGTCAAAATGATGATTTTGGTCCCAAACACTGAATTTGTTGTTTTGATGTGTAAAAATGGTGTCTATAGGTTGCTTTTGATGAGTATTTTCATATGTGAACAATAGATACCGATTAGTAATGTTCTGAATGAGTTTTGATAATTTTGGTTGGGAAAACAGCAGGTTCTGCACGAATCTGCTGCTGTAAATAGAAAGGCACGGGTGTGCCTCTTAAGAACAGACCATACCTCAGGGCGTACCTAACCCTAGCAAGCCCGGGGGGTACCCTGAAGTCACGGGGTGTACCTGAGTACCAGGTACGGGGCGTACCCGGGGCGTGCCCGGGGCGTGCCTTGGCAAAGTACGGGCGTGCCCTGCCTCTGGCAGAATCTGTTTTGCAAGGTTTTAATATCTAGACATTTTGTTTAGCCGCAGTTTAGGTGTAACACCGCGATTTCGAGAACCAAATTTTTCTTTTTAAAATACTAATTTATCATTTTACGTAGCGGAATATAAAACAAGTGGCTAATATTTTACATTTAAAAATTGCCACATACTAGGTTTGGTGTTACAGTTACTGAACCGGCCGACCATTATCTGCTACAAGATAAACATAACATCAGAGCTAAACAAAATACAGTGTTCCTCCTAAAACATGCAACTACCCGTAGGCACCCGAGCTCACAGCCTAAGGAACACCTGCACATGTGGAGAGTAGTATCTGTTAGCTATAATAGCTAGTGAGTACACGATAGCATGCAATCAATATAAACATACCACATATCATCAATCATGCTCAAATAGTTCTATCCTAGCATCTCGCGATGAGCTGGCGTAGTTAGGAGGTAGCATATCTCGCAGGGGGATCAACCCGGCTCAATGCACCAAACTGGGGTACCAGACACATCAACCGCTCCGGTGAGGGAGCTGTTAAGCGTCCACCGTTGCGTTTTGGAATCAACCGATTCCTCTGTTGTACAGCCGCAGCTATACCCGAATAGGACAGCTTTGTCCGCGTTTTGGAATCAACCGATTCCTCTGTTGTACAGCCGCAGCTATACCCAAAAAGGACAGCTTTGTCCGGGCAAACCTTGCCCAATCACAAACACATAATCTGATTCAACCGAATCATCAATCAATCAACAATCATGTCCACATAACATACACCTAAACAGATGCATATTATTTATACCAATCAAATATCTAGCATCATCATGCCATTCATTCTTTACCTCATTACGCGCACGCAATAATGTATATATCTATCATCATAACATACACCTAATCAAGTGCATGCTATTATGTATCAATAAGTTAAGCCTAGCATCATCATGCTATACAATCTACACTTAAACAAGTGCGTATCATACTGTGTCAACATGTTAAGTCTAGCATTGTCATGCTTCATTAACCACACTTAATCAAGTGCGTATAATATCCTGATAATCATTTATCATACATACTATAAGGTATATAACCTTTTATCAACATATTCAATCGCTTTATCGATGGTATACAGATCATTGTATTCAATTCAATTCATTGTTAATATATGTTGTAGATATATTAATTGTTATGTTATCGGGCACTCACCTGACGAGCTTAAACTGCTAATTATACGTTCCGGGTCTCCTCGATTGTCACGCTCACCTAAACAATCACCCCGTATATCAGAACTACTCAAAACAACAAACTATATGCTGAAACAGGGTTCCTTGCGGCCACAAGCAAGGATGCTTGCGCCCACAAGGGCAGAAACATGCTTGCGCCCACAAGCAAGGCCTTACGGCCGTAAACAGTGAACCCCTTGCGGCCGCAAGGCTTGCCCCTTGCGCCCGCAAGCACTGCTGCACAGACCAGTGCGATTTCAGCCCCTGTTTTGACCATTTTCAACCCCAAAACACAACCAATCGATTCCAATCCAATTTCCAGTGTTCACATATGAATTGGGCACTTAAACTAAGCTAGAAACAACTATCAATCCATACTTTAACTTCAATTTCAAGGATTGGGATCAAAATCTCCATTTTGACCCATTTGAACTTTAATTCAAGAACTCAATCAAAAACTCTGTTTTAATTCAAGAATTTGATTGTTTACAACTTAGAAATGATATAGAAACTAATTGGAATCAATAGAATCAATTGTAGAAATCAATTTGAAAATTTGACCAATTTGACCTAAGTGGTCAAAACTTGAAGAACATGAAGGTAGAACTTACCAACAAGGTGGAGATGATGAAGATGGTTTCACAACAGATTGTAGCTTGGAATTTGCAGCAAAGGAAATCAGATTACTTGGATAATTTCTCCTTCAAGTAGCAAGAACACAAGTCAAGAGAGTTTGTGTGTGTGTACATACGAATGGATGTATGTGTGTCTGTGTGTTTTAAAAAGGCTAAACCGACTTGTGGATTATTATTATCCACAAGTGGGTATTTTGTCCCCCTTTTTGATTTACAACTTGACGCACGAGTACCCGTTTTAACTAACGGGGATATTTTTGGAAACCTCATTCTAAACCATTCAATATTTTATCATTCTTATCTATTTTCAATAATATTTTATTATTATCATTTCTTTATTAGTTTCTTCTATTTTCCCAAATAATCAATTATATATATATATATATTTTCTTTTATTCAAAATTTAATTAGAATTTCTTGACGTATCAGATTCGAACACGACTAGGCCCAATATGAGGATGTTCCATTAGGTATTCCAGTTGGTCCAGAATCTACTGTATTGTAGAGTAAAGTATTCTAGCTCGACAGGTGAGTGCCTAGTAACATAACGATTAATATATCTATAACATATATTAACAATGATTACAGAATTGTATATCATGATTTGTACACGCACTTGTTTAAGTGTAAGTTGCATGATGATGCTAGAATTTAACATGTTGACACAATGTAGTATGCACTTGATTAGGTGTATGCTATGATGATAACTTAATATATGCGCGCATTGATTGATGATCCGATTGGATCAGATTATTTGTTTGTGATTGGTCCGGATCTTTATGGACAAAGCTGTCCTACAACAAGAACAAAGCTGTTCTACTTAAGGACAAAGTTGTCCTCTTCGGGTATAGCTTATGCTGTACAACAGAGGAATCGGTTGATTCCAAAACGCAATGGTGGACCTCTTTACAGCTCACCCACCGGAGCGGTTGATGTGTCTGATACCCTAGTTTGGTGAATTGAGCCGGGTTAGCTCCCCTGCGAGATATGCTATCTTCTGACTACGCCAGCTCATTGCGAGATGCTAGGATAGAACTATCTGAGCATGATTGATGATATGTGATTTATTTATGTTGACCGCATGCTATTTGAGTACTCACTAGCTATTATAGCTAACAGATGCTACACCCTACATGTGCAGGTGATCTACAATGAGTTTGGGAGCCTGCAGGTAGTCTACTTTCTTTGGAGGAACACTAGTTTTGTTAAACTCTGATAATATATTACGTTGTAATGAATAATGGTCGAATATTTCAGTAACAGTAACACCAAACCGTGTATGTGGCAACTTTTGATTGTAATATATTTGCCACGTGTTTTATATTCCGCTGCGTGTTTTTAAATAAAAATGGTATATTAATATTTTAAAAAGAAAAATTTGGTCCTAGAAATAGCAGTGTTACAATATGTGTGTTCCCAACTCTCTTTCTACCATCACAACCTCCACCTCAAACACAATCTCCCCCATCATTTTCGCCTCTTGCTTCAATGAACAAAGACTGCAAGGTCTCCATCGTCCTTGGCTTTGATATCTTTCGAGATCTTTATCAAGATGACTTGGGCTTCCGTGGTGTATGGACTAAGTGTATGTCGGGACTATTCCAACAATTTTTGACACACGATGGATCCTTATTTATGCAAGCAAGGTTATGTATTCGCGTAAGCTCTTTACAGGAATATAATATTTTGGAAAGTCATGATAAAGGCCTCACAGTCATTTTCTTAGAGATAAAACTTTAGCCATTTTCATGAGCAATTTTATTCGCCATGCATGGAAAGGGAAGTTACACAAATACTCGAAAGGTATATTGCATGCCATATCGCCAATACTCATGGTAACAATTGGGGATTGTACATGTAACACTGTAAAATCTAAGCCATTTTTTTTAAATGCGCTGTGGAAGCTTTGATTAACTTTAAACATTCATTCCATTTAAAAATATATACAAACAAAATATCTATTCTCAATATCCAATAAACATAATTCCGTGTTACAAAATAAACTGGCTCGTTTCATTTTAAATCTTAGATATCAGAGTCAGGTCAACTTCTCCTTCCACGAGCACTCACAAACACAAACCTGCAAAAAGCAACAACTGTGGGGAATTAGCACAAAGCTAAGTGAGTAGAGGCTAAATCCAAAAGCAAACATCAAGTCAATACTAATCATGTAATCACAACCACTAAGAAGACCGGCGGTTCGGCGCAGAACCTACAACCAATGCCGGCCAAAGCAAAGGTTTACCGATAGCCCTCTACCGAGTTGGCACAGTGAAATCCCACTCTGAAGTAACATATGCAACAGTAAGGCTACCACTATTCAACCAACCAGTAAACGAGCCCAGCACAATTCCACGTATAGCTGACTTCTCAAACGCAACTCAAAATCATACTAAGAGTGCGTATCGAACAAATAGTCATGCAACAGACTTCAATAATATTCACAATCAGCAGTTCAAAATAACAAACCATCATATACAATCATGCCTCACATCAGTAATATTAAACACAATCATTACCATTCGCATTCAACTTTCACTCACCTTTCAATCTCAGGGAAAGCACTCGGAATTCTTATGTTACTGAGCCTTTGGATTTCCTGAAATACAATAATAATCAATCAGTCTCAAATCTTATAAATATATCTGACATATATTTATAATTTATTCATAAAATCAACAATTAATAAACAATAAAAAATACAATTCCAAACACAATTATCGGATTTCAAAACTATCGGATTTACACTCGAATTTCTCAAAATCCGCAACTCAAGTGTCAGATTTCACCAGTGTCGGATTTGGGAATCCGATGGATTCCCTAACTGTCGGATTCACCTTATTCGGATTTCAAGCACTTGGTTTCATAGTCCCGGATTTTCAAGTTTTCAAAATTATAAGTATCGGATTTCACTAAGTCTCGGATTCCAAGTTCCGGATTTTATGTGTTTCGGATTTCATCATTCGGATTCTGACTTAGATCACTTTTCAAGTTTAGGATTTCATAAATATAGTATTCGGATTTGGGTTTCCATAATCCAAGTATCGGGTTTCAAAACTTCCGGATTTAAAGATTCGGATTTCCAAAGTAATCGGATTTAGTCACAATCGGTTTTCCTTATCTTCCACAATCCGAGAACATCATAGTTTCACCAAGAACTCATAAAACCCAGATTTCATAATAAACATTGATTTATAAATATTTATATCAAATTTATCACCATATAAGGGGCAAGGTTCTAAAAAACTTAAGGTGTGGCGTGGCGATGAGGTTAAGCCTCAAGCTTTAGGAGCCATGGCGAGTCATGCCGTTTTTTAAGGCGGCACTTAAGGCGACAATTTTGTATATATACTTTATAGATATTTATATCAAATTTATCATTATTAATATACAAATTACACAAAGTTGCACAAATTAGGAGCAAAGTAACATATACAAATTTATAGAAGTTTAATACACGCGATCGCAAAATGTATATAAAAAATCAGTTTTTTAAAAAAATATTTTATGTGCGCCACGTCTTAAAAAACTCGTAATTTGGCGCGTAAAGGCGCTTCTTATGCCGCCTTATCTTACACCACGCCTAACCCCACAGTCAAGAGTTATTTCTTAACGTCGGAGTCGCGCCTTAACGCTGTCATAACGCGTTTTTTAGAACCATGTAAAGGGGGTTAGTGAAGACAAAACGACTCAAGAATGGGTATTCCTCGTTAGGGGAAGGATTAGATAATCAAGCCCAAAATTATAAGGCCACTATTTTCTAATCCAAGTTGTGCTAAAATGGAATCAATTTTTTAATTGTTCTTAATGATATTAGTTATTTTGATGTGGTTATGTTTTCCTATTTAACTTAGTTTTTTTTTCCTATTTAACCTATGGTATATTATTAGCGGGTATAGAATTTTGAGAATAAAAATTCATTGAAAATCTTTTGTTCCGTTTCATATTCTTAATTTGTTGGTTGTTTACTTTTAACTTTGTCAGCTTTAATTTATGTGAATGACGTTTTATTTCTAATTTGTTGCTTAATCTCTAAAAATAGGTTTTCATTAAGGAAGGTGATAAATTTACTTACAAAATTGATTCATCCACATAATTGTATAATACCCTTAAAGCTATATTACAAGTTAGTGAAACATATATTTTTCTGAATAAATCAATTTTATAAGTAGAAGTATCATCTTTATAATAGTATTTAATTTATAATTTTGCTCTTATAAATTTTATATGGTAATTTTTAGGGTTGTAAAATTATTAAAGTCTTTAGTTTAATTTCAGTTTAATATTTAAAATTTTATAAACGATTTTACAATAAAATTTTAAATTTATTATTATTTAAAAATCATTCGATATAATGCAACTATCAACAGCCATATTGTTTTGCCTCGTCATCCCTGTGTTTATCCACTCCCCTTTTAACCCTACCCTTCGTCCCCTACCCAACCACCGTACCACCAATTACTATCGGCGGTCCCTCCCTCCTCCCGCGCCCCCGCACTCGCCTTCTGCTTAGCCGCCGGCGCTTCCTCCACCTCCGCGGCGCCTCTACAGACGACAGTTGTCAGCAAGTATCGAGCTTTCTTCTTACAGCTACTTTTGAATTTCAAAATAGCAATTATTTTGGATATTGCGAATAGTTGTTAGAAAGTAAACAAGAAGAATCGCTTCAATTTCGTCCGTACTTATTGAATTTGGTGTGGAAAGCTGCCATATTTGTTGGATATGCTCCGTCATAGTAGGCCTCGAATCCCATACGAAGCGGGCGGCTGATCAAGTCGGTCTCTCTCTCTCTCTCTCTCTCTCTCTCTTCTTTCTACATTTTTATTTCTTTTATATTCGACAACTTCCCTAACATGCGGGTAAATATATCTCTGAAAACATATTCTCGCGAACGTTTTACCCTATTTTTGTGAATTATTCTTCACATTGAAGAGCCAGGATCTAATAACTATGGGGTTATTTCATTGAAACGGTCGTGATTATATCTTGTGTAGTTTATGTAGTTTGCTTAGGGGTTTCTGGGTGGAGGTTGCAACTGTTAAGTGGGTTGGGCTTTCGCAGGACATGGGTAGACATTGAGATAAGGAGAGAGTGAAATATGTCTTGTTGGGTGAATATCCTGTTTTCCCTATTCTGGAAACAACTTTGAAAGGGTAATAGTGTACATATCAACTGTTAATCATGCATATATTGCAAGGACATGCGAGGTGATTTAAGCAGTCTGGAAGTGAAAGTTTGCTTAACTGTCAGAAGTAAGTGGCAGTAAAGGAAGCTTAATAATGTTTAATGTATATTACTATGTTGCTAGCATATCAAATGAAAGCAGAATAAATTGTTAGTCTGCAATGGAAAGTTTTTTTTAATTAAAAGAAAGCAGAAAGCAGGAACTGAAAGATAAATGAATAATTCCCATAATTGTCAAAGAGACTAAGTTAAATAAATGATTTCCTCCATGTGATCACTTGCTTTAGTGACTGATGGTAGTAAATCATGAGTAAGTTTTCTTAAATCGACATATTACAAACTTCCTTTTTCAGTATCACTCTAAAGCCATTCTTTTTGCAAGTTACCGCCTTTCTTTTTCTCACAAGTCAAAATTCATATTGCTGGTTTACTTAACACTTCAATTTTTTTATTGGAATCTAATTATAATCAGCCTACAATTGCTGCGGCTAAAGCTTATTCCAGTTCTACTAGCCGACTACTTTAATCCCTTATGAACCCAAGGTTGTAAAACTCACTAGGCGGTACTTGAGCGGCCGACTGGGGTGTAGGGAGTAATCGGCCTAGGCAGGGAGTACTCGGGGAGTATTCGGATTGAAACTTTTATATATAAATTTCAAAATTATAGGGTATGGCACATTCATGTGACTATAGAATTACAAAATAAATACTCAAACAAGTTGTTAACTCATGACACGAGAAAATTGGTTATGTATTAATGGTTTTAATTATGGAAACCAAGGAGACTAAGTATTTATAAAAAAATTTAGGACATAATTGTCCTAAGTTTGACCGAGTTGGGGTCGAGTTTTGCATTACTCGGATTCACCTCAACTCGGCAAGGTCACCGACCTTGTCACGAGTACTCGGCCTTGGAAAAGGAGTTTTACAACACTGTATGAACCAGAAAATTTGTGCATGGACACTTAATGATGATTATTATTAAAGGCATGTGAGAAGAAGCAAGTATTATGAATGCATAGTTTGGATTGTCTAATATTTATGTTATTAGTACCTGGAATTATCTGAAAAGACATGTTTCATTTTAATGTCGAATATTTTGCTTAGTCTATGAAGAATAGCTCAACCAAGATCATTGGTTATCGAGGATGTGTGCTTCTAACTCTTTCGGCCCTTTTGGGTTATCTTTACTAGATATTATGATTTGAGAATCCAACAGTACCAACTCTAGGGATTCAAAATTTAGGTTAGTATCCAGCTTCTTTGAATAAAGCTTTGTCATATTAAAAATCCTCGGTACTGCCTGCTTGATTAGAAATATTTGTTCTGATAATTCTTGGGTATCAGGTTGTATAATTTTACAGACATGGTAACATTAGCCATCTTTTCAACTTGTGATCCTTTTTGCTATATGTGATTTTTTTAATTAACATGTGAATATGATTGGTATTAAATGGAACAGGTTACAACTTTCATAATTCATACCATGATGTACCCTATTTGTTCAGTTAGTATATTATCTCTATAAATAATTTTAATAATGTCTTAAGTAACTACTTCATTTCATGAATGTTTTGTTCATCTCACCCCTAAATAGTTGAATTAAAAAGGAACATGAAGCCTTGTTTTCTTATTTGATAGAAGCTCGCCTTCTCAAGTAAGGAGAGTTGGAGAGAATAAAAGAAAAAAGAAAAGATAGGGAACTTATCTTTTTATTCTTGTCCTTGTGGGGCTGAGTTATGATCCAAGGACAATTACCCTGTTTTTGTAGGTCAATGCCTCAATTTTGTCGATAGAAATTGCTATATATTTTTCAAAATACTCTCTTTCCAAATTTTCCCGTGTCTAGGAGGAAACTTCAGGAGGCAGATTTCCTCCTAATCCTTCTCTTTTCTTGCCAGAAAAAAAGAGAAACTCATGAGGACTCTATGCTTTATTTCATTCCTTCTTTTATCTAGAACGCTTGAGAACAAAGTGTAAATGTCAGGTTTTTCTCTAATTGCGATTAGTGATCAATATTTTCTTTACGAGTGTGTACTTACGAGGTTATGATATTGGGGTTTAGGTTTGAAACTTTGAATCAAGGGTGCATCTCTTGTACTCTGCTTAGTCAATTGATGTTTTATTTAAATAATCTTGTAAGAATAAATATTCTCTATATCTTGTAAGAAGAAATTTTGTTTATCTGTCGCATTGTTTATCATGAATAGCCTGTCTTATTTAGCTTTAATTCATTTACATACTAAAATTTTCTGATACGAGTCAAATTGGGAAATACGTGACTACGGCAAAACGCACCGTTAGTCGGATGATTTATTGATAATATCCGGTATTCGAGACCCGGTAATCTCCCAAACAAGAACAAGAAACAGTAAATAATTTTCTGCTCACCTACACAAGGAAGTGGCCGGCCCTATATATAGCCAAAGATCCTAATTCCCTTAAAAAGGAAACTAGTTTATAAGCTACTAATAACCTCCTAAAATAGAAATAGCTAAATGACACCTTCAACCCTGCAACTCTTCTATTTTCTCTTCTTGCCCCCTACCTTTCTCTGGTACACCCGGCCCAATGAGCCCGGTTCACATCATTACTTTTCCCCCCAAACACACCTTGTTCTCAAGGTGTGGCTTTATAAACTTTAGAATTATTCCTGAATCCCAAATATAGCAATCTTTGTTTTTTAGCCCTTTTTGAGATTTGTCTTCTAGCCTAAAAAAAATTCTTTGTAGCTGTCTTGCTAGGTCTTCCCAACATGCATCCTCTCCCTAACAAAAAGACATCTTTAGCTTTCGTAACATAGGCTGGGAGAACCCACCCTCTGGTCTGCTGCCCCATGAAGGCATTCCCGTGTTACCAACCACAAAATTGCTTATTAGCGGCTGGAAAGACCCAAAACCCGAGTAAGATTTAGACTTACCGTGGTTGCTGCTCCCTTCATTGAACTGGAACCCATCATCAGTTGAAGTCATGGGAATAGAGCTGAGTGGAGGCATGATTGAGTTGTAAACCCCAAGGGCTGAGTTGACAAAATGTGCGACTGGTCCAAAAATATCGGCAGTTGTGAGACCAGCGTGATTGGTGGTGGTCGGTTGGCTGAATTGGGCGGCGGCGGTGGTGGGGTCTTCGTTTGATTCATCAAAATGTTCATAATCTCAGCATGCCTCTTCTCCGAATCCAGCTTTTGGGCCTCCAACGTACTCTCGATCCTCTTGAATCGCTCCTCTACTCAGGCTTTGTACTCCGCCAGTTCATTCTTGAAATCGGCAATCTTCTTAGTCATGGCTGCTCCAATCAATCACAGGTTGCAGGAAACGACTGCTCTGATACTAATTTGGTACGAATCAAATTGGGAAATACGTGACTACGGCAAAACGCACCGTTAGTCGGATGCTTTATTGATAATATCCAATATTCAAGACCCGGTAATCTCCCAAACAAGAACAAGAAACAGTGAATAATTTTGGCACACCTACTGACCTACACAAGGAGGTGGCCGGCCCTATATATAGCCAAAGATCCTAATTCCCTTAAAGAGGAAACTAGTTTATTATTAGCTACTAATAACCTCCTAAAATAGAAATAGCTAAATGACACCTTTAGCCCTGCAACTCTTCTATTTTCTCTTCCCCTACCTTTCTCTGGTACACCCGACCCAATGAGCCCGGTTCACATCATTTTCAGATTGTGTTATTTCTCAGCCAGCAAAAACTCTGACGGTCTGACCTCATTTAATGAAGTAAACTATAGAACGGGGTTATATGTTGAAAAAAATATGAGAAAGTTGTATGTTTTATTTAGTTTAGTTTAACTTTAATTACCGGATAATCACATTACTCTGATGTTTATTTCTGTTGAACTCTACAAGTTATAAATTAAAGATATTATGGTTTAGGCAACAGTTGGTTATCTTTGACACTATAACAAAGAAAATAAAGATCTTACGGATTAGTGCACAACTTGGTTATTTTTTAAATTAAAAGCACCTTTGTTCATCAGCAGCTAACCCGCAATTCATCCAATGTTTCCAGGAGCTTGTTGATTGTATTTATAGGATACACAAAAAGTTGCACTTGTAGACACCGAACCTTTTGCTCTACATACTTTTTCGTTGTAGAATTCATGGGGGCTGGGGAAGAAAGCTCACCTTCTAAGCATTCCAAACCGGCTTTAACTCAGGTTTTCTTACTCTTTCTTTTGTGCAGGATATAATGTATTATGTTTGAATGATTGTATCTTGAACTTATCCTGATTCTTTTCAATAGGAACCACCTCCACCTTCCTATGCTGATTGGTCAAGCTCGATGCAGGTGTGATTTTTTTCTTTTTCCTCTTTTTAGAGTGTGTAATGCTGAGGTAGAATCTTAATGTAGTTTCCTATAACTTCAATATATGTTTAGGCTTATTATGGGGCTGGTGGTACCCCACCTTTTTTTGCCTCAACCGTTGCTTCTCAAACTCCACATCCATACATGTGGGGAGGCCAGGTAATCATGTCAACCTGCATGTCAAATTCAAAGGTTTTATACAGCAAGTTGTGATAACTTGCAAGTCTTTTATGTGAATTTTTTCAGCATCCTATGATGTCACCATATGGGACCCCCATTCCATACCCTGCTCTATATCCACCAGCAGGAGTTTACGCTCACCCTAGTATGCCTATGGTAACCAAAGTTTTTATTTTTATTTTTATTTTTTTATTGTTAAATTGTTTATTGCACTTCGGTTAGGATACAAAATATAAATATGTAGATGGCACAAGAAGATTGAGTTGGCCTCTTGGATATCAGCACTGTGGATCTAAGATGCCTATTAATTCTTCTTTCCTTAAGCCTTTTGTTATAAGCCAACACACATACATATATAGATATATACATATATGTACATATGTGTATATTCATATTTACTTGTACAAATACATGAATGCACACATACTCATATATGCATGATGCATGTGCATATACATATACGTATACATATGTATGCATATATACATCTATACGTATGTGAACATATACAAATATATGTATAATTGTATACACACATGGACAATCAATTATCAGGCAACTTTTTTTTGAGCTTGGCTACAGATCACCTACCCAAGTTATATGTTTTTGACTTACGTAGTTATATTTTAGAAACTTATAGAGTAGGATTTTTCTATTATCAAAATTCTTTTTTTCTAAAATCAGGTATTCCATAAGTAATATTCATATGTTCATGATTAATGTTTGATTTTTCTTATGCTGATAATTATACAATTTTGCATAAAAAAAAGTCAAAGCTCACTTCTTGTAACTTTTTCTCCCAAAGTTCATCTTTATATGTTATTTTTGTTTTAATTCCGATGTCTTTGCAATATTGTCAAATTTTTTTGGTTTCATACTCTAACTAGAGAGAATTTTAATTTCTTTTGACTATTGGTGCTCACTAAATCTAATATAAGATGCTAACCTATGTGAATCTTTGTTGATAAAGCCTTCCGTTATCTATATGATGTGAATTACTTTCATTGCATAATTTTTATGAAAAGTGATTGAGGAGTTTCAGAAAAGACATAAAATTAGTTTTCAAGTTTTCAAACTAAAACCACATGACATAGTTTTGATTACTGATTTTCTAGGTCAGCCTTACCTAATGCTTGTTACATGTATGTGGATGTAGATATTATATATGTCGTATGTGTAACTTGGGATTTGATTGTGTGTGTGCATTTATGTGTTTATGCATGTATGTAGTTATGTGTACATACTACATACCTATACACATGCAGCAGATATATGCTTTTGGGTGTGTGTATATATGTGTGTAAATATAACCAACCATACTCTTTTTTCTTTTCATTATTTTTATATATAGACCTCGGGTACTGCACCGCCAAATGCAGAAATGGAAACAAAGGCCTATGAAGGTAAGGAAAAGGCTACTAATAAAAGGTCCAAGGGAAATTCAGGAAATGGTAATGTGAGAACTGGAGAGAGCGGGAGGACTGCATCCAGCTCAGGGAATGATGGTGCCACCCAAAGGTTTGTAGTCACAGAATTGATTTCAGCCTTTTATAAAAAATACCTATTTTGACTCATTTACTTATGAATGGGTTGGGTTGTGTTTAATCTCAAACGAGTTAAATTAAATAATTTAGCTAAAAGGGCAACATGGTGAGTATCACCTAAAGTCTATTTCCTCTGAAGCTGTTTTATTCAACGGTTTAGTTTATTATTACTGTAATAATATAATATTGTTTTTGTGATCATAATTGTCATATCAATCTATAAAACAAGTTTAGTAAGATGGACAAGTTTGCACTCAAACTTAAAGTGACCCTTTCCAATCCGTTCCCACCAGCCTATGATATGACAACCTTTAGCATTAACATTTCGCAAATGTAAATTTAAGAGGTTATTCTGTCATTCATAATAAAGCAAAACGATCCCTTATTTGTGTGTTTTTAAAATCTTGGATTGTGCCTTGCTGAGTTGCTGACTGTATCTTTTGAACAAAATAGTGCTGAAAGTGGAAGTGATGGTTCATCTGACGCAAGTGATGAAAATGAGCAACATGTATGTGTTTCCACGTTTAAATAAACATGCTGTCTTTCTATAATTATGTATGAAACTTCATTCCTATTTTTATTTTTCCATGGTTGTATGAGGTTTTCCTTATAAGTTTCGAATATCTTGCTTCTGTATGTATTCACAAATTGAATTTACACCTCCAGGAATTTTCCGTTGGCAAGAAAGGAAGCTTCAATCAGATGCTTGCAGATGGTAATTAATATATTATGCATTCTTTAACCTTTTATCTCTGATTTTCTGAGTCCTTAAATTACTAAAATCATGAACTTCATTTATTTTCAGCTAATGCACAGAACAGTAATTGTGGGCCCAATATTCAGACATCAGTACCTGGGAATCCTGTAGTTTCTATGCCTGGTACTAATCTCAATATGGGGATGGACTTGTGGAATCCACCAGTTGGAAGTGGAACCATGAAAATGCGACCAAATCCTTCTGGTGTGTCTCGAACAGCGGGCGCACCACCAATGAGGCCTGATCAGTGGGTTCAGGTATGTACAAATTTAGTTCCTTGATAGGCTAACCGATTTTCTTTTGGATCTACATTCTATATTGGTTTCTAGTAGAAGTGGCAAAACGGTTGGGTAACAGGTCAAAATTGGTTAAGGTGGAAATGGGTTGTTTTTAGTACAGGTCTGGTCAGGTTGACCCACAGTTTTTCTGTTCGATCTTTTTTTAATAAATTGTCAATGTGTTGAATATGATTGCAAAAACTATATTATTACAAATAGAATGTACTTAAAGAAAGAAAATATTCTGTAAAGATTTTATTAAAATTACACTTCGGGTAGCTTGTGTAAGGGGCAAAATGCGCGAAAATACAACAAACTTTGCCAAAATTGCCATTGTATGCAACCAACTTAGTTTTGCCCCCAAAAATATGACCAACTTCCATTTTTGGTTCGTTGTATGCGACTTACCTTACCTGTTATCACAGTTAACATCCAGTTTTAACCTCTTTTTATTATTATTGTTATATGTTAATGATTTTAATAAGGAAGACTATGAAGATGATGATGTTCATATAACTCCAGATCGGTTCCCAACTCCTTTGTTCATACAGATCTTTTCATGCGATTAGGTTCCCAACTCCTTTGTCCATACAGATCGATTCCCAACTCCAGATCAGGTTCGATTCTTGTTCATGTGATTAGGGTTCACGCAATTCATGCAATTTCAGGTTTGATTCTGGGTTCATGAGATTCATGCGATTTCAGATCTGTTCATCCAAACGATCTTCACACGTTCATCATGATTAGGCCAACCATTGTGTTTAGAGCTCATCTTCATTTCTGATTAGGGCAAACGATTTGTTTTGGGTTAATCTTCATTGCGATTAGGGCAAACGATTGTGTTTAGGGTTCATCCAAACAATTAGGGCAAACGATTGTGTCTCTAAACGGTTTTGGTTCATCTTCATTTCTAGTTTGTGAGTTCTATAGATAGCAGTTTTGGGTTCTTGATGTGATTTTGGTATCTGATTCCAGATCTGGTTTTAGAGTTCTTGATGTGATTTCCAACTTTCCACAATCTTGTGACTTTTGATTTGGTTGCACCTTTGATTTGTGTCGCAGATCGTATAAGATTTCCACCAACTTGCGCTTTTTGATTTTGTTCTCTTCATTTTTAAATTTCAGATTTGTTGTTTGTGTGTTTAAGAACACCCAAGAACACACATGAAGATTCCAAAAATGTAAGAAGATGATCAATGATGGCATGTTACCTGTTATTCAGGTCTCTAATTGCATACAATGATTCAAAATTGAAACTTGGTTGTCTTTTAGGGCATAAAATAAAGTTGGTTAAATATAAAAATATACAATGACAATTTTGGCAACGTTTGTTGTAGTTTTGTGCACTTTACGTTGTTGCCCTTGTGTAAAAGTAGTTGGGAAATTCTATATATGTGTAAACTAATGAATGATCTCTATTTTTATACAAGGCTATGAAAAGGAAATTAAGTAAACCCAAACTAGGAAACTGTACCATATCAAGGCCAATCTATATAATTGAATCCTATTGACATAATATCTAGCAGCTCTTTTCAACACTTTCCCTTTTAGTTAAATTTTTTGATTTGACCCATTAAAGACATAGCCTAAATCAATGACCGATTTATAAGTAAATGGGTCGAAATTGCCCCTTCTGTAACACCCCGTCTCGGCACAAAATGGAGGCTACTCATATGAAACATAAACAAAGCATATCTAAGAAAATAACTCATAACACCGACCCTAAAGTACTACCTTATAAGTTTCCGCTAGACTAGCTCTCAATATCTTTTCTTAAAGTACCCTTGAACACTTGCCACAGAGGAAGAAAAGAAAACCGCAGTTGAGCCAGTTGTCCAGTGTGCGGATATATAACATACATAAAAATAACAATAATAATTAAAACGAACACAAAAGGTATCAAAATCGAAGTTTCCATATTAGAATACTTTCAGAATCAAAATTCATTTCATAAAAGGCTTTTGGTATTAAATGCAAACATATCATATTCATACATATCATATCAACAATTCATATCAAATCACATATCATATCACATCGAGCTCCTACTAGAAACGCATACACTTGCACACCGTCCTTAGACATATATGACAAATTCCAGACATTTGTACACTGGACCTACACATCCAAATGTACCCCACAAATGTGAGATGGGTGTCGGGCACTACATTACCATCCACCATAACATAACATAACCTAGAAGTCTAGGGTTAACCCATATGCCTCCTCACCAAAATAGGTCTCGGAGCCAAACCCATAGGAGACGCCGTGGATTGATCACATCAGCATAGAAGGTGTCACACCATCGGTGCCCCCAATGATGTGCCTATGGTACCCCCCACAGGTGGATAAATAGGTCGATGCATCAAAACCATAAAATATCCAAAACAACATATATATCAAAATATAGTTTTGTGTTCCACAAGTTATATAAAAAAAACATTTATAGTTGAATAATACTCAAAATATTTTTAAGCATCATGTGGAACATGTCTAATAAAAGAAAATGAAACTTTTCCAACTCGTTTAACAGATCATAAAATTTTCATAAATCCAACAATAGAAGTACATCAAAAGAAATAAAATATCAAATAACAAGGATCATCGCTGAAGGAATAATAGGAATTTTAAACCGATATTTCATATCTTCCGTACAAATGACTATTATAAGAGAAGCTAAGAATCCGTACAAATGACTATAATAACTATAAGAGAAAGTAAGAATCCGTACCTGAGCCAACTCCAAAATTTAAATGCAAAGTGCACCTACTTCCCTTCGGCCCAATCTATCGAATATACAAAACCGTTACAAACAAAACTGATTATTAACTTACCTAATCATATAGTTATTTGTTTGGTCGATCTTACTTTAGCCTAAAATCAATATTACTTACACTCACCTTAATTTCCAAGTTATATGTATTTGCGCATCTCCATTTAGTACTAAGCTAACTATTAATCCAGTATTCTAGTGGAGCTAAACTATGAAACAAGTTGGACAAACTCCATTGATAACATCGAAGTCATCTCCCATGGTAAAGTATTCATTTATCTTCTACATACACCTATATGAATTGGTTGCTAATGCAAGCTTTTACCCTACTGTTTAACAATAATTAAAAAAAACAATACATGATACTAATGGTTCCACATAACATTACTGAAGCACATTACGTGTTTGCAAGTGATTAAAAAGGATCTTTAAAGCCTTCAAATTTCTCAAGTTTTTCTATCTTTAAAACCAAATGCATATGGATCAGTTTTAAATCCTTAATTATTTAAAGAACAAGGCACCATTCGCAGATCCTAACTCTGCTCATAGAAGTATGCTGACCATAAATTAACTCAAGGCCTAATGATGTATGTCAATTTTGATGCTTTACTGTACAAACTATAACTAATCATTCAACCAACCTACCTGGTTTATCAATTAAGACATGAACATGTGAGGAGTCAGGGGATTTGAAACCTACAAATGTTTAGAGCTAAATTTTTGTTTCTAAAGGGTTGATTCAGGGCAAGAAAGATTGATTCAAAACACTCTATTGCTCGCACCAGACAAGGAAACAGAAAACAGAAACAATGCTAACCTTAATCAAAGTTGCAATCTTGAATTGATTCGTTTCGAGCCTCGCCTCTGATTTCAGCCTCGATCAATCTGCTTCGCCCCCCTACTTGCGGCTGTAAAACGTTTCTCCTCGCTCTTGATTTTACAGCTTACTGATGGAGGATTTCATGGCTGACAGATAGTGGGGTAGGCTATATATATCATTTGGTAGGGAGAGGGAATCGAGGGGAGAATGCCGATTCAACAGGGAATTTGTTACCCACATTCAAACTTGAGTTGTGAGTGACGTTAGGTCAAGTATTAAAGTTTATCTAATGATCTGCTAATATAAAATGGGCTAATGGGTTTTGCTAATTTAGGTCCAAACTAAATCTCATTATTAACAAATCAAGGCCCAATTTAAGTAGCTAAATTCTCTTTTATTATTATTATTTTCAGGGTAATATACCTTCAGTGTCTAGATATTGTCATGATATATTTTTAAATCCCCTTAATTACCTGTGGTAAGTCAGCATCCATGGGTGATGATGTGAACGCTGATTATTTGTCCTTGTGTCATAATGTCTAGGTTTCTGTCTCCTGACATAGTTGTCATCTATTTGATTAATGGTATCTTCAGTTTTCAAATAACTATCAAAGGCATAATTTCTCAACCAAAAAAGAAATCAACTAATGCAAGTATCATATTTCAGCAGGATGAGCGAGAACTGAAGAGACAAAAGAGAAAGCAGTCTAATCGAGAGTCAGCTCGGAGATCAAGATTGCGGAAACAGGTATCACATCCTTTATCTTTGATGTTAATTTCATAGCGTTTCGGCTGCATAATTAGCTAACTCTCTTATGTTAATTGATTAAAGAAAGAGGAGCAAGACTAATTAATTAGCCCCTATATGCTTTAGAAATTATGGTTCATCCTTATTAGTTAAATAACCTGTTGAACGCTATTATGTGCAGAGTTCATGTCTACAATTAACTTAGTTTCTTTTTAAGATGGCAGCACAAGGTTGTTTACAATTTGGCCATTGTTAGGAACGATATAACTGAGAATCGACTTTAGCAATCTGAAAAAAGAGGTCATGAAAATGATTCCTGCTTAGACAATGTATTGACCTCTGACAGTATTAATAGCATCTTATTTTGTATGGGTGGTTTCATATTAAAATAGAATAAAAGCTATCAAAAACAGTATTTACAAATATAGCCTCTTTAAAAGATAACAGAAAGTCTCCAAAAAGCTTAAGATTAGTTGTATTATATCAGTAGTTGTTTGTATTATTTATTTAACCTAGGCCTGTTTTGGTAGGCTGAGTGTGAAGAGCTACAGGCGAGAGTAGAGGCACTAGGCAACGATAATCATTCACTCAGGGAGGAGCTGCAGAGGCTCTCGGAGGAATGTGAGAAGCTTACCTCCGAAAATAGTTCAATAAAGGTTTACACCAAGTCCTATGTCTCTGCCTTTTTGTATGTGAATAACGCAAGTGGCAAAATGGTGGGTTGGGTTCGTGTTGGAACAAAGTGTTTCGTATGGGTTGGGTTGATCCACACACATACAAATATGTATGTATGTGTGTACTGTGTACACATATGTACGTCCGTGTCTGTGTGTCTCTGTGTCTGCCCATGGTAGACAACCCTCGGCCCATTTATCACGTTTTCCTCTAGAGTTGCCCATGTGAGCCATATGGGTGTTAAGGGATAAATCATAAACCAAATGAACCCATTCACTACTTAATTGGGTTAGAGTTGCCACCTCAAATAAAAATTAACATGTATATATTCTTTGTGATTGATTGCTTGGTTGAACAGGAAGAATTAACGAGGTTTTGTGGACCAGAGGCAGTGTTGAAGCTGGATGCACATCTTGAACCTCAGGCAGATGAAGTTAAGAGTTGAGTGGAGGATCCAATAGCCAACCAAGTTAGTGATTCCGGGTTATTATATTTAGGACAAAATCTTTTCAAAACTGAGTTTAGACTTTAGGATTGATTGTGGGAACTTGTATGTTGTTGTGGCTCAACCATTCATGTTTTCTTCATATACCTGTAACAATATTAATAGTAACTCCTCTTATCTATATATAGACTCACTAAAGAATCGGCAACTTTTGTAACAATATACAGTGGGGTTTTTTAGGATGGCTGGCTAAAACTCTCTTTTCGTCTGTAAATTTCATACATAAAATGACTAATTTAATCATGATTAACACTTCAAGTCCTTAATAGTTGTTACTTAATCTATTATTTATCATTGTATTCTTTTTATGCCCTCTCAAAAGTCTTAGGTTTATCCATATCTTGATGAACGATCACACTCCTTTTTCCCTCAGACCATACTTATGCAACAGGCACTTTCTAATTTGTTTAGTTTCTGTTTGATTTTCTTGTGTTCGTTTTAGTTTTGTTCTCTCGCTAGTTAGGGTGGTTTGAATATATGGTGATATTCAGTTGCTTTTTAGACCAAGATTGGTCCAGTCCCAAACCGGTCCAGGATAGGCTGGTCTGGATCCAGTTTAACTAGGGTCTCGTACTCTCGTGTCTGTTCTGCTCCAGTCTTTTAGTGGTCTCAAGTCGATCCTAAGGTTTAGTTTCATGGTCTAAAGCTATCCGAATTTAGTCTGTTATAACCGGTCTCGTCTCTAAGTCCTACGGCTAGTTTTGGTTGCATCGGATGGTTTTGGTCTTCAACGGCTATAATTCAGTTTAAGCTGGGCTGAGAAAGAATTTTTCTCCCTACAATTTCATACTACAATTATATTAATGTTGTCAAACATATATAAAACTATAAATATTTGCACTATGCATCTAGCCTGTGCATGATGCCTCTAGTTTTTGTAGTTATTATATCAGGCTTTAAAGGCTCACGTATGCTCTTCTAATTGTTTTCCCTTGATCTTGCCTATATGCACGTGTGCGTGTTCACAAGGTAACACACCAAAATGTATTATTTTCATTAAGAACAACCAGTATCACTGTCATCACTAACCGGTCACATCAGCACCAATTTTCTTTTATTTTCATTTTTCTATAAAATTATATAATAAATACCATATTAATATTAGCCTCCCATATAACAACACCCAATCTTTCCATGCCCTTTTTATCTTCAACCTTGCTGAATATTCAGGGGAACCAAAAATGGTGACGTCATTTCCATCTCTTTTTCTTCTTTATTTCTTGTTTTTTATTTCTTTTTTGTCTGTGACCCAATCGAATCACTCTCAACACATTGATCGACATCATCCACACTTCCAAAGCCCAAAAATCCACCACATTTTCCGCTCCCCATGGCTGGTACTCCTCGGTCATCTGATCAGTTTCGTTGTTATACCAACAATCAGAGAGACCGTCCCGGTCAGGCAAGGTTAGAGTATTTCGGGCATGTGGCGAGCGGTGTTTTCAGCATATGTAGTGGAAGAGTGTACGATCCGTCAATGGGTTCTCTGCTAGGTTGACTCGAGCTCAAGGGTCTCAGCTCAGCCATAAGGCTAGGCGTGAAATGGATCCGTTTGACATAAAAAAAGAATAATAAGATAACCACCATGACGAGCCCTTGGATGATGAGGCAACAACAAATCAATGGTAATGGCAATGACGAGGCTCTTACCTTATGTTTCCTTGTGAAAGCTGATAACGAGCACCAATTGTCAGTACTTAACTATTTATGTCTATATTCTTGAAATCAAGTTTTATTAAGCTAGGGATGGGGTCAAGTAAGAGGTAAATTACCATAAGATTAGGCGTAGTGGTAAGCCCGAAGGGTTCGGGTTCCTCTTCGGGTAGATTGGGTTTACCGCTACCACCATTTCGGCTTCCCTCCTTCTGTTTCCTACACTCGACTTCACCCGAGATTTTTTTTGTGAGTGTATAATAGAGAGTAAGAAGAGAGAAAATATTTAGGTTAGGTACTACTTGAGTTTCGGGTAAGAGAGAATAGGAAGAAAAAGTGATGTGACAGCTGGTGTGGCATTTAGGTTGGTAATGGTTTGGAAACATGCTACTCATGGTCTAAGAGGTGTAAGATACGTCATAAAGGTGACATTGTCATAAATTAAAAAGGGCAAATTAGGTAATACAAAGTAAATCTCTCTTCCAAATCGTCCCCCATTCCAACATATTTAGCTCTCATTTTTTGTTTCCCCAAATTAAAAGAGAACCCAATTTCTCTCCTACAACTTCATTTTTTGCACCGTTGTTTTCCTTTTCTCCGATAACACCTCACCTCCGTTCCGGGCAACCATGTAACAACCGGAGATGTCGCAGTTAGCTTTCTCTAATTTTTGTTCTTCCCCTACGACCGACCCTGCAAACGATGGTGACGCATTCGTTTCTCTATTTCTGTAGACGAGGACGGCTATCTTAGTTGTTCATCAATTTCGGTGACTTGTACATCAATTTTGATTGTAGATCTAAACTCCTCAATTTTGATTGTGGATCTCAGTTCATCAGTTTTGATTGTAGATCCAAGTTGTTCATCAATTTCGATTTGGTTTTGTTTTTTTATTTCATAGAGATATTAGATGAGTGTTATTCATCATTTTTTGAATCAATGTGTTATATCAAGTGTTATTCATCAATTTTGGCTCAAAGTATTCACCAATTTTTTATTTTTATGTATTGAATCAATCTCTTTCTTATTGTAATTTTATTAATCACTAAAATATTTAAAATCAAATGAATTGTTTGCTCCACTAAACCTTCCGTTGTATCATTTAATCATTCCTTTTTTATGCCTATTATACCCTTGATCCGTAACATCCCAAATTGTAAAAAAAGTTATGAATTAAAAGTTGAGAAAAGTGATTACAAGTTATGAATTATTAAATGTTTTAATATAATAGTTTTAAATATATTCTTGTTGGATTTATGGATAGCGTATGGTTGAGTTGCAAGTCGGAAAGGGAAGCGGCATACCCGCTAAAGAGGGCCACCACTAAAAGAGGCGGCAACCCCTTTTTTCTTTGTTGATTTCTCTTTTGTTCTTTTTTTTTCTTCATCCTTTAGCCCTCCTTACTTCTCCCAAACACACACACATGTATCATTATACCTTATGAATTGGAGCTGTAATCGAAGATTAGCAAGAGAAGATTAACATATATTCATTAAGGTACTATATTTGTGTTTTTAGATGTTAATTGAATTAGTTGAGTTGATATAGTGTTTAATGATCAAAGGAATGTTGTATCCTCGTAGTAAGTGTTTTAGGGATGTTTAGAAGCACTGGTTATAATCTGGAAGTGAATTGAATGAGTTTTGGCCGGAGACAACAGTTTCTAGTCGAACATGTTGTTGTAAGTTGCAGGGCACGAACATGCCCCTCAAGAACAAACCATGCCCCAGGGTGTACTTGAGGAGGCACAGGCATGTCAAAAGATACAGGGCGTGCCTAACACTAGATAGGTCCGGGGTGTACCTGTTGACCATGAGGTCCCTGTGTGTAGGGCACGGGCGTATCATATCCAGTGCTTTGTTTAGAAGTTATGTTTTGACTTGAGTAATAGTAATGATTATCATATACTTATTCTTAGGTCTTTAGGGACCTAAGTAAAAGATAAGAGAACGATCAGAAAGTGCCAGACTACAGGTGAGTACCTCAACTTGGTACTTAGAGATATTAGTTACTTGTGATTGTATGTAGTCAACACTAAGTGGAAATTGTTACATAAGTGTTATAATATGTTGATATCAAGTAAACTGTTATTAATTGTTGATTAATGAGTATAACAATGAATACATAATTAACGAAGAGGAGCTTAAATATAATAAAAGGTACATGTTTGTGTTTAAATGGAGTATCTTGGGTTTTACACTAAATAATGAAATATGAGTATAAAAGAATAAACGAGAGGTGAACACTAGTTAATAGTAAAAAGAAAAAGGGGCGGGGTTAATATTTAACAATTAATCCCATATACGAATGTGCATCTTTAATTAATGTTATGTAAGTATAAACTCATAAAACAATGAGTAGTGTAATAAGGAATACTTGCACATATAACTGCATGATTAAAGTGAAAGTGTTCTTACAGATGTATATATTATAAATACATATTTATATACATTGTGGTTATGTACATAAATACTGCGAAGAGGGATGTTAATAGCTTATCAATGTGACCATAAACACGATGTCAGAGTATGTGATATGTTAATGATATGATTACCTATGATATTGTTTGCAACTGTGTGTATATGTTATATGCAGTGTTGCCCAAATGCCTGAGTGGTAAAATGAGATGTTTAAGTTGCAAAATGAGACGCCTGAATGGCAAATGAGATACCTTAGTAGCAAAATGAGATGCCCGAGTAGCAAAATGAGATGCTTGAGTGGCAAAATGAGATGCCTGAACGGCAAATGAGATGCCTGCGTGGTAAAATGAGATGCGTGAGTGGCAAAATGAAATAGCCTGAGTGGCACAATCCGATGAGTTTACTTTTACTTGTTAATATTTATCATTTGTGTATTTTGTTGAGTACTTACCGGGTTTTCTAGTTCATTCTTTCCGTTGTCTATTCTTTTCACGTTATGTGACAGACGAGGCTTTCACGTGGAAAACTATTTTTATAATTTTAAAACAGTATTATTGTTTTTTTCCTTGTTTCACGTTTAATAAAAACAACGAACGTTAAGTGATCCTCCTATTTCTAGACGCAAGTTTCATCCAATATTGACTCAATCGTTGACTGAACATGATGATCCAACGTCCCCATTCACCTCTTACGTCTCTCACCATAATTTAACTCTTATTATAACACTTCACTATTAAGCTATACATATATATATATATATATATATATATATATATATATATTTTTGTATTGTATAGTACTATAATTAATATATATTGACAATATTTGTGTTATGCATAGAATAAATATAATAAAATGTAAAATAACGTATATGTGTCTGATACTTCAGTTTCTTGAGAATCAAATAATAAATTGGTAAAAGTTCCCTAAGCGGCTTTGAGCTTGATATCGAAACTGTTACCGAAATCGAATTTTTTTGAATTTTTGGTATAGAATAACACAAAGAAATACAACGACCGGTATTAGTTCGGTGCCGGCTTATTTTGAGAAATTTCAAGTCAATATGCTCACCTTACTAGAACCGGAACCGGTACCGAAAATACCCATATTGAATTTCTTGAAACCAAAACTTGATGCAAATCTTAGAGAAAATGATTTGTTGGTGTGAAGGAACATGGAAGAGGGTAGTGAGTGTTTTTACATGTGAATTTTTTTAAAAAGTTCCGGCTTCAAGCCGGTTCTGATCGACCGACTCTCAAGGACCGGATTGGACCGACTCAAAATGCAACCACTTTAAAGCGATTCTACTCAAGACCGCTTGGACCAACTTGACTCCGTTAAGGCGGTAAGAGTGTCCATTTGTGCAACCTAGGTAGGATGTCTTTTGTAGTCCTTTACTTTCGGCCAAACACAGTTTGACAAATATATATGTGACGTATTCTTTTGCATAGACTATCATGGCTTAGTATTCTGCTGAGTGTTTCTAGGTTCATGGCTGAGCTAGTGTTAGAATAGATATCTTCGAAAGTCTTTCACACAGCATTTTGGATTGTGAGCCAGCTAAGTCGATA
Source organism: Dittrichia graveolens (assembly GCA_038502395.1). NCBI lineage: Eukaryota > Viridiplantae > Streptophyta > Magnoliopsida > Asterales > Asteraceae > Dittrichia > Dittrichia graveolens. Next base: position 81,058,281 of record JARJIL010000001.1, on the reverse strand, counting down.
TGGAGTTGCTGGAACCTGACCTTTTCCAGCCACTTGACCATCGATGGCTTGATATCAGGTTGACAGGTTCTTTGCTCCCCCCCTTTAATCGGAGTATCGAAAGTAAAGTTTCATGGGGTTTGCTTGAGAATCATTTGGGCTTTGGGGTTAGAGAAATAAGTTGTGTTGAATAAGGTTTTTTATTGGACAAAAAATGACTTTGTAATGTGTTTAATAAGGGTCATGAGTTAGTTTATTCATAACCAATCAATTTTAAGTTGGAACCCCACAAACTTATAAGTTGGTGTTCGCTCACGAGCAAGATTATTAGAAAATAAAAAAATAAAAAAGACATTTTCTCTCAAGTTCAAAATAAAAGTCTTCTTGAAACGGGAATTTATAGAAAAAAAGAGTAAGTTAAATTGCCCGGGAGGGGGGGATCTATTAGTTGTTTTCCAATAAAAAAAAAAGTATTCAAAACTGGATATCCGAAATTTCAGATTTAGATATCAGAAAATTTTAAAAAAATACATTTTTATATAATTTTTTAAAATATAATTACTAAATAATCATATTTTAAACTTTAATCACAAAAAAATAGCTCAAATATGCTTCAAAATAAAAAATACATGTATATAAAACTATATACGTTTAAACAATCAAATAAATAACAAATATAAAAATGAAAAATATATTTCGGATATCGGATATCCGAAACTCTATAAAATTACTATCCGAATCCGAAAATTCGGATTAGATTTTCGGATGCTCGAATTCGGATTATTTTGAACACCGCTAGAATCTATATCCTCCTACTAAATCCTAGTACTTTATATCTTTTCCTACTAAGTCGTAACATGTGAAATTCGTTAATTCTTTTTTCTTGTCTCTTCTCATACATTTGATTCTTGTAGGTAAGAAGATAAATAAAAAATGTTTTGTTCCGCACCTTACTCTATGAAAAAACAGCGGTTTTGAACAACGGTGTTATTTTCTACATTCTAATCAACTGATATCTTATTATAAATCATCCAATTAGGTTTAGTCAATATATAGAAAACAAAAAAAGTCAGAGTTATCATCTAATAATAATTTTTACATACATAGATTAAGATGTCTATGCAATGTAGACTTTTTTTTTGAACGGCAAAGGAGATCGAAAGATCGGAGCTTCGGCATGGCCATCACCCCGATCCAAGCGACCTCAAATATATTAACACGAAAACTAGCAAGGCGCTAGAAGTACAATATGAGTACAAACAACCAATAAATTCGCAACTAACAATACAAGACTAAAAACAAGATTGAGGATTCGAACACCAAAACCCCCATTTGTTTTTTAACAAACTGTTGCCCCTATTATTAATCCAAAAATACGAATAAGCTTGAATTTGGCTACCTTCCAAGTGCTCCTTTGTCTTGCCAAGTTTTGGGAATACCTTGTCGTTTCTATATTTCCATATGAACCAGATATATGTGTATGTCACTGCCGTGAAAGCCTCTAGTTTGATTCCTTTAAAACCCGAATTGTTCCCCCAATCGAAGAGCTGTGCCAGATCGTTTATATGGTTGCAGGTAGTGCCCCACCAGTCTCCAATTTGTTGTAGTATTTTTTTCGAGTACGAGCAGTGAGTAAAGACGTGTTCTTCTGTTTCATCAGCATCATTACAAAGGGGGCAGTCGACTGATAGTAGTGTTACGCCCCTATTTTGAAGATTCATCTTAGCCATCCTTTTGTGGGCAGTCCTCCATGCGTTGATACATATTTTAACAGGAACCCGTTTATTCCAAGCAAAGTTCCAATTACTAGTCTTCTTTAAAAACAAGCTATCAAAGACCTTCCTTATAGAAGAGACAGAGAAATTCCCGGACGGTTCAAGAGTCCATATGATTTTCGCAGGCTGGGAGCTAGAAGGCTGTTGAGTTTGAATCCAACTAGCTAGGGGGATGTTAACTTTGTCGTATTCTTTTGAGATTTTTAGAATGTTTCTCCAAAGACCGGGGGTTTTACCGGTCGGGTTTGCCTTATCTAGATCCCCATTTACACCATGAATTGATTGAATTACCTGCTTCCACAAAGATTGATCTTCTGACTTGAATCTCCACCACCATTTTGAAAGTAATGCAAGATTGAAAGATTTTAGGCTTCCAACGTCCAAACCTCCGTTTGATTTATCGTTTAGGATCGCATTCCAGGAGATCCATGTTATTTTACTTGACCCTTCTTTAATGCCCCAGAAGAAGCGTGATCTTAGACTTTCCAATTTCGTAATAACTTTTGCTGGTGCTTTAAATAGGGAGAAGAAGTAAATTCCAAGACTTCCCAAAACTGATTTGATCAAAGTTAATCCGCCTCCCAAGGTGCATTACCCATCGTTCTTTAATCAATAAAATCATCTGTATGTCTAATCATGGCGTCATGATAATTAGAAATAATATTGTAAAGTATTTATAAAATAAACTAGAGAAACGTGTCCAATGCAACACCCTATGTCAAAAGTTTCTCACATTTGTGATTAATTCTAGAGGTAAAATGAGGAGAAAAGTTGGCTTTTTTTAATGGCTACTTAATTTATCTTAATTTGTTAACAAGATTTAAATCTATAATCTTTAATCAGTAAGTAATCACCATACCAAAAAATTTAAATATTTATCACTGAACTACAACTCAAATGACAAGAGAAAAGTTGCTTGGTTGGGGTTTTGCAATTGTCTATGGTTCTTTGCTTTTCTTTCCCATTTTCCTCTTTTTTTTTATTGTATTAATCTAGTATGGTGCTAGTTTATTTTTATAGAATTATACTACCTTTCAAAAGAAATATCATTATTACATATGAACAGTTTTATCATAAATAATAACAGTTACGAGACAAATCAAAATTAGATTAACAGAAGTTCTCTATAACTTTCTACTTTTTTACTCTATTTATTCTTCTACTTATAAAATCAACACGAGAACCAGTAGATTTCATCTTTTAAGAAGTAAAAAGATAAAATAAAAAAATTATAAAATAATATATCATTTTTCATAATTGTGTGCAAAACACCCCATAATTGTCACCTCTGTTGCCATTATTAAAAAAAAGGACTTATGACATATACATGGGAAATAGGGAGTCGTGATAACGAGGGGAATAAATGAAACGATTTAGAATGGTTCAAAGTCCAACATATAAAAAGCTTTCCCCCCCCCCCCCCCCCCCCCCCCTTTTTTTTTCTATTGTATTCATTGACTTGTCAATCCAAATGAAATGAAATGAATTCTTTTAATACATTGTGGAAATTGATTTGAACATAAAAACAAATTAGCTTTATATAATAATCATAACTCTTATTTCTTTATCAATCTACTATCTTTTATTTTTATCTATAAATTCAAGGATATAATAGTTCAAATAATCACTTTTTATTGTTTATGACTAATTTGTATTATGTACAAATCACTTTATTTCGATCATTTTCTTCTTATGTCCTAGATATATTATATTAGAGAGATAATGTATATCATTTTTCTTATCCTCTTATTCACAAAATTAACACAAGTGTTAAAATCAATAGAGCATGTGAAAAAAGAGAGTTAATAGATTTCACATGTGATCTTATAATAAGTAGGAGTAGGAAGAAATAATAATAGGAGAATCTATAATTTTTCATTACATTAAATAATTTCAGTTTTCAATACAATTATGCACTTGTATTCGTCGCATAGGTCAAATTCCAAAAGGGTCTAAATAGTGTGTTTTATTATGTCTCCTGTCTATTTATCTGACCCTTCCAATTCCCATTCCAACCGCCGGCTGGTGTCGGACATTCCCAAGTTCCCACCACGTACCCTCATTCCATCGTTCCAATGGCAACGGAATCAATCCACCCACATCTCCATGGATGGAATCACATAATATTGCAATCCAACGGTGTACAGGAGGGTCTCGAACCAACCAAAGATGTGCATCTAAAACACACACACTCAGAGTGATGGACTAATTACGTAGACAGTGTAAGAAAAGAAAACGATGAGGATCATGCATGCATGTTTGAATGACGGAATGGACGGCATAGAGGAAAACAATAGGAAAAAGGTGGTGTTCATTTATGGTTTGTTAACAAAGAATGGAATCTCTGATGCCGTGAGGGAGTGTCAAACTCCTGAACACTTTCCTTTTTCACGTTAATTCATGTTAGTAAGAAAATGACCTTTTTCTATCACGCTTTTCTAAATAATCTTTTCTCATTTATATTTTTATATATATCATTATCCACACTTTTTTATCAATATTAATACACATAAAATCATGTAAAAATTGGAGTCACAAAATCACATTTATTAGTGTGGATAAATTATCTAAATTTTCACACTTCTAAGTATGAAAAAATTAAAAATAATTCTAGAGTTACAAAAGTCCACGCTTTTAAGTGTAAACTTCTATAATAATCTATTTATTACTAAATTCACACATTTAAAAACGTGGACTTTTAAAAGCAAATGTACACGTCTACAAATGTTATATTTTTCTTGTTCTAACAATTTGTTATTTTAAAAATATTTTTCACAACTACAAGTGTGACAATGCTTAAAATTTTTACACGCTTTTTATAAAGCGTGGATAAACGACATATTTTTTGTAGTGTATATATAGGGGAGGGTTCAAACGAGAACTGTTTTTCATACGAAAACTGCGAGAACCGATCTTGGCCGTTCATTTTGGATAATAGAATTCATGGATGAAGAGTGTGGTGGGATTGAGTGTGGTAGGGTGCATTAAGGAATTTATTGGTGCGCAATTCAATTGAAGGAGAGAGAATTGGACAGCCAAGAAATCTTCACAAACTCATATTATCTTCATCTCGCAAGGAATCTTCACAAACTCATATTATCTTCATCTCGCAAGAAATCTTCACAAACTCATATTAGCTCTTTGTGATTATTCTACACAAAACTCATCACAACCTGCTTTTTATTCGCCGCCGTCGCAATGCGCGGGTACGCCACTAGTATATATATATATATATATATATATATATATATATATATTGAAAAGCAAAGGAATTTATTATTAATTCACCCAAGGAGGAGAGGACGAGAGGTCTCAAAGATTAAGACGTATCAAAACTTGTCTAAAAGTACAGACCATATATACTACACAAAGAGAAAAATAATGTTTTCAGATATTAACAAAGAAAAATAATGTTTTCTATCTTTTTCCTCCTATTTATCATGTAATGAAATGTGTACTCTATCTTTCTTTTTTCTAATCTACCTTTTTTTTACACATGTTTAAGTCTTACGATAAAGAAGATTTTTTAGAAAGATATAAAAACTCACGTTAAATGATGGTATCTAAACAATCGGTTGTAAAATGTAATACACCACATGTGAATTGTTAACAATTATATAATTATTTGTTTAAGTGGGTGTGATCTTTAAAGCAAACATACATAATTGTTTTTGGTTGTTCTATGCATTTTAATCTACTAACATCTTATCATAAATCATTATTTGAATACAATTATAATACCAATTAATTTAAAATACTAAAGTATTAACTATGAAGTGGTCAAATGTAAAGGTAGCAAAGCAACACAGTTAATATATTAAATACCAAAACGACGCCATATTGTTTTTACTTTAAATCTTTTATTGTTTTATTTTATTTTTAACTTTTTAAAATTTTATACTTTTATTTAGCGAATATTATTGTCATCCTATGTTTCTCCTGTATTTGAATCTACATTCCCCTTTTGAATCTTTATACTTCAAGTTTTGAAGAAAATTTTATTATCTTATAATTATATATCCTATATATATATGAAGAATTTTCAATATAGTTTATATTTAATTCATAGTCATAAGAAACTAGTTTTAACTTTTAAATCAATGACATCAATGATCCAGATTGCATTTTAAAATTTTAGGTGGAGTGACATTTTTGTAATTCACGTATGATGCTTTTACAAATCATATGTGATTGTATAATACAATCACCTCTGATTTAATATTAAAATTTTAGGACTATATATATATGGAAAAGTTCAAACAAGAACTGTTTTTCGTACGAGAACAGCGAGAACTAATCTTAGCTGTCAATTCTCCCTCTTTCAATTGAATTGCCCACCCATGAATTCCTTACATGCACCTTGCCAATTGAATGACCAATATTGGTTCTTGTAGTTCTTATACGAAAAATAGTTCTCGTTTGAATTCTCCCCTATATATATATGATTTCTTTGATCACACTACAAGAAAAGTACTCTTTTGTGACGAAATTGGAAATTTGAGACAACAGTGCGATAAATCCCCACTCCCCCAAGCTTGCAGCCCGCAAACAAAATAAAAATATTGAAAGATATTTCACCTACTTAACAAAGACACTACAAGAAAAGGACTCTTTTGTGACGAAATTGGAAATTTGAGACAACAGTGCGGTGAATCCCCCATCCCCAAAGCTTGCAGCCCGCAAACGAAATAAAAATATTGTAAGATATTTCACCTACTTAGCAAAGACACTACAAGAAAAGGATTCTTTTGTGACGAAATTGGAAATTTGAGACAACAGTGCGGTAAATCCCCCCTCCCCCATGCTTGCAGCCCGCAAACGCAATCAATTTTAAAATATTCCTGAATAAATTAATACGTTTGGAATAACATAAAATTGAGTTTTAAGTTTGCGACGAAATGTCATCGCTAAAATAAGATATATAAAAAAAATAAAAAATACATATTGCATACCCTAACTTGCCTTCATTGCAAACTGGTGGCTCATTTTCTTCTCAATCTCACCGATGACCTGCGATCTTGTCCTGCCTCACACGCACTCGTAGCGGCCGACTCCAACCACCAGTGACGTCCTACTAACCACCTTATCGTCAAACGTCGCTGATTGAACCACGCAACCTGCTCATTGTGACCTTCTTGGCGATGATTGAACCACTCAACCTGTGACGTCCTACCAACCACCTTATCGTCAAACGTCGTTGATTGAACCACTCAACCTGCTCATTGTGACCTCCTTGGCGATGATTGAACCACTCAACCTGCTCATCGGACCGCCACTGATCAACAACCACTCAACCGTTGACCGTCGACGATTGTTAAGCCTCTCTCTCTCTCTCACTGACCTCCCATTTGATTTTGATACATTTTGTGGGTTTACAGCTTTGATTTGATTTGTGTGTCCTTCAATTTTGATACATTTGGTTTGGCTTACTTGCTTTTCGATCATAACTCTGAAGAAACATATGGGAGAAACATATGATATTGTCATGCCAATTCAATCAAGAGATAAGAGTCATAGAAAACTTACATGAAGGGAATCCAAAGTTTGTAGTGTTGGATGAAGATGATGCCATGATTCCCCACTGAATATGATGATTTGTAATCCCTTAATGAACACCAAAATTGATGATTATTCTTTGATTACAACTAACGCAAATTATAGTGTTTTGACCTTTTGGAAAGTAGAATGGACAGAGAGCACATTGTTGGATTTGTCTACCCCTTTTCCTGTTAATCTTCCAAAGAATTGTAATCATACACACACACAAGCACACACACACACACACACATATATATATATATATATATATATATTTATATATAGTGTCCAAGGAAGTTACGGTTACCACACCCTTCATGTATTACCCCATCAAATAATACATACATTAATTAGGTAAATATATACACATATATAAATGGTCAAAGGCCACAAATAAGTTGGTAATAATCCAACATTCTCCTACTTGGCCGGTGACCATTTATCATTAGATTGGTCAAATATGTGTTTTACTTCCTTATAGTCTTACCATAGTAGAAAAGTACAGCCACACGTATCTCTACAGATACGGGACTCCCACAAATCATACAATGGTAAAAATATAAGACAAAACATAATGTGGTAATAAGTTTTGTCTATAATACCAAAGTTAGTGTGCACGGTAAATTAAAATTGACAAATAAGTATTACATTCGAGGAAATCGTTATTTACATTAATTGTTCATAAAGCACAATGCCATCAAATAAGGTCTTCACTAAAACCCATTTTTGCTACATGTTCTTGAAAAACCTTGGGTGGTAGACCTTTCGTCATCGGATCCACAAGCATATCATGAGTGCTAATGTACTCGATACAAAGACTATTTTTCTCCACACGTTCTCGTACAACCAAAAACTTTGTATCAAGATATAATCCAGCGTCACTCCAACTATTACTGTTCGAAAAGTTTACGGCGGCAAAATTATCACAATAAATCTTCAACAGTCTTGAAATGGAGTTTACGATTTTGAGTCATTTAATTAGATTCCTCAATAGCATTTGATAGCATGTTGTATTGTAAACTACAACATACTCTGCCATCATAGTAGAGGTGGTAGTTAACTGTTGCTTATGACTTCTCCATGAGATAGGCCCGCCTAACATCACAAAAATATATCCCGACGTTGACTTCTTATCGTCTTTGTATTTAGCAAAGTCCGAGTCAGAAAATCCCGTCACTTCTAAATTATTACTTTGTCTATAAATAAGTTTGTAATCTTTTGTCCCTTGAAGATATCGCAAGACTTTCTTAGCAGCCTTCCGATGATCAAGGCCGGGATTAGATTGATATCGGCCTAACATACCAGATATATAAGCGATATCTGGACGAGTACAAATTTGTGCATACATCAAACTTCCAACTATGAAAGCATAAGGAATTAACCTCATTTGTTCATTTTCTACCTCCGTTTTCGGGCATTGAAAAGAGCCGAAAACGTCTCCTCTAACTACCGGAGCAACTAAGGGTGAGCATGCATGTTACAACGTGCAAGTACACGTTCGATGTATGCCTTTTAAGACAAACCTAATGTCTCATTGGCCTGATCTAGGTGAATTTCGATGCCTATTACATAGGAGGCTTCTCCAAGATCTTTCATGTCAAAATATCGTGAAAGTAATCGCTTTGACTCATGTAACAAATCAAGATTATTACTTGTCAATAGAATGTCATCAACATAAAGGACAAGTATGACAAAATTTCTCCCACACATTTTAGCTTCGTTTCTATTTTATGTTTTCTTCGACTATAAAAAAAATACAAATTATCACCAATATCGTCAAAAAAACATGAATTTGAATTGGAAGAAGCTTCTTGATGATTCAAAACTTTCAAAATCCCAACATATACTTCATTGTCTTTCAGAATAAAATTATTTTTATTGTTCACTATTGGCATGTCTAATTTGGTAATGGCAATATATACAACTTCAAGTATTTGAATTTTTAGTTTAAATTTTTATGCCCCATTCAATGTATGAACTATTTACCCCAACATGTGTTCAATTAGTTTATAAATACCAAATTAGCAACCTGTTTTAGTTTTTACGTAAACTATGTCTTGGACAGGTTTGCTAGTAATATCGGCCGCGACCAAAAGCCGAAAAATAATATTTTGAAGTAATTTAAATATTCTGAAAGTCTTTTAACAAACCAAAAGCATTAGGTGTTTGAGGAATGATGCGGCCATAATATCGGTCGCGATCAAAAGTTGAAGAATACATCTACCAATTCATTTTGTCCGTCTTCGTCATCAATCACCTCATGACAACCACCCCGACAAACACGCAAGTTCAAGAAATCGTTTGTCAAAACAACAACAAAAATAAACCACAAATGGCGAAACCAAGTTCAAAGGTGGTGCTTCGGTGTGTGAGAAAAATCCTAATTTTCAAGTACATTCGTTAGATGGTGATGATGATGACAACGACAAGGACGAGAATGATAATGACTAACAGGTAAATTTGGTTTAGTGACTTTGAGAGATTGGGTTTATGTTTTTGATATATACATTTTAATGTTCGCACACTTGGTTTAAATTAAACTTGATTTCACTTAAATGGTCGTGTTCTGGTACATTAGATTTATGTATTTGATATGTCATTTTACGTACATTTGGTAATGTATTCGATTTAGTTAATTGTAGCGTGTTTTTGCTATGTAATTATAGCAATATTTAGGTTTCATAAATGTAGAAATAATGTGATTTGTAGAATATACAAAATTTGTAAGTTCCGGAAAAAATTGAAAGTTCAAATAAAATAAAAATAAAATGAGTGTCATCTCATCGCATAATATAAAATAATATAAAACGGCTTAATTTGTTATTAGAGACGACCTTAGTTGTCGCAGATATAATAGTATAAATTTGTTTTTTTATATTCGACGACATGTCATCGCATTAAAATCAGGTAATTCAATAAGTAATAGTTTTTATCTTTTATACAAGCGATAGGGGTTTGAATTAATGCGGCGTTTTTAAGCTCAAATCGAACCCAATTCGCTAATTTTAGTTTTAGAATTTTCGAACTCTATGGTTTCAATTTCTATCGGTTTCGGTTTTAGCGCGTTCTAGTCATTAATTGTTAGGTTTTGGTTTTAAAGCCGAACCCACCTAGTTTTCAATATTAATATATAATTTCCTGCAACCTTCATTTTTCTAGCATTATACACAAGTTTAGCAACAATGTCTAATTTTCAACATTAAATTTAATGTCTAATAACATATTTCATCATTAAATATCATTTTCGGCCTAAATATTCAAAATATAAACGTATTTTGTAAAAAAGTGGTAAACGGAAAGGGAATAAAAAGTTATTTGACCCTAATAAATAATAATTAGACCTTGAAAAATTTTGAGCTTCATTGACTAATATTTAATAACTATAAATTTTAGAAATATATATAATATGTTAAATATTTGTGGGTCGTTTCGTTAAAACCGAAACAAACCCATGATTTAAAATTAAATACCAAACCGTCAGTTTTGACATAGTTTCGGTTTCATTGGATTTAACGGATTGGATTAGTTTTTTTATTTCTATGCTCACCCCTAATTAGCGATGATACAAATACCTCCTCGTCGTTGTTTTTGTGATCCCAACTTTTTTTGCAAAGACACATCGTCTCAAAAATAAATTAGCGACGACTATCGGAGATTTAGCGAAGATAATTCGAAGATAATATCATTATCATCTACTCCTCATCTTCCATTTATTGGTCCCAAGATCGAGTGATGTTCGTATGTAGGATGCGTGCATTAGGATATTAATTCGACGATAATGTCAAAATTATATCAAATACATATCATGCACAGAGATGCTTTCATATTATTTGGACACTTTTCTAGGTTTTCAGGAACATTAAAAAATATTTGTTTTTCTAGTTTTTAATTTTTTAAGTTTTTAATTATATTAAGTATGGATGGAAAAAAATGGTAACAACTTGGTGCTTATTTACTCATTCGTATCTCTTATTCACTCATCCTATTCTCTCAAAAGAAAATCCGGCGACCGCCTCCACCACGTCGGCAGCCGCCACCTTTTTTTTAAATATCTCAGCAGCGACAACCATATATCTCTTCATATATGGTTTTGTTTCTATCTTTCTGTTCATATTTTTCTCCCATACATCTCTTCATATATGTCTTTACATACATATACATATACATATACATACATACATATATACATAGGAGGGTTTAAAAGAGAACTGTTTTTCATGGGTGGGCGATCTAATTGAAGGAGGAGGAATTAGACGGCTAAGATTGGTTCGCGCAGTTCTCGTACGAAAAACAGTTCTCGTTTGAACTTTCCCATATACACACACACACTAGTATTGTACCCGCGCAATGTAGCGGTTATGAATATTTTTTTTCTTAATAACATGTCTGTTTTTAAAATAGGGGTGGTGTATTTCTTTTTTAAATTATAATAGGTCAATAAAACATCTCATGATGAAGGGAAAAAGAGTACAACGCGTATTTTCTCCCCCTGATGATAACATCACTTGAGTTTTTTAAGTCGGCGCACCTCAACGATCAATATCATGAACTATCTTCTTGAAGGTTGAGGTTGGAAATGCCTTGATAATTAAGCCCTCTATCTTCTTGCTTGAATGAATTTTAAAATGCACTGCATTGCAATCTTCAATGAAACGCATACTTTGCATGCTTTATCGATTACTAAGATCTTCGTTATACTAGATGAAGTGGTTGTAATTATTTGTCATGAAGAATGCCACCATTAACTTGTGGTGTCACCAATTATGAAGATATATTTAGTTTGACACCAATCAATACTAGGATATGACATATATCCTGCATTTACAAAACTAACAAACTTGTTTTGATGGGTTAGTAAAATATAAACTCGTGTTCTTCATACCTTAAAGATATCAGAATATTCGTTTTATTCCATTATAAAATCTCTTTTAAGACATGAACTACATCTCGCTAATAAATTCAATAAAAAGTAACATTTAATGTAAATAAGGTCTTAGGGCCCAATTGCAAATGTGTATTATGTGATGGATCATGAATTAATATACGAGGACCTTTTATGTAGGTGATTTGCCGATAAAACTGTAGGTTCGAATATCCTAGTCTTACATCAGTTTGAGCTACAATCAGGTGAATATTATTACTTGCAATTTAACTCAGTGTTAACCATAAATGATTGTATTCTAGTACATGTATGATGATAAATAATCTTATGTGATTGCTCGACGAGACCGACACTTATGTGTTGGGTATGTATGACCGATACTTCTGTATCGGGTAGGTATGACTGATACTTTGGTATCGGGTAGGTATGATTGATACTTCAGTATCAGGTATGTATGACCGATTGCCACGGCGACTTATATGATGAGACCAACTACTACGATAGCGGGTATGAGTTAAATGACATGGGGTTGTTACATGCATGTTATGTGACTGTGATTGAGTTGAACTATTTTAGAATATAAATAATATATCCGCTAAGCTTTGCGCTTACTGTTGTTAATTATTTTAGGACAGGACAACATGCGGGTCCAGGGCAATGATGACAACTCACTCAAAGGAATACTCTTTCTTTTAAAGTGTTTTTAGATAGTTTTTAATTATTACAGACAAGACTTGATTGAATTGGATTTTGGATATGTAATTGAATCTTATGAATTTTTTTTTTTTTGAAAAGTAGAATCTTATGAATTATTACGTCATTTACTCTGATGAATTTTACTATTTACTTACCAAAGAAAAAACTAATATGAGAAAAGGTTTTGATTATAAAATTGGATTTTATAAACTTTCTTTGTGTTATATATTTAACATAGTGAATTTTAAAGTTTTCATCACAGAACTATAAGTTGGACTAATAGGTTTTTTGTGTACGTTTTATAAGGTATACATGTCAATAACATTTTTATAGAATTATTATTTTTTTAAACCTTACTAAATCAAAGACCGGTTGTGTTATCTAACTACGAACACCTATGCTACTTAAGGTACAATATTATAGTCGGACTCTCTACGTTGTGGTCTACTTTGTCACACCTTCTACAGTGTAGGGTGGAATCCAGACGAGAAAACCACATGTTCTAGCTAGTGTGATCTAATGGTGAATTCCATATATGTGCCCAATGCACTGGAATAGGACATACTTGCACATTTTTTTATATGTAACCCTGTGAAGATCTATTATTAAAACTCACTTGTAATTGGTAAATGGAAAACAACATGAATAACACTAATAATCTTTAACTCTGTTCCATTCTAGAAGAGCACAAGCTAACGTGACCTAACTCTCTTGACTAGGGCATACTGAATGAGCCTCTAGTTGAGGCCCAACTTGTCGGATCCAAGCTGCAGCTATGAATGCTTAATAGAAGCACTCCAATGATCCTCTTGATGTGAGATGCTTGATGATAGCCACGATGAGTCCTGGTTTGCAAATCGGCTTAAGGGATGTTGGTGCTTATGACATGATCCTCTTGCTAGGGACATGTTTCAAGCTCAAGTTCATACGGAGAGGTATGATTCCACTAAGGCATTAGCTTCGTGGAAGATGATTAAAAGGACTAGGGTAAGTATACATATGACAACAATCAAGGGTCACGTTGTAACGCCCTAATTTCAAAATACGAGTGAAATTTTAAAATAAAAGTCTTTGGAACTAAAACAATTATTAAACAAACCAGCGGAAACAACTAAAACAGGTTTGAACCCTCAGGTTCGTAAAAAAGTAATTTCAACGTATTTACAATAAAAACGGATTCTAGTACGCAAACGGCCGTTATTTTACAAAATAAAGTTTTAAACTGTCAACAAACAACCGTCAAATTGGGCCTTGCCCTTGGAGCTATCACGTCCTGCAAAAGCAACAATAAGTAGTATATGATAAGCTACGAGCGCTTAATAAGAAAGCTAAACTGTAAATCATATAAGCATACACATAAATATGAATGCCACAATAGTTTTTATGGATACAGTACTGCACCATCTTAGCACCGCCCATAAGGCTAAATGCTGCTTGTAGCCCCTACTGCGCGAAGCAGCATGCTACCCTCACAATAATCCTTAGATCGATAAATACATTGCAATGTATCACACATATCACAAATATGAATTAGAGTTTAGGAAAGTCACCTCGACAATTATTATCACACCGAGATATGCCAGACATAATTAGAACACGTCAAACAGTAAATCCTACATGTATATATAGTTATAGTATTAATCACATAATTAAGTCCACCACTTCACAAACTGCACAGGGGCGAATCACGCCTGTACTTCCTATAGGCACGCCCGTGTTGTATGGTCCAGGCCTAGAAGCATGGCCCAACCAAACATGGGAGTACCAGGCCGAACATGCCCGTACCTTACATAGGCACGCCTGGACCTCATGAACAGAGGCGGTCACAGTCACTAGGCACAACCGTACCCCCAAAGGCACGTCCGTGCCTCTCTGGTTTCAACAATAGTTCACCGACTGTCTGCTATTTTTTCCGGTCAAAACACAAAAACTCATCATTTTAATTCATTCTAATGCTACTGGGGTGTTTTCCTACACCTCAAACAACTTCTAATCAACTAATAACAACAATAACATACTTAAATCATGATTCAGTATTGAATCAACTCAAAACCCACTAGAACTTCAAGAAAATGACTAGAAATTCTTATCTCAAACTTGTATGATTGCTAGGCTCATTGTAAGATACTTGTATCTACTGTCTTTGAACAAAACCTTGAGAGAAAATATCCTGGCTTACAATTTACGTGAGTTTGCAAGTGTCAAATGAGGAGTTTGAATAGATTAAGTCAAAGTTGGCTATATATAAACACATCTTTCATTAAATGACAATACTGGTCCCTCAACCTTTCATCTTTCATTTTGATAACTTTTACCTCTCAAGTTTCTAAACATCTCTGAATTTCAATTAGGCAATCCACTAAAACATATCACTTGATAAAATTGCGAATTAAGGAAATTTTCAAACATTGGGTATTACACACGTGGATCACTTAGAGAAGCTCGGACACCACTTTCCGTTGCAACTAGCTTTAGACATGATACTTAAGTCATTATCAGATGAATACAAGCAATTTGTAGTCAACTACAACATGATCAACATGGAAAAGACTATTCAGAGTTTCATTCGATGCTTAAAACTACTGAGCATGGGAAATAATAAGTCCAAGGATGTCTTGACTGGGAAGGCGGTGTAAGAAAGAAGAAGAAGGTACGGTGAAACAAAAGTGTCAAGGGTAATACCATGCCACACAAGCAGGCATTCAAGGGCAAGGGAAAAGTCAAGGCCAAGAAGGCCAAGGAAACTAAGGCAAGTACGGCTAGAACTAAAAATTGCTACTTCTAGTGGGATGAGATAGGTCATTACAAGCAAGATTGCTCAAAATAAAAGAATGAGGCTAAATAGACAAACCCTAAGATATATATGTAATACCTATTTCCAAAGTTGTAATCATTAATTTATATTAATAAGAGTTAGTTACCTTTACTTTATTACATATTAAATTCAACCCAAATTTAGTTAAAAATGTATAGCTCTGACGTATTGTAAAATATGTATTAAAGGTTGTATTATTGACTTTAAATATAATCTTAAAAAAAACATGGTCTAAATGTTTTATATAGCCGTAGAGATTAAAATCTCAATTTTGTTTAAAAATCAATTGAAATCTTAACTATATATCTTAGTTTATTTATTTGGTTAATATACATTAAGTATACTTTAAATAAGAATAAAGAGGTAGAAATGTTGACTGGTAAAAAGAATAAAGTTAAAAGTGACTAAAATATATACAAAATAAATGAGACCACCTAATATCTAATGTTAGCGATTAATTGGTAACTTGAAAGACTAAATTGAATGAAACATGTGTAGTTATTATGCACGTAATATTCAAATTTTAAAAGCCAAAACCTACATTTATTTATTAATTAACTAAGATATATAAGTGGAAGGAATTTATAATTTACTCTAGATAAACTTCAAATACAAGGAGTGTAACTTTACAAAAGAACCTTTTGTTTTTGTCTTTCTTTTGTCAAATTTTGAATTAAAAAAAGAGAAAGAAAAGACTTGAGGAGAAGAAAAGAGAGAAAAGAAAAGACATGAGGTAGCATGCATTAGATGATTTTGTTCCCTCATAGGATGCTTGTAATCTCTTTTGCAAAATCTACCTTTTCTCTTGATGAGGTGTGAAGGCCTTGACCTAATTATAAACCCAACACCCATTTCATCATTTGGATTTTATATTAATCCAAAGAAAAGATTATACATTTTTTAATCTTTCATTTTTATTTAATTCAAAATTTTATCAATAATTAAGATATAACTCTTCTTGAGTATTTTTTTAATAATCAAATTACACTTTTAAACCGTTTAAAATAACATTTTTACCGGTAAAATTCCAAAAAGAAAACCCCTGTGAATTGAAAACCTTATTGCAAGAAGACAACTTAGTGTGCAATAAAATGTAAATTGCCGCACACTTTGAGCCAAACACCCCCTATTATTTGACTTGTTAGAGCCTAATAAATCAAACATCAAGATAAATGAATATATTTTCATAAGGGTAAATAAGACAAAAGAAATAAAAAAACAAAAAAAAACTAAATCCTTATGCAATCAAGGCTACCAATTGTCATGGAACTTGTCTTCTTGCGTTTGGAAGTTTTTGTATTGCCTTGTTACTTGTACCTCATATATTATCTACCCACAAATTCATAGCTTATTGCCTTGTATATATAGTAGGACGGTGTGCATGTCTTATCGCTTAATTTCACACACTTATTGAAATTTTTATAAAAAACTGTATGACTATATATCGGTGCTACCGGTCTAATAATTTTGTGCTCTATATGCTACTGGTCAAATTAAACGTTGTATCCATCCTTGAATAGCTAGGTTGTCGACTCTTTTTATTATAATTTATAAGTCGAAACTCCTTAAGACTCTTGCTTTTGGCAAAAAGTGCATCAATTGAAGAACAATTTTGTTTAATCAATATTAAATATTTCACTCGTTAAAAAAGTTGCTAAATTATATAAAATTGTGATTGGTTGTCAAAACCCTGTATGAAACTATTAACATTCATGCTAAGACAAAATATAGCCGGGTCAAAATTTATATATAAAATTCCAAAATTATATTTGTGCTTAACAGTTGTTTAAAACATTAACATAACTATAATTTATCTTTATTTAACTTATTTTCCAATGTATTAAGAAAAAATACATGAAAATTCATACTCTTTGATTTTAATTAAAACTATTAATTATACTACTATGAATAAAAAAATTCTTTTGAGATGTTATATATAACTCTCTAATTTCCAAACATCTAAATTACTCGGTTCAATTTGCGTATGTTTTACGCTCTAACTTTATTGTACTTGTTTTTATTATCATTAAAAAAAAGATATTCATTAATTATCTCTAGAGAAAGTACAAAAGAGGATTTAGAATTTGGGACAAGAGATGATACATAACAGCCCATATGAGTGAGTGACTTACTAACTTTTATAGGATGAGCGTGGTAAGAGAACTGAGAACCTGATTAAACCGAATCAAACAGATATGTATCGAAACTGAAAATAATTTTTGTTTCAAACGGAACCGGATGTATTTATACGGTTCTGGTTTGGTCTCGCTATCAGTTCGTGATTTCAGTGTAAGTGAATTAGGACCAATAATATCACATGAGCATTGATACACAGAGTCTCTAGTAACTTTGATTTCGAATATGTTGTAAGGAGATCTCTTTGTGGATGACAACCAACACCTAACAATTTGTGAAATTGTAATGATTAAATGTAAAGAGATCAAGAACTCTATGAGTATAACTTCTTGTGCAAGTGACTATATTAATATTTTATTGTGTCTTCAAGTAGCTAGCCAACTAAACCACTAAATAAATTTGTTATCTGTAAAATCACAAGAATTATTACTTGAGGAGGGAAATTGGTTCGGTCCGGTCAAAAACCAAAACTGAGAGGACCGAAACATAAATTCATGGAAATTCAAAACCGAATGTTGAACCGAAAATTATGTGGTGCTTGTTTGGTTTGGTACCGGTCGTTTTTCTGTTCGGTTCAGTATTTCGGTCCCAAAAGCTCACCCCCAAACTTTTACAACAAACAATTGCATCGAAGGAATTACACACCAATTTGGCAAAACAATTCCCCATTCTCTCTACCATTTCCGGCAAAGGCTCCGGTAAGATCATCCATCCCTGGCGATCTATCAAGAAATTATGGAACCCAAGATATTCTTTCATCACTCTACCTCTTCTTGGTTGGGTAAAATTTCTCATTCCTTCTTTTTCATCCAAGTTTTTTGATTTTAGGGTTACGACTAAAATCACACTTCTGTTTGCATATTGGGAATTATATCTAAATTTTGGTTGCACTCTCTTTGGTAAACTCTCTAATACATACTCCTAAAGTTGAAGGTTAGACATACTTATACTTTTGCAAGTTGTCTTTTGACAAAATCCACATATTGCATGATTAAACTCAAAACCAAATGAGTTTTCAAGCCATTAAAAGATTAAATTCATAAATTTGTTTTAAAGTGCTTACACAATTCATAGTGCAATCAAGAAGAAAGAGTCTCATGGACAAGGAGATTTCCTTTCTTTGTCATTCTTAACTAGACACACTGTAACACTCAAGGTTCGAAATTATTCAATTAAATATAGTTAAATAAATATTATAAAAATCATAAGGGAATAATTGAGATTAGGAAAGTGTTCATATAACTTGAGGGACTAAAACTGACAAAATAAAATATGAGAAGTGCATGGGGCAAATCTGCCAATTGCCAATAGTGTAATATATATATATATATATATATAGAGAGAGAGAGAGAGATGTTCATTTAAATTACAAAATAAAAAACAAAAACTTGGAGAAGGGCTGGAACTCATCCATTTTCAAGCATTAATCATACTCCTTTATATTAATTAAGCAACTAGGTATGTTGGTTTTCGCTAATTACATGTTGAAATTGAGTTAGAAGTTCATTTTGGTGAATTATGGCTAAATATATGTTAATCCATGGTATAATTAGTTAAAATCGGTGTTTTATATTGTATGGATGTAGGAAGAAAATTCCTATTTGTTTTAGATCGATTGGATATTGAATTTGTGACCAGAACAGCAACTGTTCGGATGACAGTTCGTTGTGTCTAATATGCACATGGCCTGTGTAGCTTATGGGAAGGCTGTTTTCCTAGTTGTGTAGACCTTGTGTAGAGGAACATGGTCCGTGTAGTAACCTAGGTCAACACAGGCCATGTAGCCTTGTGTGCCCATGTAGTGTTAGGGGTACACAGCCCGTGTAGGCCCTGTTTCAGATCAGATTGTTCAGTTTTTGATATCTAGTTATTTTAATTCTAAAGGACAGTGATTGGGTATCTAACTGAGAGATATAGACTGTTTATTGCTCTCATTAATCATAAGATGAGTTTACTAAACTTTTCATCATATGTGCACAAAGTGTATTATCATATAGATATGTGATATATGTATCAATCAAGCTATTATCCAACATAATGCTTTATGCAGTATAGCTCAGATTTAGCACAATACGGTGGCTTATGAATTACAGCCTTGGGACTAGTACCATAGGCCGACATAGAAATACTTGATTTATTTGAGTATTAATCTTAGTACCGGTTCCTAACTTGTATTAGGATAGCATATCTATCATAAAGAATAGAGATGATATGTGTAAAAGTCCTATTCTTGACGGTAGTCATATGTATCTATATGTATGTGTGAAAATGATACATTATACATGTGTGATATCTCTATGTAAGTTATACATGTGTTTATATGATTAATTATTTGACATACTCACCAAGCTCTTATAACTTAACAGATACAATTTTCATGTTTTTATAGGTCGTGTTAAAGGTAAGGTTTAACCCCTTAAATTTTGTTAAGTTTCTAAATAGAACTAATATGTATAATCAATTAAAGTGGGTAAAATAAAAAACCATACAAAACTTTAGAGATTAGTGAAAACTTCAATATTTAAACCATTTGAAAAAAAATTGTGAGGTTATAATCATAACAAGTTCAAGATTTTATGGTAAAATCGTTTAATAAAAAACTTAGATGATTAGACCAAAACTGAATTTTAACTTTGATGGTTAAACCAAAATTAAACTAAAACTTGCATGATCACAAAATTTGGAATAAATATTATTATCTTATAAAAATCTAAGTGAATATAAAAATAATAAGTTTGGTAAAAATAACATATTAAAATATAAAATTCGCATGATCACAAAGTATAAAATTTTATGAGATGTTCAAATACCCCAAATATGCAAAAAAACAAAGTGATAAAATACCCATATGACAAAATCAATTTTTGCAATAAGCAAAAAGGATTTTTCAAATTTAAATGTGTTTGGCAAAACGAAAAAACGAAATGCACATGAAATTCAAATTAAAATTCGAACACAAAATACAAATTGCAAGTTGGCTAATCTTGTGTAAGAGACAAAGTTGTTAACAAATTTACAAAGAAGATTTGCTTGGATAGATATGAGGGAAAATATCTTTGCGTATAAACTATTAGATAAACTTGCTTTATAAAATAAATAAATAAATAATTTTATATACTTAAAATAGTTTTTAATAAATAAAGAGTGCATGGTTCTAGAACTCCGTAGTACAAAACTAATGTGTTTGGTGATCCTTTATCACATGTTTATCTTGACAGACAAAAACAAAAAAAATCTGTGGTTAATATATATTACACAATGAGATAATACTGTAGTGAAAATGATAGCTATACGAGAGTATTTGACTATACATAACGTTCATATTTCAAAAAGTCAAGTATAGTTGTGTTGTGCCTCCACGGTCGGCCGTGAGCCGTTACCCGTCAACCCCAACTAACACATTTTTGTTTTCTCTTTCATGCCTATAAAAACATACTTGGGCTATCATTTTAACCAGTCTCTCGCATAGAAAATTTTCTCTATGATCATTCAAATGTGATTCAATGAGTTGCTGAATTCAAAGATAAAAAATCAAATCTGTTCTATAATAACTTTCTTAAGTGCATGAGAAGGACAAGAGAATAGAGCTTCATATATTCATATATATTGCCTCTTGTTATTTGTTTGTGGGTTAAAAATTATTTTACACCCCACTATTGGTGTTGTGATATTGATTTGTTGAGAGAAGTACTTTAGGAAGAACTCGTTTCTTTGTGGGGGGTAAATTGTTCTTAGTGAAGTTAATTGATGTAAAAAGTTCTTGCGGAAGAACTTAGAAGTTGGTTTTGCTTAAGGTGATCACTTTTTTGATTAAAAAGTGACTTGAAGTTATGGTTGCTTTCTTCGGAGAAAATAACTTGTTGCTAAAGGTGATTACTTCTTTGTGAAAATAGTGATATGTTGTGAAAGGATCTCTTCCTTCTAAGACAAATGTTGTGGTAGTGAAGAAATTCTTGACGAAGATCACGGAATTGATGTAGATTAGAGTTTAACCAAATCACAATAAATCCGGGCGTCATCATTTTCTTCTCTTAACTCTTTACATTATTGCACTTTAGTATTCTTGCTTGATATTTATGCACTTGCTTCCGTCGTGCACAAGAATATTATTTTTATAAAGTGTGATAAAAAGACTAAAGATAAAATTGAAATAGGTGTGCTTATTTCCTCCATCGTATTAGTTAGAATTAGGGCACCTAATGTGTGTACCATGTTTCCATCGAAGATTGGTCATCCATATATCGAGTTTTGCCAAAAATCTAGGATATCCTAAATTGTTATTTCTCCCAATGCTTCAACCGACAAACCTTTAAAATCCAGCAAAACTAGACATTTTTAAGGAATCAGGCTTTCGTCCCAGTGTCTTACTTCATACATCCATTGGTCATGTGGGTCTGTATGCTCCTTTAGGCTCTTCATTCTCTTCTATATATGGCTATTCATAGAATACATAAAACCTCCTATTTATTGTATGTTGCAAATGCCTAGTCCATTTGCATTCAATATGTTTTGGATATTTCTCGGTAGTAATGTATTGTTCATCACATTCCCAGTATTTTTTAGACTACCACGGAAGCCTAGTTTTATTGTGGCGTTGTATATTTTATTTTTTTCTCACCATTCTATTGCCTATTGCCCATTAAAGCATATTGGAAGGATCTCCCATCTATTTTATATTTATGCCACGAGTGATTCCTTTTCATTACTTTAACACGTTTGACAACTTGTCTTTGTTTGCGAAAAGTAAGGGTACTTTGTTTCTTTCATTCTTCCATCGTTAACTTTACTGATTATTATGTGTTAGTCCCATAATAGGTACTACATGATAGTGACTTTTTAAGTGCACGACTTTAAATTTATAAATGGACTTCAACACATGAACATATTTGAAGATTACTTTATGTAAATACTAAAACTATTTATGCCGTGAATGCTCAATAATGGAAGTTAGGCCTAGGGATAGCAATGATCATCCGATCCGATGATCATCCACCCGATCCGATCTATCGATGGTGGATATAGACGAAGTTAAATGGGTGAATATTAGATATGGAGCGGATATGGATGTTTAGTGGGGCGGATATGGATGACGATTATCCATCCGTGGATGAATCCATAAACCCGAAATTAAATTTTCCTAAATTAATTTTTTATATAATTAAGTTTATAAATCTATATATTTACTATATTTTTAACATTTATATATAAAAATAATATTGAAGATGCATATATATATTCTAAATTATAATATTACATAATTACAAAGTATGTTTTTCGCTTTGATTATTTTATGTAAACGTATGATATTTTCTTAGGAAAAAGAGTTATTTCGATATCCAATGGATATTCAATTACCCGTCTAATCCAATAGATATGGATATGGACATTGAAAAACTAAATAAATATGAATATGAATTTGACCTAATCCGATCCAAATCTGATCCATTACCATCCATAGTTAGGCCTAGCATTTGTAAAGGAGAAGAAATATTGACTTTGAAGAATATGTCATATCAAAGTACAAGACCAAACATGATTCAGAAGAGCACCCAAGCTCTTTTGTATATAAATACCATAAAGTAAAAATGTGTTTTTCACTTTATCATACTTTTATACACTAACCACTTACCTTAATATAAAACCACACTCTTTCTTATTTGCAGCTCTAAATGTTCTTATTTATTAAATGTGGATCTTGCATTTACTATTTCTTCAATAACTTGGTTAACCAAGGATGGAGTTATCACCCATACTCAATTAAAGACAAAATCTACGAGATCTATCTTCTTTAATTCAAATCAGTTCCCTCAAGTTTGAACTCTATCAACTAAATTTTACTTGGCAAGACTAATTGTGTTGGAACTTCACGTTAAGAAAACTTAATGCTATAGTGAACAACATATGTTTAGCCTATCAGTAAGGCAACACATATAAAAAATAGTAAGGCAACACATCTATTAATTAGTCTAATAACAGGACTTAGGTGAGCAAAGATGCACAAGTAAGCAAAAAGTTGTTCAGTTGATCAAATTGAACTTGATCACTTGAAAAAACAAAATGTCCAACTGACTAATACAAGTATCATCTTCTAGTCTAATATGAGAATGTAGTTTTGTGATAATCAAATCCCAAGATTTAATTGATAGGGTTGAAATGGTTATCTTCTTGAATTGAAGATAACAAGTTAACAACACCTTACAATAAAAGGATTTAGATATGGAAAACAAAACAAGAAAAATGAACTTACAACTTCATTTTGGCACATATATTTATGTTGTTGGTTGCTCTTTATTTGATGTTTTTATTCTATTTTTTGATTATTTTTCCTTTGTTTTTACTTTGTTTTTTTAGTTTTTCTTTTTAAAATCATTTTATTCTGTTTTTATGGTATTTTTTTCATTTTTAGGATATTGCTGTGATTCACTAACATGCTCATGGTGTACGTAACGAGCTACGCATTCCCGTTAACCTTTTTTTAAATTTATTTACTTTTCAATAAATAGAGTTTATACGTCATACTTTGTTTATAAATATAGAGAAATGTTTAATATAGTTCTAATTTAATTTATAGTTTTGAGGGATAATTTATAGCCATTAGATTTTAAGATTTAATTATTAAAATTCAATCTTAGATTATAATAAAAAATTGATATATTTGTATGAAAAAGGACATTTATGACTTTTTAATTATTGGTCCCCACTTTCTCTCTTCTCTAATTTATTTAAAATTAATTATCTTACAAACCGTTAATCGTTAGACGAAACGAATTATACCGTTACGATCCTCGTGTTCTTCTCTTTTATTAGAGAGGTCACTTGATATACTTTCGACAAAATTTTTTTTTCTCATTTTATTAGATTGGATTTAAATTTTATTAAAGTATAATCACATGTGATTCACAGAGGTGTGATCAATATAGTCTTTATAAAATTATAGTTTGGTGTTTGATAATCCGGCGAAATTCTATGGTTTAGTAACAAAAAAATCAACAATTGAAAGTGATTCTAAGTTATTAGTTGTTTCATAACACATGTGATTATCTATATCTTATAAATGCACATAATTACAGGTGATTTGATTAAATGTAACATTTTTATGTCATATATTTGACAGAATCAATCACATGTAATTGCGTATTCAATCACATGCGATTGCGTATTCAATCACATGTGAGTTTGTACAGAATCACATGTGATTGAATACCAAAAACATAAGATTTGGTATTCAATCACATATGATTGCATATTTAATCACATGTGATTTTGTACAAAATCACATGAGAGTTTGTACAGATTCACCTGTGATTGAATACCAAAAAACGTGAGATTTGGTATTCAATCATATATGATTGCATAGGGGATTATTCAAACGAGAACAATTCTTATTACGAGAACCAATATAAAAGACATCGAATTCGAAGGAGAACACATCTGGACCTTTGATAGAGGAGATATGGTGTTGCTAGTACACAATATATGCATTCATGGGTAGACAATGCAATTGGATTGGGTGAAATTGAATATGTACATACATGTATAAACGGTTTTAAACAAACGTTATTTTTTAAGTAAAATTCAAAATTAATAAACGTTAAATGATATACAACTTAAGAAGATAAACAATTTAGTAAAACAACACATGTAATATTGTTATGAATCACATGTGATTATACATTAATAAAATTTAAGTCCAACCTAACAAAATGAAGAAAAAAAAAGTTTGTTAAAAGTATATCAAGTGACCTCTCTAATAAAAGAGTGGAATACGAGGATCGCAACGGTATAATTGGTTTCGTCTAACGATTACCGGTTTGTGAAATAATTAATTTTAAATAAATCAGAGGAAAGAGAAAGTGAGGACCAATATGCAAAAAGTCAGAATTGTTCTTCGTTAAATCAATTTTAATTATTATTTAAGATTAAATCTAGACCATTGATCTTGAAATCTAATGGCTAAAAATTGCCCCTCAGGACTATGCTTTTATTAAGGATTATATTGAAAAAACCTTATCAATATAAATAAACTAGTATGTATCAAATTTAATAGATGATCATAGCCTTTTATTTAATAAGATAAATTTAATTACTTAACCTTGACCATCTATTTAATCAAAAATTGAATTCCAATTTTGACTTTCTTAATCAAAATTGAATCAAAGTTATTAGAGGAATTTCATATATGCTTTTTTTAAATTTCAAAATATCATATCTGAACACTTAGTTTAGAAATATCATATTAACCGTTTATAAAATATTAAAGTATCATATTTAACCAAATTATCAATTTTATCATTTTAAAATTCCTTTATAATCATTTTAAATAGGACAAAATGCATGAAAATACAATTAACTCTGTCTTAATTGTCATGTATACAACAAACTTTAAATTCTTAAAAATAATACAAATAATTTTCAAAAAAATTTCATTGTATGCAAACAACTTTTTTCCGTGTCTAGTCTTTAGCTACTATTGTATACAATAAACTTTTTCATTAGTATACAACAACTTGCATACAATGAAAGGATTATAAAAGTTGATCGTATAATTTTTTAAAAAATAAAGTTGGTTGTATACAATGATAATTAAGACAAAGTTTATTGTATTTTCATGCAATTTACCCTTTTAAATATTTTTAAAATTGTATAAGAAATACAATCATATCTTTGAATATGATAATACTATGTTTCCGCCGTTACATCTCCTATCAACCTCACGTCTACGTTTCCGATTTAAATGTTAACGCCATCTATCATCATTTTTTTAAACTCTTATTTATTTCATGTATTATAACTATTTAATAATTCTTTATTAATGATTAATATTTATCATTGATAAAAAACTTTTAAAATTTATTACTATTATATAAATTTTCTCTTTCTTTATAAACACCTGTTTATCATACATATTATCCCCACTACTAATTTTAATATTTATATTGATTTTATAAATAAAAAAATAAATAGAACGATGTATCACATTTATTAAAATAAAATATTAACCCATTGCTTAAGCAACCAGGTTACATCTGGTACTCACCCTGTTGACCCAGTCCGTATACTGAAGCCTCCTCTTGTTTCTCTCTCCACCAACCTCTCTCTCTCCTAATAACTTATATCTATTATGCCAGTTCAGTTGCCACTCCATGCTCATATAACCAACCCTTCACTTTTCTCATTTTCTCAACCACCAACTCACTTTTTACTCCAACAATGGCGAAATTCAAGCTTCGGATCTTCCGATCCTGTCGATCAAAAGATCCTTCCACCCTCCCAGAGCACCCAATCCAACGCCACAATATTATCACCGTCGATTTCGCACCCACCACCCAACCGCCGCCCTCCAAACAACCCCACCGATCTTCCTTCAAAAGCCACGTCTCCTCCGCCTTCGGTTGCGGTTCCAAATCCACCGACCTCTCCGACTCCGATTACTTCCAGTGGCAAGAAGACGACGAATGGCACGTCGTCGCCAAAATCTACGATGTTGAGTCACCTCGCCGGAAAATCTACAACTCCTCCGTCTCCGGCGGTGATACCGATGATGACGGTTTTCCGCTTCCTTTGCTACCCCTGCCTCCGGTAGACAAGAAGAAACGGCGTCGAGGAAGAAGAATGAAATTGAATAAATTACGAAATATCAGTGCCTCCTCTGGCGATAGTGGGCTTTTTAGCAGCGAATACAGCATCGACGAGCGAGGCGAAATCGACGCCGAACGCGACGGGAACAGGGAGGAAGACGAGACGGAAAACTTAATTTCGTGTTCTAGAAGCTTCTCAACCGATTCCTCAACTGATTTCAACCCTCAACTCGAAACCATACGCGAGAGCGCGTCAATATCACTCGCGAACCGCTACAAGCTGAAGAAAAAGCGAATCGCGTCAACAAAACGCAACATGAACAGAGGAAACGGCGCCACCGGAGGAATGATGATGATGATGTGCAGAGGCGGGGGCGATTCAGGTACGTCACCGGAATGGGGATCTCCGGCGAGACTGTCGGTGTTTGAGAAGCTGATACCGTGTAAAGTAGAGGGAAAAATGAAGGAAAGTTTTGCGGTGGTGAAGAGATCGGAGGATCCGTATGAGGATTTCAAGAGATCGATGATGGAGATGATAATGGAGAAACAGATATTTGAGGAGAATGATTTGGAGCAGCTTTTACAGTGTTTCTTGTCATTGAATTCAAGGTTTCACCATGGCGTGATTGTGGAAGCTTTTTCGGAGATTTGGGACACCATGTTTTGTGATCATTCAACTTGATCATGTAGATCCATTTGGAATATGAAAGTCAACAAAATCCATGTATCGTATAATC
Organism: Dittrichia graveolens; assembly: GCA_038502395.1. NCBI lineage: Eukaryota > Viridiplantae > Streptophyta > Magnoliopsida > Asterales > Asteraceae > Dittrichia > Dittrichia graveolens. Next base: position 81,030,145 of record JARJIL010000001.1, on the reverse strand, counting down.
GTCTAATCTATAAACAGTAACTCATATATATATATATATATATATGTATTCATATATTTTTAGTCAGACATTAATTCACCCCTTAATTTGTATATTAAATGTTAGTAACTTATAAGACCACTTGGAGTGGGTTCAATAATGCTCCTCATTACCACCATAAGTTGCCGTGTCATGTTCATTACTCCTTGTTACCTGTTACCTTTTATGGTGGCTTTGTTGTTTTGCTCGTCATCGTTTGGGTCTCGTCGTCGTTGTGACAAACTCCAACTGCTCGTATTTTATATTCCTTTTCTTTTTTAATTTTTTCTACCAATCAGATTAACTGGTCGAGTGATGATAATGTGGAGGTTACCTATACATGTCATAGTAATGGCTGTTTAGTCATTACTATGTAATAGGATGAAAAATTACATCAGACAACGCATGGTCTAATCATGTTTGTTGTGACCGCGTGTGTAGTTATCACCTTTTTTGTATCCGGTTGACGATATGTTTCTTGTTGAACTTTTTCACCAAAATGTATCTAGAAGATATTGTTTCAATTTTCATATACTCTTTTCATTTTCAATTTTTCTAATATTTGCTTCTATAAGAATTTTGAATAGGATTTTCGTTTAGATTGTAACTTCAACATTCAATATTCATTTCAATTGCATTTCAACTTTAGGTATGATGTTTGTTTCAGTTTTGCACCTTTAAATGTTTTATACTTTTGTTTGTCGGGTTTTATTGCCTAAGATGTTGTTCTCATTCGAATTCACAATTTTTTAAAAATTTAAATTTAAGTATTAAAGAAAGTTCTATAATTTTTATAGTTTTATCTTTATATGGCTCACTTTCGGGTTGTCGAGTTGATTCTAATCCCACCGGTTTATTTATTTCAACTTACTTTTAACCAATTTCGGGTTCACGTCACTTTTTCTGTGTTGGATTTTGGTTGTGTTTCGTGTTGGGTCAAAATTGCCGGCCTTAATGGTTGACAAGACTATAAGAGCACATAATATTTATAAAAGAAATACTAAATTAATACTTTTAAATAAGATAAAATAACTAAAAGTTCATTCCATTAAAATTAAAACATTACAATACAAAAACAAAAACAAAAATACATTCAAACTAAAATACTACAATACGTAATTAACTAAAAACTACAATAATATAATTAAGTAAAATAATCATACCGAAAACTAAAATTACAATGAGATAGATTCGGTGTCGCTAGCATAACTAGAAAAGTAGCTGAAATTTAGTGTCTCGACTTCGGCATGTATATCTATATAGGTAAAATACATCCACATTGCCGGCCTACTCACAAGGCAAATCCAGACTCGAAATCAGTGTTAGAAGCCAAGAAAGAAATCCAACATGCTTTGGACAATAACATCAAGATATGCCAGCATGTACTTCTCGGCACCACAATAATGAGGGAACGAATACTCTTCAACTTGCCCACCGTTATAGCAATTTACAGTGATTTTAGTCGGGCAAGCTATGATTTAGAAGAAATTTGTATATGGTGATGGAGAAGATGAAGAAGATTTGGGAGAAGATGAAAAATGTAGAGGATAGATTTTGGGTATGTAAGGAAACATTCAAACGTGAACCGTATTTCGTACGATATTCCTTTGACGAAGTTGTCATCGTTGCACCACTCCTTCACCATACTCAACCAGTTGGTCCAGCTTTTGATTTTGTTAGTTTGACTTCGTTTAGGTTTCAATTTTGTAACGCCAAGTTGTTACCTCACTATTAATTAGGTTATATCTTCTTCCTACAATATCGATTAGGTCATGATTAGTGTCAATTAGGTTCTATCTTATTCCCAGAGTGACAATTAATTGCTAATGTGCATAAGCCTATAAGGTTTGAGGATTATATAAATTTCACAGTGTCACGTCTCTTTTTTTGTTTCGTCGCACCTCTTCTTTTGTTGGCTTTTCATGTGTGTTCAATTGAAACATTGTTTGTTATTTACTATTTAGTTTGTTTGTGTTACTGTGTATGTGGTTTGGAGATATTGTATGAAATTCATGTGAAAATTTATTATGCACTCCAAGTGTTTGATTAAATGCCTTAATGAAATATGGTTGATTGCGATGAAGTTTAATATAATAATTTCATTTTGTTCAAATTAGGCATTTAGAACTATATGGTACTTAATCATTCTAATTTATGAAACAACCCTTTACTTTATTTTTTTGCGTGTGTACCTCTCTCTACCTCTTTGTCTTTGTGTATATGTATTCGGATTTCGAGTAAGGCAAGTATGACATGGTCACGTAGTAGTATAGCAATTATAAGTCCGGATATCGTTTTCACAGTTAATTCGAATAGATCACTATTAATCAACCTATAAGATTTTATTTTAAAAAAGTATGATTTATAATTAACTAATAAAATAAAGCAGCTAACTAAGTACGCAGAGATAAAGGAAAGCAAATCTAGGACAATATTGAAGATGCAATTCACTCAAACTCATATCCCCCTAAACATACATTGATTAGTAAAACCCGATTTATAATGAAATCCTTAGAGGTTAATTAATTAACTTTCGTTCTATCTCTCAAAATGATAAGACACAGTTTCTATGATTTTCATCTCTAAGCCTATGAAATAACGCGCCTCGAATTACGTTCAATTATGGGATCGGATTTCTCTTCACCCCTAATCCTAGAACTTTCGTTACAAGAATTAGTCTTTTAAGCAATTAACTAGGTTATTGGTGTTTAATTTCAACTCCCTTTTCTAGTGAGTTGCCTATTACGTTATCTAAGTGAAAAGTAGAAGAAATCGCACAATTACAACACTTCGTGATCAATAAATACATGCAATTAACAAATCAAATAAGAAAAGGTTAAAGCTAAAAGCTTCAAGGGTTCTTTAATTGAAAAATGGACAATTGTTTAAGAAAACATCAAATAATCCATAAGACAAATCAGATCTAGTCTAAGGTTCAAATCATCCAAATGAATCTAAGAGTGGACTCATAGAGAAGTTACAAGTCATCAAAAATAGAAAAAAATAGAGTTTATTCACCATTATAAACAAATGATGATGAATCAAATTAATTCTACAGAAGATGTAGCCTCCGATCTTCATTCATCGGACGTAATTAGTAAGAAATCGGACCTCTTGGCTTAATTCCCTCCAAAAGTATGTCCTTGGCGGCGCAAAAATCTCTTTGGTATGAAACCTTACGCTGAAGCATGAATTTATTGAAATTATGGTTTAAAAAATGAATTTATAGGCAAGTAATATCAAGTTTTTAGAACCATGTTTTTCTAGTAGAGGCTTAGCCGTTGTAATTAGGCTTCGTAAGCATAGTCGTAACTAGGTCGTGTCACTCTATATGGCAGATCACTTTATGTTTAGCCACCTTGCCAATTTTTATGGTTGTTTGCCCACGTGAGATTAGCGTGCATGATTGGCTATTAGGCGTCATACAATAACATCTAAGCCTTTTGCTTTTCTATAAACTAAAATAATTCAGATGGTAAAAATCTCTCTTCCACTAGGGTAAAGATTTCAATCCTTGCCACATATGTATATTTTCTAACTTTTTGGTGGGTTCTTGCTTCTCCTTTTTTCGCACTATTTGTTAGTTAAATCTTAACTTTGTTTCTTAGAGTACACGTAGTCATAACATGTATCACTGTTATTATTAACCGTCATATTATTATCACTAACAGCCCGTAGTTATAACATGCACCACTGCCATTGCTAGACACACCCAAATATTTTTCTCAAATCATTATGGTTGAAAAAAGAAAAAAAACAAATAACAAGTTTTTAATCTCGTCGTGAACATAAACGAGACGCTTGTAAATGGTCATAACGAAACATCTGGTCACAAACATATAACACGACGCTCTTACATGGTATGGCGATATATATTGTGATTTTTATTTTTCTCCTTTCATTCTTTTTGTTAAACAAAATTATTAATTTTATATTTATATATTTAGATTATTATTATTATTATTGATAATACAACATTTTCTACATTATATAAAATTAAATTTTGTTGTTGTTTCTCTTTCTTTATAAATCTTAAAATAGTGTTGTTATTACTATATTTCTATTGTCAATATTAACACTAATGCAACCCTACATATAAGCGCTAGATATATATAACGAAATAAAAATGAATTAATGACATAATCTGAATTTAGTATTAATTTTTTTAAACGGCTAAAACACACAATTCTTAAACTTAAACTTAATTCTACATTATTTCATAATAAATTTTGAAAAAATCTATTAATTAATTTTTTCATCGTAACATGATGTTTTTAACCTTTTTGTTTCAATGATCCCCATTTGTTTTCTATTTCATTCCTTTTTTTATTTTTTTGTATTTCAATTTATATATTGTTCTTTAATTTCAACTTTATAAATCATTTTTGAAAAAAAAAATAGTTAAATCTTGACGACTACAAATGAAATTTCTGTACAGAGTGAATATGTTAGAAAACACATTTTCCGATATTATAAAAAATAAATAAATAAAGCTGGTAATCTAATTAGATTAGATACGCAGTGAAACACGTTGATAACTCTCGTCATATAACTATTTTTGTACTGTTTTTTTCGTTATTATATATCTTTTTGATACGACACAATAAAAACAAGACACAATAAAAACAAAGTCGATCATGTACAAAGCATATATGCATGTCAAACCGAAATTTGGATGTATTATGTTGACACGTAACTCATACTCATCATAACAATATATATCATACAATATTAGCTAGCTACGGGTTCAATTTTCATATACACCACTTCATTCTAAAATGATTTAAAAACCTATCACGTATACAACTTTCTGAGCTATCATCTAAGACCAACAGTATGGCTTCACCCGATCGCTTCGGGCTTGCCATCGGGTTCATCACCAAACACTGGTACGCCCACCTCCCGTTGGACACATCGGCTTGGCAATTTGGATTCCCCACACCTGATCTACGTACCTCCCCTCTCCCTTTTCTCTCTCTCCTCTCACTTCCCTCTTTCCTCTTTCTCTCTCTTAATTATATATATAGTGAAAAGTTCATTTGAGAACCGTTTTTATTGCGAGAACCGCGAGAACCAATGTTAGCCGTTCAATTCCCCCACCTTCAATTGGATTGTCCACTCATGAATTCCTTACATGCACCGTGCCACACTCAATCCCCCCACGCTCTTCATCCATTATCCAAAATGAACGACTAAAATTGGTTCTCGCAATAAATACGGTTCTCAAATGAAATCTCCCATATATAATATATATATATATACCAGCATTGTAACATCCTCGATTTGGGCCTAGTTGTAGTTAATACGTGAGTGTACGAGATTAGTGTAATAGATGAATAATTGAATGAGTAAGTGTTTATAAATAAATATAAACATATTAGTGGTGTATGTATATATATATATATGTTAAGTATATATATATATACACTAGATGTGAATATTGAATATATAGATAAATATTAGTTAAAGAATAAAGAAGAAAAGAAAAAGAAAAAGAAAAGAAAATATAGATATTTCTTTCCAGAGGGGGTTGCCTCTGGATAAGAATAGAAATAAGATATATAAAAGTGTATTGTGATGTTTGACTCTTAAAGTCAAAAATAGCAAATATTTCAAAGAAGAACAAACACATATTACTCTCTCTGCTCTCGTAAGAAACCTGAAGAATGATTCATAAAGTTTGGTGATTTGAAGTTCTAAACCTAAAGCAAGGTTAGTATGATGTTTGTAGAATGAAATATATGTGTATTATGCTAGAAACAAGTGGGTTTTATGGCTGGAAGTTAAGTTGGAGTTGAAAACTCCATGGATGAACATGAAGCTCACTTTATAAGTGGGTTTCTCATGTTTGATGTTGTTAAATAGTATTAAAGTGTTTATAAGGTTCATATAGGTTGTATATGAAGCTTAGAAGTGTTTAAGAAGTAAAAACAACGTGTTTTAGAAATCTGGGTTTTGAATATGTAAGTTGAAAGTCGGCTGGAATTAAAATAAAGAACATGATAATCTGGATATTTGAAGATCGCGGCGTGACGAGTGTTGGTCGCGGCGCGACGCCGCGTGAAAATGAACCATGCGACCTTTTCTTGATCCGACCTCCGGATGACCCGTCCGACAGTCGGATGGTTCAAATGGCCCCTGGTCCAACTTTCGCATGAACCTTTCTACTTGGTCCGATTTTTTTGGTCGTCCGGCGCGACACCTTATGTTGTCGCGGCGCGACACAGCCTTTTCAGCAAGGATTGTTTTCAGCAAGGATTGTTTTAGCATTCAAAGTAAGATTGACAAAAGACTTAAGACTACTAAGAAGGTTGTGAGTGTTCTAGAAGTAGAACCTAACGCGTGCAAACGCTTAACGCGATTGCCGAATGTTTTAGGTGAACGTGTTAGCTGAACCAGAATTCAGTAAACGAACGCTGTAAGCGAAACAGGTGAGTGCCTACTTTCATGAGACTCGGTATGAGTAAGTCTTGCTTGTAAGATGATTATGTGAATGTGTGAATGTGCATGTATGTATGGCTAACCTGTTTGTGCAGGTACGCTTAAAGAAGATGAGTGTAAGTTTCCGGTTGACGTTACGATTGCTTGTAAGATGTATAATAGGTGTATGCCAGCGGGTCCAGAATGGAACCGCTTAGTTAATATTGATGATGTGCATGAATGCATGAATGATGAATCGTATGATGATGCATGTGAAAGAATGAATGAATGAATGACGGATCCCGATGGAATCCTATGAATGATGTATGACTATGTGATGAAAAGATGGATCCCTGTGGGATTGAATGTATGTATATGTGTATGTGAACTGTCTGCAGACAATATGATGGAGGGTTAAGGTCAGCCGACCGGCTGGATCCTAACAGGACTTCGGTCATTTCTGGATTCACGGTGATTCGGGGTGCATCCCGAATCAAGGTTCTGCATAACCGCCGTGCCTTAACATAAGACCGTAATAAGCCAGGACCTGGCCGTGATTACTCGGGAACCTTGTGTTCTGTATATGATTCTTGGTGGACTGCTTTATGCTCCCCCACCAGCGGATTGGTTGTGACTGATCCCCCAGTCTGAGTTGTTGCGCAGGACTGGCTCTCCTGCAAGACATGACTCTTACTGATCTTGTCAGCACACCGCTATGTGTTAAGCTAGCAATGTGTGCTTATGTACGATAAGATGTGTACGATACGATATGTATGATATGATATGTATGATGTGTATGATGCATGAGTTACCTTATTGATGTTTATGCTAAGTATGTACTCACTAGCTAGTGTAGCTAATGGTACTATGATTTCCCTTTTCAGGTAAAGACTAGATGGCCTGCGAGGCGGGTGACTTTTTATGTATTGCCCCTTGGAGGTGGAACACTTGTATTTGAATGTTGTAATGTATGTATGAAACTATGGTCGGTTCCTGTATGTTAGGTAACACCAACGAATGTTTTGGAAACAAAGACGATGTAATTAACTGTTTGTTAATATTAAAAAGAAAAAAATTTCCGCTGCTAAATCTGAGTTATCACTAAAGCAACTGTTTTTAGAAGCGGTGTTACAAGCATGTTACCCACGCAATGCAGCGACGATAACTAATTCATTCTCGATAACATGTCCGTTTTCGGTAACGTAGGGTATGGTATACACACACTATGATGACGTCGAATAATTTCCATTTGCAGTATGTCCATTTTGTTTCCTTCTTTTCGATTTTACTTATTTTTTTATTATCTATTAACTCTTTCGTTAATTTCTAAAATAACCTTTGAAAAATAATAAAATAAGAAAAAAAAACAATCTCTACTTATAAAATAAGATGATAAAAACATATCAATGACTTGGTGAATTGTGTTGATTTGAATGAGAAATTGTGTAGGTATGAGATAATATATTAGTGGTTGGGTTGGTGTATTTTAAAAAATGTAAATATATTTAAGACTATATTTGTAATTTTCTATTACTTAAAATTTAAGAGTTCAAGTAAAATAATATTAAGTATATTATAAATTAAACTTTTTATTTTACTTATATGAGTGTTTATAAATTCAGTTTCATGTTATCAAGTTTATGAGGTTTAGTTATACGAATTTTCTAATACTTCAATTAAATTATTTGGTATATGATATAATATTTAAAATAATATTCTATGGAAGTTTTTTATTCAATTTTTAATTTGTGTAATATCTTATAGGTTAAAATTTAATTTGTATTGAGTTGATATTTTTAATTATTATTTTTATAGAAAGTTTAGTTATTAAAATGGTATTCAATGGTTTCCTTTTAAGATTTAAATAAGGGGTAAGTTAGTAATATCAAATGACTTAAAATTTAAGAGATTAAGACATTTAGGAGAGAGAGTGTTAAATGCTTTATATATTGGTATAGATATAGGGTAAGGATCCACATAGTCTCACCCTTAAACATAGACCTTAAAGGCCAATTCTCAACCACTCATTTAAAAGGGCAAAAAATGAATTGTAAAAAAACTCCCAAACCTACGCGCCTTCTAAGGCTTCCCAATAGTTTTCTTTTTTTATTTGGTATTTATCACTTAAATCTTTAAATAACCATAACTATTTCAATTTTGAGAATTTGAGCAAAAAAATTATACCAATCTACTCATTTTTCAATTCTCTTTCAAACAAGACCAATCTTCCCATATTTCTGAAAATTTAATTTTGAAAATGCAAACCATATGAAAATGATACAAAAATGTTATCATTTTGAATCATGTGAATTTTTATCATTTTTAGCTGTAACCATGTGTATCTATATCATTTTCAGCTGTAACCATGTGTATCTATATCATTTTCGGCTAAAACATGTGTATTTATATCTTTTTCGGCTAAAAACATGTGTGTTTATATCATTTTGGGCTATAAACATGTGTATCTATATCATTTTCAGGCTAAAAACATGTGAATTTTTATCATTTTTGGCTAAAATATGTGTATTTATATCATTTTCATGTGGATAATGTTATCATTTTCGGCTAATAAGTGTATTTAAATCATTTTTGTTTAGAAACATGTATTTTATATCATTTTCGGCTAAAACATGTGTATTTATATCATTTTCGGCCTAAAATGAGTCTATTTTTATTTTATCATTTTCATGTGGATAATGTTATCATTTTAAATATTGTATATTGTTATCATTTTCATCTGAAAAATGATATCATTTTCGGCTCGAAAGTTATCATCTTTGGTGGCTGGAAGTTATCATTTTTAGTGGCTGGAAAATGTTATCATTTTCAACCGGTGGCTGGAAGTTATCATTTTCAGAAGATGATAATAAAAATGATCATAATTTTTGTATGTTTAGTATTTTTAGAAAACTTCAGAATATAAAAATATGATGACGATCAAAATGTAGAAAACTATAGGTGCTTCCAAATGATAAAAACAGATGTAGCAGAAGTAGATACAGAAGATGACAATCAAAATTATCAGAACTTTTTTATGTTTAGGATTTTTAGCAAACTTCAAAATAGAAAAAGATGATTACCATCAAAATGCAGAAAACTACAGGTGCTTTAAAATGAAAAAAAAAAAAAACAGATGTAACAGAAGTAGATATAGAAGATGATAATCAAAATGCAGATCTTATGAAGATGCAAGTGCTTACAACAGAAATGCAGAAAACTACATGTGCTTCAAAATGATAAAAACTGATGTCACAGAAGTAGATACACAGGATGATAATCAAAATAAAGATCTCATTCTCGGTTCCAATTTAGTATCCATCACCTTCAAAGCTGTCTTGCATCTTCTATATATGCATTTTAAAAATCAAAACAAAAAATGCAATAAAAAACCAACCCGATGAAGAAACCGATCACAGATCGGATATGCCCATGTCATGAGCAGTTAGTGACCGAAAGTCATCATCGACAGTTACGAGATCGCCCCCCAACCGGCAGGTTTTCTCTCGACACTAAAGTGTTTTTCCTCCGCCTGTGTTCGTCGATGGTGGCTGGATAACGGTGCTAAAGAAATGTGGATGATGGGACAGTCGCCGAAAATTGATGATGGAGAACTGATCGTTGGTCGGTGATTGTAAAATGAGAGAGAGGGGGAGATTGTTTAAAATGTAGGAGAGATATAGAAAGAAGAGTAAATGGAAACTTTTTAAAACGTGGATGGAGGAATTGATATAGTTAATTCTTAAACTACCCTCCTTAACTTATTTATATTAATAGTTTTTCTTTTTATTACAAAAATGCCCTATTTTGATCTCAACCATTAATTTAATAAATTTAATGGTCAATAATTGGACTTTAAGGACTATGTTTAAACATAGGGACTATGTTGATCCTATTTATATATATATATATATATATATAATTCATTCGGAAAAAAATGTTATTAAAAAATTATAGAACAGAAGATGTATAGTGGTAAAGATTTGGGTCCGGACAACAAGTGTCACGTCGGAGCAATTTCCGGAGCACTTGTGTTTGTTGCAGTGTTAAATTCTGTCACTCCCTTTTTCCGACCCCAAACAAATCTCTCTTTCCTTTTCCGATTTCCATTTTCCATTTTTCATTAACATATTTTTTTTATTTTTTTGTATTTGCATTGTTAACATGATCACATGAGTATTATAACGTTTTGTATGTTTTTGTTATAATGCCGTGATTTTTAAAAACAATCATAGCCTATGAATCAACTACTACATAGTTATATGTTTCTGTTATAATGTCGTGATTTTCAAAAAACTACCTTTAATAAAAAACTTTCTACTTTTCTATTAGACATCATAACGGAAGATTTTTACGGACTAAATTTATAAATATATAATAAGCCGAAGCTGAGAAAACCATCATCCAGAAAAATACCATAACGTTACATACCGAAAACCAAACCATAAATTCGTAATGACAAACGTCTCAAAGAAGTGGCATCAAACTACAACTAGCAAATAATACTAGTACCCAATAGGGATCCTAACCTCACCAAGCAATCTTTTAATCAGTCTGCACGAGTACAAGACACATTTTAAAATGTACAAGTGATAGCTTGCGTATCGTGAGTCAATAGCATTTAGACAAACAAAAGCCATCAAAATATCTTTAATCATTTAATGGTGAAAAATTAATAATATAATCACTCTCGTCCTAACCGTGCATTAGACCTTTTTGTTAACCCATACGACATGTATTACAAATACGCGTTAAATAACAATCTTATAAATCATTCATACAAACATATAACAAGCTTCTCCAAAATATCATATCTCAGGTTCAACCATATCTCTGTTATAATGACAATCTTATCATATTTTCAAGTATATCAATTCACAAACATATCATAACAATCTTCCCAATTTAACCATGTCATAACATCTCATGGCTCAACCTTTCCTACCCTAACCCATCTGTCAAGATTACTGTCTATGGGAACACAACCTTTGAACCCTGATGTTTAAGCCATTCACTACTTGCGTGCTTAGCAAGACCTATCAACTCTGACTCGTACACAGACTTCCTAATACCCTTCCGCTTTTGCTAATCTGACTACGAAATCGTTCAGGTGATGGTACATATGGTGTCTCAACCTGCGACCCTCCCACACCCACGTAGTGTTATGCACAATGACCTCGACATGATGTCATACACCACTCCATTATATGAGTAGACCAAACATCAATTATGCCAGACAGTCGTTGCGTCACATCATAAGAGTGTGTCGTGTCGCCATCAAAATAGTCGCCCTAAAACGCAAATGTACAACCTGTCGCATTGCGTCACAGGGTGTGTCGCGTTACGATCTATGCGAACGATAAAAACACGTGTCTAACCTCAACCCATCCGATCCAGAGGCCATTCCACACACTTATATCCCCTAATCCCGACCTATGATCATAAAATGGTGGTCTAGGGTTTTGAAATCAAGTTTAATTAAACCTATGATCATAAGGACCATATCCTGATCTATGATCAACTACTAAACCCTAATCAAAATACTTAAATCCTAAACCTTTAATCATAAGGACCACAAATCATAACCATGGTTTAAATAAAAAAATACTAATCCCCGATAAAAAATATACCAAATTAACCACAAGAGAAGGAAGCCTAAGATCAAATGACTCCAAGCATTAAATCTTCAAAGTCTTCAAATTTCATCTTGAAATTCTGTTTTGATCAACTACCTATATCCCGAGTTCAAGACTTCTAAATTGAAATCTCAACGGTGAACACCTTCTAATTTGTGTTGGGAAGGTTCAATCCAAAAATCACTACAATCCGATGGTTCAACCTCCGGGGATCTAAAACGGGAAATCCGAAAATTCCAGATTCTATAATATATATTAGGGTTAAGAATGTCTAAATGACACACATTAGGCTCACAAACTTACTTAAAATTCACCTAACTCATATACTAACCTATAAGTGATTCTTTTAACATTTAATCCCCTAAATCTCGTCTTAAAACTCCAATAACATGTTCTTAAAGAAAAGAGTAATTTAAAGTCATTAAATCACAATAATGGAGAGGATTTCAGGTCATTACATTTGTTTATCACCTACATAGAACATGATGCTTCGATGGTGATTTGTGATATCAATGTCTCACTTGAACCATGCATAGAAGTCTCAGATTTAATCTCTTTTTTGGTTCTTCGGATAAGTCCATGCCTGACCATTTAAAAACAGGTTAACGACCGAGTTTGACCAACATACATATGGGTTGGTCTTAGGTTCATATATTTAACTTTTTCAAGCTAGCTATCAGTTCGCTCCGTTCGGTCCGATTATTGAAACGTTCACAATGGTACTCGTTACCACACCATTATGGCATGATGATTGGTGGCCATGGTGGGCATCATGCTAGGATGATGGCCTTGATAAGGAAAGATGGTTTTTTATTTTAATTTTCTATAATTCGTTGTACATGGTAATATTAAAAAAATTATTTATTATAAATAAATGTTCAGTAATAATAAAAACAATCTTTTACAAACTATAAATACTGTTCTCTCTTACACAAATCACTCACACTAATCTTATTTTATCTTCTTAAATTTACTCATTTTCTTTAGATTTCTCCCCTTCCTCCTTCAAAATTTCATCATCAAATTATCTTCAAACCTACTAAAATCATAAGGAATTTCAATTGGTATGATAACTCCTACTATATCCAAATTTTGTAAGTATTTATCAACCTTGATTCTTAACTTCTTCAACCACAACAATTCTCACCCCATCTTCAATAACAATTTCAAGCACAAAAACAACAATTTCTACAATATCAATCTCATCATAACAACCCAAGACACAACAAAAACAACCTGACCCTCAACCTCAAACAGGTATTTGTTGCAAAAAAAAAAAAAAATTGGTAAAACAAAAACCTTGATCAAAAGATCATTGAGCAAGTGGTGAGTCAAAGATGAATATTCTACATTTCTACACTTGCTATCCATAATTATCTTTAAAATAATCTTCCTTCTTTTTGCTATCCATAATTATCTTTAAAATACCGCGATACCAATCTTAATCTTTGATTAAAATAAATCTATGGCGAATAAAAATGACGATCGATTAATAACTAATGATTATTAATTCATTAACGATGAATATACCGTAAAAAACAATCAAGATAGTGGTGGATGTGATTACCGGATTAGCTTTTATACTCCAAACTTACGAGCTTGTTGGAGTTGGGAAATATTATATGTTTACAAACCGAAATATTATTTGTTCACCAACTCATGAATCTATTTTATTTTGTTTGTTTGGACCTTCGGATTTTGATTTTGTTGGTTCGGGTGTTGATGTCTCTATGTTTAGTTGATTTATCAAATTGCCTTTAGAATTTAGTAACTTTAAAATGTTTATCAAATTTCGTTTAAATATGTATTTATATAATCAATTCATGTATTCTTAATAATTTAATTTTTTAATTAATATAATTCATTTATCTATTGTGTATAATAAATATATAATTAGTAAATTATGTGAGTTTTAATATTTAATGACTACTTTTTTTTGTAAGACCATTGACAACTCATTCTCCCACATATACCGAAGTCCAAAACTCATGCATGTTTCCTATATATGTGGGTAAATACAAAGTGTGTGAATGTAAGTAGGTATATATATATATATATATATATATATATATATATATATATATATATATATATATATATATATAGGGTAGAGATCAAGTAAAAAGAAAATTAAAGTAAAAAGGGTAAAAGGGATGATTATTTTCATTTTTCGGTATATATATATCAACTGATAATCGTTAGTTCATCATCTTTATTGATTAAAACTAGTTTCTTCATCAATGTCTTTTTGATGAATCTAACATATTCATCACTTTTTAGATGAAAGCATTTTATTCATCAACAAATTATTCCAAAATTTTGTTTTCAAAATCTGTATTTGAAATCAAAAAGAAATTGATGAAGAACTAGTTTTAATCAATAAAGATGATGAACTAACGATTATCAGTTGATATGTATACCGAAAAATGATCAAATAATCATCCCTTTTACACTTTTTACTTTAATTTTCTTTTTATTTGATCTCATCCCTATATATATATATGGAAAAGTTCAAACGAGAACTGTTTTTCGTACGAAAACTGCGAGAACCAATCTTAGCCGTCCAATTCTACTCCTTCAATTGGACCTTCCACGCTCTTCATCCATGAATTCCACTTACCACTTGAATGACTAAGATTGGTTCTCGCAATTCTCGTACGAAAAACAGTTCTCGTTTGAACCTTCCCCTATATATATATATATATATATATATATATATATATATATATATATATATATATATATATATATATAGGGGAAGGTTTATTTGAGAACCGTTTTTATTGCGAGAACCAATCTTAACCGTTCATTTTGGATAATGGAATTGATGGATGAAGAACATGGGGGGATTGGGTGTGGCAGGGTACATGTAAGGAATTCATGGGTGGGCAATCCAATAGAAGTAGGGGGAATTGGACGGCTAAGATTGGTGTTTGCGGTTCTCGCAATAAAAACGGTTCTGAAATGAACCGTTTTTTAGAACCGTTTTTATTGCGAGAACCAATCTTAACCGTCCAATTCCCCTCCTTCAATTGGATTGTCCACTCATGAATTCCTTACATACACCCTGTCACACTCAATCCCCCTATGCTCTTCATCCATAAATTCTATTATCCAAAATAAACGACTAAAATTGGTTGTTACGGTTCTTAAATAAACTCTCCTCTCTCTATATATATATCTTTTTCAATATATTTATTTAATCATTTCTTTTGTAGGTGGTCATACTTTTAATTCGCTTTATATTCAATCATTTGTACTCTCACATGTTTTTTATATATTACGGATCGTATATATTCTTTCTGCGCAAAAGAAAAAGAATACATAACATAGAATTATAACTAGTTAGATATCATGTAACTAATAAAGAAGATAAATATTACTCAACACGTTCAATTCCCTCGGCGTTCTTTTTTCTTTAATCAATCACAGATGAACCTTGCTCTTATACCATGTGAATTTGTAGGGTTCCAACTCAAATCCAAATCAAAAATTAGAAATTACACAATAAAAACAAATTTCCAAACACATGCAGACTTGATGGGTGGGTTGGTTACCGGGTATGTTTGGTGTTATTATTATTACTGTTATCATTGATTATCTTATTATATATATATATATTTATATACAGGTAAAATATCTATGACAGTTAATGCGTAATTCTACCGACATTAATTAAGATGGAGTAAAAAATGTAAAATAATAATAATAATAATAATAATTTTAATATAATATAGAAAAGTGAAGGAAAATAGAAAATACAAGGAAGGACGTGTGGTTCGTGGGAGTAGTAGATATATAGTAGGATAAGATAAGACCTCTCAGGCAGCTCTTTCTTCTCATACTCAGATTTTCACTGTGAATTTGTCTCATCACTCCAATCCCACCACCTATAACTTGATTGTTATCCTAAACTTCTACGCATTTCAATAACTCTTCTATTTCTTTTACAATATATTTTTATTTTTTAAAGTTTAAAGTTTTCTTCAAATGGTTTAATAATTAAATTTTGTTTAAGAACATATTGGGGAAAATTAAAATACGTAAAAAAAACTCTTTTTTATATAAAATTAAAGTACAAACTTTGAGAATTAAACCATTATTAACCTAAAATACATTAGTGTCTTCAACAACGTGTAAAGCTAGGGGGTTGTACCGACTAATTAACCTATCTTGTTTATTTGTTGCTCAATTTTTTTGTTACGATGATTTACAAGGGGCGGACCTCTTTGATCCAAACAGCCAAACTCGTCGCATGTGTCATCGGTCAACCACGTGGATGTTTTTCAAACAGTGCTACCGGTCAAAATTTCAGGTGTCACTAGTTGATTTTAGATGTTATCATAACCAAATTAGAATCCAAAAATAGAGCAACAAAAATGGCTCATGTTTAGGGCTTGCCTTTGTACATCAATTAAAACCTGGCCTTACTATTTCTTTAGGTTTTGTTTTGTTTTGATAATACTATAATATTGTTGGATAACAATAAGGGAATTTTTATCAAAATGGACGGCTAAAGCGTTTATGTTAAAGTATTATTAATTTTCACACTCATATAAGCATCAAGTCGTAAATATATTGGTTGTTATCTATTTATCAAAAAAACCCGATTAATCCTACCTAAACAACTGAGCACCCGAAAAAATTAAATTAATTTTATTTTTATTATTATATGATGTCAACGGTCACTAAAAATCCAGATCGTCACCAATCAGTACGGTTTACAAATTACAAGTGAAACCTAATAAGAAGCCGATTGGGCCTCGAACTGATTGAAACAATTTGCCCACGAACCACCATCAAAACTGTTGGGCCGGGCTTACACCGTTGGTTTATATGTGGCATTGCAATCAACAAAACGACGACGTCCGGTCGTTGCCTCTTATTAACGGTTGGTATGGAACAACATTCTCTCTCTCTCTCTCTCTCTCTCTCTCTCTCTCTCTCTCCATAAACTGTCCCAAACCGATTCAATCCCTGAATATCAATGGCGGTATTTTAAGTCTACCGTGTTGTTTTGCGGAATCGGTGCTTGTTGGTGGTAAGCGAATCGACTATGTCTTAATTTAGGGTTCTTATCTGGGATAATGTTTATTTATTATCATTATATTATGATGTTGGATCATGTGTTAGAGGAATTGTATGATGAACGAGATGTGCTAGTCGAACGCTTAATAAAGCTTTTTTGTTGCATAATTTACATTCCATTTGCATTCTTAAGAATCATGATGGATACCATCTTGTTATTCTGGTTGTTATTTACAATCATTCAAACATATTAAGGTTGTGGCTTATAGTCTATCTGATGGACAAAAGGTGTAATTAGTAGTGTGTGTGTGTGTTAATTTCATTAAAACAAAAGTTCCCCTTTTTAATTTTTTTTATAATTCAATCTTTTGTTTAAATTCTACAATACAAAGTCATATATTATCTTGATCATGTGTGTGTATGTGCTGGCAGCTGGTGTCAACAATTGATGCTAGGAACACCAACAGGGAAGACTCAAGGATTCCACATATGGTATTATATTTATATTGAGTAATAATGGACAGTGCTTCTAGAGGGAATAATGGGCAGGAAATCATGGCATTAGCTTCTGAAGATCTCAGAGAGCCTTTGCTGAGTAATGATGGACATGGTGGAAACATTTCTGCAGTTTCTGAAGCATCCTTAGTTGCAACTAATGCAGCCCTTGTTCATGATGACGCTTTAAGGAACTCACAAGAAGATCATTCTCGAGATAATATGGCACTCGTGCGATCAGATCAAACTAGGCAAAATCGGATTACCATTTTTCAAGGGTAATGCCTACCTACCCTCTAGTTGATCGTTAATTTATATGCATTAAAATTTTAAGCATGTTTTGCAACATAGTTTATTTAAATAAAACATGCATTGGTAGTTGTACTAGGAGAATTGACTGCGAGAAAGTAGAAGAGTTGAAAAGTAGATGGTAATCAAAATCAAGGAAATGCGAACTACGGTGTTGGATTGATTTAAGGAAGTAGATGCCTAAGGTCGACCGTATGGCTACACCCGAAGGGCTCGGGTAGCCATTTGGTTTCCTTGGATAACCGGGGAACACCGGTACGCTACCCTCTTCGGTACGCCACTCGACTTCCCACACCCCACGACACCCGAAACTTTTTATTTCAAAATTGTTATTTCTAAAGCATATAGGTAAGAGAGAATTGGGAAAAGATTGAGTTAGTTTGGGTTAAGCTATAGTAGGTATTTGGGTAAGAGAGAAATGAGAGGAAAAGTGATGCGGCACTGATGTGGCATTGGGGTAAGAGAGAGAGTGTTTGGGTGACATACGGATGGCCTAATTAGTAGAAATTGAGGAATCAAGTTAGGACAGGAAAACATTGGATGATGGACTGGGTTGACAAATTTGAACAATGTCAACATCCTCATTATCGAACATGTAATTGACCTAACCAAGATAGAAAGGAATGAAGTTCTAAAGCTTGAAAAGATGATCATAAAGTACAAAAAACTATCTTGAAACCTATCATAAGCCAAGTTTGTCTTATAAGGAATTCTTATAAAATTCATTGAGCTTTTTGAGCCCAATGTATTATGTAAGTAGTATTACATATTTATAGGGTCGCAAATGAGCAGAGTTTTTATTAAATTATTCATGCTTAGACTCAACTCAAGTTAATTCGAGTCAAACTATATTGTGCTCTTGAATTGAACGTATTTAATCAAGCATGATTTCCCGTTACTGTATTGAGCTATTTAAGTTCTATAGTAGAGCTCTGGCTTGGATCATAAAGGCTCATCTAGCTATCAACTCGAGCTTGATCTTAGGCAAAGGTTATTGAGTCAAATGCAGACCTAGTCCTAGTGTCACCCTGGAAGCCAGAACGCATGGTTTACATTACATGACATTTGCCAATATTCCAGGTCTTAAGTATTGTCCATTTATCAGTGAAATTTTTTGCTACTAGAAATTTGTACACTCCAGCAGATGGTTTATGGGCCTTTAGTTTCTTACTTTGTAGTGCCCGTATTACACGAATTAAATGAAGTCATCTTTCAGTCTTATCGAGCGGGTTCGAAGGACAGTTCATGGATCATGTGATGATATTGGATGGCTACAACGTGCTCCTGAGATGCCTCCAGTTGAAGATGGGACTGAACGGTTTACTAATATCCTTGAAATTATCAGGTACATGCATGCATGGCATGTGTTAAAATTTCAACCTACTCTTTTTATTTATATACAACAATATTTGATTCATTGTGTTGTTTTTCCCTGCATAAGGCATGGTGTACACATGTTGCCAAACTCAATGGTTTATCTCTTGGTTCCTGGTAATATCTCTATTTCTACAATCCTATCCGAACTGAATATGGTTTATTTTATTGGCTTATCATTATAATTTGCGCTATGGTTGAAATGGAGGTCTCTTTAGCAATCACGGACCGCTTTATTTTACTAATACAAAGGCAACTCTCTCAAAAATGGGATTGACATGTCACATTGCAAAGATTCATAGCGAGGTATGATTATTATTAATATTTTCTAAAATTGTCAAAATGGGCGTGTTAGAGAACAAGTTTTTTGTAGTGCGCGGTTGCCATTAATACAAAACATTTTTTCCCTTAGCATGTTAATTATGATAAAAAAAGAAGTAACAGAACTCTGTTATTACAACAATAATCAATTTTTTTTATTTAGGAGGCTGTAAGCATTAGCAATACAAATTGACTGACTTTCAACTTGTTTGACATGTTTCCCTTTTAGCTAAAGTGCTAAACCATTTTATGTAACCTGTTAGGGAGAAATCATAACCCTAATCAACTTATACATAAGTAAATGGTTGAATATGAAACATGTAATTATTATTATTATCCTGATTTCTTTGCAACTTAATTGGTGATCATGAAGTTGTATGATTAAAATCATCAGGCATCAGTTGAAAAAAATGCAAGAGAAATAAAAGAGTACATTGAAGAATTCCATTGGGGTTCGAAGAAACGAGTTTTCCTTCTTGGTCATAGTAAAGGGGGAATAGATGCAGCTGCGGCTCTATCAATGTATTGGCCCGATTTGAGAGATAAAGTTGCTGGTCTGGCTTTAGCACAAAGCCCATATGGTGGTAGTCCCATAGCTTCGGATATTTTAAGAGAAGGGCAGATAGGGGATTATTTCAACGTTCGGAAACTTATGGAAATCTTGATCTGCAAAGTGATAAAGGTACATTCTTCCTCTATATGTTTCATATACATATGTGGGTTTCCTTTTTTGGTGTCCGTCTTAAGTTTCATGTTTATGAGATTTTGCTAGTCATTCATGTGGTGTTGTTTTAAGAGAAGGGCATGTTCGGTATCTATGTTGTATATATGCAACATATTTGTGCATACACCTCTTTTTTTTTTAATACTGCCTATTCATCTTCGGTTAGATTGAACCAGAGGTTGCAGTTACTTTTAAACGGGTCAATTTGGGTATGTTTTATCACTAATTAACGGGTCAAATTGAAAACATTTAGATTATAAGGAAACGGGTTTAACCTGTTACAGTTGCCAAATCCTGAACCAGTTTATTCAAAAGATTAATATTCTTATTATTGAAATAACATAATTTCTTGTAATCATATTTGGCACGCATTATTTATATGTAAAAGATCATTTCATGTCAACCCCATGTCCCCACCTGTTTCTATATTCACAAAACATTTCTCGTTTTAACTCGTTTACCAACCCGCTCATTTTGCCACCTTTAAAACATGGTAATGTTAATTTTGAAGGGTGACTTACAAGCACTTGAGGATTTGACATACAAAAACCGTAAGGAATTCTTAACAAAGTATGAGTTGCCTAAAGAACTCCCAGTCGTCTCGTTTCATACTCAGGCCAACATCTCTCCATCTGTTTTAGCAATGCTTTCTCGTGTTGCACAAGCAGAGCTACCAACATTTGCTCCTTTATCAACAACCGCAGTTCTGCCTGTTGTAATGCCTCTAGGGGCCACATTGGCTGCTTGTGCTCAGCTACTACAAACCAGGTATGGTGAGAAGAGTGACGGGCTAGTTACATGTCGGGATGCAGAGGTTCCTGGGTCTGTGGTGGTGCGACCCAACCGGAAAATGGACCATGCATGGATGGTTTACTCTTCAACCAATGATGACCCTTTGGAAGCAGATGCTTCTCAGGTGTGTGAGGCTCTGCTAACTTTGGTCATGGAAGTTGGGCTCAGAAAGAATCATTTTTCTAGCATTAGAGAGGAATGAGGCTTATGTTATGGTAGTAAAGTAATGGGATAAAATGAAGATTATTGATTTAATGTGCCTGAATAGGAAGTTGCAATTTGTTACTTCTATGACTCTCTCTGTGTGTGTATATATATATATATATATATATATATGTATATGTAGGAGGAATCCGGTGAGAACACTTGTAGGTCAATCATTTAATTGGATAAATTAGGGCTATAAACTTAACTTACTTTAATTAAACCAAATAATTAAATACCTTAATTAAACCAAGTTTAATATCAGTCATTAATAAAGATCATCCAATAGTTATAAACTGTTCTCCAAGTTCTCATTTTAAAAGGTGTTGTCATTTGATCTTGCTTATATATATATGTGTGTGTGTGTGAAAGTTTTATTAGTAACCACTTTTATTACGAGAACAGTGTAATCAACTTTATACATCTACAAATCCATTAGATTGATGATTATGCATATTACCTAGAATATTTCATACGTTTTTTAAGATTGTGTCGGAGAATGTGAAGAATATTCCGGATATATAAATATGCATATAATGTGTGTCACGTTATATGTTTTAATGAATTTCTCATCACTTTTCGACCTAAATATTCTAAAAACTCACGAAACGCTCTAATGAAGTTACATAATCATAAATTTATAGATGAATATGATTTATTGGTTAGTTTTCACAATAAAACTACTTAGCCACTAATTAAAAATAGTACAAAAGGGAAAAAAAACAAATATAGCATCACACGCACGTAAACTACTCACATCCAAAATAAAATAACCAACCCGTAATTTTTGAATTACATGAATCTTAAACATGGTTATGATTTTTAATAAAAAGATTATACCACTTAAATCATTTTATCATCTAAAACTAGTCTCGACATATTTCTCACAAATGAATTTTAAAGATGCATATGCGTGAGAGATGCAAGTGCTTCTGAAAAAAGAAACATAAGTGAAAATAATTTAAGATGCAATAATCATTTTAAATACATATGTATCAATTTGCAAAGTGGATCTAAATACAATGACAATTCAAATAGTAATGCGCCTAATCGGAAAAAAAATTCAAAATGCACCTTTTTGAACAGCATAAGAAGTTACTTTAAGGAAGAGCTTCGGCATTGCTATCATCCCCTTTTAACGCAACAAAATATTATTAATAAATAAGAAAGGAACCAGCAAGAAGCTGGATACCCATATTACAAATAGCAAAAAGGAGCCTCAAGCCCACTAACAAAGTCATCAAACCAAATCAGAAAGAAAACATACTAAGAATATTGGAAACACAAATAAGGGGCATTACACCAATCAATCCACTTTCTAGTGAGCGAGGACTTTTTCGAACAATGCTTGAACAACAAAATCGAGAAAGCTTGAATTTGATTATTCATCAAGCCTACCTTTCCCGAGAAAAGGCCGAGAACACCTTGCCGTTTCTAAGCTTCCATAAGAACCATAAATAGATGTACACCACCCCCATAAAAGCTTTTAAGAGATCACCTTTAAAATTCATATTATAGCCTTAAGCAAGAAAATATGAAATATTTTGAACTCCATCACAACTTATGCCCCCACCATCTGGTCCATCTACAAATATCAGAAAATATATATCTTGCAGTCGAACACTGAGTGAATATATGGAATTCTGTTTCTTCAGAATTATTACATAAGGGGCATGATATAGATAGAACAATAACATCTCTTTTTTGGAGATTGACTTTGGTGGGCATTATATTATGGGCAATCTTAACCTTCCTAAGATGAAAATCGTCAAAAGCTAATCTCAACCTTGCAACCGAAAACTGGCCCGATTCTTCTAAAGCCCAGGAGACGGTGTTGGATTGCGACTCCAATGATAGATGAGTTTGGAACCAGCTTTCCTACGGAATGTTCACATTATCAAAAGCCTTGTTGACTTTCGAAATGTTTCTCCATGTTCCTGGAAATTTCCCACACGAATTCGCCCCTTCTATACCCCGTTGACACCATGGAAAGACTGAATAACTTGTTTCCATAATGTATCATTTTCAGTCTTAAATCTCCATATCCATTTCGTTAAGAGCGCAAGATTAAAAGCTTTTAAGCTACCCACCCCAAGACCACCATTATTCTTATCGTTTAAAATTACACTCCAAGAAATCCATGAAATCTTCTTTTCCCCATCTTTAGAACTCCAAAAAAAATTTGAACGGAAGCTTTCGAGTTTATTAATAATTTTGTAAGGAACTTTGAAGAGTGAAAAGAGATATATACCAAGACTACCCTAGACTGATTTAATTAATGTTAATCTCCCACCAATTGACAAGTTCTTGGGTTTCCATTTAGAGAGTTTTGGCATGAATTTGTTTAAAATTGGAGCCCAAGCTTCACCATTGTTCATTGGAGCCCAACCTTAACTACACTACATATCCACCAATTAAGTTTTGGATGCACCTCATTCTACTTTCAAATACAGAAACACTTATACATAAACCACATTCAATAACCCAAAATGCCATCCAGAAATCTCAATCCAGATACAAAAAACCAAAAATCATAAACAACTATTATGAAAATGCATCTCAAGAAACAACCAAAGATGCAAGAAATGTATAAAACCTCAAGATGCACCTAAAGCAAAAAAACTCAAAGATGCATCTCAAAAAGATATGCATAACCAATCAAATATACATGCAAACCCAATCAACCTCAAGTTGCAACTCAAATACTAATAAGTTAACTTCAAAAACATTAATTCAAACCAAATGCATATCTAAAATTAATACTTAAATATAATCATTGAACCCCAAATTGAAACTGACTCCATCAAATTACAACATAATCATAAACACAAAAATACAAATTTCTATAAACAGTTAAAGAAAGGATTTAGTTCATCAAAATGTTATAATTTGTCATATTTTGCTATTATATATATCGAACTTTAAAAGTTTCTATTGTGAAATGAAAATTTTAATTTGTTTCTATTATATGTATTTTGGATAAAAATTAAAAAATGTATAAGTTTAGTACATACAATAGAAAGTTTAATACATACAATAGCGAAAATTAAATGTTCAATACACGTATATAATAGAAACTTTTAAAATATAATATATACACATAATAACAAAATGTGACAAGCTGAATACATTTTGACGAACTAAACCCTTAAAGAAACAACAAAGAGATGTTTAGATAAGAATGTTTAATAAAAAGATAACATATGAGCTCGCATCATATCAAAATCGACACCTTACCAAGATTTTGACTAATTTCTACTTAAATTGTTAACTAATTACCTTTAATATTACAAATCAAATGTTATATATCTTTAAGCACACATAAAAAGTTTATGTTACAAAAATAATCATTTTTTAAGATTTTATGTTACATTTCTTGACAATTTGTTGTATTTATTATTATATAAATAAATAGAAATGATAAAATATTTATTTTTAAATAGAAATAATATTGGTTGGTAATATTATTTAACAAATCGATTTAGAAATTTTGGTTTACATAAATTAAAAGGTAAAAATCATTAGATAGCATGCATCTTTTCTGATCATACCAATATAGGTAATTCACTTTTATTATTCAAATGAGTAAAAAAACTTTGTGATGACCTACCTGTAATAAGGTTTTAAAAATGCCACTAAACAACGACTTTTTAAAATATACTATTAGTATGTAATTTACTTTTTCATTATCAAAGTAGGTAACATAGTTTTAGATAACTTACTATTATCTACCATGAAAACTTTGGCTGACTATGGTATGGATAAAAAATTAATTTAATTATTTTTCATTTAATTAAGTTAAAGTTACTTTTATGGTCTTGATTCCGACGACAATAGTGACAAGTTTGCTCGTCTTAATTATGTCGTCTACAAGACAAAGAGTGTGTGTGGTGTAGTAAGAATGTGAAATTTGATAGGTTTTTCGAAGGGGGCTTACTATATTTATAGGTTATAGGGCACCATTTGTGTATGTTGGTACAATATGTGAAAGTTTGTTTACTTACTTAAACAATAAAAAGGTAAATTACTTATAACGATACGGTTTAGTAAGTAAATTACTATTTAGTGGCTTTTATGACTGATTTTAGAAGAATTTACCGGTTTGGTATGTTGCAAAGTCATCATTTGTTTATATTGGGTACAATAAGCAGAAGTGTCACTTACTTGCATAGTAAAAAAGTAAATTACTTACGTATATACTTTTATAAAAATACCATACTAATTAATGGTCTTTACCCTAAATTAAATATATAATTGATTAACAATTAAATAATGTTTGAGTAATTTAAGGCATTGAGATAAGGTCTTTAAACAAGGTCATCTTAGTAAACAAGATCTAATCGTGGAGGAATAAAGTGGTCCATGTTTCGGTTGAAGATCTAGTTAAAGTTCGACAAGGCCGGTGCATGGGGCAGTTCGGGGAGATTTTAAGGTTAAACCAAACCCAATATGCTAACTTCTATTTTGGAATTTTCAAACCTGATGGTTTCAGTTTCTATGGGTTTTGGTATTGGCGAGTTCTGGTCATTAACAGTTCGGTTTCGGTTTTAAAACCGAACCCACCTACTTTTCAACATTAGTATATGATTTCTTGTACTAACCTTCACATTTATAACATTATATACAAATTTCAGTCACAATATCTAATTTCTAGCATTAAATTCATGTTTAATAACATATTTTAACACTAAATACCATTTGCAGCTCAAATATTCAAATTATAAGCATATTTTGTATTATATAATCATAATCTAAACATCAATCTGAAAAGAGGTAAACAATAAATGGAATGAAAAATTGTTCACTCTAATAATCGGACCTTGAAATATTTAATCTTCTTTGACTTCTATGTAATAATTATAAAATTAAAATATATATTTGATATATTAAATAGTAATGGGTCGATTTCTTAATGGGGCAGTTTCTAGTTAAAACCGAACCATACCTATCGGTTTTTTCAAAACTGAAAACCAAACCGTGAGTTTTGAAATGGTTTCGGTTTTAACGGATTGGTTTCGGTTTTTTCGGTTTTCATGCACACCCTTAACAGAGAATGAAATTGCAAAGAAATGATAGCAGGGAAAAGGAATTAGTCTTAAGAATGAGAATTGACTCTTCTGTTTGGTAACACGTAGAAATATAATAGAGAATCATTTATCTTGTTTAGTACAACAAGAAATTTAACATAAAATTCCACTAACTTAATAATTTACAACCATACTTTTTCATACGAATCATATTCAAACCCAAAACAATTAGGGGGTGTTTGGTTCAAGTATTGCTTTTAAAGGGATTTGCATTTATAATGGGATTGGTATTTGGTGGGATATGCATTTGGTGGGATTTAAAATCACATCTTATGTTTGGTTCATATTTCTTAGGTGGGATTTCCACCACTACTAACCTCCATCAACAGCCAACCACCACACCTGTTGCCACCATCGAAGAGGAAGGACGATGACGGCGACGGTTGACGGCGAACGACGGTGGACGATGAACGACGGTGGACAACGAACGACAACGGGTGTCTGAGGGTGGACAAAGAACGAAGGCGAACGACGGCGGACAAAGGCGAACGATGGTGGGTGACGAACGACGGCGGGTTTGTGATGGTGGAGACGAACGATGGCGACAGCGAAGGCGGACGAAGGCGAACGACGATTGACGACGGGTTTCTGATGGTGAACGACGAACGACAATGAAGGCGAACGATGGCGGACGAAGGCGAACGACGAATGACGATGGGTTTCTGATGGTGGATGACGAACGACAACGAAGGCAAACGATGGTGGACGAAGGCGAACGACGGTGGACGACGAACGACGGCGACAACGATGGCGAACGACGGTGGACGAAGGCGAACGACGTCGGGTTTCTGATGGTGGATGACGAACGACGGCGACAACGAAGGTAGACAACGACGAAGCGTTTCTGACGGTGGACAAGGAAGTGACGGCAAATGGCGACAACGAACGGGTGACGGCGACGGCCGTGTGACGGTCTTTCAACGACGGCGACGACGAAATTGGTGATGGTTCACCCGAATATTAGCCGGAGAGAATACCTCATCCGAGGCCCGAGGGATTTCAAAATACCAAGGGGGGTGGAAAGTTTTAGAATTCCTTCATTTGTGGGATTTTATAAAATCCTAGGATTTGAAATCTCATCTAATTTTGCCAAACCAAACACCACATTTGAAGGGATTTGAAATCCCAACCCATAAAATCCCCCCAAATAACACCAACCAAACACCCCCTTAGTAAATCAAATATTACTTTTTATTACCTCTAATCCAAGCCCTTTACAATCTTTGAAAGAAATAAATCACCTATCCAAAACTTATAACCTGCTAGAAGACCTGAAAACCTGAAGCATTCCATAGGGTGCAAAATATTTGCATCCAAAACAATATATATGTCAATTAATACCAATAAACAACAAAATGGAAATGAAGACACCGGACATAAAAAAAAAGACTTTCAAACCAGTGTACAACTCTTTTTGCATGATGTACAAGTCACTTCAAAAACAGGAAAGATTTCACGGGTTGCCGACGAAGAAGATGAAACAGCCGCCGCCAGGAAGAAGCTTGACGGTCACCGAAAGCAAAGTTGTCGGTTGCCGGAAGGTAGAGACTCGTTGGTCATAAAAAGGTGGAGACTCGCCGGTGTCAAGAATCGTCGAAGGAGGTATGAAGGAGACTCGCCCTAGATGTTGAAAGGTATTCTTTTGTTGGAAGTCTTGGATCACTAATACAAGAGGGTTGTCTCTTATCCCTTACGTCATTGATATTTTTCTACTTTAGAAATTTGTGGTTGTGTTTATTGGTGTTTTCTTTCTCTACTTCTTGTGCACCTTGATTTTGATTTTGATTTTGAGCATCAACAAATTTGCCCAACCAAAAATAAAAATAAGATATAAAGAATATATTTGAGTTAGGATATCTATTTAATTCTAAATTATTTCATTAATAATAATGACCCAAATTTTTTATATATTAAAGTGATATTAGCATCTTTCATTTAAACCATAATACTAAATTTGGTCCTCTATCAAAACAAGTTATTTCACCATAACTAAAGAAATACTTTTTCCAACACGTATGTTAAATCATTAAGAATAAATAAGTATTTCCAAAACATCGTTTTAAAACAAAGTGAACTTAGCACCTTTTATTTAAACCATAACATTAGATTTGGTCCTCCATAAAAAAACAATTTATTTGACCATAATTAAAGAAATACTTTTTCCAAGACATGTGTGAAATCAATAAAGATAAATACGTATTTTCAAAACATAGTTTTAAAACGTAAGAACCAATATCCAACTAACACATAGTCACAACTAATGATTTGTCTTCACTACGCTTAAGTCTTTTCATTGACCTTTCATGTAAAAGACTAAATACACAACAGTGAGCACAAAACTTAGTGATGATACATAACTTATACACCGTACTAGGTTTATATAAATCACTCATATATCCATGATCACATGTCATAGTTCACATTTTCACGTATTGTGAGCCACCACTAGGTCTTGTTAATGTCTAGCCATAGTAGGTCCTGGACCACAGTTTATGGGACTAACCAAGCCTTCCCAAGTTGTAACA
This sequence comes from Dittrichia graveolens, assembly GCA_038502395.1. NCBI lineage: Eukaryota > Viridiplantae > Streptophyta > Magnoliopsida > Asterales > Asteraceae > Dittrichia > Dittrichia graveolens. The sequence goes on along the minus strand of JARJIL010000001.1, from coordinate 81,001,215 downwards.
CCCAGAATTTTTATTATTAAATTTATGCAAGAAAAGGTACAAGGTGTTACCCGAGTTATAAATGGATATACGTGATAAGATGTGGTTTTAAAACTAGAGAGGCTAAAACCATCAGATTTTATGTTATTTAAGTTCAGGGACCAGTTATGCAATTACCCTAAACTTATATATATATATATATATATTGTCAACTTTGACTATAGGAGTCAAAGTTTATGGTTTTCTTCTCTGCAAACCCACGAATTCAAGAGCAAGCCATAGCAACTTTCATTTTATTTGAAGATCACAGCAGAGCTAGTATCTATATCAAGAGTATAGCAAGTATTCAAGTGGAGGAGGTGATTGACATAATACCTACTACATCAGTGATCTGTGAAGTATTGCATATTACAGTTATAAGGTGAGTCTTCTAGACTTCACTTCATATCAGCAGCATGTGTAGTTTCATATCAGATTGCTAACATGCTATGTTATACATGTGAATATGTAAGCTTACTGCTATGTGCAGTAGTGCTCAGATGCGGTACAGTACTGTGACCTATGATGCTGCCCTGGGTCTAGAACCAGAGGCTAGCTTTGATTGCCAGACATGCGTGTATTATCTTCATGTGATTGTATACGTGTGCTCATACGATGTTATGTTTAGATTACTCACTAAGCTCTCGTAGCTTATCAGATACTATTTTTAAAAATGTTTTGCAGGTTTTATCAAAGGCAAAGGCAAAGCTCCGGTTTGACTTCCAATTGTTAAACTCTTAGAAATTAACGCCTGGTTTGTAAATATCAAGTTTTTGGTACCAAACTTATGACAGTATTTATGTGAGTATCTATTGATACGTCAGGTTTTCAAACAAGTATTGCTTCCGCTTTTATGATAAACCTTGAGATGCGAACACTTATAGGTGTTTGATCTTAATATTTTAAATTTGGTTTTTGAGGCGTTACACATATTCACAAGGTTTTCACATTTCTGATTGAGTCATGGTTGTGTTTTCCCATATTCATACGTACAACCTTCACTATTCATATTTATACCTTCATATATTGGTATAACTGTCACACACATCACATATTCACATCAGTTACACTTCCACACATATAACATACATATTTCATAATAATATAATGAGCAAGTTATTGTAACTCAATTAATAGGAGCAATAGTAATAACAACATAACAAGATATCTGGAAGGGAACACACATCTACTGGAAGTAATATCTACAATAGGTTTTCATACACATAAACATCTACAAATCATCTATTCATCTACTAGACAACCCTTGCAACACCTTAAATCTTAACAAGGACTAACAGGTCCAAAAAAGAGTGATTAGACACCGTAATTCAGTTTTGCCAGAAGCAAAACACGTTGCTTTCCAACAATGAAACGTGTCTCGTCCCTCACACAAAGCCTTTAACCTATCAGTGTTCATGCACAAAACACATTGTGTTTTAGAGGACAATTTATGTCATATTTTCCATGAATAATAAAATTCTAATACCTTGAATCTTCAACATTCCAGACCCAACCCAGTCCTCACTTATGGCTTATTCATGTCATGACCAGGGTATGGTGGCCTAAGGTCATAAAAAATCTAGTTTGATCATCAAAACAACATAAAACCTAATTATCATAAATAAATCACTATCCTTTACCCTCGAAGACCTGCTTCTGAGTCCATGGATTCAAGAACCAAAACCTTACGTGTGGGAAAACTATAAGATGAAAAAGATGAGGAAAGCTTAGACCTTCACAAGTAATCTCACTTTGAAACTTGCACCAAATCCACCAAGATCAAATCTTTTGCATGAACTCTTAAGAGTTCTTTTTCTAGGGTTAGGGGCTACGTCTAGAACATGAATGGGGGAAGAGCAAGATCCCATTACTAGATTCCACCCCTAATATGGGTGTAAATTGGCCAAAATGACACAATAGCCCCTCTAAGATGATATAACACCCTTTTGTCCGTGTATAACCCTACGGTGGCGTTTGGTTCGCGGATTCTTTTTCATTGAAATTGGAATCTTGGAAGGAATTTAAATGGGAAGAAAATTTGAATTGGAAATCCTTTTTGTGTTTGGAAAGAGATGGAATTCAAAAGGGAAAAGCTTGGTGAAATCGGTGGCACCTTCCTTCACCACCACCGCCTGCCACCACCGCCTCCCCCAACATCTCTGTCACCACGCCCGACCACTGCCCCAACACCGCCACCGTCGGGACGAATGAAGCCATAATCGCTGGTTGTCGGGACGAAGAAAATGAAGCCACTGTCGAAGGTCGAAGCCCTAATCAAAGCCACCGGTCGCCATTCGTCACTCGTCGAAGCCACCCGTCAAAGAAGATGAAGCCATCGGTCGTCACTTGTCAGAGCCACCGTCGAAGCCACGGGTCGCCACTCGTCACTTGCTGGTCGCCGTCGCCGAGGGGGAGAGTGCCGGTCGCCGTCGCCTTCGCTGAGGTGTCACTTGCTGGCCGCGACTCGTCACTCGTCACTAGTGGTCACGGGCGATGGTGATGGAAGGAATTTGAATTCCATCCAATCTTGGAAGGAATCTGAAATCCCTCATATGAATGAATTTGAATTCCATTTAGAAAGCCAATTCCCATGACTAAGTTGAACCAAACATGGGATTTCCTATGAATTGGATTCCAATTCCCACAGAATCCTATGAATTCCCTCCAACCAAACACCCCCTAAAAGCATTTAAATATACACTTTTAGCCCATTTAGTTCATCGAAGGAATATATATCACGCTCATAGTGAATGAATAATGAATGAAATTCCAGTTGATTTCAAAACACTGATTAACAATACATACAAATTAGTAGTAGAAACAACACATTATTATAAACCTTAATCTTTTTATAACGTTGAAACTTCTACTTCAAACTTGACAAATAAAAGTTTTAGATAGCATGTTTTTGTGATATATGTTTTGAAGAAAGGAGATTATATCATATTTGAGTTTTGCAAGAAGCAATCTAGTAGTATTATCGAGTAAAAATGAACTGTTAGTGGATACCTGAAGAAGCCAAGTTGAAGATTGTGATGATCACTTTTCATTTTCGAAAATTTCAAAATCCATAATTAAGGTATATATATTTATAAAACTACTTTATTATGAATTGTCAATTGTTCGTTCAATCAAATGGATTCAAAGAAGTCGAAGATAGTATAGAACGTTGTTAAACAAGTTTTTATGTTACATGTTTCATGGTTTAGGACAGAAAAACATATAATCGATCAAGTTTATGGTACTAATCTCATTTGACACTTTTAAATATCTTTGTAAAAGGTAATTTCAAATACTAATCTTTTATAATATACTAGATTAAATGCCCGTGTGATACATGGGTTGGTTTTAAAAAATAAATATTAAACATTAATAAAAAGATGTTATATAATTATAAAACGCGACTAAAATGAGAATTTTTTAAAAATGCCGACAAACGGCGTCAACACTTAGACCACGGCGGAAACATCGACGCAAGAGGTATCATGATATGAATATATGTGATTGTATTTCTATACGTGATTGTATTTCTTATACAAGTCTTCGATCATTATTGTTACAATTATGATCAGTAAATTAAGGATTTATTGGTTATAATTAAAAAAATCAAAACGAAAAATGATAAAACTAAAAACTTGGCTAAATATGATATTTTGAAATATTATAAAAGGTAAATATAATTTTTGTAAATTAAGATGAGTAAAATACGATATTTTGGGATTTAAGAGGACAAATATGAATTTATCTTTAATTATTTTGATTTAAATTAAAGTCAAAGTTGAATCCCATGTTGACCAAGTAAAATTTTAATTTTTATCCAAATGGATTGTTAAGATTTGATCATTAAAATTTTTATTTAAATTTAGTGGTCAGATTATCTAATGGATTTTATTGAAGTCTTTTATTTATATTAAAAGATAGCTTATGGTACATAATTTTAGTAGGATTTAAATAAATAATTTTAATAATTAAAAAGTATGATAAGTTAAATCTACATATGTACGGTTATAAATTTAAATTAATTAGGTATAATAATTTAAAAGAATAGATAATTAAAGTCTATAGATCTACCTTTAAAAATGCTATATGGTTAATTTACTATGATAAGATTTAAAATACTTAAAAAGTCAAAATGGTTTTTTTTAATTTGAAACGAATAAACGGTCAAGATTAAATCTTTTGTTAAATAAAGAGTTTAGATTGTTTAATAACTTTTTTCTAATTAGTCTTTTATTTATATTAGAAGATATAAAAGACCAACATGCATTAAATTAGTTACACAATCCTAACTCTTCATTTAATAAAATAAATTTAATTGTTTAATTTTGACCATCCATTTAGTCAAAATTAGAATTCTAATTATGACTTTTATTGCTAAAAAATGAATCAAAATTATTAAATAATTTTATATATATCATTCTTAAATCTTAAAATATTATATTTACTCACCCTAATTTATAAATATCATATTTACACTTTATAACAATTCAAAATATCATATTTAGCCAACTTTTTAATTTTATCATTTTAATATACTTTATAATAATTTCAAATTCTTTTTAATTATAATCCATAAAGAATTGACCTTATTGGCCTAATTATAACAATAATAATCAATTTGTACAAGAAATATAATCATGCCTATACGTATCATGATATCATGTTTCAGCCGTCATGTTTGCCCTCAATCACACATCGACATTTCCACTCCTGCTCTCGGTGTTGACGTCATATGTCGTTAGGGGTGTACATTCGGATGGATCGGTTTAATCCGATCCAATTGAGTAAATCCAATTGGATTTCGGTTTTGAAAAATGAGATCCGATCAATCTAAACAATTTTAATATCCAAACCAAGTCATCCAAATTACAATTCGATTGGATCGGTTTTTACAATTCAATTTTTATTCTTACATAAATACATGTTTAAAGAGTCAAGATATTTTAAAACTAGATTTAATATATATACTATTAAAGATTAAAATATAGTTATCCAAGTTACAATAACTAGTGGGACTAGTAGATTTGGCATAAATATATAACTAAAAATAATAAGTTATAAATAAACATAAACATGACACGTATGTATTAATTTGTTCCAATAGTGTTACATATATATATATATATTTATTCGGTTTATTCAGTTTATTCGGTTTAGATAATAGTAATCAGAACCAAACCAAAATCCATAGTAATTATTTAGTTTTAATTCAATCTGGTCCAAAAATCCGAAATATCTGAACCAAATAGTTCGATCCAAAAGTTTCGATTCGAAAATTCTGTTTTATCCGACCAGTGAACACCCCTATATGTCACTATTATTTTAACTTTTTATTACTTTCGTATTTTATAATTTATTTATATCTTATTATTAATGTTTAATATTTAAAATAAACTAATGTAATATTTAATAATATCCTAAGGCGTCTAATTTCAAACGATGGGTTATATACCCATATAGCCATATAGGCATATAGTGTGACTAGTGAGGTAGTTGGGGGCATGGTAAGCCATAAGTGTGAATAGGAATATGTGTGTGATGCATACAATACAAGAGTGCAACTCTTAGCCCATTTATATTTGTAACATAGCCATCACATATTATTAACTAGCTAAAAGATTCCTAATAAATATTTAATGTGAAATAATAACAAATAAATGTTAGTTTATTGATATTAAGATATAATCTTTGTAGATTAAGATAAATACATTATGTAGATAACGATTACGAGTTTACGATGTTTTAAATTTATAACTTGTAAGTTTTTTCTTTAACGTTATTATCTTATCTAACTATTAATTATACTATGTAGTCTTTATTAGTTTAATAATAGATGATAAAATAAATAAAAATTATGTAATATATTTACGCTATATATTTTGAATATAAGTAATATGCCTTTTTAAAATTTAGATAATCTTTTGATTTAGAGTCAAGATTGAATTTTAATTTTGACCAAATAAACTATTAACATCGTTTAATATATATCAAAAGATTTTCTTATTATAAATATTACAATGTTTGATTCTCTTATTAATTGAATGAATTTTTATTTAATAATGGAACTTTTGGATGTCATTTTACCTTGCTAACAAAACTATTAACTGTATTAACAATTTTTTTCCTAATAACTATTAGTTAACAAATACAAAAATTTTAGGTGAAACCATTAATGTTATCGATAACACTTACATATATTAGATCTTATCACTTATAATATAAAACGGTTAAAATACTAACATATATTTTATTCGAATATGATATTAGTATAACAACACGTAACATAAATATTAATGAATGATTTCTCCAAAATTTTATTCTGAATTTACAAAACAGTGTCTTTAGTAAACTCAGAGAAGTAAATAAATTTGGAAGCATTAATTAAGAGATATTTTTTTTCCCACAAATTTCTCCAACTTGAGAAGGGCATCTTTGACTCGAACTACCAAGTTGTTTATGATAATAAAAAAACAAAATGGAACATTAATTAATATCTACTTTTTCAATTTAATAAAAATAAAATAAAATTATTATATATCTACTTCTTATCACCACGTTTGCCCCACCCTTATTATAAGCCATTAGTATCAGGATGATACACCGTGGACTAAACATAGTCAACAAAAAGAATCTATCTATCTATATATATATTAAAAGAAAACTAATTGAGGGAAAGTTTTCTTATATAATTTTTAGTTAACCAATAGAAATTCTTTATTTTTTTAATTTTGACCACATTAGCAATTTTGACTACTAATATTAGTAATACCCATTTTTATACATACAATCGGATTTTTTGACCCGATTTTGATAACACGCGGGTCTTAATTACCCGTATTACCGTATCCGGTTTATTTGACTTTCTTTCTCATATGTTATCTTCTTCGATACGCATCACAAACCCTAAAAATCATCTCGCGTTTTGAGAGACGGTTGCATCAAGATCAGGTATTTTGATAGGAAACTCTCTTGATTCTTGAATCATATTTTCTTTATTATATATTCTTCTACTTGATTCGGTTTTTATCTTCTTGAATCTATTCTTATTCATTGTGATTTCAGAGCAGCATATTGCATGAAGATCACGGCTTTGAACCGGATCTTCTAACCCGGAATTAGTAACATACTCTTCCTCCTTTTCTTCTTTGCAATCAGAAAGATCGACAACAACCCTAAACTGAATTCGAAGTGTACTCTCGCCTCATCCGCTTTTTTCACGCACTTTAAATCAAATGTATGTTTTCTTCTTCATTCATCTTCATTATTTATTATTTTCATTGTATGATTCTTTATGCTTCAACAATTACATTTTGTTTTTAAGGTTTTAGGGTTTTTGTGTTTACATACAATGTTTGTTGATTTTATAGATACTCTTTGTTTAATATGGTTTGATATTTCGATGAACAATTTAATCTGTTTGAACTCATAATGGGTATTTTGCTTTTTATAATGGGTATTAGACGGAGTGTACAACATGTGTTCGACGAAATGCCTTAGTGAGTTCATAAAGTTGCTCTTGCGCTATGTGCTTAATACACAACCGTAAGTAATCTTTGTTGATGGTTTAGTATTTGTTAGTGCAAAAGATACAAGTGTGGAGTACAGACCAATTTAAAGCATGACTATTTGAACATTTATAGGTAGTGGTAGTCTCATCCATAAATCTAATATTTTGTGAAAGGTTTAGTACCTTGAAGTGAAAGAAAAGAAATTACCATGGAAAAGAAATCATCATGAAAATACATGGTAATTTCTTTGGTCTGTACTCCACACTTGTTTATAGAATATTTTACTATTTTGACAAAGAATATTTTATAAACAGTAAAATATTCTTTCTATAAGTACCCTTGAAAATATGAGAATGTATTTTGACAGTAAAATTTTCTATGTACCAAGAATATTACCATGGAAAAGAAAAGAAATTACCAAGAATATTTTACTGTTTATAGAATATTTTACTATTTTGACATGTTAGCTCACATTCTCATATTTTCAAGGGTACTTATAGGAAGAATATTTTACTGTTTATATACACTGATAGTTAGTATTTAGGATCAATAATATATCTGGTTCAATTGTTTTACATTGCAAAACATATGTTTAATCATATTTAGCATCATATGCTTTACATATGTTTAAACATAATTTTAATGTTCATATACAAATCACTTCCTGTAGATTTTTAGACAACTGTCCTCTATTGCTACACTCTTCGACATATTAAATCTATGGTAACCATTAACATTGCCATCGAATTGTCACGATTATTTACAGAGGGAGTTGTGGTGAGTTTAATGTTAACTCTGATGGTTGTTGTTGTGTGTTAGTTTCCTTATTTAAGCAGTTAAGAAAGGTTTTTTTCCTTTTAACTTGAGATTCTTTTGATTGATTACTTGCATGGTCACTAAACCTTGGTAAATTGTTCTTTATTTACTTTTCAACGTTTTTGGTTCTTGATGCATATCTGGACATAGACATAACTTCAAGATGTTAATAGATCCTAAAACTAAAACATAAAGTTAGGCACATCATCTATGTCCACTACTGCCACTGATAATAGAAAAGGTTAAAATTATGTAAGGATGCCTAGACTCACATTACTGTTTATATACACTGATAGTTAGTATTTAGCATCATTAATATATTTGTTTCAATTGTTTTACATTGCAAAACATATGTTTAATCATATTTAGCATCATATGTTTAAACTTATTTTTAATGTTCATATAAAAATCACTTCCTGTAGATTTTTAGACAACTATACTCTATTGCTACACTCTTCGATATATTAAATCTATGGTAACCATCAACATTGCCATCAAATTGTCACGATTATTTCCAGAGGAAGTTATTTGAGTTTAATGTTAACTCTGATGGTTGTTGTTGTCTGTCAGTTTCCTTACTGAAGCAGTTAAGAAAGGCTTTTTCCCTTTTAACTTGAGATTCTTTTGATTGATTACTTGCATGGTCACTAAACCTTGGTAAATTGTTCTTTATTTACTTTTCAACGTTTTTGGTTCTTGATACATATATGGACATAGACATAACTTCAAGATGTTAATAGATCCTGAAACTAAAACATAAAGTTAGTCACATCATCTATGTCTACTACTGTCACTGATAATAGAAAAGGTTAAAATTATGTATTGATGCCTAGACTCACATTAGGAAAAATAATGTTTAGATGTTAGTTGAAGCCTAATTAGAAAGCTCGTGAATTATAATTTAAAATAGGGTTTAGTTCCCAAAAATGTATCCAACTTGTCACCTTTTGCTATTGTGTGTACTGAACTTACAAACTTACCATTTAACATACTGAAGTTATAAAACTTACCATTTAATGTACTCTACTTGTTATTGCAGGTTACCGGGTGATGTGGCATAGGTTATGCTGACGTGGAGATGGCATGTTGAATGACATGTATTTCCTTTTTTAAAAATAATTCATACTAAGAAAATATAATAATAATAATAATAGTACTTTCCAGATTTATGTTTATTTACCCAAAGAAATTAATTAATGAGGGTCTTATTCTTCAAATTTCTATGGTCCGATTAGTAGCAAGAATAATATATTCCTTTTTGAAAATTTGCAGATGGTTTGAATCAATTCTTGTTTTTAAAATTTCTTCCTCTTCCTCTTTGAAAACTTCCAAAGTTCTTCCTCTTCAAATTTCCAGATTTGATTAAGGGTTTCATTGTTGGACTTGTTCTTGAAGGGCTTGTAGGGTTTCGATTTCAGATGCAAGCAGAGTTCTTGGTTATTAATCGATTACGAATCACGATCCACCAAATCGATCGACGGTTTAGGGTTCTTGGTTCTTAATTGATTAAGATTCATGAGTTTCCAGATCAAAGCGATTTAGGGTTTCGCTTTATATAAGCGATTTAATTTCCCAGGTATGTAATTTTGAGATCTGAGTTATTGTTGGCTATACTCTTCGATTTTTAGATCCGAGTTCTTGTGAATTACGATTTCATAGTTGCGTTCTAGTTCAAAGGTTTTGATTTCTTGATGTGAGTTCTGATTTAGGGTTCTTGATTGTTGCACTTTAGGGTTCTTAGAATCTTAGGGTTTATCATCATCTACCTAACGATTTAGGCTTTCTTGTTCTTCTTCATCTTCATCTAAGGGGATTTCTTGAGAGAGAAACGTTTTGATTTTAGTTCATGGGTTTCTGGCTTTATATGATCTTCATCTTTGATTTCTAGTGTTTCGTTCTTCAACGAGAAACCATAGTATTCAAGATACAAAAGAAAGCCTGTCTGCAAGAACCTTGCTTTCTTTCTTTATCTACTAATAAGACATGGCAGATTTTTTGGTGTTTGTGATTTTGGTTTTTGGTTCATATTTACACTTTATAACAATTCAAAATATCATATTTAGCCAACTTTTTAATTTTATCATTTTAATATACTTTATAATAATTTCAAATTCTTTTTAATTATAATCCATAAAGAATTGACCTTATTGGCCTAATTATAACAATAATAATCAATTTGTACAAGAAATATAATCATGTCTATACGTATCATGATATCATGTTTCAGCCGTCATGTTTGCCCTCAATCACACATCGACATTTCCACTCCTGCTCTCGGTGTTGACGTCATATGTCGTTAGGGGTGTACATTCGGATGGATCGGTTTAATCCGATCCAATTGAGTAAATCCAATTGGATTTCGGTTTTGAAAAATGAGATCCGATCAATCTAAACAATTTTAATATCCGAACCAAGTCATCCAAATTACAATTCGATTGGATCGGTTTTTACAATTCAATTTTTATTCTTACATAAATACATGTTTAAAGAGTCAAGATATTTTAAAACTAGATTTAATATATATACTATTAAAGATTAAAATATAGTTATCCAAGTTACAATAACTAGTGGGACTAGTAGATTTGGCATAAATATATAACTAAAAATAATAAGTTATAAATAAACATAAACATGACACGTATGTATTAATTTGTTCCAATAGTGTTACATATATATATATATATATATTTATTCGGTTTATTCAGTTTATTTGGTTTAGATAATAGTAATCAGAACCAAACCAAAATCCATAGTAATTATTTAGTTTTAATTCAATCTGGTCCAAAAATCCGAAATATCTGAACCAAATAGTTCGATCCAAAAGTTTCGATTCGAAAATTCTGTTTTATCCGACCAGTGAACACCCCTATATGTCACTATTATTTTAACTTTTTATTACTTTCGTATTTTATAATTTATTTATATCTTATTATTAATGTTTAATATTTAAAATAAACTAATGTAATATTTAATAATATCCTAAGGCGTCTAATTTCAAACGATGGGTTATATACCCATATAGCCATATAGGCATATAGTGTGACTAGTGAGGTAGTTGGGGGCATGGTAAGCCATAAGTGTGAATAGGAATATGTGTGTGATGCATACAATACAAGAGTGCAACTCTTAGCCCATTTATATTTGTAACATAGCCATCACATATTATTAACTAGCTAAAAGATTCCTAATAAATATTTAATGTGAAATAATAACAAATAAATGTTAGTTTATTGATATTAAGATATAATCTTTGTAGATTAAGATAAATACATTATGTAGATAACGATTACGAGTTTACGATGTTTTAAATTTATAACTTGTAAGTTTTTTCTTTAACGTTATTATCTTATCTAACTATTAATTATACTATGTAGTCTTTATTAGTTTAATAATAGATGATAAAATAAATAAAAATTATGTAATATATTTACGCTATATATTTTGAATATAAGTAATATGCCTTTTTAAAATTTAGATAATCTTTTGATTTAGAGTCAAGATTGAATTTTAATTTTGACCAAATAAACTATTAACATCGTTTAATATATATCAAAAGATTTTCTTATTATAAATATTACAATGTTTGATTCTCTTATTAATTGAATGAATTTTTATTTAATAATGGAACTTTTGGATGTCATTTTACCTTGCTAACAAAACTATTAACTGTATTAACAATTTTTTTCCTAATAACTATTAGTTAACAAATACAAAAATTTTAGGTGAAACCATTAATGTTATCGATAACACTTACATATATTAGATCTTATCACTTATAATATAAAACGGTTAAAATACTAACATATATTTTATTCGAATATGATATTAGTATAACAACACGTAACATAAATATTAATGAATGATTTCTCCAAAATTTTATTCTGAATTTACAAAACAGTGTCTTTAGTAAACTCAGAGAAGTAAATAAATTTGGAAGCATTAATTAAGAGATATTTTTTTTCCCACAAATTTCTCCAACTTGAGAAGGGCATCTTTGACTCGAACTACCAAGTTGTTTATGATAATAAAAAAACAAAATGGAACATTAATTAATATCTACTTTTTCAATTTAATAAAAATAAAATAAAATTATTATATATCTACTTCTTATCACCACGTTTGCCCCACCCTTATTATAAGCCATTAGTATCAGGATGATACACCGTGGACTAAACATAGTCAACAAAAAGAATCTATCTATCTATATATATATTAAAAGAAAACTAATTGAGGGAAAGTTTTCTTATATAATTTTTAGTTAACCAATAGAAATTCTTTATTTTTTTAATTTTGACCACATTAGCAATTTTGACTACTAATATTAGTAATACCCATTTTTATACATACAATCGGATTTTTTGACCCGATTTTGATAACACGCGGGTCTTAATTACCCGTATTACCGTATCCGGTTTATTTGACTTTCTTTCTCATATGTTATCTTCTTCGATACGCATCACAAACCCTAAAAATCATCTCGCGTTTTGAGAGACGGTTGCATCAAGATCAGGTATTTTGATAGGAAACTCTCTTGATTCTTGAATCATATTTTCTTTATTATATATTCTTCTACTTGATTCGGTTTTTATCTTCTTGAATCTATTCTTATTCATTGTGATTTCAGAGCAGCATATTGCATGAAGATCACGGCTTTGAACCGGATCTTCTAACCCGGAATTAGTAACATACTCTTCCTCCTTTTCTTCTTTGCAATCAGAAAGATCGACAACAACCCTAAACTGAATTCGAAGTGTACTCTCGCCTCATCCGCTTTTTTCACGCACTTTAAATCAAATGTATGTTTTCTTCTTCATTCATCTTCATTATTTATTATTTTCATTGTATGATTCTTTATGCTTCAACAATTACATTTTGTTTTTAAGGTTTTAGGGTTTTTGTGTTTACATACAATGTTTGTTGATTTTATAGATACTCTTTGTTTAATATGGTTTGATATTTCGATGAACAATTTAATCTGTTTGAACTCATAATGGGTATTTTGCTTTTTATAATGGGTATTAGACGGAGTGTACAACATGTGTTCGACGAAATGCCTTAGTGAGTTCATAAAGTTGCTCTTGCGCTATGTGCTTAATACACAACCGTAAGTAATCTTTGTTGATGGTTTAGTATTTGTTAGTGCAAAAGATACAAGTGTGGAGTACAGACCAATTTAAAGCATGACTATTTGAACATTTATAGGTAGTGGTAGTCTCATCCATAAATCTAATATTTTGTGAAAGGTTTAGTACCTTGAAGTGAAAGAAAAGAAATTACCATGGAAAAGAAATCATCATGAAAATACATGGTAATTTCTTTGGTCTGTACTCCACACTTGTTTATAGAATATTTTACTATTTTGACAAAGAATATTTTATAAACAGTAAAATATTCTTTCTATAAGTACCCTTGAAAATATGAGAATGTATTTTGACAGTAAAATTTTCTATGTACCAAGAATATTACCATGGAAAAGAAAAGAAATTACCAAGAATATTTTACTGTTTATAGAATATTTTACTATTTTGACATGTTAGCTCACATTCTCATATTTTCAAGGGTACTTATAGGAAGAATATTTTACTGTTTATATACACTGATAGTTAGTATTTAGGATCAATAATATATCTGGTTCAATTGTTTTACATTGCAAAACATATGTTTAATCATATTTAGCATCATATGCTTTACATATGTTTAAACATAATTTTAATGTTCATATACAAATCACTTCCTGTAGATTTTTAGACAACTGTCCTCTATTGCTACACTCTTCGACATATTAAATCTATGGTAACCATTAACATTGCCATCGAATTGTCACGATTATTTACAGAGGGAGTTGTGGTGAGTTTAATGTTAACTCTGATGGTTGTTGTTGTGTGTTAGTTTCCTTATTTAAGCAGTTAAGAAAGGTTTTTTTCCTTTTAACTTGAGATTCTTTTGATTGATTACTTGCATGGTCACTAAACCTTGGTAAATTGTTCTTTATTTACTTTTCAACGTTTTTGGTTCTTGATGCATATCTGGACATAGACATAACTTCAAGATGTTAATAGATCCTAAAACTAAAACATAAAGTTAGGCACATCATCTATGTCCACTACTGCCACTGATAATAGAAAAGGTTAAAATTATGTAAGGATGCCTAGACTCACATTACTGTTTATATACACTGATAGTTAGTATTTAGCATCATTAATATATTTGTTTCAATTGTTTTACATTGCAAAACATATGTTTAATCATATTTAGCATCATATGTTTAAACTTATTTTTAATGTTCATATAAAAATCACTTCCTGTAGATTTTTAGACAACTATACTCTATTGCTACACTCTTCGATATATTAAATCTATGGTAACCATCAACATTGCCATCAAATTGTCACGATTATTTCCAGAGGAAGTTATTTGAGTTTAATGTTAACTCTGATGGTTGTTGTTGTCTGTCAGTTTCCTTACTGAAGCAGTTAAGAAAGGCTTTTTCCCTTTTAACTTGAGATTCTTTTGATTGATTACTTGCATGGTCACTAAACCTTGGTAAATTGTTCTTTATTTACTTTTCAACGTTTTTGGTTCTTGATACATATATGGACATAGACATAACTTCAAGATGTTAATAGATCCTGAAACTAAAACATAAAGTTAGTCACATCATCTATGTCTACTACTGTCACTGATAATAGAAAAGGTTAAAATTATGTATTGATGCCTAGACTCACATTAGGAAAAATAATGTTTAGATGTTAGTTGAAGCCTAATTAGAAAGCTCGTGAATTATAATTTAAAATAGGGTTTAGTTCCCAAAAATGTATCCAACTTGTCACCTTTTGCTATTGTGTGTACTGAACTTACAAACTTACCATTTAACATACTGAAGTTATAAAACTTACCATTTAATGTACTCTACTTGTTATTGCAGGTTACCGGGTGATGTGGCATAGGTTATGCTGACGTGGAGATGGCATGTTGAATGACATGTATTTCCTTTTTTAAAAATAATTCATACTAAGAAAATATAATAATAATAATAATAGTACTTTCCAGATTTATGTTTATTTACCCAAAGAAATTAATTAATGAGGGTCTTATTCTTCAAATTTCTATGGTCCGATTAGTAGCAAGAATAATATATTCCTTTTTGAAAATTTGCAGATGGTTTGAATCAATTCTTGTTTTTAAAATTTCTTCCTCTTCCTCTTTGAAAACTTCCAAAGTTCTTCCTCTTCAAATTTCCAGATTTGATTAAGGGTTTCATTGTTGGACTTGTTCTTGAAGGGCTTGTAGGGTTTCGATTTCAGATGCAAGCAGAGTTCTTGGTTATTAATCGATTACGAATCACGATCCACCAAATCGATCGACGGTTTAGGGTTCTTGGTTCTTAATTGATTAAGATTCATGAGTTTCCAGATCAAAGCGATTTAGGGTTTCGCTTTATATAAGCGATTTAATTTCCCAGGTATGTAATTTTGAGATCTGAGTTATTGTTGGCTATACTCTTCGATTTTTAGATCCGAGTTCTTGTGAATTACGATTTCATAGTTGCGTTCTAGTTCAAAGGTTTTGATTTCTTGATGTGAGTTCTGATTTAGGGTTCTTGATTGTTGCACTTTAGGGTTCTTAGAATCTTAGGGTTTATCATCATCTACCTAACGATTTAGGCTTTCTTGTTCTTCTTCATCTTCATCTAAGGGGATTTCTTGAGAGAGAAACGTTTTGATTTTAGTTCATGGGTTTCTGGCTTTATATGATCTTCATCTTTGATTTCTAGTGTTTCGTTCTTCAACGAGAAACCATAGTATTCAAGATACAAAAGAAAGCCTGGCTGCAAGAACCTTGCTTTCTTTCTTTATCTACTAATAAGACATGGCAGATTTTTTGGTGTTTGTGATTTTGGTTTTTGGTTCATGTTTCTGAAGTTTTGATAATGAACTATGGAGGTTGTGTTTGAATGTCTATCTTGAAGAAGATGATGAAGATCGTTCTTCAGAAAAAAGAAAAAGAAGAATAAATGAGGTGGAAACAATATGTGGCATGAATTGTTGAACATGGAATCATATGTGGCATTTTAAAAAAAAATAAAAAAAATTCAAAATTTTTTTTACCGGTAACCTGAATAGCAGGTCAACCAATACATTAAATGGTAACTTTAGAAAGCTTGATACGTTAAATGGTAAGTTTGTAAGTTCAGTACACAGAATAGCAAAAGGTGACAAGTTATATACATTTTCGAGAACTAAACCCTTTAAAATATAATATGTTGAAATTGATATATATATATATACTCCACTCATGATGTTGTCAAGTACTGCAACAAGTCTGATTTCAATAATGTAAGGATATTGTATTTACGGAATATAGTAGCAAATAGTTTCTTTGGACAAAATATATGTTCTCTCCTTTTTATATTTTATTTATTTCTATTTTTTTGACATCAACTCCATTATTAATTTGGTTTTAAAGTAATTTTTTTTAAAATAAGAAAAATATATAATTATGTTTAATGAGTTGTTAAAACAACAGTTATCATAATTTTGTTGAGTTAATTAGGAAGATAATTGATTGGACAGTTACTTTTGAGTATTTGTATTATTTGGATAAAAACATATACTACTTAAAGTTAAGTAGTCTTAAACTTTTTTAAAAAGAAAATGTTAAATACTTTATAATATAGTAAAGATTTTAAAAGGATATAAAACCTCTCTTAATTATAATATGTGAGTTGTGTTCAATAAAGTCTATTTAAAAAAACATAGTCCTGAAATTTTAATATTCAATCACAGGTGATTCAGTATACATCATATGCATGTGAATTATGAAAAATTACGAAAATATCATTCAGTTCAAATTTTTAAAATTTAATCTGGATCATTAATGATATTTGATCAAAGGTTAAAATTAGTACTTTAGAACTATGAATTAATTATAGGTTATATGGATCATTGTGATTGCTTGTAAGACCTAAATATTATCATGGTATTTTCCTTTTAAATTTTTGCTCTGGCTGCCGACATGGTAAAATCAACGGCTGAGATGCAGCAGTTCATGAAGACTTGGATCCAAGGGTATAATTATAATTATTTATACTAAAAGGTTCCTAGCTACCTAATTAACATTAAGCACCTAATTAACATTAAGCAAGTTACATATATATATATATATATATATATATATATATATATATATATAACATCAGACCAATTAAATTAAGGTTTAAGACTGTTCTTTTGAATATGTAATTTGCCGTACGTCTTAATTTTTAACGGCTAATTAAACAACTTAATTTATCATCTAGTTTAGTCTGACGATTTATATGTTGTACGTACGTACGTAGAGATTTGATTTTGTGACATGAATAGCTAGTTAACAAATTAATCGATCTGTTTCGATTCATCAAACGTACGTACATGTCCAATTAAATTAAATTAAATTAAGGATCTTTAATTAATGATCATGAAAGCGCGCATATAATATTGAACTACGTACGTACAACTGGAAATCCAGAAGCTTAATTAATTTGTGGCCATGCACGGAGAAACTTGATTAAGCAAAAACTGATCGATCGATTGTAATCCTATATATACATTTGTACCAGATTTTTACTGTGTATAGCTTATGGGTCGGGTCAGTATTTTTAGGAGAAAAGAAGTGGCAGACTTGTTGAGTATGCATGGCTTAAAAATAGGAGTACTTACGTTAGTGGAAGTCATGCTTTGAGTCTTTTGTTATTAAAGTATTGTACCTTAGTAGTCAATGTAGAGTGAACAAAAATGTAGCTAAAAGGGTTGTATAGTAGCAAGTTAATTGCTGCGCTTGTTGTTTTTTTTGTTTTCATTTGTTTCTTTTCTTCAGCAAATTTAATTTCATACAAATTCGTGAGTTTGAGTGTGAGTTATATATAAAGGCTTGATATCCAACAATTTTTAATTACTTGACTACGTACTAAGCCATGAAATATTCTAAAATTACATAACATATATATGGCAACCAAATAAAACTAAATTAATTCTAAGATATGGAAGCTAATTAATCAAATAATTTCCACGTACTCTCAAATAACCAGATATATAATATATATACCCACCCTTCAAGCTAGTTGGCATGCAGACATGTGAAGTTTCTGATGAACTCGATCCCCAACTTGTGAAGAAGATATTCAAATTTTGCTTTTCCAAGAGCTTAATTTATTGAAAAAATCATCAACTTCTACTTCCTTCATAGCTAGGTATGTACATGCATGTTGAGCTGTATGTGATCTGGTATTATATTTCCACTGACAATTTCATCACCTACATATATATATATATATATATATATATATATATATATATATATATATATATATAATGGCAATCTATTCAATGGGTTTAATTTCTTCGTCAATGAAATACCGGATCAATGAAAGATGTGCAAAGCTGCTTGACTATATCACCATGAAGCAACATGCATATATGGGACAAGTATGATTAACGCCAATTAAGACTTTTAACTACACCTTTTTACCATTTTAACTCGCCTCTAGCTTGTTAATGCCATGGACCAATATTCTGCCTCGATCGGCCGAGTTAGATCATGAGACCGTACGTGTGTTGCTTCTTTGTTTTCCAAGATATGCATGGGAGAATCTCAAAGATAATTAAACGATCCAACCTGTAAGAGAACGTCGATCTTCTAGTTAACGGGCACCCAGCCCAATCCGCATCACACCAACCACGCATGCAGCAGAAGATCATTTTCAGTTTTCAAGAGAATGGTCTATGTATACATGGATCTTGCATAAACTGAGATAATAGATGCACACTATAAACCAAATCGGGTCGAGTAAAACAGAGATAAATCAAGCGACCCACCGACCGCCTATATTGTTCGATTTGGATCATTAAACAAACGACCTTGAGCTAAGCCTAAATGATGATTTTGCTCAATACGAGTTTTGGCTGGTTTTGCTCCAAGAAGACCAACTTCCGAGATAATATCAGGGCATACTTCCACTGACTAGAGGTGTTCTTGGATGGTTAACCGAGCATTCGGTCGGTTAACTGGACAACCGATTAGTGGACTATCCGTTTGCAACTTACGTGAACCTAAACCGAAAAAGTCGGTTAACCTAGAGTAGTATCCATATTTCAATTTGGACAATGTTTGAATGAGAAATTTATAAACATTGAAAATTGTTTAATTTATCAACTAATTATTATGATAGAATAATTAAAAATAGAATAAAACTAAGTTAGAAAGTAGTAAATTATAAGATTTATAAACTAAGTCAACCTAATTAATAACTATATATATTGAAAAATAATGAAATGTACATATTGGTTTCCGGTAAAAATTTATTATGAGTTGAAAACTATTATATATATAGAGGAGAGTTCAAACGAAAACTGTTTTTCGTACGAGAACTGCGAAAACCAATCTTGGTCGTTTATTTTGGATAAGAGAATTCATGGATGAAGTGCGTGGGGGGATTGAGTGTGGCAGGGTGTATGTAAGGAATTCATGGGTGGGCAATCCAATTGAAAGAGGAGAATTGGACAGCTAAGATTGGTTCTCGCAGTTCTCGTACGAAAAACAGTTCTCGTTTGAACTTTTCCCTGTATAGGGGAGGGTTCAAATGATAACTGTTTTTCGTACGAGAACTGCGAGAACCAATCTTGGCCGTTCTTTTGGATAATGGAATTCATAGATGAAGAGCGTGGGGGGATTGAGTGTGGCAAGGAATTCATGGGTAAGCAATCTAATTGAAGGAGGGGGAACTAGACGGCTAAGATTGGTTCTCGTACGAAAAACAGTACACCAAATAAAATTAATTCCAAGATATGGAAACTAAACAATTTCCACTCTCAAATAACCACACAATAAATATACATAATACTTACAAAACAGTTATTTGTTTAACCGAAAAACCCAACTGAAAAAACTAGTTAACCATTTATCCGTTAATCGTTGTTTTTAGGTTTAGGTTTTATAAACTAGAGAACCAAAAATTTGGCTAATAAAATACCCGGCTAACCATCCATGAATATCTGGCTATAAGATTGGTTATGAAGACCATTGGTTCATCAAAAAATGGGTTTCTATGTTATTGGTGTTATAGAGGATAATTATGGAGACCGATTCTTTAATAGGAAACCTGTTCATGTAATTACAAGACATACTCTATACTTTATTGTTTGGTGAAACACTATGAAAATTGTAAATTTTATTTCCTTTTTATGTAGTTATGAAAAATACATGTTTTTTTAAATAAGCATAAAAATCAGTTGTTAAGTAAAAACCGGGTTTTTTTAATAAAGTTACTTATTTTAATAAAAAATGGATAGAGGGACCGATTTGGTTATACTGTAAATAATATGACAACATATAATAGTGTAAGTGATCTACTAAGTAATTTACTATTTGATTTATGTTTATTATAAATAAGCAGAGTTAATGTGAGAATAAATATTTAGAAGAAAATTGGATAACAAATTCTAGTCATCAATCAGATGTTGATATATTAGATCGAATTTTCGCAATTCAACGGTTGCAACTCATGACCATCGCAATTTATTATTGGATAATGAATAAAATGAAACGACAAATATAGAATGTGTGATTAAATCAAATACAGAATAAAATTAAGTCTTTCATTCTCACATAAATATATTCTCATTATGGGGAGGGTTCAGACGAGAACTATTTTTCGTACGAGAACTGCGAGAACCAATTTTAGCCGTTCATTTTAGATAATGGAATTAATGGATGAAGAGTGTGGGGGGATTGAGTGTGGCAGAGTGCATGTAACGAATTCATAGGTGGACAATCCAATTAAATGAGGGAGATCAAATTAGACGGCTAACATTGATTCTCACAATTCTCATATGAAAAACAGTTATCGTTTAAACTTTTCTAATTTATTATAACCTCCTACTATTATAAATATAAATAAATAAATAAGATTCGTATCTTAGTATACCAATAAATGTAGGTAATAAAATAGGTGGGTAGGTAGCAGCATATAATATTAAAGTAATTCACTACTTTATTATATTATATTATATAACATTCGTATCTTAGTATAATAATTGTAGGTAAAAAAGTTGGTAGTTAGGCGGATTAGGGAATTTAGACCTGTAATCGAGATGTGCTCGTTTAAAAATTTTAAAACTCGGAATTAGCTTTTCACCCTGATGATGATAAAAGTTTAAACTTAAACTTGGCTTGTTTTATGTAAATTATATATATAGGCAAAAGTTTAAACGAGAACTGTTTTTCGTACGAGAACCGCGAGAACCAATCTTAGCCGTCCAATTCCCACTCCTTCAATTGGATTGTCCACCTATGAATTCCTTACATGCACACTGCCACACTCAATCCCCTCACGCTCTTCATCCATGAATTCCATTATCCAAAATGAACGGCTAAGATTGGTTCTCGCAGTTTTCGTACGAAAGACAGTTCTCGTTTGAACCCTCCCTATATATATATATATATAAAATAAAATATAAAATATAAATTTTATATATATAAAACTTGTGTAAGCTTTCGAGCTTAAATAATCTAATTCTTTGAACATGTTAAGGCTTTGGTGTTTTGAACTTGTATTGATCTGAGCATAGGTGAATTGTATATTCAGAGGTTTTATATCCTATTATAAAATCCTTTTCTTAATCATCTTACTCACTAAATCAATACAAATGTCAACATTAAGGGAAGAGATAAAAAAAAAGAATAAATAGATACCAAATGTCACTATATAGTGAGTAGCAAAAAAAAGTATATCGTCATATAATTTTTTTATATAATAGTTCAGACAATAAAATTTAATATAAGTTAAAAGTTACATTAGGTTGATTGTTACATTAAACATTTGATGTCCATGAATGCATGTATGAAGTATACCAACTGCTCTGTCACTTGTATTTGTGCGTAATTATGTGTGATTTTTTTCGAGGAAGTATCTTTGTTACAAAGTATTAAGAAAAAGAATTTGATCACAATTAGGATATATGCTTTAGATTTCAATGCTACAGTATCTATAAGACTATAAATATTTTTTGATCAGTAACTACACATACTCATTAAATCTACTATTAAATTTATTTATTGTCTATTACGAGACTTGAATCTTTAAAAAAGATCATATTTTACTAACATCTGATACTGTTATGTTACAAGTCCTTCAATTATAATAGACATGTATTTGAATCTTGAGCAATTGGGAAAACAATAACCACGTCATTCACTTATGAATTTGTGAGGGATTAGTTGATTACCATTTTTCTTCTACATTTTTATCTATCACTTAATTGGTAAATACTAATTAAGGGTGGATTAAAGCAAAAAATTTTTTACTTAAATTATCATTATATACAATTAACTATATTTTTCTTAAATAATATAATAAACTTGTTTAAATGTTACATTATATGGCTATATGCCTATTTGCAATAACACCTTACATAGTATGTTGCTGAGGTCGATTTCCAGGTCACCGGACTTGGGTTTTAAGGTTAGTGGAGTAATTTTAAAGGTCTATGGGTGGTTAAGTGGCGGAGGTTGTATTTAAAGTCTTTCTTTGTGATGTTTTTAATTAATATAAAAAATAAGATGTGAATTTTTTTTAAAACCACGACGTTACATGATAGTCTTTTTTATAATAGAAGAAGGCATAATTCATTAATTTTGTCATAAGAGATGAGAGAGTCATTCACACACTCACACCGTCAGGTCAAATCTTTTTCCAATTACACTATTAATCACATATCCATCTCGCTGTATCTAAACCCCATACACCCCAAAAACAAAAGGCAAAGAAGAGATTTACACATGCTTAACGTGAGATTTTTCACATAGACATGCTCATATTAACTTCTCACCCTAGGCATGGTATGCACTCACATTTTTTTGTGGCTTTGTTAAAATTATAAAAATCATGTTATGTCTTTTAATATGACATATAATATAATAATAATAATGTCTGAAATTCATATTATTCTTTTAAAATATTATATTGGAGATGAGATTATGTTTGACTTGACAGTATATTTTGTGAGGGTCAGATCCATGGATAAATGCCCTTTTTTTATATCAAGCCTTAATAATAGTGTGAATCATTGACGTATTTTCTCACTATCCATTGATAATTTGCTATATATATATATATATATATATATTTTCAAGAGTATATTATGTTTTTAGATGACGTCATTTAGGTTTAATTACGGATTTAATTTTTTATGGTTTAGAAATTACGGGTTTGTTCCATTTTATAGATTTAATCTTTGATATTTTTAAGAAGACTAAATAGTCCATATATATATATATATATATATATATATATATATTTTCAAGAGTATATTATGTTTTTAGATGACGTCATTTAGGTTTAATTACGGATTTAATTTTTTATGGTTTAGAAATTACGGGTTTGTTCCATTTTATAGATTTAATCTTTGATATTTTTAAGAAGACTAAATAGTCCTTGTGTAGTTAGTTGAGTGGATAAAGTTATCATTTTTTCTACTATTTAATCATTTGACTTACGATTAATATATTTTAAATATTTCTCTCTATTATTTATCTCTCACTCATTTTCATGTTTGTTCACCACTCTTCTCTTATACTTACCACTTCTCTCTCTTCTTTCTACACCCGTACGCAACACTTGCAATCTGACTCTACGGCCACTCACCACTTGCTCTAACACCTCTCTATTCCCTACTCGCCTCGCTCCGACCACCACTACCATCTCTGTTTGCCACACTAATAGCCAACATAGTGACACTTGTCCCCCTTTTCTTTATGACACATATACACACCCACACCGCATTGCTAGATCCACCATCATCACACTGCCCATCGTTGTTGAGTTCCATTTAACGATTTTTTGAACTAATTTATAGTTTTTTTTTGGTTTGATGATTTCTAGGTTTGATGTGTTTGGGAGGATCTCTATGGGCGAATGTGCCAAATTTGATTAGATAAGGTAAACTAAAACTTTATGTCTGTATGTCTGTATGTGTGTACGTGTGTATATATATATATGTGTGTGTGTGAATGCTGATACATATGTTCGTGATAAATATCTATATAACGATTATATATGAAAGCTAACACATATGTTTGTATTCGTGCATAGATCTCATCTATATATGTGGAAGAAACTAAGATTTTGAGGTATTAACCAGGTTTTATATTTTGCACCATTTTGTATTAGATCCATTATGATAAATATTAACCAGTTTTTGTATTTAGCTCCATTTTTTATGAAATGTTAATCGCTTTTCTATTTAGCACAATTATGTATTTAGCCAATCATAATGAAATATTTACAAGGTTATATATAGCTATAATTTTTTAGGATTTTTTGGTGAATTGTAGTAAATTTTAAAAATTTATTTCTTGTTTGTGTAGTGGTAATATTCTGGATTAATTTTTTTTTCTTAAAAAATTTATGAGGACTGGTTTTTACTTAATAACCGGTCTTAATGTTTTTTATGGGAGCCAGTTTTTACTTAATAACCAGTCTCCATGTGTTTGTTGAAGAGACCGATTTTTAAAACCGGTCTCCATGTGTTTTTTCATAAAAATCTTCCCTAATAGAGACCGGTTATAGAACTGATCTCTATGATGAAAATAAACATGTCCCTATTTAGTTTTGTGTAGTAGTGTTATTATAATATATAACATTCATATCTTAGTATAATAATTGTAGATGAAAAAGTCTTTTATGTTATAACCAATTTTATCACATAGAAGCTTTAGATAATAACCAGACATTAGTTAACGGTTTTAAGTTTGACAAATTGATGGTGTAGAGATTTGATCTTTTTGATCCGGTATAAAATTCTTTTTACATCCTCGTAGGGGAGTCCTGTGAATTTTTTAGGCCCCGTGCGAAGAGGGAAAATAGATCACTTAACCACATACACATACATAAGAAAAAATTCACTGATAAAACGATATTTCGGTAACTAAAACAAAATAACAATAATAAAATAGTTAATAGTCTATCTTATATAATTACTTAAATCGTGAAAATTTTCTAACATTATTGAAAGGAAAGTATGAATCAACTCTTAATTATCAATACTATATACGATATCGATCTCAATAGTTATTATTATCATTTTATTAAGTCTTTCTTGTGACATTCTAGATCGTAAGTTGGACTTCAACAACTTAAGTTATGAGAAACTTATTTCTGCAGATATCAATATTACTGAAATAGTCAACAACACTTTATACGCAATAATTGCATCTAAATCAACAATTGAAAGCAGTTGAAAGATTAAACAATTATCATATATCTAAATAAACCTAGCTTGTGATGTGAATCGAATGTTAAACATTTCCATTTCTCTTTGATTGCTTCGATCTCAACACCTCATATTTTCTTCTCGATTCCCGAATGATGAATAAGTTTTCCTAATATGTATTTGTTAGGCTTATAGAATGTGTATTTTGAATATAAGCTTCCTAATATTCTATTTTTTTAAGTGGCATTAAAATATTATAACATTATATCTATATCTATATATAATATATGTATATTAAAATTTAGACCCCCTCTTAAACATAGGTTAGGGGCGGACCCAAGTGTAGTTGAACGGGGTCACGGGACACCATCAAATTTTGTACGCCTAGTTTAAATTTTGATCTCGCGTAGTGTAAATTTCGATTTTTTCGAGACGGTGCTACCATCCATATCAAATCCTGGATCCACCCCTGACATAGGTATTATGAGATCACACCACCGACACTCCCTCAAAGAAAGACGTGCATCCTCGATTCTTTTATGTGTGGCTAGTAAACATACTTAAAAAGCACGTATAACAAAAATATTAAAGCATATTATAAGATTATATATATAAAAACATATACGTATATAGAAAGTGCGTAGTTTATATATATCAAGTGTGTAACAAAAGTAGGCATGCTTTTATCCTTATATACTACTAGCCACGCAACGATTTCTCTGTATGTAAATTATTATTAAACATGAGATTGTTGTTAAAAGCAGACATGATTTAACTTTTTAGAACGCCTTTGAGCTTTCGGACCGTCAAAATTCATGGTTCCTTTTATACCAAAGCTGCACGTAAATACAAAAGACTTAAAAGTCGTTTCATAGAACATACGTATGTACTAACTTATTCATACATTTATATTTTTTTTGTTTACAGGGGACTTGAAAACCATATGGGACTAAGACTTTGACTGAGGTTGTGACTGAAAATTATTATTTCTAAAAATATGTTTGTTAAAGCCTTAAAGGGCTTGAAGGTAGAGTTGAAGCTCGAAAATATAAAACTACTTAAAAAAGCATATCTCTAATCTTTAAATATAAATAATAGATTAATTTGAATAGTCTAGTAGTCTGTATTAGAAAATATTAATCATTCGTTTTGGTAAAATTAAACCTTAGCTATTAATTAATTGAAAAATAAATTTGATTTTGACTTTTGAAAGTCAAAGTTCTTTAATTAAGATCAATTTTATTATAGATAATTTTATATATGTTTTTTTTAAACATTAAAATATTGTATTTTTTATCATAATTTATAAATATCATATTTACCTATTATAACATTTTAAATATCATATTTACCTCTTATAACAATTTAAATATCATATTTAAATATAATCAATAAATAGTTGACCTTATTGCTTATAATTGTAATGATAATGATTAATAACTTTTACAAAAAATATAATCGTGTGTCTCTGTATAATGAAACCACATTTATATCATCACGTCTGCCCCTTCGCTCAACGCTTTCATCACGGGTCAAGTATTGGTGTCGTTAGTCGGCATTTTTTAACTCTCTTTTATTTCACATTTTATAATTATTTTTTAACGTCCCAATTTTTTTTTAAAACATAATTCATTCATAAGAGATATTCATAATCATTGATATCGTAATTATACATCAAGTTGTTCATTGAATAAACATCCATAATTCATTAAGTTACAATCATCCTCATTGTCTGTGATTAAAACTGTTACTGTTGAAAACTATGTTACAAGATTGCGGAAGCTTGGGATTTGAGCTATCATCGCTGCACTGGAGCCCCGCCATGGTCGTTACCTAAAAAGATATGAAACCACAACTGTAAGCCAAAGGCTTAGCGAGTATACTACTTACAACCAAAATAGTTCACATACTACTCAACTTGTACCCACCACCGTAGTAAGTGGTCTCGTCATACCCGTCACTAGGACGGTCTCCTCTCACCCGTTGTTGTCACAACGGTCTAACATACCCGGCACCGGAGTGCTGGTCTCATACCGACACCGAAGTGTACGGTCTAACATACCCGACACCGAAGTGTACGGTCTAACATACCCGTCACCGGAGCGAACGGTCTAAACATACCCGACACCGAAGTGTACGGTCTAAACATACCCGACACCAAAGTGTACGATCTAAGCATACCCGTTACCGAAGTAAACGGTCTAAGTACAATCAGCTATAACTCGTATATTCATACATATCTGTTATTCTCATACATACATAGCATCTGCAATCTATTCAAGTTATAAGTGAGAATACTCACCTGTCAGCTGTCTTAGCTACTTGATTCTTACTGAAAGACTCTCCTTGTTTTACTCTGTCACTGACTGCTACCTGACCAAGTCTAAGCATTGGTTAACACTGGTTTAACTGTTACTTATTAAAAGTCACATGCCACGCATGCATGGCCTGAAAGTCGCATGGAGTAGTACTAAAGTCACATGAACTAGCATACAACACATGAAAGTCGCATGGATCACTATGCATCATGTGAAAGTCGCATGAACTGGCATTTAGCCATGTGAAAGTCGCATGGCATAACATCTTAAGAACTGAAAGTCGCATGGATCCACAAACTAAGACTGAAAATCGCATGGCACATACACATGCCAACTGAAAGTCGCATGAACTCACATACTGGGACTAAAAGTCGCATGGCACATACACAGGCCAACTGAAAGTCGCATGGTGCTTACTCATATAATACTGAAAGTCGCATGGACTACTATTCACCTCATGAAAGTCGCATGGAATCATACTTAACACATAAAAGTCACATGGAGCATTTTCAAAGTCGCATAAACTAGCACTTATCACATGAAAGTCGCATGGCGTAACATTCAAAGCCTGAAAGTCGCATGAACTCACATACAACACATGAAAGTCGCATGAAACACTATTCATCATATAAAAGTCGCATGAACTGATAATGGATACATGAAAGTCGCATGAAACACATACAGCCCAACTGAAAGTCGCATGGCAAAAACCCATTTCTTCACTGTAAGTTCATCTTTTGCAAAAACCCAGACTCCATAGCCATAATCAAGCTTTCTAAAAACTCAATCAATTCAACTCAAACTTGTTGCAAAACATTTCTCCACTTATATAAAACCTTCCTTTAAACTTAGAATCATTTTATATCAACATTCAAGGTGTTCTTGGTAAGCTATTTTTCCTGGGTTTTACTTAAACCCTCTAAACCCAAAAACCCCAGACTATAATCATTCAACCAATCATTCAACATAGCAAGAAGGATGTCTACATGATTCTAAAGGACAGAGAACATTACCTGATGTTTTTTTTCTTTTCTAAAAATCTCAAGTTTTCAACAATGGAAGCCTTCTTCTTCTTCTTTCTCGTGTCTTCCTAATGGCACCTACACACACAAAACCTTTGAATGAATGAAACAGTGATTTGAGGGTTTGTGTGGAAGGCTGTGCCCTAAATCCCTATTTATACTCATTTCCAACCTCTTGTGGGCCTAGGCCCAACTTAAGATTCCAAGTCCAAATACAACCAAAATTCTTATTGGGTTATATCATATGTAAGCCCAATCTTACTTAATAAGTTTCTATCCACAACATACACACATATATATATATATATAAGACATAAGTCCATCACTTAAATAATTCCCAATCATCATGTGCATAAATCACCAATAATATTCAATAAAATATTCTTGTACATTTTAAAAATGTGGGTATTACAACTCTCCCCCACTTAAACACGATTTCGTCCTCGAAATCCTTATTCGAATAATGCCGGATAGTTTCTCTTCATCTCGTCTTCGGACTCCCAGGTCCATTCTGATCCTTTTCGGTGCTCTCACTGCACCTTAACCATCCTTACTTGTTTGTTGCGTAGCTGTTTGACTCTTCTTTCGATGATCGTTACTGGTTTCTCCACATAATTCAACTTTTCATCCACGGTGATGTCTTCCAAAGGCACAAATGCCGACTCATCGGCTAAACATTTCCTCAAATGCGAAACATGAAAGGTGTTGTGTATTTTCGATAACTCCTCTGGTAGCTCTAAACGATAGGCAACCTTGCCAACTCTCGCAATGACCCTAAACGGTCCTATGAATTTAGGATTCAACTTCCCGCGCTTTCTGAAACAAATCACCCCCTTCCACGGGGATACCTTGAGTAACACATGGTCACCCACTTTAAATTCTAATAACGATCTTCACTTATCTGCATAGCTTTTCTGCCGGCTCTAAGCCGCTTTCAATCGTTCGTGAACTTGTTGCACGTACTCTGACGTTTTCTGAACTATCTCGGTGTTACCAAGCTCTTTCTGTCCCACTTCCCCCCAACAGATCGGAGTTCTACACTTTCTTCCATACAGCATCTCATAAGGCGGCATCCCGATGCTGGCGTGATAACTATTGTTGTAAGAGAATTCTGCGAGAGGTAAGTACAAATCCCAACTTCCCCCGAAGTCGATTACGCAAGCTCTTAACATATCTTCCAAGGTCTGTATTGTTCTCTCGCTCTGCCCATCGGTCTGCGGGTGGTATGCTGTGCTGAGATTTATCATCGTGCCCAGATCCTCGTGAAAGTTGTTCCAAAACCTGGATGTGAACCGCACATCCCGGTCCGAAATGATCGAAACTGGCACCCCGTGCCTCGAGATTATCTTCTTCACGTAAATATCTGCCAATCTCTCTGCCGAGCTAGCTTCTCGGATAGGTATGAAATGCGCACTCTTGGTCAATCTATCCACTACAACCCAAATGGCGTCAAAATTTCTTGGTGTCTTAGGCAGCTTGGTTATTAAATCCATGGTTACGTGCTCCCATTTCCACACCGGTATCTCTAACGGTTGCAACTTACCGTGTGGCCTTTGATGCTCTGCTTTTACTCAAAGGCACGTCAAACACTTTTCTACGTAACTTTCCACGTCTCTCTTCATCCCTGGCCACCAATAATCCATTTTTAAGTCGCGGTACATCTTAGTTGCCCCCGAGTGTATAGAAAATTTCGATTTGTGAGCTCCATCTAAGATAACACTTCGAATCTCCGTAGCTTTTGGTACCCAGATTCTTCCGTAACGGGTCTACAAATCCCCGACTGTCCTTGGCCATGGAGGCCAACTGACCCTTAATCCGTTCCACCTTCTGGTTTTCCTCCTTTGCTGCCTCAACCTGGGCGTCAAAATCATCTCGAATAGTGAGGTTGTAACCGTCATTCTTAGACATCTAACACTGAACTGCAACTGGCTCGTCTTACGACTCAACGCGTCCGCCACCACGTTGGTCTTCCCTGGGTGGTACAAGATTTCACAGTCATAATCCTTGACGAGGTCTAGCCACCTCCGCTGTCGCATGTTCAAATTCTTCTGGTCGGCGAAATACTTCAAGCTTTTGTGATCTGTGTAGATGGTGCATCTAACCCCGTATAAGTAGTGTCGCCAAATCTTGAGCGCGAACACAACTGCTGCCAACTCCAGGTCCTGAGTTGGATAATTACACTCGTGATGTTTTAGTTGTCTTGAAGCATAAGCGATAATCTTCCCCCTCTACATAAGAACACACCCGAGCCCCACATGAGAGGCATCAAAATACACCACTAAATCCTCCATTCCTTCGGGTAAGGTCAATATCGGAGCTTCGCATAATTTGCTCTGAAGGGTCTCGAATGCTTTCTGCTAATCGGCTCCCTAACTAAAAGGGGTATTCTTCTTCGTCAGTTTAGTCAGTGGCACTGCCAGCTTCGAGAAATCTTTGATGAATCATCTGTAGTAACCGGCTAAACCCAAGAAGCTTCGGATCTCTGTCGGACTCTTCGGCGTTTCCCATCTCATTACGGCCTCTATCTTGGCCGGGTCCACCTTGATTCCTTCGCGGTTTACCAGGTGCCCGAGGAATTGCACCTCCGTTAGCCAAAATTCGCACTTTGAAACTTCGCGTACAACTTTTCCCTTCTCAACGTTTCTAGCACCTCTCGGAGGTGTTTCTCATGTTCCGCCTCGGTTTTGGAGTAGACTAGGATGTCATCGATGAACACAATCACCGACTTATCAAGCATCGGTCGGCAAACCCGATTCATTAGATCCATGAAAGCTGTGGGCGCGTTGGTGAGGCCGAATGGCATCACCACGAACTCGAAGTGCCCGTATCTAGTTCGAAATGATGTCTTTGCTATATCTTCTTCTCGGACCTTGACCTGATGATAACCCGACCGCAAATCTATCTTTGAAAAGCAGGACACACCTTGCAGCTGATCAAACAGGTCGTCTATTCGAGGTAGTGGATACCTATTCTTCACTGTTACCTTGTTGAGCTCTCGGTAATCAATGCACATTCTGAAGGTTCCGTCCTTTTTCTTTACAAACAGAATCGGGGCTCCCCAAGGTGAGCTACTAGGTCGGATGAAACCCTTGTCAAGCAATTCTTGCAGTTGCATCATTAACTCCTGCATCTCCGGCCGTGCTAAACGGTACGGCGCTTTCGCGATAGGCGCTGCTCCTTGTACCAAATCGATACGGAATTATACTTGTCGGTCCAGCGGTATCCCTGGCAGATCCTCTGGGAATACCTCGGGGTATTCACATACCACTGGTACGTCGGATACCTCCAACTGTTTCTTTTCCTTCCTTGAGTCGATGACGTGTGCGATAAACGCAGCTCACCCCTTACGTAAATACTTTGCAGCTTTTGTTACGGTGCAGCATACTGTCGTTCCTTTCTGTTTCTGGCCATAGATGGAGATCTCTCCCCCACTCGGATTCTGGATCCGTATGATGCCCTGCTTGCAAAAGATATTGGCCTGGTGACGCCCCAGCCAGTCCATTCCCACAATCACTTGGAATTACCTAATCGGAGTCGGTAGTAAGTCTATAGGAAACTTTACATCGTCTATTACTATTACATTGTTCCGATAGATGGTAGTTACAATCAAGGCCTTATCATCGGCTATTTCTACTTCTAGTGGCATTTCTAGCTTAACTGGTTCTACAATAAAACTTTTACAAAACGACAAAGATACAAAGGACTTGCTAGCCCCGGAATCAAAAAGTACAAGTTAACGATGAAAGTACCCGCTATCACATCTGGTTCTTTCTTGGCTTCTTCCACTGTCATCTGGAAAGCGCGACCCCTTGGCTTAGGCGCTTCAGGCCTCTTCCCTTTCTCCCCCTCGGTGGTTCTGAGTGGCGGCTGCCAGGTGGTCTTTCCACTGCTCCCAGTCGACTCGGGACACTCTTCCATCCGGTGTCCCGGCTTATTGCACTTAAAGCACACATTGAGGTGGGCCTTGCAATCCTTCCCATGGTGCCCACCTCTCCCACATCTGT
Organism: Dittrichia graveolens; assembly: GCA_038502395.1. Classification (NCBI taxonomy): domain Eukaryota; kingdom Viridiplantae; phylum Streptophyta; class Magnoliopsida; order Asterales; family Asteraceae; genus Dittrichia; species Dittrichia graveolens. The sequence goes on along the minus strand of JARJIL010000001.1, from coordinate 80,968,283 downwards.
AGCACGTATCCACACCCTGTCAACAATTTCCAACATGTGTTTTCCCGCATCGTCCACACCTGGACCCTACATTCGGTTTCTTAGCCGGTTGTTTCCCCTGATGGCTGCCGAGAGCGGCCCGCTCTGCGGTACGTTTCTTGTTCCTCTCTGTCAAGTACAATTCTCTCCTACGGGCTCCTTCAATTAGCTGCTCGAGGGTGGAATACTGACCATTGGCCACAAACTCGCGCATATCCTCCCTCAGCATCTGGGTGTACCTGTGCATCTGTAACCCCTCATTACTGGCATAAGCTGGACAATAGAGCAGTTTCTCCTTGGATACTGCTGTAATCTGGTTGACCGTCTCCGTGATCTGCTCTAACTTCATGAACTCATCCATGACCCTCTCTACTTCCACCTTCGGTGCATACTCACCATAAAACAATTCAGTAAACTCTTCCCATTTCATCCTGGCGATTGACTCACCCTTCATCTTACGCAACAAGTTCCACCAGTCTTTGGAGGCTCCCCTCAAGAAATTGGATGCGAACCAAACCTTCGCATCATCGGCACATTTGCAGGTGAAGAACGCCCCCTCCACCGCTGCGATCCATATGGTACTAAGCACTGGGTCTGGCAGACCCTCAAAAGTCGGCGGCTGACATGCCGAGAAGTCCCGGAAGGTACCTCCTGAAGTTACCTGGTTAGCTGCTGGTGTCACTAGCTGAGTGGTTGCCGCGGTCAAACTTGCTTCCTTCGCGGCCCACAGAGCACCCAGCTTCTGGTCTATCATGGTGCTCATATCCTGTTTCAGGTCCTCTACCACCTTAGGTAGAAGTTCTTTCAAGGTATTGTCACCGCTGTGGTTACCAACTCAGTCATATCTGCTTCCCCGAACTCTTCACTTTCAGGTTCGTTCGGTACTGCATTCTCAGGAGCCACGTTCTCAGGAAGTGGCTGGTTAACAACTGGTTGCATGTGGGGGTCACTCTCCCCGGTCACACTAGCGTTTTCCCCGTCTGGCGGGTTTTCGAAAACTCTTTCTGCTGGGATAACTCTTCGGTTTCTCGTGTTCACCATACTGGATGTATAGACAGTGCACTAATAAATAGGCGGCATTGCCATACAGTCCTCACTACTATCAAAGCATATATCAAGTATCGCATGTCAAAACTTAGCTAGCAGGCAGCCCTAGTCTTTCTAAGGCACCCTAGCTACAGACATCTTACCTCTACAAGTATCCCTCACCGGATTCACAAGATTCTCTTGGATGCTGGTAGGTTCCCGCGAGTATCGTGTGCAACTAATAATATGGGCCCTATTATTACCAACACACTATACGTACTGGATCCTAGCATTACCCTTGAAAATCCCGATTCACTGGCTTGGGCCATGTATCATCACCTACTACAGTATCTGGTTCTTACGCATAGTAATCATGTAAAAGGTCTCACTAACCTCTTGCTACCCTTCTAGGGCAGCCTACTGTCAGAAATCATATACAAACTAGCATATAATACAATACTGTAAATAACTTGTACCTCGCACGTGACCACTCGGACTAGCTCCAGCTGATAGCTCATTGAAAACTTTTATCATTTGCAAGTTATGAACTTCGTTTGAAAATTCTTTAAGAACCAACGTTTAAGTCTAAACATGCCGAAACGCATCTAGATCCCTCAAACCTAGGCTCTGATACCAAGTTGTAACGTCCAAAAAATTCTTTTTTTTTAAACATAATTCATTCATAAGAGATATTCATAATCATTGATATCGTAATTATACATCAAGTTGTTCACTGAATAAACATCCATAATTCATTAAGTTACAATCATCCTCATTGTCTGTGATTAAAACTGTTACTGTTGAAAACTATGTTAAAAGATTGCGGAAGCATGGGATTTGAGCTATCATCGCTGCGCTGGAGCCCCGCCATGATCGTTACCTGAAAAGATATGAAACAACAACTATAAGCCAAAGGCTTAGCGAGTATACTACTTACAACCAAAATAGTTCACATACTACACAACTCGTACCCACCACCGTAGTAAGTGGTCTCGTCATACCCGTCACTAGGACGGTCTCGTCTCACCCGTTGTCATCACAACGGTCTAACATACCCGGCACCGGAGTGCTGGTCTCATACCGACACCGAAGTGTACGGTCTAACATACCCGACACCGAAGTGTACGGTCTAACATACCCGTCACCGGAGGGAACGGTCTAACATACCCGTCACCGGAGCGAACGGTCTAAACATACCCGACACCGAAGTGTACGGTCTAAACATACCCGACACCGAAGTGTACGGACTAAGCATACCCGTTACCAAAGTAAACGGTCTAAGTACAATCAGCTATAACTCGTATATTCATACATATCTGTTATTCTCATACATACATAGCATCTGGAATCTATTCAAGTTATAAGTGAGAATACTCACCTGTTAGTTGTCTTAGCTACTTGATTCTTACTGAAAGACTCTCCTTGTTTTACTCTGTCACTGACTGCTACCTGACCAAGTCTAAGCATTGGTTAACACTAGTTTAACTGTTACTTATTAAAAGTCACATGCCACGCATGCATGGCCTGAAAGTCGCATGGAGTAGTACTAAAGTCGCATGAACTAGCATACAGCACATGAAAGTCGCATGGATCACTATTCATCATGTGAAAGTCGCATGAACTGGCATTTAGCCATGTGAAAGTCGCATGGCATAACATCTTAAGAACTGAAAGTCGCATGGATCCACAAACTAGGACTGAAAGTCGCATGGCACATACACAGGCCAACTTAAAGTCGCATGAACTCACATACTGGGACTGAAAGTCGCATGGCACATACACAGGCCAACTGAAAGTCACATGGTGCTTACTCATATACTACTAAAAGTCGCATGGACTACTATTCACCTCATGAAAGTCGCATGGAATCATACTTAACACATAAAAGTCACATGGAGCATTTTCAAAGTCGCATGAACTAGCACTTATCACATGAAAGTCGCATGGCATAACATACAAAGCCTGAAACTCGCATGAACTCACATAAAACACATGAAAGTCGCATGAAACACTATTCATCATATAAAAGTCGCCTGAACTGATAATGGATACATGAAAGTCGCATGAAACACATACAACCCAACTGAAAGTCGCATGGCACATCCTAGGCTCATGCGACTGTCGCATGGCACCCCCAGGTGTCCATGTGACTGTCGCATGGCTCACCTTCTTCACTGTAAGTTCATCTTTTGCAAAAACCCAGACTCCATAGCCATAATCAAGCTTTCTAAAAACTCAATCAATTCAACTCAAACTTGTTGCAAAACATTTCTCCACTTATATAAAACTTTCCTTTAAACTTAGAATCATTTTATATCAACATTCAAGGTGTTCTTGGTAAGCTATTTTTCCAGGGTTTTACTTAAACCCTCTAAACCCAAAAACCCCAGACTATAATCATTCAACATAGCAAGAAGGATGTCTACATGATTCTAAAGGACAGAGAACATTACCTGATGTTTTTTTTCTTTGCTAAAAATCTCAAGTTTCCAACAATGGAAGCCTTCTTCTTCTTCTTTCTCGTGTCTTCCTAATGACACCCACACACACAAAACCTTTGAATGAATGAAACAGTGATTTGAGGGTTTGTGTGGGAGGCTGTGCCCTAAATCCTTATTTATACTAATTTCCAACCTCTTGTGGGCCTAGGCCCAACTTAAGATTCCAAGTCCAAATACAACCAAAATTCTTATTGGGTTACAATATATGTAAGCCCAATCTTACTTAATAAGTTTCTATCCACAACATACATATATATATATATATATATATATAAGATATAAGTCCATCACTTAAATAATTCCCAATCATAATGTGCATAAATCACCAATAATATTCAATAAAATATTCTTGTATATTTTAAAAATGTGGGTATTACAGATTCAATCTTAGATTATAATCAAAAATTGATATATTTGTATGAAAAATAGCATTTATGACTTTTTAACTATTGGTCTCACTTTCTCTCTCTTCTCTAATTTATTTAAAATTAATTATCTTACAAACCATTAATCGTTAGACGAAACGAATTATACTGTTGCGATCCTCGTGTTCCCCTCTTTTATTAGAGAGATCACTTGATATACTTTCGACAAAAAAAAATTTTCTCATTTTGTTAGATTGGATTTAAATTTTATTTAAGTATAATCATATGTGATTCACAAAGGTGTGATCAATATAGTCTTTATAAAATTATAGTTTGTTGTTTGATAATCCGGCGAAGTTCTATGGTTTAGTAACAAAAAAATCAACAATTGAAAGTGATTCTAAGTTATTAGTTGTTTAATAACACATGTGATTATCTATCTCTTATACATGCACATAATTACAGATGATTTGATTAAATGTAGCATTTTTATGTCACATATTTGACGGAATCAATCACATGTGATTGCGTATTCAATTACATGCGATTGCGTATTCAATCACATGTGATTTTGTACAGAATCACATGTGATTGAATACCAAAAACATAAGATTTGGTATTCAATCACATATGATTGCATATTTAATCACATGTGATTTTGAACAGAATCACAGGAGAGTTTGTATAGATTCACCTGTGATTGAATACCAAAAAAATGAGATTTGGTATTCAATCATATATGATTGCATAGGGGATTATTCAAACGAGAACAATTCTTATTACGAGAACCAATATAGAAGACATCAAATTCGAAGGAGAACACATCTGGACCTTTGATAAAGGAGATATGGTGTTGCTAGTACACAATATATGCATTCATAGGTAAACAATGCAATTGGATTGAGTGAAATTGAATATGTACATACATGTATAAACGGTTTTAAGCAAACGTTGATTTTTTAAGCAAACATTCAAAATTAATAAACGTTAATGATATACAATTTAAGAAGATAAAAAATTTAGTAAAACAACACATGTAATATTGTTATGAATTACATGTGATTATACATTAATAAAATTTAAGTTCAACATAACAAAATAAAAAAAAAAGTTTGTCAAAAGTATATCAAGTAACCTCTCTAATAAAAGAGGGGAACACGAGGATCGCAACGGTATAATTGGTTTCGTCTAACGATTACCGGTTTGTGAGATAATTAATTTTAAATAAATTAATTGAAGAGAAAGTGGGGACCAATATGCAAAAAGTCAGAATTGTCCTTCCTTAAATCAATTTTAATTATTATATAAGATTAAATTTAGACCATTGATCTTGAGATCTAATGGCTAAAAATTATCACTCAGGACTATGCTTTTATTAAGGACTATATTGAACAAAACTCTAAAATATATATATATATATATATATATATATATATTACATTATTATAAAGTGTAATTATGTTTTAGATGCAAATTTTAGAACAGTGTTACGAGAATCGTCTTTTTTTTTTAGTTAAAAGTATTATATGGTTTTGGTGTACAATAATATGAAAAGTAAAACGTAAATCAATTTGAACTTGAAACACATAGCTTACGTACTGAAATTCTAAGTGTTATTCTGCACTTTATTTTACTTATGATTATGTTTGAATGTTAATTTTTATATATTTATCGTCTCAAAACTCCCAACATACGGGTAAAAAAACACCAAGTACTTATCATTAACCAATGTTTTAAAAACCAGTTTTCTAGTTGACCCGGTCTTCTTACCGAGTCACGAGTTAACCCGGTTTTTAGATTTTTCAAATTTATATTTATGTGTGTGTATAGATACATATAAACAAACAAAAGTAAAGAACATATTGTCTACAAAACAAAAAAAAGCATAAATCTAAAATATCATCAATCCAAACACATTAATCAAGTTCAATATAACATACAATACATCAATCCAAACACATTAATCAAGTTCAATATAACATACAATACAAACACACACACAAAAATGCAAACATCAAACAATTTTCATAGGTTCACAATGAACCCAAATTAAAGATTTTGAGACATTGAAAAGTGAGTTAGAGATTTAGGGCTAAAAAAATTTCTTTAAAAAAAAACATACTAAACCGGGTCAACATAGACCGGTTCAACCATTAACCCGGTCGGATCACTCCGTCCTATAAATTGCCAAAAACCCGCTCTACGTTGACCCGGTCTAGCTAGTCACCGGGTCTTAAAACATTGTCATTAACTGATATTATCTATACTACTATATAAAACATTTAACATTCTCTCTCCTTTTGAATTTTAAGAGTTCTTAAAATAGTTGATATAAATAAAAAAAATTTCTAAAAGACAAATATATTATTATAGGAAATTTTTTCGTGACATTGAATCACACGAATAAAATATCATTACATTCTTAAAGTGACGTATTATAAAACGATAACTATTACCACCGCAGCATTGTACGGGTACGATACTAGTACAATTAATTGGGATAAGCATAAATTTGTTAATTAATTAGAAGGGTTCCTAGACTAAAGAAAAAAAATCTATTAGGATATATTATTTTTTTAATAATATAATAATGATGACAATTAATATAATAATAGTTTCTATAAAAATATTAAAAGAGTCATATATATGATCGTAATCAAGGAAGTTGTTACACGACAATCAAGCCTATATATATTCCTTCTTTGTTAGTTTCTTTTTGTATATTCGTGGATCGAGCTGATCATCACCTCCACGTACACCACAACCAAAACCTCAGCTCCCACCAACATATCATCAATTTGTTTACATAGAAAGCCTGATCGATCGACATATATTACGCTAAATCTTCTAATATGGATGAAAAAAAGGTAAAAGAAGATGGAAAGATTAACATATATTCTTGTGCTTGTGCTGTTGTTGCTTCTATGATCTCCATCATCTTTGGTTATGGTACGTACTCAGCTCGATATATATGATCTTCTCTCTCTCTCTCTCTCTCTCTCTCTCTGGGTTTTTCTCCTTTAACGTAGGTGTACGTTGTTATTGATCTCTTATTATTAATTTGTTGGCGTAGAGACTGGTGTTATGAGTGGAGCAATGATCTTCATTAAAGAAGATCTTAAAATCAACGATGTTCAAGTCCAAGTCCTTGCTGGAATTATCAACTTCTTCGCCCTAGTCGGTGCTCTGACCGCCGGTAGAACTTCCGACTACATAGGTCGCCGGTACACCATATGCTTGGCCTCCGTCATCTTCCTTTCGGGATCCTTATTAATGGGATTTGCCCCATCTTATGCCGTTCTCTTGACTGGACGATGTGTGGCTGGGATTGGAGTAGGGTTTGCTCTTGTGATTGCTCCGGTTTACTCAGCCGAGATTTCCGCTACCGCCACCCGTGGAATCCTAGCTTCTTTACCCGAACTTGGCATTAGTCTAGGTATTTTGTTAGGTTATATCTCGAATTATGCATTTTCGGGCCTACCCCTCCACATTTGTTGGAGGGTAATGTTTATAATCGCGGTTATTCCTTCTTTAGGATTAGCTATTGGTATTCTTGCAATGCCAGAATCCCCAAGATGGCTTGTCATGCAAGGCCGTCTTAGGGATGCTAAGCATGTTTTATTTAAAGTGTCAAACATGGAAGAAGAAGCTATATCCCGACTACAGGACATCAAAAAAGTAGTTGGGATAGACGCTAACTGTAATGATGATTATGTGACGCTTAAACAAAATACACGTGGCCAAGGTGTATGGAAAGAATTACTTCTAAGACCAACCCCACCAGTCCGTTGGATGCTACTAGCCGCCATTGGGATTCATTTCTTCGAGCATGCAACTGGGATCGAAGCAGTGGTCTTGTATAGCCCACGGATTTTTAAGAAAGCCGGGGTTACAAACAGGAACAAGCTCTTGTTAGCTACTATAGGAGTCGGGGTCACAAAATTTGTATTCATATTCGCTTCGACTTTCTTTATCGATAAAGCCGGAAGGCGAAAACTTCTATTAACAAGTGTTGGAGGGATGATAGTGGCTCTACTAGGGTTAGGGTTTGCTTTGACCATAGTGCACCAGTCCCATGACCAAAAGGTAGTTTGGGCACTATGGTTAAGTATAGCTACATGTTATGTATATGTAATGTTTTTTTCATTAGGTCTTGCACCAGTAACATGGGTTTATAGTTCAGAGATATTCCCCCTGAAGTTAAGGGCACAAGGGGCAAGTATTGGGGTGGCTGTAAACAGGGCTACTAATGCAACAGTGTCAATGACATTTTTGTCCCTGATAAATGCAATCACTATTGGAGGGGCATTCTTCATGTTTGCTGGTTTGTCTGTTTTGGCTTGGATCTTCTTCTTCTTTTTCTTGCCCGAGACCAAAGGGAGGTCACTTGAAGAGATGGAACAAGTATTCACAAGGGGCAACAGATCAAGATTTGCAGATATTGAGTTGAAAACTGAAAAGAGTAGTGTTCAAGTGGCACCATAATTAAGCCAAGGACAGAATTGTAATTTCATTGTAATTTATAATATATATCCTCTATATATATATCTGTCATATTAATTTGTCCTTTTTGATATTAATATATAGGTCCAAGTGCATCAGCAAGTTGGAATTTTGGAATCTATTATTGTAAGGCTGGCTTGTCGATACTTGAATTATACCAACGACTTAGGGGGTTTGGGATTGCGATTTGAAAATAAATTATGCGTTTTGAATAATTAGATAATTAACTGTAAGAGAACGTGTGTTTGGATTTGATTATGTTGCTTCATATCGCAATAATCAGATAATCAGTTTTTTAAGTACTTAGCAAAGTAGATTAATTGATTTTTAAATGGTAAAATCACAATAATTAAATAATCAGTTTGAAAAAGCAACTCAAAAGTAGATTCTTAAAACTGCGTTTTGTAGTCTTCAAAACGCAAATAATTGATTTTTAAAAACACAACTCCAAACACTTTAAACTAATTATCTGCGATTTCAAATCACAATAATTAAATAATCAGTTTTTAAACGCAATCCCAAACATCATCTGGTTTATGTATGAATAAATCTAGTCATTGCGTCGATCTCAAAGAAGTCCAATAATTATCTTTTTCTTTGTCACAATGCGACAACTATAACTAGCTACCTATATATGTTATTATATAATAATTCTTTTTTTATTACTAATATATATATATATATATATATATATATATATATATATATATATATTGTCGCAAGAAATTAATTATATTTGTTTCTATCTACGTGTTTTTTATTTTCCTTTTGTTGTTATTAGAGAGATATTTAAATACGTACATGAGCAATTTCATCTCTATCTTTACAAAAGTCGGATATTAAATGTGTTCAAAACTTGTTTTAAAAGCACTATACCTTATCAAAATCCTTATGTATTAAATAATGATATCTTGAATATGCGAATATTTAATATCTAACTTTTATAAGGATATATATGAAATTGTTTATTTGTCCCGACAAAAAACCTTTTTATCTGTTTTCTCTATCCATTCACATAGTAGGAGGTTCAAAAGTCTTGTTTCCCAATATGTATTGAAGACATTTTGTTTTGTATAATCATCAATTTTCCCATTAATAGTAATTGATTGAGCAATCACAAATTAAACAAATTGAAAAATAAGATATCATTCTTTTACATTCTCATTTATTTCGCGTTTTATAATTATTTAATATCTTTTTATTAAAATTTAATATTTATTATTTTTTTAAATCATTTCATATATCATATGAGCATCTAATCTAATTTAGTAATAAACAACATATAAACATGTTTTCTATGTTTCTTTGAAAAGGAAAATTTGTCCTCTTTTATCTAAACGCGTTTTCTAATTTTTTTGTCATTTACTAAAATCATAGAAAATAAAAGGCTAGAAAACTTTTAGACAACTAAACGTACATTTTAATAATACTTCCTAAGTCCTACTTGAAACAAAACTAATGGAAGTAAAGTGAATATGCGCCCGTTTGACGTTAAAAAATAATATAAATATGTGACAAAGTTCGATTTGGTTTACTTTAATAAAACTAGTACATGCATGTATGGCCTTTCTTCCATTGAATTAGACCTATATATATATATATATATATATATATATATATATATATATATATATATATATAGGGTAATGATTCAATAAAAATAATCTTAAAATATATAACGGTAAAAACATTGTATTTTGTCTATAAAAACACTGTATCAAGCTTAAAATACCGCTACATCTTCTTAAAACTACTACATATTGGATGAATAGTCAATTATTACTCATTTAATACACCATTGCATCTTGTTTAAAGATACTACATCCGACTTAAAATTACATCTAAAACCTAACACATTTGACTACAATTCCAAAAATAAACCCATTGTAAATTCAAGAAATAATTCATATTTGCTGAAAATTAAGTATATCGAACAGCAATGTTTGACTTTTATTTCACTCAAAACAAGAAATTTAATTCTCCATCGTGAAATTGAGTTCTATTTGAAACTATTCGCAATTTGCTTTACGTTCTCATATGATCCCTTCTCTGTATATATATAATTCATTGAAAAGGTAACTTAATAAAAGCACTAACATATATAGATATAATATATATATATATTTGGGAGGGTTCAAACGAGAACTGTTTTTCGTACGAGAACTGCGAAAACCAATCTTGACCGTTTATTTTGGATAATAGAATTCATTGATGAAGAATGTGGGGGGATTGAGTGTGACAGGGTGCATGTAAGGAATTCATGGGTAGACAATCCAATTATAGGAGAGAGAATTTGATGGTTAAGATTGGTTCTCCTATGAAAAACAATTCTCGTTTGAACTTTTGCCTATATATATATATATATATATATATATATATATATATATATATATATATATATATATATATATATATATTAATGTGACATGCCGACATCTAAAATACTTTGTACATATATACTTTGTCTTTATTTTATCACTTCATATGTATTATTTTTCCTTCTAAATTTCTAATTAATTTATGGATCTTAAGAATGGGCGTCCGTGAGTTGTTATCACTAATTATAGTAAATTTAGAAAAGTAAAAGATGAGAAACGAACATTGGATCAGTCAAATAAGATGAACATTGGATCTGTCCACAGAAAAACTCAAATTTAACTAAACCCACACATACCCCTACAATTAAGGGCAGCCCTTGGACACAATGTCATTTAACCTACACTCACACACCCTCATCCTTCTCATCACAAACCACTTTTAACACCTTCAACAACATCCCAAAGATATATACAAATGAGGGTACTTTGCCCGAATCTCGATAGAGAAGATGCCTTGGAGACTGTTCTTGACGTACCAATACCCGAGGACATGTTTACAAGAATGGGAACCACTGTTGCTCTTCGATGGCAAAACATGGCCACATGGATGAAGGCTCAGACCTTGGAAAAATGCTCTTCTCCTGCCATAGCTAACAGCTATAACGAGCTTACTTTTTTGCTTTACATAGTCGGGTCTCCTCTTCTACCCCTTCAGATTCAAGCAGACAGCTCAAACGCGGCCTCCATTCGTAACTCTTCTATCGTAAGCAAATTCCATCTAACACTGCTTACCCAGGGCATATACGAAGATACTTATAAATAGTTGCTGAACAAAGTTTGTGCATGAATATTAATGCATGTTGTGTGTGTTTTAAAGGAATCATCGACGGCGAAATATATAGTGCAGCAATACATGGCGGCGATTGGAGGACAACCTGCTTTAAACTCGGTACAAAGTTTATGTGCGATCGGGGAAGTGAAGATCAGCGCGTCGGACTTCCACCAAGGTGATGAAACAGTGAATGCGCGAAGCAAGGAGGAAACAGGAGGATTTGTTCTTTGGCAAAAGAATCCGAATTTATGGTGCTTAGAGCTACTAGTTTCGGGTTGCAAAGTTATTTCAGGAAGTAATGGCAAGATTTCTTGGAGAGAATCTTCAAACCAACTTAGACCTATGACCAAAGGTCCTCCTCGTCCTCTTCGTCGGTTTCTACAGGTTAGATTTTCTGATCTAAACAAGATTGTTTATAATAGACACAGTTTTGGACCTAACATATTTGGGGAAAGAAATCTTTTTGACCTACATTTTACATAGGGTTTGGACCCAAGGTCTACAGGAGATTTGTTTCTTCAAGCAGTATGCATAGGAGAAAAGGTCATAAACGATGAGGAATGCTTTATACTAAAGCTTGATACGAGCCAATCTGATCTCGAGGCACAAGCAAATCCAAAATATGAGATCATACATCACACAATCTGGGGTTACTTTAGCCAAAGATCGGGTCTACTCATCAAGTTTGAGGACTCAAGATTGCTCACTGTGAATGACGACAATGGGGATGGAATTTTCTGGGAAACCAGCACGGAATCGGTGATCGAGGATTATAGATACGTGGAGGGTGTGAATATCGCGCATAGCGGGAAAACTTCTGTAACGATATTTAGATATGGAGAACAGTCATCAAATCATAAGAGAGAGCTTGAAGAGAAATGGAAGATTGAGGAGGTTCACTTTAATGTCTGGGGATTGAATAATGATTTCTTTATGCCTCCTTCAGAGTTCACAAAAGAAGAAAAAACAGCTTGAGTGCACATGTGATCATTCAAGAGGGGTTATTTTGTAAATAACGGAAAATGGAGGGTGTCTCTAGACTTCTACTATAATTATAAAGACACTTAATTGTGCAGACAAATTATGAGCAAGTCAGGATTGATCAACACAAGGTTAGCCAAATGGCATTGTTTTTTCTTCTGTATTGAAATGAAGAGACCAACTGTTTCATTCCTCTTTGGAAATACAGCACTGGGCGATTGCCCGAATGAAGACTTTATCGCTGCTCAAATTATTTTGTTTACACTTTGGCGATCATAAATAACTCGATTCAGCATAAACTACAGTTGAAATAAAAGATCCAAATACAGAATTAGGTGGAAAATAAGGCCACTGTAAACTTTAGACAAATGCTGTAACTTCATTTCATAAGTGTTCTTTCTATTGGCGATGACAGATTGACAATATAGACGACGTGTTTTGTGTACAACATATGAAAGTGAGCAGGCTTCTCAACACTAACTTTAACTAACTAGGAAATGATGCACACCGTTTAATCGGTAGATTTGACTTGTATAAAAGAATGGGAATTTTCTTCTTGGTTCTGATCATCGGCTTTCTTCAAGTTATAACCTACTTCCACGTGAACTTAATTGTCGTAAACTCTGTAACATGAAAAAAAATGTATCTTTAGTATATCTGAAGTTCAAAAGATATGCAGTGTAGTTAATGAGATCTGTAATGATTATATGTCATCTGAATTAGCAAGCATTCACGTTAAATTATCATTTATTATGGGATATTTATGATTTTATTCCTGCAGGCTAATCTTCTGTTAGCTGCTTTTAAGCAGCTGTGAATACTTGAATCATGAATTAATAGGAATTATGCAAATAGAAATCCTACATATCAATCAAAAGCTAACTAACCTATTAATCAGAAGCTCAAAGGCAACTATTTATAACTTCATAAATCATCAGATTTAGTAAATGCAATTTTAATTATCAGAACCTTAGCAGCTTATATGCATTTTAGTGGATCTTATAGGACCTGGATACAATTTACAAAGAAATTCAAATGTAATCCATATAAAATAGCAACAACAATATTAACAAACAATATGTATTTTAATTTATTACATGAAATTTAGGATTTCCTTCAATATTACAGGCATGACTTGCTGAACTCCTAGAACTCACTGAGATATGCTATATATTTTAATTTATTTCCTCCCAACAGATTGTGTTTCTCTATTGTTTGCTAAAACACATCTAGAGTGTTTCATCAAGATAAGGAGTTTTGATCAAGAATGTAATCAAGTTCTTCAAGTGTTGAAATTGGATCACCTTATGCTACTCATCATAATGTTTCTAGGGATAGAGACAGTACGAACCATTGATTGGGATGGAGGAGGATGAAGATCAACATAATTGACAGACATCTTGGCGATCTCAAAAATTGCAGCTTCTCTTACTTGAGGTGCGTCACTGATTAAATCCTCATACGCAGCTACAAACGCCTCTTGCCAGAATCGAGTTAATTTGATCCAACGACTGTTGGAGTATTCATCCCACATGTGCTCCACAATCTTCTCTCGGTCCTCCATTTCCTGTTCAAAACCAAAAATAATAATAAATCATATCAATTACTTATTGAGCAATAAGAAGCAAACATATAGGGAGGAAATAGTACGGACAAGAACGTCGAGATCGTCATGATTAGGTGAGCCAGCGGCGATGTCATCTGATAAGAGGTTGAGATTGCCGGCAGAAAAGCGGAGAGTGACGGTGCCAGTGAGCATAGACCAGAAAGCGAGGAGAATTATGAGGGTGAGAGCCCAGAACTTGTACCGGCCTCTGCGGAATATACTGGAATCTAGGGTTTCCTTCTTGTTAGAAATCAGCGTTGGTGATTTTATGGGCAGGGGATCATCATCCTTCATTTCTCGTCCGATTAGAGTAGAAATCGACACACCAGTTGGGAAATTGATTCGAATAACTTGTAATTGAGGTGATGAATATAATTGTGTTTCTTGGATTCAGATTATCACACGCAGACACTGTTCTTGGAGATTACAGAGGTAAGTTAGTAGATGCAGGACAGTCGGCATGGAGATTGTTGGATCAAATCTTTATTGTTGCCATGGATCATGGGGATTTGTGTTCGTTTTAGTTTAGTAAGGCTTATTTTTTATTTTTATTTTTTTTTAATAAGCCCGAAAATAAAAACTAACTTATAATTAAGGCTCGTCTCTCCCAAATGTTTCAGGTTAACCTATTTGAGAATGGTTTGAATGTTTGATTTAACTGTTCCTCATGGTGTAAAAAATAAAACGGGACTCTTTCTCCAATTTAATTTTGAATTTTTGAAAAAATGAAAACTTTTTATGTAATATTTATGGGGAAATAATGTGTTGTCCTCACATTAACACTTAAATGAAGGACAATTTACTTAAATGAGTATTTTAATGATTCAGGTCATGTAAGTGTAATAACATCTAAGACATGTGTTGTTAACTAAATATATTATTTATCCAATATTTATTTAAGTGATCTTGAGGTAAACCTATCTCTTTAATAGCGTACATCAATATATGAGTGATAATATTGTCTTCGTTTATATAGTAGCAACGAATGAATAAAGATGAGGCAGTTTTCATATTGGTTGTGGTTGATGGTAACAAAGATTAGTGGTGGTCAACAGTAGCTATGACCTAGTAGCCGGTGACAATTATTAGTCGTATCCATTTTAACTATTCATACAATCCAGTTATGTCATATCTAATGTAATTAGACACCAAAGGTCACATCCCTGTGAGTGATTATAATTCAATCAGTAATGAAACTTTACTCGAAAAGTGAGATTTATAATAGTTATTATAAAGCAAGTTCAAGTTATAACTTACGTGCACGAAAGAAATTGTGTTTATTGACCAATAAGCTAACTAATAAAGATATATATTTTATTAATTAAAGGTGTTTGAAAAAATGATTTAAGTTTAAATCATTTGGAATTTTTGGATAATATTTATTATTATATAAATGCCAATTTTATGTATATATATGAATTTTTCGATAATTTATATATATATATATAGATGAATACATATAATTTCGGATTTTAAATAATAGTAATAAAATAATTGATTTTTTAACCTAGTTAGATAATATATCTTATCTTTTATTTATGGGTTTTGTTTCCTAATCTAATTAGGATTTTTCCTAGTATAAATAAAGGGTTAAGGATTACGATTAAAGGTTTAAGCTTTTAAACCAATAAAAAACACTCTCACTGTGTTTCTCCTCTTAAAGTCGACGGCAACAAGGAAGAAAACCGAAAAGGTTTTCAGTTTTAGTTAAAGTCGACACACACATATACAAACCAAGGTTCGTGTTTGTTTGGAGATTGCTTGTACCGGCTAGAAGGAGCTTGTCTAGCATCATCACGGGTAGACTAAACTTGAGTTTCCAAGGTAAATATTTAATCTTTCTTGTAGTTTAAGTTTATACATTAAAGTTTTGAGATTTAACTTGGATCTTGCTTACGGTTTTAGTTAAAGTCATTGCCTAGTATAATATTTTCTCATTTATAGGTTTATTGATATATTAAGAGAAAATTTATTCTTGTAATTACTTTTTAAACCAAGTTTTAATTTGTAAGTGGAAAACAACGTTAGCAACACTAACAAGCTCTCTTTCCCTTCGATCCTAGAAAAAGAACAATCTTACTTGGACTAATTTCCTTTACTGGAAGCGCAATCTCCAGATTGTGCTCAAGCACGAAAGGAAATGGTATGTCCTAAAGGAACCTCTAGGGGAGGCCTCAACTACTAGCGAGACAGCGGCGGTTAGGAATGCCTACCAAAAGCATTATAGCGACCTGCTTGATGTCAATTGCCTAATACTTGCCACCATGAGTCCAGAGCTGCAAATAAGTCCGATGGACACCGGTGCCTACGACATGATCTGTCAGCTGAGGGACATGTATCATGTGCAAGCCCACACAAAGCATTATGATGTCACTCGGGCACTAAACGCATACAAGATGGCTGAGGGGACCTCGGTGAGTACCCACGTCATGAAAATGAAAGGGCATATCGACCACCTGGAAAGGCTTGAGCTAGCAACGGACATGATTCTCAACTCGTTGTTGGATGCTTATGAACAATTCATAATCAAATACAACATTAATAATATAGATGAATCCATACCCGAGCTGCATTATATTCTCAAGATGGCAGCGTTGAGCATCGGGACCAAGTCGAAGGATGTACTGATGGTGAAAGACGGAGGTGTGAAGTAGAGGAAAGGACACAGTGGAAAAGGCAAAGATAAGGCCAAGGGCAATAACAAGGGCAAGAAGGAAAAACTGAAGAATGCAAAAACGAGAACTGGTGCTTCAACTGTAGTGAAGTCAGGCACAAAGTGTCACAGAGGTGGAAAGACTAGCACCTCACGTATTTTATGACTTGCTTCAATTTTTCACTTTCTACTCAGCATAAGAGAATCCACATGCAGTTTAATAGATATTTTTATTTTGGATATTCGTGGTTTTGAATACCATTTGGATTATTTATGAATTATTTGGTTTTATATCCATATACGTGTGTTTTTTGTATTTAGCTAGTCAAGTATTAATAAGGTTTCAAATCAAGTTTTGACTTATTAAAGATTCTTATAAATCTAATGCTTATAATTATTGTTATATATATATATATATATATATATATATATTAATGCTATTGCTTCACTAAATAATATTTTTCCCATGCGACAACAAATTTTTGTTGTAAGATTAGAAAAGTTTTTCTAAAAGTATCAAAGTAAATTGAATAAAAGTTTTATGAAAACTAATTTGTTATAAATTTGAAACAGTATAAAACACATGAAATAAAAGGAGACGTGTTTTCAAAATAAAACATTTTTTAGTATAAGATAGATTGTAAAGGTATTTATAATCAAGTTTTGATACTTGTGTTTTAGTTCAAAATTTTAAGTATTCTTATAAGTGTATTATACTTGTGAAGTTTAGTAAAACCAAATTCCATAATAGGAATCAAGAATATGCGTATAATCCAGTTTGGTTCCATAAACTCAAAAGTTCTTGAATAAAGTCAGTTTAGGCTTGTTACTTAAAATCGACATTTTGACTAAGAAGTTAAGATATACTAAGTCAATAAGATATTTTAAGTAAAGCTAAGTTTTCATAAAGGTTAATGGGAGCGCTAGACCTACGTTAAACTATTTGTTGAAAAACATATAAATTATTTATTAGTTCTCGTTTTGAAAATAAGTAAATAAGTAACGTAGAAGCTAATAATTCGAACATAGTGATACATTAGCTTGTTGAGTTTTAAGAAAGATATAATTAACGGAAATTTTTGAAAGTTTTCAAATTAGAAAATGTCACAATTATATACTAAAATTCGATGTCATGATCATTAATATAATAGTAACTAGTGTTGGAAATAATAATAATTAAATATTTTTAGAGTCGATATTAGGTGAAGTGTTGTGGTAAAACACTAGAAATGTAATTTTCGAGTTTATGAGTATTGTAAACAAGTTTTATTATTTCGCCTATTATTGAAATAGAAGGTATATTAACATCTACATAGTAACTAAGGATGGGAATATTTATATATTCAGAAACAATAAGTTATTTTCAATATCTTCAAATTTAAGGAATCATATAAAATAAAATTTAGAATTGTTTAAGGTTTGCCAAACAATTTTCTAGCGAAACTAAGAGTGTCATTCTATAAATATACTAGACTTTTGTTATCAGTTTATCAACATTAGTTTTGATATCATAATTGGTGATAGTTACGATTGGAATCCAAGAAAAGTAATTCGAATAAACATCTTGAATTGTAATAATGAAACAGTAATAATTTTGAATTTATTCCAGGGTGGAATATACAGAATACAATATTAGTCTCGTTGTTCTTCACAATTTTGCGTGTTTTAAGCAAAATTCAGGAATAAATTTAATTTGTTCAAAATTTATCCGTGACTACTTATCGTGGTGGGAACCTCGATAGGGTCGTAACGTATTGTAATTTCGGTAAATATTCAAAGGTACTGAATATAGCTACAAGAGTTGTGGAACAAAACTAACAAATATTCGTTAGGGTATTGATTAGCCATAGTGAAAAATACTTCGTGGATTATGCCATAAATATTTATCACATATGTTGTCCTTAAACCTCTGGTATTTGGTTTAGGATAGGGGACATCTGGATACTTAAGGCTTGTTTGGTTTGCGGGATTTCGTAGGATTTGCATTTTAAATACTTTGAAATCCCATGTTTGATTGAAAATAAGAAGGAAGAGATTGGGATTTCAAAATCCTTGGGGGAGGGGTGGTATTTCTAAATCCCTCATATATGGGATTTCAAAATCATGACCTATCTAACCAATAATTCACAGTTCGCCTTTACCACATTAACCAACTCTTCACTCTCGTCGTCGCTACCATAATCGATCACCCCCATAACCGTCACCGGCATCACCATTGTCGGCCACCACCATCATTGTAACCGTTGCCCTTCACCGTCTCCGCATTCTTGTCATCTCTCTTTGTCCATTGTCTCTGTCACTACCCAAACTGGCCACCGCCGTAACCTTCCCCGTCTCCACCACCACCCTTCCCCATCTCCACCACCATCTCCATCATTGTCGCCCTTTGTTGGGGAGATAATCACTTCACCCTAATAATCAACTCTGCCTATCCTAAAACATAGAATTTGATGATAACCAAACCCTACATTCAGTATGACTTAGAAAGAATTCAAACATGTGTTGTTTGAATCAGTTTATGTAAAAATAAGCTAAGTATGGAACCATCAGCTGAGGAAAATAAGCAATCAGCTGAGCATCAGATCCTACTCAAAGTATCAACCAAGGAGCATCAGATGAAGAAAACAAGTAAAGAAGACCATCAGCTGAAGAAAACAGTCTATCAGCTGAGCAAAACTGTTGATCAGCTGAGGAAAATATTCCATCAGCTGAGTGAACAAATTGATCAGCTGAGTGAAGAAATTGATCAGCTGAGTGCCTACTCTATCAGCTGAGTGAACAATTGGATCAGCTGAGGCCCAGAGCATAAGCTAAGTAAGTCTTCCTTTACACAAGTCATCTCCCCTCTTAAACTGATGTATTTGATTGATCAGTTGAGCACTCTTGATCAACTGATCATCCAAATACATGAGCTTATGTCCTCCTAAGCTTACTATTGATCAGCTGAGCATCTATATGATCAGCTGAGCAATATGTGTCAACTGAGACCTAGCAAAAAGTGATCAACTGATATATTTTGTCAACTGAGTAGTGAATATCAGAGTTCCTAGTACAATCTGTTAGCTGAGTCGTGAAAAATGTCAAATCTACTCTATCTTTTCAGATTGTAAGTCATATGTAAAAGGCAGAACATGTGTTGTTCTATTATGCCTTAGATCTTTGTTTGTAAAAGTAAAAATGCACTTTTTGGATCAAGTATGAGACAAAAAGGTTTGACCTTATCCTCTGGAAAAGGATAATGATACCTCAAACAGACGAAGATCTTGAAGATTTGTTCAAATAACTAAGTATGGCTGGCAATCCCATACTTGGTAAAGTCAAATCAATCAGAAGCATGGTGTTGATTAAAGTACAATCATGGAAAGGGAAAGATACTTCTACACGACAGTAGATGTGGACTTTAATATTTTATATTGTAATAGGTTGCACTTTTGCAGAAAAGTACAATTACTTTTATCAAAACATTTGATTAAAGTAACTATACTTTTCACCCACTACCTTTACAATTAAAATATTATATTTCCACATCCTCTTTGTCTCTTACCTTCATGCAACCGGATCCACCAAGACTTCTATATATACTCATGCATGGTGGACATGCAAAGACACAACCCACAATACAACAAAGTGAAGTCTCTACTACACAGAAAGGAAATCTCATCAGTTGAGAAATTCGTAGAGTATAAGCATTGTGTAGAATCAAACTTGTTCATGTGTTGAGCACTCTATATACATTAGGGGTTTTAGAGTTAGCTTGTCTATGTGTTAGACAAATTGATTGCCACCTTTTATTGTACTTAGAATTTCCGCTTCTAGTACATGTAATTCTTGATTCAATATCAATAAGAATTATATAAAAGTATATCAGTGTGTCTTTAATTTTTAAAAGCTAAAGTTTGTATTCAACCCCCCCTTCTACAAACATTTGTTGTTGCATACTCAATCTGGGACTAACAACTGGTATCAGAGCAGGTTAGATAATCAATATCTAGATCTGTTTTGCTTACTCTACAACTGCTTCTACCCCTCTCAATATGGCCTCATCCGCAAACAATATGAATATCTCAAACACTGGGTCCTTAACAAGATGTCCCATGTTTGATGCTGAAAATTTCTCCATGTGGAAAAGTAGAGCACATCTTTTCCTATCCACCCTTGATATCCAAATGCTTGAAATAGTCACTGATGGTCCTTATGTTCCAACATCAGTGTTATCTATTCCATCAGAATCTGAAGGTCAAACCTCTACAACTGAAAGAATCATAACCAAACCCATGCATCTGTGGACAGATGAGGATAAGAGGTTGGTTAGCCTAGATGTTAAGGCTAGATCAGCTCTTGTCTCTGCACTACCCAATGAAATCTATCATCAAGTGCTTAACTGTTCTTCTACAAAAGAGATGTTAGATACACTCACAGTTGCATATGAAGGGACTGAAGAGGTGAAGGAGAACAAGAAGCTCCTTCTCAACAGAGAGTATGAATTCTTCTTTGCTCAGAAAGGTGAGAGTCTTACACAGACATTCACCAGGTTCAACTGCCTAGTTAATGACTTGAAAATGGCAGACATAACCAAGAGCAACTTTGTCTTGGTGAACAAGTTTCTAGACTCCCTTCCTGAAACATGGGATCACTTTGTCACTGTTCTAAGACATAGTGAGAAGATTAAGGGACTGTCTCTGGTTGCTCTCTATGGTAACTTACTCAACCATGAGCAATCAGTCAAACAAAGGAAGTTGTCATCCAAGGAGATGAAGGAGGTTGTGAAAACTGCACCAACTGCCCTTGTATCAAGAGATACAAAGATGAGAAGCTTTCCAGCTATTGATTCTGGTTCTGATGAAGAAGAAGATGGAGAGGAGAGTGCTGGAGAAAGTGACGAGGAGAAGGATTGTGAGTAAAGTAATCTGGAGGAGTTGGTTGAAGGTGTAGCTATGCTGGTTAAGAAGTTCAGACCTTTCAAGAAGGGAAAGGGTGTCAAGAGGTTCAGCAAGAGGTCATCAAAGTTTGTCAAGCCCAAATCCACTTTTGATGCCTCCACAGCAGAGTGTTATAAGTGTGGCAAGATTGGCCACATAGCCAGTGACTGTAAGTCCAAATATAACACTGGTTCTTCATCTGTGCAAAAGCAGGAGGGCAAGATTGATTATGAAGCCAAGTATAAGAAACTCCTTGCTGCTGTCCTTGACAAGAAGAAGAAGAAGAAAGCCCAGGGCCAAGTTCTTGTTGCAGAAGAAGAAGATTGGGCAGAAGAAGATCTCTCCTCGGATGAAGATGAGGTGATCTCTGCTCAGTTTTGCATGATGGCCAACAACAATGATGGTAGTTCCTTTGATGAAGACATGAAAAAGGCTGCTAAAGCTTTTTCAACTACCAACTGGGATCCTTCTTCTATGTATCAGGTTGGAAAATTTATTAACTATGATGATAATGAGAAGAATGATATGTTTGATTACTTGTGTATTGATTTCCAGTCTGCTATTCAAAGAGAGAAGAAGCTAAAACTAGAAGTAGAATCACTAAAGGAAAAGTTAATTCTTAAGGATGAGGAACTTAAGCAGATAACAATATTAAATGATGAACTAGCTAATCAAAAGATACTTAATGAGATCTTAGTAAAAGAAACTAGTGCAGCAACCAAAAAGTTTAATGACCTCCAAAAAGTAGTAAAGTCTTGGTGTGTATATGAAGAAAAGACCACTCGGTGTGTCAAGGAGCAGATACCCAAACAAGTTCAAGCTATTATTGGTGGAAATTACTCTAAGGCTGCTAACTATGTTGATTCTAGTAAGAAGCTTAATATCTTAGGCAAAGCTGACATCTTGCCACAGACCTTTCACAAGACTGTTAAAGGCAAAAGTGTGTTCACAAATAAGTTTGTTAGAAGCAAGAGTTCCCACTCAAAAGAATCAATTATTCCTTCTGTTGAATCATCCTCTAGTAAGATTTCAGAATGTAAAAATACTAATAACACAAAGTCAAAGGATGTGATTAAAGGAAAGGAATCATTAGTTGAGACCTCAGAGACATTATGTTGTCAAACCTTGAAAAAAGATGACTTAATTCTTAGCATTTCACAAACTGAAGAATCATTAGCTAATACTACTCCATCAACTGATAGGTTAGTAGATGATAAATGCTCAGCTGATAACCTGTCAGCTGATCATAGCTCATCTTCTAAACAATCAGTTGATCTAGAAGTAATCAAGTCTCTTTCAATAGAAGAAACTATGAGTAAAAAGAATGATGTTCACATTGTTCCCATTTCTGCCACTCCAAAGATTGGTCAGAAACTTTCCAAAAACAAAGATCAATCTAAGGTGCCTGTAAATAAAGACCTAAGAAATTTACAGGATAAGCTTCATAAGCTGAATGGTCAAGTTAGTCAAATGATGACTGATAAAAAATCTCATAGGCATTCAAACCATGTTATTCAATGCTCCAAGGCCACAAAATCTCAAAAATGTTATAAATGTGGAAGCAAAGAGCATAAGGCATTTGAATGTTCTTTAGAAAGGAATTCAAGACAGCGGACTTGTGATGATAACATAGTCACTCCTCTCATACATAAGAAACCTGAGATGAAGTGGAAAGCTAGGTGCATTCCACAGGGATCCAATAAGTAGTGGATTCCTACTTGTGTCACTAACTTTTCTTTCATTCAAATCTGTGCAGGGTGTTGTTCTTGGTTTCTTGACAGTGGATGTTCAAGAACCATGACAGGTAACAAGGCTTTGCTCAGTAACTACAAGAAAGAGAAAGGTCCAAGGGTGACTTTTGGTGACAACAACCATGGGCAAACTAAAGGCTATGGTGAGCTTCATAATGGGAACCTCAAGCTGTCAAAAGTTTCATATGTCAAAGGGCTGAAATATAATCTCACAAGCATAAGTCAATTGTGTGATGGAGATAATGAAGTCCACTTCACAAAGACAGGAGGCTCTATCATAAATAAAGAAGGTAATACAGTGTTCAGTGCCAAGAAAACCAAGGATGTGTATACACTTGACATGTCCTCTGGTGACCCTTCAAAGGAAACATGTTTATACTCCAAGAATAATGAGGATACAAACTGGATGTGGCACAAGAGGCTTTCCCACCTTAATTTCAAAAACATCAACAAGTTGAGCAAGGGTGAACTAGTGTCAGGACTACCTTCACTGACTTATCTTAAGCCTAAACCTTGCACTGCTTGTGAGAAGGGAAAGCAGCATAAGACATCATTTCCATCCAAGCAGTCCTTCTCAATTACAGAACCTTTCTACATGTTGCACATGGATCTCTTTGGTCCTGTTGCAACTGCTAGTATTGGTGGAAGTAAGTATGCTCTTGTATTGGTTGATGAATTCTCAAGATATACTTGGGTTTTCTTTCTTAAAGCAAAGAGTGAGGCTGCTGAAGAGATTATTTGTTTTATCAAAAAGATGGAAGTGTTGATTGGAAATCTGGTGAGGAGTCTTAAAAGTGATCATGGAACTGAATTCAGAAATCAAACTCTGGAATCTTTCTGTGATGAGAAAGGGATATCTCAAAATTTTTCTGCTCCAAGAACCCCACAACAAAATGGTGTAGCTGGAAGAAGAAATAGAACATTGATTGAAGCTGCCAGAACCATGTTGTGTGAAAGTGGGTTACCCTTTAATTTCTGGGCTGAGGCTGTAAGTTGTGCATGTTTCACACAGAACAGGTCCCTTATTATCAAGAGGCACAACAAAACTCCATATAAAGTGCTCAAGGTAAGGAAGCCAAGCATCAGCTTTCTGCATATCTTTGGTTGTCAATGTTTCATACTCAATCAAAAAGATCAATTGCAGAAGTTTGCTCCTAAAGCTAATGAAGGAGTGTTTGTAGGTTACTCAGTGATTTCTAAAGCATACAGAGTATACAACCTCAGAACCAAAGTCATAGAAGAATCCATCAATGTAAGTTTCAATGAAAATGACTTTGTTGCTTCTTGTTCTTCTAATCATGTTTCAGGTGAAGAATTTAATGATCTTATGCAAACTGGAGAAGTTCCTCCAGAGCAAGTAGATCCCTCTCCACCAGCTGCTCATGATATAGATGAACCTGTTCCTATCCAAGTTTTTAACCATGTACAACCATCCTCATCCAATCCTATACCTCTACCGAATCATGTGGAAAATGACTCAACATCATTGGATTCCAATTCCATATCACTCATTCCCTCTTCAGTAGAGATACCCATAGATTGCAATAATGAAGTTATATCAGCCACTCAAAATGAACTCATTTCTACTGCTGATAGCCAACATGTAACTTCTTCTCCCCAAATCCAAATGAATCCCAATTCCCAAGAAATCCAAAAATCCTTCAAAGACCTCAAGCACCATCCTCATAATTTGATGATAGGCAACATAGATGATCTATTTAGAACAAGATCAAAAGCTTGCAACATTTGCTTATATTCTAGATTTGTCTCAATGATTGAACCAAAGAAGGTTGATGAAGCTCTCAATGATCCCCACTGGGTGTCTGCCATGCAAGAGGAACTAGCAGAATTCAAAAGAAATAATGTATGGACTTTGGTACCCAAACCAAAGGATAAATCCATCATTGGAACAAAGTGGGTGTTCAGAAATAAGCTAGATGAAAATGGACAAATCATCAGAAACAAAGCAAGGCTAGTGGCACAGGGGTACCGTCAAGAAGAAGGTATTGATTTTGATGAAACCTTTGCCCCTGTTGCAAGATTGGAAGCTATCAGACTATTCCTAGCCTATGCCGCCTTCAAAAGCTTCAGAGTGTTTCAAATGGATGTGAAGAGTGCATTTCTGAATAGAGATTTGAAAGAAGAGGTGTATGTCAAACAACCTCCTGGTTTTGAGGAGTCAAGCTTACCTAATCATGTTTACTTTCTAAACAAAGCTTTATATGGTCTTAAGCAAGCTCCAAGAGCCTGGTATGATATCCTCTCTTCTTTTCTCATTAACAAAGGTTTTACAAGAGGATGCATAGATAGCACTTTATTTATTAGGAAGTACAAAGGTGATGTGATACTTGTGCAGATATATGTAGATGATATAATATTTGGGTCTACTAATTTAGAACTATGCAAAAAGTTTTCTAAACTCATGTCTGATAATTATCAGATGATCATGATGGGTGAGTTAAATTATTTTCTTGGTTTGCAAATTAAACAAGAGGTTGATGGTATTTTCATTCATCAAACAAAGTATGTCAAAGATTTACTCAAAAAGTTTGATTTTGAAAACTGTTCTTCAATGAAAACACCTATGTCTACTTCTATCAAGTTAGGAAAGGATACTGATGGCAAATCAGTGAACATTACTACTTATAGAGGAATGATTGGGTCACTTTTATACCTCACTGCAAGTAGACCAGATATAATGTTTTCAACATGTCTCTGTGCAAGATATCAAACTGACCCTAAAGAATCACATCTTGCTGCTGTTAAGAGAATATTCAGATATCTCAAAGGAACTCCTAATCTTGGTCTTTGGTACCCCAAAGACTCAGATTTTGAGTTAGTTGGATATTCTGATTCTGATTTTGCAGGATGCACATTAGACAGAAAAAGTACCTCAGGTGGTTGTCAACTTCTAGGAGGAAGATTGATTAGTTGGTCTAGTAAGAAACAGAATTCAGTGTCAACATCTACTGCAGAGGCAGAATACATTGCTGTAGGAAGCCGTTGTGCTCAAATTTTGTGGTTACAAAATCAACTACTTGTTTATGATATGAAGTTTGAAGGCACCCCAATTCTATGTGACAATACAAGTGCAATCTCCATCTCAAATAATCCAGTCATGCATTCAAAAACAAAGCATATTGAAATCAGACATCATTTTCTTAGAGATAATGTGCAAAAGAAGAAGGTCACTTTGCACTACATCAACACTGATTTACAACTTGCAGACTTATTCACAAAGCCATTAGATGAAGCAAGGTTCAATTTCCTAATATCCAAACTAGGTATGCTTAATTTTTAGTTTAGAATAGTGGTAATTTAGTTTGTGCTAATTTATAAGTGTTGAAAATTATAAGTTACTTATTTAAGCATATCTAAGTCTTACTTAATTTGTGTAAACTGAGTAACTATGTTCAGCTAATACTTATCAGCTGATCAAATTTACTCAGCTGATCACTTTAAGATAAGGAAGACATGCTCAGCTTAGTACTTTACTCAGCTGATACCCAAATTCTCACTATCAGCTAATAGTTTTCCATCAGTTGATACCCCTCAACTAATAGTTTTTCATCAGCTGATACCCATCAGCTGATACACTCCTATGATCAGCTGATGATTCTACACTTAGTAAATTTTCACTTTTTACTCTCTTTTAATGCTTTTTTAACCCTAGTTATTTACTCCGTTTGTCAGTTTTCATTTAATAGCTAATTAATTTGTTTTCCGTTAGATCTTTTGTCAGTATCTAACGATCTCTGTTAACTAAACTTCATAAATATCCCAATTTCTTTCTCATTTCACCTTTACATGTTCAAACATTCCAAATTCCCTCTCTCTCTACAAAGAACTACCCTACCTTCTCTCTCGATACTCAATGTTCATCATCCCTACCAAATGGCCACCTATATTCCAGACCTGGCTGTTAACCCTGGTGAGAATGTTGCACCCAATCAACTGATGAATATAACTCCCAACAACATTCTACTCTGCACCACCATCCCTGCCTCTCGAGAAAACCAAGGTTATGAACCAATGGTTCAGTTCATTCAAGCCCATCCCCTGTTTGAAAGTCTCACCGCTGATCCACACTACATTTACCCAACCATTATCGGTGAACTATGGTACTCCGCAACCTATAACCTAAACACCAACACCATCCACTACACCCTAGCCCAAGGAAACTACCATCTCCAGATCACCACCGAAACCCTTCGTGAAGCCTCTGCTATTCCTAACTTCCCACTGTACACCGCTTTTCCCTCCAGAGCAGAAGTTCAAACCGTTTTAGACACCATCGGCTACAATGAACCTGTAGTGCATGGTCAAGTCAAAGTCTCTACTCTCGCTCATCCATGGAAGTATTTGGCCAACGTGGTCATACGTTGCTTCAGTCCTAAATCTGGAAGCCATCATCTCATCAACCAAACCGAGCTCCTTGTGCTCTATGCCCTAGTCTTCGGGGTAAATATCGACTTTGCTCAAGTGATATTTTCGGACCTTATTGATAAAATCACCCAGAGCACCAACAAGAAATCATCGAGGTCGCAGGTGCCCTACATTAGACTATTGAGCCTCATAGCTATGAGGGAGATTGGAGAGGATGATTATGTGGGCTTAATCGAACATCTTGAGCATATTCATGTCCCTGCCATGGGTGAAAAGATATTCCATTTCTTAAAGTCAAACAGAGGTCCTCCAATCACTGCCCAAATGCAAGAGCTGAAAAATACTTCTACACGACAGTAGATGTGGACTTTAATATTTTATATTGTAATAGGTTGCACTTTTGCAGAAAAGTACAATTACTTTTATCAAAACATTTGATTAAAGTAACTTTACTTTTCACCCACTACCTTTACAATTAAAATATTATATTTCCACATCCTCTTTGTCTCTTACCTTCATGCAACCGGATCCACCAAGACTTCTATATATACTCATGCATGGTGGACATGCAAAGACGCAATACACAATACAACAAAGTGAAGTCTCTACTACACAGAAAGAAAATCTCATCAGTTGAGAAATTCGTAGAGTATAAGCATTGTGTAGAATCAAACTTGTTCATGTGTTGAACACTCTATATACATTAGTTGTTTTAGAGTTAGCTTGTCTATGTGTTAGACAAATTGATTGCCACCTTTTATTGTACTTAGAATTTCCGCTTCTAGTACATGTAATTCTTGATTCAATATCAATAAGAATTATATAAAAGTATATCAGAATGTCTTTAATTTTTAAAAGCTAAAGTTTGTATTCAACCCCTCCTTTAGAAAACATTTGTTGTTGCGTACTCAATCTGGGACTAACACCCTTCATCGCCACCGCCTCCATCGTCGCCGCTCTTCACCACCGTTGCCGCCGTCATGGCCCTTCAACAATTGCCGCCTCCGCCGTCATTGCCCTTCACCGTCTCCGCTGCCGTCGCCCTTCACACCAACTCCGCCTCTCCGTCGTCGCCGCCCTAATCGCCATTCACTCGCTTCCGCCTCTGCCATCGTCTCCCTTCACCGCCTCCACCGCTGTTTCCCTTCACGCCGACCCCACCACCATCGCCCTTCACCAACTCCAACTCCAACTCCACCTCCTTGCCCTGCACCGCCTTCGCAACCGCCGTCGCCGTCGCCTTTCTCCGCCTCTGTTGTTGTTGTCCTTTCCCGTCTCCGAGCCAGTTTAGTTGTGAAGGTGAGTCGAATGCTTCACCATCTTTGCCCTAGAAATCCCATTGTCTTTTACATTAACCAAACAAGAGATTTGATTGGATTTGAAATTCTTAGGATTTCAAGTCCAAGAACCAAACACCCCCTTAGTCTGTTCCAACGCCACAACCATACCAAGGTTGTCACAAGGGGCGTATCTAGATTTAAAGAAATCCGTGTTGCCAAATGCAAATATGCAATATAGGATTTGCACCTCTTTTTTTAAGAGAGATATTTCTAGGCTTATTGACTGATTAAAACTGATGAAGTACATGATCATGCCCAAACGAATTGATTTATTCTTTATTTTATATCACACGGTTAAAATTAGATAGTCAAGAAATATAATTTTGAGTGTTAGAGTTAACTCATATATGCTCATACTAACAATTGAAATATACCTTGCAATGGGAAAAACCTAAATTATACTCGTTTAGTGAACAGTTGTTTCATGAAAATTTTGATTCGTTGTTTTCTTATTTCCCACCTGGGTATAAGAGTTCTTATAGTATAGTTTGCCTAAGTGCCTGTCTAAGAGCCTCCTTATGTTAGTGCATGTCATCAAGTCGGTATTGCCAACTTGTACAAGCGAGAGTCTGTTAGATTTATGTGAACAGTAAGCAACCTTGTGATGACACATCCGATGTCATAAGACACTCAAGGGTCATACTCGTGAATGCCTATAATTCAGGCAGTAATGCAACCTCGCTCACAGAATGAGATTTTATAAATCAGTTAGTAGGCTTAAGTTTTAACTTACATGCACAAGAGAAATTCTATTTATTAACAAATGAGTTAATTAATAAGGATATATATTTTATTAATTAAAGGTGATTGAAAATAATGATTTAAATTTCATTTGGAATTTTCGTATAAGATTTATTATTACATAAATGCCGATTATATATATATATATATGAAGCGGTTCAAACGAGAACTGTTTTTCGTGGGAGAACTGCGAGAACCATTTCTGGACAATTATTTAATTTCCTGTCCTTTTTATTTATTTTAAATGGGAAGGGGTAGTAAGGACATTTTGACATTACCCCATATTTTCTAAAACTAATATATCTCTCAAATAGAAAGGTGTTAAATTACGAAAATTATACCAAATTAAAGAGAACATTGTGCTCTTTAAATTGAGACAGATCTTTCTATATTTTTCAAAAAAAATTCATGTTTGCTGGGTTTTTTTTACACAGCTCTCGACATATGCACATGTGCATATCTACATCTGTGCTGAAAAAACTAGGTGAATCTGTGCATTTGCACAAGTGCATATATTTGCACATGTGCAAATATCGACTGTACAAAAAAACCTCAGCAAATATTTTAAAAAATCAAAAAAATATAGCTAGATCGGTCTCAAATTAAAGAGCATAATTTTCTCGTTAATTTGGTATAATTTTTGTAATTTAACACATTTTCATTTGAGAGATATATTAGTTTGAAAAAAGTGGGGGTAATGTGAAAATGTCTAAATTACCCTTAATTAATTAAGGATAAGTTTGATTAGTTTAAAGTTATCCATTAACAACTCTTTAATCTTGATCATCCATCTTTTTTATCAATGGTTATAATTAGTTCTCGCAGTTCTCGTATGAATAACAGTTCTCGTTTGAACCGTCCCCGGGGAGGGTTTATTTGAGAACCGGGAGAACCAATCTTAGCCGTTCATTTTGGATAATGGAATTCATGGATGAAGAGCATGGAGGGATTGAGTGTGACAAGGTGCATGTAAGGAATTCATGGGTGTGCAATCCAATTGAAGGAGGGGGAATTGGACGACTAAGATTGGTTCTCGCGGTTATCGCAATAAAAATGGTTCTCAAATGAACTTTTCAATATATATACACACACACATTTGAATTTGTTGATAATTTAAAATACACACACACACATTTGAATTTGTTGATAATTTAAAATACACACACACACATTTGAATTTGTTGATAATTTAAAATACACACGCACACACACACACATATATATATATATAGGCAAAAGTTCAAGCGGGAACTGTTTTTCTTACGAGAACCGCGAAAACCAATCTTAGCCATCCAATTCTCCCTCCTTTAATTAGATTGTCCTCCCATGAATTCCTTACATGCACCCTGACACACTCAATCCCCTCATGCAATTCATCCATGAATTCCATTATCCAAAATGAACGGCCGAGATTGTTTCTCGCAGTTCTCGTACGAAAAACAGTTCTCGTTTGAACCCTCCTATATATATATATATATATATGGATAAATATAGTTTCAGATTTTAAATAATAATAAAAATAATTGGTTTTTGAACTTAGTTAGAATTCTTCCTAGTATAAACAAAGAGTTAATGGTTACATTTAAAGTTTAAGTTTTTAATCCAATAAAAAAAAGTCTCTTCCTGTGCTTCTCCTCTTAAGGTCGATGGCAACAAGGAAGAAAACCGAAAAGGTTTTCGGTTGTAGTTAAAGTTGACTCACACATATACAAACCGAGGTTCGTGTTTGTTCGGGGATTACTTGTGCCGGCTAGAAAGAGCCTGTCTAGCATCATCATGAGTGGACTAAACTTGAGCTTCTGAGGTAAAGATTTAATCTTTCTTGTAGTTTAAATTTATACATTAATGTTTTGAGATTTGATACGGATTTTAAAGTTTCAATCTTTATTCGTTTTAAAAACCGTTTTTATTGTCTCTGATAATAAAGTTTTGATTTTTACTATCTTTAATAAAGAAGGATTGTGTTTTTGTTAAAGCTCGGATGAACAATTTTTTATTCATATGGTTGTTTTTAATGGACATCCAATATCATATCAGTACGTTCAACACAGCAAGCATCAAACTGAGTGTCAAGCCATTTAAATTGTGTAGCTTTTAAGTTAGTTAAGTAGTTAGTTTAATTTCAGTAAGATGTCACTTTCATAACTCTTGTATATATACTAAGGCACAGTAACTAGTTGTACAAGCTTTTCAATTACAATCAATATACACTTTCGTGTTTCAATATTCAACTTCTTCTATCTCTCTATTACCACATGGTATCAGAGCATTCTCGCATAAATTTTTTTGAGAAAGCTCAAATAATCAATCATGAATCCAGATCCACACTGAACTCTGATGAAGATTTCAACTCTCCGAATCATCCATTGTTCCTCCATCAACATGATCATCCAGGCATGATTCTCATCTCGAAGAAACTAACTGGATCTGATAATTACAGCTCGTGGAGGAGATCGATGATGATAGCTTTGAATGCAAAGAATAAAATGAAGATAATATCTGGAGAATTTAAAGAACCTGAGATGAATTCAAGAGCAAGAACACTTTGGGATCGAACGAATGATATGGTAATTTCTTGGATCTTAAATACAATTTCTGATCAGATCAGTAACTCTCTCACCTTTATTAATACTACATCTGGATTGTGGAATGAATTACAAGAACATTATTCTCAATTGGATGGTCATAGGATATATCAGTTATCCAACGATATTGTTCAACTGAAACAAACAAACTGTTCAATTGAGTCATATTATCAAAAATTGAAAGGATACTGGGATGAAATTGATGCATTAGAAACACCATACCTGTGTACATGTCTATGTACATGTGAGAATGGGAAGGTGAGTGGAGAAAGAGACCAGAGGAAAAGGTTAATTCAGTTTCTCATGGGGCTGGACGAATGCTATTCAAACACAAGAGGTCAGATATTACTTATGCAACCTATGCCAACAGTTGCAAAAGCAAATGGTATGATTAGACAGGAAGAGAAACAGAGAGAGGGAAACACCATTAAAGTCACTATACCAACAGTCTTGGCTGCACAGTCAACTAGAAACTTTAATGCAAATGGCACAAGGTACAATAAATCTACTCAAAGTGACAATTCAGCAAAGAAAAGTAACTTTAGGAAAGGTACTTTCTGTGAATATTGTAAAAGAGAGGGACATTCAAAAGAAGAGTGCTACAAACTTGTGGGTTACCCAATGGGCCACCCTCTACATGGAAAATACAAACCTATACCTATGACAACACAGCAAAGCACACATGATAAATCTGTCAACATGGTTATAGGACAAGACAATTCCATGAATTCTCCTTCCTCAAGTACGGATAGCATCATAAATGCAAGGATGGTCCATCTTCAAAATCAACTCAACCAAGTCTTGATGGCCTTGCAACAGTCCCCCGTCAATGATTCACAATTTCAAGGTATAAACAACACTGCAAAAGGTACTTCCAAATCTGTTACTCCACATATCACGGCTAATATCTACAAGTTTATTGCATCTATTCTCTCTGATTTAAAGAATGCATGGGTAGTGGATAGTGGAGCAACGGATCATATTTCCAACTCTCTCACACTCATGTATGATATACATGAATTTCACAAACCAATCCATGTTTCATTACCCAATGGTCATAACACCAAAGTCACAAAGTATGGATCAGTGAATATCACACCCACTCTTACACTACATGATGTCCTTTTTCATCTCTTCCTTCTCATATAATCTCCTTTCCATCAGTAAACTAGGCACACACTTATCTATATATGTGCGTTTCACACCTATTTCATGTTACTTTCAGGACCACAACAAGAGGATTGCACATGGAACCCTCTGTAATGGTCTCTACATCATTGAACAAGACATGCAAGCTAATCCCACAGCTACATCCTCCATACATCATATCAATTCTGCTGCCAAGGATCAAGATTATCATCTATGGCATTCTAGGCTAGGTCATCCATCTTTCCATGTTTTGAAACATATAGAAGGACTTTCTTCTGTAATAAAATGCAACTCTGATTCTAATTGTTGTAACATTTGTCCTTTGTCAAAGCAACACGCTCTTCCCTTTTCTTCCAGTGATTCACATGCTAAATCAATTTTTGATTTAATTCATATGGATGTGTTAATCCAACATTCTAGTCATCTAGAGTATCATTAATCCTTACTAACTTAAATTAACTCAAGCTTGAGCTTTTTTGCACGCCTAATAACATAAGTGCTAA
Organism: Dittrichia graveolens; assembly: GCA_038502395.1. Taxonomy (NCBI): domain Eukaryota; kingdom Viridiplantae; phylum Streptophyta; class Magnoliopsida; order Asterales; family Asteraceae; genus Dittrichia; species Dittrichia graveolens. The sequence continues at coordinate 80,934,106 of JARJIL010000001.1, read as the reverse complement.
GGTCACAAATGGAGCGAGTCAATGATCAATGGTATCCACTTATAACTTAGCATGGAGGGGTTCTGTTGTGTGAAATCATATTATAAAATTTAAATCGACTACCACATAATATGAAAGTATAACTTCGTCATGTAGTAGTATAACAATGATAAATTAGGTATTATCTCCAAGTGGAGCAGTTATTAGTCAATAGCATACAAATGGTTTAAAATAGTGGTTCTAAATAATACCCTTTTAAAATGAAAAGTGACTTAAGAGATAAGTTGTAAGTTATATATAGAGAAATGGGATACCACTAAATGGGTAACTTGACTCTTTATGTCAGCTCCTACCTCCTTGTTATGGCCTTAATCTTATCTCTCTTTCTCTCTCAATTGGGTTTACTGGAAGAACAAGAGAGGAGCAATGATCTGGAACTAAGAAGTAAACCTTTGAATCGGATTGATAATCAAGAATCACATAAGAGCCGTTACTGAGTTCAACTTCAAGTAGGTCCCATCATCTTCTTTGATTTTTCTTGAGGTTCACGATAGTCTTTGATTGATTGTAATCAACCTTTAAATGATTTTAAATGTGAATTGAGATAGAAAACAACTACTAAATGGTTGATTGGGGTTGAAACCCATTTAATTAAATGGGTTATAAGAATTCTCAGATCAAATTCGTGTTTTTGATCTAATAAATAAAAAAAATGTTGGTAAAATATGTTGTAATGGTCTCCAAGACCTGTTGCCATGTCAAAATAAGTTTGGAAGTCGATTATATGTTTATTTGGTTGAATTGGCTTCAAGAACATAAGTTGTGGATTTTGCGCAGGTCTGTGATTCATGCTTCACGACTTCTTCACGGGTTGTGAAGGAGTCGTAAAGGGTTAGGGCTCAGTTGTAGTTTGACAGATCGTGGAGAGTGGTCATTTAGAGCCTCACGACAGGCTCACGGGTTGTGAGCAGGTCGTGAAGGAGCTCAGTCATGTAAGAATCCATCATTCATGAGGACAAGTTGTGTAGATATTCATGGACCGTTAGGTTCTCGTGAAGGGGTCGTGAAGACCCTTAATCAATGTTGTATTGCATTCTGATTCACCTAGTTATAATGAAATGATACTTGGTGCTATTCTAGGTTTGTTGAATGTAGCCTAGCTAGGGGATCGTTGTTACTTGAGATATCACATGCAATGGACTTAGAGGAACATTAGTTACTACCTAAATACACTTGCGTGGGCCCGAGGTGAGTATCAACTTACCCCTTAATCGTTAAGTGGTTAATTATAGATTTGTTATATCTTATTAACCAAATTTGAAACTTAATAAGTGATTATATGGTTATGATCAAGGTAACAATTCTGATCATGTTTGTTTAATTAATAAATAGACATGATAATTTAATAATTGTAAGCACCGGTTATTGATTACAAAATTTCTTAGTCGGTAATTTTCTTAAGTCAAGTGATAAATACCAAGTCAACATAAGAACGTAATCAAACATTCAATGAGATGATCTTGAAGTTCTCACTTATCTGTCAAAACAAACAAAAAGTTTCAAACTCATACTTGTTACTTCCACCAAAAAGTTTTTAACTTAGTGAAGTCTCCATCTTGTTACATTTTATAAATATAAAACTAGTTTAGACTATTACTACTTACATAAATAAACAAGATGCTAAAAAATAGATTATGACATACCAAATGAAAGTGTAATTTACAACCAAATTGAATATCTAAGAACCACATATCATCACAAAGGTCTTAAAGGCAAGATGCACCAAAACAACACATAAAAGTAATGCTTGATTTTTAGGTGACCTTTTCAACCAAACATTCACGTAAAAATGGTTGTAACAAATAAACATATATTTGTTGCCAAGAAGAAATCTACAACTTTTCTACAATGAAAAGTTGTCAGTTTCTTCTATATCAAAGAAAGTACAACTTTTCTCAAAACAAAGTTTCTTAAACATACATAAGTGACTCTTATATTATTGTTAGGGTTTATACTTTTTTATAAAAAATTTATATTAGTAAGCGAAGCATAAGTTTCCAAAAGAAGTTTTTATATCAATCCCTTTATCGGTATCTACCCACAAACAAAAGGTTCCAACAACAAAAGGTGTTAGCTCCTACAAAACATTATAATCTTGAATCTTATAACACCTTAATAAAGAATACTTGTATATGTAAATATATGTTTTATGCAACTAATGATCGAAGACTCGTATATCATTAAAAACAACACCCGTTATGTGATCATACTTTCAAAGAGAAAAACCAAAAGGAAGAAGCAATGACATGTTGTAAGTGCATGGTAATTCTCAAGAACACCGAGAACATACATATGAACGATACAAGTGACCAACAACCAAGGGAAGGCCCCCTTTTAGCCATGTCTTGGTCAAAATTCTCATGAGGCCGAGAATAATATGTTGTCATATTCCTTGCAATTTTTGCATGTGTTTGTGCAAGACCAACACCTACATGGCCCCTTTTTGGGTTTTTCTATTACTTTCTTATTTCTTTTAAATCCAATTACAAAGAAAATAATAGTAACTAGTAGCTATTAGTATATATATTATGACTCGTAAAATCATAATCTCACGTCATGTAGTCTTTAACGAGGCTACCTTTCCCTTCGGATCCGTCACCCCCACTTCGTCTCCCGACTATTCCTTTCTTGACCACCTTTCCGAGTCCCCACTCCATCATCTTCTCACCGACCCACCTTCCGCTATCACACCTAACTCACCCCCCACCACCAAGTCCACTCCCTCCACCTCAAACCCGTCGACCCACGGATCCCCCTCCTGTCGATCCACCTATCCATGAAACTATCGCCCCAAACACCCCAACTGCCACCACCTCTAACACCGACCCCATACCCGAACCTATACCGCCCACTCACCCAATGACCACCCGATCAAAGGGCAGTGTGTTTAAAGCAGTTACCAAACTCAACCTCAATGTGCCAACCAATTCACCTTTACCCCGCTCCCACCTATATGCTATCAATGACCCGAATTGGTTAAAAGCAATGAAATCTGAATATAATACACTTATTTCTAATGGGACTTGGGCCCTTGTACCGAGGCCTGCTGGTGTTAATGTTGTTAGGTCCATGTAGCTGTTCAAGAAGAAGTATAAATCAGATAGTTCACTCGAGCCACCATTGTTTATTGTGATAATGTCAGCGCTGTCTACTTGTCTACCAACCCGGTTCAACACCAACGAACTAAACATATTGAAATTGACATACACTTTGTTCGTGACCGGGTCGCTACGGGACGAAACCGTGTTCTACATGTTCCCTCAGCACGTCAGTATGCAGATATTTTTACAAAAGGCCTTCCGTCAGCTCTTTTCGATGAATTTCGAGACAGTTTGAGCGTCCGCACACTTGCCGCTCCAACTGCGGGGGCGTATTAGTATATATATTATGGCCCGTATAGTTGGCCCTTTTTGTGTAAATCGGCCCTTTGGCAAATGTATTCTTGGTAACCCTTTGTTGTAATCTCTATATATATTTTGTGAATAATAGAATTCCATTCATGGGAAAATATTCTCCAAACAGTAGCTATATAAAATACATACACATGTATTTTAATTACAATATGCATTTAAATTGTAAATAACAAGCTTACCGAAATGTAATGAAGTATATCCCAATTTTAATATTTTGTATATCAAGTTAAACTTTGTTGATATTAATATAATAAAGTTACTAAATTAACGCAATAGGACCTTTAACAAAGGTTTACCGGTCAACTTTGATTTTTTCTTATTTTATTCTATTTTTAGTATTTGTTATCATCATTTTTATTATTATTATTATTATTATTATTATTCTTTTATTATTATTATTATTATTATTGTTATTATTCTTTTATTATTATTATTATACCAACCTTTTCATGGAGACTTAAATCCAAATACAAAGTGATAAAGTGAGAGATCTGAACAAGATCTAGTGAAAGAACAAACCCAAATATGAAGAACAAGATCTAGTGAGAGAACAAGACAACAATACCGATCAACCATCACCGTCTTTAATGACCATCGCCGCCTCATAGCCTCATCCTTCGTGTTCAACCACACCCGCCTCACAACCTCTCATTCGTCTTCAACCACCACTGTCACCACCACCACCTACTTCGTCTTCAACCACCACCGCTGCCGCCACCTCCTTTGTCTTCAACCACCACCACCATTTAGAGTTTTCATGGTTCATCTTCTTCATTTTAGGGGTTTCCTGAAAGCAATCAGGTAAAGCTCGATTTAACTCTAAAATCCAGACCTATTTCAATTCTACGAGCTGTTTGGGTTCGGATCTATGATTTAGTTTTTTAGTTTGATTTAATGGGCTTATAGATGTTTCTGGGTTTGACTTTTTGTTCTTGAATATATTTTGATTCATCATTTCCATGATATGATTTAATGTTCTTGAAGATGAGTTGACAGATCTTGTTCTTGAGGATGATTTCAATCATCTTGTGTCTATAATTTAAACAATCATATTCAAATATATGATTATCTTTTTAATGGGTTGATGGGTTTTATGATCCAAATCATTTTGTTCATATCCCGGATCTTAAACATCTTGTTCTTGAATATAAATATATTATCTTGTTCTTGTTATTGAATATGAATATTTGAATACCTTGAAAATAAATAAATAAAAACTAACAATAATAATAAAATGGTAATAAGATTATAATAAAATAACAAAAAATCAAAGGTTACTTGATAATCTGTGATTACAAGTCAAACTAAAAAAATATTACATTATAACGTTAATACCAGGTAGTTTAATGTATTAATATCGACAAAGTTGAGTTCCTTACACAGAATATTAAAATAAAAATACTTCCTTACATTTATTTGCATTTAATCCTATATGTGAAATATACATTATTATAAGATTATTATTTTACATAAATAATAATAATCTAATAAATACATTTTTGGAATGGAATCACAATTACATACTTGATTAACATCCCTTTGGTCTTTTAGGTGTGAGTGTGACCCTTTAGGATTTATTAATATTAGCCGTGTCATTGTATGTTGACCTATGTTTTTGTGATATGAGTTCAAGGGTATCGGGAAATGGTCAAATACATGATGTGTAGGGTATGGTTATATGTGTGATTTTCGTTATTGGTTAATAAGGTATGTTTTGGGATTTTGTTTTATACACTTCATGTTGATTCATTTAACGTAAGTCGACACTTGTTTCTTTAAAATGTATCTTGTACTCGTGCAGATTATTTGGTATGTAATACCCACTTTTAAAATTTCATTATCCTAATTATATTGAATTTATTATACAAGAATTATCTATTTATAATGTAAATAGTATGAAATTTAGCATTAGAAATGTATTACTTAACATTAGGGGATGCTTGAAAACAAGGAAAGGTAGGAAGGGTATAAATACACATTTAAAGGCACAAAACCCTAGGTAAAGAATACTGTAGCCGAAAGTAAGTGCGTGAAAAAAGTGTGGTGCGTGTTTTTGTACTGCCAAGAAGGTGAATGAACAAATTATCATTGTTTTTACATCAGATCGACGAGTGTTCTTCGAGTAATGATCCCCTCTTCTTAGTGATTGATTACATATAGATTTTACATCATCTAGTTTAGATTAAATCGAGTTTCTAATTGTTTTGGTTGCTATTCGAGAAAGAAATAAGAACCGATGACTTATTCAGACATAGAACACTCAATACTAGATGTTAACCCAATTATGTAACATCCCAAAAAAACTTTAACATACATATAAATATATAAATGTAATCGGAGTAAACAAACTACATTAATTTCTACAAATTTCGTGACGAGGTCCCGCACCCGGAACTACCCGTCATACAATAGTAATTTCCTTAAAGTAATTAATTGCAAATATAAAATTCAATAAAATGCTCGTTTAACGAAATAGCGGAAACGTTTGATTATAGATGAGACATCTTCACACTGCTGGAGCTTTCCCACGATCAGGCCCTGAAAAGAATAAATCAACAACAGTAAGCATAAAGCTTAGCGAACACACATGCTTACACACCACACTAGGTATATACATCACATAACAATCCATGATCACATATCAAGTCACATAATACCGACACAGTGCACTGATGACGATTTCACACTTTAGGTCGCAGTTTACTATCCAAGCCGTACCAAGGATTTCACATGTCTGACTATGCCCGAGTTGCCTTTTGTAACAGCCGTGGTTTCCAGAAATTGAGATTTACAAAAAAACTTTTTCCACTCAATCAGATTCATCGCAACGGAAGACTTTTTAAACATCATATTGATTAAAACAGATAAACCATTTTAAACATTCATTAAACAAAACCACCGTTATGTCACAATCACATCATTGTTTTAACTTTGTTCGTTACACAACCACAAGTTGATACTGTGTATCATCATAACAAAAGAAAACTACCCATAAGCCCCCGTCTCACAAGGCCACGCACCTAAGCAACCTATACGAGTGCAAGACGTATTTCAAAGAAACAAGTGTCAGCTTTCGCCTCGTGAGTCAGCTTAGTTAACAACACAAAATCATCATTTAAAAACATTCGCAAACATATTTAGGTTAAGGCATTAAATCCCAAACCGTAACTTAACCCACCCGCATAACATCGTAAATCCCCACCTGGTCAAGTATCATCATAAAACATCATATACCATCTTTTAAATCATCATGATCAACTTTTAGCTTCATTTACATCGTAAATCATCTCATTCATCTTTTAACTTCATTAACATCATATACATCATAAATCATCTTATTGGGGTCTATCTTTGGCTTCGCTATCATCACTACCCCAAATGCCAAGCGCGTGCCCGGCAACCACTAGGGTTCCAAGGTCCTTCCGCGATAATACCATATGCGTGCCTAGCAACTGCTAAGTTCTAGGTCCGTCCGCATTGGTACAAGTTCACTAAGCGTGTCCAGCAAGTATGGTACGAGGAAGGGCGCGACTCCCACTTGTACACACATTCCCGTAATCCGTCCGCTATAGTTACTCCGACACAAGTCGTTTAGGCAAAAGTACAAACGGTGCCCCCAACCCCTCGGCCCTACTCTCGCCCACGTGACGTTTTGCACATGACCCTATCTCTGTGGTCAACACATCACTCCGGTTTATAAATACACCATGTGTTGCCAAAGTTATCTAGAAACCCGGCAACCAAACATCTCATTGCTAGCATATCCTAGAAGGCACACTTTTCCTACTAGGCATCAGTATTTCATCTCTAAGTATAACTACCCCTTCCCATATCATCATATCAATCTTAACATCAGAACATATATCTATAAGCATATATGCATGCGTCACAAACATCGTATAAGTTAATCGCATTTCATCGTTAATAAAGGAGCATGCATAGCAATCAATCGTTAATCTATCACAAACATCATATATATAGATATATCGTCTTAAAAACCGATAATATTATCAAAACAGATTTTCTCTATATGCTCGGTTTTGTAAAACAACTGAACTCACCTTAGTCTGAACAACGAAACGTACGATCTCAAAACGACAAACAACGCTCACGAATCAACCAAACCGCGAACCGAAACACCGCGAACAACCTACGAAGGTTACTACGTGAGAAACACGATCTCGTAATCTCAAACAAGTCGGATCTTGCCCAAAACACCAAAACCCGGCAACGAATAAACCCCGCCTAAAGATTTACGCGTCACTAGCTCAGAAACTTCATAAAAACGCACATAAACGACATGCATGCGGTCGAAACGCCAAATAACCGAAATAGAATCATGAGATTAGAGAAATGTACCTCTCGGGTTCTCCCACGCGAAACTACGGTCAAAACAACGCCCGGAAATCGATTCTTCGATCTTCCCGGACCTTAGATACGAGCCCCAAATGAATCCCGACACTCCTATATGACCACACACTCGGGTTTTCTCTAAAAATTGGCAGAGTAACGACTTGGTTGAGAGTGTTGTGAGAAAATCGGCTGAAATGAACTTGTATATATAGGCCCAGAAATTCTGCCGACGCGTCGCGTCGCGACGTTTCTGACACACGCCATTAGTCTGCCACACGCCATCGCCCGACACACGCCACCGACACGTGTCCTACCGCCCCAACGCGTCGCGCCGCGACATCTAATGCGTCGCGTCACGACCTCTATTAATTCCGATTTTTCATTTCTTTTTATTTTTATTTCCCTTCTTTTCTCTTACTTTTCTTTTCTTTTCTTTTCCTTTCTTTTCCAACTTTAATATTTTATTTAACTAACGATAATATTCCTTAATTATCATTATAATTAAATAAACTCCATATAATATTATTTATTTCTCCATAAAATAATATTACAATATTTCTTAAATTTTCTGGTCGTTACACCTTTTCACCACAATATAACGCAACCCTTTACTTCACATAACATCACATTAGTTACACTTTCACATAAATAGCACATATGCATCACACACTAATATAATGAGTAAGTTAGTATAATTCACCTGATTAGCAACACAATAATCACAGTAGTTTCACAAAGTTGAATAGTCACAAGTCCGTCAGCAAGAACCTACAGTACATTTTACTGAATTAGTACAAGGTACAAGTCCCTAACTCAAGTCGCACAATACTAAGTCCCTTGGAGTCCAAGTCAGATCTCACCCATAGGTCGGACCAACACTCAAGTCGGACCAGTTCTAGGTCGCACTAATATCCAAGTCATACCAAAGCTGACAAGTCGGACAAGGCCTAAGTCGCACACAACCTTACAAGTTGGACAAGGGTCTAAGTCACACAAGCCTAAGCAAGTCAGACCGGTCATCTTGGTCGGACTAACACCCACTCACACCAATTCTTTAACCACCATTAAAACTTAACCAAAACATTACATCTCAGTTATAAATAATTCCTAACATCATATAAACAACTCCTTTTCATTCAATTTAATTTTCATTGAGGTTTAACCTAAAACCCATTCACTCACTCTCTTACCTCGGTCTTCAAGCTCACGAGAACAACCCTTAGGTCACATAATCTACGTTAAAACACGTCTAAACACAGTAGAATTTACATTCCTATGATCACAGAAGCTTAGAAAATCATACCTGATTGATTCCTTGATGATTACATGAGAATGGTGAAGGTCTTGTTCCTCCTGCTCCTCTCTTGTTCACAGTTCTCTCACACACACAAACACAACACCTACACACAGATGGGAATGAAAATGGAATGTATTTGATCAGGTGTTGAGGGTTGCGCCTTAGTTTCCCTTATATACCCCTTTCTACCAAAAGGTTTGAGCCCAAAATCACTTATTTAGTCCAAGCCATTACATTACTAAGCCCAATAGGCCTAAACATTAATTCTTAAATTAAATAACAACCCACCATTAATAATACAAATAACAAAATTATCTTTTATTAAAATTCGGGAATCGGGTATTACAAATTAATTGCTAAGGACTAATTAAATTGGTAATAGGAATCCTTTAAAACAAATATGAATGAAAATGATTAAGTATTTATCAAAGTTAAATATGTTAAAGAGTCAACTAGGTTGAATGAATCAAAATTGTTCTTGAGGCACTGGAAACGAAAACCTAGTGTTAAATTGTGAATCGAAAACCTAAGACTAGGTCTGAATAGTAAATTGAGTTGAGTCTCTCCATGAGATTCCTCAATCGCAAATCGAGAACTATAATCGAAAACTATAGATCATAAATCGAGGATCGTAAACCTTGTAAGCCACAAAATTGTAAATCATGCCTAGATGGGATCATAAACTGCCTTTACAGGGGTGGAGCTAGGATTTTAGTATAGGGGGTTCGGTTTTGACTTTATCATAACACTATGATACACACATATATGAACGACATAAAATGTTCTATTATTTGTATAGATAAATGAACAATGAAAGTTCATTTAAAGTCAAGAAATTTACGTGTTAAAATAACGCTTAAGTTTTGTCAAAATCAATCTTCAAAGTTAACTGAAATAATAACTCGAATGCTTTATGTTGATAAAACTTCAATGCAACCAAAAAATAACAATAAACAAATCATATTTCGTGTGTTTGTAGTTGGACACATCTTTGTTTTTTTACTGGAACGATCTATTATATTGTGTTTAGAGAAAGTATGAGTAATCTCTCTCTCTCAATGTAAAGAATCAAATTGTTTTTAAGATAATCATTACTCATGCTATTACGAAGCCTTGTTTTCATAATATTTATTTATGAGATAGCTCTTTCAGTTGTTGCAATTGATACGATATGAGTTGGTATAAGACGAATAAATCTATCAACCAAATGATAGAATTCTAACATTGTAGTTTCTTATAGACCTCTACATCACTCAGAGAGTGTATAAACTGATGAACAAATAAAATACCATATTACCTTGAAACTATGAAAGACGACGATAAACAACAAGTAGAAGAGTAGAACCTTAAAACCCTCAAAACTTAAAAATTAGAATTGCCACTGCTTCCGTTTTATGCAATATTTAGACTACTAATTATTAAATTAACTCTAATTAGGGGGGGCTTAATAAATATTTGTGTTATTTGAACTTTTAAAATACCTAAGGATTTTGCGCTCGTTAGGGGGGGGGGGGGTTAGCACCCTTCAGCCCCCTGTCTCCGCCCCTGGGCTTTAGTACCAATCACGAACTTCGAATCGAAAACTACATCTAAGTGGGAATCGTGAACCAAAATCGTAAATTGATTGCAGTATGTAAATTGATTGCGGTATGTGTTATCCGCTATAAAGTTTAAGTGTGATGTTAGCTCATTAAGCTTTGTGCTTACCCGTTGTTGTTTGTATCTTTTCAGAGACTTGGGGTAAGAATAAGGGCAAGGCTTTGATGTGACAACAGAGCAGAAGCGCTTATTTTAATAAATTTAATATTTGAGACCTATGCAGTTAATAGCGGTAGGATAACGGTTAGCGGACCTAGGTAAAATAACAGTGGGAAATAGCGGAGGTGCTACAGTGCCGCTATTTGAGCGCTATTTCCGCTATTTGATCGCTATTTTAAAGGAAATCAACCGCCATTCTCGGTTTACACTCTTTTTTGTGTGTGCAGATTATACTTGTTTTGGGCAACTCTTTGAGCCCATCTGCTTTATGTCGAACACTCAAAACCCAATATAATATTACTATTTACTATATTAGTGTACTAAGTTTTATACAATGCTTTTAATTAATGTTTTATGATTTTAATTATATATATAAATATATTTTACGTAATATGAAAAACCGTCATCCCACCGCGATAACCGCTATCCCAAATCAGGAACTTTGATCGCTATGTGATTCCCCATCGCGATAACTGCATAGTTTGAGACAATAATAGTCACCGCTTCCGATGTTATTACATTTTAACGTACTCTGATTTGGAAATGATTGTAATTAAGAATTTTGATGATGAAAAGAGATATGTTTTTGATGGTTATTATTATTATCAAAAAAATTATGACGTCACATGGTAGTTGATGTTTGGTGAGTTTGTGTTTCATGATGAGTAGTTAGATTCGTTAGTTGTTTTTCTTGACACCGATTTGAGGTGTTGAGTTATTATTTTGGATCATGTCATATGCTGGCATATCTGACCCGAAGGCCTAGTTTTGGGTAATTTAACGAGATAAATTGGGTTAAAAAGGAAAATAGGATTAAAAGGGCACGAATCCATTTGGGCAGACATGAAATGAATGACGGGTCGTTTAGGTGGTAGAGAAAATCAGAAACTAGAAGGCTGAAACCTCCTAAAAGCTAGATGAGTCTCCTTTTCATCTTCGATTTCTAACGTCAAGTTGGAACCTCTCTCTCATTTGCTTTGATTCCGGCTCCGATTCGCATCATAGGTGCCGACCATTGTTCCGGCTTCAGAAACAACATAAAAAAAAGAGTTGGCTACTCATATTCATTTCTTCGATCTATGGCGTCGAATTTGGAACCTCTTGATCTCTCATCAACTTCGTTTTCTCGCATCGACAACGTTTTTAGCTTTGATTGGCGTTGACCATTTTTCAATTTGATAATCTGGCTTTAGGTAATGTAAATCTCAAAATCCTTCCTTGTGTTTTTTACTTTTTCGATGAGTTTTTGGTGCATTATGCACTGATTTGGGTGAGTAAAGAAGGAATTTTCCAATTATGTTTGTGGTAAAGCTCTTTGACAGTTAAACATAACACTGTTAACTTTGTACAAAAGGTTGAGAATCAAAATAAACATAAGTTGATTATGATTAATACGATTTACAATTGGGGTATTATGATATCTTTCTTATTCAAAACATACTAAAACATAAATTTGAATACTGTTTTTAAATCATCCGTTTTAATCCGCTACCCGATCCGAACCAACCCGTCCGTTTTGCGGATACTAGTCATGATGTTCATCTATTGTGCTTTAATTAATGGTTTGAAGCTTCGGCTGAATGTCTAATTTCATAATTTTTCGAATAAAGTCGTCTGTTATATTCATTTTCAATAAATATATAAGTGAATAGTAAATGTGTAATTTAATATAATAAGTAATAATTACTATGAAATTAAGTAATGTTACTAAAAAATTAACGTGAGTGTGTGATAGATGCAATAGTTGCTACTATAACTTCTAACTTTAAAAAAAATGAAAGATGGGCCAAAGTGGTAGTATCGTAAAATAATGGCATCTCCGAGGCATATTCCGAGACCGTCACGATATCCTCCCCGCGTATCCCAATATCTCTGTATTTCGTTTAAAACCAACAAACACACCAACTACACATCTCCACCGTAAATTTATCCCACGTCAGCGATCCGGCCCTTAAGGATCCAACGATCACAATTCCATCCAAATCCAGAACCAGACAAAATATCTAAACTCTAGGGTTAGGTTTGTTTAACCCAAGCAATACGATTGTGTGATTACTCGGGGCTCCATTATCATATCGGCAGAGAAAACAACCTGTGAAAAAAATCAGGGAGAAAAGACACCTGAAAATTTAGGGTTTAAGCAATTTTGCTGTTAATTTCTTCAGAATTAGGGTCGGAGACTTCTCATCTGTTAGTTAGGGTTGAAATTCATTATATCAATCTTGTTTGTTATATATTTGTGTGTGTTAAAAAAAAACCTAAAATTTTGAGCCGCTGATGGACGAGATCTGGGAGAGGGCAGTGGAGACAGCGTTAGACGGTCAAACAGATATGGCGTCGGTCCGAACGTTAACTCTCGATGGTGCGGTGAAGTGCGTCCACGGTCGTCTACCACATCCGTCTCTATTTCAGAAGTTCCCGCACTTACAACACTTATCCATCGCAAACATAGGCGTTTCATCGCTTGAACAGTTCCCGCGCTTACAGAACCTTCAGAAATTGATTTTATCCGACAATCGGATCGCCGGCGGTTTGGAATTTTTGGTTCAGGCTGATCTGGAGTCGTTACGGGACTTGGATTTGTCGAATAATCGGATTCAAGAGATAGACGATTTAAGGCCTTTGGCTGAGCTAAGGCTTGTTTCTCTTGATCTGTATGAGTGTCCGGTTACGAGGGTTAAAGATTACCGATCTAGGGTGTTTGGGTTGATTAAATCGTTGAAGTATTTGGATAAGATGGATGTTGATGAGAACGAGCGGCCTGAATCGGATGACGAGGATGATGACGATGACGAGGAGGAGGATGATGAAGAGGAGGAAGAGGACGATCCGGGAAGTGGTGAGATCGATGGTGAAGAGAAAGGGCCGGATAGGTCGACTAACGGGCATATATCAGGGCAAGATGGTGTTGTTGATGTCGACGAAGATGATGAGAGTGATGCGGATGAGGAAGAGGCGGAGATTGTTAGAGGGTTGAATGGGAACGGGTCTAATACTGTGGCGGGTCAGTCGAATGGTTTTCATGCGGAGCCTGTTGATGTCGAGGATGATGACGAGGATGGCGATGATGACAATGATTCAGATGAGATCGATGAAGAGGAAGGTGAGGAAGAGGAGGATGTGATAGAGGTTCACGAGATCGAGGATAGTGATGATGAAGAAGATGGGGTTGAAGATGATGATGAAGATGATGACGATGAAGAGGTTGATAATGATGATGGTGATTTGGGTGAGCCCGGGAGCACCGGGTGGTTAACTAGCACAGAAGGTGAGATTGATGGCCATGAGCAGGGAGAGGATGATGTAGATGAGGATGATGATGGCGAGACCGGGGAAGAGGAAATCGGTGTTGAAGAAGGGGATTTCGAAGATGATGAAGAGGCTGAGGATGAGGTAGTATCTCTTTTCTTTGATTTAATATTTTTTACCGGTCATTCTTTTAATTTTCTATATGGGTAAGATTTCATGCTTGAGTTTCTCCTTTAATATGGTTTCTTAGTTCTTGTTGCTAGTCTTTTGCTATTCATAGCATAAGTACGTAATTCTGGTTGCCTGATTGTTATTTTATAGGTCATTTGCGTTTTTTGTGCTAGCTATGACATATTTATTGTTTATGATCAAAATTTGAACTTCAAAGTTCATTACATAAAAAAGATTTATAGAAATTTTCTTTTTTTCGTCACCAGTTTGGAGTTCGTTTTGCAAAGTATGGCTCTATTCTTAGAGCCCTTGATGCAGAAATGTTTTGTTCTGTGCACTTTCCGTATATGTTTTTTTTGTGGAGGGATGGAATGTTGTGAAAGAACAGGAGCACATCTAAAATTATCCTTGTGCCTGATCATTAAATGATTTCTGTTGTGACACGTTTATTTCCTTTTGTTGTGAGGTTATTTGTGTAGACTGGTCTATATAATTATCTTTTACATTTTTTCTTTCTCTTTGGCATCGGGTTTTTTTTTTCCCAAAAAGCTTTTAGTCAATGCTAGAAAGTCTAGAATTACATATGACGCCTTTCTTTCTCTTTCCTGCGTCTTATTGCCAAAAGTGGTCCAAAATTGCGTAATCTGTTGCACAGGCAGCACAGGATATGAACGATTGCTATCTTTCATCTTACAGTATTAGTGGCTTAGTTGGTATGATGTTGGAATTTAGGAATTTGCTGCTGTTAATATGGTGTCGGTCTTTGGTGTAGTCAGTTTTAGCCTTGACTATGTTTGAGGTGTATCGATCAGATCTGATCTGTGGAGTGCAGTTTTTTCTTATTTATTCGACTTCTACTAGGTCATGCAAAAAAAAGGATGTTCTCTGGTACATGTCAGGGGAAAAAAGTCCCTTTTGTTGTTGCAGTATCAGTACAAAATAGCTCTTAACTTAATAGTTTTGTGTAGTCTGAGAATAGGAGTGATGTTATTGGTGTTGCATATACTTTAGTGATGTGAGAAGGTCATGTGCTGAAGTCACATTGAGAAATTCTTTGCAAAGTGCAAGGAGAAGTCTGTATATATATTTCTGTGGTTGAGTGTGATGTTGAATTGGTTGTAGATTATTGCTAGCTCTTGGGGAATTTCTCTTGAATTTAGAAAGTTTGATGTATTTTGTTGATAAATGATGTTCATATGGCAGAACAATGATTCTTCAAGTGTTTTTCTGTTGTCTGTTTAGGTTGTATGAATAGTTTATTCAAGTGTTTTTCTGTTGTCTGTTTAGGTGGTATGAATAGTTTATTCAAGTGTATAACCAGATTTCTTTGTTTGTAACTATGGTTGCAGGAGGAAGAGGATGTTGGTACAGGTTACCTGGTACAACCAGTTGCACATGCTTCAGAAGATGGAGCTGCTGCTACTGCTGGAGATGACGATGAAGAAGACGACGATGATCCTGAAGTTGAGGAAGAGGAAGAAGATGAAGACGAGGACTGCAACGAAGAAGATGATGATAACGAGGAAGAAGGGGTGCCCCCTCCATCTTCTTCGAGTAAGAGAAAACGAGATGATAATGACGATGACAGTGGTGGTGATGATGGTGATAACGTTGTTCATCATCCTAAATCATCAAAGCAGAACTAGCAAACATTATTTAAAAAGATACTGTGAGAAAGACGGGACGTCAGCGGTTCATGCTCGTGTTGAATGAATGGAGGGAGGGAGGGAGAGAGAGAGAGAAGCGGTGACGGGTTTTCCTTGAAAAAAAACTGTAAACAAGTAATGTTTGAGTTTTACTGGTGCAACAACTACTAGGCTTTGTGTTTTAAAATGCAGAGAAAGATGATGTTTTGGAGGGGGTGGATGGCAAGTGTTTGAAAAAGTAGTTTATATAAACTATGGTTAAGTAGAGTGTGTTATATCCGTTGAACAATGGATTCAAATGGCAGTTGATGTTTAAAGAGGGAAACAAAAACAAGGCTTTTCTTTTGAACGACGGTTGGTTGGTTTGGAAAAATTGGAGGGAAAGTTAAAAAGGCTCTTCTAACGGATGGGATTTTTGTATGAAATATATATATACATATATATGAAGAGTGATCCATATATTTTATTTTATAATAAAAAAATTGAATTATAACAACAAATTGGTTGTGGGTTGGGATACAAGTCGCGAAGAGAGAAGGCGAGTGAGACCAGATCCGTGTAGTCGGGAGTACCCAATTTGGAAAACGGGGCGGGTGCAAGTCTGAATCGACGTCGTATTGTGTCAAGTTGGAAAAAGGAGCAAGGGATGGGATCGAGTGCTTCTCGGTTAAAAGATGGTATGGTACGGACGGACAGGTGTTGAGATCAGATGGGCAGAAGTTGCAAACCGGCTTATACAAGGATGATCTACCTATCATAGCATATCATTCATTCAACGCATAATAATAATGAGATTCGAGAGTTGGCCCAACTTGGGTTGGCTACGATTTTCCTGCTTTATTTAAACACTTTTTGTGGTCATGTGGACGTGATTTTGTACACATGTAGACTTATTTTTAATTTATGTTGCTTTTGTAACTTTTATTACTTATTTAAATTAAATTGTTATTATTCATTGACTGTCGCTTTTTTCTTTTTCTATCCTTTAATTATATATATGTTCTATACATGATAAATTATTAAATTATAAGAAATAATTCTGATTCTCTAATATGAAAGAGTTATTTAACATTTTCGGATAATTATTTTGATTTTTTTAAATTTAATCTAACCAAACAATTTCCCATAAACATTAATTAAGTCTTTAAATTTTTATTTGTTTTATTCAAACATAAAAAGTTAGATTGCATTGAATAAAATTAGTATTATTGGTATGAAAGTTTTTCATATGAAAACCTTTTATTTTAAAAATTAAATTTTCGACCCTCATTTGAATACCCGAGTTAGAAAGTTTTTATTTTATAAAGAAACTTCAAAATAAAAGCTATTTAGTAAGTTTTTAGTTACAAGTGAGATGTATTCCTACCCTCAACCAAATTAACTGGTCCATATATCTCTCTACCCTCGTTTCTATCTCCTTTCTATGTATGCAAAATCGGACCTTCGACACGCCACTTGCAATCTCCGGCTGACCAACTTCAACCTTTGGCAAAATGTCACCTCCACATGTGATTTAGGGCCTCACTTTAGCTTTTTGTGTACGAAGATCAATTTAGGGTTTATTTCGATCAATTTGTTTTGTTCTATTTGCAGGTCTCCAAGTGTATGTATTGGTGGTGGTTTTAGTGGGAAGGTAAATATCATTGTAGTGGTGGTTGATTATGGTATATGTCATTTAAATCTTCATAACTTCAACCCAGATATTTAAATATTCAAGATTATGGTATTTCGAAAGGTGTGAGACTCTGCTCATCAGTTCTTCTTGTTCTTTTACGTGATTGTGTTCATCATCATCCGGTGTGTTCTTCTTTGAATCAATTAACAATTTGGGGTGTTCTTGCTTGTCCATCGATTTGGGTTGTTATCCATACCGTGTAATTTTTATCATCTATCATTCGTTCAAACATCCAAGAACAATCTTCAAACAAACAATTCAATACCCAAACCCAAAGTATGCTTCATGCTTGACATCAATGAACAATCTTCAAACATTCAAGAACAAAGAGAAAATAAAAAGGCGAAACAACAAAATAAAGAAAAGGTTAAACCTTAATTATAGAGTGTAAACTTCGAGTGTGACACCAACTTGATCGGTATTTGAAAATTCAGCCTAATTATGAAATGAACTTTTCATTACTTGCGAGAATGTAAATATCGCAAAAAATGAGTTTCCATTCAAAATAAATTTACCAAATGCAATACAACTCGGAATTTGATTTAAATTCCATTCAATTCCTTCAAATTCTGCAAAACAAACGGAACAGGGTGTGGAGTATTTATTGTCATCTAGCTAGCTAGTGCTTAAAGGATGCATACATATATAGTTTTACGATAGTTATATCTGTAGTTGGGATTACATATGTGTATGATGATAGTAATAGTATCGGGACAAAAAAATAGGTTTTTCGCATGCTAAAGAGAATCTCAAGAACTAGCAAGAAGAATAAACATTTATTTTGATATTTTTAACAACGAATAAACTTTCTTAAACCTTACATACATATATGGCTTTCTATTATAGTTGTAAACATTTAAGACGTAAAAATTTAAAAGGTGAAGTAGACAGGTTGAGAATCAAATTAACAAGTAGCTAGTTAGTTATTTTGGTCAAAACAGGTAATTTGGGTTTAACTAGAGTTTTTACATTGTTATTAGTGACAAGCTTATGATTTATTAAATAGTAATCTACATAATTAGTATTATCGGGATTGACTTTGAGACTAGCCGATTCTATACTTGATTATAATTTGGGTTTGGAGGTGCGGAGCGCACACTCGAATAAATTAAGTTACTATCAGGATACGGTACGGGGTCCAGAGGTTCCAAGGGGCATCGCCCCTGGCGGGGTCCGAGGGGCAGAGCCCAACCGCCGCCGCCGCTGCCGGCTTGTAACCGCCACATTTGCTCGCCTATATAAGGCCATTTTCGGCCTTGGTGTTTGACACAGAAACATATGAAATATGAAAGGCGGAAATACGGAACACAAAGTATACGAACGATATATGTACAAAAGAATACGATTACAAGTTGATATTCTGACGAAATAGTCTCAGAAAAACGAGAGATAAAGCAAAGACATTCTGTATTTAGGATTTGAATAAAGCCTGTAATTCAAATCGAGTTTCTTGGATTATCCTATATCTGAATTTGTGATATCTCAGGCAAAAGGGTCGAATTACAGATTACGGAAAGTGTATTAAACACGATCCATGAAATTATCCAAGTTATATTGTTATTCTTACCTTCTACAAACTCTTTCCTCCAGCAATATCTACGTACACTCATAACAAGGAAGTATATGTTTACTGCAAGAATAATGTTTACATGATAAAGCTTACATATATGGTGCGGGAGCAAATGGCTTAAAAACCCGAAAAAGCAAACATGATGCAATCATATATAGGCAATTGGAGGTGATAAATGCAGGAAGCCAACTAGTATTAAGGGATGAAGATGATATATAGTACGTAAAGTTGGATGAGGAAATGATTCATGCAGTCGTTCTTGTGTTTCTTGCTTATCAAAAATCAAAATTAATTAATGGGTCTCTGATAATTGTTGTTTAAATTAATAAGGCCTCAATATGATCTTTTGAACAAATTAATACATGTTTTTCTTATCTCAACAAATGTATATATGTTTATTTAGAAGAAATATAACGTACTACTATACAATCATAAAATGTTACCGGGGGAATTGCTATTGTTAGTAGATAATTAATTTGGTGTGGACTAATCTCAATCTATATCTATCTCTAATATAAACAAGTCTCCCTTCCTATTTTATGAACACGTCACTTCTTTCTTTGGTTGCCACATAGCTGCCTTTCGTTTCTTTCTATTTTTTGCTTTTTTTCATGTTTTTATTGAATGCAACTTCGATGTTTTTTTCCCAGTTTCTGCTTTTTCTTTTTTTTTTCTGTTTTTGCTTCTTGTTTTTTGTTTTTATTTCCTGTTATATGACTGCCATGTTCTGTTTTTGCTTCAAACAAATTAATTATTACTTTTAAAGTTTTCTATTATCGCGTTTACACACAATAATGTTTTTAGAATATTGATACACACATTAACATTATGGTATTATGGTATAGCTTAGTACATTTTGGATAAGTAAACTATTAAATTATTTACTAACAATGCAAGCTAAGACAATAATTTGAACTATTATAAGATGATAATGCAAATTAAAACGGGGCAAGACTTTCAAATATATATATATATATATATATATATATATATATGTGTGTATATATATATACACACACTTGGGACTAAGGAGACTGAGAGATACAGGGGCGGACCCAAGGGTATTCGAACGGGGTCACGGGACACCATCCAATTTTGTACGCGTAGTGTAAATTTCGATCTCGCCTAGTGTAAATTTCGATTTTTTCAAGATGGTGCTACCATTCATTTCAAATTTTAGACCCGGTGTTACCACCAATTTCAAATCCTGAGTCCGCCCCTGGAGAGATATATGCTTGCAATTTCTTTTGGGTTGTGTAATTCAGAACTCAATTACGTTTGTATAAAAAGGGGGTGTATATATACAGTTTGCATGCCTCACTAATTTGGTATAACAAATTAATATTGCAAGAATATTTTGTTTATAAATTTGACCATACCACTCAAAAATATAATGCATAAACAGATAGTAGATATCTAAAATAACTTTTTCCTTTGATTGTTTTAATTATTTAAATGGTATATAAGAATAACATTATCAAATTTATGTGTTGTTGACTACACCTATCATTTTCCGCTTTAAAATACTTATAAATCTAAGTTTCAAGTTTTTGTAGGCTTTTAACGACAAGTCATACGTCTAACATAGATGAGTTAAATTATATAATTTAGAATTAAAAGATATATACTATGATTTAATAAATTTATTAGCTCTAAAGAAAGATGATTCGGTGTCTTAAAAATAATTAAAGTTCCGGTCATTGCGGGCAGCAAAACAAGGAAATGAAGATGCTTGATGAAGAAAATAATTAGACTACCAAAAATTGGACAATACGTCAAACCAAGATGGCAAGTAAACTAGCCTAGCAGATCCATTGCGAGATCGAAGTTTCCAAATTTGCTATCTTAAATATATATTATATAGTCAAATATAAGTTTTCAGATAAGAACGAGGACTTACGGAAGATACTTATCCATTTATATCTTGCTAGATGTAACTATTTTCTAGATAGTTGATAATTTGAAAACATTACAAGTTTTTTCCCAACTTACAATTTATTGAAAACTTGGTGCACGACCAAAAATCATACCTAGTACACTTATAGGGGAGTGTATATAAATCCTTAACTAGGGTATAGCCATCAATGGAAATCTATTACTCTTCCATTAACTACTTCTTCAGAGTGCGTGTGTCTACTGTGTGTGCTTGGTGGTGAAGAAGAAAGGAAACAAGGAATGAAGAGTTGAGCTAAATCCTTCAAGGAAATCATCATGTATGAAGTTCCAATCCTTGGTAGCTTTATCTTTACAAAATTCATAGTGTGTAGGAAGAGTTTAGAGAATTTGGTGAGGATCTAAAACCCCCTG
Source organism: Dittrichia graveolens (assembly GCA_038502395.1). Taxonomy (NCBI): domain Eukaryota; kingdom Viridiplantae; phylum Streptophyta; class Magnoliopsida; order Asterales; family Asteraceae; genus Dittrichia; species Dittrichia graveolens. Next base: position 80,912,628 of record JARJIL010000001.1, on the reverse strand, counting down.
TTGTTGTGTCAACCGAGAACAAGAATCACACACACACCAAGAGTTTTGTTTTGGTTTTAAATCAAATGAGGTAGTGTTTTGTGAAGCTAAATGATCTAAGATGAACGTGAGTGCTTTGTATAACATCAAACAAGCAAACATATGGTCTGATAGTCGATTTCTAAGCTCGATTCTCTGTTTTTGCGTAAACACTAAACCGAGAACAAAGATTGGATTTTAACCAACTAAATCGTATTAATAATCGAATTAAAGTGGAAGGGTTTGTTTATACAATGATAGGAACCTATAGAAACCGAAATCTCTCGATTTGGTTATGTTTTGGTTGAGCTAGTCCGACTTGTTGTATGTGACTTTGAATTAGATCCGACTTGCGCGGATGTTTTGTGTGGTGTGATGAAACACCCGCAACCCTGGCTAGGAGATTAGCGGGTTAGCGGTATGTGATTTGCTGTTTTAATTGATTAGGTGTTTTGTTAAGTTAATTGATTAATATTAATATATGTATGTGTATATATATATATATATATATATATATTTCTGATGGAAGTTAATAGGAAAGAGAAAGTACAAGTCTTTATGCATGATTATTAGAATGTATGTATATAAGCATGTAGGAATTAAATAAGAAGAGGATTTCATAAACTTGCCACCTCCTGCTTAAATTTATACCAATATATGTGTACGTGTATAGTTAATTATCAGCTCATATTTGCTAAAGTGTAAAAGGTGTTTGTGTGTATTTTGAAAGAAAAACCGTGAGTCAAGAAAAGTTCAAACTTGAAATCCTAAAGTCAAAAGTTGGTATTGTTTAAATCCAAAGGAATGTGAGAAAGTGTTCATAGCATGTTATAGTATGTGTTGGTATGTTTATATATTGAAAAACATGAATTTATGCAAATTCACCATTGTTAAGTTTGGAAGAAACTTGGTAAATGGGTTTTGAAGGTTTTGTTCTTATGAATGAGTAAAAATGTGTTTTTGATGATTTATATGCATGTTATATGTTAGATTCATGTTTTGTTGGAAGAAATATGAAGTTAGAAGTGATTATATGAAAGCTTGGCTGAAAATCCGACACTTGAGATGAAGAAGATGATGAATTTGATGTGAATGAGATTCGGTTTTTGATAAAAACCGACATTACCGAAAACTATAGTTTGAAATCCTATAGTTTGAAATCCTATGGTATGAAATCCTATAGTTTGAAATCCTATAGTTTGAAATCCTATACTTCGAAATCCTACACTTTGAAATCCTATACTTTGAAATCCTATACTTTGAAATCCTAGACTTTGAAATCCTAGACTTTGAATACTATACTTTGAAATTCGATAAATGAATCCGACACTTAAATCCGGTACTCTGAATCCGGAATTTGAAATCCAACCCTGGTCGCGGCGCGACAAACCCAAATCCGATTAATTGTTTATTTCTTTTATGATATTGTTGATTGTGATATTGATTGTTGATATCTGTTGCGTGAATATTTGGTCGATACGCACTCTTAGTATGAATTGGAGTTGCGTTGGGAAGTCAGCTATACGTAGAATTAGGCTGGGCTCGTTCACTGGTTGGTTGAACAATGTTAGCCTTACTAGTGCATATGTTGCATCAGAGGGGGAGTGCATTGTGCCAATTCAGTGGAGGGCTATCGGTAAACCTTTGCTTTGGCCGGCATTGGTTGTAGGTTCTGCGCCAAACCGCCGGTCTTCTAGGGATACGTGGTTACATGCTTTGATATTGACTGATGATGTTTGCTTTTGGTGTTTAGCCTCTACTCACTTAGCTTTGTGCTAATTCCCCTCAGTTGTTGCTTTTGCAGGTTCGTGTTTGTGAGGTTGGCAGAAGGAAAGGGATGACCTGACTCTGATATTATTTTGGAAACGAAACGAGCTTGTAGTTTTTGTAACACAATGATACTTGTTTTGTGAACAATGTTTGTACAGTTGTTAATGTTGATTTGTATGAAAATGGTTTGTTTGTTTAAAGGCTTCCGCAACGTAATTTAATAAAAAAAAACTGGCTTGTGATTTTCCGGTGTTACAGTTTGGTATCAGAGCCTAGGTTTGGCGATGCATGCACGGCTAGAGTGTTGCATTCCCAAATCTTGGCTTGTGACGGGTCAAGCTTTCCTTCGGGGGAATTAGAGTGAGTTAGAGTTGTCGGTTGTAGTTAGTATTTTGGATACTAACGGTTTATGCTAATAAGTTATGAGGTGATGTGATTGTAACAGATAATGGCTGACAGAGATACTCCTATCCTTCCTCCTACGACCCAAGCTACAACTGAAGCGCCAACGACTGAATACTTGGGTAACCCAGCTACTGCGGGAACATCGGGTCAAGCCCGTGAAGAAGAGCATAGTGATTATGTCTACCAATTGGAAAATGAGTTGGTTGAACTCAGAGACAAAGTACAAAGGATGGAACAACAACAACAACCAGAACCAACCCCTGTGCCAACTGCGATTCTTACTCAGGCAACAACTGCACAAGTTACAGCACCGCTGCCACCAATGACTCAAATGATGCAACAACCTTTCTTTTATCCATATCCACAATCAGGAGCTTATCCGTTTGCGTTCCCTGGATATAAACAACCCTGCACCTATAAGCAATTTCTTGATTGTAAACCATCAGAGTATCTTGGGAGTTCTGATCCCAATGCAACATTAAATTGGTTGAGGGAGATGTCAAAGGCACTTGATGCCTGTAATTGCGAGGATGAATTAAAGGTTAAATATGCGTCAAGAATGTTAAGAGGAGACGCGTTGGTCTGGTGGGATTCCATTACCGGCCACTTTACTGAACAACAGCAGAGGAGCATCACCTGGAGTCAATTCCAGGAGAAGTTATGTGAACAGTACTGTGGAAGTTTTGAGATGGCCAAGATCAAGAAGGAATTTATGGATCTATAGATGACCGGGAATATGACTGTAGACCAATTGATTAAACAATTTAATGAAAAGATGAGATTTTCCAAAACTGGGTACCGGATGAAGAATCGAAGATTGCCCATTTTGTGGGGGTACTACACCCAGATTACCGAGGCGCCACCAGGTGGGCTACCACACTGTCCCAGGCTTTCACTTTGGCCAAATTGGCTGAAGGGGACATTGTTGCGAGAAACAAGTTGAGCGGGGAGAAACTTTCTCAACAAAAATCGAGGTTTGAACACTATAATGCTCAACAGAGACAGGGAGGGCAGAGTACCGGTGGTAGGCAGGGAGATCAGAATAGAAGACCTACTTCGGGTGGGTCTACTCAACGGGCACCTTGGTGTAGCAGGTGCAAATCTTATCATAATGGGCAGTGTACGGCCCAGACGAGGAGGTGTGTAAACTGTGGCCAGTTTGGCCATGATTAAAAGAATTGCAGGTTTCCGAGGAGTGTTTGTTGGAATTGTCAGAGGGAGGGGCACCGAGTTGGTGATTGCCCGATGGGCAAGAAGACAGGGTCGGGGTCAAGGGGAGGAGGAGCTGGAGGATCTTCTTCAGCAGGTCAGAAGCGAAAGAACCCACCCACTGCAGAGGGTCGGGCGTTTAAAATGACGGTGGATGATGCCACCACTACTGACGACGTGATCACGGGTATGTTTCTAATAAACTCTACTCCTGCTAGAGTATTGTTTGATTCAGGAGCAAATCGCTCCTTTGTTTCTGTGGAATTCTGTGAGAAACTAAATGTGCCTGTGATTGAACTTGCTACTGCTTTAGAGATAGAAGTAGCTGATGGTATGATGGTTCCGGTCACGACTACTATGGCTGGAGCTAAAATTGATATAGATGGCGTGTGTTTTCCTGTTTATTTTCTTGTTATGCCATTGTCTGGGTTTGATGTGGTGCTTGGGATGGATTGGCTAAGTCTGAATCAAGCCAGTATCAAGTGTCACAAGAAGTTGATTTCTTTTCCGCTAGCTGATGGTACACGGGTAATAGCAAGAGGAGAGAAGGCTGGATCTGTGATTCCTATGATTTTGTGTTGAAAGCAAAGAAGGCATTGGGTAAGGGGTGTGAATCTTATTTGGCATATGTGATTGATGGGAAGAAAGAGAAACAAGCAATGACTGATATCCGGGTGGTAACGGAATACCCGAAAGTGTTTCCAGAAGAGTTGCCAGGATTGTCTCCGGTTCGTGAAGTGGAATTCAAAATAGATTTAATACCTGGATCTAGACCAGTAGCGAAGGCTCCGTACAGGTTGACACCTTCAGAAATTCGGGAGATGATGACGCAGATTCAGGATCTGCTAGATAAGGGGTTTATTAGTCCGAGCTCGTCCCCGTGGGGAGCACCGGTATTGTTTGTAAAGAAGAAAGACGGTACGTTGCCTATGTGTATCGACTACCGTGAATTGAATAAGAGAACAATAAAGAACAAGTATCCGTTGCCGAGAATCGATGATTTGTTTGATCAACTGCAAGGAGCTTCGTTCTTTTCTAAGATTGATTTGAGGTCGGGATATCATCAGGTGCGTGTTTCTGAGGAAGATGTGTCGAAGACGGCCTTTCGTACGTGCTACGGGCACTACGAGTTCTTGGTTATGCCGTTCGGCTTAACCAATGCACCTGCGATTTTTATGGATTTGATGATTCTTGGATGATTTTGTGATAGTCTTTATTGATGATATTCTAATTTATTCAAAGACTGAACACGAGCATGAACAGCATTTGAGACAAGTTTTGGAAACCTTGAAGAAAGAACATTTGTTAGCTAAATTCTCAAAATGCGAATTCTGGTTGAGAGAGTTCAGTTCTTAGGGCACGTGATATGTAATGAAGGAGTGAAAGTGGATCCTTCAAAGGTGGAAGCTGTGATGAACTGGAATGCTCCAAAGACACCGTCTGAGATAAAGAGTTTTCTGGGTTTGGCTGGATACTACCGCAGGTTTATTAAAGATTTCTCGAAGATTGCGGGTCCGTTAACTAAGTTAACTCGGAAAGATGTGAAGTTTGTTTGGGGTAGTGAACAAGACAAGGCTTTCCATACTTTGAAGCAGCTGTTATGTCAGGCTCCCATTCTTGCATTGCCAAGTGGAACATATGATTTTACTGTTTATTGCGATGCGTCGTTTGCGGGATTGGGATGTGTGCTTATGCAGAGAGATCGGGTAATTGCGTATGCTTCAAGACAGTTAAAACCACATGAAAAGAATTACCCGACTCATGATCTAGAACTGGCAGCTGTCGTATTTGCCTTAAAACTGTGGAGACACTATTTGTATGGCACCAAGTGTGTAATTTGTACTGATCATAAGAGTCTCTAGTATGTGTTTACACAGAAAGAATTGAACACGAGACAGAGACGATGGGTGGAGTTGATAAAAGATTATGATTGCGAGATTAGATACCACCCAGGAAAAGCGAATGTAGTAGCAGATGTCTTGAGCCACAAGGGAGCGGGAGGTTCCATTAAGCTCATGCGTATGGAGATTGTATCTGATTTAGTGGATAGAATAAAGTCTGCACAGTTGGAAGCTCTGAAAGAGGAGAACTTGAAGAATGAACTAATGAAGAAACGTAAGGACGAGCTTACTGATGATTCTCGCGGATTGAAAATGTATAAGACTCGTGTGTGGGTACCTATGCTTGGAGAATTGAGAAAGTTGATTTTAACTGAAGCACATAAGTCGAGACTGTCTGTTCACCCGGGAAGCACTAAAATGTACCACGATTTGAAAGTGCTTTACTGGTGGCCTACTATGAAGGCAGATGTGGCTCATTTTGTGGAGTCATGCCATATCTATGCTCAAGTGAAAGCAGAGCATCAGAAGCCCTACGGATCTTTGAAACAGTTAGAAATTTCTGAGTGGAAGTGGGAACATATAACGATGGATTTCGTGACTAAACTTCCGCGAACTCAGAGGAATCACGATATTATTTGGGTGATCGTGGATCGACTGACGAAGAGTGCCCATTTTCTGGCTACCTGTGAGACGGCTTCTCTTAGCAAGTTGGCACAATTGTACATTGATGAGGTCGTTGCGAGGCATGGCATACCATTGTCGATAGTATCTGACAGAGACTCCAGGTTTGTTTCTAACTTTTGGAGGAGTCTACAGAGAGAATTGGGGACGAGAATTAATTTAAGTACTGCTTATCATCCCCGGACTGACGGTCAAACTGAACGAACCATACAGACACTCGAAGATATGCTACGTGCATGTGTAATTGAGTATGGTGGATCTTGGGATTCGCACCTGCCATTGATAGAGTTTGCGTATAATAATTCTTACCACTCCAGTACTGGAATGCCTCCGTATGAAATGTTGTACGGTCGTCGCTGCCGTACTCCGACGTGTTGGTTAGAGGCTGGTGAGAAACAATTTGCATGACCCGAGATTGTTCAAATGACTGCTCACAAGGTTGCAATAGCCAGAGAAAAGTTGAAAGCGGCCAGAGATAGACAGAAAATGTATGCGGATCTACGTCGTCGTCAAGTATCGTTTGATGTGGGGGAGTTAGTGTATTTGAAGGTCACTCCGTGGAAGGGCGTGATTCGGTTTGGCAAACGTGGGAAGTTAGCTCCCTGTTACATTGGTCCTTTCAGAATTCGTCAGATTGTAAATGACCAGACTGTTACATTGGATCTCCCAGCAGAGCTTGCAGGTATTCATAACACGTTCAATGTCTGCTATTTGAGAAAATGTAAAGTTGAAGACGAGAGTCAGATTCTCCCAGTACACGAACTGAAAGTGGATTCAAAGAAGAGATTGATTGAGGAACCCGTTGAACTGTTAGATCGTAAAGTGACCAAGTTCCGAAAGAAGTAGATACCGATGGTATTGGTCAAGTGGAAACACAGTTTAGGTTCTGATTTGACATGGGAGACTGAGACGGAAATGAAGGATAGATACCCTTATTTGTTCGAGCAAGAAAGGATTCCGAGGACGGAATCCTCTTAAGGAGGGGAGATTTGTAACACCCGCAACCCTGGGCTAGGAGATTAGCGGGTTAGCGGTATGTGATTGGCTGTTTTAATTGATTAGGTGTTTTGTTAAGTTAATTGATTAATATTAATATATGTATGTATATATATATATATATATATATATATATATATATATATATATTTCTGATGGAAGTTAATAGGAAAGAGAATGTACAAGTCTTTATGCATGATTATTAGAATGTATGTATATAAGCATGTAGGAATTAAATAAGAAGAGGATTTCATAAACTTGTCACCTCCTGCTTAAATTTATACCAATATATGTGTACATGTATAGTTAATTATCAGCTCATATTTGCTAAAGTGTAAAAGGTGTTTGTGTGTATTTTGAAAGAAAAACCGTGAGTCAAGAAAAGTTCAAACTTGAAATCCTAAAGTCAAAAGTTGGTGTTGTTTAAATCCAAAGGAAGGTGAGAAAGTGTTCATAGCATGTTAGAGTATGTGTTGGTATGTTTATATATTGAAAAACATGAATTTATGCAAATTCACCATTGTTAAGTTTGGAAGAAACTTGGTAAATGGGTTTTGAAGGTTTTGTTCTTATGAATGAGTAAAAATGTGTTTTTGATGATTTATATGCATGTTATATGTTAGATTCATGTTTTGTTGGAAGAAATATGAAGTTAGAAGTGATTATATGAAAGCTTGGCTGAAAATCCGACACTTGAGATGAAGAAGATGATGAATTTGATATGAATGAGATTCGGTTTTTGATAAAAACCGACATTACCGAAAACTATAGTTTGAAATCCTATAGCTTGAAATCCTATGGTATGAAATCCTATAGTTTAAAATCCTATACTTTGAAATCCTATACTTTGAAATTCTACACTTTGAAATCCTACACTTTGAAATCCTATACTTTAAAATCCTAGACTTTGAAATCCTAGACTTTGAAATATTATACTTTGAAATCCGACACTTAAATCCGGTACTCTGAATCCGGAATTTGAAATGCAACCCCGGTCGCGGCGCGACAGACCCAAATCTGATTAATTGTTTATTTCTTTTATGTATGGCTTGGTTTGAGTTAGTATGTTTTATTATGTGAAATAGTTGAGTTGTTTTTTATAGATTTGAGATATAAATATATATGAGAAGATATATTTATATATTCGAGACTGATTTGATTGTTGCTGTGTTTTCAGGCAATCAAAAGATTCAGTAAAAATTAGATTTCTGAGCCCATGCTGGTTTTGAGGTGAGTGGGCGTTAATCGCGGATGGTAAAGATTTCGGTTAATGTTATTGGTGTGATGCATGATTGTGATTGGATTGGATTGATTGAATTGTTGATTGTGATATTGATTGTTGATATCTGTTGCGTGAATATTTGGTCGATACGCACTCTTAGTATGAATTGGAGTTGCGTTGGGAAGTCAGCTATACGTAGAATTAGGCTGGGCTCGTTCACTGGTTGGTTGAACAATGTTAGCCTTACTGGTGCATATGTTGCATCAGAGGGGGAGTGCATTGTGCCAATTCAGTGGAGGGCTATCGGTAAACCTTTGCTTTGGCCGGCATTGGTTGTAGGTTCTGCGCCGAACCGCCAGTCTTTTAGGGATACGTGGTTACATGCTTTGATATTGACTGATGATGTTTGCTTTTGGTGTTTAGCCTCTACTCACTTAGCTTTGTGCTAATTCCCCTCAGTTGTTGCTTTTGCAGGTTCGTGTTTGTGAGGTTGGCAGAAGGAAAGGGATGACCTGACTCTGATATTATTTTTGGAAACGAAACGAGCTTGTAGTTTTTGTAACACAATGATACTTGTTTTGTGAACAATGTTTGTACAGTTGTTAATGTTGATTTGTATGTAAATGGTTTGTTTGTTTAAAGGCTTCCGCAACGTAATTTAATAAAAAAAATGGCTTGTGATTTTCCGGTGTTACATGTGACTTAGAGGATGTTTTCCGACTTACATCATCTAACGTAGGTAACTCATGCGTAGAGTGTGGTTTGAATTGGACCTTGATCTGACCTATTGCTATGACTGACTTGTGTGAAATGTACATGTCCGACTTTGGCTCATGGTTCAACTGGGGGAGCTCGTCCGACCTAAGCCCACAATCCGAACTGCATGTTTACAACTTGCGTGGTGCGACCTAGTGTGGTCCGACTTGGGGGTCCTTGGTGCGGCTTAGCTTTGTGCGACCCAAACGAAGGTCCGACTTAGGGACCTTGTGTGATCTGAGAGTTAGGTCAGACTTAAAACACTTGGGTGGGGTCCGACCTAGGTATCGTGTGATTTAGGGATTCGTACTATGTATTGATTTCCGTACGATGTGATGTAGATTATGTTGTCGGGTTCATTTAATGGATTTATTAAGTTAACCAATGTTGTGAATTACTGTTACTACCGCATTGCTGATCAGGTGAGTTTCACTAACTTATATATTATGTTGCGATACGTATTCTATGTGATATTGTGAAGATAACGCGCTTGTGTGACATACTTGATGTGATAGTTTTTTTTGAACAGCTTCGCCTCAGCGGTAGTGGCATAGGATCGAAACCGGTTGATCTAATCCGGGCCCCGATTTCGAACCACTCCAACTATACCCCCTAATTAATTCGGTAGGGCTGCTTTCACCAACGAGGGAGTGACCCTCAGCTACTCCTAGAAAGAAACCCTCCAGAGAGACTCGAACCCAAAACCTCTCCTTCACTGGGAAAACTCCCTTACCACCAGGGCAAGCCCCTTTGGTTCTTGATGTGATAGTTGCGTGGTGTCGTGAGCAGCTGGGCTCGTTTGGCAGATGGTCACCCCGGTTGTGTGGCATATACGATGTGATACCTGTGTGGTGCCATGAGCAATTGGGCTCATTAGGCAGATGGCCACTCCGCCTGTGTGGCATACTTGATGTGATGTACATTATCTGTGGATGTGTGTCTAATATAATGTATGAGTGTTGTGTCTTCACTAAGCCTTGTGCTTAATTTGTTGTTGTTTATTCTTTTCAGGACCGTCGCGTGTTGATTAGGGAAAGGCTCCCGCATGACAGCTGCTTCCGCAGTTGTCTTCTTTAAACTCTGATTTACGAACGTTACTTTTAAACAAATACTCTAGCGCCGTAAGTCCCGTGTGTTAGGCAATCTGTTGATAGATGATGTGTTGAATACTTTTACTATCAGTTTTCGCAGTTATATTGAATTTATATTTTGTTTAAATATTTTTAGGGCGTTACATCATACAAATGTTTCACCTGATATAATAAAAATACTTACAATATTTAGGAGCTACAATGAATATAACAAACTTTGTATTAGTTATTATTATATACGATAAGAAAGCTCAAAATATTAATAACCAAATACATGAAATGAATTATCTTAACGAAAATCTTTATTCAACTCTTTTTTTTTATTATCACACTACATACATGACATGAGTACATGAAATATCCCCCACAACACCCTCATCTCTTTCTACCTCTACGATGGGGCTCTCAAAAATGTTTCTTCACTCCCCTTCTACCACATCTATCCCCCTCCCACCATACATCTCTCGATGCTTTCTCTACAACCAATCACCCTTCTCATCTCCCCGCCGCCTCAATGTCAGATCCATGGCCAAACAAACCGGCGACGAAGCTTCCGGTAACGGAGTTGCAGAGAAACTCGCAATAGCAGGTGGGTTAATCGCCACGCCGGTAATTGGGTGGTCTCTTTACACCCTGAAGACCACCGGCTGCGGTCTGCCACCTGGTCCCGGTGGATCCATCGGCGCATTGGAAGGCGTCAGCTATTTGGCGGTGGTGGGTATTGTGGCTTGGTCACTGTATACCAAAACGAAAACCGGGTCGGGTCTACCCAATGGACCGTTTGGATTGTTGGGTGCTGTTGAAGGGCTGTCGTACTTATCGTTGGTGGCTATTGTGGTGGTGTTTGGGTTACAATTTTATCAGCAGGGCTTTATCCCTGGTCCGGTCCCTGTTCCCGGCGACCAGTGCTTTGGTTGAGCCACGCGGCGGAGCGCCGCCTCAATTTGTATGTACTTATTCTTGTATATCTCTAATTCATCCTGTATTGGTGACGATATTGCACAAGATTATGCATATCTTTGTGAGAGAAACATCCAAAAATAAATGTGTTTTTAGCTAGATTACAGCTTCACAGATTGGACACAGTTTTTGTTCTTGAATTACTCCACCATATTGAAATCTCCGGTTGTAATATTCCGTGATTGTTAGCTACCCGAAATCTGATTAAACGGGTCGGTTTATTCGGGGAACAGATTATATTTAATATCCCTATACAAAACATTTGGGTTTTCGGTATTTTGAACGCACCTACCCCTTACACAATTACATTAGGAAACTAACAACTTAGATAGCTATCCTTTTAGATTTAATAATTAACTTAGAATATTATCAAATAAACTTTTTAAAAATAAAAGGGATTAGCCAAAATATATTAAACTTGACATAGTTTTTAATTATATGTATGTAACTTTGAAATTTATCATTTAATGTATTAAATTATTATTTTATGTATTGGATATTGTATTCAGGTAAATTGCTGATCTGACACCAGTTTGACTAATATGATCCTGACTTGGAGGCTAATGTGTATTTGTCTTCTTTAAAATAATTGAAAATAAAGAAAACGTATTTTAATAATAATAATAATAATAATAATAATAATAATAATAATAATAATAATAATAATAAACTATGTGTTGAACAAGGATAAATATATGAATAGAAATTTACGCCGCTAGGATTTTTTTAATAAAAACAATTTTTTTAAATATATATGTGTATGTATGTGATGTCAGGCTTTTTAAATCAAAGGATCTGATTGGTTTAATTCTATTTATAAAAGATTATTTTAATATATATTAACGATTATAGAGCAACTCGAGCACTTGTAATAGTAACCACTGTTTTGAAGTTTCTAATAAACAAAGAACGGTGAATGGTTGATAAGAAAAACTAGTGACGGTCTCAAATGAGAAGTTTTTGATGGTGATGCAATTGCACTTGTAAGATATGTGAAGCTTGTTGATTGTAGTCGCTAGATAACAACATGGTTCACCAAGGAACTTTATAAATGTATATATCATTAGATTATAAACCAAGTCCTTGATTTAAGTGAATGTGAGTTACCTTCGGAACTTAAGCGTCTTGAACCACAACTGATGTATAAAAGGCACGCAAGCCGTCCATAAAATGTCATTCTTAAGCAACAAGGAAAAGAAATAACGTATACATATTTCTTTAGATGTGATGGAAGTGGACATAAATCAAGATTGTTGTATAAACCATTATCATCTCAATAATCAACTTAACATTGCAATGAACATTTTTTCAAACCTTAGTTTAGCCGGCTGTTCAATAACATGTATTAAACAATAAGAAAGACCGTCATGATTTGAAACTCTTAAATGTTATAACAATTTGTCAAGTTAATAATAACTTTTATATTTATTTTATTGTATTTTTAACTATTTAAAAAATAATAATATATAACGGTTAAGGAGTAAAAAGAAAAAGAGAAATAAAACTATAAAACACAATAAATATACAGATTAGAATTTGGAAGAGGCCATATAGATAGTTTTGAAGATAGTGTGATGACTTTTTATTGGGACAATTTCATGGTAATTTTTGTGTTTAAATTAATGATTTAAATATTGGAATATATAAAATTTCTAAACTTTTTATTTGTATTGATAAAATTCTTTTTATGGTGCTCGTTATAATTAATTTCTTATAAACTATATTTCTGAACTTATAAACTTATTAGTTTAAAATAGTATAAAAGATGATATATTATCATTGTAATGGGATGTAGGGGTTTTAAATAAACTTAGGTAGTATTTGATTATAACTTAATAATTTTAATATGAAAAAATCTTAATTAATTAAGTCATAATAGAGGTGCCGTATTTTTACTTAACACCACCCACAGTCATGATAATCATGTCACGACTATGACTAACTGTAACATTAACTTTTCTAAATTATGACTATCTCAATATTAAACCGTTCTAGTTATGACCAACCTTCATATCATCATCACTATTATTACTAGATCCACATAATATTAATTGAAATTCATTTCATTGGTTGAAAATTATTAAAAAAAACGTTTGTCGAGCTCGTCACCGAAACGACGAGCCAAACAACGAACACTCCCTAATCGATGATGAGTTGAAAAATGGAGATGATAGAGCCAAAAATAACTCGTTATCGTCATTAAAATACACCATTACAAGTGGTCTAATTGATAAAGTTATCCGAATATAAAAAACCGTCAAAGATTAGATCTCCATATTAAGTCCATTTACAAATTATTTCTGATCTTACTAATACATTCAGTCATATAGAACTTAATATAAAAATAAAACAAAGAAGTCAGTAGGGGTGTTCAAGAAAACCGGAAAACTGACCTGCCCTGCATGAATCGACCCTGAAAAAATTGATACCCTTAACCCGAAAACTAGGGTATCCATTGAACACAGGGTGGGTTCGGATTTTAAAATTCGATATCCGTTGGTACCCATCCCATCCCGCATGCTTTTAACTTATATATATATGTTACTATGAAATAACAAAAGCCATTAGAAAACTTTTCTCAAAACTACCTAACTTAATTCTAGTAGCCCCCACCGTCTCCCCCAATTATTTTTGAGCTTTGACATCAAGAGTTTGCAAGCTTGGAAGTTGCAACGATCGAGAATTCAACTTGGAGGCACTGAAATCGATCAACAGTGCCAACTTTAATCATATCAGTTTTTTGTTTCTACGAGGCTTTAATCGAATATTTGTTCGATTTTTGGCAATAATTTATTCATTATTGTTGACTTGTTTCTACCATTGTTTTATTATTTTATTATGAATCTAAACTTGTTGAAAAATACAAAAATAAAAAGCAACACAATTTTAAAATAACTGTGAGCCGAACCGTAGGTACTTGCCTTCCTTCGGATACTTGCACAAAAGGTACCTGCTATTTACGATTCAATTTCGATTTCTAAAACTATATGCCCGCCCCGATAATGATTTACAAAAAATACACTAGCCGTCAAGCACCGTAACTTAAACCGGAAGCAGGATGTTAAAATTCACCATCTTCCGCGTGTGAAAAGCGCGCGCTCTTAGATACAAAAATCGAGGCTCGGGGGTTTGCAATGTGGTTCACTAGTCGTCCCGACGAGCAATCGTCTATGGCATCTTCGTAGCACATGCCCGTAATACCAATCTTTTTACTTCAACCTTTCATTCAGATTATTTCGAAAATATGGAGCAAGTAAATTCCTTTCTCTTCGCCTTTTGCGCATTTGGATAATGGATGTTCTAATGATTTGTTTTAATTTATTGCTTTCATGGATAAGCCAAGGATCAAAGGGTTTACTGTGTAGAATCTGCTTAATATCTGCAATCTCGAGTGCTTTTTTCACTAACGATACTTCTTCTGTTGTGTTGACCGAGTTTGTACTTAAAATTGCTAGACAACAAAACCTCCCACCCCATCCGTTTTTGCTCGCACTCACTTCAAGTGCAAACATTGGATCTGCTGCTACACCGATCGGTAACCCTCAAAACCTAGTCATAGCAGTTCAAAGTAAGATACCATTTTGGGAATTCTTGTCTGGGATTGTGTATGCAGTGATGGTGGGCATTTGTGTGAACGCTTTAATTCTCTTATGCATGTTTTGGAAGTTGTTATCTGTTCAGAAAGATGAAGAAGAACCTCTAGTTGAAGTAACCCCTGAAGAAGATGTGATGGTGGGCATTTTTGTGTATGCATGTTTTGTACTTTGATGATGTTGATCAAATTTGTTTGAATTAAAGTTAGGTGCTGTTGAATTAGCCCCAATTCTATCATGATGTTTGACTTTCGAGGCGGTTTGAGTGTCTGCACATATTCTGTGTTCGAGAGATGTGATACTTATTGCATATTAGAGTCTTAAATTTGGTTGAAAATGTTTCCATCTATTTTATTTGGTTTTTGTTCATTCAATTCATCGTTTAACTTGTTAGGGTTTAGCAATGGCTGACAAAGTGGAGCCTGAAACTCTCACAGACTCACAGTTAGGGTCGAGCTTGGTTCTGAAACCGGCCTGAATTAAAAAAAACTGAAATTGAAAAAGCCCTAAAGTTAGGACCGAAAACTGGACCATAATATACTTATCTGTTATAGTTTCCGTTTTTTGGTTTAAATTCCTTTCCGGTGGAACCGAAAACCGAAATAGAGAAATATAGGAACCGACAACCGACATAAAAGTGTGTATATCTGTCCGGCTTGGTCTTGGATCTGGCCTAACAGTTTTTTTGCTCATTCCTAGTGACTATGATATGTATTATCATTATTGTTTTTGGTCTTAATTAACTGATAAAATTTTACTGATTAAACGCAGATTAGGATCTATATGATCAGACTAGCTATCAGATTTCTGAAACTGACACGATACTGGTGTTGGTACCATATATGATATAATCTTTGCGGGCTGAAAGATCAATGTATGATTTGAGAGAATTTTCATGATGATCAAGGTATCTTATTATAAGCTACAAAACATCTGTATGTGTATTTATTTATCTGTGAACTGCAAATCTTGATATATGAAGACAGAAGGTAATTAGCTGTACATGACAGGAGACACAAGCGAGTAAAATCATTGTGTAAGTTATACATAAAACATTGGTTGATGACTTGATTCCGAGTGTAATTGTGCTACTTATGACACAACTGATACACTGGTTTACTCTTGTTTTTTTTTCTTCATATAATAAGCTAAGCTCTTTGTTCAAATTGTTGGAAATCAAAGATAAATAAACAAGATATTCCACCAAGAAATCCCTTCTTTATTTCTGTATATATTCGGTACAAATTGGCCACACTCAATACATGTATATATAGGGCTGAGAATGGCGGTTATTTGGTGGTTTCCGGCGGCTGACGGCGGCTAACGGCCGCTTGGCGGTTATCTCTGGCGGCGCCGGTGGTGGTAACATTTTTCTAATCTAAAATACATAATACTAATATGTTTAGTTTAATATCTAATACAAATTGCATTGCAGAAACTGTAAGTTTGTGACTGGCTTGATACAGACTTTGTGAGCTTACATGTATATTTGAAGGATTGAACATATACAAATCTCTAACCAGATATCGACTTGTCTTGAAGGACTGGGATCAGTGGAGGATATCTAGTCCGTTCTTGGCTCACCTTAAAACTCAATATTTGAATATAACTCGTTTCTTATGAGATGATAATTTGTTTTCATATTATTTATGGACTTTTTTTTTTGTTTCAAGTAATCTTTTAACCTGTGTTCTTGTTTATAAAAATAGTCATTTTGGTATCCTTATGAGGGAATGATATGAGAGCTTTGAAAGGGCCCAAAATGTAGGAAAAAGGCAGGTGATATTACAACTAACAAGCTACCATTGGTTGAGAAGAGAACAACTTGGCTTGGAGAGAGAAAGAGAGGGTGAGAGAGAGAGAGAGAGATCTCCATCTTTGTAGGACTGTAACAGGGAGAAGACCAGGTGGCCTTTCTAAATTAGGAAAATCACTCACAATGCTACACTTAACCTCTCTTTTCTCATTCTCGAGTCTTTTCCGTCTTCTTCAATCAGGTATCAGACTTCAATATCCTCTCCTAAACAATTGACAATTCTTTATGATTATGCAAGTTATTGAATTATAAGACATATATATATCCATTTGGAAAAGTCTATGATTAGTCATAGGTCAAATGAACCAAGAATGTATGAAGTGGATTATCCCAAATTGTAAGTATTTCTTCTTCGTTTTAATTCTAACATTGCATGCTTTTCTTGTAAGAATTTTGTTTGGTTTTCATTATTTTCTTTCTATTTATAATTTCGTCTTGCAGTACAGATTTAAAGCCTGATAAATCACCATTTCATAAGATGAACATCAATGAAGAAGTTGAATGAATTTTCTTTGTGGGAATCTACGTAGTTTTGTATTTTCTTAAGAAAAACCAAGAGAGAGTCTATATATTTTGTTGAAAGGATTCTGATTGTTGTAACTCGAAGTTATGGGTGACAGTTTGGTTTCTTGGATGGATCGACCACCTTTTGATCCAACTTTGAGATCCTGAAAAAATTCATCAGACACATGGCTCCATCCCCTAAAACTGCCCCTTCTCCAAATTCATCTAGATCACCACCACCACCACATTCTCCTCCTCCTCCCTCGCCGCCACCATCAAAAGGAAGAGGTAAAGGAGTGTCCCCACCAACTAAATTGACCTCTCGTCGGTCATTTGTTCCTCCACCTGGCCATGCCGCACGCAACCGCTATCCACCACCTCCCACTCACAAGTTAACCAAATCTCCAGCCCACAAAGCGCGCCATCGATCCTCAGGTGGCTCACATTCTAATACAAGTAATAAAGGAATTATAATTGGATTAGCTTTGGCTGGTATTGTGTTTCTTGCTCTTGTCACCATTTGTATTACATGCGCTAGGAGGAGGAAGAAGAAGAAGCAAAAGGCGGCAAAATCACCACGAGGTTTCCAATTCAAAACTGTTTTTCCCCTCACCACCTCTGAAAAAATGAAAAGTAACTTCATAAGTGATTGTTTCGCATTTTGCAGGTGGAGGTGGAGATGGAGGTGGAGATTACTACAAAAATCAATGGGCGGATTCACCTCACGAGCACGTGATCCAATTCACAAGACCCGGAATGATGGGTATTCCAGTGGGTGTTGGTGGCAGATGGGAGTCGAACACAAGTGGCAACTTCTCACCCTCAGCATTGGCAACCCCGAAAATGTCTTTAGCATTCAGCATGAGCCATTTCTCATACAATGAGCTATCAACAGCCACTGGTGGGTTTTCACAGTCGAACCTACTGGGACAAGGTGGTTTTGGGTACGTGTACAAAGGGATTTTGCCAAACGGGCATGAAGTGGCTGTGAAGAGTTTGAAATCAGGCAGTAACCAAGGAGAGCGTGAGTTTCAAGCAGAAGTTGAGATTATTAGTAGAGTACACCATCGCCATTTGGTCTCACTTGTTGGATACTGTATAGCTGATGCACAAAGAATGCTTGTCTATGAATATGTTCCTAATAAGACCCTAGACTTCCATCTTCATGGTGAGTTTTTATTGAATCAAATGGTTATTAACTTTGATGATGTATTATCATAACAAATTGATCTGCAGGCAAGGGGTGTCCTGTAATGAAATGGGAAACTAGGATCCGCATTGCACTAGGATCGGCCAAAGGACTTGCATACCTACATGAAGATTGTATGTCTCTCTCTCTCTCCCTCTCTCTCATCACATCCCTTAAATTAAAAAAAGGTAGTCATTTCGACCCACTTACTAGTGAGTGGGTCAACTTGGGTCATGGTTTATTTCTTGCAGGTAAAACAGTAAAAAGGGCCAAATCAGTGAGATTCATTTAAAGTTTGTGCACTGTGTACTTTAACATAGAAAACCATCTAAATCATTTTGTTCAGTATGACATACTTTAATTAAAGATATAAATGTGCTAATAGGATTCGACATAGTGGTTGAGTGTGTCAAAAGATGTCTGGGTTGACTGCCTGTTTATGTTCTTCCAACTCGCTCATTTTGCCAATCCCTTAAATTCATATTATTCGTAGATATTTGATTTTGTAACATATTAGTATGGGTTGTATGGGTTCTTCTGAACTAGGTTCAAACAATTAATTTATGGGTTGAATTTAGTCTTAGCATAGCATACAATTTGAAAGGTGTATCATATGATTTATCAGACTAGAAATCTCTTGGAAACTTGCAGGCGACCCTCGGATTATCCATCGTGATATTAAATCTTCCAACATTCTCCTTGACCACAACTTTGAAGCAAAGGTAAGGACTTAATGTTCATTTTTTCCAGAACTCTAATCTTCCTAAAAGCACTTTAGTTATATCATAAATCATAAATGTAATGAATTCCATTAGGTGGCTGATTTTGGATTGGCTAAACTAGCATCTGGAGAAGACACTCATGTCTCAACACGCGTTATGGGTACTTTCGGGTAAATTTGTTATAGCAAGGTTTTTTTTTTCCACATGATGCTCAATTCAACCCCAATTTAACACTTCAATCAAGAAACTTGACCTCTCCCAGTCCCTAATAATAGAGTTGTTTTAGGCAAATAATATTGTTATCGATTTAAATTATAGATATTCCACACTTGTCCCTATATATACAGATCGACTTGAACCCAAAACCTTTTTGTTTGATGGGTCACCTTGATACCACTATATATATATATATATATATATATATATATATATATATATATATATAGTGAAAAGTTCATTTTGAGAACCGTTTTTATTGCGAGAACCGCGAGAACCAATCTTAGCCGTCTAATTCCCCCTACTTCAATTGGATTGCCCACCCATGAATTCCTTACATGTGCCACACTCAATCCCCCCACGCTCTTCATCCATGAATTCCATTATCCAAAATGAACGGCTAAGATTGGTTCTCGCGGTTCTCGCAATAAAAACGGTTCTCAAATGAACCTTCCCCTATATATATATATATGTCAAAACTGTATTTTACTATTTAAGCCTAATTAATGCAAGTCATGTTAATTTGTGGGTGTGATTATATTTATAGGTACTTAGCTCCAGAGTATGCTTCGAGCGGAAAGCTAACAGAAAAGTCTGATGTTTTCTCATTTGGGGTCATGTTGCTGGAACTGTTGACTGGAAGGAAACCAATTGATCCAACCAGTAACCGCATGGAAGATAGCTTAGTGGAATGGGTTTGTAGCCTGATTTTTTTTTTCCCATTTTGTTTCAAATTTTAAGCTCGTTTTATCTACAACAACAACCAGAACAATCTTTTGTAGTCTTTAAGTTAGCTAGCCTGCTTCATGATATATGGATTTAATGATTCGTTTGGTTAAAAAATCAGGGAGGGCCACTCCTCGCCAAAGCATTGGAAGATCAAAACTACAACGAGCTTGTTGATCAGCGCCTGGAAGGGAAGTATGAGCCAAATGAGGTGGCTCGTATGGTTTCTTGCACTGCGGCCAGTATCCGTCATTCTGCTAGACGGCGTCCCAAGATGAGCCAGGTACGTTTATTGTTTTAGTTTATATATCACATGAACTTTTATCTAGGCACATACATTAACAACATGAATGTTTTTGTCTCATGTATGATAGTCGTAGAGCTTTAAAATAATGCTGATAATATTATGATTCAGATTGTACGAGCATTGGAAGGAGAGGGTTCTTTAGATGCTTTAAACGATGCCTTGAAACCACAACGTGTAGGGTCTGCATTAATCATAAATCAGAACCCTGATACAGCGAATTCTATTGTTTACGACACTATGGCGTATAATGATGATATGAAGAAGTTCAGAGAGATGGTAATGTTGACTTCACCAGAAGCTAGTAGTAGTAAAGAGAAGTGAATCAGTTCTTCGATCTTGAGAATGCTGCATGTCTTGGAAGGTCCAAAGAAAGCTAGCCGTTGCTGATTTTCTGAACCGGGTCATTTTGCTACTAGATGACGTACGTTAAGGTAATTAGGATTACAAGAAAACGTTGAAGTTGTTTAATGGGAAAATATTTCGCAAAGGGATCCAGTAGATAAGAGGAATGAATAAGAATGGACAGAGTAGAGTCTGCATTTAATTTGCATTCACAATGTTTGTATATACACTTTGACTAATTTCGATTGTTGTATGTTAAAAAGACAAAGTAATATTAGAGTACGTTTTTGTTTTAATTTCCTTATATATATATGTACGGAAAAGTTCAATCTAGAGTTGTTTTTCGTATAAGAACTGTTTGTAACACAATTATTGACTTATTAATGGGGTATTTTAATTATTTATATATTTACCTAACCGTGAATTGCGTTCGGGTGAGCCGTCATTAACCTGTGAGGCTTGATTTTCTCAAAATACCCCTCATTAATGAGCCGTCAAATATTCTTAGTCATTGATTAGTTTTAATCAAACGCTAAGATTGGTTCTCGCAGTTTTCGTACGAAAGACATTTCTCATTTGAACCCTCCCTTATATACACACTCACACACACATATATTTATATAGGGAAAGTTCAAACGAGAACTGTTTTTCGTACGAGAACCGCGAGAATCAATCTTAGCCGTCCAATTCCCCCTCATTGCCCACCCATGAATTTCTTACATGCACCCTGCCACACTCAATCTCCCACGCTCTTCATCCATGAATTCCATTATCCAAAATGAACGGTCAAGATTGGTTCTCGCAGTTTCTCGTATAAAAAACAGTTCTTGTTTAAACCCTCCCCTATTTATATATATGAAGAAGTTTATTTGAGAACCGTTTTTATTGCGAGTACCGTTTGTAACAACCATTAACGTTTTTTAATAGGGGTATTTTGGTCTTTTATATAATTTTCCAACCGTGAATTGTATTATGGTGGACCGCCATTAAAAAGTAATGCTTGATTTTCCCAAAACACTCCTCATTAATGCGTTATTAATGAGTTGTTATTTTTATCGGCAATTGATTTATTTTAATCAAAGGCCAAGATTGGTTTTCGCGGTAATCACAATCAAAATGGTTCTCAAATGAACCTTCTTATATATAGGAAAGAGTTCAAATGAGAACTATTTTTCGTACGAGAACTGCGAAAACCAATCTTGGTCATTCAAGTGGTAAGTGGAATTTATGGATGAAGAGCGGGGGGGGGGGGGGGGGTTGAGTGTGGCAAGGTATATGTAAGAAATTCATAGGTGGGTAATCCAATTGAATGAGGGGGAATTGGATGGCTAAAATTGGTTCTCGCAGTTCTCGTTTGAACCCTCCCCTACATATATATAGGGAAAATTGCAAACGAGAACTGTTTTTCGTACGAGAATTGCGAGAATCAATCTTGACCATTCAAGTGGTAAGTGGAATTCATGGATGAAGAGCGTTGGCGGATTGAGTGTAGCAAGGTGCATGTAAGGAATTCATGGGTGACCAATCCAATTGAAGTATGAGAATTGGACGGCTAAGATTGGTTCTCGCAGTTCTCATATGAAATTTCGTTTGAACATATATATATATATATGTGTGTGTGTGTGTATATATATATATATATATATAAGACTAACTTCAATAAAATTTATTAGATAATCCTAGTCATTAAATTTAAACAAAATTTCTATAATTGAATCTTAACCATCCGTTTTCATAAGAATTAAAATCTAATTTTGCCTTTTTTCGTCTAAATCAAATTCAATTTTGATTTTAATTTACAGCAAAATTATTAATGATAATTTCATATATGCATTTTTTAAACGCTAAAATATCGTATTTGTCTACTGTAATTTATAAATATCATATTTACCCTTTATGATATTTCAAATATTTAACCAAAATTTTCGTCTTTTCATTCTAAATTCATTCCCATATTATAACTATTTATTATCTTTTTTAATGTTTAATGTTTAATATTTATTATTTTTTAAACCAATCCGTGTATCACACATGTATTTAATCTAGTATGTGTGTGTATATATATAGGATTACATATAGAACCACTATTAAACAAAAATCCAAAGAACCAATCTCAGCCAATCATTTAAAAGAGCAAAAAAGAAATTGAAAATAAAACATAAGCTCACGCCCCTTCATAGCCATCAGCTTTTAAAAAAACCCATTAATCTTTCTAATGATCATAATTATGTCATGTTTAAGATTTTTAACAAAAAAATTATACCATTAGGTTCAGTTTTTCTTGCTCTTTAATTCAAGACCACTCTTCCCATATTTCTTAAAATTTTATTTTGAAAATGCAATTTGCATATCTGAACATGCATCCGTGGATGAAGATGATGATCAAAATGCAATTTAGATGAAGACGAAGACCAAAAACCGCTATTTAACATCTGTAAATTATAGAACTAAAAAGGAATTGTTGTTTTATTTGCATGTTAATGATTACGAAAATGCAAATTTCAAACCTGAACATACAACTATGAAATGCAATCCAGATAAATGCTAAAAATTGCACAACTCAGATTAAAAAATGCAACCTCAAACCTAATTCAAAGAACTAGAATTGTATATCCAACCCATATTCAAAGACCTAAAATGCAGATGATTAATATGTAGCCACTAAATGCACAACTCACCTCATATTCAAAAGAACACAATGCAAAAATACCGAAAGCTAAAAATGAAGAGCTTTGATTTAGTAGACTAAAAACATCATTTATAAGAAAAAAAAACTCAATATACATAAATCTAAAATGCAAAAATCTTGATTCAAACCTACTATAATAAAAACAAAAAAACCACAATATCTCAGTTCACAATCTGATTCAATGAAAATGCAGGTCACAAACTCATTTAATGAAAATGCAAACCCACGATTCTCATCTGCTTTCACAATTTGATTCAATGAAAATGCACATCATAAACTCATTCAATGAAAATGCAAACTAGCAAATGAAAATGCAAACATACGACTCTCATCTGCATTTCAGAAATCTGATTCAATGAAAATGAACGTCACAAACCCATTCAATAAAAATGAAAATTAGCAAATGAAAATGAAAATGAAAACCCACGACTCTCATCTGCATTTCACAATCTGGTTCGATGAAAATGCATGTCAAGAATTCATGAAGAAAGTATACAATAAACAAAAAATGTAAAATCTAACATCAAATAAACCAAAATGCATTACAGTACGTCACTAAATTAGTCAAATTTCATTCACGCTAAACAAATTACATGTTCAAACCCAAAATGCAAATTTCATACACAACACTACAATGCAAATTTCATACACAAAAACACTACATAGTTAAAAAATCATTGAATTATCAACCAATTTTTTAGAGTTTGAAATATTGCATTTTGATTATCATCTTCATCCACAGATGCATTTTTAGATATGAAATTTGTATTTTCGTAATTGCATTTTCAAAATAAAATTTTTAGAAATATAGGAACAGTGGTCTTGAATTAAAGAGCAAGAAAAACTGAATCTAATGGTATAATTTTTTTGTTAAAAATATTAAACATGACATAATTATAATTATTAGAAGGATTAATAGGGTTTTTTTGTTTAAAAAGGTGATGATGAGCTGAGGAGATCTTTTTTTCAATTTTTTTTTTGCCCTTTTTTTAAATTATAGTTATAATTACGTATGATAATTACAATTTTGTCATAGCTTAATATCAACCCTTGATCAAGTTAATTTAAAAGCTCAAAATGATTTCTTTAGGTTCTATAGTTAAGAGTGGTTCTATTTCGATAATATATATATATATATATTACGGAATATTGGATCAAAATTGTTTTTAGATTCTGTATTTTGTGAAGTAGTTAGTTGGAATACATGAAACGTGTATGGTTATTATTTCACATATGTAATCAGTGATGGCTCTAACCTAAATATAATTTTATGTAATTAGAGATTAAAGATAGATGTATTTACTTTTACTTGGGAAGTAAGCGTTAAATTCAGAGATTAGTATAACAACAAATTTAGATAATTTCTTGTATTGTGTTTATAATAATTTTTGAAATTTATAATTTGATCCTATGTCTGACTATCAGTAAAATGCCTAAGTAACAAGACAATATAGTCAAAACATATATCAAGCAATGTAATATTGCTTTATAAATATTTTATTGTTTTATTTTAAACCTTTAACGTTTTGTACTTTTTTTTATGGATCTTATTTCCCTCATATGTCATATTTTCATTTGAGAATCCCCTTTTGGAATTTAAATTTTAAGTTTTAAGAAAATTTTATGGTTATACTCTTAAAGCAGTTATACGAGTCGCTTTGGAGTTGTCGGGTTAACCTTAACCCGACTTTATTTTATTTGTGCCGACTTCACGTAAACCTACTTTTGACCCATTTCAAGTATCAATATTAAAGGCTCGAATTAATGAACTTGAAAATAAATTGAAAGGAATGAAAGAAAGAAGAGCGGCTCAAGATATTGAAATGAAAGAAATGAAGGAAAAGCAGGATGCCATGTTTAACTTATCTCTATTCTTAAAGAGCAGTTATCTAAATATAAACTTCTCTAACATCTTCAACGGTTTAAACATGGAGGTAATGTTATTAACGTTTGTTTAATTAATTCTTCATGATATGATTTTGTTTGATGCGAGATAATATATAATTTTCCAATTCTAAATGATTATAGGCTGCTTGATTAGGGGTGAGATCGGTTCAAAAACCGGACTGGACCGAAAAGACCGGCCCGGATCGAAACCCGAAATTTATAAAAAAACTAGAACCGAAGACCGGACCGACCAATCCCGCTCTCTGTCCGGTCAGGTCCAATTAGTCAGTTTTTTCGGTCTATTGGTTGTTTTATACACTATATTAAACAAAACCGGACCGGACCGAAACCCGAAATCTATAAAAACAAAGACCGAAGACCGGACCGACCAGTCCCGGTCCGGACCGGTCTCGGTTTGGTTCGTCGGTTTTTTCGGTCTATCATATCGCATGCTCACCCCTATGATTGATTATTTAATATAGAGGTTAGCTGCTTAGTCATTTGTAATTTTAGTTTAATTTCAGCACTTAGTCATATGAATCATAGAATCCGAAACTAAGAACTTAGAAGAAAGCACCTATAAACGAATACTAGATGAAATCCTTAAACAACCAATTTATTTTGTTGTTTTCACTTTGTTACGGTTGCTAACAACCATTTTATTTTGCTAATATTTCAGGATGATGCTATCAAGACAAGTTATGTGATAGTTATTCCGTTACAATTGCTAAACTAAGAGATTAAGTTCGAATTATTAGATATTGATGCTTCTGTCTTAACACTTGATTCTAGGGGTGTACAAGAGTCCAATTAAGCTTAAGCTCAGCTCGACAGGGTACATTATTAGCTTCAGTTTGGCTTAAAATTAAAGCTCGAAATAATATAAAAATGTTTAAGGCAAAAAACAAATTATTCAAAATATAGATAAAATCCAAAATTAATGATATTTTAGTAATTATTTATAATATGTTTTAATATTAGGCCCTCGTACATACATATTACACATATAAATATAAATATACTATACAAGGCTCGAAAAGCTCGATAAAGACTCTAGCCGAGCTTGACTCGTTAAATAATTTGAGCTCGTTTTTTGGGCTCGACCTCAATAAAGTTTGACTCGAACAAGCCGAGCTTGAGTTATTATGATAAAAGCTCGAATTATTTACACCCTACTTGATTCTATTAATATTGACAATTTGTAAACTAAGAGATTAAGTTAGAAATGATTAGAGATTGATACTTTTGTCTTAACGCTTGATTCTATTAGTGGTGATGATGATTGACAAGTTATTTCATTTTATGTTGATTTGTCATCTTAAAATTGCTTTTTTAATTATTCCCAACGGTTAGATTAGATACTAATGTAAATAAATTAAAAGCTAAAGAATTTTGAATTTGTCTTCACACTTTTTAGTGACATATTAGGTAAAAGTAAGGGTGTGTTTGGTTGGACGTAATGTAATAATTAAGGAATGGAATGAACAAGATAATGGAATGGGTGATGGAATTGAATGATCCATTGCATTCTATTATCATGTTTGTTTTACATACGGAATGAAATAAGTTATTCAATTAAATTGTCTTTGTACATATAACGAAAATTCTGAAATAATCATTACTGCTATATCTTTAGAGAAAAAGAAAATATTTTTATCTATCTATTTTTATTTGAAAACAACACATTCTAATATGTATTTTATTCTTAATTAGTTAATAATTTAATAAAAGTATGTAGATTAATAATTTATTAAATAGAAAGATTAATCATAAAAAATATCATTTTTAGTAAATTTTATGAATATCTAAATATATATATGTTAGTGTTAGTAAAAAACTATAAATATTATATTAATTATTATATTTCATTCCATTTCATGATGGAATGAGGAAAAAACACCCCTCCCCCATGGAATGAAATGGAATGAATCGCATTCCTTATGCAATGACTTATTTCATTCCTGCATAATTAACAAACATGTTTTTTCATTATGACGGAATGACTTATTCCATTCCTTCTCTCATTCATTCATACCAAACACTGCCTAATTGAATTGCTAGAATTCAGCTGTCTTTGTTACAGAAATTATAATATATAGCATTTACATCAGAAATAAATAGTTCCATTTTTTTTTATCTTTTTGTGCAATTACCCGATATATATAATATATGCTTTAAAATTACTTGATGGAATTCTTAGCCTATGGCTTCCTCATTTTTATAAGCCTTTTCTTTATTAATTTATTTTTGCATTCTTTTTTTTTTACCTAAATATGTATTAAATCGATTATAGTTTTATTTTTTGCGTTCTTTTGTTCTTTTTCTTTTTTACTTGAATATTAATTTAAATAGATTATTACTATTTTAATAAAAGTAAAGTTAATTGGTCAAAGTTTTTGCTGTTTTTCCTTTTTAGTTAAATAAATGTTTAAAAAGGTTATTAGAATTTCATCAGAGCAAAGTTAATTAGTCATTTTGAATAAAAATAGTCCTGAAGTTTTAATATTTAATCATAAGTGATTCAGTATACAATCACATGTGAATTACGAAAAATTATGAAAATGTCATTCCGTCCAAAATTTTAAAATTTAATCTGGATCACTGATAACATTGATCCAAAGGCTAAAATTAGTTTCTTAGGACTATAAATTAATTATG
This sequence comes from Dittrichia graveolens, assembly GCA_038502395.1. NCBI lineage: Eukaryota > Viridiplantae > Streptophyta > Magnoliopsida > Asterales > Asteraceae > Dittrichia > Dittrichia graveolens. Next base: position 80,885,030 of record JARJIL010000001.1, on the reverse strand, counting down.
AACATTCTTAATTCATATATATATATATATATACTATTATATAAAGCATTTAAGTTTTTTCCTTAAAACTCTTAAATTTTAAGTCACTTAAGATTACTATTCTACCCTAATTTACCAAAAAATGATTTCATAAAATAAACTTAATAACATTCATTTTTTTATAAATTCCAGAATATTCTCTTTCCATAAATTCTATAGCAAAACTTACGAAACAGAATATTCCATAAACTTAATAACATTCCATAAATTCCAGAAAGGGAAAATATATAATATTTACTTTTCATCTGCTAAATAAAAATTATAAAATTACATCTAAATTTCATTCCCTTTTCACCTGCTAAATAAAAATTACAAAATTACGTCTTGTGTGTCCTTTTAATTAATACCTACCAAAACAACTCCTTACAAACCATTTTTATTCACCGTCGCCGCATTGCGCGAGTACCCCGCTAGTATTTATATATATATTTGTGAATGTTATAAATTTTTTAAAATATTTATCAGTATTGCTGTTAGTATTCATTTTTTTATTATTACTTTGTTTTACTATGGTTGCTCTATAGTATTTATATCATTTTTTCATGTTTATTTGAACTGTATAGATTTTTACACTTTAGTGAATATAACTAAAATAATATATATATATATATATATATATATATATATATATATTATGCGTTTTTTGGATAAGGAAAATATTAAAAAAATGTGATCAATAAAAAGATTCAACATGTATAACAAAACGTAGATATTTCAAAATCCCTCGGCGGAGCGCGGGTAACAAATCCTAGTTAAATGTATACAGCTTTGGATCCTTTACTGACGAAAACCCTATGCAGGGAGAAACATTTAGCAACCCTTTACCAGTGACGGTTTTTCTTTTGGTGGGACAAGGTCTGAACAGTTTTACCGACTGCTTTTCTACTTTTACTGACGCTCTTTTTCGTCACTAAATGTCTATTCAATATGTAGTGCATGATTTACTTCTGTACATCAGTTTAGAGAAAATATGAAATAAAACATAGTCAACAAAACAAGAATATCAAATGAAAAATCCTAAACAGTACATCACTGCCATAAACCATAAATATAAATCTACACATCTAGAAACATCAAAGCCTTCACTTTCAAGAATAAAAAATCATCTAAGATGAAGTAGACACAAAACATCCAAGTCTCCATTTTCAAACCATCACTAATTAAAAGCGATTGTGTTATATGCCTAGTATAAATACCTTGCACTCATATGACTTTTGTAACCTAGCTTGTCATTTTCCAACAAGATAGTGTGAAGTGTGGGTGGAACTCTCTTCATTCAATATCTTTCTTATTCATCATCTTGTTCATATTTTGTGTTAGACATTCATTGATTGTTTGATATCTGAGATCACAATCGGTACCGGAGCCCATTTTTTCAATAACCGGTTCATAATCCAGTATCAAATTTGAGGGTTTTTAGTGATTTTTGGTTCGGTAATACCATTCTTATTCTTATTTTGACATAAAAGATCAACTCTGAGCACTGCCTTTTCTTTTGAATCATATTAATTTAGTTATTGGAGAGTTTCTGAAATTTGTGATGTTACAGTATACTTAAATTTGGTCCATATGGTTTAAAAATTAAGAGTCTTGTTCTACACCAGAACTTATTGCATTTAATCCCGGGTCAACTTGGAAAAACGAAATTACCTGTGTTCTCATATTTTATTTATTTTTATAATTTTTATTCATTTTAAATATTTCTTAATGTTTTAAAATTCTATAAATCTCATTTTACTCTCCATTTACATTTTTACATCTCTATCTTTGGTTCTAGGACTAGCCGAAGATCTTGCTCAACCACCAAGGCTACAAATATTTCCTTGTACAAACTTGGTGAAAGAATGAGCCGTGGGCAGTGTCTAACGCCCCAAAATCTTAAATAAAGTAAAACTCTGATATCAAAATTATTTTAGAATTTAAAAGGAGTTTACACAAAGCGGAAGCTAAAGCTATCACTGAACCCTCTAGTTCAGTTACAAAAGTAGTACTAATATTTACAACAAAGATCTGTTTTCACAAAAATACAACCAGGCGTTAGTTTTCAAAATATAAATTTACTCCCAAATCACAACCTCTGTCAAACTGGGGCCTTGCCCTTGGAGGAATCACGCCTGCAAAACAACAGTAAGCAGTATCTGATAAGCCACAAGGCTTAGTGAGAAAACTAAACTGTAAATCATATAAGCATGCACATACACATATACGAATGTTGTAACAGTTCTTATGGACACAGTACTGCACCATCTTAGCATCCGCCAAGAAGGCTAAAATGCTGCCCGTAGCAACTACTGCACAAAGCAGCGTGCTACAGCTCTCTCTGGTGATCCTCTGATCAATAATATATCACATTGCAATGTACCACACACATATCACAGATATGAATTAGAGTTCAGAAAACTCACCTCAGCAATAAATATCACATAGAGATATATCACGCAAACTCAGAATACTTCAGATAGTAATCCCTACAATCATATACAATTATAGTATCAAGATACTCTCGAACCAGCACTTAAACAAACTGACCAGGGTCAGGGCACGCCCGTGCCCCCAGGCCCAAGGCCCAAAAGCAGGCCCTAACAAGCATGGGCGTACCGGGTCAAGCACACCTTGAACCAGACCCAGGCACGCCTGTACCCTATCCAAGTACGCCCGTGCTTAGGTACGCCCGGACCTCAAGAACAGAGGCGGTCACGGCCATGAGGTACGGCCGTACCCCTCAAAGGCACGCCCGTGCCTTTCTACTTACAGCTCTAGTTCGCCGACTGTCTACTGTATACTCGATTAAAACCTCAAAAACACTTACTAACAATTCGTAAGAACACTACCGGGGTGTTTTCCTACACCCCAAACAACATATAAACCAATAAAAACAACCATAACATGCATAAATCTTGATTCACCATTGAATCACCTTAAAACTCAACTTAAACCTCAAGAACAACCAACAAGAAGCCTTATGTGCCTACTAGAACCAGATGGAGATCACTTGTTCTCTGTTTATCTTGCTCAAAATCTTCAAAGAAACACTGTTCTCTCTCTCTCTCTCTCGTTTGATGCAGATGACGTAAATGAGTTATTTGACTCCTCAAAGTCAAATACACATATATATACACAACTTTGGAAATTGGCACAAATAGCCCCTGGACTTTCTAGTTTCAAAAATTACAACACAAGTCCCCCAAGTTTCTAAACACCTCCTAATCTCAATTAGGCAATACCAAAACGCATTAAGTCGAAATGTTACTAATTACAGAAATTCCGAAACTTGGGTGTTACAACTCTTCCCCACTTGAAAACGATTTCGTCCCCGAAATCAACTGCTGAAGAGTTCTGGGTAGTTACGTATCATCTCACCCTCTGGTTCCCAAGTATAATCTGACCCTTTTCGGTGTTTCCACTGAACTTTAACCAACACAATCTGTTTATTACGTAAAACTTGAACTTTTCTTTCCAGTATAGCAACAGGTTGCTCGACATAATTCAACTTTTCATCAACACATACATCCTCCAATGGCACAAATGCAGACTCGTCTGCTAAACATTTCCGAAGATGAGACACGTGGAAGGTATTGTGTATCTTGGATAACTCTTCTGGTAATTCCAGTCTGTATGCAACTTTCCCCACACGAGCACTAACTCTGAACGGTCCAATAAACCTCGGACCCAGTTTACCTCTCTTTCTGAATCTAATAACTCCCTTCCACGGTGACACCTTTAACAGTACATAATCACCCACTTGGAACTCTAGTGGTGATCTTCTTTTATCCGCGTAACTCTTTTGTCTGCTCTGAGCTGCTAGCAATCTATCTCTGATCTGCTGAATCTGCTCTGTCGTACGCTGTACTACCTCAGTACTTCCCAACTCTCTCTGTCCCACTTCACCCCAAAAAACCGGAGTCCGACACTTTTTACCATACAACATTTCATAAGGCGGCATTCCCAAACTGGAATGATAACTATTATTATAAGAAAACTCTGCAAGCGGTAGATAAGAATCCCAACTCCCTCCAAAATCAATAATACACGCGCGTAGCATATCCTCCAGGGTTTGAATCGTCCTCTCACTTTGACCGTCAGTCTGCGGATGAAATGCGGTACTAAGATGAAGCTTAGTCCCCATTTCGCCATGAAATCTATTCCAAAACCTGGAAGTAAATCGAGTATCTCTATCTGACACAATAGACACTGGCACACCATGACGAGATACTATTTCTTTCATATACACCTCTGATAGCTTCTCTGATGAGTAAGTCTCTTTAATAGGAATAAAATGCGCGCTCTTAGTCAATCTATCCACAATTACCCAAATAGCATCGTAACCTCTCGGGGTTTTAGGTAATTTAGTGATTCGATCCATAGTAATATTCTCCCAGTTTCACACTGGTATATCCAGAGGTTGTAATTTCCCATGTGGTTTCTGGTGTTCAGCTTTCACTTGCAGGCACGTAAGACACCTCTCCACATACCTAGCCATATCTCGCTTCATACCTGGCCACCAATACTCTACCTTCAGATCTTTGTACATTTTTGTCGCCCCCGGGTGAATAGAGAATTTAGATCTGTGAGCGTCACTCAAAAGAGTCTCTCTAACTTCTCCGTGATTAGGTACCCACACTCGTCCACAGCATAGGAATAGATCACGACTATCCTTAACAAAATTAGTTACCTGCCCCTTAATCCGCTCTTTGTTGTGATTTTCCTCTTTAACTGCTTCCAGCTGAGCATCTCTTATAACATCCAACAATGGCGTAGTTACCGTCATCCGTAACGACTCATTCTTCCAAAGCACCGACCCCGACTTCCTGCTCAAGGCATCTGCCACAACATTGGCCTTCCCCGGGTGATAAAGTATCTCACAATCATAATCCTTCAAAAGCTCTAACCACCTTCTCTGCCTCATATTAAGATTCTTCTGATCCACAAAATATTTCAGACTTTTGTGATCAGTATAAATAGTACATTTCACTCCATACAAATAATGTCTCCAGATCTTCAACGCAAAAACCACTGCTGCTAACTCCAAATCGTGAGTTGGGTAATTAATCTCATTCGGCTTAAGCTGTCGAGAAGCATAAGCAATCACTCTACCTCTCTGCATCAAAACACATCCCAACCCCAAATAAGAAGCATCACAGAACACGATCATATCTTCCACTCCTTCTGGCAAAGCAAGAACAGGCGCCTCACATAACCTTTGCTTGAGAGTTAAAAACGCAGCCTCTTGTTCATCTCCCCATACAAACTCTGCATTCTTCCTGGTTAGCTTGGTCAATGGAACGATAGTCTTTGAAAAATTCTGAATGAATCTCCTGTAATAACGTGCTAACCCTAAAAAGCTCCTGATTTCAGTAGGGTTCCTCGGAGGTTCCCACTTCAATACTGCATCAACCTTCGCAGGATCAACTTTAATTCCTTCCTTATTAATCAGATGACCCAAGAATTGCACCTCTTGAATCCAGAATTCACACTTGGAGAATTTAGCATACAACTTCTCTCTTCGCAGCGTCTCCAATACCTCTTTCAAATGTCTTTCATGCTCTGTCGGGTTTCTTGAGTACACGAGAATATCATCAATAAACACAATCACAGATTTGTCCAACATCGGACGACAAACTCTATTCATAAGATCCATAAATGCTGCAGGTGCATTTGTAAGACCAAATGGCATAACCACAAACTCAAAATGCCCGTACCGCGTTCTAAACGCAGTTTTAGGAATATCTTCCTCCCGAACCTTCAACTGATGATAACCCGACCTTAGATCAATCTTTGAAAACCACGTCGCCCCTTGCAACTGATCAAACAAATCGTCTATTCTGGGCAAAGGATACTTATTCTTCACAGTCACTTTATTAAGTTCACGGTAATCAATACACATTCGAAACTTACCGTCTTTCTTCTTTACAAACAATATGGGAGCGCCCCACGGTGAACTGCTAGGTCTGATAAAACCTTTATCCAACAACTCTTGCAACTGTTTCATCAATTCCTGCATCTCTGGCGGTGCAAGTCTGTACGGAGCTCTGGCAATCGGCGCAGCCCCCGGTACCAACTCAACTCTGAACTCTACTTGCCTATCAGGCGGTATACCAGGCAGATCATCTGGAAAAACATCTGGATACTCACGTACCACTGCCACGTCATTCACACTCTCCTGTCTCTTTTCTAATTTCGAGTCAATAACATAAGCTAAAAAGGCTGTACACCCATGCTGAAGGTATTTCCGAGCTCTAGTCACGGAACACAAACACATTCTCTTATTTTCTCTATCACCAAAAATTGATAGTTCTTCCCCACTTGGGGACTGAACTCGAATCAATTTTTGCCCACACAGAATGGTTGCTTGATAACACCCAAGCCAATCCATTCCCACTACCACTTGAAACTCTCTTATAGGCATAGGGATAAGCTCAATAGGAAATCTAACAGTAGCACATTATCTCTATACACATCAGTCACGAGCACAGACTTATCATCAGCTATTTCTACCTCGAGAGGGGGACTCAGTTTACTACATACTTGCTTGAAACTTTTACAAAAAGAAACAGATACAAACGACTTGCTAGCACCCGAATCAAATAATACTAAAGCAGGCAGATAATTTACGAGATATGTACCTGCAACCACATCAGGTTTCCTCTGTGCTTCCTCAGCAGTTAATTGAAAGGCCCTCCCCTTACTCTTGGAAGTATCCTCTTTCTTTACCTCTTTATTCTCTGTAATCCGCAGTGGTGGAAAAGATGGAGTATTTCTCGATCCGGTTGAACGGTTGGATGCAGTGATTTGAGGACAATTGGCTTTCTGGTGGCCGGGCTGATAACAGTGAAAACACACGCTCAACGAACTGTGACAATCTTTACCCATATGACCCGACTTGCCACATTTGAAACAGTGAATAACATTTGTCTAACAGTTCCCGTAATGACTCTTCTTACACTTCTGACACACCCTCGGTGCTTCCTTCTTCTCCCCATAATCTACCCTCGGCCTCTTATTCTGTGGTGTCGATCCTTCCACTGACCTCTTCTCTTTTACCTGTCTCTCTAACTCTAACTCTCTAGCCCGCGCAGCGTCTATCATGGGCTTCAGGGTCTGATGCTTGCTCGAATCAATAAACTCTCTAATACTCGGTTTCAAAACCATCATGTAGCGATACATTTTCATATTTTCATTAGCTACATAATCAAGATAGAACCGTGCCTTCTCGTGAAACTTGGCATTAATCTCTGGTACGGTCTCTGTAGTCTGCTTCAGCTTGTGGAACTCATCAACTATACGATCAATCTCGGACTGCGGAACAAACTGCTCCGTAGTAACCTCTTTAAACTCCGCCCAAGTCATGGCCTCGATCTGAGTCTCACCCCTCATCTTCATTTCTAAATCCCACTAATCTTTGGCGGCACCCTCAATTGGTTTGTAGCAAACCTCGCTTTGTTTTCCGGAGCGCACGAACAAGTATGAAATGCTCCCTCTAACTCTGATATCCACCTCTGACTCACAATCGGATCAGTAGATCCATTAAACAACGGTGGCCGGCACGCAGCAAAATCTCTGAAAGTACACCCTTTCGGTGCATCTCTGATAATTACTTGCGGTTGAGGATTAACCCTTTCCTCCCTCCCAACTAACGCAGCTGCCACTTCCTGTCGTACAGCTTCCCCTGTACTTTCCTTCAGATGATCTACCACTTGGGTAATAATAAACGGTATGGCTTTCTCTAAAGCTTTGCCGATTTCCTCAGCAACAGTCACTCTGGGTTGGGTTTCAGCGAAACCCTGATTCAACTCTGGTGTCTCATCCGCTTGAGTATTATGGGCCACAGGTGGCCTCCTCCTACCACTTGCACTGGTATCTACCCCCTCTCGTCTATTACTAGGACCACCCTCAAGACGATCTGTAGCTCGTGACCCTCTAGTATTCACCATCCTGATAGCATAGATAAAGCATTAAGATAAAAGGTAGTTTTACCACGCCATCCTCTATACCAAACAATCTCAAGTACAAACAATATCTCAGTACACTTATCCTCAGACCCAAAGTAGTTCTATACATACTAAGGCATCTATAATCTCAAGTGCACTACCTCTTACAAGTACCTCTCACCCGATTCACAAGATTCCTCATGATTCCATCAAGTTCTAACATGTATCATGTGTCTGTAATAATATGGGCCCTTATATTATCCATAACACACTACACACGTTCGATCTTAACTTTATCACAAAAAGTCCCGATTCACAGGCTTAGGCCATGTATTACTAGCATATCATATCACATAAGGCATCACGTATCTGACACTAGCATCATTAATATCTCAGGTATCTCTATACCACAAATAGCAACATAAACAATTAGCATATTCTCAATGCAACACTCTGTACCTCCACCAAGCTGCAACCCTCCAGTTTGACTTAAAAAATCCTCAGAACCATGGTTTAAGTCCAGACGATGCATAACACACCTCCAGATCCCTCAAACCTTGGCTCTGATACCAAGTTGTAACGCCCCAAAATCTTAAATAAAGTAAAACTCTGATATCAAAAGTATTTTAGAATTTAAAAGGAGTTTACACAAAGCGGAAGCTAAAGCTATCACTGAACCCTCTAGTTCAGTTACAAAAGTAGTACTAATATTTACAACAAAGATCTGTTTTCACAAAAATACAAACAGGCGTTAGTTTTCAAAATATAAATTTACTCCCAAATCACAACCTCTGTCAAACTGGGGCCTTGCCCTTGGAGGAATCACGCCCTGCAAAACAACAGTAAGCAGTATCTGATAAGCCACAAGGCTTAGTGAGAAAACTAACCTGTAAATCATATAAGCATGCGCATACACATATACGAATGCTGTAACAGTTCTTATGGACACAGTACTGCACCATCTTAGCATTCGCCAAGAAGGCTAAAATGCTGCCCGTAGCAACTACTGCACAAAGCAGCGTGCTACAGCTCTCTCTGGTGATCCTCTGATCAATAATATATCACATTGCAATGTACCACACACATATCACAGATATGAATTAGAGTTCAGAAAACTCACCTCAGCAATAAATATCACACAGAGATATATCACGCAAACTCAGAATACTTCAGATAGTAATCCCTACAATCATATACAATTATAGTATCAAGATACTCTCGAACCAGCACTTAAACAAACTGACCAGGGGCAGGGCACGCCCGTGCCCCCAGGCCCAAGGCCCAAAAGCAGGCCCTAACAAGCATGGGCGTACCGGGTCAAGCACACCCTGAACCGGACCCAGGCACGCCTGTACCCTATCCAGGTACGCCCGGACCTCAAGAACAGAGGCGGTCACGGCCATGAGGTACGGCCGTACCCCTCAAAGGCACGCCCGTGCCTTTCTACTTACAGCTCCAGTTCGCCGATTGTCTGCTGTATACTCGATTAAAACCTCAAAAACACTTACTAACAATTCGTAAGAACACTACTGGAGTGTTTTCCTACACCCCAAACAACATATAAACCAATAAAAACAACCATAACATGCATAAATCTTGATTCACCAGCGATGAGTGTGAGTTTGAGTTAAGAGAGAGAGAGATGAGCGTGAGTTAAATAGAAAATGAAGAGTCGAAAAGTAGAGAGAGATGAGTTTGAGTTAAGAGAGAGATGAGCGTGAGTTAAATAGAAAATGAAGAATCGAAAAGTAGAGAGATGAGTTTGAGTTAAGAGAGTGAAAGATTTATAAAATTTTAAAATATTAATAAATATTTAAATGAATTAATCTTGAGAAAAATTAATAAAATAAGAGACAAGGGCATTTTCGTTATTGAACCAAATAAATTCATGTAGGCGTGGCAAAGCTTGTAATTTCTAAATCGCGGGAAACAAATCCATATTTTTATACAAACCATAGGACCAAATATGTAGTTTACTCAAATTTTAATGATATATTAGGTAGGAGAAAATTTAAACGAAAACTATTTTTCTTGCCAAAACAATATGTAACATTAATAACTCGTTCATAAAGGTATTTTGGTTATTTGTATATTTACTCAATCGTTAATTGCATTCTGAATGACAGTCCTTTTAATAAGTGAGACTTGATTATTCTAAAATACCTCTCATTAATGAACGCGTTAATAAGTCAATAGCGAGCTCTTACAATCATTAGCCATTGATTTATTATAATCAAGGCCAAAATTAAAATTAGTTCTCGTAGTTTTTACATGAAAAACGGTTCTTGAATAAACTTTCCCTTAAACGTATAATATATATTGTACTTGAAAATCAAAATTCAAACTTATAATCAACAACATTCATATTCATCGTCCCTCCAACACATGCAACCATAATATTTCCAAAAGAGGGAATTGTATTTCGCTATTTCATACATAAAAGTTAAATTTGTACCAGTACTTTGTAAGTGTCCACGTCAACAATCTCTACGTGAACCACAAATTGTTATATCTCTCCATCAGTAACTTTAAAGCCAATTAACTCAGAATGATAAACATATAAGCACACTGAATCAAATACCATAGTTTACACTCGGCATTATACATGCGGAACAACAAACTTCTCAAGACTTGCTGATCGACTGTGTTGCGAGCCCTTTGTAGTTAACACCTTTGGCATCGACATGCCTCCGGAAATTATAATCTCTGCATAATACCAAAAAGGGAAATTTTCATTAGTCAGCATTAACTTTTTTACATTCTACAAAAGTTGTGGAAAATGGCAGGGTGAGATGGGGATGTTTCAGCGGCATGAAAACGCCAAGAGGGGACTTGCGTCCACCTAGACCCGGCTTAAGTGTGGGGTGGGTACTCCATTCACCCTAATGTGTTTTTGATAGTGGCATTTTATGTTGAAGGTATTTTTCTTGCATGTGTTATGTGTAAAGCTTGTTACCCTGCTGGTGTGAAAAGAAATCAATTTTCATGACATGAGTACCTTACCTATCCCTTCTCGAACCGAAATATTTGGCTTCAAGACATCTTTTGAATTTACAAGAACCATATCACCAAGATAAAGGTGATTGGTTGGCACATATACACAACATAGCTCTTCAGCACCCCCATTTTTCCTTAGGATAACAGTTGATGTTATAAATCCAATTGCGTATTCACCAACACTTGGATGTTTTATGATTGCCACTTCCTTAAAAGCATGTGAACCTTGGCCTGGAAAAGCCAGAATTAGTAGAGTTAGCTTGACGATTGGTGGAAATTCAAATCGTGTACTCTAGATTTTATTGGTATTCAGATACATATTATCTTTAATGGGTCGAATTGCTGAGTTCAAACCTTACCTAATAAGATGACAAGTCAATGGGTCTGTGAACTTCATTCATTACGCTGGGAGTTCTTACTGTTTTCGTTTTGTTACATTGACGGTCCTGGTGCAATTGAAAAAAACCAAAATCTCCTCACCCTTTCACTTGAAAAGACCCACCCTTATCCCCTTTTTTATTTGATTTTCTTCTTCATAAAATATTCTTATCTTTATCATTATCATTATCATACCGAATAACCCATACACTCTCCCGGCACCCCCTCTTCCCTGAATCTCTCCCTATCAATTCTCTCTCACACCACTGGAAACATCTGCACCCCCACCCTCGCCCCCTCAGCAGAGATAACCCAATCGATTGAAGGCAAATATGGGGTACGATGAAGATGGTGCAAGGAAAATGGCAAGATGAATGGGGGAAGGATAGATCTATGCTCGTTTATTACAACAGAACATGTTTTGATGGGTGGTTCTTCAATAACAGTTCTAGTGTTTTTTGTTCAAAATATGGCCGATGATACAATTTCTTGGTATTGTTTAATCTCAACGATGGTATTATGCATCAATATGATCAGTTTGGCATGGGGAGTTATGATCTACCTCAAAAACTTCATCCAAAGCAGTTGGGCATGTCCCAAAAGCAATTAGGGGCTCTTGAGCAATAAACCTCAGTTGTGATTTTATGATTTGTATACTGTTCGTGATTTTGGTTTCAATCTGTACAAGATTTTGATATGGTGGTGGCTTGTGCTTTCTAGTGGTGGTAGACAATGGTGGGGTGGTGGTAGACGATGGTGGGAGAGGGTATTAATTAATTAGCTAACTATTAACATTTTATTTATAACTGAATTATTTATTAATAGTATTTAAATGAATAAAAGTTAAAAGAAAAGAATATATTAAGAAGAAAAGGGTATTAGCATCTTTTCAAGTGACTAGAAACTATCAAAGTAATAAAACTGAAACAGTAAAAATTCCGGTGTGATAATTAAAGTTAGTGAATAGGTAACAAAACATAGGACCAAATGTATAATTTAGGTATTCAAAGAAAATTTTAAAAGGTGGTAAAGGAATGTTTCTCTTTTGACCTGCGTTAAGATCACTTTTTCAACATGTTTTTCTTAATTACCTGTCTATTTTTGCTACCGCTAATATCGTCTCTGGTACTTTGATTGCGAAATTTACCTGGTGAGATGGCTGAACTGATTTGTTTAGATGCTGTGTAAATATAGCTCATGAGAGGCATCTTTTTTATTATGAACTCGCCCAAACTGAGAAGAGAAGTTCCCAACCATGAAGACATGAATACACCCACTAAAAAGATGAATGATATAGTTGTCACGAATCCAAGACCTGAAAAGAAGCTAAATGATTCAGAAAACATTGGTTCAAATATATTTTCCTGACTCTTGTCTAGGGTTGTTCTATTCTAGTCACATAAAATGGTAATTTAAACAATATTTTAGAGATGACAAATTTAACAAACTTATATAGGAATGCGTTGATCCGGTTCAAGTCATATCTATAATGGGTCAAATACGTATAATTAAAGATTACTATTGAAACAATATAACTTTGGTAATCATCTATGGACAAGTGATTGACTGTAATACCCACACCTAAATTACCCGTTTTGACTCATTAATCCCTGTGACCTACCATTTTTCCACTGATAAGAATTTCAAAGTAGGTAAGTCATAAAATAATCACAACATTTGTCAGGATATATTGTCTAATACAAACATTTATACATTAGTAAAATATCAAATACCTCACTCAGTAATAAAAAATTGGGGAATATTGAACCAAAATCGATGCTATTACTATTAAAAGTGAAGCATGAGCAACAAATCTTTTCTCTAAGGTATCAGAAGGGGCATAACAGCACAGATATTGAGATGTCATAACAATGATTTGAAAGGTGACCATTTTTTAAGATTTGGTAAAACAGGAGTTTCTGTATTGCATGAGATACACTCCATATACGAAGCCTATCAACAAGTGAATAGATTGGTTAAAAGGCCCATATGTTGTCTAATACAACCAATAAAGAGAAGAATCATTACGTGTACTAGGAAGTAATCATCTTGTTGTGCTAAAATGCTTATTCGGAAATAGCAAGGTAGCTGTGCACTAACCGAATATATTAATTCCCAATAGAGCATAGATTGGAGAAAAGATCCAATCCCCAAACTGAATGAACCACCAAGTCACGTAAAATGTAATGGCTATGGGAGATAAAATGACACTGCAAAGTGCAAACCAATGAACTAGATATTAGCAAACAGCAGGCAAAAACATATCATACCCCAACTAGATTTTATCATTCCGGTGAATCTAAACCATCGGCATGCAGAAGTACTGACAGCTGAAATATGATATACATGATTTACACACAGAGATTTCAAAATAAAACGTCTCGTAGTTCAGTGTGATCATCAAAAGTTCAACCGGAAAAGATAAGCACAAAAGGTGGTTGTAGTTAAGTTTTGTTACAAGATTGTTTCTGATGTATGTCAACTGCCTTATAATAATTTGTATGTTCTAAAGAGTACTGTAAGGCGGATGCCGAAAGGAAATAAAGGGGTAGAGAAGGTCAGCAGTCAAATTAGAGAAAATTTTGTTGTAGAATGTTGTTCCAGTTTATTTATGGTGGTTAGAGGAAAGGTTTGAATCCTGTACAGTTGCATTTTAGGAAATATGGAACACTGTTATAAGAGGACTTCTAGAATTACTATGGCAATTAGCAATGCATGATTAACTTACAGATGTAACAAGCATATGAATAATACCATCCAGTAATAAACTTTTTTGAAGCCCAGCTGCGAATGACTTTAATAAACGCCTGCTCAAGCAAAAAGAATATATATCTTTAACCTTTACCCTTACAAACGTTAATCAGTAACAACATAGATATATACATAACTCAGTCTATAGTCGCAAAGTTACATATACCAGCCCAAATTACTTTTTGAAGATATTCACGTTTCAAGTTTCAAGTGTCAGAATGGACATGTATGTAAACCATCACTAATCGGTTCTTCTATTTCCACGTTAGAAAATTCATTAACAGAGCTTCAACATTCAAAGAGAGGCAGGGATGCATTGGCGGACGGCTGGACCTATGTAGTACAAAACGGGGGCATGAGCTACCAGTCAATTTTGGTATTCTTTTAACCGTGCTACTACTCAATTTTTGTGTGCTACCAGTCAAAATTTATTGAAGCCAATCTTTTAATTGTTACTGTTGAAACTTAAAACACTAACGTTCATGCAAAAGCATGTTTGATGTTTCATAATTAAAAAGTTGAATGTTTGGGTAAAAACAGAGTTTTCACTTTAAGAAACAATAAAAGGTTCATGCTAAAACATTGCTTCACATTCAGACTCAGAGAGAGGCAGGGAAGGGGATTGAGAATGACCAGAAAGGCTCTGTATGTTTAACTAGATAGCTAAGTGAATTATTTGTTCTATTTCATACACATTTCATCATGTTTTATGATCTTCGGTTTGAAGAAACAATGATATGTGTGACATTTCTCGATATGGAGAGGAATGATGAACTTTCATGCTATAATAAAAAACCATACTCCATTGATTCAAAATAGCCAAGTTGAACAGATGGAACATGTCTTTTACAGTCCATATCTCTGAAAATTTAAAAGCAACCACTTTGATCCTTGAAGTTAAAGATTATGTTACTCCCTCCAGATTTGGCTTTGATATTGCAAAAAGTAAAGTCTATTCTACTCATAGAAAAGAGTTTGGCGACAGTGCGACACATTCAATAGTTGAGGGGTGTAAGAGATTTATCTTTGCCAATTCTTCTAAAACATTGGGAGAAGCAAAGCTAAAAAGATTGTAATCACAACAAAATAAAATTTCAAAAATTTTCACAGCTGTAATCCGAAAATGCAATTCAATCAAAATCTGCAAAATCTAGGGCGAAACTTTATAATAACCGCATCAGAAAAGGTAAAACCTAATATTCATCTGATCATGCATGAAAACATCGAATGTTTATATTGTGGAATATAATTCATAAAAACAGAATGAGGTTGAGCAAAAATGTAAAAACGTATTGTTTGCGCTATAAATCGCAAAGAAAAAGCACAAGATAACATAATGAGATCTAAGGTTGGAAACCTCTCTGCCGGAATGATGAGAGGAAGGAGACGCCCCCGGAGGGGTATCGGACTGCAACGGCGACAAAGGGGCACCGATAATCTCTGACAATCCGGTTGCCGGAATCAGTCTTTCTAGATCTCTGTCGTTGTCTCTTGTTCCCATTCTTCTTTCCCGGCGAAGAGCTCCGACCGACTGCAAGTAATAACGAACTCTGTTTTGAGCTTTTTTCTCTTTTTTGGACGTAAATGCATACTTTTTGTATGTGCTACGTAATTTATGGTAAGGTCCCTTGGAGATGAAAAAGAACCAAATCCGACTAATAAAAAAATCACAAATTTCGGGTTGGATGGAATTTTTAAGTGGGTTTTAGAATTTTTGTATTTTGTAATTTTTATATGTTAAACTATTTTTTTATGGAACTATAATTTGTATGTGTGTGTATAATATACCAAACAAGTTAGAGGTGACACACGTGTTGTAACGGAAAACAAAAAATAAGGATAAATAATATAAAAGTTAATGTTCAAACACAAATATTTGAAATAAACAGATAAAAATGTAAACAATTAGAATTTAATATATGTTTAAAATCTTATTTTACATAATTCATAGTGTACTATATTAAATATAGCATTTGACATTATTAATCAGAACCAAAAAATAAAACTAAAAACTAAAAAATAACACAAATAAAACTCATTATTATAACCAAAACCAAAAAAATAAAAATAAAACCCAATAAAAACAGAAAAACATATGTAAAAATAATAGAAAAGCATTTATTTGAAACCAAACACTAATTTAAAAAAAAAAACCTTACAAAACTACAAAAGAGTAAAAGGTGCTAGAAAAATGAAAGTGGACAAAAACAAGCCGAATGGTTTACATTTCATTGGTCAAAAAGTAAGGATTGAACTCTTAACCGTCTCTTTATAATTCTTTGTACTTAATCACTTTATCTAAAAGCTTTTTGTTGATGGTTCTACGATAAAATATATAACATTTAGCAATGAAGTTACTAAAATTTTCTGCTAAATTTTATATATTATAACTACCTTAACATCTCGTGTGTAAATATAGAGAATGGTTAAAGTAAATTTTTAATCATTTGATTTTCACCAAATTTTTCATAATGTAAAGAACGAAACCAAAAAGTAAAAACCCTTAGCGAATCTTGAACCAAGAAAAAGTTTGGTACATGTTATAAATTGAAAATGCAACTTTGCATTCTGTATGATTAATAAATTGATACAAATAAACATATTGTGGAGATAAATATAGTTATATAGATTAAGAAGATGAATCATTAAACATTAAGTATTTTACTATTATACTCTATTACCTATTTTCATGTATTGCCTTTTACCCAATCATATCTTATAATGATCATTCACTATTTTTAACAAACAATATTTCACTTAATATTAATTAAAATTTTTTTAAAAAATGTTTATTTTAGCTTATTAAATATTTATTTTCGAAACTTATTTTTTTATAAGTTACAATAAACCCATAATTTAAAAAATCAGTAAAAAAATCTATCTTATCAAAATTAAAATCGAAAAATAAGGCTTTAATAAGTTAAAATAAACATCCCCTTAATAATTTTGTTTTATCATTAAAAAAAACTCTTCACACTATATTACTGGAAATAAAACGAACAATCGCAACGCAGGTAGATCGAACAGATCGATGTGAAATAAGCTTTCAGTCTGCTCCGATATTCTTGGTTATCCGGCAACGACCATACATTCCGGCCGATATTGTGCTCTCCAAATCCTCTTTGGCGAGGATTTAACTTTTGAAGAGGATTCTGCTCACAAATCGCATATCTTCTTACAACTATTGATTCTTTGAAGATCTAATCTTGCTATTTTGGAGGGTTTCAAACTCATTTTAGGGTTTTACAAGGTCGGAGAGAGAATTGTATCTCCGGTCTTTTAAAGAGGCGTGTTATTATGATAACGCGTTCAAAACTCGTAGAGCAACTAAGAGATAGCCAGATCCGATCTCAGCACAAGTGGTCTCCTCTCGTTATCTTTTCTCCTAAACCAAATATCTCCACCTGGTAGACTCTCTAGCTCTCTCTATATATGTTTTTGTCGATTTGCTTATAATTAGGACACTGTGGCTATATATATAGCTGTTATGGAGCATCGCACATGCTCTGTTGTTAACAACGGAGAATAGAGAATAAGAAAATGGTGAAATGATAGGATTCACAGTTTAGACGGCACCCTGGAAATTATATTACTTCTCTACTCATAGAGCAGTGTAGCAATTTACCCTGTAGATATGTGTGGTATGAGTATTGCAGCACAACTCTGATTAAACACTCTGACATGTATGCTTTGACATACACATACTTTTTAAAGCTTGATTGAATCTTTCAGATTAGCCATCGGGTTGTGGTGGTAGGTTGTAATCACTCACAGGGGTGGGTCTTTCAATGTGTATTTCTTAAGTGATTATTGTGACCTGAGGAATCAGCATTGAATAGTTGATGGTTTGTTGTTTTTTTGAACGGCAGTTAATAATTAGTTGATTGAAGCTAAATACTGTTTATCTAATTGTTTTTCTTGCAACTAATATCTGTTTCTTATAATCTGATTAATTTGACACCAACTACTTGAAAAGGCATAATTATAAACAGTCAAGGCCTTAAACTGCCTATTATGACCTCAAATATAATGATCAGTTTACACGCACATCCAAACGCTTCCATAGTTCTCAATGCCACTAACAGAGTTTCAAATCTGCTAAG
The DNA here is from genome assembly GCA_038502395.1 of Dittrichia graveolens. NCBI lineage: Eukaryota > Viridiplantae > Streptophyta > Magnoliopsida > Asterales > Asteraceae > Dittrichia > Dittrichia graveolens. Next base: position 80,866,834 of record JARJIL010000001.1, on the reverse strand, counting down.
CAAAATGGCTTCCGCTTTGGTGGGAGATTCATCCAACTTTTGAATTCTTCAATGACACATTGCACATACAACTATTCAACTCACCATGTGTACAGAGTATGAAAGTAAGAAGAAGTTATTATCAAAGTGTACGTGGATGATTATATTCCGAGTGGGGATGACATTGATAACAGATAAGAATAAATTACACGAACAATTTACGAAGAAGAAAATTAGGGGGATAAGGGTGATCTCAATAATAGAATGTAAGAAAAAGGAAGATAAATCAGAAGATCCATCAAATGTAATTCTTCCCTGCCCCACTCAGAAAGGGAACCCAAAAGTGGAGAACCCTCTTGCCCAAGCTTACAGCCAAAACCTTTAAAGGAAATAAAACGTTACATACCCTCTTTTTCTTCTCAAGCAGCTATCTGAACAGGCTCCAGGTCCATCTTGCTGCTGGTTAAATAAATGATCCTCAACATATTATTTATCAATACCAGCCTCATGAAGAATAGGCTTGTCCTCGAGCCTTAATTTCAGAAAATTGACTTTGGACGGCGATGTTATTCTCGCAAATGGCCTTTTTGATGGCTTCTAGCTACCTTTGAGTCGACCATTGCTGAACCTTGTCTCTGTTCAAAAAAGTGCTGACCCGTTCAAGCACATGATACATTTGATTGTACTCTCCCTGGCGTCAGCTTGAGTATTTGTGTCAGTCCACTGAGCTAAGACCTTGATGTTGCCCCATCTTTATAAAATACAGAATTTTTTATTGATCCAATAGGTTTAGCGCTTTAGCCTATTACCCATTTAAGATGAATAGAATAATGATGATTAGCAGCAACACATGATTGAACAACTTTATAATATCTATATAGTATCGCCATTTACTATCTTTACGACATTTGTTGGAACAAACACCTTAGATGCATTGCATGCCACTGTATAAGTCGGAAGTCTTTCTGGAACCATGCTCTCTACCCTCATCCCTTAGAGGGGTAACTGTAACATGTTACCTCTCCCATACCCTGCACACTGTTGGGATTGGGTATTGTTATTCTGTTATGTTGTGTTGTATCTTGGTTCAATGTATGTTGTATAGGAAGTAGCTCATATATTTCAGTGTAAGACCTTCCTCTTCTAGTCTGAAAGCACATCTTCTTATCTTAAAAGAATGCAGAGGACTCACATTATGCTTTTCTCCCTTCCTAAAAAATTTCACATTTTAGGGGCATGTGAGATTGATAAAATTCATGCATTCAAATATTCAACAGTTCACTGTACCTTCTAAGGAAGACGTTTCACTTTGTATTTTCAGTACTTGAATTCTGAATATGATGGTAGGCCTTGCACTCTTGCTATCCCTTCTCCAAAAGCTGAAGGGTGGACTTCGACTCTGATACAATTGGTCGGAAACTGACATTAGTCTCAAAAGCAATAGGAAGTAATTTAGCAAGCCTTCCAGAGAGCTCCCAAAGTCCCTTGATAATCTATCCCGACTAAATTTTAAGGGATAAGACTTTGTGTATTCCTAGGTATTTAGCAAGCCTTCCTCAGAATTATCTGAATTGATCTTTTGTGCCACACACAAAAGCATCCATGGCACTCTAGATTCTGTGTAATCCTAGCTTACAAAGAGAGAATTACAATTGATAACATTTAAGTTTTAACACATGATCTCATGTAGTCATGTATACCCAAGCATTTCGATACCTTCACATCCAGGAATGTAAGTGGCAATCAAGTCATGACGGTTCTTGAGTCTTGACTTGTTTTTAATCACAATATGGCCTCTTAACTCAACTGTAGTAGACAATCTAAATTTACAATAAAGCTAAAAATGCTTAATATACAAACTATAAGGACTAAAGCAAGATAGTAAAACCTTTAGGTAGGAAATGTAAATGTAGTAAGTAAGCTCACAAGTAGCATAAAAAGCTCCTTACAAATGTACAACATCGACCACAAATTTTATATGACAAGGCAAGACTACTTTCTATGATAAATCAAAGCTACAAACATGACAAATCAAGCCTAGATGTGGGTTGTACAAATAGATTCAAGTGTTGGCCAACTAAGGAGTGATAAGACAAAGCTAGAAGAGTGACAATTCAAGACTAGGAACATGAGGTGGTGAAGCAAGTACATATGTGTCTTATCCTTATGAATTCACAAGTTAAAGAGAAGTACCCTAAAGCAAGGCACTTACACTATAAATAGGGGCCAAAGGTAAATCATTCTCTTCATCCCTAAATTCTAAAACATCTCAAAAGAAAGATTAGTAGTATCTCAAGGAGATTAAGAAGTTTAAGAAGTCACAAAAAAAGGTGAGTATGTTATGTGCTTTAATGAGATATATATATGTGCTATATAAATGTTTTATGCATGAGGCAATTTTATTATGATATATTACTATGTTTTCATTATATAAAGTTATGCTATTATTAAGTAAGTATGTGGCAAAGTATATGTTTTATAACATAATGTTATCATGCATATTCGCATATGATACATAAAAGTTTTTATGCATATTAAGTATGGCATTTAAGATATCCAACGTACAAGATATATAATGAAGGGATGTCTTGCAAACGGACCTTATTGGGCAGCCCTTATGTGGACCCGAGGTTAGAGAACCTATGAAAAGTTTGGCGTACTTATCATGTAACCATGAGATCTCAAAGAAATGTTTTTATACTTTAAAGTGTTTTACAAGAAAGATTGTTTTTAGCCTTTGATTTGGCTAAGTATTTGTGAAAAATATTTATCATGAAACCGTAATTTTTCACTAAGCTTAAAGCTTACGTATTCATGTATGTATCTGGAAACAAGGAGTAAGGGACCATTGAAGTATTGTTTTCTAATAAATTAGAACTTGTGTAATATTATCTTATGCATTTATGCTGATGTAATAAGCTCTGTATTAAGTTATCTTGGATAAAAAGTTTAAGATTTATAGTTTTCTCTTTACACTTGTACTAAAGGCTCAAAGATAATACCCACGAGAACAGGGTGTTACACATACATTCTGCAAGACATGCTTCCCAAGAGAGAGGTGATAATAAGCAATTAAGTTCCAAGGTCCCAGAGGGAAATTCACCTTTCAAGTTAAAAACAAGCACCAAATATGAAATTATCTTAGTCCCAAAAACGTTCATAAGCTAAATCCTTTCTCCAGTAATTTTCTCCAAGAGTATGCGTTATTAGATTCTGATTTTACTCTTCTAAATGAAGAGCGATCTCATTGGATCGTATGAATTCCAAGACAAATGTCTTCAAGATACTGTTAGAACCAACATAGAAAAAACAGTAGTGCTCAGAGGCATCATAAGTTGTTTCTACATTGGTCTTAATGGTATTTCAATATGGTTTCTGAAAAGTCTTTGGCTTACGTGCTTCTATGGGAATGAATTTGGAGGATGGAAGTAATGAGGGTGCAAGAGAGTTTGTGTGGTTAACCATAGTTGAGTTCGAAGATAGCTGTTGCATAGAATTGTAGTTATAATCTGGTGGTTAAGGGGGCTTGTGACCTCAATCAGTATGCAAAAGTATCAAAATAGATTGCCTAACCAAATCTGGTTTAGGATTTTCATAAAACAGCTTGTGCACTCTTAGAAACTAGACATTTTGTATAAAATGTGATCAAATAATACCCTGGTCTTGATGTCTGGTGGATCAAGACATTAGAAAGGTCTCAAATGTACTATTTATGGACACAGTAGGTTTAACATTGAGTTGATCACTCAAAAATTAACCTGGAAACCATGTTTTACTTACCGTGAGCTGCATATGCTGCACGTGAGTCATTTGATTCTCCACTTGCTTTCGTGATTCCTTTTCAATTGAATTGTATTCATAGCAGCCTCCACTCAATCGAAAGGTTTCTCCCTATCCTTATAGTCATAGCCATTGGTCACAGTGAGAGTGTCTCAGTTGATCCCTAATATACTTCTAAGAACATGAGTGACGAGACCAGCGACATCTTCATCTCCTTGGCGAGTTCTGATAACCACATCAGAAATGGCTTCAACTCTTCGTCATGATCATAGATACATCGGTCGAATTCCCCGTCTAGGTTCATTGGGTTCATTTGTTTCCCTTGTGTCTGCTTGGCTGTTTGATGTAAAATGCTTGGGGTTAGTGCAAGTGTTAACTGGTATTTGTCACCATGCAGTGACTTCTATTCATCTTAAATTAGAAGCTAAGGGTCGCCAAGGTTACAAAAGGGATGAATCCTGGTTTTCAAGACTAGTTGGGAATCAATTTTACTTGTCACACATGCTAATATTGTATTTGTATAAAGTTTTGTATCTACTCATGCACACTGTGAAGCGGCACATTCAGTTTTTTGGTACTTTAAAGAGCATTCAATAAAGGTCCTTTTCTTTAAGAAAATTGACAACGTAGAATTGAGGCACATACTCATGTAAACTAGGAAACTCATCAAGCAAGTCTTTATGCTTTCGTGTACGGGAGCTTAGTTTTGTTGAGACAAAGCAAGAAAACAAATGTTACTAGCTTATAAATTAGGAGATACTTGGAATCCTCAATATACTATTTGCTTTATATATATTTTTTTGAAGAAGTGATTCTTGGTTGATAAAACTAAGTAGTTTATAGGCAAATTTCTCTGCTCGTGCTATCGTGTTCACCTTGGTGTCCTTAAATTAACAAAAAAATAAAATAAATAAAACTACTCGTCCACCGTTTATTGTGTTTTCATTTTGTTCATTTCAAATGATATTTTGGTCGTAAAGTGTTCTAAATTTCTAATCACAATTTTGATTCGACAATGCAGGGTTGATGTTGTTGTGGCAATCTTGTGGGCAACACTGTTCATTGTGCTTGTAATATTGTCATACATGACCCTCTACTTGAGAAATTTCTGGCTTTCTTTTGCCATCATCTGCTTTGGTATTTTAATTCCTATACGCCTGAGGGTTTCTAGGCAAACAATTGCCAGGAAAAAGGATAGAAGGTTGCTATTGCCTTTGTCAATGTGATGTGAGGACCCACCGTTGGTCAATACAAGTCAAACCCAGTAATTTAAATCTTCTGGATTTATTATTCAATTACCCTCAAAAAGTTTCTGCAGCTGTTAAAAAACATAACACAGAGTTGTTAGAATAGAATCCTTTTTTCAGCTTTCACATATATGTACTTTCCTATGTACATTTGAATTCTTAATCTGGATTTCATGTTATTGGGTATCATGGCTAGTATATTTTCAGTTCTTAAAATCTTTTGAATCTTGTTGTTAGAAACTCCTGATCATTCCACCGAATCGATACGTTCCTGATCTTGATTTTTACAAAAGAAACTTGGGTACCTTGAAATTGTCTCAAGGTCACCTCCCGGTAGGTGGTCTAGAAAAGTGACCCAGGTTCAATCCTCGCCGGGCAAACATCTTGGATGACCAAAGGAGTATAGAAAACAACTATAAATAATGTATAGCTTGGGGAAAAAAGTACTTGTGTACCTTGGGGTTTAAGATGCTTTTTACATTACATATATGCCATTGTGTAAAGTGGTGAATCCTCATTTATCATGTGTTAACTATCAAAACAGAAGGCACATCACTAGCCATTTGTGGTTAATGATTTGGATGTATTACTGTTGTTTGAGTGTTATAATAGTGTTACTTATCCAGTTCATCATTTATGAATATATTCCAGTCTTATATGATTGTACAGTTGTGACCCCCCAAGCTGGACTGTTTCTGTTGAATCAAGTATACGAGATCCATCCATATGGAGAATTCTTGATCTCCACCAATTATGAATAGAATATATGAGCTCATCAATAATCATTGCCACCAGTAGATGGGTGGTGGGATTAGCCAGGCAACAACACCAACTCACATGCCTCAAAAGCTACTCCTGGCGGCTCTTTTTTTTCAACCAAAAGGTTGTTTTCGCCCTGCATTCGGGATCCTTTTTAGATCCAAACCTACCCTTCCCCAAAGATTGATCCACAGACAATGTTCAGCTGTCTTGGTTGCCTGGGATCCTTTTAATTTTTAAACAAGTTACTGGTTGTTGAATTAGAATTCTTTTATTAGCGAACATACATTTGGTATGACACACTCATTGCCTCATTGGCGACCACATAATGGTTCTTCTGGTGTTGAGAGTATAGTTACTCTTATCGAGCAAATAACTTAAGTACGAATGATGTTAGCTACTCCACTAATTGCTAAATAGTTTCGACTATAGGTAGCAAGATAGGCGAGTCAGATAGGTTAGTTATCTGGTCAACACAAATTTAGGTTAAAAAGGTTATTTTTGGTACAGGATGAAACTGGCCAAGTTTGACTTTTTTTTCTCCCTCGATTTTTATTCTTCTTTTAAAAACTTAATGGGTAATCATTGATTAAGGAAAAATGATCTTTATTATGATAATAATTTAGATATTTGAAGAAAATAGTTTGGGAGGTTGTAGACATCGAAAAATACAATTTGGAAACTTTCAATCTCTTCACTAATTTGACAGTGTCCTCTTCCAATTATTTATATCGACTTGACATATATTTAAAATAAAACACAAACCGCTATACGAAATTATTCTCTAATTCTCTTTTATTATTTTTTTTTGATTTTATCGTTAATCTTAATCTAATAAGTAGAAGAGTATATATAATCGGTTTTTTTATTTTGTCTCCTGTATGGGAGGTGTGTATGAGAGAGTATCCTCAAGAGAGAACATGATACGCAATTCCCTATTTCTAGAGGGCCCGCATACAAATTTATGCATAATTCTATTCTATCTTCCACTAAGAAAGTCGATTTGGGAAAAAGAATGTCAATGCACGATTGTACTTAGATGCATGTGATACATGTGTGTCAGTCGGCATTTGTATACTTGACCTTTTCATTCTTATTAATTGTGCATATAAGATCAAAGAAAGTAGAATAAGGCCATGAGTACGGTTTAAATAATTTTTGGGTTTTGGATAAAATTTCAAAAGGGGGTCCTCTAATTTATTTTTTTTAACTATCTGATAAATATTTTTTTAAAAACATTATGTGATAAGTAAGCTAATACTAATATTCAATTATTCAAATTACTCGAGCAAAAGATTATGCAAGATAAATGAACAAGTTTAAGAATCAAAATTCAGAATTAATGAATTATTCAGATATCCAATATTCAAGAAAAAAGCATTTAAGAATCAAGAATCAAATCTCAAGTTGGGAACAATAATATTATTCAATAAACAAGAATATTATTCAGAACTAAGAATATCATTCAAGAATCAAGAATTAAAAATTCAAAACTCAAGTTGGGAACAATGATATTCATCAATAAACAAGAATATCATCCATAACTAAAAATATTATTCAAGAATCAAGAATCAAAACTTAATAGTGAACAATAAACATCTAAATAATAAAAATAAATAAATGATTAGAACTTATACACCTGGATTTTTGTCTTTTTGAGTATCTAAAATCTGATTGATCAACAAATCAAGCACTCATTTTCTTATCCAGTCATCCGAAAAACAAGTTAGTAAGTGAACAATGAACTTCTAAATAATCAAAAAAGAAATAAGAGCAAAGAGCATTACTACATTAGCAATTTAGCATTTAAAAATTAGAACCAAAAATCAACTAAAGAATAAAAAAGAGAATACTAGAACAACAATTGAAAAGTTAGAATACTTACAATTCTCGAGTTGCGATTTCAGAATTTCAGAATCAGAGTTGCAAAATCAATTACTCTTCTGTCGACTGTCAATCACGATTCACGATTTCAGAATCAGAAAATGAGAAATCAGAATTTAGTTGAATCAGTTACTTACTCGTCCGTCGATCACGAATTCACGACTTCGAAATCAGAAAATGAGAAATCAGAATTTTAGTTGAATCGGTTCGAATTCTGTAAACTAAGGTCGAAGAATGGAGCTGCCACTTCGTACCTTTGTTTCGAAATTTCGTTTCATCTTCCAACGTTTACCTACCGTTTCGTAACTCTTGCTGTCTCGCAAGTCGCATCATGGCATCGGCTATCGTCTATCGCTGCCCGTCTTGCATCGTTCCCTAATCCGACTCCACATTTCACGAGAACACAAATACAGACCAAATGAATGCCGGCAGGCCTACCTACCTACGTGGTAAGTGGGCTTTCTTTCAATCTTTTTGGGCTCCTTGCTAAACTTACACATATACATACATACACACAGATATATATATAATGAAGACGGGCCCCTGAATTTTATGGGCCCTGGGCCACTGCCCAGGTTGCCCTCCTCTAGATCGGCCCTAAGTATCTCCACTCGAAGTGGTCCGCTTGCTCATCAGGCTTCACAAGTTGATGTGGGTTGACTGCTACGCCCCCCCCCCCCCCCCCCCTTTTCGGGTTAGGAGGTCGGTTTCCCCAACCCGACCTCACCCGCACCATTTTTTTAGCTATGTAAGAGAAAGTAAGTGGAGGAAAAATATTGGGTTAGTTGAGTTAGACTATACTTGTGTTTCAGGCAAGAGAGAGAAATGGAAGAAAAAATGATGTGATGCTGATGTGACATTCGGATAAGAGAGGGGAAAGATGGGTGCTACGTATGGTCTAACAAACGAACAAGGTCGAACGTTAATATTAATTAATTAAACAAACACAAATACATTAACAATTAAGCTAGTAAATTTGTGTTCGTTTCTTAAGTTTGTTCAAACGAGCATGATTGTAATTAGAAGGAATGTTATGCAAATACACGATTATAAAACATCAAAGTTTTTTTTTTTATAAAATAAACATCCGTTACTGGTCAAGGCATCCTAGTATATATTTAGAAAGGATAACGATAACCACCTTTTTAAGGGCGATTAATAAGAGTAAAAAATGTAATTGTAATTTTTAAAAATGACAAGTATAACTCGTGTTTTATAATCAACTTTTTATATTTATAAAAAAAATCAATCTTACTTATATTTTAATTATGATTTAACTTTCTATATATAAGCTATAGTTACCATTTTTAAAAAACAAAGCCATATATTTTTACTCTTAACTACAAGTCTAATAATTGTGATTATCATTTTCCAATTAAAAATCATAATCTAAATGAGTTTAGAGTAAATTGCAAATTTAATACATGTAGTTTGGTTTAAATTACAAACTTGGTACTTTTCTTAATTCTTAGATTAATATTAAATAGTATCATAATTAATTACAAAAATGGTCTCTGTGGTTGTCACTGATTTTCAGTTATAGTCCTTTAACTTCAAAAATTACGAAAATAGTCACTGTGGTTGTCATTTTGTTTCACTTTTAGTCCTTTAGGCTAACTCCAGTTAAAGTTGACCGTTAGTTAAAGGGTAGTTTGGTCTTTTTACATCTTATCTCTGTTACCAAACATTGTTACTCCTTTATTCATTAAATAAATATTATTAAAAATTAAGAAAATAAAAACAGTACCCAAACCCTTAACCCCCTTTGTAACACCGCTTCTGAATTCAGTTGCTTTAATGTCAAAACAGATTTTAGTAGCGAAAATTTTTCTTTTTAACACAAACAACTATCATTTACATTATCAAAGAACATAGGTGTTACCAACGTACAGAAACCGACCATAGCATCTATTTACAATACATCACAAAATATAAGTGTTCCACCCACAAGGGGCAATACAATCCCCCAAAGCAACCCGCCTCGCAGGCCACCTAGTCTTTACCTGAAAAGGGAAACATAGTATCATTAGCTACACTAGCTAGTGAGTACATACAATCATAAGCATCAATAGATTAAGTCATGCGTCGTATCATAAACAATCATTGCTAGCTTAGCACATAGCGGTGTGCTGACAAGATCGGTAAGAGTCGTGTCTTGCAGGGTAATCAATCCCGCTCAACAACTCAGACCGGGGAATCAGACACGACCAATCCGCGCTGGTGGGGGAGCACAAGGCAGTCCACCAAGCATCGTTCACAGAGCCAAAGGCTCTACAGGTAATCCAGCTACAATCAGCTGATCACCACTCACGTTAAGGCACAGTGGTTCTGCAGAACCTTGATCCGGGATGCACCCCGTATCACCGTTAAATCCAGAAATGACCGAAGTCCTGTTAGGATCCAGCTAACCGGCTGACCTTAACCATGCATCAGATAGTATGCAGACAGGTCACATACACATATACGTACATTTGATCCCACAGGGATCCATCATCTTACATATAGCATCATACAGTTATTCATACGGGCATATCATCATGTATTAACTAAGTGGTTCCAAACTGGACCCAATGGCATGCTCCTGACACATATTCTAACATCATATAGCCATACACTTACCTCCACGAGTATACCTGCAAAAGCAAGTTAGTCATACACAATACATTCATACTGTCACTTAGCAGACAAGCCTTACTCTACTGAGTCTCATGGTCGTAAGCACTCACCTGAGCTGTTACTAGGCACAGGTATTGGCTTGAGTCCTCTAACAAGTTCACCTAGCATATCACATTGACTTCAATCATTCACATGTGCATTCAAGGCTTCACAAAACAATATTCAACTTTGGACATTACACAAATCCGCTAGAACTGTCGGATTTGGGGAAATCCGATGGTTCTGTCAGATTCATGAAATCCGATACTCAACATTCGGATTCCAACACTTATGAATTCCAACCATGCACACGAAATCCGACACTTGCGGATTCCGATACATAGAAGGAAATCCGATACTTCCATTGAAATCCGATACTTATCGGATTCCGACACTTAGAATCCGAAACTATGGAAATCCGATTGACTTGCGGATTCCATATTTAAAAGGACTACAAAACATGAAATCCGACAGAGTTGCGGAATCTGACACTTCTATCGGATTCCGACAATTCCTTCGGTTTCCAATACATGCGGATTCCGACAACTTCATAGTTGCGGAATCCGACAACTTCATCAACTGAAATTCCGATAGCTTCATTTGATCATCTAAACAACTCCATTTTGGCTTGCTTTAAGCCCAGAACATCATAGAACATCATTCTCTATCCATCTAGCCATTCTAAACACATCAAATCATATAAGAACACCAAATATACCAAAACCCACTTAAAGTAAGCTTTTGCATGTTCTTCATAGTGTTCTTGCATGATTTCATGATTCTAACATTTATGAAATCTTCTAACATCAATGATTCTAAGTTGCTAACCTTTTGTAGATTAAACAACCGAGAATCCTAGTTCTTCTTTCTTCTGGAAATCTGAGAGCAACAAGACGAGAGAGAAGGGTGCTTGCGGTTTTATGTGTATGTGTTTTGCTATGTTTGACCAAAGTCAACTAAGCACACATATATACTTTCACATATACAAGAGGCGGTTGCCTCATTCTTCACATATGGGTTTCCTATCTAATTTAATTACATACACACATACATAATACATACATGTATCCGCACATGCATACGCACATACACATAAATACATAAACATATATTCATTTAATTCAACAAAATATACAAAGTACATCTTATTACAAGAACTACGTACACACACGTACTAATTACAACTAGGCCCAAGTTGAGGATGTTACACCCTTCCCCTTCCCCATTGTTACTCCTTTATTCATCACTACAATACCTTCCAAAAAAAAACAGTACCTTCAAATTCAACATGAATACAAAATTGACTTCAATTTTGAACTCGTCATCTCCCAACAATAAACAAAACCCAAGAATCCTAAATCTGATTTTTGAAATATGATTTTTTGAATAATCGATTGGATGCATTTGTTAAATGTTAACGGATTTCTAGATCTGGAAAAAAATTTCATGTCCTAAATCTTTTCACGTGCTATGGACCATACAAGGAACTGAAAATCATATGAAGATCTACAAAATTGAATAACGCAATACCAACAAACTGAGATTTTGAAAAAGATATAATAATAGTAAATCCAATTAATCTAAGACAAAATGGAATGATGTGCACAGAAGCTTGACGGACCAAGGGTTATGAATTGAGCAATGGGTTGTCTGAAATGCAAAGATTTGATCGAAGCAATTTGGTCTGCCATCCAACCCATATCCATAGCATGTACAAATAATCAAAACTTTCTACTAGCTTACATGAATTTCTTCTCGAGAAGCACCGCAATAGCAATTATTAGTCCGGTAGCCACAACAGCAATGGTACTAACCCCTCCTCCATTGTTGTTCTACAACATGTACAGAAGATCAAACACTAGGTACAACAAATTTAGGGTTTTTAGAGTTAGAGGATTTAGGGTTTCAGATTGAGATGAAGATAGAGTCGACACTTAGATGGCGATGGGTGTCGTGTGATGCTGGTCTGATGATGGGTGAGGAGGTGCGGTGGTCTAATCATGCGACGGTGCTCCGGCGATGGGGGAGGAGGTGCGGTGGTGGTTAAACTTTATTAAAAACATCAGATTTACGGTGGGAGAGGCGGTAGCGATGGTGTAATCATACAACGGTGCTCCGACGATAGGGGAGGAGGTGCGGTGGTGGTTCATGCGACGGTGCTCCGAAGCTCACGGTGGTGGTGGTGAACCGATAAGAATGGTGGTGGTGTGGATGGTGAAGAGACATTGAGATTTAAAAGGGGTATTTGTTTGTGTTCCAGGGAGATAATCTTATTTAAAGGGGAATGGGTGTTTGCCTGTTTGGTGACAAGGATAACTTGAAAATGACCAAAATGCCCTTAATTTAACGGTGGCACTTAACAGAAGTTAGCTTAAAGAATGAAAAGTGAAACACAATGACAACCACGATGACTATTTTTGTAATTTTTGAAGTTAAAGGACTAAAAGTGAAAATCAGTAACAACCATAGGGACCATTTTTGTAATTAACTCTTAAAAAAAATTAAAACATTAGTCTTATCTTTCTCTTTCAAATCTCGTACACCCACCCCAAAAATAATCCATCTTTCTCGATATAGATTGACGCAAAGAGATAAATCGTGGTCGGTGCCTTTTTTTAGGTTATTGTTTTATTAACTTCGACATATAGGGTGTATTTGATGAAAATAGTTAGCAGTTGTAGCTGGAGCTAATAGTTGGTAGCTGGAAACTGATAGCGTACTAAAGCCTGAAGTTGTATCTTTTATTTGCATGTATGTTTGGCAAAATAGCTACTAGTTGAAGCTGAATAGTGTAAAATAATAAAAAAGAACAAATAATAAATAATAGAAAGAATTGTAAAACAACTAAAGAGGGTATTTAGGTAATTTTGTATATAAAAAGCTTCTTATCTAACTAGTTTTAAAAGCTACTTCTAGAAGCTTTTTATTTATAAAAAAAAGCTTTCAGCTTTTCATACGAACAAGACTTGTAGCTTTTTCTTTCAAAACAAAAGACTACGAGCTCAAAAAAACTGCAAAAAATTGCATACCGAACACACTCATATTATTAATCAACAATTAAGTAGGTTTTAAACATTGATTAAAATTTTAAAATCAACTGAAAGTTAATTAGTATTTTATAAATTAATTAATATTAAATAAATAAGAAAATGATAGTTTGGTGATTTAATGTGGAGGATAGACGAATAATTCAAAAAAGTAAGGTCAAGAAACACTGAATGTGTAAAAATTATTGAACCATGCTCAAATTCATTTTTAAGACCCAATTTGTATTTTACTCTAGTTTTATATTTCTATTTTTGAGCTTTTAAAAAACATCTTTCATGTGGCTTGAAAGTTTGTATTTGGAGTTTGTTTTTTTGAAATTTAAAGTCGGTCCAATGATTATTGTTTTGTTTCACAGAACGATATTCAAATAGAACTAAATCAAATGACCAACGTGCTTTGCATAGTTCATAAGGGTGATTTTGATCCTTTTTGTGAGAACCCTATTTAATAAATAGCAAGTAGTTAGCATAATTTCACCCCAAAAAGCCTTCACCAAATCCGAAATATGATAACATGGAATTAACCGATTCTTGAAAGCCATTTCTTTCTTTTAGCCACCATTTTTTGTAGTGTTTAAGGAGTCGTTGTTTAATGAATTATACATACAGATTGGAAATATGTAGGATCAACATATTCACCTGCCTTATTCGTACGATTTTTTTTAATAAAAGAATGTTGTTGTAGTTCAACTTTGGTTTTATAAGTCTTAAATCTATCTAATGCTTCATCTTTAGAATTTCACAAATAACCGTAACAAAACCTCGAGAAGCAAATATATATATAACAAAGTAATTCTTGTTACCTAAAGAGAGAGTTGCGTGTAAATCACGTAAATCAATATGAATTAGTTCTAACAAAACAACAATTGAATTATATTTTTAAAAGGTTGCATAGTGATTTTTGTCAACATCCTTTGACATTTCTTTCATTCTTTGAAAATGAAATGAACATGTCATAATCTAGCATGCCAAGTTAGATTCAACAACATTAGTCCTAGCCTTTGAGCATAAATATCTAAACCCTACAAATGTTCCATCTTTGGATAAGAAAAACTAGCAAAGGAAATTAATGAAGAGAACAAAAACAATAAAGAAGAAAAAAAAGACATATTGACTATGGAAATGAAGAGAAAAACAAAAATAATAAATAAAATAGGCGGATCATGCTGCAAATAGGGTTTGAAGTTGAGTGAAGATGTTTAACCCTTAATAGCTTACAACTCCATCTATCTTTATTTTGGTGATTTAGTTTCTTTATCACTTATATATTAGATTCATTGTTTCTAGATATATAAATGTTATGTATATAAATTAGTAAAGCAAAAACACACTGTAAAGTTTTAGGGTGTGTTCGATGAAACTAGCTGGAGCTAGAGCTAGGGCTGGAACATAAGACTTGAGCTAGAGCTAGAGACTATATTTATTAAAAAGTGTTCGGTAAAGAAGTTGGAGCTGAAGCGGAGGCTGAAAATTGAGAAATTACTTAAAAGTGTTTGTTAATTCGGAATCCGTCGCAAAGCTGTTAGAAATAAGTCGCTAATTAGCAATGAATTAGAGATTATTTTGTTCCTTGTTAATTTGCGACAGATTTGCGACGAGATCCAAATCCGTCACAAACTGTTGCAAATTAGAGAGGGAACATTGAGGAATTGCCATTAATATCTAATAACTCGGTTCAATCCAAATCAGCCACCAATCTGTGGCTATTTTTATCTTTTCTAGTAGTGTATATGGTGCATGTCCTCAACTCCTCGATCGATGTATTCTACGTAAGTAGAGTCTTTGTAGCTAGGTGTCCTTTATAATAATAAAAAAATAATAATAGTTTTTGTATGAAATATTGATCGAGCAGTAGGCTTTTTTGTTAGAGGCTTCTTGTCCTAAATATGAATTTTCTAGCTGTGGGATAAAGTGAAGATATTCTGTACAACATGTTCCCTTCATAGCATATATTACCTTAATAAATAAATAAGGTTCCTATATAGCGTATACAGTACGTACGTAGCATATATTTATAGGAACCTTCATTGTATCAAATGATTCTAGATCGATAATGGAATTGGTTAACTTAATTAATTACCTGCTAAAAATTAGAATATATATATATATATATATATGTATGTCTGTATGTATGTATTTGTATATATATATAGTGTTTGCTGATGAGACATGATGGTTGTTGCATGTATGGTTAGCACCTGATTTTTGTATTAATTTAGAACCCCGTACTTTTCAAAGTACGTTCACCAAAAGTTCTTTTCACCAAATTAATAATATTAATCATCTATATATATATACAGTTATGCTTAGGTACGTACGTACGTAGCCTCCCAATGACCCCTTTAATTGGCCGGCTACTTTTCATTTTATATTCTGAATTTCATAATTTTAGACCGTTTCATCTAATTAAGAGAGCTTGCTTTTTCGATAATATATGTTATCGTCAAAACTACTGCGTAGTAGCCTACTTTTTAAAAGAGTCGATTTAGGTAATTTACTTTAATACCAAATCCTACTTTGTTGTACCTTAATTTAAAGTAAGTAAAAATTTGAACTTTTTAATACAGTTTTGAATCTAGTAAAAACTCGGATCACTACCAAACCTTGGTGACATGACTGGAATTCCTTTCTGGTGATGATAGCTATCAGTCGTCGTTGCAATAGGGTTGAGTTGTTGCTGTTTTCTCTAAATCCGGCAATGACAACCGATAGAAGGACTATCAGACTCCATATCACTACCAAGAAGAAACTCCAGTTAGGTTATTAAAGTTTTGTGGTGATCCAAGAATGGAAACTCTGACTAGAGATAAAATCATTATTGAAAAATTCAAAATTTTACCTATTTTAACAAATCACTACAAAATAGGTATATATAGAGAATGTATATTTGTAATATGAAATGTAATATTCTTCTAAATAATTTTTATTAATCTTTATGGACTCACATGAAAATGATTATATATATATATATATATATATATATATATATATTTATAGAAAGAGTTGTAGTTTCTCAAACTTAATTTTTAAAATAAATGAAATGTGATTAAGTAAGTAATAAAATAGCTATTTCAAACACCTTTTCCTATATAGAGGACATAGTAAACTAGCATGAAGGGCATGGGTTGTTTGTGGTGCCAAAAGGCATTCTTCTTTAGGGAAGGTGTCACAATGACTCTATAAGAGTAATGATTTCTTAGCACATGTGCACTAACACACGGCTTCATGTCTATTCTTTTAAGTTTATCATTATTATTATTCAACCATTGCTCACCTTTTGTTATTTGAACCTTTTATAAATCTAAATTGATCTCTTATGATATTGTGTATGTGAGTATATCATTTATTTAAAAAAGCGTAATTGATTAAGGTACGTAATATGTCAATCTGATATATAAAAACAAGAAGTTCTAAATAATAACACTCTTTTAATTCATTCATGAAGGAGCCCTAGCTAGGGTGCGACAACCCCCCTCAAACTATGCAAATTGTTTTTTCTTTTCTACTCATAATTAATGATGACAAAAAAACTGGCTATACATTAATTAGGGTACGTACGTAAGTAGGATACCTAAGCTTGATATAAAAAGTCATGAAAACACACTACGTACAAATTAATTAAGGTTTTAATCAAATGTATAAACTCACTTTATCTACTAGCTAGCTATTTCCTTCGAATTCCATCTGTTGTAATAACTATATATAGAGATAATGGTGTATGTGTTAAGAGAAATATGAGTCATGAATATCTAAAAGCTAACTCATAAATGACTTGTAGCATTTCAATTTATACACGCATGCATATATATAGAGTTCAAAGGATGATAATCCTCTTATTTTTGGTTTTCTTTTATGTCACGTACTAATGATTTTATCATAACTAACATCATGGATATAGATGCAATGTACTAAAACCCGGTTATTAGTTAACCCAGTATAGAAGATGCGAAAAGTATATTTTTTGCGAAAAAACATTATGATCCATATGATTGATTAATGAATTGATATGATTGATTATGATACTTTTGTAAATAAATATAAAACCAAGAAAATTAATTAAATTAACAAAGGGGTAAATATGACATTTAAATTATCAATTACCTATTAATTATGATTGAACTTATCTCTCATCCTTCCCAATAAATGCTAAAATCATTTCCCAACTCCCCAAATTCAATCACGTCACTTCCTTCTCCCCTAAAAAATAAACCTATTTTGTTTAAAACCCTAGATCCATTTCTTCTAAATCCTCTCTCTGCCAAGGAGATTTGAACCGCCTCCATGTCGCCGACAACGAGCAAATCCACCACCGCCACCTCTATGCTACTTCACCGCACCACCTCCGCCGTCTAAACTCTAGCAACCATCTCTGCTCATCTATACCATCTTTGCCGATTTGCTCTTCAAGAGTGATTTCCCGTCAACCATCGGCCGACGATAGTGCTTTAGTCGCCGCCGCTGCTGGTGGTAATCGATTTACCTTACATCTCTCTCCACTCGTCCGCTTTCCGTCACCGTCAACCTCCATCTATCGCAAGCTCCGTCGCCGATCAGATCTGGGTTGAAGACCGGTTTAGCGACAGAAAAGCACCCGGTATGGTTTGTTTTATTATAATCTGATTTTTTTATAAATCCCCGGCCACCACCGCCGAAGCCCTTCTTCCACTCGCCACCGCCACCACCACCGCGCAACCCACCGCCGGTCATCAACAAAGTGTCTTTTCATTTTTCTTTTTTGAAATTTTTCTTGATTGAGATTTTTTCATTTTAGTTACTGTAATCTTATATCTTATAACCTATTTAAAAGAAAAGGATGATGACATCATCATCCTTTTTAAAAAAATCATGTTTTTAAGAATGATGATGTCACATTGCAAAAAAGGCTTCTTTAAAAATTTTGAAGGGGCTGAATGAAAATTATGGGGGGTTTTATAAAACATGCGAGGGCTTTTAAGAAAATGTGAGAGAGTTTTATAACCTATTTAAAAGAAAAGGATGATGACATCATCTTTTTTAAAAAATCATGTTTTTAAGAATGATGATGTCACATTGCAAAAAAGGCTTCTTTAAAAATTTTGAGGGGGCTCAATGAAAATTATGGGGGGTTTTATAAAACATGCGAGGGCTTATAAGAAAATATGAGAGAGTTTTATAACAATTATATATTAATGTAATTAGTTATACGTTGTTTATAAATTATGCTTAGTAACTTGTGATATATTTTGTTTAGAGAAAAAATAATTATATATTGGCGACCGTTTCATTTTTATCTACGTTTTGGTGTAAATTTTATTGTAATATGACACTTTTTTAAAATTAATATATTAATGAAAAGATTGCACCATTTCTTTACTGTTTTCCAGGTAAATAAGTTTTGTTTACATTTCATGAAAATGATTCACATATGCTAATATAATATAGTGTTCTTTTTATTATAGCAATTAATTATGGAGAATAAACAACCTCCTTCATCTGCTACAAAGCGACTTTCATTGGAAGAGCATTCAAAAGAAATGAAGAAATCAAGGATGATTCATTCTACACATGACAACTCTGTTCATAACAGTTCAATAACGATTGAAAATGATAGAAAAGTTTGTGGATTACTTTAAAGGATATATCTAACGGTGCGTTTAATTTCAAATTAGAAATTAGTTCAAAATTTACATAAAGTCCAGTAGATTTATATTCATTTTATATGCTTTATGATGAGAGTATATATATGTATATATAGGCAAAAGTTCAAACGAGAACTATTTTTCGTACGAGAACTGCGAGAACCAATCTTAGCCATCCAAGTCCCCCTCTTTCAATTGGATTGTCCACCCATGAATTCCTTATTACATGCACCCTGCCATACTCAATCCCCCCACGCTCTTCATCCATGAATTTCATTATCCAAAATGAACAGCTGAGATTGGTTCTCGCAGTTCTCTTACGAAAAACAGTTCTCGTTTGAATCCTCCCCTATATATGTATATATATGTATATGTATATGTGTATATATATATATATGTATATATATATATATATATACTTGTGTAAATATATACACATATGATTGAGTAAATGATTCCATCGTCATTTTATAGTCACTAATCGTTTTAATCTTCGGATGATTTTCAATAGGTATATATTAAAGTTAATTAAATTTTTAAGTAAAATTAAAGATATGAATTCCAATAAACTAATGAACTTGAACTTGCTGTCATGATCAACATTGTTTCTCGAATCTGCCAACCATAATTATTTGTTAATCGAAATTTCTTTAATTTATTTCTAAATATTTTCACTATACGTGTTAGTACTCCTTAAAGCTATATAAGTTTAAATTTGACTTATATCATCCCTCGTGTTGACACACCCCTCTTAGCTAGTTCAACATTATATTTTGTTGAAAATTTGTGTTTTTTTGTTTTAAGGAAATGAACAGACGTAGTGTGATTACATTGTTTGATTAGTAAATAACTAAGGTGTTTTGAGTGTTTATGATTCTATTTGTAGATTTAGGTAGATACATTGTACATTAATAAACAATAAGGTATTTGGGTATAAATATTGAATAGTGATCGGTATTGAATGGTGTAAAATTTATTTTTGAATTTGTATATTTTTATTGTGTTCTGTATTGAATAGTGTAAATTGTTGTTTGTGTTCAGTATTGAATATTGTAAAATTTATCTTTAAATTTATAAATTTTGCAGTGTTCAGTATTGAATAGTGTAAAGATAATGAATTTGTATACTTATGGTTGTGTTAATTATTGAATATAGTAACGATGATAAACTCGTACATTTTTGGGGTGTGTTTACCGGTGAGCTCCGTAAAATAAATAATTTAATAGTAAATTTTTTTATTAAAATTAGGAAAGAGAAAAATTGGAGAGAGAAAAGTTTTGCATTACTATTATACCCTTTTAAATTAAGAAAAATAAAAAACATATAATATAGACCAATAGATCAAATACAAATAAGTGGCTGTGATTGCTTCTCACACTTTTCGCAAATAACACCCTTTTCGTATGAACCCTCCCCTATATATATATACATATATATATATATATATGTTTATATTTGTGTGTGCTAGTGTGTATTAAACTTGCATTTTAAAATTACTGCTTTTATGAGTTTTTTCGATCTAATATTTATATCTCGAATCTGTCTTATGCCCTTATTCACTTAATAATCATAAATAAAATCCCAATACCGGGTCAATAACGGTTTTGATAGGGCTGGTTCAACCGGAAACCCGGCTGATTCAATACGGTTCAAAAAAAAGACAAAAACTCGGTCATTGTTGAACTGCTTTCCTGACCGGGCCAAGTCAACCTGGATTTTAAAACATTGATTAGATGAGTTGATTCGGTTTCTTTTGTCTCTAACTAGCTAAATAAGTGAAATTATAAGATTAGCAGTCAAATACATAAATGAGTTGAATATCTCAAAATCCAGCCAAAATGTATTAAGAGGTTGCGACCTTACATTCATTATTTCGTCACGTTAGATTTTTTTTTCCAACTACTCAACTTCGTAGTGCTCATTTCTATCACACTATATTTTAGGATTTACCTAATACCAAATTAAAATTAGTTATAAAAGATGAGAGAGAAAGAGAGAGAGATCACCTTGGTTCACTACCTTCTCAACTCATGTATTCATCCTAAGTGATCTCCACCCCTTCTCACTGTAACACCGTAAATCTCAAACCATTCTTTTAAAATCACGGCGAAAGCATTGAATAAATGAGCGATTAAATCTAGAGTCAAATAACACTATTGCAGGAATAGAGTTTATCAAAAACATACCCGTGGTTACATCGTCAGCAGTAGTAGCATCATCTACCGTCATCTGGAAAGCCCTACCCTCTAGCGTAGGAGGGTTTTTTCTCTTCTGCCCAGCTGCTGACGAGGATCCCCCAACTGCCCCTGCTCTTGACCCCGATTTCTTGTCAGCACGATATTCACCCAATCACCCGCTCAGTGACCTTCCTTAAAACAAGTCCAACAAACACTTAGAGGAAATCTACAATCTTTGAATTCATGTCCAAACTGACCACACTTGACACAACACATGGTTTGGGCCATGCAAGGTCCTGTGTGAAAAGACTACATTTGCTACACCACGGCGATCGTTGATTAGACCCACCGGATGTAGGCCTATGATTCTAATTTTCTTGTCTTTGGCCACCTTGCCCACTCTGCCGTTGCCGAGTATTAAAATGTTCAAACCTGGATTTCTGTTGAGAAATCCGATCTTGGGTCATCTTATCTTTAGCTTTCACATCACTCTCGGCAGACTTGACCAGGGTAAATATGCTTGAGATAAAGTGCTAGCCCACCTGGTAGCTCACCTGTAATCCGGAAGTAACGCTCATGAAATGTTGTATGTGTGACTCTTCATCAGGCACCCACCATTTCACAAATCACAACTTCTCATTGAATTGTCTAATCAAATCATCTACGGACATGTTCCCAGACATTAGCAAATCCATAAATTCCTTTTTGATACGGGCAATCTCGAAAATACTACAGTATTGTTCGCATAGTTTCTTCTAAAATTGTTCTGAAGTGATGTTATCCTATTGTTTAGTAAAATGGCCTGTAAGAGAATCCCACTAGACTATCGCATCTCTCTTTAACATCTGAGTTACGTATCAAACTCTTAACTCATTTTCGTAATTACACGCATCCAAAGCCTTCACGATCTCTCGCAACCAATTCAAAGTTATGTTAGGATCAGTACTACCACGGTACTCCGAATGTTAACAATCAAGAAATTGTTTGTGAGTACATGGTTGTTTAAATCCCGGATACGGATAAGGATAAGATCCATGAGCAGTAAAAGGATAGAAGAATGGCTTTTGTGTTATTTGCGTAGTAGAAGAAAACGGAACCGTAATCGAAAGAGTAGTAGACTGAGTAGAAATGACTGGAGGAATCTAAGCTTGTTCAGTCTAAGTATGTTTCTGCTGCTCCAAGCTATGAACAGTATCCCTAAGCTCTTGCATCTCACTTTCCAATTTGTAGACGTATTCATTTTGATCAACTTCAGGTTCAGGGCCTAAAGTACCATCCTCAACCTGGGTCACAGGAGTCTCTGTTAGGATATCTTTACCAGCCATATCTATAACAATCACATCACCTCACAACTTATTAGGGAAACCGTTTATACATAACATACTAACTACCATACAACAATTCGAATGACTCTAATTCCTCTACACAAGGAAAGTTTGACCCAACTCGAGCCAAAATTTGGGAATTAAACACTCTAACTATGCACGCATCCCAAACCAAGGCTCTAGTGTGTGTGTATATATATATATATTAATTATTTAAAATAGTTACGTACCGAATTGTAACATCCGAAGTTCAAAATTTTATGATTTATAAACTAAAACAAGTATTATAGTTGTATTGGATTGCTTAACTAAGATTAGGAGGTGTTTAGAAACTTGAGGGTTAAAGTTGTCATTTTGAAACTAGAAAAGTTGAGGGACTAGTTGTGCCAAATCTTAAAGATGTTTATATATATGGTTAGATTTGACCATTTGAGAGTCAAACCTCTCATATGTTTCAGCCAAGTTCATGTACACAGAGAATAGCCATATTATTCTTTGAACTTTTGATCAAGATCAGGAGATACAAGTGGTGACAACTGAGCCTACCTTTCATACAAGCTTGAGGTAAGATTGTTAGCCAAGTTCTTGAAGTTTTTAATGGGTTTTTAGTTGATTCATGGTGAATCAAGGATTTAGTGATGTTATGGTTGTTGTTTTTGGTTTAGAAGTTGTTACGGGTGTAGGAAAACACCCCAGTAGCGTTTTTATGAATTTACATAGTGATATTTGGTGAGTTAGCCGGAGTTACAGCAGACAGTCGGCGAACTGGTGCTAGAAGTAGAAAGGCACGGGTGTGCCTTTGAGGGGTACGACCGTGCCTAGTGGCCGTGACTGCCTCTGTTCATGAGGTCCGGCCGTATCAGGGCACGGGCGTACTTATGTAGGGTATGGGCATGCTTTTGGCCCAGTACGTCCATGCTTGATTTGGCTCTGTTTCTGGGCTTGGGCTAGGAGGCACGGGCGTGCCTCTAGGGTGTACGGACGTGCCCTAGCCCTGTTCAGTTTAGTTTTGTTCAGCAACATGTGTTGATATATATACAATTGATATTATGTTGTAGAAACTAGTCGTGAACTTATTCACTGAATCATAATCAACTGAGGATCATTCATATCAGATTATTAACATGTGATGTTATTCATATGTATATGTAAGCGTACTGCTATGTGCAGTAAGGCTCAGATGTGGTACAGTACTGTGACCTATATTGCCAACCTGGGTCTAGAACCAGAGGCTAGCATTGACTGCCAGACATACGTGTATTATCTTCATATGATTTTATACGTGTGTTTATTTGATGTTTAGTTTGGAGTACTCACTAAGCTCTCGTAGCTTATCAGATACTATTTTTAAAATGTTTTGCAGGTTTTGGCAAAGACAAGGGCAAAGCTTCGGTTTGACTATATTTTTTTTAAAACTTTTTGAAACATTTAACGTCGGGTTTGTAAACATCAAGTTTTTGGTACCAAACTTGTGATTGTAATTATGTGTGTATCTTTTGATACAACAGGTTTTCAACAGATTATGCTTCCGCTTTTATGTAAAACTTTCAGATGTGGACACATATATGTGTTTTATTTCAAACACCAAATTTTAGAATTTGGGACGTTACACGAATTCACACGCGACTAGGCCCTATTTGAGGATGTTACAAGGAAGTGCACCTGTGCATCTAGGTGCACATGTAACAAGAAAGATAAAGGTTGATCGGTGGTATGTGAGTATGGTAGGAGAAATTGGAGGAGATGAAAATAACCTTCACATTGTATACTAATGATTACATAAGTTTAAGTAACAAGTAAATTTTTAAATTACTTTTAATTTATAGATTTTGTAATTAGGTATTCATGTTCATACCTAACTCATCAAAAACATTCAAGTTTCCACTTTAAATCAACCCTCAACTTACAAACCTTATCACAAAAACCTCTAGATTGCAACTTCTAATCAACCCCTAAATTACAAACCTCCAATCAAAATCATACTAAACTCCAATCTTACTAGAAACTCACGGACATAGAAAATACAAAATCACGAAAACTACGACGGTTGTATGAAGAAGGAAGAGGTGGTGGTCTAAAAGCTACCGGTCTTTGAACGTGACGGAAGGCAGCAGTGGTGGTTTAAAAGATACCGGTCTTTGAAAGTGGTGGTGGTTTGAATGGAACAACGGAAGTGGTTTAAATGAAACAACAACGGAAGTCGTGCTTTGAAGGTAGAAGTGGTGGTGGTTTGAAAGTTATCGGTCTTGGAAAGGTGAGGGTGGTTTGAATGCAGCACTGGAGGTGATGGTTTGTCTATGACACGGATCTTCGGGTTATAAGATAAGATGATATAATTGCAGACGAAATTGAGTTGGAGGATTTGATGGTGGAAACTACCAATGATATAATTACTACTTACATGGGCTCATCAATCATTCTTCCTTGTGGTTTTTCTTCTTTGAAAATCCATCTGATGATATAATTGCAGAGCCGTTATGATTCTTTCATGTTTTTATTTATTTATTAGGCCATGAGTAGCACCCTTCCCGAATGCTTCCGGTAGCTACTCGGGCTTTTTGGATTGCTTTGAGTTAACCACTATGCCCTCTTTCGGGTTCCCTAACCCGACCTCACACCCGCTGCTTTTCCTTTTTTTTTTTTGCTGTGTAGAGAGAGTAATTAGGGGAGGAAAAATGTTGGGTTGTTTGGGTTAAGCTATACTTAGGTTTCGGGTAAGAGAGAGAGAAAAGAAGGAAAAAATGATGTAGCGTTGATGTGATATTTGGGTAAGTGAAAGATGATAGACTGGTACTCATGGTCTTATAGTGAGGTTAGGTGAGTAGTAGTTAGGGTTTTCAATGGAAATGTAAAAGATGATTAGATTCAAAAGTTGTTTACTTGACAAAAATACCCTTTTGTAGTTAAATAAAATACTAAAGACAACAAATTAATTGACTGGTCCACAATAGTTCTTGCGATACTCGTAATAAAAATGATTTTCAAATGAATTTTTTCGTGTGTCTGTATACATATAAGGGAGAGTTATTCTGAGAATGGATATTTAGGTGAGCATGGGAGAACAAATCCTAGCTATGAATTAGATATTGCTCTATTATATCTAATGGTCGCAATTCACCCATTGCAATTTATGGTCGTCGCAATTTATGGTTGAGTAATGAATAAAATGAAGGATCAAATGTAGATCATATCCGATCAAATCAATTAAGGGTTAGGGTTAAATCTCTCATTCTCACCTCAATATCAATTCTCATTTGAACCTCCCCCTATATATATATGGAAAAAGTTTAAATGAAAACTGTTTTTCGTACGAGAACCATTTGTAGGGGTATTATGGTCTAATTTAATTAATAGCCAAGATTGGTTGTAGAATAAGAACGGTTCTCTAATGAACCCTCTCCGGTTAGAAGCATTTATGATAGGTGTTTCCACACTCAGAAACACTTAAATAAATAACTAACATACCACTAATTTAAAATGTTTATAATTATGAAAACACATAAGATAGGTGATATTTGAAGCAAATATACTTTACCCTCTGTAAAATACAACTATGGTATTACAATTAATTATCCAATTAACTTGCTTATTACGTCTCTAATAATGAGTATTCCCAAGTTGGAGCCAGCATGGATGGATATGGCTACCATTTTTATTCAAGCTAAGTATCACAATCGATATGCTACTCAATTATCCTAATACTCTTGAACACCTCTAAAGTTAAAAACACACTCAATTCTTGTCTTAAGCTAATTTTCTTGATTTTCACCTACCAAACTTGTTCTAGCTTTTAGTCTTGGCTATAGGACAAGAAGCAGATATGGTGGTTTGGAATCATTGAGCTTTCAACTTTTATCAAGCCTACTGTTTGCACCAAATGGAGTATGTTATGGCAGAAAGGGAACAATTAAAAGTTCACCTTAACAAAATGATTCTTGGTGGCCCAAGAATGCTATCCCTTTATGCATTTAGGCCTAACTTAATGCAAGTGTGGCCTTAAGTTGGTCCCCTAGTGTCCAATCTAAGGTTAAACTACTGTCTTTAGAGGGAATCATTTGGTTTAGTTGTCAAAGAATGAATGAGCCATTGTCTCTTTTGTTTAAAGTTTTGATTAGACAGACCAACCTAGGTTAAACCCCGATAATTTCGGCCAATTACTTCTGCACTAGCTACAAAGTTTACAATTAAATAGTTTTCAATCATTGTTTAAAGATTTACCCAGATTAATACATGTATTTACCGATATGGCTAATCTCTATCATGGTTTATTGCATTAATTAGAAGTTTGAACCAAACAACTTCCATGAAAAGTGTCATTTTATCAACCAACTAGTTTTTGTCGACCAACTAGTTTTTACCGACCACTAGTTTTTGTCGACCAGCTAGTTTTTGCCGTAAAATGATGCAGCTATTTCTGAACTGCTATTTGAGCTCAAGAATGAGGTACGATATACCCTAGCTAGTGAGTTTCCAAAAGGATAGTTATGATGTCACATCACTTGTTATCATAATATAAAATTAATTAATTAAATAATTTATTATACAAGACTCGAAACTTTAAGACTTCTTAGTACAAGGGTCAAACTAGCCTAGCTAGGCTAATGATGAAGTATTTCTACTCTAGTAGAGAACCAAACACAAGTAAATCAAACAAAATAGTGAGATCTGTAAATTATGTGGTGTAGTTTATGCTTGTTGATAGATCTCTAGGTCATATACACGCGTAATATGATCATCATTATCTCCAACCATCTCACGACGATGTGGGTTAGCATTCCAGTCTTCTACCCGCCCATTTCATGATTCTCGGCAGTCATCGTGGATGAGCTCCCTCGAGTTTCAAGATATCTCTCTCCGTTTTATCGTGTACCTTGCTAGTTTTTTCAATTTAATATATCTGGTCTTTATTACGAAAAAAAAGAATAGGAATTATGCACAAGGAAGAGTAAATGCAATTGACTTCAATGACTCGTATCATCATCACATTTAGATATTCTATGATTATGCTCAATCCCACTCTCTCTCTCTCTCTCTCTGTCACATATATATATAGAGGAGGGTTTATTTGAAAATTATTATTATTCTAAGAACCGTAAGAATCAATCTTATTAGTTTAATTGATAAGTGGAATTCATGGATGAAAAACGTGGGAGGATTGAGTGTGACAAAGTGCATGTAAGGAATTCATGGGTGGGCAATCCAATTGAAGGAGAGGGAATTGAACGACTAAGATTGATTTTCGCGATTCTCGCAATAAAAACAGTTCTCAAATGAACTTTTTAATATATATATATATATAGGGACGGTTCAAACGAGAACTGTTTTTCATGCGAGAACTAATTATAGCCGCTGATCAAAAAGATGGAGGGTCTAGATTAAAGAGTTGTTAATGGATAACCTTAAACTAATCAAACTTATCCTTAATTAATTAAGGGTAATTTGGACATTTTCACATTACCCTCACTTTTTTAAACTAATATATCTCTCAAATGAAAGGTGTTAAATTACGAAAATTATGCTCTTTAATTTGAGACCGATTTAGCTATATTTTTTCGATTTTTTTTGTTTGCTGGGTTTTTTTTGAAAATCTATGCTCTTTTTTTTCGATTTAGCTATATCTCTGTGTACATATTCACATAGTTTTTTCAGCATAGATGTCGATATGCACATGTGCAAATGTCGAGAGCTGTGTAAAAAAACCCAGCAAAAGTGAATTTTTTTTCAAAAAAATATAGCAAGATCGGTCTCAAATTAAAGAGCACAATTTTCTCGTTAATTTGGTGTAATTTTCGTAATTTAACACCTTTTCGTTTGATGGATACATTAAATGGGGAGGTAATGTAAAAATGTCTATACTACCCTTTCCCATTGAAAATATATAAAAAAGATAGAAAATTAAATGATTGGCCAGAAATGGTTCTCGCAGTTCTCGTACGAAAAATAGTTCTCGTTTGAACCGCTCCCTCTATATATATATATATATATATATATATATATATATATATACTAGCATTGTACCCGCGCAATGCGACGGCATCAAATAGTTTCTACTCGATAACTTGTTCGTTTGGGGATTTACGTAATACGGTGACAACGAATAATTTTACATTGGTAACATGTCTATTTTCTTTATTTTCCTTTTCTTAATCAACTCTTTTATTATTTTTAAATAAACTTTGAGAACAATTAAATAAGAAAAAAAGTCTTTACTTATAAAATAAATTAAATTGCATGAAAATACTGAGTGTAAATTAGTAATTTAAAACTATTTAAAATTAAGAGATTAAGAAAATAGTAAACTAATTTGAAACTATTAATTATATGAGCTATTTAAAAAATTTTAAAATATATGTTTATAAATTCTTATTATAGATTATTCAGATTTATGAGTTCTACTTCTACACATTTTCTGATAATTATGTTAAAATATTTATTACATGATATAATATTTAATATAAAAGGTTTGGTTATGAAAGTATTTTTTTAATAATTAAGTTAATTTATTTGAATATTTTAAATATGGAAAGTTTAGTTATTAAAATAGAATATAAGATTCTTATTAACTCTATTTAATAGTTACTTTATATAATACTTTCCATTTAGTTTATATGAGGGTAATTTAGTAATTTCAAAAAACTTAAAATTTAAGAGATTAAGCAAAATGCCTAAATGCTTTATAATATAGTATATATATATATATATAGCATGGTACCCGCGCAATGCGGCGGCATCAAATAGTTTCTACTCGATAACTTGTTCATTTTGGAAATTTACGTAATACGGTGATAACGAATAATTTTACATTGGTAACATGTCTATTTTCTTTATTTTTATGTTCTTAATCAACTCTTTTATTATTTTTAAATAAACTTTGAGAACAATTAAATAAGAAAAAAATCTATACTTATAAAATAAGTTAAATTGCATGAAAATACTGAGTGTAAATTAGTAATTTGAAACTATTTAAAATTAAGAGATTAAGAAAACAGTAAACTAATTTGAAACTATTAATTATATGAGCTATTTAAATTTTTTTAAAATATATGTTTATAAATTCTTATTATAGATTATTCAGATTTATGATTTCTACTTGTACATATTTTGTGATAATTATGTTAAAATGTTTATTGGATGATATAATATTTAATATAAAAGGTTTGATTATGAAAGTATTTTTTAATAATTAAGTTAATTTATTAGAATATAAGATTCTTATTAACTCTATTTAATAGTTACTTTATATAATAGTTTTCATTTAGTTTAAATAAGGGATAATTTAGTAATTTTAAAAGACTTTAAGAGATTAAGCAAAATGGCTAAATGCTTTATAATATAGTATATATATATATATAAATGATGATTACAAAATGCTTAATATATATATATATATATATATATACATTAAGAACATCAGCATCCAACCCATAGTTACTCTATTAAATCCACTGCCATATCAGCATCCATATAATCTCCCACCTCCAACCCTCTCTAACTCACAAACTCTCATATCCAACCCTCTTCAACCCTATATCTTTTATATTTTTTTTGTTTTAATTTAAATAATTTAATTATGTCAAAGACAATAAAATATAAAATAATTAATAATATTTTATAAATTCCATTACATAATTACAAATTAAAAAAGTGAAAAATACATAATTTATGAAATAAAAAACTACAATTTACCACTCATATCGAAGCTCCTCTTTTTGTTTAATAATGAAATTAAATTGCTCACCCGACAAATGAGTGTGTGGAGATAAGAAAAATCCGCGACCTTTTCGAAACCTTGCTTTTGCTTTCCGTTTTCCATTTTTTTAAAGAATGAGAATTGGAAGAATGGAAAATAGTGTATAAAATATAGTAGAGAAGAGAAGATGTGTAAAATATGTATAGATGTGAATGGTATTTATAGGAGAGAATTATATATATATATGTGTGTGTGTGTGTGTGTGTTATCGTTCAAGGTCAAGAAAAAAATTGAACCAGCGTCGGGTTCTCTCACTAGCCAGCCACCAATCCAGCCCGAACCCTATGGGGGACGATGGTGTGCTAGTGGGGTTCAACCCCAACCCTCCTCGGGTTACTAGGGCGATGTGGGTGGCGTAATTGTTAAGAGCATCCTACAAAAAGGTGATGGCCGGCCGGAAGCACGTTCATTTGTCGTTTAGATAAATTATACCAAATATTTCTTATCCCGGCTTGTGTTACTAGCTAGAATATTGTACGTAAGTTATCATAACCATGACGTCGGATACAAAATCTATATTTTAAGTATTTGCATAGTTTTGCTTCGTTTTTGATGAAAATAGAGGATTTATATCCTCCTAGTTACTTGATCATGACAAATGTCAAACTCAAGAGATAAGATAAGTAAAGAGAATTAATGGATTTCACATAACAATCATTGCGTAGATATAAGAATGAAGTAGGAAGATAAAATAACATGAAATATAATTTTTCATTGCTTAATAAACCATTACTTATACGGTTATACCCATATATATACTGTGATGAAAGCATCGATCTTGCTTCCATTCTAGACGTTACTTCAAATCTGCTTGGACGATGAATTCCATCGTCAAGTGTGTCAATTCGATAACTTACCATGCTAGACAACACGTTTCCTAAGTTTACGTCTGCTAAACTAACCTAGTGAATCAAAGGTGATGTTTGCATAAATTTCATGTCTTATTTCATATCCGTATGAGAAAATGCAACATAGTAGTCTAAAGTCTTTGAAGGAGAACATTTTTTTACTTGAACTTGAGCGGTTGTCTAGAACTGATGCTACGCCTTAGGGATGCAATCCCTTATTCTTAGCACGGATGTCCCTCTTCAGTCCTTTAAAACAACTAAACAGGGCAACCAGACTCTTTTATACGGACCACTGCATAATAGATCTTAAAGCCTGAGCCATGCAGCTAGTCCTTTTTGATTCCCATAAAAATCAACAAAAATAAATGTTGGCAAATCCCTAAGTAGCCTGTCACCAATTGTGATATGATGACTAATTATAATCAGAAAAATATATCCTCCTACTTATCATAAGATAACACATGGAGTATACTAATTCTCTTTATATACATCCTCTATTGATTTTGACACTTGTATTGATTTTGTGAGTAGGATGATAAGTAGAAGAAAAAAGTTAAAGAATATATCACCTCTCTTGTAACGATCCAAATAACTCCATAGTTTTCCTTACACTCTTTCCTTTTTGAGGTTTACACGATATATATATCAAAACAGATATATACTTAGGATCATCTATATATATATATCCAATTTGTACACATGATATATATACATGTCGCAGTATTTAGAACATTTAATTTCATATATATATATATATATATATATATATATATAGGGCATGGTTCAAACGAGAACTGTTTTTCGTACGAGAACTGCGAGAACCAATCTTGGTCGTTCATTTTGGATAATGGAATTCATAGATAAAGAGCGTGGAGGGATTGAGTGTGGCACGGTGCATGTAAAGAATTCATGGGTGGGCAATCCAATTAAAGGAGGGGAAATTGGATGACTAAGATTGGTTCTCGCGGTTCTCATACGAAAAACAGTTCTATGGAGAACACCACAACTATGCAGTCTACACATCAAGTTAATCAACTCCAAAGTCAAAGTCAACTTCACAAAACAAAGATACTTCTAGAACACTGTTTGGTAAAGTGCAACAGAATGTAACTACCAAACAGATTAGTTTAGTCACTAGCTTAGTTGTTATTAGTCAGTTAGCTTTGTGTATATAAATCTCTCTTGCAGCATGTTAATTAGATTATCTTCTTCATTTCAATAATATACTACTACTAATATTCTCTCAATAAGTTCTCGTTTGAACTTTTGCCTATATATATATATATATATATATATATATATATATATATATATATATATATATATATATTCACAACATTTCATTTCACATATGCATATACATAGATAGAATCAAAGGAGAATACTTTTTATCCTAAGAACCGTAAAACCAATTTTTATCCTAAAAACAGTGAGCATAATTTTTATCCTAAAAATAGTGAGAACACTTTTCAGACTCTTGGATGATCTAAATCTATGAACCACATTAATTCATAGTTTTTTTATTTTCCAAAATAAATAATACTCTGTAATTTAGACCATTCAAAAGTTCCTCTCTTTGTTCCATCTTTCCAAGTCTATTAACATTTTCAAATCTAGATAGGTTTCTTCTTTCTTTCTTTCTTTCTTTTTTTTTTTTTTTTTTTTGAATGTGGGTCTAGTTGTTTCGTTTCAATATACTGTTATGATTGAATTTCTTTAATTACGTAAGTATTATAATTTGTTTGTATACATGTATGTATTGGTTTTAGTTATGAGTATATTTGTGTATATATTATCAAATCTTCTTTTAGCCTCTCAATTTTTGACTTAAGTATTTTATTTAGTAGGGTATTAAAAATGTTTTTGTTTCGTTGCACGTACTCCGCTTTCTCTACTCCGACTGAGTGAGTACTAATACCGTGTTGTCACTCAAGTGTAAGTACAAATGGAGGTGACCGAGATTTTAGCTCTTCCTCACACATTTGTGATGTATGATCTAGCCTCGCTCTACATCACTCCAATACTTGAACACCCATGTGATTTATGATCTAGTACACGTTTTTAATTAAAAATTTGAACAATAAAAGTGAAAATTTGGGATTTAACTTTTACTAAAATAGATTGTTAAGATTTAGTAATTAAATTTTCTATCTAAATCAAATATCAATAGCTAGTATTGTTTAATAGATTTTATTTATACGAGTCTTTTATTAATATATTAATTAATTAATATAATACTAGAAGATTAGATAGATAGAAGATTAGAAGATAGAGAAGAGATATTAAGAAAAGAGAAAAGATATTGTTAATAATAATGAGTTCTGTTCAATAAAGAACTATGTAAAAAACATAGTTCTAACATTTTAAT
Source organism: Dittrichia graveolens (assembly GCA_038502395.1). Lineage (NCBI taxonomy): Eukaryota > Viridiplantae > Streptophyta > Magnoliopsida > Asterales > Asteraceae > Dittrichia > Dittrichia graveolens. The sequence continues at coordinate 80,833,397 of JARJIL010000001.1, read as the reverse complement.
ATTTAATCGCACGTAATTTGTAAAAACATAACATGTGAATTAGGAAATGTCACTCTGTTCAAAATTTTAAAATGCAATCTGGACCTCTAATATCATTTATTCAAAGGCTAAAATTAGTCGCTTAATACTATGAATAACGTACGAAAGTTGACGTCTAACTTCATCGAAGTTCAACTATAAAGACAAATATGTATGGAACACCGTTGTTTCGATATGTTTATTTTCATAATGGACCCCATATTTTTGTATCTTAATCATTTAGCCCGTCAATAGTTCAGGTCTAATCTTTGTTCTATATATTGGGTATATATATATATATTGGCCCAAAAGGGGGGCATCCTGGACAGTGGCCCAGGACCCATAAAATTCAGGAGCCCATTCTTATTATATAGTCTGTATATATATATATATATAGATATATATATATATATATATATGTGTGTATATGTTTATAAAGAGCCCAAGACATTTAAGAAGCCAAATTACTAGGCATTTAGCCCCCGTGTTAATTACGAAATGGGGGAAGACCTCGTGAACTGTGGGGGCGCATACGGCATTAGGAACGACGGAAGTCTAGCAGGCGTGGATTAGGAAACGGCAAAGAGATGTTGGAACTTGGAACATTGAAAAATGGAAGACGAAAAGAAACCGAAACATCATGCCGATTGTCGCGTAAGTTTGGTCCTTCACCACTTTGCGGGTTTTCCTGGTCCAGTCTCGAAATGAAAGTACGATTCCCCTTCATTCTTCAACCCTAGTTTTCAAACTGATGTTACTGATTCACGAATCATGTATTCAACTAAAATTCTGATTTTCGACTTTGATTTTGAAAACTGATTTCTGATTCTGTGATTCAACCGAAATTTCTGATTCAAGTATTCAACCCAAAACTGTTTTCGCAACGACGCAAGGTCGCTGTTCTAGGATTCTGTTCACATCGGCATTTTCCAAGACTCCAATTGAAATCCCAACTCGAGAATTGACAAATTGTAAGTATTCTAACTTTTCAATTGTTGTTCTAATATTCTTTTTTGTTATTCTCTAGTTGATTACTTGATTAATGCTAAATTGCTAATGTTGTTGAGTTCTTCGTTCTTATTTTTTTTAATAATTAGAACTTAGAAGTTCATTGTTCGACCGGAGGGAGTACTTGACTTGCTGACTTGCTATTGATCAATCAAATTTCAGATACTCAAAAAGAGAAAAAACGAGGTGTATAAGTTTTAATCCTTTGTCTTTTTTGACTATTTAGATGCTTATTGTTAACTTCATTAGTTAATTACCTGCAGCCTGCTGTTGAGTTATGATTCTTGATTCTTGAATAATATTCGTGTTCCCAACTTGAGTTTTGATTCTTGATTCTTCATTCTTGAATTCTTGTTTCTTGAATATTGGATATTTGAATAAATTTCGAGTTCTAAATTTTGATTATTGAAATTGATTCTTGAACTTGTTCATTTGTCTTGCTTAATCTTTTGCTTGAGTAATTTGAATAATTGAATATAAGTATTAGCTGACTTCTCATATAAGTATTGTCTTGCCTAATCTTTTACGAGGGTCAATGAATAGATTTATTAAAAAACAAATTCTTCTAATGCTTCAAATAAAAACGAGAATTAAAATAATTCTAATATATACGAGAATGAAACTAAGTTGAATGAAAAGTAATTTAGATAATGAAAATAATGTCTTGCCTAGTCCAGTCTCGAATGAAAATAATTCTAATATATATGACAATGAAAGTAATTTAGATAATGATGATACTAATTTTTCTGTCTTTTATTTAAGAATATATATGTTCTAGTGAGATTTACTTTACTTAAAAAAAATTAGAGGGCCTATTTTGAGATTCCGCCCAGGGCCCAAAAAAAAGTTTGGGCCGGCCCTGTTTGAAAGTTTATTTGATAACCGTTTTTATTATAAGAACCGCGAGAACTAATCTTAACCGTCCAATTTTCCCTCCTTCAATTGGATTGTCTACTCATGAATTTCTTACAACAACCTTGTCACACTCAATCCCTCACACTCTTTATCAATGAATTTCACTTGCTAATTGAACGGCTAATATTAGTTTTCGCAATTCTCATAATAATAATGGTTCTCAAATGAACACTCTCCTATATCTTACTCCTATATAATACATTTACAACCTTAAAAACTCTTAATTTTAAATAACTTGAATGTACTAAAATACCCCTTTTTAACCATTTAATTCTTTTTCCTAATTTATTTTAACTTTTAAAATACTCCTTTTTAAAAATTTCATTCTCTCTACTAATTTACTTTAATTTTTTATGTATTCAAAAAAATCTCTCTAACACTAAAACACTCTTTCACACAAACACAATTATCCACCCACATTAACATAATTTTCAAAATCTTATTAACTTCTCCCTCCTTATTTCATAAATATAAATCTTTTTATTATTTTAATGTATTTTAGAATTTATTTTTAAAATTAATAAAATAGTTAATACAAATAAAAAAATAAAAAACTGACATTGTACGATACTTTTTCGTGACATTGAATTGCGCGAATAACATATTATTACATTTTTAAAAGCAACATGATGTAAAATAGAAATTATTTGTCGTCGCAGCATTGCGCGGGTACCTTGCTAGTGTATATATACACACACACACACACACACATATAAGCAAAAGTTCAAACAAGAACGGTTTTTCGTACGAGAACTGTTTTTAACGCCATTGATGACTCATAAGTAGGGGTATTTTGGTAATTTATATATTTACCTAACTATGAATTGCGTCCGGGTGAGCCGTCATTAATTTGCGAGGCTTGATTTTCCCGAAATAACCCTCATTAATGAGCCATTAATGAGCTATTAATGAGCCACCAAAAAATCTTAGCCATTGATTAATTTTAATCAAAGGCTAAGATTGGTTCTCACAGTTCTCATACCGCGAGAACCAATCTTAGCCGTTCAATTGGTAAATGGAGTTCATAGATGAAGAGCGTAGGAAGATTGGTTGTGGCAAGGTGCATGTAACGAATTCATGGGTAGACAATCCAATTGAAGGAGAAGAATTTGATGGCTAAGATTGGTTCTCGCAATAAAAACGGTTCTCAAATGAACTTTTCAATAAATATATATATATATATATATAGAGAGAGAGAGAGAGGATGATTCAAACGAAAACTGTTTTTCGTACGAGAACTGCGAGAACCAATCTTGGCCATTCAAATGGTAAGTGGAATTCATGGATGAAGAGCGTGGAAAGATTGAGTGTGGCAAAATGCATGGAAGGAATTCATGGGTGGGAAATTCAATTGAAGGAGGAAGAATTGGACGGTTAAGATTGGTTCTCACAGTTCTCGTATGAAAAATAGTTCTCGTTTGAACTTTTATATATATATATATATTAGACATTGACATTGATATATAGAATCAATATGATATGATGATTGAAAGGTAAGATTTGACTATAAATGCAAGTGGTGTTTGTTTGCAAGTGGTGATATGATGATTGAAAGGTAAGATTTGACTATAAATAGACATTGATATATAGCATGAAGAATAGAACAGAAAGTATATAGTTATATTCCAAGATACAAAATCATCTTGGTTTCTTCCACATGCATGACATGAAAACGTACCCACATCTAAGACACGTACGTACCTTCAAAGGTCAATACTTGGATTATGCATGAAAAAGATAGTTCTACATTTAAAATATGTATACACACGTTCCAACGCCTCATCTAAGAATTTAACAAACTAAAATTAAAAAAAAACAAATAAAAATGGACTATATAAAGTATATAGGTTCAAAACTATAGTACAAAGGTTTAATGAATACTTAATAACAAAATATATATATATATATAGTGTGTGTGTTTAAGGTGATTTTTAAGATCTTAAATTTAGTTTACATAATAGACAAAGTGCATGTAAATTAGAAACAGGTTCAAATGATATGTGAGTTTTGTTGTAAAAAAGTTCGAGCTTTCATACTTGAAGCTCGAGCTCGATAAAGTTCGACTCGAACGAGCCGAGCTCGAGTTACTCGATAAAAGCTCGACTCGTTTACACCCCTAGTTTCAATAGCATCATTGTTGAACATGGTATATCCATATTTGTGCTATGGTTAGGATGTTAGTTCGGGTAATTTAATTGGTTTTTAGGTAGATCGGTTCGGGTTATTGTGGTATTTTATGTAAGGATCGAATCACATTTTTGTAAGGATCATACTTGAAACATTAACAAGCATACGTTAGAAGATGCGGATAACAATAACAAGACAAACAAACACCAAGATATACCATGGTTCGGTCGTTAGAGTCACGACCTACGTTCACTCGCAGGAACCAGAAACTTCTTTATTATTACAGAAAATGTTTACAAGATTGGACCATGAGGTGCATAGGTTGAATGAAAAACCAGCAACCAAGTTGTGCACCATGCGCACATGCCGAGCAACCATCAGAAAACAAACAACCAAATGGTGCACTTTTTCTTCTTGCCGAGCACCCATTGCTTCAAGCCGTGAACCATCTTTCCTCATATCATGAACCATCTTGATCAAATCAAGATCTGACATCATCGACTTCATGTCAAGCTATCCTTTAATTAGATTGTAGTTCAATATTGTACCTCTAATTTCAAGTCACGCCTAACATTTTAAGCATTAAAAAGTAACCACTAACCGAACCATATAAAAAAAGGTTATTCAGTTTTGGGTTATTCAAATTCATTTTGGTTCGGATGTATTCTTATTTGCCCGTAACCTAATATTAATTTTAGTCATCGGCCCATAATGGATTTTTTTTATTAAGATTTTAGATTGTGAGTCATGATCTCATGGAGATTGCCTCAAAATGAAATTTAAAATGTATTAAGACACCACCATTTATTACCTATTAGAAACATGACAATTGCCTTAAATTGAATATTTTTGAAGGTTTGTACCTTCAAGGTGCTAATGGACATCATGCAATCTCATCTCAATACATATATGATAGCAATCATCAAGTGGGATGCCAAGTCATCTAAGTTGTGCAGTTGTTAAGTTAGTTAGTTCAATACTCGTTAGTTGTCACTTTATTAATCTTTATATATAAAGTAGATGTAGTAGTTAATTTGTATGGATCGTTCATCACAATCAATATACAATTTTCGTGTTCTACACTCCAAATATTTTCTCTCTTTATTTACCACATGGTAATTAGAGCTTCTCATATAGATTGTGAGAAGACTCAAACAATCAATCATGAATCCAAATCCACCACATTCAAACTCTGATGAAGATCTTAACTTACCAAATCATCCGTTGTTTCTCCACCAACATGATCATCCACGCATGATTCTCATCTCAAAAAAGTTGATTGGATCTGATAATTATAGTTCATGGAGAAGACCAATGATGATAGCCTTAAATGCAAAGAAAAAGATGAAGATACTCACTTGTGAATTCAAGGAACCTCAAAATACACTCAAATGTAAAGGCACTCTGGGATCGAACAAATGATATAGTAATCTCTTGGATCTTAAACACAATATCTGATCAAATTAGTAGTTCTCTTACTTTTATCAACACTGCCTCTGAATTGTGAAATGAACTACAAGAACACTACTGACAATTAGATGGCCACATAATTTACTAATTATCCAATGATATTGTACAACTAAAACAATCGAGTTGTTCAATTGATCAAACTACTATCATAAATTGAAAGGATATTGGGATGAAATTGATCCCTTGGAAACACCATACTTTTGTACTTGTCGTTGTACTTGTGAGAATGGGAAAATGAGTGGTGAAAGGGACCAAAGGAAAAGACTAATCCAATTTCTTATAGAATTAGATGAATGTTATTCGAATACAAAAGGCCAAATACTACTCATGCAACCTTTCCCAACAGTTGCAAAAGCATATATATATATATATACATATATATATAACTTAAAATATATTGTATATATATACATATATATATATATATATAGTTATTGTTCTAGTTTTATCATCTATCATGTATTGTCTTTGTTTCTTTTTATTCATTACAAGAAGCTATGTTAATCATATTTACAAGCCATACTAATTGTTTCATATTAACTTTTTGGGCTAATTTATCTGCTTTGTATATAAATATGTTAGTGCCAAATTATAACTCGAACAATGAAATTTTTATGAATTTAAGGTTGAATACAAAGTTTAACTTTTTAAAGTTATTGAACACAAAAAAAATTTTGGAAAATCATTTATTTTGTAATTAATTCTTATTGATTATGAGTCAAGAATTACAAGTGTCAGAATACATAATTTCTAACACTATAAAAGATGACAACAAGTTTTAGTATAACATATAGACCCGTTAATCCTAAAGACAACTAATTTATAAAGGTGTTTAACACATAATCAATTTGAAGACTTCTAATTGCTTATTTTAAGTTGCAATTAGGTTTTCTTGTGAGTCTAAGTTGTACTTTAACAATGAAGTTGACTTGCATCTTTATAGACGGAAACTTGGATAGTTTCTAGTTTAGCTGATCAAATCTAATCTTAAGTACTTAATTAGTTGATCATCAAGAATGATCAAGCTGAGGTTTAACTCATTCATTCAGTAGGATCAGCTGATAGTTAATCTACAAAACTAAATAAAATTACAGGTTTTATCTTAGGAGTATAAGTAGACTTGTGCTCAAGAAGGTAACCTTGAGTCCGTGACACTGTGTTCTTAGTGGTTTGTGTGTAAAACAAAATTCATTTTATATGTGCTTACAAAAGAACTTGGATTCTTATTAAGATAATATAAGTAATTATGTTGTTGTTGTTGGTCCCAGATTAAGTACTCAACAAGAAATATTTGTAGAAGGGTAGTTGAATACAAACTTAAGATTTTTAATTTTAAATGCACACACTAATACTTTTAATGTAATTCTTATTGATGTTAATCAAGAATTACATGTACAAGGAAGCGGAAATTCCAAATACAAAAGGTGACAACTAAATGTCTAACACATAGACAAGCTTCTCTGAAAACAACTAATGTTTCAAGAGGTCCAACACATAGATAAGTTTTCTACACCATACTAACTCTAAAACTTGCTCTTGCAACTTTGATCTTATTCTTTGAGAGATATATTTTGTGTTGTGTAATTGATGTATGTTGCATGTTGATAATGCATATGTATATATAGAGTCTTGACAGCAACGGAATGGAGGAATATAGAAGACAAGGTGGTAAAGGGAAAATAATATTTTAATTATAAAGCAAGTGAATAAAAAGTAATATTACTATAATCAGGAGTGAATAAAGTAATAATATTTTTTCTACAAAAGTACATCAACTAACAATATAATAATATTATTTACCCTACTTTATACTTTGTAATTATAAATTTCTTTTTCATTCTTGAACTTTTTATTAACAGCCATATTTCTTCATATTTGATTTTACCAAAGATGTAGTTGCCGGTCTTACTTTAGTCTTTTGACAAATCTTTAAGATATTTGTTCGTACGTAGGTAACTATAGCCTTTTCCAGGGGATAAAGTTCTGTCCATTTTGTCCTGCTTTGTGGTACAAAAAGTGCAATTACTTTTACAACACAAGATCTAAGACATATTAGAAGAAGACATGTTCTGCCTTTGACATAGATATGTTACGTAACAAAAATATAATATACTAAACAACTTTCCAGAACTAAAAATACGACCAAGCTAATCAAAATTGTACTGAGATGATGGAATTAAGCTTTAAAGCCTAAGTGTTCGATGCTCAAGTGATGGGGGAGAGTGCTCAGCTGATAGTAGAGTGCTTAGCTGATCATGTAATGCTTAGCTCAAACTGTTAGAGCTAAACAATGTATAAGCTGATCAACGTAGATGATCAGTAGATCAAAATAGTTCAACTGGTCATTCAGAGTGATAAGCTTATCAAAATAAGACTAAGTGTTTGAAAGAAATTACTTAGCTGAGTGATTGAGATGTTCAGCTGATCAAAATGATGCTCAATTGACATTGGAAAATGGAAATTGCTTAGCTGATGATTGAGTAAGATGCAGCTGATGGTCTTCTTTGCTTATCTTTTCTTCAACTGATCTTAGATGATGTTTTCGGTTGATATTCTATACTTGGTAAGTTCTAGTCAGAATCTAAATAACGCATGTTCAAATTCATTATAAGTCTTACTGAATGTTCAGCTTTGTTATAATCAAATCCTATGTATTTCAATAGACATATTTGATTATTGACTTGAAATTATTATCTCCCCAACAGTTATTACTATTACTATTACTATTATTATTTTTATTTTTTTGATAAAATTTGATGCCATCTATTTCTTTTATATTCATCTCAAGCTATGAAGGAGGCGTTTTATAGATGTAAATGAATTTTTAATTAGTGACATTAGTGTTCCTACATTTTCTATAGGGTTTAATTTAATAAAATGTATTCAAGTTGTCATGTTTTGTTATTGTATGTATTGAACTTAAAAAGTTTCTATTGTGTGTGTCAAACTTTTAATTTGTCGCTATTGTGTATATTAAACTTTCTATTGTATGTACTAAACTTGTAAATATTTTACATTTTTATGTAACCAAAATATATACAATAGTAATAAATTAAAATTTTAATACACACAATAGAAACTTTTAAAGTTCGATACACATAATAACAAAACTTGACAACTTGAATACATTTTATTGAATTCTAACTCTTTTATACATTGACATGGTTTTTGTATTGAGATACGTGTCATTGACTAATTTTAGAAATATTCGATATTTTGGAATATATTACTTCGATATTTTGAATAGTTTTCTCCAATTGATATTATTTGTTGAAGTTTCATAACCTACAATTCCTAATTTTAGAAATTGTTTACATAATTTGGGTGTGTATAGAAGATCTACGGAGAACAGTAAGTAATCGTAAACCTATCATTTCATTTTTAAAAGGACAAAAAGAGGATCCCCTCCTCAAAACACACTTGCCATTCTCTCTCTTAAAAAAACTCTTGAACTTTTTAAAACCCCAAAAATTTTTCCACCTCATTCTCACAAAATCAACTATATATTTACTTTTTGGGTTATAGATAGTGCTGGATGATAAGATTGGTCGGTTAACTAACACATCAAGATGGCTTGTAAGTTAGAATAACAAAATTTTGGATAATTTTTGGTATCGTGTTTATAATACTTTTTGAATTGGTAATTCTACCTTATGCTTGGGATATCACGAATTCAGATATAGAATAATCCTAGAAAACCATTTGAATCATTGTCTTAATTCAAATAACAAAACACAGAATACCTTTGCGTGATTTGCGCTAATTGAGACAAATTTTCGGTAGAAAGATGATGCATAATTGTTTTCATATGTTCTGCAGTGCTAAAAACAGAGCATATATTGTTGAAGAAAATGGCGGTTGGAAGCGGTTATTTTTTGCGGAAAAATAACAGAAGTATCCATTTTCTTATATGGGTTCTGTTTTGGGCCAGGGTGATGCTCCTTACAACCCCACCAGGGGTATTATCCCCAGATCCCATATTCCCGATATTAACTTAGCTTATCCGAACGTACACTCCGTATCTCCGGACTCAAATTATAGCTAAGTCTAATTTCAACTAGTCTTATATTAATCCTGATCATACTAAATTACTTGATAACACAAAAATCATCAACATTATATGTCAAAAGTGATCCTAATAAAAAGATCAACCCCTTTCTCATTCCTCTCCCACCAGGCCCTCCCCTTTCAACCTCCCCCCTTACGAGTTCTCTCTCCTCTCTTAAACTTTTCATGGTCACTCTTTCCAATTCAAACCCTATAAATGCAATCTCTTATAAACCATTTTTCACTATTTTCGTCATTAACTTTATCTTCATCCTCAACTTCATCTTCCTCGTCTAGAGTGAAAAAAATTTTACCATCTCAACTTTGACAAAATAAGAATGCTTCCTTCGTGAATATGAACGGTGGCAGTTCCAAGAATCACGGGCATGGGGCACCAATTCTTTGGACTTGTTGGATGCTATGTTGAAACGTACAAATAAAATTCTTATACATGTAAAAGCGGGTCGGGTCGAATTGACCCATAAATAATCTTGCCCATTTTAAGAACAATTTTTTATCTTGTTTTACTTCATGTATAGGGTGGTTTAAGAAACTATTTCCATCAAGAAAATGGTAGTTCAATGTAGCCTTACACTACAGGCGTTTGCCCAAAACTACACGCTTCATAATTTATTTATTTATTATTGAACATCACACGCTTCATAATGATGCTTAAAAATACTATATCCAAATTTGTATAAATGAAATTCATGCTAATATATATGCTCGATCGATCAACTAATAAAAATCAATTAATTAATCATAATATTATATGTTTTTTGTAATTTTAATTGACTTAGATCTTAGACTTAGAAATTAAAATTAGATGAAAACTGAGAACCGATCGAGCCTAGTGTTGTTTTGTCGGAAGCTAGCTAGTGTCGATGGTCACTGTGGGCCGGGTGGGAGACTTGCAACGGTAATAAAGGGTTCATGGCAAGCGTCCAGCAGTCGTAGTGAAAAGTTAAGGCTAGTGGGTGGTTAAGTGTTATATTTTCTATTTACAAGTTGGACTGTGTTTTATATTTGCAACTAGCTTTAACGTCACGTGTATATACAAACACGATAGTGAAATTAAATTTAAATGAGTATTGTGTTAAAAGTAATAACATATACATATTGAACAATTGTAAATCATATACAGGGATATATAATTCTTAAAAGATAAGTAAATCAATTAGAAATCAGAAATTCATGCATAATATCATTGAATTTTTTGTAAAACCTTTTTATAAACAGCATTTATCGTTTTATTTGTAGGGTTGACTTCTTTATCTCCCTTCGTTTTTTATTTTTCATGTAACGTTTTAATTAATTGTTATTTACATTAAAACTATAAAAAAAATTAATTAAGGTGTTGAAAGGTAGTATTATTTTTTTTTATTTGTTTTAAATGATGTGTGTGTGTGTGAGAGAGAGAGAGAGAGGGGTACTATGATAGTATGATGCTAATGTGTTAAAATGGTGAAAATGATAAGAGATGGTAAACTCAATTGCAAATGAGACCAAAGAAAGACAAGAAAAAAAAAGATGCTAATTTGCTTGAAAACCAACATTGAAGTTTTGCTTTTTGTTCCAACTCAACTCAACCCCCCCCCCCCCCCCCCCCCCCCCTCCCCCCCTCATCCCACCCCACCCCTCTCCTCAAAAGTAAAAGTAGTGACACTAACAAAATTCTTCCAAAAAAGTTGAAATTTCTTTTTCCATCAGATGGAACATTGCCAGCATCATGTACTTGTATAAAAGTGGACTCTCACCTCATTAATTTATGTCCCTTGCCATCAACCCACTCTTCCTCCTTCTCCTCCTCCTCCTCCTCCTCATCACAATTCACAAACAAACTCACCAAAATGTCTGACTTTCAGTTCTTCCTCTTTCTATCTCTTCTAATCTCTACTCTATATCTCTTCTTGAATCTTGTCAAAAGAAGAATACTCAAGACTCCAACTACTCCTAACCTTCCTCCAGGAAACATGGGTTGGCCCTTCGTCGGGGAAACCATCGGCTACCTCAAACCATACTCCGCCACCACCATCGGAGAATTCATGGAAAACCACATATCAAGGTTAGCCTTAATTACTTCATTCACAATGTGTGCTTCAAGAATTGATGTTTATAATCGATGATTAACTGTGTTTAATTGTGTGTACGTACGTGTGCGCGCGTAGGTTTGGAAAGATCTACAAATCGAATTTGTTTGGGGAGCCAACAATAGTTTCAGTGGATCCAGGGTTGAATAGGTACATATTGCAGAATGAAGGGAGGTTATTTGAATGTAGCTATCCAAGAAGCATAGGGGGGATTCTTGGCAAATGGTCAATGTTGGTTCTGGTAGGAGACATGCATAGAGATATGAGGCTAATCTCTCTCAACTTCTTGACAAATGCTAGGCTCAAAACTCAACTCTTAAGAGAAGTTGAAAAAAACACTTTGTGGGTATTAGATTCTTGGCAAGAAAACTCTCCTTTTTCTGCCCAAGATGAAGCCAAGAAGGTAATATTATTATTAATATATCTCCAAGAATATATGCATGTATAATTAATTAATTAGTTAGGTAAGTGTGTATATATATTTATATAGTTGACTTAGGTTAATAACATGTTTCATGTTCAAAAGGTTTAGCTCTGTCAAAGTATAAAATTAACATATTAATTAATAATTAATTAAGTAAATTGTTGATTAATTTTCAGTTTACTTTCAATTTAATGGCGAAACATATAATGAGTTTAGATCCCGGGAAACCGGAGACCGAGCAACTGAAGAAAGAGTACATAACTTTCATGAAAGGAGTGGTTTCTCTCCCTATAAACTTCCCTGGAACTGCATACAGAAAAGCTCTAAAGGTAAACTTAACCCTTGATCTTCTTTGTTTTTTTTATGTGTTTTACTTTTATTTATATGAAAAAAAGAACAGACTAATTAATTAGAACCCTAGCTTATAAATGACATATTGATTGTCATTTTTAACCAATTAACAGTCTAGATCAACAATCCTTAAATTCATAGAAATGAAAATGGAGGAAAGGATTCAAAAGCTTGATCATGAAGTAAACGATATCGATGAGAAACTCGACGATGATTTACTCGGATGGGTGCTAAAGAATTCCAACCTCTCAAAAGAGCAAATACTCGACTTAGTATTGAGTTTGCTCTTTGCTGGTCACGAAACCTCTTCGATTTCGATTGCCTTAGCCATTTACTTCTTGGAAGCTTGTCCGACCGCTGTTCATCAACTTAGAGTAAGATCGAATCCTATATATATATATATATTCATCATTTTTTAATTAATTAAGACGTTTTTCGATAGATTTATGGTGACATATTTGTTATCCGTCACGAAATACAAATATTTTAGCGTCGAAAACATTGTCTAAAACTTTCAGGAAGAACACGAAGAGATTGCCAAGGTGAAGAAGCAATTAGGGCAAAAGGATTTGACTTGGGATGACTACAAAAAGATGGAATTTACTCAGTGTGTAAGCTTTTATTTTGACTTCACGATTTTACATCTTTATACGCGTATAGTAACTACAGATCGAGATCTTTTCATACATGTTATAGTCGAACATGATCAATCATGTTTTCTTATAACCATGAAAACGGGACCCTTATTTGAAATCATAAATATCGAATAATATTGATTTCTAATGTTAAAAGAAAACTATTATGTGATTAAAGGTAATCAATGAGACGCTAAGATTCGGAAATGTGGTGAGATTCCTCCATAGAAAGGCTATTAAAGATGTGCGATATAAAGGTAAGGTATTTGTTATTTTATAATTTACATTATAACCCCTTGTTCTTTTGAGTAATGACAGGATGACCCTAACGTATAGTAAATTAAAGTTTTCCTGACAGTTTTTTTAATTTTGACTTTTGGAAAAAGGTTATGACATTCCATGTGGGTGGAAAGTGCTACCAGTGATTGCAGCCGTGCATTTGGATCCTACAATTTTTGACCAACCTCACCTTTTTGATCCATGGAGATGGCAGGTTAGTACTCATAAAGTGTTATATTTTTGGCAAGCTAATGATCGATCTTACTATATATTCGAAAATGAAACACACATTAAGAGCATTTCAAGTAGCCTGCTTGTGCGTTCATGATGCTCTTTGGTAATGCGTCATCATCCGTGCAGCTCGTCATCCCTCGATCTTACAGGCTTCATTAGATTTTTTTAATCTTTTTAACGTTTACAAGAATGAATAAGAACAAAGTCCGGTGATAACATGACACTATGACAGTGATAACAGTGATAAGTGTTATTACTGTGGATATTCTGAGGTAAAACAGTGGTACTGCTTCTATTACTTGTTATCACTTAGTCACGTCACTTTCACACTCTACCACTTATAAGGATGTGATTACTCCAACCATGCATGCCGAATTCTAGGAACCTGTTAACTTCATTTTTCCTATGCATTTTTGGTTTATTTGTATGCATTTTTCGTTAAAAAGAAAAAGAAAAAAACAATCATGCAAAGCGGCCGGCAGAGCTATGCTCCGAACCACACCCCTCACCGACCACGTTGTGGTGAAGGGTTCCATGCCTTCCACCATTCATCACACTCTAATCAGATGCAGAATGACGATTGCATATGTTTTTAGTACGTAGTTAAAGAACAGCAAAAAAAGGTATAGTAGCAATTTATTTATTTGGCTGTTAATTAATCGAGTAAATACTAAAGACTCATAATTTGAGTAATTAACTAATAATATGGTACGTAAAAAACAAGCAAAGATTTTTAGGTTGTGTAATTATATAACTATCAAAATTAATTAGTACATGTTAATTAAAGATCTTTAATTTGCAATCCAAAATATAAAAAAAATGTTTTGTTAATAGTTATTGCATTTAACCACGTAGGACAACTATAATTTGTCTAGACATAAAGAATATCATAAATTTATTTTTAAAAATAATAAAGTTGCCCCAAAACAAATATAAAAAATATTCCTCTTATATATGTAGAATATATGTGCATTTTATTGTACATATGAAGAAAAAAATCTTATTATTATATTAAATTTTACAAGAATATCAAAGCATAAATTTTGTCAGACTTGAATCAAATTATTTGTATATAATTGACATTTTAACTATAAACTTATATAACTAAACTCAGTTTTGATACTCTTTAATTTGAAACCATATTTGGCAAAAATTTCTGAACTTTTTGGATAGATGATATAACATATATGCAGTTATAAAAACTGTAGATGTAGAAGACTAATAATAGATGTAATCATGTAAACACACAAGATAAATAAATATGTGTGTCTATATATCTTAAAATAGTAAGATAGCGTTTGGTTGGTAGGAATTCTTGGGATTCTGAAGGAATTAAAATACAATTCCTAAGGATTCTTGTGTTTGGTTCACTGTAATGATAGAATATGAAGGAATTGGAATCCATCAAATGAGGGAAGGTGAATTCCATCACTAGATGGAGGGATTTTAAAATCCTTTCAATGAGGGAATCTGGAATATCACATTGTTACATTTAAACATCTCTATAGCCGTAATATATCTATGTCATTCCATCGACATAACACGTGAGCCGACTCTACTCTCCAAACACCGACGGCTTCTTCCTCCGCCTCTAGACCCTCCACCCTAGCCTTCCTCCATCGCCGCCTCCGGACCCTCCTCCGCAGCCTTCCTCCGTCGTCGCCTCCAAACCCTCCGCCACAGCCTTCTTCCGTCGTCGCCTCCGGACCCTCTACCACAGTATTTCTTTGTTGCCGCCTCCACACCCGCTGCTACTGCCTTCCTCCGCAGCCGCCTCTAACCCTCCTCCGCAACCTTCCTATGTCAACACCTCCGGACCCTCTGACGCAACATTCTTCCGTCGTCACCTCTGGACCCTCCGCCGCAGTCTTCCTTCGTTGCCGCCTCCAGACCCTTCGCCCGTAGCCTTCATCCACCGCCGCCTCCGAACCCTCTGCGGTAGCCTTCCTCCGTCACCGTCTCAGGACCCTCCGCCGTAGCCTTCCTCCGTCACCGTCTCAGGACCCTCCGCCGTAGCCTTCCTCCGTCACTATCTCTGGACCCTCCACCATAGCCTCTAAACCATCTGTCGTAGTCGTTCTCAGCCACCGTCTCCACACACTCCGTCGTAGCCTCTAGACCCTCTGCCGTAGCCCTCCTCCACCGCCGTTTCCAGGCCCTCTGCCTTACCCTTCCTCCGTCGCCGCCGCCGCCGCCTCCAAACCCTCCGCCTGAGCCTTCCTCCGTTTACAAATCAACATTATGTTTATTAGCGTGATTTTTATAATTTATTACTATAAATGCTTAATTAATATAATGAAATTTTAATATTTTTATAATTTATACAATATATTTTTACATGAAAGTTATAAAACAAACTAAAAATAAGAGTGAAAAGGAAAAATATTCATGGTCACCACATCTTCACCCAATAACTAATTTTAGTTAGTTTTTACCCTATATATAATGAAATAATTGTTCGTTATAAAGAGGAAATTATACATATAACTAACATCACGTAACTTATATAATGTTGTTTTCACATACCACTTAAATTAATGATACTAAGGTCATTTGAGTGTTTTAATTATTTAAATGATATTATGAGAACATCACCTAAATTAGGTAATATTTGCAGCATGTATTATTTACCAATAAATAAAAATATATCACTAAACTCAGGTTTTGATACTCTAATTTGACATCACATTTGATAAATATTTCCAAACTTTTTGGATAGATGCAAATGCAACCATATCACCTGTCTAGTTACGAAAACTATAGATGTAGATGACTAAAATAAATATGAACACACAAAACTAAATGAAAAGTTTTAAAGTTGAATGTAATTTTTAAAGAATTATTATAAGGTAGATGTAATAAAAAAATATTAAAAGATGCAAAAAAATAATAGATCCCATTTTTTTTATCGCTCCACATAGCTCACGACCCGCTCAAGAAGGAATACCAAAACCTAGTTCACTCGCTGAGTAGCGAATCACATAGATAAGGCCCTACCTGCCAGCGCGCGGATACAGTAGTAGATACATCTACATATTTATAAATTCAAATTACTTAAATAGATGCTAAAATTTTGAGTCCGATGTAACATTACAAAAAATATTTTATTTCTCTACGCTTCATAAACGTGTAATAGTTTTAAAATTTGTCGCATTAATAATTGTGAAAAAACAGTTTAAACATAGATTTTGTTAGAAAAAATAATACATTTACAAATGTGTAGGTTTGATTTAAAATTCCACGCTTTTAAATGTGTAGATTTAGTAAAATGTTCGCAATTAAAACCTGGACTTTTATAGCTATAGAAGTGTTTCCAATTTTTCACACTTAGAAATGTGAAAATTTTTATAATTTGTCCATACTAATAATAAATATGATATTTTAACTATAATTTTCATATTTTAAAATTTAGAGATTTGATAATTAGTTGTCACACCAATTTTTCAAATTAATTTATAATTTTCCATAGTTTAAAGTGTATTAATTAATATTAATAATAAAATGTGGATAATAGATAACTTTTATAGTATAATTTTGAATAGTTTCAATTACTTGACTACAGTCATATAATGTAGATGCAACCAACAAAACCATTGATCCACTTTGACGAAATTTTATGCAAAAATATTTTTAAAAAATACATGATAAAAGCTAAAAAGTATATGCAAAAGTGCAAAACTCAAAGAATATCAACTAAATAATTATGATAAAAAGATAAATGTGGCAAAAAGAAAATACTAGATGCAACATATGTTATCTTTACATCCGCATCCAAACCATCATAAATCCTAATAAAAATTCAAATTTTAATGTTTTTCAATTTATGAATTAATTTTATACATAAGACTTTTCTATTTTATGTGTAATGATATGAAAATAGGAGAATTTATCCATAATATTAATATCACATGACTGTTACTCCCACTAACTATTTGACTCATGTTACTTACGGTTAATGTTATATAAAACTAACTATTAGAAATAGGTTAAAATTTTCTTATATTGTGGTAAAACATAATCTATTATATTCTCTCATATACATGAGAGTGAGTCTCTTATTTTAAGTAGATAATGAATCCCTTTGTAGGTCTAACTCTCATGTTTGTAAAAAAACATGATAGAACATGTTTGATCAAATATAAGACGATATTAAATCATTAAAAATATGTAATAAGAGCTATATATATAATTATTATATCGGAAATAGTATTTAAAAGAAAAAAGGAAAAAGAAGAGGCACTTGAAGAAAGGAGCCGAAAGGAAAGAGAGGAAAGGGAAGTGTGGTGGGCCCAATAGAAAGAGACGATCAAGTCAAGGTATGGACGTATAATTACTGGGGGCCCAAGTGAGGCAGGCCTAGTATTCGTCGCACGTGTACGGCGCTTGGGGCCCAATAAGGAATGTTGATGATGATGGGCCCACTGCAGCTCCGTGCGTGTGGGCAGGCAAGTAATGATTAAAAGAGGTCATACTCATAGGGATGTGTGGTTGCACGTGTATTTTCACGTGTATTCATTCTGCTCCAATCACCATACTCTTCATTATATTATATTATATTATAAAATAAAATATATATGATAATTACTTCATAAATATTTTGAAGAGAAATTAGTAGTTCTTATAATTAAATTAATAAATAAAAACTTCTATTTATTCCTATAGTATTTTCTTACTTTATTTTTTTACTAATAATAAGATAACATGTGTAATTTATTGATTTTTTTTATTAAAAGGTTTTGTCCTAGAGATACTGAGTTTGAAAAATAGTATTCCCTAACTTTAAGATTATAGATTCAAGTGTATTGGATAATATGGTACAGAAATAGGTATGTCTTTATTTATTTAGAAAAAACTAATTCTCTTTCCTTACTTCTTTTATTAAATTTAACAATTGTTTTAATCTTATAAACTAGCTTAACACCTCGTGTATAAACAGGGGGATTGTTAAGTAAATTTTTAATGTTTATGTTGATAAATAGTACTAACATATATAGTAAAACAATTGTAAAACATACATAGAGATATAAAATCTTTTGAATATTAATAAATCTATAAGATTTCAGAAATTTATACATATCATCATCAAAATTTTGTTGAACCTCTTTATAATCAATCCTTTCCTAATACCTGTTAGGGATTTCATCAGAAAAAACTCATTAGAATATATATATATATATATATATATATATATAACAAGATATTCGATGACACATAAATATAGTTTGGAGATAATTTTTATTAATAAATTCAATGAATTATCATTAACCTATTTAGTAATTATGGATTTCAAATTTTAAGTTTTTTAGACACGTTATCAAAAATTTATTTCGTAATTATCTATTTCAAATTTTAATTTTTTTAGCTATTAAAATTTTTTAATTCTAAAAATAGGATATGATTAAAATAAAAAATTCTAAAAATAGAATGATGACATCATAATCCTATTCTTTTAATATATAGAGAAGAAGATAAGAGTATACGTATGAAAATTTTATAAAAAAGATAAAAGGAACTCTTTTAATAAATTTAGACAATGAGTTTGTTTTGTATATTGACAAAATTTTCCTTTTCATCCTTACGGTTATTATTCTTATAAACAAACACAAATAAATTAGTTACATTTTTATACAAAAAAAGACATAAATATATTAATTATATTTTTATACTGAAACAACTCTCTCTCTCTCTACCCAAAAAAAAGAATATAACTATATATTTATACATAAAGCACAAAATGTTAAAATATTGTTACAATAAGATGATGTTCCTCTTTAAATGTGTATACAGTTGGACCATTTTTTAAAATTACAAAAAAAGAGGGGGCCATTACCGACGAGAAGATATATAAAATGATATATCATTTCCCTAATTTTAAGTATTTAAAAAATATATTGTTTAGAAAGACTTGAAAAGGCAAATAATTAGCAATATAAAAATATATTGCTAAGAATTTGAGTTATAAAAAAGAGGAATTATTTATTTACTCATAACTCTAATCAACTGCTGATTTAATTTTCAAATTGCTAGATCACAATAATCACTCTTCAAACAAATACAATAATCAACACTGTTATTTAGCTTACCAAATAGACTCATAGCGATCAGTATCTGTCACATCAACACTGTTATTTAGCTTACCAAATAGGCTCATAGCGATCAGTATCTGTCACATCAAATTATGTGATCCTCGTTCACCTTTTCTCATTACAAATGAACTAAAAAGAGACAACTAAAGAAGATGACTCTTTTCACATAGTATTCTACTTCTCTTTTAGGAATAAATCACTATTTTATTTTTCTATTAATGAAATCTCAATACATTCAAAAGAAATTATATATGAATATATATACATACATACATATATGTATTAACGAAATTTTGTTTACATTGCAGAGTGCACGTGTGACAATGTCGTCTAGTAGTAGTACAACCCCAACATCCCCATCTAATTTTATGCCATTCGGAGGAGGACCCCGGTTATGCACGGGGTCGGAGCTCGCAAAACTAGAGATGGCGATATTTATCCACCATTTGGTCCTAAAATACCACTGGGAATTAGCTCATTCTGATCGACCTTTTGCTTACCCTTATCTTGACTTCCCAAATGGTCTACCAATCATAATTCATCGTCTACAACCAAAAGACTCTCCTCGAACCTAGAAAAATACCCACGTCGGTCGAAAATTAATATAAGAATCATCAATCAATCATGCATATATGCACGGATAAGGAGATCGAGTCCTCATCAAATCTTAAGTTTGGTGGGAGAGAATCAAGAAATGAATGGCTCAAATATCTCCATGCTCACATTGAAGGTGAAAGTTACGTTGTTTGGAGCTTTCCAAGGGGCCGGGCCTCTCCTCCCAATACTTTAAAAATTATTTTAATTAAATATATTTAGAATATATATATATATATATATATATGGTAGTTAATTTAGTATATATATATATATATATATAATTATATATGTTGAGTTTAAATGTTGTACGTATTAAAAGTTAATTTTGCATGTAAGTATCTAACATGAGGTACATAATATTTTATCAATTATTCTTTGATTATTGCTTTATAATGTTCACTTTAATGGTTGAATTTGTATTGCTCCTTTTAATATAATTGAAACGAATGGGACAAAGAAAATAATTGCATGTTTGTGTTTGGATAAGTAGCCCCAAAAGGATATCATTCAAGACTCACTAGCTTTTTGTAAAGACACATTTTTTTGTAATAAGTATTTATAAAAAAAATACATTTTTACATGCAATCTATAAGTTCATTTTTATTATTCAAAATAATGCATGTATTATAAGTTTCTAAAAGAGCCATGAGTTGGCAGTTTCGAACGGTAGCATTATCTTCATACTTTTATGAAAAAGAAATAATAATAACATTTCTAATGAAACTTAGTGAGCACAAACCACATATGTACAGATTGTATGCACATATATGATTCGGATAAATCATTTGCCACTAGGCTAAACCACAACCGCTAAGGCCATATCCTGTCACTCAAGCTATACCAATAGTCACTAAGACGGTACTCTACCACTCAAGTTAAACCAACATCCATCAAGACTATATCCTGCCACTTAAATTATACGAACAACCACTAAGACCGTATTCTGCTACTCAAGCTAAACCAATAGTCACTAAGGTCGTATCCTATCACACGGGCTATTCAGTGTTACACACATTATTAATCGCACATACTTAGCACATGTAACACCCCTAATGTTATAAAAGGTATTTAAAATGAGTTGGGAATAAAAGTTGAGAAAAACGAATAGAAGCTATAAATTATGTTTAACCAACATCCATTAAGACTATATCCTACCACTTAAATTATACGAACAACCACTAAGACCGTATTCTGCTACTCAAGCTAAACCAACAGTCACTAAGGCCGTATCCTATCACACATGCTATTCAGTGTTACTCACATTATTATTCGCAAATACTTAGCACATGTAACACCCCTAATGTTATAAAAGGTATTTAAAATGAGTTGGGAATAAAAGTTGAGAAAAACGAATAGAAGCTATAAATTATGTTTAACCAACATCCATTAAGACTATATCCTACCACTTAAATTATACGAACAACCACTAAGACCGTATTCTGCTACTCAAGCTAAACCAACAGTCACTAAGGCCGTATCCTATCACACATGCTATTCAGTGTTACTCACATTATTATTCGCAAATACTTAGCACATGTAACACCCCTAATGTTATAAAAGGTATTTAACATGAGTTGGGAATAAAAGTTGAGAAAAACGAATAGAAGCTATAAATTATTAAATGGTTTAAAATAATGGTTGAATTACCAGTGATTAGTAAATTTTATTTATACCCAGGGTTAACCCCAAGTGGGGGAGGATTGTGCAAGAGTTGAAATAATTTACAGTGTTAAGACAATTTGTACGAACCACCGTGATTGTGATAGTGATAAGTGATATGATAAGAATTTCGTTATTAAATTAATGAGTTACATACACTCTTGTACGGATAAATACTAAACCGCGTTAAGTAACGCTAAAATGATAAGTGGAACGAGCACAGAGTAAATATGCGAAGAGATATAGAATATTTGAAGTAAATTCAAATTAGATGATGTTATTTAGTGTCGAAATGTGAGTTGAATGAAATTGCTTCAATAAATTGGATTCATATCAGTCAATATAAGTTGTAGGAACAGATTAACATCACAAAATTGCTTCTTGATTCCAAATTCGGATTTGACCCATTAACCCTAAAATCACCTATTAACAAAACTCAAGAAGAAGAGCACTTACAAGTAGAAGATGAAAATTAAGCCGATTTCTAACACAAGGATGATTACTTAAAGATCACAAGAATTAACCCTTGAATTGCTTCTCCAAAGCCAAGAACAAAAGTTTTCTGTGTGTATGTATTGAAAAGAGGAAGCGACTACAATAACACAACCCTAGGTTGTGTTTCCTAAATCCTTATTTATACTCTTCTAATAAACTTTCGCAAAAGAACACAATTACACCTTCTAGTTTACTTTAAAAGTAAATCCCAACACGTATTTCAATAATAATAGAAGGTAATTCCTTTATTTCTAATAAAAAATGCCGGACAACACCATCTTCGAGAAGGTGAGATCATCTTTATTTCATGTCTTCCTTCATACAGATGATTATTATTGTAAAAAAAACCCAAAATTGTGATGAACGTTGTAAACAAAGTTATGATCATGTTTTTGGCTACATAGTTGTAGTTTATACTAATATTATTGATTTACACATGTACAATCTTTCAATTGGTGATCATAAAAACCCAAAATATTTTTTTATAGAGTCATCTATTAAAACATCTATGTGTTGCTTTTTTTCTCGTTCTTACTCCTTTCCAAGTTTATCACGGCCCACTTGGCACCGCCAATCTAATATTATTAAGCCCTAAAATAATAGGTTGTTTAGACATGTTCCGTAGTATATGATTTTAAAAACTAATTTTTATAATTTAACAATATCAAAATCACTTGAAAAATATAAAAAGTAGACCTCATAACCAATAAAAATGATAAATATATAAATTAAAGTATCTAAAATATTTAAACAAATAATAAAATCTGTTTGTATACTCCCCATCTTGGGCTTTGAACTGACACCGCCAAGAGTCTCAATAAAATACCCATTTATCTTTTTATTTGTTACCTGCATTTGTTCCTTGGGTTTTCTCGGCCCAACTACTTCATCTCCAGCCTCGTATTAATCTTGTTCTCGGCCCATTTGTTTGTTCCTTTCTTTCGGCCCATTTACATGCGACTCTCCAACTTTCCTCAAGCCCACTTTTTCATTAACCTCAATTTCTTGTTGTCGGGCTTGGTTCTTAAAATGTTAGGTCCACCTCTTTCCCATCTCTTCTATATGCAATTATGCAAATCGCAACCATCTTTTAAACTTTAAAACACTATGGTGGGCTCTTTGCTCCTTCTGCTTTTTCTTACTTTTATTTCATACTAGTTTCACCATTTCTTCTAAAAATTAAGTTATAATCGACATAACACATTATAAAAGTAGTTCAAAAGAATGAGATATAAATTACTTATATTTTTTAACCGATATTAGTGGTGATCAAAGATATGTTTGTACACATAAAACTGTAAAATGGTACAAATCTCAGGTGCCGTTTGTTTCGCAGAATTCGAAGGAATGTAATGGAATTGAAATCAGATTTTGTGTTGTACTGCGTCTGGTAAACTTGTTTATGAATGGAATCTCATTATTTGGAATATTTACATTCCCTAAAGTAGTGGAAAGTCCATTCTATTGGTGAGATGGATGTAATTTAAATCAATTATATTCCTTCTAATTCTGCGTAACAAACAGGACCTATTTGAAAACCCTACATTTTCCCTAAAAGCTCACTGCTTCTCATCTCGTTCTCCGTGCAATTAACGTTGGTTCAACAATCATTGATAGCCGACTCTCAAATCACATCTATATCTTCACCCCTTTATGTATTCGTTACCCTTCACCTCACCATTGATATTCCCTTTTGTCGGCATGCACCGTCGACACTGCTGGACTACTTCTTTACAGTTGGAATACTAGTGTTTTCATATGTGAATCAACTATGTCAAACACGATCAAAGATATATTAATTAACACTAGCTAAGCGACCCGTGTGTCAACACGGGGATGATATAAGTCAAATTTAAACTTATATAGCTTTAAGGAGTACTACCGCGTATAGTAAAAATAATTAGAAATAAATTAAAACAATTTCGATTAACAAACAATTATGGTCTACAGATTCGAGAAACAATATTGATCATGGCAGTAAGTTAAAGGTCATTAGTTTATTGTAATTTATATATATAATTTTACTTAAAAATTTCATTAACTTTAATATATACCTATTGAAAATCATCCGAACATTTAAATGATTAGTGACTATAAAATGACGATGGAATCATTTACTCAATCATATGTATATATATTTACACATGTATATATATATATATACTTTCATCATAAAGCATATAAAATGAATATATATATATAGGGTGCAAGTTCACTTGGAATTAGTAAAAATTATGTGTTAAGGTGTTATTTATGTATATTTGTGTGTCTAAGTTAAAGATGGGTACCAAAAAGGGAAGAAGTATAATACTTGGGGGACCATTTATGAAACTATGTATTTATATATGGGCTAGACTTCATTTTTGGAAGTCAAAAGTTCCATGTCCTGGAGAACCATCGAGAAGATGGAGCAAGAGAGAGTTAGAGATGAGTCTTGCAAAGAGAGAAGAATCAAATGGAAAAATGGTGGTTCTTGTGTTTGGAGTCAAGAATTTGGTGTTTAAGCTTCATCCTCTCCAATTATGGCTTTGATTTTAGCAAAGAAGATTAACTTTGCAAGTGGGTGTTGAATCAAGTAAGTCTAAACTTATAATTGTGTTTGATTTTTAGTATTGGGGGTTGTTTATGCCAATTTATAGTTGTATTTGTGAATTGTTTTGGTTAATGGGTCAAAGATTTGGAAAAGAATGGTAAGTTTACGATTTGGTGATTTAAGGTAGTAAAGTGTTGATTTTGTTGTAAGAAAGATGTTGTAGTTGAGTTTTTGGGCCTTATAAATGTTGTATTAAAGTCTGATTGGTATTTAGAAAAATTAGAAATCTGGACTTGCAGCAAGAAAAGAAGGAAATGTTGTTGTGCAGGGCACGTCGCGGCGCGACGCGGCGGGGACGAAGCACTTTGATTTCCAGAGAAATACTTGCGGCACGAGATCCCTTCTTCGCGACGCGAGACCCCTGAAACTTCCAAAATTCATGTTTTTGACCCCATTTGACTATGTTCATGTTTGGGGATTGATTCTAAGGTTTTATAAAGGTTAAATGAAGTCTTTTTAGACCCGAAAAATGTGTCTAAGACTAGAATGGAGTCTAGAAACCTTGTTTTTGGTTAACTATGTAAGTTAACCTTGTGTTTTGGTGATCATAGGTTGATGATCAAGTGTTTGAGCTTTGGTTTGGATGGGGTTGTGATCCTCATCACACCCTCAAGTGAGTACACCCTGCGGATACCCAAAATTGTTAAAGTTTTTCAAGTCATCACTTATGTGTTTTGATTGTTTGGCAATTGTTTGATGAATCTTGATGATTCAAAGGATGTGGATTATGAAATTGTTTTGTAACATGAATTAAATGATTTGAGATTGTTTATGAACTTTGAACTTCTGAATATGGAAACGATGCATTTGTTTTATAAATGCAGGTTATATGATCTGCAAATGTTTATAAGGCTTTTGGAACTTCAAGAATATGGAAACCATGCATTGTTTTATAATATGGTTTTATGAACTACAAATGCTTTGTGAAGCTCTTGGATTCAAAGAAATTGGAAATTGTGGATTTAATGTAAAAGTGTTTTAATGATGATTTTCAAAGTAAGGTCATTGCTCCATTTTGGAGATGGCCTATGTTTATGTTATACTTCAATTAATGGTTTTGAAACATTATACTCCATGTTGGAGTGGACTTTGATTTTGAAACAAAAGACATGGTTTTGACTTAATGAAACTCATGTTTTCACTAAAGATGTTTTTAGGCATTGAGATGCCAAATATGGTTTTGATTATTGAGCATTTATGCTCAAGTGTTATGAACTGTGATATTTGCTCGTTTTATGATGAGCTGATATGCTTGGATTTCCTTGGCCTTTATGGCATGAGATATTTGGCTTTGTTGGCATGTGATTTATGTGACCCTTCGGGGTAAGTGATTTTATGACCCTTCGGGGTATGTGCTTATGTGACCCTTCGGGGTATATGTGCTTCGGTCCGGACCACTGTGTGATATGAACTCTGCACCATAGGGTTCCTAGTCATTGAGATGTACACAGAGGTTCATGTGGCTTCGGAGATTGGGGAACCACGAGGTACGGGTGGATGAGGGATCGGTGCAGAGAGTGGAGGGGTATGTCAGTAGCCATCATGACCGTGTGGGTTCACTGGGCTGACGAGCCACCGAACCCGTGGCAACACGAGTGGATTTGGTGAACAGGGCATGCACTCCAGGTAACCGTTGTATGGTGGACTGCTTCGTGCATCCCCCACCTTGACGGGGTGATGTGGTTATCCCCCATATGGGCACGTGTTGACAGTGGCTAGCTACCACGTGGATACATTGTGGCCCAATGGGCAGACCCGCATCCTCATGTGCTACTATGTGTGATTCTAAAAGGATATTGATTGCCAAACTTATGTTTTCAAAAGTGAAAAAGGATGACTTGGTTTTGATAAAATAAATGTTTTGGTTGTACTCACTAGCTATGTTTGTAGCTAACCCAGTGTGTAAAAATGTTTTGTATCCGCAGGTTGTATAGAGGCCTTGGTGAGGCGAGTAGATGCCTTGGGCATAGCTTTGCTTTGATTACAATTTCCGGTAATCTTGGATTTCCTACTCTATGTTTATGGTCGTGAGATTGACTGTGGTAACACCCAAGGTTTTGGATTATAATTATTGAAATTGTTTATTGTTGAAATATTTACAGAAAATGAAAATGCTTCCACGATTGAGTGAAAAATGTGTTTCAAATTGAGGTTTGAAAAAGTTTAAATTTGGACTGAAATTCAGGGTGTTACAAGTTGGTATCAGAGCCTGGGTTTGAGTGAATCATGCACTCGAGTTAGTGTTTGGTCTCAAACTAGGGCGACCATTACAGGAAATCCATTTGAACTGGAAGGGGGTAACTTGGGTTAGGATGAGAGTTGCTTGAGTGTTAGGTAACTATAGTGTGATGCTAGCCCTATGTTACTAAGTTTGACTTCAGTTGTGTGTTAAGCCTGATCTTTTAGCCTACCTTGGGTAGCAGTTTAGAAATGGATTGTACTGTGGAGTACTAGGAATAGTTGTCTTGGTTCACATAGAACCTCAGATAGAGACAGAAAGCTGTTTGAGCTTGTGTTTAGAATCTTGTATTATGGATAAGTCGATGATGAATCCTTTGTAAGGATAGCCTGATTTAGAAGGAAAGATTCCCTTGAGGATATATGAGATGTTTTGAGCACTAGAATGAGAAACTAAGTCTTGATTAAGATTAGTTTCGCCAATAGAAACATAAGACTATGATATTAGAAGCTTTGTTTAGTATGCCTTAATGATAAGGTAAGTAAGTGATGAACTTCATGGAATGGAGTTTGATCCGAAATGTGCCAATTATCCTTGGTTCAAGGAGGGAGGTACCATATGTGAAGTAATATAGAAGATGATTTAGTCTATAGAATGAACCCTTTATGCGACTGCGGTTGCGGGTTCGGATCCTTTATGGATAATTGTTAGAGTATCTGTTAGTGATATTCTATGTGTTTTGACTTGAGAGCTGTTTCTGTATCTAAGTATGAATTGACTGAGATTGATGGTTAAGTGGAAATTGAAACTAAAGTTAATGTTTCATGTATTGTAACACCCTGATTTTCAGTCCTAATTTAAATTTTTCAAAACTCAATTTAAAACAGACTTATACCCATCTTTGAAATGTCTTGCGGAAGTAGTGTAATTCTTTTGAGTATTTCAACAAAATACAATATCATTTAACAGTAACTTGATCACTGGATATAACCCAAAACCTTTTAGGTGTTACTACAGTCAATCTCACGACCATTAACGAAAGCTTAGGAAATCCATGTTTACCGGAAATATAACCAAAGCAAAGTTGTGCCCAAAGCAACTACCCGCCTCACCAAGGCATCTATATAACCTGCGGATACAAAACATTTTTACACACCAATTAGCTATAAACATAGCTAGTGAGTACAACCAAAACATTTGTTTTATCAAAACCAAGTCATCCTTTTCACTTTTAAAAAACATCGGTTTGGCAATCAGTATCCTTTTAAAATTCCACATAGTAGCACATAAGGATGTGGGTCTGTCCATTGGGCCACAATGTATCCACGTGGTAGCTAGCCACGGTCAACACGTGCCCACATAGGGGATAACCACATCACCCCGTCAAGGTGGGGGATGCACGAAGCAGTCCACCATACAACGGTTATCTAGAGTGTAAGCCCTGTTCACCAAATCCACTCGTGTTGCCACGGGTTCGGTGGATCGTCAGCCCAGTGAACCCACACGGTCATGATGGCTACTGACATACCCCTCCACTCTCTGCACCGATCCCTCAGCCACCGGTACCTCGGGGTTCCCCCAATTGCCGAAGCCACAGGAACCGCTGTGTACGTCTCAATGACTAGGAACCCTATGGTACAGAGTTATATCACACAGTGGTCCGGACCGAAGCACATATACCCCGAAGGGTCACATAAGCACATACCCCGAAGGGTCACATAATCACTTACCCCGAAGGGTCATAAAACCACTTACCCCGAAGGGTCATAAGATCTCTTACCCGAAGGGTCATAAAACCATTTACCCCGAAAGGTCATAAAACCAGTTGCCATGAAGGCCACAAATTCTCTTGCCATAAAGGCCAATTAATCCAATCATAATAGCTTATCGATAAAACGAGCAAGTTTCACAATTTATAACACTTGAGCATAAATGCTCAACAATAAAAACCATATTTGGCATCTCAATGCCTAAAAACGTCTTTAGTGAAAACATGAGTTTCATTAAGTCAAAACCATGTCTTTTGTTTCAAAATCAAAGTCTACTCCAACATGGAGCATCATGTTTCAAAACCTTTAGTTTAATCTCAATGTAAGCATAGACCATCTCTAACATGGAGCAATGGTCTTATTTGAAAACCATCATTTAAAACACATCTTAATTCAAATACACAATTACTCATTCTTAAACCCCAAAGGTTTCATAAAGCATTTATACATCACAAAACCATAGTATAAAACAATACATGGTTTGCTTATTCTGTAAGTTCAAAACTCTTAAACAGTTTCAAATCATTTAACCCGCATTTATAAAACAGTTTCATAATCCACATCATTTGAATCATCAAGATTCGTCAAACAATTGTCAAACAATCAAAACACAACATGATGACTTGTAATCTTATCAAACAGTTGGGTATCCGCAGGGTGTACTCACCTGAGGGTGTGATGTGGATCACAACCCCAACCAAACCATAGCTCAAACACTTGATCATAAACCTATGATCACCAAAACACAAGGTTAACTAACATAAATTAACCTAAAACAAGGTTTCTAGACTCAAATCTAGACTTAGACACCCTTTCGGGTCTTAAAAGACTCCAAATAAACCTCCTATAACCATATGAATCAATCCCCAAGCATATATAAGGTCAAATGGGGTCAAAAACAAGTTTTTAGACATTTCAGGGGGGCTCGCGCCGCGAGACAGGATGCCTCGCGCCGGGAGAAAATCTCTGGAAAAATGGCACTTTTGCTGTATGCGACGCGTCGCGACGCTCAACCCGTCGCGTCGCGACCAGGTTCTGCACAGGCTGTTTCTCTTTTTTTTTTGCTGCAAGTTTCCAAATTTCCCCCATTTCTTAACATCAAACTACATAAACCACCAACATAACTTTAAAGCTTGACTAAGATAACTTTATAACAACAAATTTCATCACTTTAAACATAAACCATCAACAAAATCCAAGCTTCAACAATTTCTCCATTTTTTTACCCATTTGCCATATTTCAACATAATCAACTAAAACCACCACAAACCACCATCAAAACTTAAAATCAAACACAAAATGAGTTTAGAACTTACTTGATTCATGAAACCCAACTTGATTGCCACTTCCTTGCTTAGTTCCAAGCTCAAGAATGAAGAAAGTAACCCAAATACAAATTTTACTTGAATTCAAACACCACCATCATCAAATTTTCTTGTTTCCTTCTTCCTCTAGGTTTCTCTCTCTAGAACTCTCTCTCTCTACACCTCACGAAGGAGAAGACTCCAGAAGTTGGAGTTCTCTTTTTTTTTCTTCTTTGACTTCAATTGAAGTCTTATACACACACACACACACATATATATATATATATACATATTTACCCACTTAACCCCCAACTTCTTTTCCTTTTACATTTATTTACCAAATTCTATATATAATATAAATAGTATCTTAAACACATCATTTTGATAATTTCAAGTGAACTTGCCCTATATATATATTTTATAATTTTCCAAAATTTTGGGTTTTACATGTATGGCAGACTTACTCTGATGAGTTAAGTTATAAGTGAAATAGTGTTTTATGTGTTTCTCCGAGATAAACAGGAATTTTCTATTGAAGTGTATCTTCTATAATAGAAGAATAGATGTTGTGTCACCATCGAAGTGGTGTGGTTTAGTCCAATTGAGTGGACTTCTCATTGAAATTGTTTATGGATCTTGAGATCTAAGGAGTCTCTCGTTGGGAGATGATGTAGAATGATTAAGTTTGAATTGGAAAAATCTCTTAGTTACGTAAGCTCTCAAATTTGATTGGAAGGTGTTAACCGCTCTTGGCACTTGTTATGTGCTTAGAGGAGATAAAAAGTATAAAGTCGGTTGAGTAATCCCAATCGTATCTTGTGATTGAGATAATGTGATGAAATGTTTGAGTAAGGTTGTACATTAAGTAACCTTGTGATTAAGTTGTTAATCAACCTTAGAGATTTAATTCTCTAGTGGTTGAGATTTTTGAAATAAGATTGTGGTATTATTGATTAGTGATGTGATCATTTAAGAATCTATGTAACCAAATCTCTCTTCTTTGATGATTTAGAGAGTTGTGTTAAAGAAAGATAATTGTGGACTATTGAACCTCTTATGAGGATAGACCAATTGTATGGTCAGTTTTGTGGTATGAAAATTTGAATTATAACTTGGTGTGACCTTATGTATTAGTTTATCCCTAATAGTGGGAATGATTAATTGCAAGTTCATTAGAACTGCGAAAAGTGTTAATGATTGAGAATTTGATAAGTTGACTAAGTGACCCGTTTTGGGTATTGTTGAAAAGAGTTCCTTAATGATTACAGTTAGTTATGTTCGGATCAACTATCCCGTTGGTGTATGAATATGAATTCCATTAAGAACATAAGGATTTCATATGACATAGTGATGGAGGTCTATAGATATTCCCTAGAGGTGAAAATCTTTAGGACCTCATAGTGGTTACTTCTGAAATCACCTATGATTCTTTGGGTTAAATAGTTTGATGGTGTTATCATTGTATAACGTGTGGTTGTTACCTAAGGAGTAATTAACTCTGCTTGTGTGATTGGATACAAAAGAGATTTAGAGATTAGTGGAGCTGAACCCGAAAGTAAAGCTCCTGTGTGTGAATTGAGGCATGTCCTCAGGTTATGAGGTAGAGTTGAAATCCTTCTATTTTGATAATAAATGTCATTATGACAAATAGTTAGATTATATGTGTGTGATATAGTGTGGTGCTTTTAGACCACAAGAGTTGACTGAGTATATGACCATCAGGAGTATGCGGCGAGGCCGGTAGCTCTAGTTGGTCGGGAGTTTGACCTTGAGATCTGTTTTATCCGGGCATGGCATAAGTTGTGACCCAAATTTGGAGTCGCAAGGTTATAACACTAATAGTGTTTTGTGGGTCTTTTAGACCAAAAGATGTTTTGAATTTTATAAGGCGACTTAGAGGCTTTGAGATTATCATCAGAGATAGATTCAAACAGGGGATAATGCATTATAGAAGACAATTGGTTTTCATGTGTGAGTCACACTTTATGAGGTTCTTCTGTCTTTTTTAATTTTATTTTGTTGATATATTAATTTTGGTTATGGTTTCTACTGTTTTCTCACAAATTATGGCTTTTGATATCTCTTAAATTGTAAGTGTTCTGTCTTAGTATCCAATCCCAATACTAAAATGAACCAAAGTTTCATCAACAAACAGTCTTATTGCAAGAACTGTGAGAACTAACCAATCAAGTCAAATTTATCTATAAATTTATTATATTCATGAGTACGTGTCATAATTAAAGTGTTTTGCGGTTTTCAGAATATTTTGGGGCAAAGAATGATAAGAAATTTATGAAACCATAAAAATGCATCAAAGATAGGCATGTAATTATGTAAACGAGCCGAGTCGAGATAAATTTTACACTAATCGAGCCAAACTAATTTAAAATTACAGAAGATCGATCTGGAGCTCGTATTTTGAGGCTCGAGCTCGGCTCGTGAAAGATTATACGAAGCTTGTGATAGGCTCGCTAAAGCTCATTTAAATTATATAGGTTTTTCTAACAATCGTTTAAATTGTATACGTAATAAATAAAAAACAATTTTAATTTTAATTTTTTCATATTTCATATATAAAATACAATTTGAATTTCTTTTTCATATTTAATGATATAAAAATATCCAATATATACTTTTTTTATTATATCAAAGCTCGATTAAACTCGCGAGCTTAAATGATCCCAATACACAAGACTCGGGCTTGGCTTGTTTGAAAAATGAGCCTTAATCTAAGCTCGACCTCAAGCTCATTTGAGCTTGGCTTGTTTCAAGTTTTTAATAATCCGGGCTCGAGTAACTCGACTCATTTACATCTCTAATCAAAGACAACACGTGCATTACATGGATAATCATGAACCTAAAAAATCTATAGATGCATAGAATCCAATTGGTTAGTTCTCACTATAGAACCTTTTCTTACATATGTATGTATGTATGTATGTATGTATGTATGTATGTAATGTATGTATGTATGTGTGTGTATATATTCTAGAAAAGAAAATGAATTAGGTAAAGAAATAAATAGGAAGGCGTGGGGATGTTGGTTATTCCTTGCTAAATAAATGAGTGGCTGCATGGGAGCCCGCGTTACAACATAAATATTGGGTTATAAACGGATCATCGCGTCCAATTTGTTTACCAGCCATCGACTTTGCTTGCCGTCTACATGATACCAACTTCCTTTAATTAATCCTTTTATACGTCTCACATTCTTCTTAATTTACTACTTTCTTTCATCGAATCTTTTTATCTTAATATAATGAGCTACCGAAACTAATAGCCCGTAGGGCGTGTTTGGCGGATGGAAGCTGTATATTTTAGTTTTATATGTGTTTAGAAAATTAACTGTTAGCTGGAGCTGAATAGTGTAAAATGAGAAAAAGGAACAATTCATTAAAATAAGATGAATTAAAAAATAATTAAAGAGGGTATTTTGGTATATAAAAAGCTTCTAACAAGTTAATTTTAAAAGCTATTTTAAGAATATTTTTGTTTTAAAGCTTTTTATTTATACAAAAACTGCATACTAGCTTTAAAAGGCTGCATGCCAAATACACCTATAATACGAAATCTACATTTTAAATCAAATTACTTCTACTATTCATTATAAAATTAACCATTTCACACATGCAATGCATTAAGATATCGTTTTTTTTAATTTTATTTGAAAAAAAAAACCTTTCAATGCTTAACATGAAACAAGACTTCAACAATATGCATTTACATATCCTGTGAAGCATTTACATCCGCCTCTCATTTAATCATCACACACATACACCAAAAGCCTCTAAAATCTCAATAAATAAATCAACTAATAACCAGATAACAATTAACAATCTTGTAGTATATAAGCAGTCAATTTTTAATGAATTTATTTAATCATTTTCTTATAATACTAGAAAAAATACACGTGTAATACATGAGTTGGTTGGTTTAAAAAAATAATAATTATTAATAAGATATTAAAAAAATATAAAGCACGAAAGAATTAAGAATTTAAAAAAATGATGACATACAACGACAATACCCGGATCATCGGTGGAAACGTTGATGCGAGGAGAGGGCAGACGTGATGGTAGAAACGTGGTATCATGATACAAAATGACGTAATTGTATTTATTGTGCAATGATATATTTTAATGAGTTGTGTTTAATAAAGTCTATGTAAAAAACATAGTGCTAAAATTTTAATATTCAATTACAGGTGATTTAACTTACAATCACATTGCATCATATGCGATTTACGAAAATGCCACTTCACTAAAATTTTAAAATGCAATCTGGATCATTGATGTTATTGATACAAAGGCTAAAATTAGTTCCTTAGATCTATGAATTAAATATAAACTATATTGAACATTATTCATATTTTAATATGATAAAACTAAGAATCTAGTTAAATATGATATTTCGAAATGTTTTAAAGTAAAAATATGATATTTATAAATTATCATAAATGAATACAATATTTTAAAGTTTTAAAATTGCATATATTTACATATGAAATTCTTTATATAATCTTGATCCAAATCAAAGTCAAAATTAAATCTATTTTTTTTTGTATATTAATAAGTAATTAAAGCCAAAGAGGTTTACGGTGTCCGGTTTCTAAAATGATTTATGAAGTAATAAATAAGGTGCGTATTTAAGATTTGACCGAGAGAGTGTGTGATGGCATTTCAGTTATTAATATAGAAAGCAAGGGCAATCACGGTAAAGTTTCCACTTCTACTGCAAAAGCCCATACGCCGCTGCCTTAAATCGTCTCTTCCTCTGCTTCTCTGCGTTTTCCCCCATTTTGGAGTGTTTCTTCATTAGAAAAACCAGAACACAAATTCAGTTTCAGCTTATTGTGATTATACGTATTGATAAATCGATATACACATATAGAGATGTGGCGGTGCGTCTCACGCGGCCTTCGCATTCCATCCCGGAGATCGATCTCCGGCGATCCTCTCTCACATAGATTCTTTTCTTCTCAGACGGTACTATTTTTTGTTTTTTTATCGGTTAAGGTTTAGTTTTCGTTATGGAACTGAAATTAATACTTTATATCGGATTCGATCAAGCAGTTATCGTTTTTGGTTAATATAAATGTATGCAACCTCTTTTAATTGTTAATCGTATATGAATTGTTCAATTAGTGTTGGTAGTTGATAAGTGGTAAAGGTTATTTAGATTGATATGAAATTGAATTTTTGCTGAGTTGTCCTTATAATTGTTCTGAGTAGAATACGGGACGCTCATCGTATACAATTGTCGATCATACATATGACGCGGTAGTGGTTGGGGCAGGAGGTGCTGGACTTCGAGCTGCTATAGGGCTTTCTGAGCATGGATTTAATACTGCTTGCATTACCAAGCTATTTCCAACTCGTTCTCACACTGTTGCTGCTCAGGTTTGTTGGTCTTCAGACTTTTGTGGTTTCTGATACCGGTTTCATTTATGTTATGCTGATATATGCTTGAGAAGTTTGGAACTTTAGTGAATCAAAAGATAGGAAATGACACCTTTTTAGGATTCATGTGATCAGACTGGCAGTTGTTTAACTTTGCTGCCAACCTTTAGCATAGTGTTGGTCTTGCAATACTTTGCCTGTTGTGAGAAAGATACCTGGGTATAGAAAAACCAGTTTGATGTTTGATAACATGGAACTATCAAAGGCTTGACTCCTCATTATATATTCAATCGTGACATAACAAGTTTGCTATGCTGTAAGTTATATGTATGTATAAATGTGTATATGTCTCTTCTAAAGGTTTCTCTTCCGAATCTTGACAAACGTATAGGTTAATATGTGTTTATGTGACTTTATACAGTGTTCGTTGTACTCGGTACCATGCATGTCTATACATAGCATTAGTATCAATATATACCAGTATTCTAACTCCCAAGATATGTATCATAAGCCATATATATGATATGGTTGATGATTATTAGACTATTAGAGCATTAAGGGGCTGTTTGGTTTATTCTTTGAATAATGCAAGGATGCCAAATCCCTTGGGATTTCAAATCCAATCCCATGTCGTGTTTGGAGCACATAAACCGAAATAGGGATTTCAAGATTAGGGCAACAGTGATACGATCGGTGAGCAACAGAGGGACGATAGCAATCATCGGAGGTGATGTTGAATGGTAGTGGTCGTCGGAGGGTAGTGACTGGTGAAGAAGCAAGGGGCGATTGGTGAGCAACCGACAAAGGTAAAGGCGATGATGGAGGAGGCAATGGTGGGGGCGACGATGGTGGAGGCCAACGATATGATGGGGTCACGATGGTTGAGGCTGGAGCGGCGAAGGTGGAGCTGGTCGGAGATGGGGATTGGAAACCCCAAGCTTACAGGATTTCAAAATTCTTGGGGCGTAGGGAGGATTTACAAATCTCTCATTCATGGGGTTGTAAATGCAATTCCCTTCATCCCTAATTTCTAACCAAACATGTCATTTTGTGGGATTTCAAATGCAAATCCCACCAAATGACACCAACCAAACAGCCCCTCATAAGAACCCCCACCGCGGAATAGTGCACCTACACTTGTAAACATTAAATGACTTACTAGATCAGCTTACGAAAGACTTAGAAAATGATATCACATAGTATGCCCTTAACCAATGCCATGGTGTTGGTTGATGAGACTAGACAAGATGTTGGATGCAAAATGAAGTTTAAAGAAACTCTGTCAATTCAAACATTTTAAATTGGATCGAGGAAATTTAAGATCTGAAACTGTACCTTTGTTGATAGCAAAGCTTGAGATGTGGTAAGCATTGTAGTAAGAAGCGATTAAGAAAGATATATTTTGCTATATTTTACCATTCTTACATAAAAACCTAGAACCGTAAGAGTTGCTCGGTATATTCTCAGTGCAAACAAATTCAAGGAGCCTTAAGCTCTTGAGTCTTGACATTCTCATAAAGGCTGAAAAGTAGTTCCAAATTCCAATATGAAGGCAGTAAGACCTATTAGAGACTGTTTGGTTTACAGAATGTTTTTGGAAGGTCTGGAATCGGTCAAAGGAATTAAACTCTGAAGGAATTGAATCCCGGAATTGAAGACTGTAATGTGGTTGTTGGCAAATGTAATGGAATTTAATTTTAACTTATTGGCATATTCATGTTTGATTTGTCAATCTAGTGATGGAATTTGGATGTAAACAATGGTAAGTTGCATAGTTGCACTTTCAATTATTACCATGAACAACCTCCTATCACTACCACGGAACACCACCTTTACCCCTACCAAATTGAACCACAGCGGAGTTGTTTGGGACGGTAACATGGAGGAGTGGCTGTAGGTGGCTGGCGGTGATTGTTAGTGGCCGGCAGCGGCAGTAAGGGAAGAGTAAATGGAGGTGGCCGGGAATAGCATTATGAAGGATGACCGGATGTAGTTCGCGGTGGCTGCAACGGTAGTGAGGTAGGAGTGGCTGGAGGTCGGCAGCGGTGGCAACGAGGTGGGTGGTCGTAGGTGGCTGAAGTTGGTTGTTGGTGACCAGCAACGACAATGAGGAAGGAGCGACATATGATTTTAGGGGTACTTTCGTCTTTTGACAGATTCCATGTATGATGAAATTAAAATCCTTGGCACCCCTCTAAGGAATTGAGATTTCTTTGAATGACGGAATTGAATTCCATTACAGAATTAAATTCCTTCAGTTTTGGCAACCATACATGTTAGGGAATGGAATCCAATTCCAGTTCATCAAAATCCGCCAACCA
Source organism: Dittrichia graveolens (assembly GCA_038502395.1). NCBI lineage: Eukaryota > Viridiplantae > Streptophyta > Magnoliopsida > Asterales > Asteraceae > Dittrichia > Dittrichia graveolens. The sequence goes on along the minus strand of JARJIL010000001.1, from coordinate 80,795,397 downwards.
AATGTCCCTTTAGTATTCATGCGACAGAGTGTTTGGCCAAGAAATGACATGTACATAAGGTGAGTGTAAAATGCATGAAGGGATGTGTGCTATACATTGGAGCATAGTGTTAGAAATAATGATATACAAGATAAGTTTGGGGTGGCACATGCAGGTTGCTGCCAAGGCAACAGTCTCAGTTTGTGTTAGAGTAATTTTAGATCATCAATCTTTAATGTATTTTGTTATGCATAAATGGCAACACATTTTTTCATGATGGTCTACTGTTAAGATTATTGTTCAATGTAGTTTTGGTCCTTTTGGATAAGTTATATACACATTAACTTGTACTACTTGAACAACTTCTTGCCTCGAAGACGTTATAGTGTATGTTAAGGTGTAAGAAGATGCTTCTTTCTGTATGACACGTTATACTACAAATTAAGTGCTTATTGGGTGGTTGTTTTGCCTATTGCGGTATTGCCTAATTGCATTTGTTTTGTGCTTGCCTTCATGTATAAAAGAATGCATCCATACCAAGATTGATAAACTGTTTATCAATCTTGGTATGGATGCTTTCTTTTATACTATTATGCTCCTGTGCTTTTGATAAAGGCTTGCTTATCTTGTAATGATGCATGCAGGGGGGTATCAATGCTGCTTTAGGGAACATGTCCGAGGATGACTGGAGGTGGCACATGTATGACACAGTAAAGGGAAGTGATTGGTTAGGTATTTCTTTTTCTCACAAATACTTTCATAAGGTGTTGATAAATCATTTAATTTATGCAAGTATGTTTTCTTTGTTTCTATTTAATGAAAAAAAATTTGCTTACCATTTTCTTTATCATAACACATTTTTGAATTTCTGTAGGTGACCAGGATGCTATCCAGTATATGTGTAGAGAAGCACCAAAAGCAGTAATTGAGCTTGAGAATTATGGACTACCATTTTCTCGAACTGAGGAAGGAAAAATATATCAACGTGCATTTGGTGGTCAAAGTCTTGACTTCGGCAAAGGTGTGACATGAGGTTTTAATTTAGGTATTAGTTGTGGACTTGCGGATATGATTTGGAAAATTTTGCTAACTTCATTTATTATTATCATTGTAGGTGGGCAGGCTTATCGATGTGCATGTGCTGCTGATAGAACTGGGCACGCTCTGTTGCATACGCTTTATGGTCAGGCCATGAAACATAATACACAGTTTTTTGTTGAATATTTTGCTTTGGATCTAATCATGGGCAGTGATGGTATGTTAAACTCTCTCGTTATATTAAATCCAACTGTGACACTATTATATTTGAATGCTCAAAGTTTATTTGATTATTTTTTTGATTTATATCAGGCAGCTGCCAAGGAGTTATTGCTCTGAACATGGAGGATGGAACATTACATCGTTTCCGTGCTTCTTCTACAATCCTGGCAACTGGGGTGAATATATGAATATAACTTGGACTTCCTTATAGATTGATAGTTGTATCTTCATTCTTAATCTCAATCCCATTTTTTTTCTTCCCAGGGTTATGGTAGAGCATATTTTTCAGCAACCTCTGCTCACACTTGCACTGGAGATGGAAATGCAATGGTTGCACGTGCAGGCCTTCCTCTTGAGGTATACTAAAATTTATTTCATTATCTTCATGATTTTAAGATTGATGTTGGTAGCATCAGCATTTGGGGACATTGCTTATTTCAGGATCTTGAGTTTGTACAATTTCATCCAACTGGTATATATGGTGCAGGCTGTCTCATTACTGAAGGTTGGTCTCCTCTGCGTTCTAGTGTTTGTTAGTTACAAAATAAACGTTAACATCAGATTATAATTTTCTATTTATCTTATGCAATTGGATAGGATCTCGTGGTGAAGGTGGTATTTTAAGAAACAGTGAAGGGGAACGATTTATGGAACGTTATGCCCCCACAGCCAAGGATCTTGCATCAAGAGATGTTGTGTCAAGGTCCATGACGATGGAAATCCGAGAAGGTCGTGGTGTTGGTATGTTTCTTCACCACAAAAATATTGAAATTTATATATCAAATTTATATGTTTCTAACCATGATTTGTTTTCTTAACAGGGCCCATGAAGGACCACATTTACCTGCACTTGAACCACTTACCACCAGAAGTTCTCAAGGAGAGGCTTCCTGGTATTTCTGAAACCGCTGCTATCTTTGCTGGTGTTGATGTTACAAAGGAACCAATACCAGTTTTACCTACTGTCCATTATAACATGGGCGGTATTCCAACCAATTATCATGGGGAGGTAGACTCTGATATCTATAAGCTGTTACTAGATGTAGCAATTTTTATCCCCTTGTATGGAAATGAGTCAGCTAAGGATGTATTTTGTTAGTAACAGGTAAGTTATAAAAGGTTAGCTAAATTGCTAAAAATGACACGGGTCAAAAGTTGTCTAAAGAGTATTTAAAGGCTTGCAATGTCCTAAATCGTTCTATAAAGAGATTATATTTTTATTTCTGTAATATAGTTTCTTCAATAGTTAAATCATATCATATTTAATAATATTAATATTCTACACGATTACTAAAAAAGAAAAGAATAAGAAGTGTTAGTGGTTCGGTCCAGCCTGACCCGACCCATTTTGACCAGTTAATGTAATTGTTACAATTGATAGCCTCCTTGTAAACTTATTAACCTCTCATGTTATTGCAGGTTGTTACAATTAAAGATGGCAATCCTGATGCAGTTATACCTGGACTTATGGCTGCTGGAGAGGCAGCATGTGCTTCTGTTCACGGTGCCAATCGGCTTGGTGCAAATTCCCTTCTTGACATAGTTGTTTTTGGTCGAGCCTGTGCAAATAGAGTTGCAGAGATCCGTAGGCCAGGTGAAGGTTTTTATAGTTTTTTTGTTATTGTTATTACTAGTTTTGCTTGTGTGATAATAATAATTGTTCTAAAAGTTGGTCTTGTCAACTTATTATTCTACAGGGGAGAAGCCAAAACCACTAGAAAATGATGCTGGAGAGAAGACTCTTGCATGGTTGGATAAGATCAGGAATTCAAACGGATCACTTCCTACGTCAAAGATCAGACTGAACATGCAGCGGATAATGCAAAATAATGCTGCTGTATTTCGTACTCAGGAGACATTAGAAGAAGGTAAACCCACTCTTGCAAGTTCGCCTCATATTTTACTTCCTTTTTAAAAAGAAAAAAAAAATCATATAACTTACTTTCTACATTTTGCAGGTTGCAACCTGATTGACAAAGCATGGGAGAGCTATCATGATGTTAAGTTGAAGGACCGTAGCTTAATATGGTAAGCTTGAATAGTTAATAATAACATGCCTGCATTTTACTAATTACTCTTCAGAAATGTACTTAAATTGAACACAACTTTCAGGAACTCAGACTTGATAGAAACTATTGAGTTGGAAAATCTCTTGATCAATGCATGTATCACCATGCATTCAGCTGAAGCTAGGAAAGAGAGTAGAGGAGCTCATGCCCGTGAAGACTTTTCGGTTAGTATTGATTTTTCAATCCTTATGAAGTAGGTTTCCTCATTTCCTTGATTCTTTTCTCTTGATTATAACCTTAAAAAAATCCCTGCATTGCAGAAAAGAGATGACGAAAAGTGGATGAAACACACACTGGGGTAAGCATCGTTTCATTTTATCTACATTCAATGTTAATAAGTTACAATATTTGTTATCGTGTGGGACTTTTCAGAAGTTCTAAAATTAGAGGTGACAAAGCGGATAGGTTAGGTAAATGGTAAAAACGCATTGGGGCTCAAATAATTTTTGTTCAAAATTACTCTTAATAATTTGTATGATGAATATGATCACAGAAAGTACATCATCGCCATTTTGATATAATTTTTAAAACACAACATTTAGCAGGTTGTATCCATTAAAACTATAGTTTAGGCGGCTTTTGACCCCTTCATATTTTTATTAATATTTATTTTTAATTCAGCCACTTGACCTGATGGAGATGAAACATAAAGTGAATCAACTTGTTCATAAGTAAATGGGTCGAAATAACCACCTCCGGTCACAATTGATAATCAAATATAAATTAAATTGCAAGAATATTATATTTTTTGAGTTCTGTAGTAGTAGAACGCAGCGATGCATATAGTTCTTTTTTCTTTGGAACACCATCAAATTGCGATTTTGACTTCATCAGATACTTGCATGCTAAATATACAACTTTTATGAAACAAAATCTGCAGATACTGGGAAAATGAGAAGGTGCGATTGGACTACAGGCCAGTGCACATGAACACTCTAGATGATGAAGTTGAAACTTTCCCTCCTAAGGCTCGCGTATATTAATGATCTCATCACAATCATTTGATTGAATGCCTTGTTGCCTGTTGCAAAAGATTTGCAATAAATTACTTTTAACTGCAAAATTTTGCTAATAAATTGTTGCAATCATCAGTTTGCCAAATTTTTGGTGCAACCCCAAAGAAAACATGCTGCATATAAAGCCTTTAAGAAGCTTAGCCTTTGTTGTATCGTTTGCTAGAAAGTAATGTCGCTTTTAGTTTTTTCTGTAACCCTTATTTAAGCTTATTGCATTAATTTATCATGCAAAGCAATAAGATTTATAGTTGGAAGTTAATAATATTCACCTCATTATACGCGGGTTCATATTTTCTCTCTTTTTAAATTTCCAGAAAGTTTCACTAAAAAATTGTGAAAATTGGTGGGTTGATTAATGGATTTAAATGGGTCATAGTTAAAATGTGAACTGTTGACCAAAACCAATTGGGTTGACTCGGGAAACAGTTTTTAATTTATCATGTACATCTTCCACCATCATCTCCATTTCCCTGCCACCATTGGAGTCCGATTAGTGGCGATTTCACCGGAGAAAAAACACACGACAAGAGTCGCCTAGTACTAGGGATATTAGATTAGATCTGCTCTTGAAAGTTTCCTTGTCCGTTTTGTCCGTAACAAAAATAGGGTTTTTAGCTTTATCATTGTCTTATATATGATTTGGTGATCTGATTCTTCTTTCTGATGGAGTTCGACCTCATGATGATCGAAAATGTGAGGGGAACTTAGATCATCTTAGTGTAGTCCATCTGAAAATGTGAGGGGAACATGTCCCCTCACATTATGAATCATAAGGAACAGTTCACTTAGGGAACATCGATTCATGCCAAGGTTTCTTTGTTTGATGACCTTCTTGTTACATTATGAATCATAAGGGATATGTCAAATTTCGTTTCTGGTTATGATCTAGTTGCCACAATAAGAGAGATGAATTTGGGGTTTGTTTCTTCCAAAATCACAGTTGTTAACGTATTTGACGACGGGAAGTAAGATTTAGCGTAGTTCTTGATTTCATCTTTGAATGTCGCTAGGCATGCCGTTAGGGGTCGAACTGCATCTGCTGTTTGCATTAGAGGCAAACTTGGATTTGGGTCACAAACATGAAGGCCAGTGATGGATCTTACTCATCGATGAGTAAGAAATTTTTGGTAATAATTTCTTGAAAATCGAATTTATTGGTGTTCGTCGGATTGAAGATGTATAAAGTTGAGAACAAAACCAAATATAATAATTAGTTTATATAAATAAAAGGACAAAATTGTTATTAAGCTTACGAGTTAAATGACCATTTTACCCTCATGTGCATGAATTGGTTATAGTGCATTTCCAATGCAGACAATTATAGTTGGTTGTAGGTGGTATTCATTTAAGTGACACTTGTTATTCATGAAGCTATACTTGTTGCTAGGGGCTTTTGCGAGGCAGAGTGAGTTGGCTACACCGAGACGGTCAATCACATAGTCAAGCCTACTAATATTTGGTTAATGCTTCTCGTATGCTTGATGATACATTTTGCAGTTTGATGTCATAATATCTCTTAAGGCTGCACGCATCCATACCGCAGGATGGAGCGTGAGCCACCTTCACACTGAGTATCATCCATCGCCCCTACCTGCTAATTTCTAGAGTGAGGGTCTTCGTGGGTTTACACTCACGCTAAGAATGAATCACCCTCACTCAAGATTTTTTTTATAAATAGGGAATGGTTAAGGGAGATGAATATGAGGTTAGTGGGATTAAGGCGGAAGGTAGAGAAAAATGATGTGAGGATCATGGGGCAATGAGAAGTTGTGGGATGGATGCACATGATCTAAGGGTGATACTATTTGGACCTCATCTCTTACATAGCAGACATGTCACATCCATCAATTACTGCTTTTAATACAGGTCATACACTCACATATATCACATCAACCGGGTCAAATTAGACAATCAAGGAAGTCCAAATAATTGTACCCTATCTCTAAATCTTCTCCATTCGTTGCTTGATTTCATCACAATTTTCATGTACTTTAGCAGTTGTACATGGGGGGTCGTGTAAAATGTAGTCCACTTGAATCGGGCAAAACTTCCGTCCCTAAAAAAATGGGACATGCGCTATTGGGCGGCCCTTTCACAAAAACGCCTGAGGCAATGACCGAACATTTGGGATCAATGCATGACTATTCTTGGTAAGGCCCGATATTAAATGTGCAGTAATTTATATCAACTGATACGGAAAATGATAACCACAACACTTAGGGCTGTGGATAAAAATAAAAAAATATTATTTTAGTTTTTAAAAATGACAACTTTGTTTCATTTATAGAAAGTTGAAACACAATTAAAAATTAAGTATAAATTTATGGAAAGTTAATTATAAAAAAATAAGGTGTTATTACCATTTTTAAAAACTAGGATTTCCTTTTTTATTCTTATCCTCAACCCTAAAGACTGTAGTTATCATTCTCCTAAATATAAAATGTAAAGTTTAAACATGATATTAATAGAAGATAACAAGATTTATATTAGTAGTTATAATATTATAAATTTATATTTTAGAACGATACACTCAAACACTTTATAAAATTTACTTTTATACAGCATTTCACTGCGTTAAATGTTTTTTTATGACCAAATTGGATTGAAAACTTAAGATCCTATAGTCAAGATCATGATCTTACCTATACCTGCAAGTATCTTATCAAAGATTGGAATGTTTTAGCTAAATAAAATCGTAAGATTAAAATCAGAATTTTTAACAACTATGATCACTTACATGTTTGTGTTAAACGTTGGTTGACTTTCCAACAATAATTCATTTTTTTGGGTTTTCGAATCCTTTTGCTTTTTTACTTTTATGTTTTTCTTGATATTTAATTTGATAAATCGTTAAAGACAATGAATAACTAGACTTTCTAGTTAGTAATAAGCATCGAATTTTGTTTTTTGAAACTTCTACATTTAAAATAAGAATAAAATAAATATTATTTTTAGTTTTTAAAATGATAACCTTGTTTCATGTATGAAAAATTAAAAATTAATTAAAAGGTAACTATGAAAATCATAGAAAATTATTTATGATGACACAAGTTATAATTGTCATTTTTTAAAATTAGTTAGCATTCTCATTAAAATTAATAAAAGACAGCTGGATTTTATTTTTTAATTGTGACGAAGTTCTCTTGGTCGAAAAATATATGGTTTTTGGTACCCATCAATAAATTTCATGATCTATGAGTATATAAAGTTAAAACCTTCTATTCTTCGAATATGTATCATCTCAACTCAAATCTTGTAATATTGTAAGGTTTATAAAATGATTTGCTTAAACTTTGTCTTAAAATATTACATAGACAATGGCTGATCTAGAATTTTTAGTGACTGTTAGCATCATATAATATAAAAAATAAAACTAACTGAACTTCGGATTTGGGTTTTCGTCTTTTCGATTATTCCAGTCGGGTTAATCGGGTTTTTGATCGTTAATTAGATAATGTAACAACATTAACTACTCACAAAAGTGAGCTCAATTTGTATCTTAGCTAAATTAAAAACACAAATTAGGCTATTTAAAACCCAAAAGAATGTATTTTACAAACAAAATCCAGATATTTAACTACGATTTATTATGTTTACAAAACATTTTTAAAATTTTAATTAAGTTACTGCAGTACGAAAGGTAACACCATAAAACATTACTAGTAACATCGTGTTAAAAACTTATGATATTTTCTATGTCATGTGCTTGGCCGGTGTGTGACACGTAGAAGTGTCCACGAAACGGGAAGGGACAAATAGCGAGAAATTTAAGAAACACATTAAAAAAGAAAATCTTAAAATAAGTTTAATGACGTTAAAGAAACTCTTTAACAGGCCTATAAACTAAGATATGAGTTTTAGAGCATGTGGATCGCTGTTCTGGTCTTTGTTATATATCGGCCAACGTCACGTGATAGTTATCCGTTAGTTTTTTTAATTTGAATGTGATAAATTAACTTCAGATTTTATATATCAGATTGAGACCTTTGCTACGTGATACGGGGTGTGTTTGGTAAGAGGTATATAGGGGATCATATGGGTTTGAGTTTTTAGTTTTTATAATCTTTAGCCTTCTAATTTTATTCGAGTGTTAAAATCTTAAGGGGATTATTAAAAAAATAATCTTTTCAAGAAGCTTTTAACTTGGACTTGAAATTATTAATTAATCAGCTCCAGATCCAACCCCATTTTTTTTAATTTTCTAAAAAAGGTGTGATTGTTTGAACTGGTTAGTTTAAATTTAACCTATAAAAATAGAATAATGATATATAGACTAACATTAATTGATTTAATTAGATAATCTTATTTCTTCATTTAAATTAACATTATTTTCTAATTAAGTAATCTTAACTATTCATTTGTCAAGATTAAAACATAATTTTAAGTGTTTAGTTCATGAAAATGTATTCAACTTGTCACCTTTTGCTATTGTGTGCATCAAACTTTAAAACTTACCATTTAATGTATCAAACACTTAAAACTTACCGTTTAATATACTCAACCTGCTATAGCAGGTTGCATGATGATGTGGCTAGGTTTTGTTGATATGGCATGTGACATGGCTTTTTTTGTTTAAAAGTAATTTAGACTTATTATTAATAATAATAATAAGAAGAACTTTTCCCATTTATCCCATCGATGAATCTCTCCATTTGCAGAATGGATTTGGGTTTCCAATTATTCCTTCAACCGATTAAGTCTCCATAAATAATGGTCCATCAATTAATTTTTGTTTCATCAATCTACACGTATTCATCCATGATTCAAATCAATACTTTAGATCTATATGAATTTTCATCTCCATATACCAAACACAAATAAGATTAGCATTTTTTTATGATCTTCTTGCTTTGATTTTGGGTTTTTTTGTTCTTGTTGTTGTTGTTGTTGAATTTTAGGGTTCTTGTTGTTACCTGGTTATTGAAGCCATCGTCTTTTATTTTTGAGTTAATATTGCATATTGATTACAATAGATCTAGTAAGATTTTAGGGTTTTCTTGTTCTTCTTGTTCTTCTTCGATTTTAGAGTTTTTAATAGATTACGAATTGAAGGGCTTGTACGTGATGGTTCTATACCCAGATTTGATTAAGGTTTTCATTGGTGGATTTGTTCTTGAAGGGCTTGTAGTGTTTTGATTTCAGATGCAAGCGGAGTTCTTGGTTCTTAATCGATTACTAATCACGATCCACCAAATCGATCAACGGTTCAGGGTTCCAGGTATGTAATTGTCAGATTTGGGTTTGATTTTGGGTTTTCTTGTTCATATTTATGTGGGTTCATTATCGATGTGAGATATGATTTGATTTGGGTTTTCTTGTTCATTTTCATGTGAGTTGCGTATCAGATCCAACAATCCATCTGTTCCGTATTAGATTAGTGGGTTATCATATTGGGTCTTTGTTCATCTTCTTGTTCTTGGTTTCACCAGGTCATGACGTTTGACTTTGAATGTGTTATGGGTTTTGCGATTTAGGATTAGATTTTGAATGTTTGAACAATTTTCGTCTTTGAATGTTTGAATAGGTTCTTGATTTGATTAGGATTTCTTTGATCCTAGGTTGTTTTCACATATTTCAATTTCAATTTGTGTTCTTGACTATTTGGTGCACTTACAGGAATGTTCTTGCTTCTAAGATGAAGATAAATACTCATACAAAAAATAATGACATGGAAATTAATTACTTATGTGGAGTTAAAATTAAATGAAAAATAAAAAATATTACAGGCTACCTGTTTGGTGGGTAAAACGATACATTAAATGGTAAGTTTTGAAACTCCAATACATTAAATGGTAAATTTTAAAGCTGGATACACACAATAGCAAAAGGTGACAAGTTTGATACATTTTCGGGAACTAAACCCTAATTTTAACTTACATAATTTTATATTTTTATCTTTTATCTCTTATATAATATAACTAGACTAAATGCCCGTGTGATACACGAGTTGATTTAAACGATTATAAATATTAAACATTAATAAAAATGTATTAAATAATAATAAAACGCGAATTAAATGAGAATTTAAAAACTGACGACGTATGACATTAACGCTCTAACCTGCAGTAGAAACATCGACTCAAGTGGGAGGGCAAACTTGACGGCAAAAACGTGGTATCATGATATGAAGAGACGTTATTGTATTTTTTTTATATAAGTCATTAATCATTATTGTTACAATTAACGGTAATAACGTTAAAAATTATTGGTTATAATTAAAAAGGATTTTTGAAATGATTATAAATAATTTTAGAATGATAAAACTAACAATTTGGTTAATTATGATATTTTAAAATATTATAAAGGGTAAATATGATATTTGTAAATTAAGGTGGGCAAATACGATTTTATATGATTTAATAAGTGCATATATAAAATTATCTCTAATAATTTTTACTCTAAAAAGTTAAAATTAATTTTTTGATTTTAAGTGAATAAATGGTCAAAATTAAATATATTTTTTAAATAAATGGTTCATATCGTTTAATAAATTTTATCAAATTAGTTTTTTATTTATATTAGATTAGATTAGATTAGAAGATAGAAGATAATACTAGGGTTTTGTTCAATATAGTCCTTATTAAAAATATAGTCCTGAGGGACAATTTTTAGCCATTAGATTTCAAGATCAATGGTTTAGATTTAATCTTAGATAATAATTAAAATTGATATAAGAAAGGACAATTCTGACTTTTTGCATATTGGTCCACACTTTCTCTTTCCTCTAATTTATTTAAAATTAATTATCTCACAAACCGTTAATCGTTAGACGAAACCAATTATACCGTTGCGATCCTCGTGTTCCCCTATTTTATTAGAGAGGTCACTTGATATACTTTTGACAAACTTTTTTTTTATTTTTTTAGGTTGAACTTAAATTTTATTAATGTATAATCACATGTGATTCATAACAATATTCAATGTGTTGTTTTATTAATTTTTTTATCTTCTTAAATTGTATATCATTTTAAACGTTTATTAATTTTGAATATTTGCTTAAATAAATCAACGTTTGCTTAAAACCGTTTATACATGTATATACATATTCAATTTCACCCAATCCAATTGCATTGTCTACCCATGAATGCATATATTGTGTACTAGCAACACCCTATCCTCTCTATCAAAGGTCTAGATGTGTTCTCCTTCGAATTCGATGTCTTTTATATTGGTTCTCGTTTGAACAATCCCCCTAAGCAATCATATATGATTGAATACCAAATCTCATTTTTTTGGTATTCATTCACATTTGAATCTGTACAAACTCTCGTGTGTTTCTGTACAAAATCTCATGTGATTAAATATGTAATCATATGTGATTGAATACCAAATCTTATGTTTTTAGTATTCAATCACATGTGATTCTGTACAAAATCACATGTGATTGATTCTGTCAAATATGTGACATAAAAATGCTACATTTAATCTAATCACCTATAATTATGTGCATGTATAAGAGATAGATAATTAAATGTGTTATAAAACAAATAATAACTTAGAATCACTTTCGATTATTGATTTTTTGTAACTAAACCATAGAACTTTGCCGGATTATCAAACACCAAATTATAATTTTATAAAAACTATATTGATCACACCTCTATGAATCACATGTGATTATATTTTAATAAAATTTAAGTCCAATCTAACAAAATGAGAAAAAAAATTTTTGTCGAAAATATATTAAGTGACCTCTCTAATAAAAGAGGGGGACACAAGGATCGCAACGGTATAATTCGTTTCGTCTAACGATTAACGGTTTGTAAGATAATTAATTTTAAATAAATTAGAGGAGAGAGAAAGTGGGGACCAATAGTTAAAAAGTCATAAATGCCCTATTTTATACAAATATATCAATTTTAATTATAATCTAAGATTGAATCTAGATAATTGAATCTTAAAATCTAATTGCTATAAATTGTCTCTCGAAACTATAAATTAAATTAAGACTATATTGAACATTTCTCGATAATACTAATAAAGAACTTTTATTTATTCATTATTATTTTTCATCAAATACGATAGATCTTATTGTAGACATACTTATTACTTTAATAATTTGAATGTTAATAAGTCGTATTTATATATTAAAATACAAAATGTACATAACTAGTTGATTGAAGCCCGCGCGTTGTGTCGGGATTTTAGGATGAACAAAATATAAAAATTAAATTCAAACATAAGTATTTAAACTAAAGTTGTAAAAATCATAGACTTTTACACTTGTAATGCGCCATTTAATTCAAATTGAAATTGTTTCATGTGTTATTTTTTAGATCACGACAAATATAGTTGTTTAGTATTGTTAATCCTAACAATCGAAAGTTTTGTTAGTATAAAAAAATATATAAACTAACATATGAACATAAATATTTATCTTCTATTATAAATAAAAGACTAATTTGATAAAGTTTATTAGACGATCTGAAATATTCATTTAAAACAATATTTAATCTTGATCGTTCATTCACTTAAAATCAAAAAATCAATTTTGGCTTTTTAGAGTCAAAATTATTAGAGATGATTTACAAATATCATATTTACCATTTATAATATTTCAAAATATCATAATTAACCAAATTCTTAGTTTTATCATTCTAAAATATTTTATAATCATTTTAAATCCTTTCTAATTATAACCAATAACGTTTAACTTTATTACCCTTAATTGTAACAATAATGATTGATGACTTATATAAGAAATACAATCACATCTCTTCATATCATAATACCACGTTTCTGCCGTCAAGTCTGCACTCCCACTCGCGTCGGTGTTTCCACTTCTGGTTAGAGTGTTGATGTTGTACGTTGTCATTTTTAAAATTCTCATTTAATTCGCGTTTTACTATTATTTACTACGTTTTTATTAATGTTTAATATTTATTATCGTTTAAATCAACCCATGCATTACACGAATATTTAGTCTAGTTAAAAGGTTTAAAAGAAAAACAAAAGACACATAAAAGTAATTGTTTGAAATTTGAATATAATAATAAACTTTAAAACCTAAATACACGGAAAAAGAAAAAAAATATGACAAAATTAATAAAGAAAAAAAAACAGGAAATAAAAAAATCAATTGAAACCAAAAATTAGATATGAATGGAGTCAAACTCGTGACCTCTAATAGAAAAGAAGGGAACATAACCAACCCGTCAACATAGTATTTGTAAAAAAATCCTTTTTACAACTATTTATTATATGCATGGTTTTTTTAAAAGAAGGGAACATAACCAACCCGCCAACATAGTATTTGTAAAAAAAATCCTTTTTACAACTATTTATTATATACATGGTTTTTTTAAAAGAAGGAAACATAACCAACCCGCTAACATAGTATTTGTAAAAAAATCCTTTTTACAATTATTTATTATATACATGGTTTTTTTTCCTGTAAATTATATGGATATATAATTTGTTTGGAAATCCCATTGTAGATATGCTTACAAAAGTTACCATTTAATGTATCATCTTACCTGCTATTCAAGTTACATTATCACATCAGAATTTAGATGCCATGTCAACAATTTTGACAGTCTAAATTTTGAATCATTCAAAATCGATGAAAACCAAAATCAATTCCGGACTCCATTTTGCGATTCTCTTTAATTCCATCTAGATGGTTCTTCGTGAGAACATACCTTTGTATTTGTAGATGAAAACATATCTGATCGAAATCCTAGTAAAGAACAAGATCGCAAAAAGGGATCTATAGCAGAAGTAAAAAGGATGAATATAGGAACCCTAATGAAGAATAATATCAAAAAAGCCGATGAGTATAGAAACCCTGATCAACAGATCAAACAAACTTATCTTTGGCATATGAACCCTAAATCAAAGCACATATCTTGACCACAGGGTTTCAATTTATATAGATCTTGAAAAAACCCTATACATGTGAACCTTTTATCGATGCACATATGCTAAACATTGATTTTTGATTTGCACAGATCTTGAATCAATTGAACTCCTAGTTATGGAACCTGCAATCATGAATAATCTTGTAGGAGTATGAATAAAAACTCATAAATAATAGTTCCAAACTCCAATCTCAAGTGAACTAGAAACAACATCGTTGTTCTTGATCAATTTGATCCACGATTTGTTGTTCTTCACATAATCACCTTTGGAAACATAATAATGGTGTTAGATTTATTCTAGAAATTGAATATTATATAATCCAATTGCAAAAGTAATTATGGCCTTAGGCCTTCTGGGCATTAAAAAGTATTATTATTATTATTATTATTATTATTATTATTATTATTATTATTATTATTATTATTATTATTATTTCTAGTAATTTTTAAACAAGAAAAAACCATGTCGCTTGCCATATCACCTGTCACGTCATTCAAACCTATGTCACGTCATCATTTGCCAGATACACTAAAAGATAAGTTTAAAAAGTTTAGTATATTAAATGATAAGTTTTAAAGTTAGATACATAAAATAGTAAATGTGACAAGTTTTAATATATTTTTATGAACTAAACCATATTTAAAATTATCTATAATAATTTTGATTCAACTTAAAAAACTTTAATTTTTAAAAGTCAAAATCAAATTTAATTTTTAATTTAAGTTAATGATTGAGATTTAATTTTAACAAAATGAAGGTTAAAATTGTCTAATAAAGACTATTCAATTTAGTCTTTTATTTATATTTGGAGATTGGAGATCGGAGATTTGGAGATATGTGTTTTTATAAACTTTTCTCTTCGATAAATATAGCCGTTCTTATTTTTTTTCTCTTTTCTCTTTTCACTTTTTCACTTTCTCATCTTTTACTTATTTCTTATTTTCTCATTTAAACGTTTTTACAATTAAATTTTATTTATCTCACCTTTTGTCCTAAAATTGTCATTATCACATTTTTTTCTTTATTTTTTTTTATCTTTTTTGGACGATTTAAATACATATCAAGTGAATTAATCATGGTTAATATAATGAGAAATGATATATCCTCCTATTTTTTATTCCTACTTATCCTCCTACTCACTTGATCAAGACAAGTGTCAAAATCAAGGGAGGAGGTGAGCAAAGAGAGTTAGTGAAGTACACACGTCATTTTATGGCGAGTAGGATGATGAAGTAGTAATAAAAAGTAGGAGGATATATCATTTTTTTGATAAATGTTCAATATAATCCTAATTTAATTTATAGTCCTGAGAGACAATTTATAGCCATTAGATTTTAAGATTCAATGGTCTAGATTCAATATTAGATTATAATAAAAAATTGATATATTTGTATAAAAGAGGGCATTTTTGACTTTTTAACTATTGGTCCCCACTTTCTCTCTCCTCTAATTTATTTAAAATTAATTATCTTACAAACCGTTAATCGTTAGACGAAACGAATTATACCTTTGCGATCCTCGTGTTCCCCTCTTTTATTAGAGATGTCACTTAATATACTTTCGACAATTTTTTTTTCTCATTTTGTTAGATTGAGTTTAAATTTTATTAAAGTATAATCACATGTGATTCACAGATGTGTGATCAATATAGTCTTTATAAAATTATAGTTTGGTGTTTGATAATCCGGCGAAATTCTATGGTTTAGTAACAAAAAAATCAACAATTGAAAGTGATTCTAAGTTATTAGTTGTTTCATAACACATGTGATTATCTATATCTTATACATGCATATAATTACAGGTGATTTAATTAAATGTATCATTTTTATGTCACATATTTGACAAAATCAATCACATGTGATTGCGTATTCAATCACATGCGATTGCGTATTCAATCACATGCGATTGCGTATTCAATCACATGTGATTGCGTATTCAATCACATGTGATTTTGTACAGAATCACATGTGATTGAATAACAAAAACATAAGATTTGGTATTCAAGCACATATGATTGCATATTTAATCACATTTGATTTTGTACAGAATCACATGAGAGTTTGTACAGATTCACCTGTGATTGAATACCAAAAAAATGAGATTTGGTATTCAATCATATATGATTGCTTAGGGGGATTGTTCAAACGAGAACAATTCTTATTACGAGAACCAATATAAAAGACATCGAATTCGAAGGAGAACACATCTGGACCTTTGATAGAGGAGATATGGTGTTGCTAGTACACAATATATGCATTCATGGGTAGACAATGCAATTGGATTGGGTGAAATTGAATATATACATACATGTATAAACGGTTTTAAGCAAACGTTGATTTTTTAAGTAAACATTCAAAATTAATAAACGTTAAATGAGATACAATTTAAGAAGATAAAAAATTTAGTAAAATAACACATATAATATTGTTACGAATCACATGTGATTATATATTAATAAAATTTAAGTCCAACCTAACAAAATGAAGAAAAAAAGTTTGTTAAAAGTATATCAAGTGACCTCTCTAATAAAAGAAGGGAACACGAGGATCGCAACGGTATAATTGGTTTCGTATAACGATTACCGGTTTGTGAGATAATTAATTTTAAATAAATTAGAGGAAAGAGAAAGTTGGGACCAATATGCAAAAAGTCAGAATTGTCCTTCCTTAAATCAATTTTAATTATTATTTAAGATTAAATCTAGACCATTAATCTTGAAATCTAATGACTAAAAATTATCTCCCAGGACTATGTTTTTATTAAGGACTATATTAAACAAAACCCTCATTTTTCTAATATAATATACTATTTTATCTCAGTTACGTTAACGTAATTAATTATTTAAAGACTGCAATTTAAAATATTTGGTTGTAATACTTATTTTCATAATTATAACTTTTAATATGTTTATTATTATATTTTAATTTTTTAATAATATTTAAATAGGTATGAATATAAGAAAATTTAAAAAAAGAAAAGAAAAAATAGGATGAGAAATCGGAAATGGGGTTGTAAATTGGAAGTGACTTGAGAGTGAAAGATCGAGGAAGAACTAGCTAGCATAAACTAATGACATCTGAAATCTTTTAATTCGTTTCGCTCTTCTTTTATCGAGCCTTTTGTTACAGCCATATCTTTTTGAATGGGGGAGTAGTTTAAACTATAAGGGTGACAAATGAAGGTCTTTTATGAAGACTAGGAATAACAAGGTCTTTTCAATTACAACACAGGAGAAAGAAGAGTGAATGTTCAGTCAAATTCAAGTTGTTTCGTTTTTCTAGTTCAACAAGCGTTTGGGAGTTGCCGGGTTTAAAATAGATGGATTGATTGGTGTAGGGCACCCTTTTCTTGTTTCTAGCTTAAAAGTTTTGTACTTGGTGTATTATGTTATCAAGTATTGACGTTTTGTTGCTAGCATCTTGCTAGTACTTTTAATAAAATTATTGGCTTGCTAGACGGGGTGATGTCCACGCCGAAGCTTCATCTAGTTCGCCTCTGTTGCCGTTCAAAAAATTTTTAATTTGTTGAAAGGATCGATGACGTAGGAGAATAAAAAAGTTATAGAAAAATATAACAATGACGTTAATAGAAATTAAGATAATTACCATGCGCGAATCGATCATATCGAGGGAGATTTTATTAAATATTAATTAAAAAAACCAGATCGAATTTTCGGGCGTTTTAAGACGATTTTTTTATAGTGTTGCATCTGTTTCAAAAGCATTGATCGATCTTTAGATGTACTTTGAGACCCCTTTAATTTGCATGTACCTCTTTTCTAGGTGAGAGGAATGTTCTATACATTCACAAGATGTATCCAGTATTCCAGTGACGATGCAGTACTGGGTACATGCTTCTAGTCTTGCCACCTGGCCACGAATTTGATAGTGGTTGAAATAAAAAACCCTTATCTGGTTGTGAAGTTCTTTAATTTTGATCACCCGGGTGTGTGATGATGGGGTAAGTACGTGACGCTAACAAAGTTGATCCAGTAGAACTGATCTCGCTTGATCGATTCGTGGAAAAAATCTCATCAAAGTTCTTATATTTAGCTAGCTAGAATGGTGTAATACTCTACGGATTATTTCAATTACCAAATACAAATACATATATAGAAAGTCTAGAACGGTTGCGAATGTTCCTTGTTCCTTCTTTGAATGTCCTTCGTAGGTTTGTTTTACTAAATTTGTGGGCTAAAATTATACAAACACATAAAGGGACGAGTTTAAAAATATGCGCCTCATAAATTGTTGGGTCTTGGGCAGTCGTTCTTGTTGCCAAGGTCAAGGCCTAGAGCGGACCTTGATTAAAGTACTTAATAAGTCTATTTTAATAAGGCATTTGAAAGAGCTTTCCAAGAGTTTTTGAGCTTATTAACTTAAATTTATTTAATTACCTTTTTAATTCTCTTTTTCGTCATTAATATTATGTAATCTAAACATTTTAACATGTAAGCATATTTTTTTGGTAAATTCTCTCTATTTTTAAATAACTTTTAAACTGATAAGATATAAGCCGATAGAAATACCATCCAAACGAATAAGCTAGTAAGCTTATAAGCCAATAAGCCTAAACCTAATATAATAAGATTATTCAAACACCCCTAAGATATAATGACATCAAACACACCTAAACCTAATATAATATTACTAATTAAAATCACTTAGGAAGTTAACGATAAATTAAATAACATCATCCCGAAATGAATCATTAAAGAAAACTACGTCTTATTACCTCTTAATCTGATTGATTTAGAGTTTATAAAAAACATCTTAACAACCTTTGACTGTAAAATCTATGTAGATATCATTATTCCCCCAAAATTCTCTATTGCCTACAACCTTTCGGCCAAAACTGCCGACCAAACCTATCGCCGACTACAGGAGTCTTGCTGCCGTCAACCCTGCTTTCTTCTCCGTCGGACCAGTGTATCCCGGACATCTTCTCTGTCGACGAGTTTCACCGGTGTCGATCTTTTTAAGCTGCTGATTCTAATAGAAGGTTTTCGTTGGAATTAAATCAGTTAACGGGTTTCGTATTTAAGGTTTGAGTTGGAATTAAAATATTTAGGTTTGGTTATCTATCTATTAGACACACTAGTTAATATTTTGTATATCATCTATAAATTTATTTATTATCAAAGGGTGTTTAATGTAATTTGTTTATCTATAAATAATATGACTCTCCACCTTATTTGGTGTGATGAGCAAGGTTTAAACGTTCTCTCAACTCCACCACAAGCATATTCGGCTGTTAAAAGTTCTAAATTAAAAGCATCATATGAACTTTGGCATTTCCGCTTGGGTCACGTTTCTTTTGATACAATTTCCCTATTAAATAAATTGGGTTATGTTTCCGTAACATCATTATTACCATCGCCCGTTATATGTTCGCCTTGTCAACTAGCTAAGGCGCATAGATTACCTTTTGAAATTAACGAGCAACGTGCTTTACATGTTTTGGATATAATTCATTGTGATTTGTGGGGACCGTCACCAGTTGAACCAGTTGATGCTTATCGTTATTATGCTATTTTTGTGGACGATTATTCTCGCTTTATGTGGTTCTACCCGCTAAAAACAAAGTCAAGCTTTCATGTGGTTTTCGAAGCTTTTATCAAATTTGTTCAAAATCAGTTTTCATCTAAAATAAAAGTCTTTCAAAGTGACGGAGGCACTGAATTTTTAAATCATCATGTTCGAACATTACTTGATGACAAAGGTACTTTTCATCGTATCTCGTGTCCGTACATCCCGTAACAAAATGGTAGAGCTGAACGCAAACACCGTCATATTGTTGAAACCGGTCTTGCCACGCTATTTAATGGGCATGTCCCGTCATCTTATTGGGTTCACGCATTTCGATCTGCTGCTTATATTATCAATCGGCTGCCCTCTCGTGTCTTAGACAATAAGTCCCCTTTTGAAATGCTATTTTCACAGGCTCCTTCTTATGAACTTTTTTGCCCGTTTGGATGTCAATATAAAGGATACCAATGTCTTGAGCCAGAATCCTCTCGTATTTATATTACTCAACATGCCAAATTTGATGAGCTCTCCTTTCCGTTTAGTGGCTCTTCTTCTAATGCTTCACTTCATGATCTTCAGGTGGTTGCATTTCAGGATGATATATCATACTCTCCACCCAGGCCAGCTTCTGTTCCAAAACCATCTGCACCGTTTGTTAGTTGTGGGCTTTGTGATGAGGCAGACCTCTCTACGGCTTCTGTTCCAGTTCCTGAATCTCCGTCACCCATCCAAGCCGATGCAAATAATTCAAATGCTGATTCCACCCAGTCTCCTGTTCAGACCCATTCAATCGATCCGTCTCCAGATTCCGGTACTTCTGATCCGATTCAGCAATCGGCTCAGGATGATACACATGATCCACCTCCTATTGCACCTGCTACAGACATTTCTACACTCAATCAACAGGCTCCAACCACTTCTAGTCATCCATGATCACGAGGGCTAAAGCCTGTATTTTTAAAACAAAACATCGTGTTGATCTTGCTCACACTACCAAACATGGTCTTTATTATGCTCTTTTTTCTCATCAAGATCCCACCAATTTTGCCTCTGCAGCTTCGCACTCCCATTGGATAAAAGCCATGCACGATGAAATGGTTGCTCTTCGACTTAATCATACGTGGTCCCTTGTTCCTAGACCCGATGACCATAATGTAGTAGGATGCAAATGGGTATTTCGAACTAAGTATCATGCTAATGGCACAGTTGATCGTCACAAAGCTCGTCTCGTCGCTCAAGGGTTTAGTCAAATTCCGGGCGTTGACTACTCTTATACCTTTAGTCCGGTTGTGAAAGCATCCACGGTTCGCATCGTCTTGTCTTTAGCCGTCATCAGTGGTTGGTCTCTTCACGAGCTAGACGTTAATAATGCTTTTCTTCATGGCAATCTTAGTGATCTTGTTTATATGGAGCAGCCTCCGGGTTTTCAGGATCCACGATATCCCAATCATGTGTGTCGTCTTCACAAGGCTATCTATGGTCTCAAGCAAGCCCCACGGGCTTGGTTTCATCGCTTGAGTACCTTCTTGATCAACACTGGTTTTACATGTAGTCGGGCCGATCCATCTCTTTTTATATTTCAACGAGGATCATGTATGCTATACCTATTAGTATATGTTGATGACTTAATTCTCACCGGCAATGATAATCAACTCATTCGATCTATCATCACTCGATTGCATCAAGAATTTGCAATAAAGGATCTTGGCAGGCTAAATTACTTTCTTGGGCTAGAAGCTACCTACATAAATCATGGTCTATTTCTTAGTCAGTCAAAATATGCTCATGATATTCTCCATCGGGCTGGTCTTCTAGATGCTAAACCTGTCACCACTCCTCTTGCCTCTAACACAGCTTTTGTTACTAGTGGTGAACCTTACTCTGACCCATCACACTATCGGTCTCTGGTTGGTGCGCTGCAATACTTAACAATTACTCGTCCAGATATTTCGTATGCAGTAAATCAACTCAGTCAGTTTCTTCAAGCTCCTACCATTTCTCATTATCAGGCAGTTAAGCGGCTTCTTCGATAAGTCAAGGGTACTCTGTCATTTGGTCTAACTTTTTCTCGGCCAAAATATACTACTCTTGTGGGGTACTCTGATGCAGATTGGGCTCGTTGCCTTGAGACTCGCTGATCAACGGCTCGTTGCCTTGAGACTCGCCGATCAACTTATGGTTACTCGATATTCCTCGGGGGCAATCTTGTATCCTGGAGTGCCAAGAAACAACAAACTGTCTCTCGCTCCAGTTGTGAATCTGAATATCGAGCAATGGCTAACACCACAGATGAAATTATTTGGATTACTCATTTACTACAAGAACTTCATGCGCTTCCACCGGATTGACCCACGTTGTTATGTGATAATGAAAGTGCTCTCTTTCTCACTCAAAACCCGGTCTCTCACAAACGTGCCAAACATATTGATCTTGACTATCACTTTATTCGTGAACTTATGTCATCTGGAAAACTTCACACCAAGTTTGTTCCTACCAAGCTTCAAGTGGCAGACATTTTCACAAAGAGTTTACCATGACATCAATTTGAATTCTTTTGAGAAATGCTTAAAATTGGTCTGCCACCTTTTCGCTTGAAGGGGGATATTAGACACACTAGTTAATATTTTGTATATCATCTGTAAATTTATTTATTATCAAAGGGTGTTTAATGTAATTTGTTTATCTATAAATAATATGACTCTCTACCTTATTTGGTGTGATGAGAATTCTTCTCACTATCTATAATATTATATAAAACATTTAATCTTTTTCCTTAAAACTCTTAAATTTTTAGTCACTTAAGATTACTATTCTACCTCCATCTACCAAAAAATAATTCCATAAAATAAACTTAATGACATTCTTAATTTTTTCATAAATTCCAGAATATTCCCTTTCCATACATTCCATAGCAAAACTTACGAAACAAAATATTCTATAAACTTAATAACATTCCATAAATTCCAAAAAGGGAAAATATATAATATTCGCTTTTCAACTGCTAAATAAAAATTACGAAATTACATCTAAATTTCATTCCCTTTTCACCTGCTAAATAAAAATTACAAAATTACGTCTTGTGTGTCCTCTTGATTAATACCTACCAAAACAACTCCTTACAAACCATTTTTATTCACCGTCGCCGCATTGCGCGGGTACCCCGCTAGTACTATATTATAAAGCATTTAGGTAATTGAAATATCTTACTTTTAAGTAATTTAAAATTACTAATTTACCCCTTATTTAACCCTATAAGGAAACTATTATATAGAGTTAATTAGATTCTTAAATACCATTTTTATAATTAAACCTTCCATAATAAATAATGTTTAAAAAAAGTCAAGTCAATGCAAATTAATTTTCAATTATGAAATACAAATTAAAAATTAAATAAAAATGATCGTCATAAAAATAATAGTTTCAATATTTTATCATATAACACATATTTTAATTTAAGTATTAGAAAATACGTATGACTAGAACTTATAAACCTAATAACATGTAACCTAAATTTATAGACATTTTCAAATTTTTTTAAATGACTCGTATAATCAAAATAAAAGGTTTAATTTATAATATATTTAATATTCTTTTTGTTTCTCATTTTATTGATTTTTAAAATTAATAAAAGAGTTATAAAGAAAAGAGAAATAAAAGAAATGGAAACATGAGAAAGAAAATAGATACATTACGAACGAAAATTGTTCGATGTTATTATAATGTGTGATATAATAGTGTTACGTTATTAAAAATAGACATGTTAGTAAGTAGCAATTATTTCTAGCCACCGCATTATGCGGATACTATGCTAGTAATTAATTAAAACACATATATAATAGATTTCATATTCAAGGTTTCTGCAAGATTTAATTTTTTCTTAGTTGCTACTTCTATTTGATTAGGACCAATATTTGTTTTTATTTGTTTTCTTAAAATGCAAAAAAAAACAAAAAACAAAAACAAATTTCTATTTGGTTTGATATTTGACAATGATTTTTATGTTTGCACAACTATGAATCTCATAAAAATACAGTAATTGAGATTCTGTAAATGATAAGAAAAAGATAATTACAATTATTCAAACATTTTAACAAATAACAAACTATGAATAGACATTCAGATATCCGGATCATTTGTTGTCATTCCGATTTTATATTTAGATTCTGATTTAGATTCAAAACCTTTTAAATAACAATACCAATCCATATTTTAAACTAAAGTATTGATATAGACTAGGAGAATGTGGCCATAGTGACGATGATAATAGCCTGGGACATGGAGGAGATCCAGAGATTATTTAAATAACAATACCAATCCACATCTTTAACGAAAATATATTTATTTTTAATCTTTAAAATATATTAAAAGAAAAATGGATTATAATTTCATCATTATATTTTAAGAATTTTTTCCATCAATCATCTTCTTTATTTTTTTTTTCAAATGACCTCCGAATGTGTTGTCTTCTCAAATGACATTTTTAGATAATTTAGTTTGTTATCACTTAAATATCTTAATGAAAACATTATTCAATTCATTTAGTAGATATATCTATTTATTTTCGTGATTATTTACGTAAACATGCATAACAGTTGGATTAAATTAAAAAATTCAAATTTGATTATAAAGAGTATCTACAAAAATTCAAAAAATTTGATGATGATGATCTTATGAATGAATTTCTGATTTTTCATTCATTTGTAACATAGCATTTGAGTAAACGATCCTGGAGTTTTGAAAAAAGAAAGATCCGACCACAACAGATGTTACCAAACCACAGTTGATCCTCGTTCATCTTTACAAACCAAGCGATAAAAGTGGTCGAATGCAACTTAATATATATATATATAGCGAAAAGATCATTTGAGAACCAATTTTATTGCGAGAATCGCGAGAACCAATCCTAGCGTCCAATTCTCCATCCTTTAATTCAATTTCTCACCCATGAATCCATCACATTGACCTTGACACACTCGATCCCCCCACACTCTTCATCCATGAATTCCACTTACCAATTGAATGGATAAGATTGGTTCTCGTGGTTCTCACAATAATAATAGTTTTCAAATGTACCCTCCCCTATATATATATATATATATATATATATATATATATATGGAAAAGTTAAAACGAGAACTGTTTTTCGTACGAGAACCAATCTTAGCCGTCCAATTCCCCCTCCTTCAATTGGATTGCCACCCATGAATCCTTACATGTACTTTGCCACACTCAATCCCCCCACGCTCTTCATCCATGAATTCCACTTACCACTTGAATGGCCAAGATTGGTTCTCGCAGTTCTCGTACGAAAAACAGTTATCGTTTGAACCATCCCCGGAAAAGTTCAAACGAGAACTGCGAGAACCAATCTTAGTGTTCCAATTCCACCTCCTTCAATTGGATTGCCCACACATGAATTCCTTACATGCACCTTGCCACTCTCAATTCTCTCACGCTCTTTATCCATGAATTCCACTTACCACTTGAATGGCCAAAATTGGTTCCCGCAGTTCTCGTACGAAAAATAATTTTCGTTTGAACCCACCCCTATATAATTATATATATATATATATATATATAGAGAGAGAGAGAGAGAGAGCTTGGAGAACAGTTTATAGCGCTTAAATTATCCTTATTTAATGGCTAAAATTAATGTTGGTTAATTAAGGTATGTTGAATTTTAATGATTTGATTTAATTAAGGTAGGTTGATTTTAGATCTCTTATTTATTTAATTAAATAATTGGCCTACAAGTATTTTTACCATTCTTCATTTAACATGTGTTCTCACAGGATCTTTTCTATATATATATATATATGTATATATATATATATATGGATGAGTTAAAATAAAAAGGAAATTAAAGGAAAAAGTGTAAGAGGGATGATTAATGATAATTTTTTTAGTATATACATCAACTGATAATTGTTAGTTTATAAAGATTAAAACTAGTTATTCATCGATTTCTTTTTGATGAATCCAACATATTCATCACTTTTTATATGAAAGCATTTTTTTTATCAACAAATTATTCCAAAATTTTGGCAAAATTTGCTATATATATATATATGTTGTATGAGACAATGGATTGAGGACTTAATTGATTATTATTACAGGATGGAGACTGAATGAACTGAAACTAATTAAAAATATCAAATGTTAGAAGTAAGCTTCCAAAATGAACAATATTACAGAAAAGATAAAATCGGTAATTCACTTTAAAAACATGTTGGTCCCATAATAATAATAATTATGTAAAATATATATATATATATATATTATTGCGATACGTTAAGCAGAAAACCAGTTATACGAAGTTGATTGTGACTTGTATGAGAATGATAGTGACAACATCCCACATTGATTCGGTTAGAGCAATGTAGGAAGAGGCGATAAAGGAAGTAAACTAGAAACCGGAATGACTAAAGGGGCAAATGGTGCATATGACAAAGGATAGTTGAGGATTGATGACCCATTACAAATGGATATGGGTATCGAAAGCGTTGAGTGTTCACGAGACAATACTTGATGAAGCGAATAAGTCTATGTTTTCTATACATCCGGGCATGACAAAAATGTAAAACAATTTGAAAACAGATTACCGGTGGCATGTATGAAAAGAGATGTAGCGAAGTATATAGAAAAATGATTAACTTGTTTATAGGTGAAGGCCAAACATTAGCGACCTCACGGGAAACTCCAACCATTAGAGATACCCATGTGGAAGTATATAAACATGGATTTGATCACAAAACTTTCAAAGACGCCAGGGAACTTTGATGCAATTTGGGTTATCGTGGATCGATTAATGAAAAGTGTTCACTTTATCTCAATAGAGGATGCATTTTCTGCGAGAAGATGGCGGATGTTTATGTGAAAGTATCTATTGTGTTTGATCGAGATGTGAGATTTACTTCTAGGTAAATGGAAAAGTTTCACGAATATTTGGATACTCGGGTAAACCTCAGTACGACATATCATCCTCTCACCGACGGTTAAAGTGAGAGAACGATACAAACATCGGAGGATATGCTTCGAGTGTGAGTGATAGACTTTGGGGGAAGTTGGGATTGTACTTACTTTTGACAGAATTTTCATATAACAACAAGTATCATGTAAGTATTGGCATGCCCCCTACGAAATATTGTACGGGAGGAAGTGCATAACTCCTATTTGTTAGGGTGGAGTTAGACAGCGGGAATTTTGAAGTACAGAAATTGTGCAGAAAACGTCCGAATATGTGCAGCAAGTTCAGAAAAGATTAAAAGCAGAGAGCCTACAGAAAAGTTATGCAGATAAACGGAGATTGCCCCTATAGTTTCAAGTCAGGGATTTTGTACTCCTGAGAGTATCCCTGTGGAAGGGTGTGATTTAGTTTAGGAAGCAAGGAAAACTAAACCCGAGATATATTGGACCTTTTAAAATAACATCAAGAGTCGGGAAAGTAGCTTACTGACTAACGTTGCTAGAAGAACTATCCAAGATACACAACACTTTCCATGTATCATATAAATTTACGTAAGTGTCTAGTTGATGAGTCAACATTTGTACCTATGGAAGATATTGTAGTGGATGAAAAGTTGAATTATATAGAAAGAACAATCGCGATACTAGAAAAGAAGGTCAAACAACTACGAAATAAACAAATTGGATAGTGAAGGTACAATGGGAACATCAAAAGGGTTCGGAATGGACATGTGAACCGCAGGATGAGATAAAGAGAAACTATCCTGTGTCATCCGAGTGAAGATTTCGAGGGTGGAATCGTGTCTAGGTGGGAGAGACTTGTAATACACATAACCCAAAATGTATTGCTATTTAACGATAATAAAGATTGGTTTATATTTTGGGCTTTGAAAATTAAAATTCTATAATGGAGGGATCAAGATTGTCACCTCGGGAAGTAAAGAAAGGTATTTAACTCAAAATTAGGGCACACATCACTGGGTTGTAATTTTAGTATATCTGTGTGTTCAAGGTGTTTGTGTGTACTCATCGAAAAACGAGAGGGAGAAGGTGTTTGTGTGTACTCATCAAAAACCGAGAGGGAGAAGGGTTGGATCACCTTCAATCTTGCATCTAATTACTCAAAAGCTATTAGGTAAGGATCCAAAAGCTCTTGTGTTAAAATTGATGTTGTTTTCATAGATTTTGATTGAGATTTGTGAGGGTTTTAGATCTGTTTTGCTGTTCGATGATGGTAAAGAACCGAGAACGAAATAAGCATATTAATTCATTTAAACTTGTTGAAATTGCAATTAAATTAGTTGGGTTTGCCTATTTGATGTTGGGATTTCATAGTAATAAGAACTTTGTAATTTGGTTAACTATCAAGAGAGACGGGATTTGATTAGAATCGACGGGATTTAAGGAATCCCGAATGTTCTTGTTGAATCAGAAATCAATGGGGAATGGGAATTGTAAACCGTAATGGATAAGTGGACTAAATCATAAATCATAGTTAGAGTGGTATCGCGAATCGCAAATAGTGTTCGCATATGAATCTTAAATCATCAAGAGTTGAGTCTCTTAGTGAGATTAGCCAAAACAAGCATCGCAAATCGTGAATATAAAGATAATTCGAAAACCTTGGTTTAATAAACCGAGGGAATCATAAATTAGACTAAAAGCTCAAATCGAAAACCATAGCCATGGATTGTAAATGGTGGTCCAACCAATTGAAAACCTTAATTAACCTAGAGGATCGTAAACCTCAAAAATGAGACTCAATTGTGAATTAGTTATGCGATCGTGAAATATAATCGTTAATAGAATTGAAAACAAGACATCCAAAGTGACTCATATATCAATCGTAAATGATAAAGAGTTTGGAATCACAAATCATATATGAGGTGCATGAATCATAAACGGGTTCATTAATGTGGACTGCAAACTAGGTGAATCGCAAATCATAATTAAACACAATCAAAACATGAGAACTAAATGGTAAATCGTAAACCGTAAAGGGTAATCGTAAATTATGTATGCGTGGTAGGGAAATCGTGAAACTCCTTTAATTGCCTTAAGTAATATATGAATCAAAAAGTGTGAAATGGACTAAGAATTATTAGGGAAGTTTAAGTAAGAGGGTAAACAGAATATATAGTCCTAGGAGATAACTAATATGATGGAAACCTTGCTTGTTAATGATTGCCGGTAATCTTGTTATATTCGGATATTCTTGTTCTTTTGTTGAATTGCTGTTGAGCTGCTGTCAAGTGAGTTACAATAACTTACCTATTATTCTAGTGTGAAATGTGCTTATTGTTATTGTATAAATGTGTAATTAATGCGATGTTGATGTGAAGTTAAGGGTTGTGTAAATGGAGTGAAAACACAACCTGTGCACAAAAAAGATGTAAAACTCCTGGGGTGCCTTGGGTAGTCAACGGTGACCCAAAAGAATAAGATCGTTGTTAGTGCACTACTTCAGTATTATGTGGATTGATTTTTATGAATAATCTATATATGTGATATCTCGTACAAACCTAGTGTGGTTTGTAAGTATGTGTGTTCGCTAAGCTTTACGCTTACTGTTGTTTGTTTGGTTCTTTTCGGACGGGACCGTGGTAAAGCTATGATACAGTGAAGGCAACTCTTGGTCAAACATATGTTCCTTAATGAAGTTTACAAACAGTTTTGACGTTTATGTTAGCTTTCCTTTAAACTTAAACAATAATATTTTATTTCAAGTATTGTTAGTTGACGTGTAGTTCGAGTGCGGACAACGTCTTAAATTTTGTATGAATGATCGATTACTTTTACTATGATTATAATTTTAAAAAAATCTAGGGCGTTAGAGAGAGAGAGAGAGAGGAGAGAAGAGGTAAGGTAGATAGAGAGAAAGAGATAACAACTTAAATATAAATCAAATATTATTTAATATATAAAATCAATTAAAAAAATAAAGAAATGGGAAAAAATATAGATAAGGGCATTTTAGTCACTTCAAAATAAAGAGGGACCAAAAGAGTAACATAATGGGATCGGGAGGGACCAACCCGTATAAAATCGGACTTATGGACCAAATCCATAATTTCTAGTAAACCATAGGACCAGAAAAGTAATTAACTCTATATATTATAAACCATGTAATGGTGTGAACTAAAAAATAGGCATATGATTGAGTTGATGATTTATTCATTAGCAAATGGTCAAAGAGAAACGTGACTAACTCATTACAAATTCTTAACTGCTTTTAGGATGTTTCAAGTCTCGGGTTGAACTTGGAAAAATGCCGACTCTTTGGGCACAGAGTTAACACGGAGGTAGTGAAGGCAGTGGCAAGAGAACGTAATTGCCAAATGGATAATCTTCTGGTCACGCATCTCGGATTACAAGTAGGTTGTAATATGAACCGCAAAAGCTCATGGAACTGTGTGATAGAAAGATTTGATAAGCTTAACAATTGGCAAGTAAAGACGCTCTCCTCGGTTGACGTTAATTAACTTGGTGCATGAAGCTCTCCCCTTGTACTTCTTCTCTATTTTCAAAGTCCATGAAGGCGTTTTGAATTAGCTTGAGGACATTAGGAGAAGATTCTGTTGGGTTTCAATGAAGGTGAAAAAGTGTGTTGGATAGCTTGGAGCAAGATAACAACATCAAAAGAGTCGGGTTGGCTAGGCATTCAAAGCTTACAAATAAAAATCAGTCTTTGCTTGAAAAATGGCTTCGAAGGATTTCGGATGAGAAGAGTCTATAGGAAGAAGTTATCAAGGAGCTTTATGGTTTTCAAGGGCAAGTAACTCAATTGGATTAGAAGCTTGGGAATAGCATATAGGCGTCAATTCAGGAAACTAATGCTCTTATCGAGACCAAAGGGGTTGGTTTAAAATCAATATTTTACAAACTAATAGTAGCAAGTCAGCCCTTATAAGATTTATTTCCTCGTCTGTTTGCTTTGGAAACGATTAAAGATGTAAGTTTTAAGGATCGTTGGATCCTTGAAAATGATAATTGGAAGGGGTCCTGAAGTTTTAAGGATCGTTGGAATTTTTTCTGTCAAAAAATTGTCCATCCTCATACATAAATCACTAGTCAGTATTAAGGGTTTCAATTCGAGAAAATATTGGAGTTATCTTGTACCAATCAAGGTAAATGTATTTCTACGGTATTACTAAATAATTTCTAGGTCTACTTTTGTACTCGGTTAGGTCCTTTAAATCTAAGGTTTTCTTTCCTGCACAAAATAGCAAGTGGAATGCGCTTCTTTCATGCACAAAATGCAATTGCTTAACTTTTGGTGCTGTGTCTAGTTTCATCTTTTGGTGCTGTTTATTTGTATAATTGCTTGGTTTGTGTAGTCTTCATCTTGATGACAAATTTACCTTGTAGCTCTTGTTTCATTATTAATAATATATGGTTGTTCCAAAAAGATGAAACAGTTAAAGATGTTATTTACATGAGTTTGATAAATCCTATGCAGGAGCTTTAACAATTAAAACAGAATAACTAAACACTACATAATTTTATGGTCTAAATAATTCAAAGGTTCCGTATGAAAATGTTCTGAATGTGACGTGTTGTTCAATAATCGAACAATATTCTTCTATTTCATTCAACACAATCTTTATTCAACGCGTTGAATACCGAACAATTCATCATTCAACGCTAAGTTCTATTTAGTGCCGTGTTCTATTTGGCAGTAAACAAACATTGGTAGAAACTTAAATATAACAAGTGGAGTTTAAGAAGAAAAACTTAAATAAGTGAAAAAATGGTAGAAACCTAAGTTGTAGTTAACTCTAGATTTTACATTATCTGTTCATATATATATATATTGGATGCTGTCATGGAGATTGTACTATAAAACGAAAATATCATTTAACCTGCAACTACTTTTAAATCTTATTAACTTGGATTTTTAATTTTTATAACAAGTGAAATCTTGAAATTAATGCCCATAAAAGATAACTTTAATTATTGAATTTTGGTTCTCACCCTTCCAATTTCCCCCCCTTCACTCTCTAAATTTTCCCTACTACTGCCATTTTGCCGTTGCTGCCTCATATATACACTTACCCCCTTAACCACTCTCTACTGATGTGATACACGCCGCTGCCGGCAACATTTCGCCGGACAATGGCTTATATGTGCACCGATA
The DNA here is from genome assembly GCA_038502395.1 of Dittrichia graveolens. Taxonomy (NCBI): domain Eukaryota; kingdom Viridiplantae; phylum Streptophyta; class Magnoliopsida; order Asterales; family Asteraceae; genus Dittrichia; species Dittrichia graveolens. Next base: position 80,763,581 of record JARJIL010000001.1, on the reverse strand, counting down.
GCGGGAATTTAATGGCCATAGCTCAGCAAGTTATCCAGCAAAAACAACAGCAGGAACAACAGCTTCATCAACAAATGCAACACCAGCAGCCATTAGTCACTGTTAATGTAAATCCCTTTTGGACCACAACTGCCCACCAGTCTCCGACTCTGGCGTATGGATTTTCCGATCCGTTTGAAGGAGGAGCGGCGGATGTCGCCGGAGCTGAAGAGACGGCAGGGTTTCAGTTCCCCAACTCAGACCACCATCATCACCAACAGCCAGCGTTTAGATTTCTTGATTTTGTGGCGGCGTCTGGTTCAGTTGGGGAGTTCGATACCGACGAGTGGATGGAGAGTTTGATTGACTCGACGACGGCGAGTTCCGCATGGCAGCCGAACTCGGATTTCAATCTGTACGGTGCCGATCCTTTTTCTGATTGTCCGAGTCGACTCACTTGCTCAACCGATCTGAAAAATGCTACCTCTACTTGGCCGCCGGTGCTGCCGGTACTGTCGTCGGATCATCTACCACCACCGGAGGAGAAGGAAATGAAGCCTCCGAAAGCAGAAACGGCTCCACCGTCCAAAACCGATGTCGCTTCCACCAGTTCACCGGAAAGGATTTTAACAAAACCCTTGCTCAAGACTTTAACGGATTGCGCTAGAATAGCTGATACAGATCCCGGAGAAGCCGTAAAACCGCTGATACGCCTCCGCGATTCGCTGCCTGCCGGCCACGGAGATGCCACCGAGAGAGTCGCGTTCTACTTTGCCGAAGCTCTCCACAGCCGTGTCACCCGAAAACCACGAACGATTTCAGATATAACTTCGCCGGAGGAGTTCACTCTCACTTACAAGGCACTCAACGACGCTTGCCCTTACTTTAAATTCGCTCACCTCACTGCAAATCAAGCAATCCTGGAAGCAACTGAAAACGCCGATAGCATTCACATCGTTGATTTCGGAATAGTTCAGGGAGTTCAATGGGCTGCTCTTCTTCAAGCTCTAGCAACCCGACCCGCCGGTAAACCAAATAGAATTCGGATCTCCGGCATTCCAGCGGTGATACTTGGAGACTCACCTGCGCAGGAGCTTCTTGCAACCGGTAACCGCCTCCGTGAGTTCGCGAAGGTTCTAGATCTGAATTTCGAATTCGAACCGATTCTAACTCCGATCGAAAAACTCAACGTCTCAAGCTTTTGGAAGGACGATAATGAGTTTCTAGCTGTTAATTTCATGCTTCAGTTGTATAATTTGCTGGATGAAGAATCCGGCGCTGTGGAGAAAGCTTTGAAACTGGCGAAATCGTTGAATCCAAGTATTGTGACATTGGGCGAATACGAAGCGAGTTTGAATCGGGTCGGGTTTTTTCAACGGTTCAATAATGCTCTAAGCTACTACTCTGCTTTGTTTGATTCACTTGAACCAAACATGGACCGAGACTCACCAGAGAGGTTGCAGGTGGAGAGATCGTTATTTGGCCGACGAATAGCAGCGACGGTGGGGAATGAGGAAGAAGGAAGCAAAAGGGAACGAATGGAAGATAAGGAACAATGGCGGATAACAATGGAGGAATCGGGTTTTGAAAAGGTAAATTTCAGCAATTATGCAGTGAGTCAAGCGAAGATTCTGCTATGGAGTTATAATTACAGTGATAATTATACTTTGATTGATTCTCATCCTGGGTTTCTATCTCTTGCTTGGAACGGTGTTCCTCTTCTCACTGTTTCTTCATGGCGTTGATCTTTTCAGTGAAATTTTGTTTTCAAGTTATAATGTTTTTTTTTCTTTCTTGGCTAGTGGTGTAATGGTACAGGTAAAACGATTGGATCCACCATTAATGGTGTTCTTTGAAACTTTTGATTTCTATTAGTATGGGATGATGAAGGCTGGTCCAAGTTTAGGGAAAAGCTGAAATTAGTTCCACCATTAATGGTGTTTTTGAAGCTTTTGCTTTTGGTAATGATGATAAGGATAATCTATGGCCAACTGAATTGTTCTCCATCCCTTCTTTAGTGGTTAATATAATATAAGTTGCAGGTTATCTTTCTTTGCTAATCTTGAACTATTAGCTTTAGAGGTGTTTCAGTAAAAGCTTATTTTGGTTCATGGCCTGTTTGATCTTGAAAATCTTGTATTATGTATGTTGTTTTAGGATTGTTTGTTGTTGAACTACGTTCTTTGTTACTTTTTAAAAAGGAACCTTCTATAACAAAAGGAAAAGAAAGAAAGAAAGAAAGAAAGAGAACACAATCACTTAAGTCAAATACAATTAGACAGCTTGTAGTGGATGACCATGAGCTCGTCATCCACGTTCTGCTACGCCAATTTGGTTTTGTGCTCATCATTCGCAAGCTCGTTGTATACATGACGAGCTCTAGCGGCTCTTCCCTTTTTTTCATTTTTTATTTTGTTGAATACAAAAAATGGGTGATGATATGGAGGTTAATAATGTCAGCATGATTAATAGCGGTAGTTATGAGATAGTTATAGGTTGAAAAAACTGATATAGCAATCAATCATACATATCAAGAGTACGGATGGTCTTACATGACATATGTGATCAAATTGGAACTTTATAGAGTATAGAACTTCACAGTAGAATCAAATAAAGTTGATTTAAATTCCAAGTCAATGTGTGTTAGTGTGTAAGCATGACCTTGACATGCTAATCTTGAAGTTGGTATTGAAGAGAGCATCATCCTCTACCATTTTGATACTAAAGTATTGAATGTATCTTGGTATTTCACTACTGAAGGATAGAGAGAAAAAGAGATGATAGAGGAGAAATTCATTTTTAAAAATACCCTTTGAAGTATTGAAACACAGTTATTTTTTGGGTTTAAACATATACAAGTAAAAAGAGAATATTGCTGGTTTGGCAAGTAAAACGTGAAACATAAGGTTGGAGTACTTTTCATGCTCTAACAAAATCTTTTAAGGACGTGTTTGATTGAGGGAGATGAGTGTAGAGAAATGAAAATGATTTCATTTTGTATGTCTGGTAAGCTTGAGATTGCAAAACATGAGAAGTGTGGAAAACCCGTAGACACTCCCTTCCAAGACAAGTGTGATTATCATCTTTCATAGTTTCATGTGGTCTTCTCTTTTTTGGTGATTCATTGTATGTCATCTTCCTCAACAATTCACTAGTACGTCTCTGTTCGGAAGAACCCTAGACACCCAATTCATGACCGCTTCATTGATGATATTTGAAATCCCCTACTCACATTGTGTGCGTGAGAGAGAGAGAGAGAGAGAGAGAGAGAGAGAGAAAGAAAAGGGGGTAACAAGCCAATTTAAAACATTTTTGCTTTCTTTTTCTATTTTGAATTGTTTACATAAATGGTCCCTATAGTTTTCATGAAACTTTACTTTTAGTGTCTTAACTTTAAAAATTATGAAAATGGTTATTATGATTGTCAATCTGTTTCACTTTTGATTCTTTATACTAACAGATGTTACATTCTGCTATTAAAAGCCCCAATGTGTCTTGCACATAAGGATATTTTTGTCATTTTAGCCCATATCTTTGTTCCCAAACATACTTTTTATTTCCTCTAATTCTAATCGTTATTAAACAAAACTAAATTAGATAATAAATTAAAATAATTTTTAAGTAAAACTAGCATTAAGTAAACAACACAGCAACAGATTATCAATTATCATCTTGTTCTTGAACTAAGAACAAATCAAACACATAAATTAAATTGCTAAATCAATCACAAATTTAAACAAACATCAATTGATACTTGCTTCCATAGTTTCACAATCCTACCAAGATGTTTTCTTTATTAAAACATAAAAGTAATGCCTAAACAACACCCAAATTGTTTCAAATGAAAAACCTATAAACACTCAAATTGATTGGTAAATCAGAAAATCCAACAAATCAGATTGTTAAATCTATAACAACGAACACCCAAATTGATTTAGAATGAAACACCTACTCTTCAATCTCACAAAAAAGAGGGTTTGGATGAACATAGGGCTTCAATGTGTGATGGTGCTATTTGTAGAGGTATCGCCGACTACAAGGTTTCGAATATGATGAGATGGTGGTTCATATCGATTGTGACACGCTGAGTTCCGACGAGATGGCAGTGATGGTGGTTCAGAACTGGTGAACAATGGTGGTGGTTTAGATATAGTGAGCGATGGTGATGGTGGTGGTTTGAATTCGACAAGATGGTGGTTCAGTTGGACGTTTAATAATGGTGAGGCAATGGTGGTTTAAAGGTATGTCGTCACCGTCGGTCTTATGGTGAGAGGAAGAGAGTTTTCAAGGGTAGTGAGAGAGTGTTTTGAAGGGAGAGAGATGAGAGGTTGGGCAGTGATGTGGTTGTCGCCGATGGTTGTCCGGTGGTGGCTAGCATCTGCCTCATAGTTCGGCGAGTGCAAAGGCGCATGAGGGCTTTTTAATTATTGAAATATAAAAAAGTTCTGTTTAGTAACATGAATAACAGTCCAAATGATCAAAATGCCCTCATGTGTGGAGGACTTTTAATGACAAAATTTAACGTTAGTTAATGTAAAGGAACGAAAGTGAAATAAAGTGACAATCTTTCGTAATTTTAAAGTTAAAGAACTAAAAGTGAAATCACGTGACAACCGAACCATTTATGCAATTAACTCTTCTATTTTTTTCTAGGTTCTATAACGTATGAACATGAAGATAGACACATATTCAAAGAGATTCTACATTGATCTACAAAATATTTTTACTTATACTCTTACTCATAAGATTAAGACAAGTGTCAAAATTAATTGAGGAGATAATGAAGGAAATTAGTGAATTACACATTTTTTTATGAGTAGAGAAAATAATAGGAACAAATAGAATTATTGATATCCAAAAGCACATTATGAAGGCCTAAACATTTACGACTTGTGCAACATGAAGGTGTGCACATACATTCCAAATCGGCATCGACTTTGGATTACAATTTTATCAAAGTTTGTTGTAATACAACACGTTGTCCTTTATTTAACCCACTTAGTCAACTGTACCCATTAATTTCAACCGTTGGCTTTTAAGAGTCAACTCACCACTATTAGGTAACTAAATTCTAATTTAGCGTCTTATAACACATCTTAATTGACTTTCTGGTCTATTTTGTTAACATTGTTACACTTATTTTGACTTTTAAAGTCACCTTCTACAGTTATAACAACTCATAACTAATTACATAAATTAAGTACCTAATCCACGTAATAATATTTTAAAAACACCGCAAAGTTCTTTTAGTATTAATATATATAAAAAAAATTACGAGCCTAGCCTACAATGTTCATAATCAAGAAATTTTACACACCGTCATTTCTATATAACGATTAACAAATTTATTCTTACCCGCGTGTTGTGACGGGTTGTTAAGTTAAACGGAAGATGAAAACTATAAGTCAAGAACACATTTGTAAAATAAAGTGGCGTTTGGTTTAAATTTTATTTTCAGGGTCTTTATATTACTTACCTAGTACCTAATTCTTGTCTGGATACACCATTATTGTTGTGTAGTAGCGGGTGGTACCAGATACAGTTAGATTTTAGTGGGTTGATTAATTTTGTATTAATGCCTGTGTTCTTTTTTAATAAGTATGGTAGATTTTTTCTGTTGTGTGTGTGTGTCTATATATAATAGAGAATGAGATAAGATGCAATGATTACATATGAGGATCTGCAACAAATAGTCTTAAAATATAAACGTTACAAACACTTTATTTTATCTAGAAAATCACTGCATCCGGCTTAAAATCGATACATCTCGTCTAAAAACATAAGGCTTCCTTAAAGCTAGTGCATCTTGTTAAGGATTCAATATTTCTCATTTTAAAACCCGCTGCATTTAATCTAAAAACACTACGTCTCATCTAGAAAATACTGCATCTTGTCTAGAAAATCACTGCATCTGGCTTAAAATTACGGCATCTCATCTATATGACATAAAGTCCTCTTAAAGCTACTCCATCTTGGCTGAATATATGATTTAACGGTTTCTCATTTAAAAAACCACTGCATTTAATCTAAAATCACTATATCTTATGTAAAAGCAGTACATCTCATCTCCATCTCTTAGAAATATTGTCGTTTGGACGTTTGTATTGGAGGTATGTATTTGTATTTGATCTCTTTACAATAGAAACAGTCTTAAAATGTGCAACGGTAGAAACACCACATCTTCTTTACGAAATCACTGCATCTTCTTTGTAAAATAATTACATCTGGCTTAAAACACATAAAGTTCCCTGAAAACTAGTACATATGGATTAAGGATTCAATTGTCTCTTATTTGAAAACCACTAAATTTGGTCTAAAACACTATACTGCATCTAAAACCTATCACGTTTGATTGCAATTTTTTAAAAATAAATAAATCACAAAATGAAAAATTTAATCGAAGTTTCCTGCCAAATATTTAACATTCCAGCCGCTATATTTGACCAAATAGTTCATCTCCACCGTGAAATCCGTCCACCATCCAAACAACCACCGTCCTAACCCATATATTTCAATTGTTCGCAACGTTTGCAATTACATTTGTGTTTGCATTTGATCCTCTTTCTATATATATATAAGCTATATTTGACCAAACCACCACCTTCCTGGCCCATATATATATATAGGCAAAAGTTCAAACGAGAACTGTTTTTCATACGAGAACCGCGAGAACCAATCTTAGCCGTCCAATTCCCCCTCCTTCAATTGGATTGCCCACCCATTAATTCCTTACATGCACCCTGCCACACTCAATTTCCCACGCTCTTCATCCATGAATTTCATTATCCAAAATGAACGGCTAGGATTGGTTCTCACAGTTCTTATACGAAAAACAGTTCTCGTTTGAACCCTCCTCTCTCTATATATATATATATATGTATGGTCTAATAGGGAGTTGATGTCTTGTTTTACCCATGTTAGGTGTCATATCAATTAAATGGTATGTGATCGTTAGTTCAATTGTAAGATTATCAACATTTAATCCGGAGTTTTCTAAAGTTTTCTATTACCACATCAACATCCATGTCATCTCTCACTTCTAACCCTCTTTAACCCGCAAACTCCCATATCCAACCCACATCAACCCTCTATCATTTCTATTTTTATTTTTTATTTCAACTATTATTAATTTAACATAATTTAATTTGCAAGACAAATATAATTATAAAATATTATAATTTATAAATCAAACTAATATTTCACCTTAAATAAAAAAAATAGAATTACATAAATTGCGACTTGTTTGACGATACGCGACGATATGAGATCAATCGGAATATGATGAAGACGAATGAAAGTAAAAAATAAATATATGAAGTGGGGATGATGAGTTTGTGATCGAGAAGAAGAAGAGGAGATGTGTAAAAAAATAATAAGTAGGGACTGGTATTTATATGAGGAAGAAAGGAAAAAAAAGGTCTAACAAGGATGATATATGACCGTATGTGTTTTACTTTTAGGAAAAAGATACACTAGTAATTATTTGTAAATTCTATAGAACGAAGTTTTACTCCACTTTTGTTCAAGAAGGTCAAGTATAAAAAATTCGTAACACCAAAGTAGACACTGTTCGATAAGGTTGATTAAAGGCAATTAAGTTATAAAAATTATCAACATACTAAACTTCTGATCTTGTAAATTGTGAATATACACATCCTAATCAAGTCACTAATAGCCCAACTTATATGTTTTCAAATTCAACTTTGTCGTTTGATCCTCTAATAGCTAAACTTCTTAATTATATATATATATATATATATATATATATATATGTATGTATGTGTGTGTGTGTTACGAACCAAATATGCAAAGGAAAGTTGGCCCATGATGGAGGGGGTTCAGTTTTGCGCCTCCATATTTGCGTGCATACATGGCCCCGCCTTGACCCTATGACATATATCGTCATTCAAGATGACTACGTTCGTACGGTGGTCCTCCAATCTTTCACTGCCTTTGACAATTTTGGATGCATATGTGGACTTCAATGAAGGTGGATGATGTGGTACATTTGGCCGGTCATGTTATTTCTAAGTTACCATATTTGTGAAACATTGGGGCCGTTTTTTGTAAACGTTTAAATGCATGCATGCGGTCAATATCAGCATATATATGTTTCATTTAATCGTATTATTATTTCATTATTTTTATATATTTCTTACTTACCTCGGGGTTTAGGCTTGAGTTATACAAAAGCTAAACTATGTTAATACCACTAGTCTAAAAGCCTTATGCGTAATAATCAACACTCTCCGGTCAACACTTTAAATCAGTAGACTTTTGATTCTGAAGTTTTATGTTAGAACCAAATGGTTCGAAGGCTCCCTTTCATATATATAAATATATACCCCTCGGTGGTCAAGCGACGATTGGGGACGGTTGGGCGGTTATTTCATATATATAAATATATACCTCTCGGACCCCGTCAGAGGCGCTGCCCTTTGGACCCGCCAAGGGGCGATGCCCCTTGAAACCCCTCCAGGGGTCAGCCCCCGGACCCATGTACCGTATCCCGATACTAACTTAGTTTATTCGAGTGTGTACTACGCACCTCAAAACCCGAATTATAACTAAGTCTAGAAAAGCTAGTCTCAAGTTAATCCCAATTATACTAAATGGCTTTGATGACACTAAAATCACCAACAATATTAATAGTAAGAATAGTAGTCGTAAGTAGTAATAGTAAAAATAAAAACACATACTAATAATAGGTAAAATATGATTTAATCTATAAACTTTACATGTCAAAATGGTTCAAAGCTTAAAACATTTTAAAAGCAGTCATCATTTTTTTTCTTCCTATTATTACTACACAGTGATTACGAATAATCCAAAACAGAAATCATCTTGTAAGCACCACCAGGCACCAGGCACCGCATCTATGTGTATCACCATCGTTGCATCATTACAGATCTACTTTTTTTTTTAAAAAAAACCCTAGAAATCATCTACCTCTCTCTCTAATAATGGCCGTCGGCAACAACAAGATTGTAACCATCATCCACAGATTTGAAGGTCACCACCATCACAGATCGTAGCCATCCTCCACCATCGGCGCCGACAAAATCATGGCTCATCCTCTACCATCGCCGCCTACAAGATCGTGGCTCATCCTCCACCATCGCCTCTTCTTTTTCACCATCTAGCTTCTGAGCCTCATCATCCACGGTTTATTTGTTCCTCTATCCAAAAAAACAAAAGTTTTAAACTTTGTTTTTTTGTTTGTCGTCTGGTAGGTTTTGATTGTGATTAGTTAGTTTTTTTTGTGATGTTTTAATGGTTACACACGACCATTCTTTTTTGTATATTTGAACACCTTGTTTTGTGATGTTCATGGATGTGTTTTTTTTATTTGTTTCTGGATCAAGTAACAAAACTCTATTCAATGGTGAATTCTTTTTTTGATATATGTTATATATGTTGCATACATTATTGTTAAATTTGGGTTTTTTGTTATTTATAGTTGTTCACTAATGTTTAATATGATGTTAATTAGTGAACATTCATGATCCGGGGTAAGTAACTAGAGAAAATTAGATGTGTTTAGTATAGAATATTATAAAATTCATCATAAAACTAATATATCATTGACTGTGTTCAGTATTGAAAATTATAAAATTTTATCTTAAAACTAGTATAGTTTTGGTTGTGTTCGTTATCGAACACAAATAAAGATGAAAAACTCGTAAATATTTTGGGTGTGTTCACTGGTGAACTCTGTAAAATTAATTGTTTACTAGTAAATTATTTTTAATTTGTTATGTTTTCTATTAAAACTTTAGGAACGAGAAAATTGGATAGAGAAAAACTTTATTTACTATTATACCATTTTAAATTAAAAAAATAAAAAACAAGATTAATCTAGACCACTAGATCAAATACAAATAAGTGGTTAGGATTGATTTCGCATATAAAAAACTTTTCGCATGAACCCTCTCCTATATATATATGTAGTTTATGCGAGAAGTATTATTTTTGTAAGAAATACGAGAAATATTCTAACCCTAAATTGAATTAATCAATGACAAAAATTGGTTATGACATTTTGGTAAATATATGACAAACAATAATACATATATATATATATACATATATATATATATATACTAGCATCATACCCGCGCAATGCTACGGCGGCAAATAATTTTTGGTTTATAATATGTCGCTTTCAAGAATGTAATGATATGTTATTCGTGCGATTCAATGTTACGAAAAAGTTTTGTACAACAACATGTCCTTTTTTTTCAAATTTTCTTTTATTTACATCTAACTATTTTATTAGTTTTAAAAATAAATTCTAAAAGACAACAAAATAAGAAAAAAAATTATATTGATAAAATAAAGAGAAGAGTTAATAAGATTTTAAAAATTATGTTGATATGAGTGGATAATTGTGTTAGTATGAGAGAATATATTTTAAATAAAAAGTTAAAGTAAATTAGGAGAGAATAAAATAGTTAAAGATTGAGTGAATGAGATTAATTTAGATTAAATAAAGGGTCAAGATTTTATATTGATTGAATTTTAAGAAGTCTTAAAATTTAAGATGAGAGAGAATGTTAAATGGTTTATATAGTAGTATATATATATATATATATATATAGAGAGAGAGAGAGAGAGAGAGAATGAGAGAGGTGGTTTATATGAAAAGTATTAGTTTTGTGAGAAATCTGAGAAATATTCTAACCCTAAGATGAATTTATCAATGACAAAATTTGGTTATGGCATTTTGGTAAATATATGAAAAACACGGGAAGTAATTATATTAGTAACAGGGTAAAATAAACATTTTAATTTACAAATCAACTATTAATCAATCATTCTCTCTCCTCTTAATAATACCTATGTGGTCCTCTCACGTAAGTTTATTTTATCCTAAGGAACCCTAGATATTGATTCTCCTATCAACCTTCATGACTGCCGAAACCACCACCATGATGTCGGCTTCATCAACTATCCCACTCCATCGGTGAGGATTTCATAACCACTGCCGGCTAGGGTTGCCGCCGCCGCCTCTACAAAACCACATACTATGATTGCCCAACACTTTTCGCCGACGCCGATGATGAATTGAATTCATCTACCCCTTGTCGCCTTCTCTGTCAATGAATCGAATCCCCCTACACTCCCATCGCCAATGATGAACAAAAACACCCACACCCATGTCACCATGATCATTCACCGAGCAACCCTTTAATCTGTCATTGATCACCAACAAACCATTAATTAATGTAACATCCTGAGATTGGGCCTAGTGATTGAATAGGCTTTGGTACGTTAATACGTGAATTAGTATTTGATTATATGTTTAATTAATTACTAGTTAAACTTATTTGGATTTAATTGTTAAATTAATTAAATAAGTTGAGATATTTGCTACATGAATATATATATGTACGGATATATGTACACATACATAAATATGTTGCATGTGCAAATGAGAGATATTTGTGATAAATAGGACACCTCATGCTACACCAATTAAGAAAAAGTATACGTGGGTTTTATTATGGGAAACTTCAGATTTAAGCAACTCACTTAAAGTGTTTTTAGTGTGTGTGCTTGTGTGTGTTCTTGAGAGCAAAACAAGAGAAGTAAAGCTACTTGAAATTTGAAGTTAAGATTTGTTGGGTGAGAATTCAAATCAAAGGTATGATGATGTTCATGATAGAATACTAGTCATTTTGGTATGTGTTTATGTTAAACATATGTTGGTTTCATGAAATCACCATTGATGAGTATGAAGAAAACTTTCATAAGTGGGTTTTGTGTGATTTAAAGGTTTTTGATGTTTAAACATGTTCTTGATGGTTCCTAGCATGTTAAATGATGTTTTTATATGTTTAGAAACATTAGAATTGATTTCCAGAATTTTATGGATAAACTACATAATTGGTTATGGAGTTTGGAGCTGAATCAATGAAGATGATGATGAAAACGATTCTGGAAAATGAATGTCGCGGCGCGACCGTGAGCTTCGAGTTAGAAGGCTGGTTTGGTTCGAAGGGACTTCGAGTTCGAAGGTTTGGCCGCTCGAAGCCATGTCGCGATGTGACGGGTCCAGGGTCGCGGCGCGACGCGTTGGGTTCAAATTCGAAGTGGCCTGTTCGAAGTCTTGGGGTGCGAAGGGGCTGCTCGAAGGGACGTCGGGACGCGACGCGACGCGTTCACAGGCTTCTGGGATTGCTTGGTTGCTTGTGTTACTTAAGGCTATGTGTTATTTGATTATATATATATGAATCATAAATGTTCATGTTTGATTAAAGGGATATAAATATATGTGTTTCGTATATATTTATGAATCAATTGTTGATTTCGGTTTTTTGTGTTCTCAGGAACAGACAAGGCTCAGTAATATAAGATCACTGAGTGGAGAAACTTAAAGCTTGAGGTGAGTGGATGTTTACTCACAGATGTTATTAGTTGTAACTGGCTTGGGTTGCAACTGTTATTGGTTTGACGCATGGATAGGTTGTGCATCTGATAATTGATTAACTGTTGATTGTTAATTAATTGTGCGCCAGTGATATGTATACATGATGGTTGGGAAGTCAGGTTCGACTGGGCATATGGGTTGGGTTTGTTTGCTATCGGGTAATCAGTATTAGGATCTTTTGATACATTTGTTGCAACTTAAGGTAATACTGTGTGAGAATAGCAAATGAACTATCGGTAGACCTTTGCTTTGGCCGGCATTGGTTGTAGGTTCCTGCAGAACCGCCAGTCTTCCCGGGGCACGATTATCTGTTATGTGTTGTTGATATCATGCGGTTATTTGCTGATATATCTGTTGTGGTTTTACTCCATTCACTTAGCTTTGTGCTAATCACCCACCTCTCACTCTTTTACAGGTTTTGGTAAGTCAGCGGCTCGGCTGAGAGTGGTTAGCTTGGGGAGTAATCACCTAGGACTCTGATATGTTATTTTGTGACGAACCGTGTTTTGTAATACTGATATTTAAACAGTTGTGATTGTACAGTTATAAACACTTTGGTTATTTAATTCGCTTCCGCAATGATTATCAAAATAAAAAATTTTGAGTAAAAAATACGGTGTTACAAGTGATCACCACGACACTACCACCACTAGTTAATCGGTTACGGCAACGCCAAGCACGCATTACAGCACACCTCTGAGTGCCTGTGCCAAACACATCAAGTCTAAATCTACACTCACATACGATGGCTTGCTATCTTCTCTTTCTTTTTTCTTATTTAGCTTGATATTTATAACTTCACTCCAAATATGTATTTTTCTATTTTAATTTTTGTTCATCAAATTTCTTTTGTTTACCTTTTGGTTTGTCTAAAAACTAAATTGTCTTTGGTTTTGTATATATATCCGCTAACATAGGTTTCGTAAGTTGTTCATCAATGCATCGTTTTATAATTTTTATTGATATGTTAATACGGAAGTAAAACATAAAATGGAGGAAGTTTTAATGTTTTTTTAAAAACTTTTAGTAAGTTAATTACTCGTAAAAACAGCAAAACTATATTTTTTTCGAAGTTTATTGAGTTATTAATTGTCGTATATCAATAAACCTATTGGCTTGTAATTGATATTTGTTTTTCTTTTGTTTTTAATAGTAACTTCTCGTTTTCTATAATAAAATTTTATAAAAAATATTTGATAAACAAACAAACTTTAGTGAAACTAAAATTCAATTTATAGATCATAGCAGAAGCAGTAAATAAAATCCTTTAAAAACCACTTAAAGTTGAAGATGTTTAATTAAAAAGTCGGGAAACAACTAGCACTAAGTAATTGTTGCATGGCCACAAGCCCATTCATGGAGTCAACATTCATATATCTTTCAATACCTGAAAATGTTAGAAGTATCTAATGAACTTTAAGCCTATCGAGAATCTCAAAATCTATATCTTGTAAATATAATAATAGTTTCAATAATTAATTGTTTCCGCACAACACCTGTTATTTCACATCTGTGCTTTCTTAATATCCCTTGATTTTATTACATGAGGTCTCTTTTAACATATATCATTCCATTATCATAATATCTCAACGTAGCTTTTTAGCTCATACAACTTTTGTTATCACATACACAGCCCAACTTTTTCCATATATACTTGTATTTTGTCCATTTACTTTATAATACTCATGACATCACTTATAACGTATTACATGAAGTATATTTGTTTTCTCGTATAGAGATGGATAGTCAACCATCCTCTAATTGTATCAGGTATTATATTGATGTCATGTTAGTTGTATAGCCACTCAACTTATGATTTTATTGTGTATGTATGTCTCACAGTAATTTCTTGATAGTAATACACATAGATATAGACATTCCTTCCATCCTTTGCCCACACTGCTCCACTGATACTGAGACGGTAACCCATGCCATTTTTGCCTGTTCAAAGTTATATGTCCTATAGTGGTGGGGTGTTACTCTCAACATGGGATCCTCTTTCAATGGACTCACATCTACGGCGTCATCATCCCTAAAACCATGGAACATCAAAATATGAGAAGTGGATTAAGAACAAACGCATACCTAATATGGAAGAATCGTAATGCATCAATTTTCTCAAACTCAAGTTCCAACTAGGATAAAGTGTAATAAGAAGTCAAGTTGCTTCTATTCCATGGCTAAAGAACGCAAACTTTTGTCTTGGCAAACTTGGTTAACATCACCGAGTGATATCCCAAAAATTTGGTAATTCTAGGTTCTAATTGGTTCTTCAGCGACAAAGTGATCATCATTTTTAATCCTTGTAAAATGATACTATCGGGTTAGGAAGCCGTAAGCTAAAACAATGTATTTGGTTCACTGTGCCTTCAATAAGATCATGGCTTTTCAAAAATAATAAATTAATACACATAATATATCCACGCGAGTTATATTTCATTTCATACCTTAAATATGACTTGTCCAATAATGTGGTAAGTACACACCTTCATGATACTTTAACATATGGTCACTTATATAAACTTATCATGATTTCATATATACATTCTTAAATATATATGTACACTTCCTCATCTTTCTTATAGTAATCATCACATATACATTTCTCATATAATAATAGTTCATGTTTATGTTCATGAATCCAACTTCATATGTTATGCATAATCAATCTTGTGTCACCATATTTGCATAAGTTTACAAGCAACCGTTTCAAGATACTTACCTGAGGTCCATGACTTCCAAATGTCTCCACTTGTCGTTTTAAGTCCCCAAAGACCTAAGAAATGACCTTGTAACAATCATACATGTTATAATAAACATAAAACCAAACTTATATTCTGATAGAGGCCTCTAACATGTCCTGTGTCAACCTACAAGGCCTGTGTCAATCTACATTGCCTATGCTAACCCTACCTAGCTTACCAAAGTACCAATACCTACACGGCCCATGTTAACCCTACATGGGCTGTTTCAGTCTACATGGCCTATGTTTAGGCTACAAGTCTACCTACGCTGTCTACCAATACCTACACGACCTGTGTTATCCCTATACGACACGTGTTAGTCTACATGACCTGTGTTCATCCTACATGGCCTACCCATAACAACACGACCTGTGTTCACATTAGAATCGTAGATTCTTCTTCTTGAACAACCTTGTCCATCCCAAAAATTATCCAAAACTCATTTTAATCTTAATTTAACAACATACACTTTACTAGATGTTTATATGGGCATGTAAACACCAAATAACCTTAATTACATAACATTCATATCATAATCATAACCAAAAATGGCTAATCTTAACTTTCTCTCACTAAACCATATAACACATAATTTAAGAGATTCTAACATGAATTTCTTAACTAATTGAAGTTGTAATCTTGTTTATCTTCTTTCTTGAGCTTGTTCCTCTCTTAATACATGCTCAAACCAACCTTTAATCTCCAATTTATACACTTTCCTTCTCTACTCTCTCGCACCATGAACACATATGCACTAAATGTGTGTTCTGGTCACAAATCTCACTATCTCTAATTAAGAGAATTCTAGATAAACATAGACACATACTATGTGTTTGTAAGTGTTTGGTTATTATTTATAGTAACTTTTCCTTAGTAGGTATATTATACCCATTTTTAACTTATAACTTATTTCTGTTATAAACTTAATCTTTTAAACTTGTTTTTCTTCCAAACTTATAGTTTGACCAAAATGTTCAAATCTTAATACTCTAATCCCATTAATCTCCTTATTTTATTTATATAATATTCATTTTAGATTTTTGGGTGTTACATTAATGCTTGTTCATTAATAAAGAATCAAAGTTTTATTTGCTATTTCATTAGTGTACTTTTAGTAGCAATAATTTCTCTAAAACCATAGTTGGTTTGCGGGTGAATAACCAAGAGGTTAGTGCTTTTTTTTCTAGTTAATTTGTTAGTAAACTTATAAAAAAAATGGTTTTCTGTTTTGGTTCATTAGTTAACTTCTAGAAAAAAAATATTCGTTGCTTTTAAATTATCTTCGACCAAAGATTATTATACGTCTCCCCGTTTTTTACTTCTCGAACATTTGTCGCGCGTGCTCTTTCACTTATTTGTGCTTAGATATTCGGCGATAGAATGTCGTTTTCATTGAAACTACGAATTCCATGGTCTTCGTCTTTGAGTATCATATTGTGTAATATGATATAAGCGTACATGATATTTCCGGTCTTGTCGGATGCCATCCACGTGCCTGATTATCAAGTATCTGCCAATGTTGTTTGACCATGCCAAAAGCATGCTCAACATCTTTCCGTGTCGATTTTTGCAATGACTTGAAGTTTTTTCGTTTATCGTCTTATGGACACATAAATGATTTTATAAAAGTAGTCCATTCCAAATATATCTTATCAGCTAGATAATATTTGTGCTTGTAGGTGACTCTGTTCTCCTCAAATAGACACTTGAATGCTTTTCCTTCATAGATATCATTGAAGATGTGTGATTAATTAAGAATATTGATGTCGTTATTGAAGCCGTAACACCGAAATATGCGTGCCAGATCCATAGATCATGTGAGGCCACATCCTCTAACATTATTGTTGGGTGTTCATGATCACTTCTCATGAACTGACCCCATCATGCAACCGGACAATTTGCCCACGCCCAATGAGTACAATCTACGTTATAGAGCATGTCGGGAAATCTGTGTTTTTCTTCATGCGCGGTATATAATTGCTCAATATCAACATAAGTAGGTTTATGTAAATATTGCCTACCATAAAGTTCAACAATTCCTCGGTAGAATTGGTGTAGGAAATCACGTGACGTTTTATCTCTCATCCTCAAGTACTCGTCAAACGAGTTGGCTGCTACTCTGTACGCCAATTGTTGAATAGCAGGAGTACACTTTTGTATCGAAGAAAAACCTTTTTTCCCTCTAGCGTCCCACTGTTGTGTAAAATGCGTGTACTTTGTGTCTAAATCATTAACTATTTGTTCGAATAGTTGGATGCTCATTCGGAACCACTGCCTAAACATCACCGCCGAATAAAGAGGGTTATAACCAAAATGAACATGTAAAAGCTGCTCGTTTGCAGCTACCCGACCTCTTTCTACGTTTCTATGTTTCCACTTCTGACTCTTGTGGATGATTCCGTGGTTCTACCAAAACGTTTGCCGCTTCTCGAATCAACCCTCTAAAAATTTCATCTTCTTGTAGGATGAGCTCTTCGATTGATGTACGGATGGCGATGAAGCGGGTAATGGTGAATCCATAGTGTGTAAAACTAAATTTTTTAGAAATAGTAGAAGAGAAGAAGAAAGATATATAGAAATATAGGATTTGAGATATAAATATTAAAGTGTAATTGTGTATTTATATGGCAAAAAGAAGAAAAATAGGTTTTTTTACAGACATTACATATATAATTGTCGAATGAAAAAAAAAGTCTTTCATGTTGAACGG
Source organism: Dittrichia graveolens (assembly GCA_038502395.1). Classification (NCBI taxonomy): domain Eukaryota; kingdom Viridiplantae; phylum Streptophyta; class Magnoliopsida; order Asterales; family Asteraceae; genus Dittrichia; species Dittrichia graveolens. The sequence goes on along the minus strand of JARJIL010000001.1, from coordinate 80,745,715 downwards.
GTTGAGGGAGCCGAGAGCTAACCCGAACGGAGGGGGTGTGTCCGTAATGGTGTTCCTGAGCTACCCGAAGAAAGCGCGCCGATGAACCCAACCACCTGTTGGGTGAGGCGATACGCTTGGCCTGATACTTTCCTTTTTGTGTTTTGATGGGTTTAACTTTTAAGACCACTTAGTAGCCATTTTTACCGCTCTTAAACTACTGTATGTTTTTAATAAATAATCTTTTGAACAGAAAAATTAATTATATCACTTTCATTCTGAAATCATTTACGATTGCAACTGTTTCACTTTTATTTTCAACTCATTTCTTTTTTGACTTTACCATACTTACACTCAATCAAATATGATTAAAAAATAAAACAGGTAACGAAGTTAGAAGTATATTCAATATAGTTCATACTTAATTCATAGTCTTAAAAAACTAATTTTAGCCTTTGGATCAAGGACATTAATAGTCTATATTGTATTTTAAAATTTTGAGCAGACTGACATTTTGTAATTCACATCTGATGCTTTTACAAATCATATGTGATTGTATACTGAATCACCTGTAATTAAATATTAAAATTTTAATATTATACTTTTTACATGAACTTTATTAAACACAAGTTATCGAACATAATAGAAAATTACACTATTATTAATAAAAAAAATTACATCAACCAAAATGACGTAAAATAAATATATAATAGACTCAAATAATTACAAAAACATTATAATCAATAGAAAAACCTAATCATTGTAAAAAATCAATTATTATTACTTAGAGTAATTCTATATAGCCCCTATTGATTATCTACTTAGCCCTCTTGATTTGATATACGTGAGTGAAAAAGGTGTATTGAAAATGTAACATTCTTAATTTGACATGTGAGTTTATATCGTTAAAAATCACGTGTTTCGAAGACTCTCGTTAAACATGAATGACACAGGCAGAGAGGGTACCACGTCGGTTGTCGGTTGCCTGCCGTTAAATTGAAAGAGTAGATGACGTGTTCGAAAATTGAAATTGGCATGCCATGCGGTCTTGTAAACTTCTAGCGGCTTGATAGATGATTTTGTTTTAATAAAATTTTGTTGCTGTTTATAAAAAAACTACATGTGGCCGGAGATCAGATCAGATGGAACTAGTAAGTACGTGCAGTCAACTTTGTTGCAGGCCTTTCATTGCTGATGTCATCCTACTGTTATATACAGCCTCCCTGCGTGGTGTTGACTACTGACTGCTGTGCAACTGTATTCATACACCTCCCTTATTCATACACCTCACCAACCCTTCCTGCCATCCATCCATCTCTAACTGCGTTTATCTGGCCGTAGTAGCCACGATTACTTGCAACAATTTCAACACTTTTAATTATTGTTTTTTCTTCTTTGCCGATATTCTTGGTTATCATTTTTCTTAGTTTTATGGTTCGTGAAAATAGTTGTAGGATAGTTTATTACCTAATGGATGTGATTTAGAGTTCACATACTGTTTATTTAAATATTACTGTATATTCAGCCTATTAAAATAATTTTGCTGTTAAAAAAATGATTTATTTACTTTAATCTATTTTGTATCCACATTTTAATTTATTCATAAAAAGTTGTGACTAATGACATATTTCACGTTTTCTGTATTCTCTAATGACTAAATTTAATTAGATGACTTATAATAATATATTAGTATATTAAGATTAAGATTAGAGTATATAGAATAACATCGATCTTCAATAGCTTTTTTTACTAGAGGTTTTCATATATCATAATGACCATGCCTTTTGTTGGCAAGTTAGCATTGCCCATTACCATTGTCAAAAACAACACCAAGCAATTCATCACAACTGCTATACACCGTTTTGCTGATGTAGCTCTTGTTCTTCTTTCTTATCGAGGTCTTCCCTTTCCCATCCGTCCTTCCTTCCATTCATCTAATAGTATACGGAGGAAGTGAGGGCCCTGAGGAAGCGATTTAATAAGTAGATTGATAGAATCGAATGAGGATATATAGAAAAAGAATTAGTCGAATTTATGTATCATAATTTCTTATTTCCTTTCACGTCTATGCAGATAAGATTAATGAAAATAAAAACCAAATTAGTAAAGAAAAGTTTTGACCGGTGTCCGGTGAACACAACATCACTTCTACGTAGTTAACCCGGGACCGTTGTTTTTTTATTAAGTTTTGGATACGAATTAAATTAGTAATCTAATTAATATTATGGTTAGTTTTTTTATTTTATATATATATATATATATAATATATATATATATATATTGAGTGTGCTCCGTGAGAGAATAACAAGTGGTATTAGAGTCACGTTATTTTATAGTTACCTTTTTTGAATTTACTGGGTTTTATATCGACATAACTATTTTGAAATACGTAATTCCGCTTTGGACCAAGATACAATATTTTCTTTATATATGGCAATTGAAGATGCGAGCGATATTGGCTCAAATTAATCTTGATGATGCGCTATTAGGTCTTGAAAAGATGCCCGCAGCATGGTGAGATGAGGAGAAAGAAAGAAAAAATCATAAGGCTCTCTCATATTTATCTCCATTAATTTATCTAATAATATTTTATAAAAAGTTTTAAAAGAACAGACATCTACTTCTTTATGGTTGAAGTTAGAACAAATTTATATGACCAAAGATTTAAGGAGTAAGATACATCTCTTAAAGAAAAATTGTTTTCTTACAAGTTGCAAGAAGGTGGATTTATGCTTAATCATCTTTCAGTGTTTAAAGAGATTGTTTGTGATCTTGAATCTATGAAGGTAAAATATGATGAAGAGGGATTTGGATTTGATTCTTTTATGTTCTTCGTCTGATTCTTATTCAAACTTTAAAGATACTATATTATATAGCTGTGAGACTGTGATACTTTAACACCTAAGGAAGTTTATGAATATTTGCATGCCAAAGAGAAGAAGGATATAATATCTACCGGAGGTTCAAGTTTTCAAGCGGAGAATCTATTGGTTCAAGGTAATAACTCAAAAATTAGAGGTAGATCAAACTCTAGAGGTTTCAAGTCATGCAAATATTGTAAAAGAGATAACTCTGAATGCTATAAATTGGTAAACAAGGAGAAAAGAGCTGCCGACAATAATTCACACATAATCAAGGTGGTGAATTAAAAGCTTCTTGTATTGCCGAAGAAAACTTTTATGGAGAGATTTTGATCATTGATATTCCAGCAACTAAGTTTGAGCCTTGCTCAGACTTGGTTGATATGACAATCTAATATCAAAGAATTGTTTGCACACAATAATTTTTATAATGAGGAGTTCAACGAAGGTTTATCTTTTTATTAGCTTTAAGGGAAAATTCGTCTCAAGTTAGAGATTGTTAGATATGATCCGAATTTAACTAAGTGGGCCCCTGACCTATTTACGTTACGAATTAAGTTAAAACTCTAATTAACATTAAGGTTATTTTTTTTATTAACATCAAGCAATTTTACAGAGTCAAACACTTGTAACACCACAATATTCTAGTAAATGTATGGACGAACACCCAATATTTTAGGCTTGTTCTTCTCTTCATATGTGGCTGAATTTTTATGATATTATATAACATGAACACCATTAATTATTATATTTTTTTATCGATCTATTGCATTACCATACAAGAATCCAAATCGCTACGTACGTTTAGAAGATAATTAATATACAAGAGAAATGTATATCATCAGCAGATTGGTTTCAGTTCAGACAAAACCAGCAGCTTCTTCGCCATTGATAGCTTCCAAGATTGTGGCCGGAAAACTATCTCCGATCATCGGAGGTGTAAGATCCCACCAAGCATCCGTTGGTGCCGGCAGCCCTACTAGCATGGACAAGATTCAACACTCCCAGGAACCATCTCAAAAGGGGTAAATCTATTTTCACTTAACTTTCTTTTTCATTTTCATTTTTATGTTCATTAATTTTATTTACGATAATCTATACAATTTAGTTACAACAATAAAAAGAATTTTAATTTCTCGTACTTTATCATTCTACGTATTTATATAATAATATATTAAACATACTAATGATATAACCTACCGAGAAATAACGACCAATTAATAAATGATACCCATTTCTATGAGGACGTACAATTATTTTTGTAGGATAGTTATTGATTTAATGATAATTCAACAAACGGTCTTCAATGCTAATTCAACTTGCTAAATAAAACTTCTTCAAAATACTTTTTATTTGTCACCTTAGGACCTACTACTATCTTACTCAACTAGCTTAATGTCTGGTATATAAACACGGAGATAGTTATATTTAATTTAAATATTAATAGTGTTAAAAAGTACTAACATATATAGTAAAATAATTATAAAGCAAAAATATGGATATAAAATCTTTTAAAAAAGTGAGATATATATATATATATATATATTAAAAATCATAAATTCATACCTAACATAATCTGATTTTTTTGTAGAACCTCTTTAATTATAAACAATATCTATCATTTTATTTTAATGCCCTGTGTTGAATAATTTTGACGTACGAAACTCACTATTCGTATGCCATTTGTTGAAAATAGAGAAGATGCTTGGTGGGAAAAAATTTATAAAAATTGAATGATGATATCATTACCTACTTTATTTACTATGTATTAAAGATTAAAGATAAGAAAATATTTATAAAATCAAAAGTTTTAATTGATGGAATCAAAACAAAATAAAAAAATAATGATGTAAAAACATTTCACTTTTAAAATATATATTAGATAGATAGATTATATTAGATTCCACCTAAAAACTAATTCAGTGTCACCAAAGCTTTTTTTTTTTATAAATATTTACATAAGTTTAAATAATGTTTATAAGAACTTATAAAGTTGTAGCTAGATAATGTAGGGATGTGATGTCACATTCGTTTGAGGATGGATATTCAACAAGATCAGACGAGGAGGGTTTTGGAGGTTGCTTTACAGGTAATGAGTCCCTATCGAGCAGGGAGCAGGATAAAATTGTTCATGCAAATTCACCTGGTAAGTATATATATGTTTTCGACCACCAAATACACACACACACACACACACACATATATATATATATATATATATATATATTATGATATGTTCTTTAAAGTTTCAAACAACGCTAATTAATCGTACGTATACTTGTTATGTTGATGTCCTGATCGAAGAATATGATAAGAATCCAGCAAGCGAATTAACAGAAAAGGGGGAAGGATGATGAAATCATACTTGACCCAACAATTAATCAATCAATCAAGAAACGCATTCGCAAAGTTTGATTTTCTTTTACTTGCTTTTTTAATAATTTTTTTTATTTTGGTGTTTTTGTTAGGTTTCTTATTCCTATTTTAGTAGATAATATATGGATTTCATGATTATTAATTAATTATATGTTATGAAGTTGTTGTTATAAAATTAAATACTATATGCGCATGTTTTGAGTATCAAAGTGTAACATTCTGTTTTAGTACGTTATTTGTTTGTTTAAAACATACAAATTTTATTGTATTGGATTTTTAATTTGAGAGAATATATGTGTCGAGAGTTGACTCGTGTGGTCAAAATTTATTTTAGTGTTATTTTATGCATGTAATATATATATATATATATATATATATATATATATAGAGGAGGATTCAAATTAAAACTGTTTTTTGTACGAGAACTGCGAGAACCAATTTTGGTTCTTAATTAAAATAAATCAATGGCTAATAATTTTGACGGCTAATGATTGGCTCATTAATGACGTATTAATGAGGGGTATTTTGGGCAAATCAAATATTGCATATTAATGACGGCTCACCCGAACGCAATTCACTGTCGGAAAAATATATAAATAACCAAAATACCCCTATTAATGAGTCATAAATGATATTACAAACAATTCTCGCAGTTCTCGTACGAAAAACAGTTTTAGTTTGAACTTTTCCACACACACACACACACACATATATATATATATACATGTCGTATTGAAGCTAAAACCCACACAAACACCCTTTAGTGTGTGTTGGTGGAAGTGTGATCGAGTCTGTTCTTGAGAGAGTGCAGAGATCGAAAGTTTGAATGATTATGGATTCATGAGCAGTTTAATATCATCATCAAGCTTGAATAGGTGTTAATTTGCAGATATAAGGTTTGTTTATCCCCTCCTTGTGTTCTTAAGTTCTTAACAGATTCTATGATGGGATTTGATTTAAAATGCTGTTGCATGTTGGTTAAATTAAGATATTTTAATTGATGCTTAAGAAGTCTCAAAGACTATAGTAAGTGTTGGTAAACATTTCCAATTGATTATGTTGTGTTTTAGGTGAAATTTAGGGCCGAAGAGCAGTATGCTATTCTTAATTAGTCAATCACGCCTGTATTAAACCTTAGTAGCTAGACATAGGGTGTGACATTGTGGTGGACACACTACCGTGTGTTGTTGGAGAGCTTGGAATATAAGTGAGTATTTTAAATCGGTACTTGCTGTGAATTATATGTTGTATAACTGTTAATGTTGATAATTTTCAAAGTAATATATAGAATAAATGACCATATGAATCCTTGTACGGACACTTTGAGAAATAAGAAGACACACGAGTGATGGGAGTTTAGTTATCCAAGAGTGTATTAATATTTCTTGTAGAGGGTATAAATTTACTATCGCTAAAAGGACTTGAAATATTATTATATATTCAAGAAGGAGTTCCAAAATAATGAGTACTATAAATAGTTGGATTATCTCAGATTAAACAAAGGAAGTTAGGAATTATCCAAATTAAGTATTGAGTAGTGTGGGGTTCTAAAATATAATAATATGTTTAAGAGAATGTTAATTGCGGTACTGTTATTATACTATATAACAAGAGTTGTGTTCAATAAAATCTATTTAAAAAATATATTTTAAAAATTTTAATATTCAGGTGATTCAGTATACAATTACATATGATTTGTAAAGCATCATATGTGAATTACGAAAATGTCATTCTGTCCAAAATTTTAAAATGCAATCCGGATCATTGATGTCATTGATCCAATAGCTAAAATTAGTATTTTAGGAATATGAATTAAGTATGGACTATATTAAACATTCTTAATATAACAAATAGCAGGAAAAATGAACGGTAACTACATAATTAAATGATATATAATTCTGATACAAAAAGTACTCACAAAGAAAGTTAGTATTCACAAAGAAAGTTTTGAAAGAGTGGTATTTTCTTATGTTAATTAGTGACTTGAAGGTCCTTTCTTCGATCCTAACCTCCAGCATGTTACACTTTTTTCATTTTGAAGGCATGTATTTATTTTTGTTTGTAGGTTGCTTGCGACAAAGAAAGATAATATATACATAGACACACACACACACACACACACACACACATATATATATATATATATATATATTGAAAAGTTAATTTGAGAACTATTTTTATTGTGAGAACCGCGAGAACCAATCTTAGCCGTTCAATTCCCCCTCTTTCAGTTAGATTACCCACCTTGAATTCCTTACATGCACCTTGTCACACTCAATCCCCCACGCTCTTCATCCATGAATTCCACTTATCAATTGAACGACTAATATTGGTTTGCACGGTCATCATAATAATAATGGTTCTCAAATGAACTCTCCCATATATATATATGTGTGTGTGTGTGTGTGTGTGTGTGTGTGTGTGTGTGTATGTATATTAATAGAGAGGAGAGATCCGGTGAGAACACGTGTTAAATGAAGAACGGTGAGAACACTTGTAAACCAATCATTTAATTAAATAAATAAGAGATCTAAAATCAACCTACCTTAATTAAATCAAATCATTAAAATTCAATATACCTTAATTAACCAAGATTAATACCAGTAATTAAATAAAGATCATACAAGGGCTATAAATTGTTCTTCAAGTTCTCATATTATGAGGTGTTCTCATTTGATCCTACCTCTATTAATAGATTACTTTCATTTCTTATTTGTTCTACAAATGGTATAAAAACACAATAAGTTTTGTGTTTCTTATCATTTTATATTGCTAACTTTTTTTTTTGAACAATACAATCAACTTTGATAATACTTATATTGTATGCAAATTGTTGTATATTATAACAACATTCATTGTATATAATAGTAACTGACACAAAAAAAATGTTTGTATACGATGGAAGTATTATAAAAATTGATTATACCGTTTTTAAAAATTTAAAATTGATTGTATATAATAATAACTAATACAATATTTATTGTATTTTAATGTAATTTATTCTAATTTTTAACATAATCAGGTTTAGTATAAATATGAATATATATTAGTGATCGTCTAATGATTTTTTGATATTTCAATATAGTTTCGAACATAATAGTGTTTAGATAAATATTGATTTATCTAAAAAGTATTTGCTTAAAATTTTGTAATTGTACATTATACTTAGCACACCTATGCATGTTATCTTTTTCTTTGATTTAACAAATAATTTTATAATTACTTCTTTTTTACATTAAAACCTTTCTTCCATTATAAAGATTAATAATCGTTTAATGTTTAAAAGTTTTACCACTTTATTTTTAATACTTATGTTTAATTTTAATTATATTTTATTTACTGTTAAAGCTCATAGCAGCGCGCGATGAAAAATATCTTGTTACTATAAAAGTACATGTGAAATATGTGAACTTATGTGAAATATGTGAACTAAAGTATATAAGTAATCTACTAAATAGTTGAGGTCGCCACTAAAGTATATAAGTAATCTACTAAATAGTTGAGGTCAGAGGAAATATAATTACTACTAGTAATGAGTGATGATATGACATACGTAGAAGTAAATATTTACATATTCAGACAATAGAAGAAGGATTTTTTGCTTCTTCTCTTTATCTCTCCTCAATTTTAATTTAATTCTTTTTTTAAAAAAAATAAATAAAAAATGGTTGAATGAGATGGATATAGAGTTAGTAAGATGAAGGAGGATAGGAGAGAAAAATGATTTGGCAAGAGAAAGAAGAAGAATGGATACACATGGTCTAATATGTTAATTATTTGAGATGTTTAAAATTAAATATGTGTTCTTTCAGTCGTTAAATCCGTGCTTTATTTGTATTGTGAACCCGTGGATGTGTTCTTCGTGTAGTGTTATTCTAAAAGTGAAATTACTTGTTTTGTATGTGTACTTGTTTATGGTCTGGGAGGTGTTTTTATTGCCTTTATAGCATACGACGGCATGGGTGGTGTTATTATCGCATGGTTGAAAATTCTACGGCCCATATGACAAGTATATAGCTTGGATGGCGTTTTAATCATTGTCATATCCACATTATGCGAGGGGGAGGGAGGGGGGGTGCCCCCGTGCATTGGCCCTAAAATTAATGTATATCTAAGGCCACCCGTATAGCCAAGCCCGAAGGCCTTCGGGTTCTTTGGGTTGGTTTGGGTTCTTTCGGGAACACCATTACTCTCCTTTCGGGTTAAGGCTCTCGGCTCCCCACACCCGTTGCTACCCGAAATAATTTTCCTTTTTTTCCTTTTTTTTACAATGGCTAGAAAATTAAAAAAAATGAAACGGTAATATTACCGTTTCATGTGTGTGTACCTATGTATGTATGTATATATATATATATATATATATATATATATATATATATTACTTCTATATAATGCATCTACCACCTAAAAATACCCCTCCTTTACTAAAATACCCCTCCTTTAAGTCCATAATTAATGAATTTAAACAAATAAATATTGAAATCATAACCGACAATTAATGAATTTAAACCAATACTTATAACTGAATTATTTCTAACCATATATTTTTAATATTAATTTATGATTCATGAGATCACCATACTTATAACTGAATTAAGTCTAATCATATATTTTTAATATTAAATTTTGATTCATAGGATCACCTAAATTCTTGTTTTCAATAAATCAAGTTCAAGAGATTTCACAAACACTAAACAAATGAAAGAGTCAAAGAGTTGAAATTTATAAACATTGCATTCTAACTCAATTACATAATAATTGGAACTATGAAACATTACACACACATATACATACATATATATAATCAGCAACTTCATGATTCAGCGATGTGACAAAACTAATTTAATTCTTAATTTCAAAGTGGCTCTCGCAAAGAATCTTCACAAACTCATATTATCTTCATTTCGCAAAGAATCTTCATAAACTCATATTAGCTCTTTGTGATTATTCTGCACAAAACTCATCACAACCTCCTCTATATTCGCCGCCGTCGCATTGCGCGGGTACCACACTAGTGTGTGTGTGTGTATATATATATTACCTTATCCTCTATATATATACACAACATTTTTACTTCTCAAAATTTCACACATCCAAACTTCTTTCATTCTTTCAAATTCGTTCATTTTTACTACACTTAAAATCTTTTCATCATGGATTCACGTCATAACCGCAGGTGCTATTTTAAAGGTAACTTTGGCCAAGAATTAGAAAATTATACGGTTAGGAGGAATGCAATGTATTTTTATCATTATTATTTATTATTAATGAACTTTTTATTTACATTATTTGCTATATTTTCATTTTTATAGAATTGTTTAAATATTTTATTTTGTTTAAAATATAAATGTATAATTAAATAAATTAAAAAAGTAAGAAAAAGATTGAATTGATTTGAGATGTGTGCTACTTGGATTTTGAGTTAATTTGGGTTGAGAAGAAAAAAGAAAGAAAAAATGATGTGGCTATACGGCTATACTCACGGTCTAATACATTTGGTCCCATGTTAATAAATATGTAGTTATAAGGTGAATTTCAAAGACTAGATTGTTTCAACCTTCAATTGATGGCTTGTAATTTTGTTAAACAGTTTGATTTTTTTAATAGTTATTTGATTTTTAACGTTCATAACTTCTTGATATTTAATTTAGGCCGGGAAGTCTGAATTTATTGTTTAATTAAGGTTATATAGTTTACATTTAGTCATTTAGGTTTATTGATTTACGTTTAAATTTATTTATTTGATGAATATGGGGTAATGTGTTATATGTAAATGGAGAGGTTTCTATTCAGGTTACTAGAGGGCGAATCTTTGACTCAGATGTATTCGGCCTAACCGGGTAATGTATATTTAGTGCCTTAGTGTATTTTGAATTCATTTTGAGTTTTTATATCAAAATATTGTCAGGTTTTGACCCGATCGTTTTAATCCAAATGCGTTTCGGTTATCTTTAACGAACAATTCCTCATGTTTCAAAATTTTCTGGATCCGTCACTGGACTTCTCATTGCCTTATGGGATTTTGATGGCCCGGTTAACATTCTCATATCCTTTTATGACATTTTGATTGCCTAAAAGGCTTAACTGTAATTCATGTGGTATTTCTATTGACGGTATGATATTGAATTTGTAATGTTACGTGTGTAAGCAAAAGATCATGTGTTGAAAGCTTGGGATTAGCCGGTAGTTGATTGGTTAAATTTATTAATGAAGTATTATTGTTATTAAGACTTCTGCATATAGCCGATTAAAAATATTTATTAAGTTCTAATGTGAGTTGCTAACCAGATTTTATAGCTTATTCCGTGATGTTTATCTTTTTCATCTGATTCTGAAATTGTACTGCCGATAGTAGCCCGTAAAATTTTCGGATGTTCAAAAAAGTTCTTGTGGTAATTCTTAAATCTTTTAATGTTCATTATAAATGCTTATGCTATTATGTGAAATCCATTGTTTGTTGTTCAATTAAAAAAACGGTGTTACACAATGACTAATATACTTTATCATTGAAAGATTTCTTTTTCGGACAAGAGACTATGTAATTTTGTGTTTGTACTTCTGTACATAGACACCCGAATAGTTATTTTGACATCAATAACCACCAAATTAGTTAAATAATTGTATTTTGACAACTAATAGTTATTCCACTTCATCCTAAACACTTAGTGTGCGCTAAAACACCCGTTGTCAATGATGAAAACCTAAACTTCTGGCTTGAGCAAGTGACACTCAACTTTAGCATTAGATCAAAGTGATCAGCTTCGTTGTTGATTGCTTAAACTTCAGCCCTCAACTCCAATACTAAGCTTCGCAGCTGACCAATCAGCTTCAATACTCATTATCCTCTTATTAGGGGAGTTGTTTCTTGGACCCCTAAAGGGCTGTTGCCCCTAAGACCTTACAAGAGGTCGCAAACCCTTGACCCCACTCTACTACTTTAGCTTGACCACTTAGCTCCAACGGTTCAGCCTAAATTATCCCTTTAGTAGGCGAGTTCCCTTAGTATTACTTAAAATCATTATTATTCGTCCCCCATTTTAGTACAATACTAAAATAAAATAAACAAACACAAAACAAACTTATATATAAATGAAAATATCTTCAAGTTTGATTTTTCATCTTAGTATTTTACACATTTCAAATGTTCGAGAATTAGGATCATCTATGACTTGTACCCTTTAATCCACACACATATGTTTAAATATTCTATTGTCACTATTTGCCACTTTACAAGTCATTTGTCCTATCAATTTACTAATGTATAATATCAAAGCCAAGCGTAAGCTTATTTAAGCAGCTACATTTCACTTTGGTATACATAGTTCTTTAGTCATGCACCTACATTTTCAATCTTTCAAAAGAACTACTTAGAAGATAAACATCAACCTCACAATCTTGTAGGTCTAAGTGCATGCCTTAGGATCATAAAACTAGTGCTCTCGAAGTGTAAGCTTCAATGTTGAATCCAACTTCATTCTAATATTGTATTAGAAAGGAATTGGGTATCTAATCATTAGAGATTTAATTGGATTTATATCCCTCTTGCGTACTTATGCACTACCACTAGGGGTGCTCCCCCTAGAACCCTTCAAGGGGTTTAGCTTTCAAGAAGGTATTGTATATAATCTCATTAACTTATTATGTAATTCGTTCCAATCTTGCACTACATTTGTGTTCTTCAAAAACTCAATACATCTAAGACGTATTTTTTAAAATAGTTATGTGCTAAGACATATCTCATATTATAATAACATTCTAGTTTGTTATGTAGTTATTAATATGGGTTAAAATATACATATAATTTGTATATGCTATCTCATTAATTTACTGTAATATACATTTTGGAGCTCTTGAGAGAGGAAAGACTCGAACCAGTGAGAAATGATAAGAAAAATGGAGAAAAGCGTGTACATTGGATGTCCGGTTGCATGCTATATTAACACTATAGTTTGAGTAAACTTTTGAATATAACTTTTGTTGTAAATATATATACATGGTACCTTATATAATAGATAAATATAAATATCGAGATAAAGATAAAGATTTTAAAATTATTATGCTGCTATGTTTAAAAAAAACTGGTTTCAAAAGCACGATAAAAGTTGTTGAGCACACCATGGAGAACCATTACTAATTGATTGCAGACAGGGTCGGACCGTTTTTGTAGACCCTGTGCGAAAAGTAAAATATGGGCCCCTATCATATATATGTATATAATTTGTTAATACTTTATAATAATTATTACACCAATAACCAAAACAACAATGGTCACCTCATCCAAATATTAAACAACCTGTAACCCAAAAAAAAAGTCGCCAATAACTTATTTGGACAAAAACTTGAATTCGAAAATCAAATAAACCAATTCAAATCGGATTATTCAAATATCGTTATGTTAGAATCTCGGTTTTTATGAATCTCGTTCAAATATTAAACTCCATACTACAAACCAAACAAAAAAATGATAGTAAAATAGTTTATGAAATATTTTTTAGCATAATGGGTTATAGGTTAATAATATTATCACGCATTTTCAAATAGTTTGTAATTGAGTGAACTAAAAAAAATATAACATTAAATTTATATATATAAGTGTAAAAAACTTGGGCTTCCTCCTAAACATATATATATATATATATAAGCCCAATAAAATTAAAGATTTAGCTTATTAAAGAGCCCAAAAACATTAAAGGAAGCCCACTAGCTAGTGTGGCTTTATTTTTGGCGTGAAAAAGTGGAAACAGTAGTCGGGAAACGAAAACGGCAACCTTCGGTCCTTCTTGATTCTCGATTTTAACTCATCATCTCTGGTTCTCAATTCAATCTTCATCTCCTTCGGTCCTTCTTGAGTCTCTTCCCCTCTCTGATCTCTCGACAGTCGACTATCAAGTGTCGACAATTGCAGTCGCAAAACCAAATCGTGGAATCGAGAACGACAAGAAGTCAGAAGTGAGGAGAAGTTGAGAACACAAATACACAAGCAAAGATGGAAAATTCGAAAGAAATCATAATAAAGAACACTATCAAAATTAGAAATCGATGTCAGATTCAAGAAATCAGAAATCAATGGCATATTCGCAAGAAATCAGAAATGAGTGACAGATGGTGGATTCACAAGAAATCAAAATTAAGAACACAATCGCAGATGGCAGGTTAGAAATCGACAGTTTGTCACTCGAAATCATATTATCGGATTTTCAGAATTAGAATCACGATCCCCAAGGGCAAATGATTGATTTACCCATTCAAAGCAATTTACGCAAAGAAATCAGTTTCTAACTTGTAAGTAATTTTAACTTTTAAATTGTTCTAATGTTCTTCTTCTTGATTCTTTAGTTGTTCTTTGGTTCTAAACTACTAATGTAGTAATATTCTTCTTTTTTTATTCTTTAGTTATTGTTCAGATCTAAAATTTGATTATCTGACTTGTTGATATTCATAGCAACCTCCTCGGAATCAAAAAATGTGACTTTCTATTTATGTGCCTAATTGCATATTTAGTATGTTATTATGTTATTGTGATTACCTGAATATTGAAAATGATTTAAAACTTTTGAGTCTTGACTATGAATGTGATTCTTGAAATTGTTTATTTGCCTACTTGTATAATGTTTTGCATTAATTGCTTGAGTACTTGCCTAATCTTTTGCTTCAATTGCTTGATTACTGAATATATGTTCTAATCTTTTACCTTGAATATTTGTTCTATGTGAGTTTTACTTAGTTTCCTAATCTTTTATGGTATTTTTTAACCGGTCTTTTTCTTTTCAGTTAGCCGGTCTTTTTGTTCGAATAAATTCTGGTTCAATTTAGAGCTTTCCGATTCGGTGTTTTAAGTTTCATTTCAGTTTTTTCCGATAATATGATATAAAACATAAATTTATAGAAAACATAAACAATGAATATAGTTGGAAGAAAAATAAACTTATCGTATTAGAAAAAATAGTCGTATTATACAAAAAGTTTTAGCTATCCGTTGGGACCTAAATTCACACTATATGTTACAATCTTTGTAATACAAACTTTTGATGACGGCAGGAGCTAAATTCCATTTTCATTTTGGTTACAAACTTTGTGACACAATCATTGAAATGACATGTTAGGAGGTAAATTTCAAAAGTTTGCAGGCATTGTCGGTGTATAATGCATATTGCTCACCTTGGCTTGGGGTGATGTTTGGTGACGTACTTACGTTTCCTCTAATCATTTGAGTGTCGGCAATATATTCTTCGCCAGTTTCTTCATCAACATCGGTGTTAGTGCAAGATGATGTAAGTCTTCTTCATTATCATCTGAGATATTTTGTGATCTCTCCATGAAATCATAATAATATTTAAATATCACGGACATTTGCACACACTCGTGAATCAACATACACGTCTTGGGCTTAGAATCCTGTCACTAAGAGAAAAACAATATTTTGAAGCTACGCTAACTTGAATCGTTAGTACATCCCTAGCCATAGTGGCTAGAATTTTAAATGACCAACCTTTTATCTTTCTTGCCACCATTTTAAAATATTAAATTGTGTAAATTCTTCGGTGGTTACATTACAAGCGTATTAGGTTGCTTTATAAATAGAAAGTTCGTCTAAATACAATTGAACTCTTGAAATTTTTGATTGACTCATATCTTGAAACCAAGAAGGATTGTGAGAAATGGTGGCATAGAGGTGGAAGTTGTAACGGCTCAAACCCCGTCCAGGGTCGTCTTAAATATTTTGGAGACCCGGGGGCAAAACAAAAAAATAGGCCCTTATAATTGTTGAGTAAGAAATTTATGATTGTGCATACTTAATTGCAACGATAGACACATATATACAATTGTCAACCAAATAAGTGTTTTTTTAAACATGGTTTAAAAAATAACAATTTTATATGCAAATACCAATTAACAATTTACAAAATAAAAAACTAATAAATAGTGATTCAAGTATTAAAATTTAATAGTTACCAACTAAGCAAACTAATATGCAAACGCCAACTAGTTATCATATTACTAGTTACCAATTACAAATTAATATGCAAATCTCAATTAAACAATTATAGTAAGTAAACTAATATACAAATACCAATTAGTTACCGGATAATCAATTGACCAAACAAAATGTAAGGAGTTGAATTAATGAAATTTAAACAGTCAATAAAAATTAAATAGAAATCAAAGAACAAAGACTAAAGAAAATTTTGGACATGTTTAAGAAGTTAGAAGAATTTCAAAACTCAGATATGTCTTAAATAAGCTGATTTTTTGAATTCTACCTTTCACAAAGCTTAGGATTTCGTTTTTTCTCAAGAAAACCAAAGAAGGATAAAATATTAAGATTGTCAATTTTCTTCTATTTCCCAAACTGTGTAACTTTGTCACAAAGAGTCAAACGATTTTGTATGATTTCTTCGCAAACTAACTATCGATTTTTTAGATAAATTGATGATTTCTTCCCAATGGTCACTACTAGACAATCGGACATCACAAGAGAAATATTATAATTGGAGGGGAACGGTTTTCTACGAAGCTTTTATCCTTGTTTGATTACTTGAAAAATATGGGGGAAGCAAGATTTTTCCACGCATTTGTTCAATACAAAATGAGGTGTTGTGTTGTAATGGGCCAAAAATTTTTGATAATTGAATATATGATTTCTGCTTAGAGTGTTAATCTCGAATACTTAAGAAATTTGTAGCGTTTACAACAATTAATTTATAATAGATTAATTAAATTAGGTATAGAGTGTTAAACCATGTATATTACACACATAAGAAAAATGGTCCCCTCTAATCCGTGGGCCTTGGGTGGTCCCCTTTGGCACGTTCTTTAAGACGGCCCTGACCTTGTTGCATGATATTGTCCGCTTTGCCGTACTGGCTCATTGTTTTGTTTCCCTTATAAGGCATGTTTCGTTTCCCTCTTCAACCGATGTGGACGAATGTTAAAAATCCTCTCTTCTTCGAACACAATGTCCCCGTTGTGCACATTGGTCTGGGGCTTGACTCTGATACCACTTGTAACAGCTCAAACCCCGTAGTATGATATTGTCCGCTTTGCCGTACTGGCTCACTGTTTTGTTTCTAGCATGGAATACTCCACCCAAAAGGCCTTAGGCTAGGAGAGGTATTCACACCCTTATAAGGCATGTTTCATTTCCCTCTCCAACCGATGTGGAATGAATGTTACAACTTAAACTAAGTTCATAAACTAAATCTAAGTCAAGCAAAATTTTAAACTAAACTAAGTTCAATATAAACTAAATCTAGGCTATGCAAATTTCTAAACTAAACAAATTCATTTAAAATAATATACACAAGTATAAATCAAACAAAGTCATTTTAATTAGTTCTATGAGTTACATTATAATGTCGTTCGAGGGTGCTATTTTCTCGGTATTACTTTGCCACATCTTGAACATTTTACAAAGTATTTGTTGTTTTGCTTGGAATAACTGTAAAACTCATAAATTATAACGCGATTAGTCTTTCTAACTTTTTCAAAAAGGGGATTTCGATCAAACCGGTTTAGACCGGCCATATTAGATTATTAGCACCTTCTCCGGCCATTATGAGATGTTGGTTTCTTGAAAAAATTGAAACTTCATTCAACAAAAAGCTTCACACGAATGAAAAGATCTAATGTACTTTACGAAAATTTTCTTGAATTATGAATTAGATTAAAGAGTGGTAGAGAGAAAGAAGAGAGTATGGGTGAAGAAAAATGGAAGAAGTGAAAGGGTATTTATAGGTAAAAACTAGGGGGATGATATTACCTGTAGGTCTAGTTTTGGACCATTCTAGATTGGTTTGAGACTGGATAGGACCGGTTGTTACACATAAGATTTCTAGCCGTTGGAAGCTCGAACTAGCGGTTAGAATTAAGACCGGTTTAGGACTAAATTGGGTCGGTTTGTTTGTTTGGATCGGTTAAAACTGCGAGACCTGTTCGGTTTGGGACCGATTGTAGGACAAGGTTTGAGCCATTGTTGCCTGATTCTTTTGACTGAACCAAGTCCATGATCGGTGGTCTAAGACATGAACGGGACCGGTCTCGACCAGTTTGGATGTGCATGTCTAAAAAGCATAAGAAAATGGCAATGGGAATTGATGAGCTAGTATGTGGGCCATGTGCAACAAGAAGGAAGCAAAAAGAAAGATATATGAACCGAACCCAAGAAAAAGTGGAAATAATTAGAACCCAACTCTCAGCCCAATAATTTAGTTGGGTTTTTAAAACTCAAAAGTCGGCTACGTGGCTGGTGCCAGGTGGTACAACGATCGAAAGATGAAAAACGATGGGACGTAATTTGGTGTGACACAAAAGTTTAATAGCACCACACTTGTTTTCTAGCTAGGAAAACCGTTCGACAATTACTTTGGTAGGGATTTTTAGAAAGGTAAATGTTATAACAGATAACGAATATGTAAAGACATAAAGTTATATCTGTTATGTTATGTGTAAACCATCTCTTTTACGAACCGAAGAAAACAAAAGCAAACCATCATTTATAATTATGAGTAGTGCGGGAGGAAGGGGGGTTAAAGGAAGCGGTCAAGCAGTATTGGGGAGGGGAGTCTACAACGCTTACTACAGGGTTGACTTGATTTGTAATTATGGTTGAAAGTGGATTATAAAATCGAATATAAATCCACCGGAGAAGTGGAATAGATATTAAATAGACTTGTAGCCAAAGCTACAATCAAAGAAAAGGGATTGATTATAAAGAAGCTTTTTTTTTCTTGTAGTAAAAATGAAAACTTTTAGATGCCTAATTAATCTTAAATAAGAAAAAAATACCTCCACTCTTTTTTATTCTTTTTCTTGATTTCTTAAATCAATATAATTATTAAAAGTATATAATAAATAAAAACTAAATACCAACCACCCACCATTTCATATTTGACCACTGTCTCTCTTTCCCTCTCCTTGGAACACCGCCGCCAGCCATCAACATCACATCCACCAACTCCGGGTACCCCTTGCTTCTCTCCTCTAAGCACTCCATCTCCTTCTAACTGCTTCTCTCTCTGCCACCGCAACAAGACTGCCACCATCCACTACCTAAAGATCTAGGATCATCATCAATGAGTTAGGGTTGTCATGATGACGAAGATGTAAAAGATCTAAAGAGAAACGCCTTATGTAATGCTCCAAATTTATAAAACTGGTGTGTTATATATAAAATACCCTTTTTCAGTATTTATATACGTAATTTAAAAAAAACCGGAAGCACACAATATTTAAAACCGTTTATTCAAAAGATATACACATGTGCACGACTGAAACATACTACATTAATTATACATATTACACCATGCAGGCGTTAAAGTTTTCAAAAGTTTTAAAGAACATTGGTCAAACAGGAGCTTTGACCTTGCCTTTGTTGCATCATGCAAAAACATTTAAAATATTATCTCATAAGCTACGAGAGCTAAGTGAGTATGACAAACTATACATCATATAAACACATACATAAGATCACATGGAGATACCACACGTATAATAGGTAATCAATGCCTGCCTTTAATTCTAGACCCAAGGCAGCAATCATAGGTCACAGTGTTGTACAACATTTGAGACCTACTGCACATGGCAGTATGCTATTCAACACATATGAATAATATTCTAGTATGATAACACACGTGCTATAGATATGAAGAATAGTCTAGTAAACTCACCTTATAATCAATAAAGTCATATAATAGTCCAATAACGATATAATTCAACGAACACACTAATGACTAGTTTCTACATGTAATATACCAATAATATGTTAAACACATAACACTTCTGAATAGCTGAAAACTGGACAGTGCCTAGACACGCCCATACCTTTTCATAGGAACGCCCATACCTTTTCATAGACATAAATCCTTTCACGAGGCCTCATGCCCCGGACTAGAAGTAGTGGGGTCAAAGCCTTCACGAGTGCTTCACGGCCCGTGAGAGACTGTGATGGCAGAAGTCAAAGTGAGACTTTAATCTTATTAGACCTTTTTGGTTGTTTCAACGAGGAGGTGGCTTTTTGACCGACCCTAGTGCCATTTGGGCTTCCCTTAAGCTTGTATATACCCCTTGTTTCTTCCTTGAATCACGTTTTGCCCATTTATGGTTACACACACTTAAAGCACACTTGAAACTTCATTAGTTGGGTTTGTGTTGGTGCTTCTAAGGTAAGGAGCAAGGTGAGGTTGTTGTTCTTGGATGATTGTTCCAGCAAGGGAAGTTGATCCTTTCAAGCTTTAGCAAAGGGGTTCTCTACAACTTGAGGTGAACATCACTAGAGGGACTCGGTTTAGGGTTCTTTGTCCTCATCTTCATTTCCACTACTATCTTGTTGCTATTTTGCTTTGTAGTATTGATCATAGTAAGGTTTATGTGCTTGTGGTTTCGTATACCCGAAAACTCATTTTAAAAACTTTTGCTTCCGTTGCTCTTGGGTATTGTAACATGCATAAGAAACCTTCGGGGAACAAGGATGAGATAGCAAATCGCAATCAAAACCAAAAGATGAAATTGCAAAGTTGAAAATGGAAATCCTAGCCGATCTTAACCCACATGATAACCATTAATTAAGGTGTTTTCTTCACAGTTGCTAGAAAAAGAAACTTAAATTGATGGAACAAGTATACATTGCAGATCTGGAACACAAAGACCCTAAATCGATTTTCATTAAGATCTTCATCCACTGCCATTTGATGATTAGATCCAGATTTGGAACACAAGGATAAAACACCCTGTATCAATTTCGAAGGCATATATGGTGATGGAGATGGTGGTGGAGATGATGGCAATGGTGGCCTGCAGAGAGAGAGAGGGAGTAAAGCCTTCACAGATCTTAGATGGTGAGTGGGGTGGGGTGGTTGGTATTTATATTTTATTCTTTTATAATTATTTTTTTAAGAAATTAAGAAAAATAATTATAAAAAAAAAGTGTTGGGGTAGTTTTCGTCTTTTTAGTTTAACTATTGATCAAAACCGTACAAGTTTTAATATGTAGGGACCAAATCTATAAAAAAAGTTAGAGATCAAAATTATAAAAACTATTAAATCACATGGAAAAAAAATGTAATTAACTCTTGCTTGTATGTTTGGTTAAAAATAGATTTTTAAAAGATGGGAAGAACAGGGGCTATTTTTGGTTGCTATGAATTGTCAAAGGGCTCCTGACTTATATAAAAAAGACTTGACGTCGTATTAACAAAAACATTTCTTCCTCTCCCAAAAGGCTTCTTGATTTCTCGTCCCTTCTTGAAACGGAACCATTTCGTTCTATATTGGTTGAAATCATTTGGTTAATTTTCTTGTTCTTTTTCCTTCAATCATTTGGTTTCAATCATTTGGTTGTAATCATCCGACTTATTCTGTTGCTCCGACTATAATATTTGACATATGATTTCAAATTTTGTGCAGGTACGCTTTGGTGTAATGTTCTTAGCAAGAGAGTCGACGAGTGTTATCTGGATGGGGGCAGTGTTTTTCTGGTCCAACTACTGATATACTAGCCTCGTTATTATAAAAACTTAATGCGTGTCTGCCCTGGAGAACGGAGAAGGCGAGGATGGTAGAACTTTAATTGGACTTCTCAAGGTATGTGTGATCCACGAACAACAGGCATAAGGCATCGATCAAAGACGTTGAATTGTCATTACAGATTATTTTGATTTTATTGATTAAGAGGATTTGGAGCACGAAAACAGCAAACAATCAAGAACGGAAGAAGACATCAAGACAAGAAGTCAAGAATGATTCAAAATCAAACGATTAAGAACTCAAGAATACAAAAACGATTCCAAGAATTCTGATTCTTCCTCTGAATTTTTCCACGAACAGCAGAAACAGGTTTGGTTTTAGTGTTTGATTAGCATCTATCCCACTTGTTTGGATTTTTTTATCGATTTCTTCACTGATATGTTTTTGTAATTTTGGGCATGAATGCATGATTCAAGATTCAAGAACATCTAAACAAGTTCGGTTTTCTATCACTGAGAAGTCTTTTGACTCCTTCCTAATATGTCATTCATCTAACTTATATTGATTCTTGGTTAGTAATAATAGATAGAAACTTGCTTCTTGCGATTAACTAAGGATTTTCTTGATTTTGGATTTATGGTTACCAATCAATCATTCATTGTTGATTCTTGATTTCTTAGTTAGTAACTTATGTTTGCAGTATGAATTTCGATTTATAATTTGATCATTTCTTAATTCCTTATTGGTTAGTTTTTTATTCTTAATCTTGGGTTTTTCAATGGATTCTAAGTGTGTATGATTGTATGCATTTTTATTTGTAATCTGATTCTTGGTGAGTAAATTAGTATGCAAGTATGATTTCATGGTTTTTATCATTAATTGGTACATAATTCTTATTCTTAATCTTGATTCTTTCTTAGTTACTAAGTATGTATGCGTTCTTGGTTTTTAATTTTGATTTTGAGATTATATGTGAATCTTGATTTAGTGATCATCTTGATCCATAATATTGGTTCTCTAAATCGTTAGGGAGCGTTTGGTTCGCAGATTTTTTTCATGGGATTTGCATTTTGTCAAAGGATTGGGAATTTGCAGGAATTGTATTTGGCAGGATTGTGAATCCTATCATGTGTTTGGTTGACAAAATCTGTCAGGATTTGCATTTCTGAAATCCTGTTTGTTTGGTAATTCAATCAAAGGATTTGGATTGTTTCAGTGACAAATGACAGAATTACCCTTCAGTTATATTTTAAACAGTTTTTATTGTTTAATTAATTATTTAATAAATAAATAATAACTAATTAATTTACACTATTTAATAATAAAAAATGTAACTAAAATTTAAGCATAATAGTTCCAAAAAGTCTAACACATAACTCAATAATAATAATAATAATAATAATAATAATAATAATGATAATAATAATAATAATAATAATAATAATAATAATAATAATAATAATAATAATAATAATAATAATAATAATAATAAGGGTGTTAGGTTAAGTGAGGGTAAAATGGTAAATGGCACATTCCCCTCTATCAAGGATTTTAAAATACCATGGGGGGTGGTGGTATTTCCTAATTCCTTCATATGAGGGAATTGGTGGGATTTCTTTAAAATCCCATCATTTGAAATCCCTAGCTTTTTTCCCAAACAAATACAGGATTTATTGGGTTTTTAATTCCCAATCTCAGGAATTTCCAAAGAATACAGTGAACCAAACAGGGCCTTAGTGTAAAGAGGAACCATTGGGACAGAGTGTTGACTAACAAAGAAAAAAAATAATAGAAAAGAAAAAAGTGAAAAGACAACGAGGTGTTATATTTCTATGTTACTATTTGTATGTGACACAGGTTGCTTTAAGATTATAAGCTTTGACACATTTGGTCATAATAGACGTATGATTTCAAATTTTGTGTAGGTACGGTTTGATGTAATGTTCTTAGCAAGAGAGTTGATAATATCGCGCGATCGTATTCATGATCTATCGTTTGTCCATCATGAAAGGAGAATCAAATTCTTTGATCGGAAGTTGTCTATTATAACGATTTTGGATATGCGACTTGTTTTGAGTGCGATATAAGGTATAGATTTACTTCGACATTTTATCTTTGAGAGGCAACTTATTGTTCGCCAGGCCAAAAGAATAGCGATAACGTTTTCTTCTGTTAATTTTCCAATCCGTAAAATTGAATTTGCTTTCATTGTTTTAATATCCATTTGAATTGATCACTTATCATTTACATGATCTTTTACTAGTTATCTTGGTAAGTTTCGAGACCTTTTGATTGTTCTAACGGGATTTTTTGGGATTTTTTGGGCTTCAGATTGTTGGAGGTAGATTATATGATATGCTACTCGTAGTTTTATGGGCGAAAGAGATGACGCCTAATTTGTTTCTAGCTATAGTGACAAATGTCGATTTATTCTTGAAGGTGTTGTGCTAGAGGTATATGTCTTATCACGTTATTATTTACCCGATCTTTTACTAGTCGATCATTTTTGTTCTAACAGGTTTCTATGTGGGCAGAACTTGGGATTTGTTGCTGGAGTGTTGTTAATATCAACTACTACTCTTAGTTAGATGTTTTTGTTTGGGGTGAATTTTAGCTTATTTTTGAAGGTTGTATGTAGATAGAAGCGATCCATGTGGGATCTTTAATTTGGTAATTAGCCTTTGCCATGTTGGGTGCGCTTGCATGGCAGGCTCATACTAACTCTTAATAAATATTTACTACTAGTAATAAGTGATGATATGACATATGTAGAAGTAAATATTTACAAATTCAGACTATAGAAGAATTTATATCTCCTTTCTCTTAATTTAATCCCTTCTTTTTACAAAAATAAATAAGAATGATTGAGCGAGATGGTTGTAGGGGTTAATGAGATAAAGGAGGACGGGAGAGAAAAATGAAGTGGCAAGGGAAAGAAGAAGGATGGATACACATGGTCTAAGATGTTAATTATTTGAGAGGTTTAAAATTAAGTATGTGTTCTTTCGGTCGTTAAATCCGTGCTTTATTTGTATTGTGAACCGGTGGATGTGTTCTTCGTGTAATGTTATTCTAAAAGTAAAATTACTTGTTTTGTATGTGTACTTGTTGATGGTCGGGGAGGTGTTTTTATTGCCTTTATGGCATACGACGGCATGAGTGCTGTTATTATAGCATGGTTGAAAATTCTACGGCCCGTGTGACAAGTATATAGCTTGGATGGCGTTTTAATCATTATCATATCCACATTATGCGAGGGGAAGGGGGGGGTGCCCCGTGCATTGGCCCTCGAATTAATGTATATCTAAGGCCACCCGTATAGCCAAGCCCGAAGGCCTTCGGGTTCTTGGGGTTGGTTTGGGTTCTTTTAGGAACACCGTTACCTCCCCTTTCGGGTTTCGGGTTGAGGCTGTCAGCTCCCCACACCCGTTGCTACCCGAAATGATTTCCCTTTTTTCCTTTTTTTACAATGGCTAGAAAATTAAAAAAAAAATTAAACAGTAATATTACCCTTTCATGTGTGTGTGTGTATATTACCTTATCCTCTCTATATACACACCATTTTTACTTCACAAAATTTCACACATCCAAACTTCTTTCATTCTTTCAACTTATTTCATTTTTACTACGCTTAAAATATTTTCATCATGGATTCACGTCGTAGCCGCAGGTGCTATTGTAAAGGTAACTTTTGCCAAGAATTAGAGAATTATACGGTTAGGACGAATGCAATGTATTTTTATCATTATTATTTATTATTAATGAACTTTTTATTTACATTATTTGCTATATTTTCATTTTTATAGAATTGTTTAAATATTTTATTTTGTTTAAAATATAAATGTATAATTAAATAAATTAAAAAAAAGTGAGAAAAAGATTGGATTGATTTGGGATATATGCTACTTGAATTTTGAGTTAATTTGGGTTAAGAAGAAAAAAGAAAGAAAAAATGATGTGGCTATACGCCTATACTCACGGTCTAATACATGTGGTCCCATGTTAATAACTATGTAGTCATAATATGATTTCAAAGACTAGATTGTTTCAACTTTCAATTGATGGCTTTAATTTTGTTAAATAGTTTGATTTTTTTTATAGTTATTTGATTTTTAACGTTCATAACTTCTTGATATTTAATTTAGGCCGGGAAGTCTGAATTTATTGTTTAATTAAGGTTATATAGTTTACATTTAGTCATTTAGGTTTATTGATTTACGTTTAAATTTATTTATTTGATGAATATGGGGTAATGTGTTATATGTAAATGGAGAGGTTTCTGTTTTGGTTACTAGAGGCCGAGTCTTTGACTCAGATATATTCGGCCTAACCGGGTAATGTATATTTAGCGCCTTAGTGTATTTTGAATTCATTTTGAGTTTTTATATCAAAATGATGTCAGGTTTTGACCCGATCGTTTTAATCCGAATGTGTTGCTATTATCTTTAATGGACGATTCCTCCTGTTTCAAAATTTTCAGGTTAACTGTAATTCATGTGGTATTCCTATTGACGGTAAGATATTGAATTTGTAATGTATTGTTACGTGTGTAAGCAAAAGATCATGTGTTGAAAGCTTGGGATTAGCCCGTAGTTGATTGGCTAAATTTATTAATGAAGTATTATTGTTATTAAGTTCTAATGTGAGTTGCTTACCAAATTTTAGAGCTTATTCCGTGATGTTTATCTTTTTCATCTGTTTCTGAAATTGTACTGCTGATAGTAGCTCGTAAAATTTTCGGATGTTCAAAAAAGTTTTTGTGATGAATTCTTAAATCTTTTAGGCCGTGTTTGTTTCACGGAATTCAAAGGAATGGAATTGAATTCCTATAGGAATTGAATTTCTAAGGAATGAGATTCCTATTCATATTTGTTTCGCTGAAAAGTAAATGAAATTGAATTCCATTTCAATCCTATTTTGTGTTTGTTTGCAAATTATTACAATGGAATATCAAAAGACTAAAATACCCTCGATTCCTTTTTATATTAGAACTTTATATAATTATATTTGTAAAACGCACTCACACCCACACCCAACCCCCGGGCCACCCACGGCCAAACCCCCCCTCCCCCCCCCCCCCACACACACAATACAATATTTTTTTCAAGAATAAAAAGAAATCTATGCCGCCACTACCATCGTCACCACCACTCCCAACCACCACTTGCCGCTGCCAAGTTCGTCATCGCCGCTCCCACCACCAACCACCGTTGCCACCGCCACCACTGTCACCGCCATTGTCACTGCCGACACCACCCGCTGCCACCACCATCGTCACTGCCGACACCACCCGTCGTCACATAAAAAAAATTTAACATTAAACTTATATGTTAGTATAAAAAACTTAGGCTTCCTCCTAAACATATATATATATATATATATATATATATATATATGTATACACACACACTAGCATAGTACCTAAGTAATGCAGTGGCTAGAAATAATTCCTACTCGATAACATGTTCGTTTTTTTATAGCGTAAGATATAATATTCATGCATTATAATGATATCGAACAATTTTCGTTCGCAATATATCTATTTTCTTTCTCCTTTTTTCATTTCTTTTATTTCTCTTTTCTTTATAACTCTTTTATTTATTGATATTTAAAATAAAATTTTAAAACAATAAAATGAGAAACAAAAAGAATATTAAATATGCTATAAATTAAACCTTTTATTTCGATTACATAAGTCATTTAAAAAATCCAGAAATATCTATAAATTTAGGTTATATGTTGTTAGGCTATACGTATTTTTATAATACTTAAATTAAAATATGTGCTATATGATAAAATATTTAAACTATTATTTTTATGAAGATCTTTTTATTTGGTTTTTAATTTGTATTTAATATAATATATGTTGAAAATTAATTTGCACTGACTTAACTTTTTTTAAACATTATTTATTATAAAAGATTTAGTTATAAAAATGGTATTTAAGAATCTAATAACTTTATATAATGGTTTCCTTATAGCTTATTAAAGAGCCCAAAAACATTAAAGGAAGCCCACTAGCTAGAGTGGCTTTATTTTTGGCGTGAAAAAGTGGAAACGGTAGTCTGGAAACGGCAACCTTCAGTCCTTCTTGATTCTCGATTTTAACTCATCATCTCCGATTCTTGATTCAATCTTCATCTCCTTCGGTCCTTCTTGAGTCTCTTCCCTCTCCTCGATAGTCAACTATCGAGTGTCGACAAGTGCAGGCGCAAAACCAAATCGTGGAATCAAGAACGACAAGAAGTCAGAAGTGACAAGAAGTTGAGAACACAAATACATAAGAGAAGATGGAAAATTCGAAAGAAATCATAATCAAGAACACAATCAAAATAGAAATCGATGTCAAGATTCAAGAAATCAGAAATTAATGGTAGATTCGCAAGAAATCAGAAGTTAGCGACAGATGGCAGTCACAAGAAATCAAAATCAAGAACACAATTGCACATGGCAGGTTAGAAATCGACAGTTTGACACTTGAAATCAGATTATCGAATTTTCAGAATTAGAATCACGATCCCCAAGGGCAAATGATTGATTTACCCACTCAAAGCAATTTACGCGAAGAAATCAGTTTCTAACTTGTAAGTAATTTTAACTTTTAAGTTGTTCTAATGTTCTTCTTCTTCTTGATTCTTTAGTTGTTTTTTGGTTCTAAACTTCTAATGTAGTAATGTTCTTTTTTTATTCTTTAGTTATTCTTCAGATCTAAAATTTGATTATCTTACTTGTTGATATTCATAGCAACCTCCTCAGAATTGAAAAATGTGACTTTCTATTTATGTGTCTAATTGCATATTTAGTATGTTATTATGTTAATATGATTACCTAAATATTTAAAATGATTTAAAACCTTGAGTCTTGACTGTAAATGTGATTCTTGAAATTATTTATTTGCGTACTTGTGTAAATCTTTTGCTTTAATTGCTTGAGTACTTGCCTAATCTTTTGCTTCAATTGCTTGATTACAGAATATATGTTCTAATCTTTCACCTTGAATATTTGTTCTACGTGACTTTTACTTAGTTGCCTAATCTTTTGTGGTATTTTTTTTAACTGGTCTTTTTTCTGTTCAGTTAGCCGTCTTTCCGTACGAATAAATTCTGGTTCAATTTAGGGGGCGTTTGGTTCGCTGGAATTGGATGGAATTGGACGGAATTGGAATTGAGCATTCCTAAATCTTGTTTGTGTTTGGTTCGCGGAATTCATGGAATGGAATTTGACCATTCCAATGAATTCTTTAAATCAAGGAATTGGGAATTCCTTCTCCAAATGGATGGAATTTGTCAAATTCATAAGGAATCTCAAAACATAATTGTTGTCTCCAACCCCACCCCCACCCTACCCTACCCGACCCCACCCTACCCCACGGACCCCACCCACCCACCCTACCCTACCTGACCCCTACCCACCCTCACCACCACCCCACCCCTACCATCGACCGCCATCGCTATCGCCACCACCATCTACCAACTGCCGCCGCCACCCGTTATCTCCCTCACCACCTGTCCCCGCCACCAACGTCACGGATGCCGTCATTACCACCCCCCGCCACCCCAATAAGGCCGTCGCCACCCGTCACCACCATCGTCGCCGCCGCCGACACCACCACCACCACCGCTACCGCCACCACCGGCGACATCGCCACCTCCACTTCCACCTCCACCGTCACCACTACCACCGCCGCCAAAATATAATTTATTTTGGTTTATACATATTGAATTAATTTATTTTTGGTTAGATTCCAATTCCGGATTTTACTAACCAAACAAGATATAGTTTTTCACAAATTCCAATTCCTATGAATTCCAATTCCTGTGAATTCCAATTCCTGGTCAAATTCCAATTCCTTCATATTCATTCCACGAACCAAACGGACCCTTAGAGCTTTCCAATTCGGTGTTTTAAGTTTTTGTTCAGTTTTTTCATTTCAGTTTTTTCCGATAATATATTATAAAACATAAATTTATTTGAAAACATAAACAATGAATAATGAATATAGTTGGAAGAAAAATAAACTTATCGTATTAGGAAAAAAGAGTCGTATTATACAAAAAGTTTTAGCTATCCGTTGGGACAGAAATTCACACTAACTTTTGATGACAGCGGGAGCTAAATTACATTTCATTTTGGTTACAAACTTTGTGACTCACTCATTGAAATGACATGTTGGGAGGTAAATTTCAAAAGTTTGCAGGCATCGTCGGTGTAAAATGCATATTGCTCGCCTTGGCTTGGGGTGATGTTTGGTGACGTACGTACGTTTCCTCTAATCATTTGAGTGTCGGCAATGTATTCTTCGTCAGTTTCTTCATCAACATCGGTGTTAGTGCAAGATGATGCAAATCTTCTTCATTATCATATGAGATATTTTGTGATCTCTCCATGAAATCATAATAATATTTAAACATCACGGACATTTGCACCCACTCGTGCATCAACATACACGTCTTGGGCTTAGAATCCTGTCACTAAGAGAAAAACAATATTTTGAAGCTACGCTAACTTGGATCGTTAGTACGTCCCTAGCCATAGTGGCTAGAATTTTAAATGTCCAATCTTTTATCTTTCTTGCCACCATATTAAAATATCAAATTGTGTAAATTCTTCCGTGGTTACATTACAAGCGTATTAGGTTGCTTTATAATAGAAAGTTCATCTAAATACGATTGAACTCTTGAACTTTTTTGATTGACTCATATCTTGAAACCAAGAAGGATTGTGAGAAATGGCGGCATAGAGGTGGAAGTTGTAACAGCCCAAACCCCGTATAGGGACGTTATAAATATTTTGGAGACCCGGGGGCAAAACGAAAAAATAGGCCATTGAAAAACGAAACTATATAAAAACTGGTTGGGTAAGAAACTCATAATTGTACATACTTAACTGCAACGATAGACACAAATATACAATTATCAACCAATTAAGTGTTTTTTTAAACATGGTTTAAAAAATAACAATTTTACATGCAAATACCAGTCAACATTTTACAAAATAAATAAAACTAATAATAAGTGATTCAAGTATTAAAAGTTAATAGTTACCAACTAAGCAAACTAATATGCAAACGCCAACTAGTTATCAAATTACCAATTACCAATTAATATGCAAGAGTTGTGTTCAATATAGTCCATATAAAAACATAGTCCTAAAATAAAGTATACAATCACATATTCACATGTGATTCCGTATACAATCACATGTGTTTGTAAAAGTATCACATGTGAATTACAAAAAATTAGGAAAATACAACTCCGTCCAAAATTTTAAAATGCAATGTGGACTATTGATGCCCTTGATCCAAGGGCTAAAATTAGTCCCTCAAAACTATAAATTAAATATGGACTATATTGAATATTTCCCTAATATGCAAATCTCAATTAAACAATTATAGTAAGTAAACTAATATACAAATACCAATTAGTTACCGTATAATCAATTGACCAAAAAAAAAGTAAGGAGTTGAATTATTGAAATCTAAACGGTCAATAAAAATTAAATAAAAATCAATGAACAAAGATTAAAGAAAAATTTGGACATGTTTGAGAAGTTAGAAGAATTTCAAAACTCAGATATGCTGAATTTTTAAATTCTACCTTTCACAAAGCCTAGGATTTCGTTTTTTCTCAAGAAAACCAAAGAAGGATAAAAGATTCTGATCGCTAATTTTCTTCTTTTTTCCAAACTATGTAACTTCGTCACAAAGAGTCAAACGATTTAGTATGATTTCTTTGCAAACTAACTATCAATTTTTTTTTAGATAAATTGATAATTTCTTCCCAATGGTCACTACTAGAAAATCAGACATCACAAGAGAAATATTATAATTGGAGGGAAACGGTTTTCCACCAAGCTTTTATCCATGTTTGATTATGTGGGAAATATGGGGGAAGCAAGATTTTTTCACACATTTGTCCAATACAAAATGAGGTGTTCTGTTGTGTTGTAATGGGCCAAAAAATTTTGACAATTGAATATATGATTTTTGCTTAGAGTGTTAATCTCGAATACTTAAGAAATTTTTAGCGTTTACAACAATTAACTTATAATAGATTAAGTAAACTAGGTTTAGAGTGTTAAACCATGTATATTACACACATACGAAAAATGGGCCCCTCTAATCCGTAGGCCCTTGGCAGTCCTCTTTGGCACGTCCTTTAAGACAGCCCTGACCCCGTAGCATGATATTGTCCGCTTTGCCGTACTAGCTCACGGTTTTGTTTCTAGCATGGAACACTCCGCCCAATATGCCTTATTCTAGGAGAAGTATCCACACCCTTATAAGGAAAGTTTCGTTTCCCTTTTCAACCGATGTGGGACGGATGTTACAAATCCTCCCCCCTTCGAACACAATGTCCTCGTTGTGCATTCCGGTTCGGGGCCCGACTCTCATACCACTTGTAACAGCCCAAACCCCGTAGTATGATATTGTCCACTTTGCCCCACTGGCTCAGGGTTTTGTTTCTAGCATGGAATACTCCACCCAAAAGGCCTTAGGCTAGGAGATTGATATATGTGTTTTTATGCATGTTTTACATGTCGAAATGCCTCATTATTAACCCATTTCCAAGGTGAATAGTATATTTAATGATCTAATTTGCTTATAATTCACCATGCAGGCTTAAAAGGGCATAGTGTGAGAAAAATGGTCAAAACTGGTGCAAAACTGAAGAAAAATGAAGATTTGGTAAAAAATGCCCCTTATCCCCGTAAGGGAAAACCCTTGCGGCCGTAAATGCCTTAAGAAATGTAAAGTTCAGTTTTTCAAGTTCAGTGATCATGGTTCAGTAACGACTACCCCTTGTGCCCGCAAAGGATTCCCATTGCGGCCGTAAGGGCCCCTTATCCACTAATCCACCACTTGACAACTTGCACCTGACACACGTCAAATCCACCGCCTATCTTGCGGCCGTAAATGCTTGCTTACGGCCGTAAGCACCCCTGTTTCAGCATTATAAATACAGAATTCTGCCTAAGAGAAGAGGGGGCTGCCTTTTAGTTTAGTCCCTGGTTTTTCACCTCCAAAACATTCTCCCACGATCCTTAAAGCTTCAGTACCATATTTTGGTCATATCCAAGGGAGGAGAGCATGCTAGGAGGCTTGAAACAACACTTGAAAGCTTGGAATCACAAAGTAAAAGTGCACATATTCTTGGAATTGCTTGGTATAATCTTTCCATTTTCATGTATCCATGTATTCTAGAGTTTGTTGTACTTATTTCTATGTAGCTAAACTTATATCACTTGGGCCAAGATGATTCTTGGCTAGTTATGGCAATACAATATGTAGTTTGACTTTTATGTTGACTTGATATAAACAAGTGTGTTTGATCTTCAATACAAGTGTGTTTTATCACGTTTGTGTGTTTAATATAACCATGTTCATGTGTGATGATGTGTTAGGATAACTCCTACATGTCAAAGTATGTGAATATTCAAGAATGGTATATTGATTTTATAAAATATCATGTTATTTTGTTACTAGAAATGGTACATCTTGCATGATTGTTGCTTGAAAGCATTTTTGGGACATGTTATGGATCATTTAAGGTCTGTCCATGTTGGTTTTGTTATTCATATTGTGGTTTTATGCATGCCTTAACACTTTAGATGCAAATCTAGGTGATTTGGTGTACTAATGGATTAAATATGCTATATATATGTATGAAGGATTCATAATGTGTTTTGTTTTTGGGTATGTTAAGTGTTGAAATGAACTTGCATATATACCATGAATATTCTGTTTGAAGTGTTCATTGTGCATATTCACATGTGTTATGCTTTAAATGTGTTAACTTTGCTAGAAATGGTAGGTTAACATGATTATATATTTAGAAATCCATGTGGCTTAATCTTGAATCCCATGCGTGGTTTGAGTTTTGATGAGTTTATGACTTCATTGTACCCATTTACATGTGTTTATGATCTTAGATGAAAGTCTAGATTGTTTATGTTGTTGGATCTCTTTGTGCAAAAATGAGGTGTTCTGTCAGAGTAGCCCTTGTGGCCCCAAGCAAAACTGCTTGCGGCCACAAGCATGTACCCCCTTGCGGCCACAAGGATAACTCCTTGCGGCCGTAAGGACCTCTTTTTACATTAGTGTGCTGTTTTTTTATTTTTTTACTGTGTTTAACCACTTTAACGCATTTGAACGCGATGTACGTTCATTGTAGTCTGATTTGAACGCGATTTGGTGAATCTGTAGTTGAATTCCAGTCTTCGTGTCCTAAGTGAAAACTTGGATATGCTATTGCTTGCTTGATCATGTTTGATTGTCGAGTAACTCGAGTGATGATTCGTTGCATGATGATGTTGTTGTGATAAGTAGTAGAACGACATGCTCTGTGCATAATATGTTATTCTCGTCAAGTCTTCATTATCTGAGTTGTAGTTATTGCCATGACTAGTTAGGATGAGTCAAAAGTCTGAGAGAATCTTTAATCGTATTGTTCCACCTCTCTGCTTCTTTGGTGTTTTGTTTCTACCGGCTCAAAAGTCAAAAGTCCGCTTTGACCTACTGGCTCACTGTTTTGTTTCTAGCATGGAATACTCCACCCAAAAGGCCTGAGGCTAGGAGAGGTATTCACACCCTTATAAGACATGTTTCATTTCTCTCTCGAACCGATGTGGGACGGATGTTACAACTTAAACTAAGTTCATAAACTAAATCTAAGTCATGCAAAAATTTAAGCTAAACTAAGTTCATATAAACTAAATCTAGGCCATGCAAATTTCTAAACTAAACAAAATTCATTTAAAATAATATAAACAAGTATAAATCAAACAAAGTCATTTTAATTAATTCTATGAGTTACATTATAATGTCGTTCGTGGGTGGTATTTCCTCCCGGTATTACTTTGCCACATCTTGAACATTTTACAAAGTATTTGTTGTTTTGCTTCGGTTAACTGTAAAACTCATAAATTGTAATGGGATTAGTCTTTCTAACTTTTTCAAAAAGGGGATTTTGATCAAACTGGTTTAGACCGGCCATATTAGATTATTAGCACATTCTCTGGCCATAATGAGATCTTGGTTTCTTGAAAAAATTGAAACTTCATTCAACAAAAAGGTTCACACGAACGAAAAGATCGAATGTACTTTACGAAAAATTTCTTGAATTATGAATTAGATTAAAGAGTGGTAGAGAGAAAGAAGAGAGTATGGGTGAAGGAAAATGGAAGAAGTGAAGGGGTATTTATAGGTAAAAACTAGGGGGAATGATATTACCTGTCGGTCTAGTTTTGGACCGCTCTAGATTGGTTTGAGACTCACTAGGGCCGGTTGTTACCCTTAAGATTTCGAAAACTAGCCGTTGGAAGCTCGAACTAGCGGTTAGAATTAAGACCGGTTTAGGACTGGATTGGGTCGGTTTATTCCTATTTTGATCGGTTAAAACCGCGAGACCTGTTCGGTTTGGGACTGATTGTAGGACAAGGTTTAAGCCATTGTTGCGTGATTCTAAGACATGAACGGGACCGGTCTGGACCTGTTCGGATGTGCATGTCTAAAAAGCATAAGAAAATGGCTATGGGAATTGATGAGCTAGTATGTGGGCTCATGTGCAACAAGAAGGAAGCAAAAAAAAAGATATATGAACTAAGCCCAAGAAAAGGTGGAAATAATTTGAACCCAACTCCACAGCCCAATATATACTCCAATTTAGTTGGGTTTTTAAAACTCAAAAGTCGGCTGCGTGGCTGGTGCCGATACAACGATCGAAGACGAAAAACGGTGGGACGTAATTTGGTTGACACAAAAATTTAGTAGCACCACAATTGTTTTCTAGCTAGGAAAACCGTTCGACAATTACTTTGGTAGGGATTTTTAGAAAGGTAAATGTTATAATAGATAGCGAATATGTAAAGACATAAAGTTATATCTGTTATGTTGTGTGTAAACCATCTCTTTTACGAACAGAAGAAAACAAAAGCAAACCATCATTTATAATTATGAGTAGTGCCGGAAGAAGGGGGTTAATTCCATCCTGTACACCGATGATGGCAAACCAAAAAGAACTCAAAGGAAACAGTCAAGCAGTATTGGAGAGGGGGAGTCTACAACGCTTACTACAGGGTTGACTTGATTTGTAATTATCAGTTGAAAGTGGATTATAAAATCGAATATAAATCAACTGGAGAAGTGGAATAGATATTAAATGAGACTTGTAGACAAAGCTACAATCAAATAAAAGGGATTGATTATCAAGAAGCTTTTTTTCTTGTAGTAAAAATGAAAACTTTTAGATGCCGTATTAATCTTAAATAAGAAAAAAATACATGTGCTCTTTTTTTATTCTTTATAATTATTAAAAATATATAAAAAATAAAAACTAAATACCAACCACCCACCATCTCATATTTGGCCACCGTCTCTCTTTCCCTCTCCTTGGAACACCGCCGCCGACCATCACCATCACCTCCACCAACTCCGGGTACCCCTTGCTCCTCTCCTCTCTGCACTCCATCTCCTTCTATCTGCTTCTCTCCCTGCCACCGCAACAAGGCTGCCACCATCCACTACCTAAAGATCTAGGATCATCATCTTTGAGTTAGGGTTGTCATGATGATGAAGATGTAAAAGATCTAAAGAGAAATGCCCTATGTAATGCCCCAAATTTATAAAATTGGTGTGTTATATATAAAATACCCTTTTTTCAGTATTTATATATGTGATTTCAAAAGAAAAGCCGAAGCACACAATATTTAAAACCGTTTATTCAAAATATATACACATGTGCATGACTGAAACATACTACATTAATTATACATATTACACCAACTAGGCGTTAAGGTTTTCAAAAGTTTTAAAGAACAGTGGTGAGCTTTGACCTTGCCTTTATTGCGTCATGTAAAAATATTTAAAATAGTATCTGATAAGCTACAAAAGCTAAGTGAGTATGACAAACTATAAATCATATAAAAACATACATATGATCACATAGAGATACCACACGTATAATAGGTAATCAATGCCTGCCTTTGATTCTAGACGTAGGGCAACAATCATAGGTCACGTACTGTACTACACCGAGTACTATTGCACATAGCAGTATGCTATTCAACATATATGAATAATACATGTATAATATTCTAGTATGATAACACACAAGCTATAGATATGAAGAATAGTCTAATAAACTCACCTTATAATCAATAAAGACCTATAATAGTCCAATAACGATATAATTCAACGAACACACTAATGACTAATTTCTACAAGTAATATACCAATTATATGTTAAACACATAACACTTCTGAATAGCTGAAAAACTGGACAGTGCCTAGACATGCCCATAGCTTTTCATAGCCACGCCTGTTCCTTTTATTTCAAGTACAGTTGTGTTTTTCTCAGACTATGTCAAACACGCGTGTGCCTGTGCCCCAAAGCACGGGGCGTAACGTAAGAACTAGGGTTTGCTACGGGGTAATAGGAACGCCCATACCCTTCTTGGGTACGCCTGCAAAATGACTAACATTCGACTGTTTTGGTTTATTTCAACCCATATCTTAATTCCAATCAATTTTGAACATCATAGGGGTGTTTCCTACACCCCAAACAACTTATAACATAAAAGACAACAACATGAAACATATTTGATCATTGATTCAACCATATGAATCACTTTTGATTTATTAGAAAACAAAACAAACAAACCAATTATACCTTGATGATTATAGGATTGAGATGATGATGTTAGATGCTTAAAACACCGATTTCTTGATCAAAAATTACAAGGAAAAAATGGGCAGCAGGTTGTACCTACATATGTATGTGTTGTATGTTGTGTTTGAAGTGATCAACAAGAAAACCACGCATATCTACAAGTATGACCTAAATGCAAATATGGTTCGTGCAATTATTTAGCTTTTATTTTGACGATTTTGTACACTCTAATTTTATAAACACATCTGATCTCATATAGGCAACTTGTAATGTATATAACACTTAATTATTCATATTTATTTAAGGATATTCGAACCTTGGGTGTTACACAAGA
Source organism: Dittrichia graveolens (assembly GCA_038502395.1). Taxonomy (NCBI): domain Eukaryota; kingdom Viridiplantae; phylum Streptophyta; class Magnoliopsida; order Asterales; family Asteraceae; genus Dittrichia; species Dittrichia graveolens. Next base: position 80,708,036 of record JARJIL010000001.1, on the reverse strand, counting down.
ACTAATTCGGATCTGGGTATGAAGATCTAAACTTATTATCCTGTTGTGAACCCTAAATCGTATGAACCTAAACCGAAAAATACCTGAACAGAAACATAAATTGGTGGAAATGTTGGTTTCTACCCACTGATACATGTATAGTGGCATAATTGCTGATGAGGCAAGGGCCTATTGGTCACATGCCAGGGATAGAATCCGACAACATTAATCAAAAGAGAGAAAATCGGAAAATTAGGGTTTATGTCAACCTTCACGGCCCTCACGGGTCGTGAAGAGGTCGTGACGTAAAGCCTTTCACGAGGCCTCATGACCCGGACTAAAAGTAGTGGGGTCAAAGCCTTCACGAGTGCTTCACGGCCCGTGAGAGACTGTAAAGGCAGAAGTCAAAGTAAGACTTTAATCTTATTGGACCTTTTTGGTTGGTCCAATGAGGAGGTGGCTTTTTGGCCGACCCTAGTGCCTTTTTTTGCTTCCATTAAGCTTATATATACCCCTTGTTTCTTTATTGAATCACCTTTTGCCAATTTGTGATTACACACACTTAAAGCACACTTGAAACTTCATTAGTTGGGTTTGTGTTGATGCTTTAAGGCAAGGAGCAAGGTGAGGTTGTTGTTCTTGGAGGATTGTTCCAGCAAGGGAAGTCGATCCTTTCAAGCTTTAGCAAAGGGGTTTTGTACAACTTGAGTGAACATCTCTAGAGGGACTCGGTTTAGGGTTCTTTATCCTCATCTTCATTTCCACTACTACCTTGTTGCTATTTTGCTTTGAAGTATTGATCCTCTTAAGGTTTTATGTGCTTGTGGTTTCGTATACCCGAAAACTCGTTTTAAAAACCTTTGCTTTCGTTGCTCTTGCGTATTGTAGCATGCATAAGAAACCTTCAAGGAACAAGGATGAAATCGCAAATCGCAGTCAAAACCAAAAGATGAAATTGCAAAGTTGAAAATGGAAATCCTAACCGATCTTAACCCACATGATAACCATTAATTAAGGTGTTTCTTCACCGTTCCTAGAAAAAGAAACTTAAATTGATGGAACAAGTATACATTGCAGATCCGGAACAAAAAGACCCTAAATCAATTTTCATTAAGATCTTCATCCACTGTCATTTGATGAGAAGATCCAGATTTGGAACACAAGGATAAAGCACCCTATATCAATTTTGAAGGCAGAGATGGTGATGGCGATGGTGGTGGAGATGATGACAATGGTGGTTTGCAGAGAGAGAGAGAGGGGGGGAGAGAAGGGGTAAAGCCTCCACATATCTTAGATGGTGAGTGGGCTGGGGTGGTTGGTATGTATTTTTTATTCTTTTATAATTATTTTTATTTAAGAAATTAAGAAAAATAATTATAAAAAAGAGTGTTGGGGTATTTTTCGTCTTTTTAGTTTAACTATTGATCAAAACCGTAAAAGTTTTAACATGTAGGGACCAAATCTATAAAAAAAAGTTAGAGATCAAAATTATAAATACTATTAAACCATATAGACCAAAAATGTAATTAACTCTTGTTTGTATGTTTGGTTAAAAAAAGATTTTTAAAAGATGGGAAGAAGAGGGCTATTTTTGGTTGGTATGAATTGTCAAGGGCTACTGACTTATATAAAAAAGACTTGACGTTGAAGAAAAAAGTGAATACGGAAATCATATTAACAAACACATTTCTTCTTCTCTCCCAAAAGGCTTCTTGATTTCTCGTGCTAAACACCTTTCAGGGTTCTTCCCTTCTTCTTGAAACAGAACCATTTCGTTTTATATTGGTTGTAATCATTTGGTTAATTTTCTTGTTCTTTTTTCTTCAATCATTTAGTTGTAATCCTCCGACTATAATCTGCTGCTTTAAGATTGTAATCTTTAACCCATTTGGTTTCAATCATTTGGTTGTAATCATCCGACTTATTTTGCTTCTTTAAGATTGCAATCTTTGACATATGATATCAAATTTTGTGCAGGTTCGCTTTGATGTAATGTTCATAGCAAGAGAGTCGACGAGTGTTTTTTCTGGATGGGGGCAGTGTTTTTCTGGTCCAACTACTGATATACTAGCTCTGGAGAACGGAGAAGGCGAGGTTGGTAGAACAATAACTGGATTTCTCAAGGTATGTTTGATCCACGAACAACAGGCATAAGGCATCGATCAAACACGTTGAATTGTCATTACAGAATATTTTGATTTTATCGATTAAGAGGATTTGGAGCACGAAAACAGCAAACAATCAAGAACGGAAGAAGACATCAAGACAAGAAGTCAAGAATGATTCAAAATCAAACGATTAAGAACTCAAGAATACAAAAACGATTCCAAGAATTCTGATTCTTCCTCTGAATTATTCCACGAACAGAAGAAACAGGTTTGGTTTTAGTGTTTGATTAGCATCTATCCCACTTGTTTGGATTTTTTTATCGATTTCTTCACTGATATGTTTTTGTAATTTTGGGCATGAATGCATGATTCAAGATTCAAGAACATCTAAACAAGTTCGGTTTTCTATCACTGAGAAGTCTTTTGACTCCTTCCTAATATGTCATTCATCTAACTTATATTGATTCTTGGTTAGTAATAATTGATAGAAACTTGAATCTTGCGATTAACTATGAATTTCTTGATTTTGGATTTATGGTTACCAATCAATCATTCATTGTTGATTCTTGATTTCTTAGTTAGTAACTTATGTTTGCAGTATGAATTTCAATTTATAATTTGATTATTTCTTAATTCCTTATTGGTTAGTTTTTATTCTTAATCTTGGGTTCATGGTTCTTGCTAGCAATTAGATTCTTGGTTAGTTCTTATTTTAACTCTTAGTACGTATAAATCCTGATTATTAAACAAGTATGTATGAATTCTTGGTTTTTTCAATGGATTCTAAGTGTCTATGATTGTATGCATTCTTATATTTAATCTGATTCTTGGTGAGTAACTTAGTATGTAAGTATGATTTCATGGTTTTTATCATTGATACGTAATTCTTATTCTTAATGTTGATTCTTTCTTAGGTACTAAGTATGTATGCATTCTTGGTTTTTAATTTTGATTTTGAGATTGTATTGAATATTGATTTAGTGATCATCTTCATTCATAATATTGGTTCTCTAAATTGTTAGGGCAAAGAGGAACCATTGTGACCGAGTGTTGACTAACAAAGAGAAAAAAATAAATGAAAAGAAAAAAGAGAAAAGACAATCAGGTGTTGTATTTCTATGTTACTATTTGTATGTGACCGAGGTTGCTTTAAGATTGTAATCTCGGACCCATTTGGTCGTAATAGACGTATGATTTCAGATTTTGTGTAGGTACGGTTTGATGTAATGTTCTTAGCAAGAGAGTTGATAATATCATGCGATCGTATTCATGATCTATCGTTTGTCCATCATGAAAGCAGAATCAAATTCTTTGATCAGACAGCAAGCTGACTGTTATAATGATTTTGGATATGCGACTTGTTTTGAGCGCTATATAGGTATAGATTTACTTCGACATTTTATCTTTGACAGGCAATTTATTGTTCGCCAGGCCAAAAGAATAATGATAAAGTTTTCTTCTGTTAATTTTCAAATCCATACAATTGAATTTGCTTTCATTCTTTTAATATTCGTTTGAATCAGTCAATTATCATTTACATGATCTTTTACTAGTCATCTTGGTATGTTTCCTTCTGACTGTTCTAACGGGATTTTTTGGACTTCATATTGTTGGAGGTTGATGATATGATATGCTACTCCTAGTTTTATGGGCAAAAGAGATGATGCCTAATTTGTTTCTAGCTATAGTGACATGTCGATTTATTCTTGAAGGTGCTGTGCTAGAGGCATATGTCTTATCATTTTATTATTTACCTGATCTTTTATTAGTCGATCATTTTTGTTCTAACAGGATTCTATATGTGCAGAACTTGGGATTCGTTGCTGGAGCGTTGATGATATCGAGTGCTACTCCTAGTTAGATGTTTTTGTTTAGGGGTGAATTTTAGCTTATTTTTTAAGGTTGTATGTAGATAGTAGCGATCTATGTGGGATCTTTGTTAATTGGCCTTTGCCATGTTGGGTGCGCTCGCATGGCAGGCGCGAACTTAGCTCTTAATAAAATCAAGTTTTTGTTGATTGGGGGAGTTTGCACGGGGATTTTCCCGGGTTCTCCCCTGATGTGGTGTGTGTGTGTGCGTGCGTATTGTTGCTTATTATGTGTGTGGCACTGTGGGAATTGCTCAACTATCTTAAAGTCTGAGCAACCATCATCCAGCAAGCATAACCAATGAGTTACCACTAGCTACTAACTATCATGGCGTTAAGGTACTTTTGATCATCTATTCACTACTGTTATTTAAATTTGTATTGATTGTGTCTATGATTTCGCAAACAATGTTGCTGTGGCAGGCAGATAAATTACATAAATGGGGTTGATAGTGATAAATTATTGACCATATTGTTATTGTTTAAGTGGTTAATTGTGTTGGTTTTCTGTAAATTTGTGTCAATTTTATCTGTACAATCGTGATGGTTCAAATTGATTTTATCTGTAAATTTGTGTTAATTGCAAGGGTGAGATGTGTAGGAAGCTATGTGGTAGTTACTCCCAACTGATTTTATGTGAAAAATTGTATGTTTTTTAAGAGACATTATGGTTGGGAGAGCAGGGTTAGTCGACCGTCATTTGGTTGTAATCATCGGAGTTATTCTGTTGCTTTAAGATTGTAATCTTTGACATATGATTTCAAATTTTGTGCAGGTACGCTTTCATGTAATGTTCTTAGCAAGAGAGTCCACGAGTGTTTTTCTGGACGGGGGCAGTGTTTTTCTGGTCCAACTACTGATATACTAGCCTCGTTGGTATTAAAAGAACGTAATGCGTGTGTGCCCTGGAGAACAGAGAAGGCGAGGATGGTAGAACTTTAATTGTACTTCTGAAGGTATGTGTGATCCACAAACAACAGGCATAAGGCATCGATCAAAGACGTTGAATTGTCATTACAGATTATTTTGATTTTATCGATTAAGAGGATTTGGAGCACGAAAACAGCAAACAATCAAGAACGGAAGAAGACATCAAGACAAGAAGTCAAGAATGATTCAAAATCAAACGATTAAGAACTCAAGAATACAAAAACGATTCCAAGAATTCTGATTCTTCCTCTGAATTTTTCCACGAACAGCAGAAACAGGTTTGGTTTTAGTGTTTGATTAGCATCTATCCCACTTGTTTGGATTTTTTTTATCGATTTCTTCACTGATATGTCTTCGTAATTTTGGGCATGAATGCATGATTCAAGATTCAAGAACATCTAAACAAGTTCGGTTTTCTATCACTGAGAAGTCTTTTGACTCCTTCCTAATATGTCATTCATCTAACTTATATTGATTCTAGTCGATCATTTTTGTTCTAACAGGATTATATGTGTGCAGAACTTGGGATTTGTTGCTGGAGCATTGATGATATTGACTGCTACTCCTAGTTTCATGGGCGAAAGAGATGATGCCATATTTGTTTCTAGCTATAGTGACATGTCGATTTATTCTTGAAGGTGTTGTGCTAGAGGCATATGTCTTATCACATTATTATTTACCTGATCTTTTACTTGTCGATCATTTTTGTTCTAACAGGATTATATGTGTGCAGAACTTGGGATTTGTTGCTGGAGCATTGATGATATTGACTGCTGCTCCTAGTTAGATGTTTTATTTTAGGGAAGAATTTTGATTTATTTTTTAAGGCTGTATGTAGATAGAAGCGATCCATGTGGGATCTTTGTTAATTTGCCTTTGCCGTGTTGGGTGCGCTCGCATGGCAGGCTTGTACTTAGCTCTTAATAAAATCAAGTTTTTGTTGATGAGGGGAGTTCGCACGGGGGATTTTCCCGGGTTCTCCCCTAATCTGGGGTGTGTGTGCGTATTGTTGCTTATTATGTGTGTGGCATTGTGGAAATTGCTCAACTATCTTAAAAACTCAGCAACCATCATCCAGCAAGTATAAACAACGAGTTACCACTAGCTATTAACTACCATGGCATTAAGGTACTTTTGATTATCTATTCACTACTGTTATTTAAATTTGTATTGACTGTCTATGCATGCAAATCTTAATTTATTCATTGTTGGTCATTTATATCGGGTTGATAGTGATCAATTATTGACCATATTCTTAGTGACTACAATTGCAGTGGTGTTATTGTAGCATAAGTTCAATGTTAATTTTTTAAGTGGTTAGTTGTGTTGGTATTATGTGAATTTGAATCAATTTTATCCGTACAATTGTGATGGTTTAATTAGACTTGTATGAATAGTCATAATGGTGCAAATTGGTAGTGTAAGTGTGTGATGTGTAGGAAGTTACTCCCAATTGATAAAAACATCCTATGGTTTGATCGATTAATTCTTTGTGTTAATTTTTGTAATAGAAGTTTCCATGAAAAGGGAACTTTGAAGCAAAAGGAATACTATTAGCAAAAGTTGCAACCCAAACCATATACATACATGAACAATAGCTAGCAAATGCTAGTAAACTCTTTAGGAGTCATGCAAATTTCACCAATGAAGAATCTCATGTAGAAGTTTGATTGCAAACTATGAGACAGAAATATTGTGTTAAAGAAGGCATAAGCATAAGGCCCACACCATCTAACCATTCTTGGGTCTTCTCCAATGCCAACTACAACCATTAGAGTCAAGAGAGTTGCACTCATTTAGCTTATTATCACTCTTGACTTTACTCCAAGCAAAATTTTGTACATGATCCTCGTCTAATATTCTTGCAAAAAGAAGACCAACAAAGGATTGTTTTGGTTGTTTAGCTTCAAGAGGAGTCCTCTCGAAGGATGTTAAATTCAAAGTATGGATTCTGTCCAAAAAGAATATTTATTAATATCAATATCAGATTGGTTATATGTTTCATGTACATTGCTTCTTTTTCTTATTTTTATATTTTCATACACACACTGTACGTAGTGTAATATATTTTATAATGATAACGTTTTCTTATGATAATTTATCAATCCGTGCAATTGATTTCGATTTCATTCTTCTAAAGTTATGTGTTTATGACTAATACATCCTATTGTTTGATTGATTAATTCTTTGTGTTAATTCTTCTGACAGAAGCTTAGGGAACTTTGAATCAATAGCTTGCAGAAGCTAGTAAACTCTTCCGGATTCATGCAAATTCCACCAATGAAGAATCTCATGTGGAAGTCTGATTTGAAACTTGCATGAGAAAGAAATATTGTGTTAAATTCAAAGCTAACTACAGTCATTAGAGTCAAGAGAGCTGCACTCATTTAGTATATTATCAATCTTGACTTTACTACATGCAAAACTTTGTACATGATCATCATCTAATATTCATGCAAAAAGAATACCAAAAAGGATTGTTTTGGTTGTTTAATTTCGAGAGGAGTCTTCTTGAAGGAGGTTAAATTCAAAGTATAAAGTTTGTTCAACAAGAATATTTATTAATATCAATGTTAATTTGTTATATGTTTCTTATACATTGTTTCTTTTTCTTATTTTTATATTTTCATACAATGCGTGTATGTAATGTGATTTATTTTATATTTTCAAATTTCAAAGTATAAAATTTTAAATCCAATTTACACATGAATTAAATATCTGTGTGTATCCAAACAACTAATCCAAATCCAATTAAGCAGTAACCAGTTATAAGATATATATATATATATATATGTATACATATATGTGAGACATTTCAATTCTATATTTTTCATATCAAAACTCATGCTAGGATTGTATATGGTTAATAATTCTATATATCATTTATCAACGGTGAGTCACGAGAGAGAAACTTGAATTAAACATGAATAAATCTCTGCCGTGTTAAATAGATGTTGATTTGGTCAATCCTCATTGGTAAAAAAATTAAACATGTTTCTTCATTGATAACAAATTAACTCGCCCATTTAAGTTGATCAATATCTCATCTTGAACTAATGGCAGCGGTTTAATTTATCATTTAAAATAGGAAGGGTTGTTATCTAAATACAAATCATGCGAAATATCTTTGAATAGAACCACTCAAACTTCGATTCAGTAAACAATAAAAAACTTGAAGCAGAATTATCCAAATATTGGTTCGATGCGATGAAAGAGGAAGATCAAGTGAATTAATCAAGACTGCATAGAGAGCCTTTGTGTGCAGGCTGTGATGTATCGCGAGTCAGTTTTGAGCAATATTATCAAATTTTGTTTTGTTAAGAAAAGCATACCAAAACAAAAAACAAAAGGGACGAAGTAAATGGCATAAATTGTTAATTCACTTTTTAGAGGACGTCCAGGTTTGCGGCGGTTTTGTTTTGTGTTTTCCAGAGTTGTGTGATTGTTAAGCAAGGATCTTTGGGAAATGAATCTATTTGCAAAGACCTACTGCGTAAAAAAGTTCCAAGGATGTGGTCTCATGTAATGTCGGTGTTGTTTTGTTTGATACTGTTGCTACTGTGTAAAAGAGCAGCTACTTTTATTTTCAATTATTCATTTGGATTTTTGTGTTGCAAAGTTATTTTCTTTCATGTCTCATATATAGTATTCGTAGTTGAGGATCCAAGCAGATATAGGAAGCTGAAGTAGGATAAATTAAGGGAGCTTGATAAGCAAAGAAAACTATAAATAATGAATTCTTTATAGGATTAATTGTTGTAGATATTGAAGCAAAACGTTCATGCTGCCCCTTCCCTTTAGTTTTTCTAATTTGTTGGTGGCTTCTATTTAATATATGATTTGATACATTTTAGAATCCTTAAGATAATACTATATTTTTAGGAGAAGTTATGTATACTACTATATAAATCATTTAACATTCTCTCTTCTCGTTAATTTTAAGAGTTCTTAAAATTAATTCAATTAAAACAAAATCTTGGTCTTTCATTCTATCTAAATTAATCTCATCTCACTCAATCTATAACCTTGATAGGGATATGTGGTTATCCCTCATATAGGCACGTGTTGACCGTGGTTAACTACCACGTGGAGATTCTTTGACATAATGAACAGAACAACATCCTTATGTGCTTTTAAGTGTACTCTATTATGTCATATATATATATATATATATATATATATATATATATATATATATCCAAACTTGTGTTTTTAAAGATGATAAATTGGTTTTGAAAGATAAAAGTTTTTTGTTATACTCACTAGCTATGTTTATAGCTAACTCTGTGTTTCAAATATTTTGTATCTGCAAGTAGATTTAAGGCCTTTATGAGGCAGATAGATTCCTTGGGCATTGCTTTGGTTGGATTTAGCTACCGGTAATCTCGGATTTCCTATTTGTCTCTTAATGGTCGTGAGAATAACTCTAGTAACGCCGAAAGCTCCCGGGTCATATTTGACAATGAAATCTATTATTAAACTTGGTAATGTATTTTGTAAAAATACTGTAAATAAAATGTAATGCTTCCGCTTTTATTTAAAGAGTTTTATATAAACCATGTTTTAAAATGAGTTTAGGATAGTTTACATTTGTACCGAAAATCTGAGTGTTACAGTAAATTAAGTTCATATAATTAAACTAAGTAATACAAATTTATAAACTAAACGAATTTCATATAAACTACTATAAGGTATAAACTAGGTTCAAGTACTTAACCTAAGTTCATATAACTAAGTTCATATAATTTAATTGAGTTCATAAACTAAATCTAAGTCATGCAAAATTTTAAACTAAACTAAGTTCATATAAACTGAATCTAGGCCATGCAACTCGTAGTATCTAAACTAAGTAAAGTTCATTTAAAGTAATATAAACAAGTATAAACTAAACAAATTCATTTTAATTAATTCTACAACTTACATTATAATGTCGATCGAGGATGCTATTTCTTCCGATATTACTTTCCCACATCTTGAAAATTATGTAAAGTATTTGTTGTTTTGCTTCAATTGACTATAAAACTCCCAAATCGGCGTAACACGATTAGCCTTTCTAACTTTTATAAAATGGGCATATGGATCAAACCGGTTTAAACCGGCCACATTATCACCTTCTCTAGGCCATTATGAGATCTGGTTTTCTTGAAAAAAGTTGAAACTTCATCCAACAAAATGCTTCGCACTAATGAAAAAAACCAAACGTAGTTTACGGAAATTTTCTTGAATTTATTAGATTAGAGAGTGGTAGATAGAAAAAAGAGTGTAGGGGTGAAGGAAAATTGAAGAAGTGGAAGGGTATTTATAGGTAAAAATTAGGGGGGGCAATATTGCCGGCCGGTCAAGTTTTGGACAGGTTTAGACCATTTTGGGGTTGTTACCATTAAGATTTCGAAAACTAGCCGTTGGAAATTGAGACTGATTCAGGGCTGGATTTGTTTGGTTCGTTCTGGTTTTGACCTGTTAAAACTACGAGACTTGCTCTAATAACCGTAAAAAATGAAAAAAGAGAGAAAAAATATTTAAAAAAATACTATATTATGTATTTAATCATATTATTTCATTTAAAATGGAAATAAGACGATAAAAGAAGATAAAAGATAACTCTAATTAGGTTTAAAATTAAATACATCGTGTACACCTACCGATGACCAAACTCGATCTAAAGCTGACATAAATTCTACTTAAAGCGAAAATTCCAAAAACGTCCACTCACCTAAAAGTGTTTGGACCAGAAAATCCAACAAAAGTGTGAACTTTTCCTCCAACTCCGATGATTATGTTGTTGAAGAGAAAGTCAAGTAATTAAATCATAAAAAAGTTATTTAATTTCTGTAAACTTAAAATTGAAATATTTTGTTTTGTTTCAAACTTAAATAAACACACCAAGTCTAACACATTTCTTGAGGCTTCGACAATTGGGTCGAGACATATAAAGAAATGAAGGCTTTATATAGAAAGAACATTTAGGTCTTAACTTATCTTCCTCTGAAAAATAAACAAGTTATAATAGAAAGTTTAATACACATAATAACACATTCTTAATGTTTGATACACACAATAACATTTTTGAAATGTGGATACACACATTAATAATTAGAGTATAGTTTAATATATTCCGGAAAAGTAAACCCAATAATGAAATTACATATTACCTGCTGAATAGGTAACCAACTACATCAAATGATAGTTTTAGAAAATTGAGTATACTAAACTGTAGTTTTAAAAGATAGATATACATAATAGCAAAAAGTGTCAACTTTAAAATACTTTATGAAACTAAACCTTATAAACTAGGTTCAAGTACATAAACTAAACAAAGTTCATTTAAAGTAATATAAACAAGTATAAACTAAACAAAATCATTTTAAATAATTCTACAACTTACATTATAATGTCGTTTGAGGATGCTATTTCTTCCTATATTACTTTTCCACGTCTTGAAAATTTTGCATAGTATTTGTTGTGTTGCTTCGATTGACTATAAAACTCCCAAATTGGCATAATGCGATTAGCCTTTCTAACTTTTCCAAAATGGGCATATAGATCAAACCGGTTTAGACCGGCCACATTAACACCTTCTCCAAGCCATTATGAGATCTAGGTTCCAAGGAAAAAAATTGAAACTTCATCCAACAAAAAGCTTAACACGAATGGAAAAAACCAAATGTAGTTTACAAAAAATTTCTTGAATTTTGAATTAGATAAGAGAGTGGTAGAGAGAAAAAAGAGTGTAGGGGTGAAGAAAAATACAAGAAGTAGAGTGGAAAAGATATATAACAAGACTTGTAGCCAAAGGCTACAATCAAATGGAGGAGATTGATTATAAAGAAACATTTTTCCCAAAACTGATAGATGTCTTATTAATCTTGTTGTTCAAAAGAGACGGAGTTTATATCAATTAGATATCAATAACGCTTTTCTATAAGGTGACATCAATGTTTACATGAGCCTCCCCAGTTATTTCTTGAATACGAAAGAAAAGCATGTGAACTTGTAAAATCTCTATATGGTCTTAACAAACCCCAGGCAATGGAATGAAAAGCTAATTGCTACCTTTGAGAACAATTTTGTTCAAAGCAAACAAGATTACTCTTTGTACACCAAATATGAGAATAGAGTGTTCATAGCTTTACTTGTTTATGTAGATGATAAAGTTTAACAAAAATGAAATTGAAAATTTTTAAGCTTAATGAGAAATTTAAGTTTATTTTGTAGAGTTAATTACATTGTTGGTGTTGTGGTTTGGTAATTTTTACGGTTTCGGTCTCTAACTTTTTATTTTTACAGATTTGGTCCCTAAATACCAAACCTCTTATGAATTTGGGTCAAACTAAAAAGATGAAAATACCCCTGCCTTCTTTTTTTATTCTTTTTCTTAATTTCTTAAATAACAACTGTTATTAAAAATATTCAAAAAAATAAAAACTAATTACCAACCACCCACCATTTCATATTTGGCTACCATCTCTCTTTACCCCGCTCCCTAGAACACCGCTACCAGCCACCACCACCGCTACACACTATCACCTCCACCATCTCAGGGCACCCCCTTGCTTCTCTCCTCCCTCTCCCCATGAAGATGAAGATGTAAAAGATATAAAGAAAAACGCCCTATTAACCCTAAATCAATATTTATAAACCATCCATGAATCAAGAAGTAATTCAGGATCTGGGTATATGTAGTATTCTTATTATGAACCCTAAACCGTATGAACCTAAACCGGAACATACGTGAACCGAAGCATAAATCGGTGGAAATAAGGATGAAATCGCAAACCACAAACAAAACCCAAAGATGAATATAATAACCGTAAATATATATATATATATACATGTATATATATATATCCACAAATATATATAATTAAATGAATTAAAATAAAAGATTCTTAACTTAATATTTGATAGACCAGTTGAAGTAGTGTATCAACTAAGCCCATTTACACCCATTTGATTAAGCCCGCTGAACTTAAACCCATAAGCCCTACAATTTTAACTTCATAATATTTGCTCCGAGTGTTTGACTGCGAGAGGGAGAGCGACCCTCTTTATCGGCGATAAATTCTCCAACGAACTTATCTATAGTTACTCGTATGCTCAGCTCCATCCTTCAATCTAGAAATCATCCTACCTGAAATCGAGAGCGAGAGAGAGTACGAGAGCAATTAGGGCGGCGATTTGGGGCTGCCATTACTTCGAGTTCAGCAACGATCGAGGTTAGTTCAATTCCGAAAGTCTCGATTTTTTTGTTCCATTTCTTCTTCTGTTTCGATCAGCTTGATCTTGAGTGTATTGATCAGAATCATATTAACAAAACACATCTCTTCTTCTCTCCCAAAAGGCTTCTTGATTTCTCGCGGTAAACACCTTTCAAGGTTCTTGCCTTCTTCTTGAAATGGAACCATTTCGTTCTGTATTGGTTGATTAATTTTCTTGTTCTTTTTTCTTCAATCGTTTGGCTGTAATCTTTGACCCATTTGGTCGTAATAGACATATTATTTCAGATTTTGTACAGGTACGTCTTGATGTAATGTTCTTAGCAAGAGAGTCGATATTATCGTGCGATCGTATTCATGATCTATCGTCTGTCGATCATGAAAGGGGAATCAAATCTTTGATCAGAAGTGTTGGTTTCTGTCTTGATCGTTGCCTCTGTTGCTTGCAATCCCGTTTGTATTCCTCTATGTTATCAACCAAAAACTTACAGGTATGTATTCGTATTTATGCAGTAACAAGAACACAGATACTTAATAGGATAAACACTGAAAGAATACTTCAAATACACACACTTCCATACGTTCTGTGCATAATACATATATATAGTGTTTGCCTTTTGGCGGTTTAAAGTTGGTGCCAACAACTGCCCATGGTGCCAACAACTGCCGATGGGCAGTTGTGGTGGTGGCCTACTGTAACCTTTAAAACGCCGCCAATAGTGTTACTAAACACACTCTACTTAAGATAATTACATATTATAATATTAACACAAATAAAATGTTTTAAACTATAAACATAGTTCTAATCAATTTGTGATTAAACATTAGAAGGAAGTCCAACACTGCCTCCCCTAATGTTTAATCCAACCTTCATTTGTTAGCCATCCACAATTATGTAGTCACCATCTTCTTTGTAGCTGCTGCTATCCATCAAGTAGAGATCCAACAGATTAACCTTCATTTGTCAACCTTTAAAACGCTGCCAATAGTACACTTTACTTAACATAACTACATATTATAATATTAACACTAATAAAACGTTTTAAACTATAAACATAGTTCTAATCAATTTGTGATTAAACATTAGAAGGAAGTCCAACAAGAAGCAGTCTGTTATAACGATTGTGGATATGTGACTTGTTTTGAGCGCGACATAAGGTATAGATTTACTTTGACATTTTATCTTTCAGAGGCAATTTATTGTTCGTCAGGCCAAAAAGAATAATGATAACCTTTTCTTCTGAAAATTTTCCAATCCGTACAATTGAATTCGCTTTCATTCGTTTGAATCGATCAATTATCATTTACATGATCTTTTACTGGATATTCGTTTCGAGACCTTCTGACTGTTCTAACGGGATTTTGTGGACTTCAGATTGTTGGAGGTAGATGATATGATATGCTACTCGTAGTTTTATGGGCGGAAGAGATGATACCAAATTTGTTTCTAGCTATAGTGACAAATGTCGATTTGTTCTTGAAGGTGTTGTGCTAGAAGCATATGTCTTATCACGTTATTATTGACCTGATCTTTTGCTAGTCGATCATTTTTGTTGTAATGGGATTCTATGTGTGCAGAACCTGGGATTTCTTGCTGGAGCATTGATGATAGTGACTACTACTCCTAGTTAGATGTTTTCGTTTAGGGGTGAATTTTGACTTATTTTTGAAGGTTGTACGTAGATAGAAGCGATCCATGTGGGATCTTTGTTAATTGGCCTTTGCCATGTTGGGTGCGCTCGCATGGAAGGCTCGTACTAACTATTAATAAAATCAAGTTTTTGTCAACGGGGGAGTTCGCACGGGGGATTTTCCCGGGTTCTCCCCTAATGTGGTGTGTCTCTCTCTGTGTGTGTGTGTACCGTCTCTTATTTTATGTGTGTCACTATGGGAATTGCACAACTATCTTAAAATCTCACCAACAATCATTCGGCAAGCTTAACCAAGGAGAGTTACCGTTAGCTACTCACTATCATGGCATTAAGGTACTTTTGATCATCTAGTCACTACTGTAATTTTAATTTTTATTAATTGTGTCTATGCATGCAAATCTTAATTTATATAATGTTGGTCATGATGATTTCTCAAACAATGTTGCTGTGGCAGCCACATAAATTATATATACGGGGTTCATAGTGATAAATTATTGACCATATTATTATTTATATTACAATTGCAGAGGTGTTACTGTATCATAAGTTCAATGTTAATTGATTAAGTGGTTAATTGTGTTGGTTTTCTGTAAATTTGTTTCAATTTTATCTGTACAATTGTGATGGTATAGTTAGACCTCTATGAATAGCCATAATGGTTTATATGGGTATTGTAAGGGTGTGATGGGTAGGAAGTTATGTGGTAGTTACTCCCAACCGATTTTATGTGAAAAGTTGTAAGTTTTTGAAGGAGAGCGGGGTTAGTCGACCGTCGATGGCTTTATATATTATTAGTACGCAAACTTGGTTGTTTTTTGTGAGGGTTGATGTAAAGAACGAGTTATGTGTTTATGATAAGAACATCCTATTGTTTGATTGATTAATTCTTTGTGTTAATTCTTCTAACAGAAGCTTCAGGAACTTTGAAGCAAAAGGAAATATTCATACATGAACAATAGCTTGCAAGTGCTAATAAACTTTTCAGGAATCATGCAGATTCCACCAATGAAGAATCTTATCTGATTGCAAACTTGCATGAGACAGAAATATCGTCTTAAAGAAGGCATAAGGGCATAAGGCCCACACCATCTAACCATCATTAATCACTTCTTGGATGGTGGCACTTTTGAAGCTCGCAAGCACAAGCATAAGGCCATTCTTGGGGTCTTCTCCAATGCCAACTACAGTCATTAGAGTTAACAGAGCTGCACTTATTTAGCATATTATCAATCTTGACTTTACTCTATACAAATCTGTGTACATGATCCTCATCTAGTATTCCTATAAAAAGAAGACCAAAAAAGGATTGTTTTGGTTGTTCAATTTCCGGTCCTCTTGGAGGAGGTTAAATTCAAAGTATGGAGTTGATCTATTTAGAATATTTATTAATATCAATATCATATTTGTTATATGTTTCACGTACTTTGTTTCTTTTTCTTATTTTTATATTTTCATACACAGCCTGTGTACGTAGTGTGTTTAATTTTATAACGATAACGTTTTCTCCTGTTAAATTTCCATTCCTTACAATTGATTTCACTTTTATTCTTTTAAAATTTGTTTGAATCACCAAGTATCATTTACTTGTTATGTTTTGTGGCCTTCAGATTGTTGGGAGGTAGATGATATGATATGCTACTTGTAGTTTTATCGGGCTATGGACAAAAGAGATGATGCGAAATTTGTTTCTTTAGTGACAAATGTCAATTTATTCTTGAAGGTGTTGTGCTAAGTGTATGTCTTATCCTGTTATTATTTACCTAATTTGTTACCGGTCGATCATTTTTGTTTTAACGGGATTCTACGTGTGCAGAACTTGAGATTGCTGCTGGAGAGGCGATGATATCGACTGCTGCTCCTAGTTAAATATTTTCATTTAGGGGTGAATTTTGATTTATTTTTTAAGGTTGTATGTAGATACAAGCGATCCATGTGGGATCTTTGTGAATTGGCCTTTGCCATGTTGGGTGCGCTCGCATGACAGGCTCGTACTAAGCTCTTAATAAAATCAAGTTTTTGTTGATGAGGTGAGTTCGCACGGTCCCGGGTTCTCCCCTAATCTGGTGTGAGTGTATGTGTATGTACTATCTCTTATTATGTGTGTAGCATTGTGAGAATTGCTCAACTATCTTAAAATCTCACCAACAATCATCCAGCAAGCATAACCAAGGAGTTACCACTAGCTACTCACTATCATGGCCTTAAGGTACTTTTGATCATCTAGTCACTACTATTACTTTAATTCTTATTGATTATGTTTATCATGTCATTAAGGCACTTTTGATCATCTAGTCATTTTTTTTTTGTTGTGTGGGTTGATGCAAAGAACAAGTTTTGTGTTAATGATAAAAACATCCTATTGTTTGATTGATTAATTCTTTGTGTTAATTCTTCTAACAGAAGCTTGAGGGAACTTTGAAGCAAAAGGAAAACAATT
Source organism: Dittrichia graveolens (assembly GCA_038502395.1). NCBI lineage: Eukaryota > Viridiplantae > Streptophyta > Magnoliopsida > Asterales > Asteraceae > Dittrichia > Dittrichia graveolens. The sequence continues at coordinate 80,690,846 of JARJIL010000001.1, read as the reverse complement.
AGCAAAAGTTACAACCCAACCATATACGTACATGAACAATAGCTAGCAAATGCTAATAAACTCTTCAGGAGTCATGCAGATTCCACCAATGAAGAATCTTATATGGAAGTCTGATTGCAAAATGAAAGGTTGCTAGAGAGGCGATGATATCGACTACTGCTTCTAGTTATATATTTTCATTTAGGGGTGAATTTTGATTTATTTTTTAAGGTTTATGTAGATACAAGCGATCCATGTGGGATCTTTTTTAATTGGCCTTTGCCATGTTGTGTGCGCTCGCATGACAGACTCGTACTAAGCTCTTAATAGAATCAAGTTTTTGTTGATGAGGGGAGTTCGCACGTGGGATTTTCCCGGGTTCTCCCCTGATCTGGTGTGAGTGTATGTTTATGTGTATGTACTGTCTCTTATTATGTGTGTGGCATTGTGGGAATTGCTCAACTATCTTCAAATCTCACCAACAATCATCCAACAAGCATAACCAAGGAGTTACCACTAGCTACTCACTATCATGGCATTAAGGTACTTTTGATCATGTAGTCACTATTGTTATTTTAATTCTTATTGATTGTGTTTATTATGGCATTAAGGTACTTTTGATAATCTAGTCATAATGTTTTTTGTGGGGGTTGATGCAAAGAACAAGTTTTGTGTTAATGATAAAAACATCCTATTGTTTGATTGAATAATTCTTTGTGTTAATTCTTCTAAGAGAAGCTTGAGGGAACTTTGAAGCAAAAGGAAAATAATTAGCAAAAGTTACAACCCAAACCATATACATACATGAAAAATAGCTAGCAAATGCTAGTAAACTCTTTAGGAGTAAATGCTACAGATGAAGAATCTCATGTGGAAGTCTGATTGCAAACTTGCATGAGACAGAAATATTCTGTTAAAGAAGACACAAGGGCATAAGGCCCACATCATCTAACCATCATTAATCACTTCTTGGATGGTGCTACTTTTGAAGCTTGCAAGCACAAGCATAAGGCCATTCTTAGGATCTTCTCCAATGCCAACTACAAACATTAGAGTCAAGAGAGCTGCACTCATTTAGCATATTATCAATCTTGACTTTACTCCATGCAAAACTTTGTACATGATCCTCCTGCAAAAAGAAGATCAAAAAAGGATTGTTTTGATTGTTTAATTTCCAGAGGAGTCCTCTTGAAGGAGGTTAAATTCAAAGTATGAATACTGTCCAACAAGAATATTTATTAATATCAATATCAATTTGTTATATGTTTCATGTACATTGTTTCTTTTTCTTGTTTTTATATTTTCATACTCAGCCTTGTAAGTAATGTAATGTGACAATATCTTGTTTCGAAACCATGTGATGTGGAGACTATAAGTCAGACACAAGCTAGGGAGGGTTGTATGCCGGTAGCATGTCTTATAATTAATGGATCACGTAACATGTTTTTCTTTTCAAGAAACATAAACTAGTTATATATAGTCGTCTTCTTTTTTTCGTTTTTTATTTTTTGGTTTCTTTCACATGTGATTAATTAAATGGTTCATAACAATATGATATATTTATGTTCATATGGTACTTTCTTTTACGGTTTATTCCTTTACAAACATCTTAAAAAATAAACATATACATAATTCCACCATCGGATTTTGTTAGTATATGGTTCATATTGTTGATATAGAAGATGAAAATCATATTTCAACTTGGTATCGGAAAAAACCAAAAATTTATACGAAAACCAGAAAAAATGCACGTCGAAAACATTTAGCTGAAATGTGCCGACACGTAAAACGACCAGAGTCCGAAACAAAAAAGAACCAACACTATTAGAAAATAAATGATTCGAAGAAAGGTCACACTAAATTGAGACGAACACGAACTCCCAAACCCGATAACTTGAACCATAATTCACGCTCTTCAATCCATCATTCTCCTACCATCTTTAACTTTGGCACACAACCTACTTTGTTCTCTCTTCTATCGCACAATCCTCTTCGTTGGACAACCATCTACAACTCCGACGATTACACCCCCACTCTTAGACAATGGCACTTCTCCTTTAAAGCGATTCTCATGGAAAGATCGATATTATAGAATTGAAATTACTCTTTCTAGTACATCCCTTTGGTCAAGTTCCAGCTTTTTAAGATTATGAAATCACCTTAATTATTTGGTCAATCTTTATCTATTTGTGTGTTTTTGTGTGAAAATTCAAAGGGGTAATGTTAATCGTACATGATGCAAGTAATAATTTGCAAATATTACGTGGTGGATATAAATATTACATGGTGTTAATCGACAATTTCACGTAATATGTATGGGTATATCCATTAAAACTCAAATCGGAAACCTTCTCCCATTTCACTCAATTCCATTCATTCATACAAACACAATTTAATACCAAATAAAGTGTTTCCAATGTGACATGGGTGGTGAATTCAATAATAATAATTTCAAAGATTTTGCTTCCACACATGGCCTTCTTTTTCGTTTTTCTTGCCCACAAACCTCCCCACAAAATGGAAAAGCCAAACGCATGATCCGTCGGTTAAACGAAATTATTCTTGTTCTCCTTGCTCACGCCTCCTTACCACCCAACTTTTGGGTTGATGCTCTCCACGCCGCTACTTATCTTCACAACATCACCCCAACCAAACTTCTACACTACCAAACCCCCACCTCAATCCTTTTTCATCGAAACCCATCATATGACCACCTTCAGGTGTTTGGATGCGCTTGTTATCCCAAATTATTCGCCACCCGTGATCACAAACTTAGCTCCTGTTCCGTTCGGTGTGTTTTCCTCGGATACCATGCCAACTATCGTGGCTATTGGTGTCTAGACCCCTCCACAGGCAAAAATCATCTATCCCGCCACGTCATGTTTGATGAACATGTGTTTCCTTTTGCCACCCCTAGTTGTCTTACATCGCATGACTACCGCTTCCTCTCCTCCGACACTAACCTTCCTTCCACAATTCACCACTTTACACCACCACCCCCTTCATCTCCGTCACCATCGTCCACACCACCGTCGCCAACCCACTCCTCTCCCTTGGCCAGCTCCTCATCCACCACCGATCCACGCACTCCCACTCCACCACCATTCTCTACCACTCCGCACCCACCACCTCCTCCTGTTCCTACTCATCCAATGACCACCCGTTCTCGACTTGGCAGTCTCAAACCAACTCAGCGACTTAACTTACACACCACCACCATATCCCTAATACCTAAAAACCCTCATCTAGCCCTCCTCGACCATAACCGGAAAAATGCTATGAAAGATGAACATAGAGCATTATGTGACAATGACACATGAGAATTGGTCCCGAGGCCGCTTCATGCCCATATAATTCGATGCTTGTGGCTCTACCGTCACAAATTTCATTCAGATGGCACTTTAGCCCAGTACAAAGCCCGGCTTGTCGTTAATGGAAAATCTTAGCAGGTCGGTGTTGATTGTGATGAGACGTTTAGTCCAGTTGTCAAGCCTACTACTATATGCACCGTCCTCACACTTACGGTTTCCCGTTCGTGGTCGATACATCAACTAGATGTTAAAAATGCTTTCCTACACGGGAATTTGGTTGAAATTGACTATATGCACCAACCTCCCGGTTTTGTTGATCGCACTCACCCTAATTTTGTGTGCAAGTTAAGAAAATCGTTGTATGGCCTCAAGCAGGCCCCTTGCGCTTGGTACCATCGCTTTGCAACATTTATTTCCTCTACAGGTTTCAAAAGTGCAGCTTCAGACCAATCCTTGTTTGTGTACCGCAAAGGCAACAATATCACCTACATGCTACTCTATGTTGATGACATCATTCTCACGGATTCTAATGACACGTTCTTGAGGTCAATTGTCAATACTTTGTCAGCAAAGTTTGCCATGACTGACTTGGGTCGACTACATCATTTTCTGGGTATACAGGTCAAACACACAACTAGTGGTCTCTTTCTATCACAGTCGTGGTACGTTAATGTCATTCTCGAACGAGCTAATATGACATATTGTAACCCGGTGGCAACACCCGTTGACACCACCCCCAAACTTAGTGCCACTGTCGGGAAGCCGTTGAAAGATGGCACTCTTTATCGAAGCTTAGCGGGTGCACTTCAATATCTCACCTTCACACACCCGGACATTACTTATGTCGTTCAACAAGTGTGCTTATTCATGCATGCTCCCACAGAACCACGGTTTAATTTCCTTAAATGGATTCTTAGGTACATTAAAGGAACTTCGGATCATGGCGTGCATATTCTAAAATCTCCTAACTTCCATATTACTGCTTATTTAGACGCCGACCGGGGGGGGGGCTAATTCTCGCATATCAACCTCGAGGTATTGTGTTTTTTTAGGGGACAGTGTTTTTTTAGGGGACAGTCTGATCTCATGGTCATCTAAGAGACAACCTACAGTCTCTCGATCAAGTCCAAAGGCGGAATATAAAGGAGTGGCTAATGCTACTGCAGAAACTAGCTGGCTCCGAAATTTACTTCTCGAGCTTCACGTGCCGGTCACTAAAGCTATGCTTGTTTATTGTGATAATATCTCCGCTGTATATCTCTCTGATAATCCGGTACAGCATCAGTGAACTAAACATGTTGAGATTGATATCCATTTTGTTCGAGAGCTTGTCAAGATAGGACACATTCGTGTTATTCATGTGCCGACTGATCACCAGTATGCCGAGATCTTCACTAAAGGTCTCCCACGCCAGTTGTTTCAGCGTTTTAGATCCTGTTTATGCATTTGTTCCCCTCCTGTTGCAACTGCCGGGGAGTATTAGGCCGTATATATCTCGTGGCTTTTCCTATTTATTCTTTTGTAATTTAGGAAGTTGGTTGTGATTATTTTCTATATATACGGTCATTCAAGGCTAATGAAATGAATGACATTTTGCAAATTATATATTAGCAAGCTCCTATCTTTGTTTCCATGCTTGTAAACAAGCTAATTAATACCAAATCTAATGGTGTGTTGTCTAAAAAATGAGAACTTATAGTTTGTTATATATGTTTTTAACATGTAGAGAACCCAACTGAGCACGACCACGTACTGTCAACTCAGTTTTTAATTTGTTAACACCAGTAGTGTTAAATTGTCATCTAGTAGTGTTGTACCTTCAAAATTATTATTACTATTACTATTAATGTTATTGTACCCCAATATCAATACTATAGCAAGGTGGAGTGGCCTCGAGTGTGATCACCTTGATCACAGATTCATAGCGTGATCGTAGGGAGGGGACCCGCTTGATACCCGGCGTGGGTCATCAAGGAGCCTCATGACATGTGACTTAATTTTTTATTTTGTGTCATTTGTGAATTAATAAAAGGAGTTTAAAAGAATATGATACTATAATCAAGTATAAATTCTATATGTTACCTAATATAATTAAAATAAACTAATATAATCTACTCTATATTATAATATATTTAACACTCTCTCCCTTATTCTTTAGGGGTGTTTGGTTGGAAAGATTTCATGGGATTTTATAGGAATTGGAATCCAATTTCTAGAAATTCTAATGTCTGGTTCACTATGAAATTGGGATTTGAAGGAATTAAAATCCATGAGGGAGGGAATGTAAAATCCTTTAAGATAAGGAGTGATTTTAAAATCCATGAGGGAGGGAATGTGGTTTGTTACCATTATATCCTCTGCCTATTGTCTTTGCGTCGCTTGTCGTTGTTCAATGTATGCCGTTTGCCTATCATATTTCGCCGGTCGTCATTCATCAGCCGCGTCGCCGTTCGTAGTTCGTCAATCCTCGCCGGTTGCCGTTTGATGCTCGTCATTCGCATTTCGTCTTTTGATGTTCGTCGTTCGTTCATAATTCGTCAGTCATCATGGGTCGCCGTTCCTCGTCCGTCTTTCGCGGGTCGTCGTTTAGTGCGTCCCCGTTCATCAGTCACATCCCCGTTCATTGTTCGTCAATCCTCGCAGGTCGCCGTTCGCCGTCGGTCTTTCGCGGATCGTCGTTCGGTTCGTCCTTGTTCATCAGTCGCGTCCCCGTTCGTCGTCATCCGTCTTTCGCAGGTCATCGTTCGGTGCATCCCCGTTCGTCACACGCGTCCCCGTTCGTCATTCGTCGGTCCTCACGAGTCGCAGTTTGCCGTTTGTCTTTTGCCGGTTGTCATTCGGTGCGTCCCCGTTACTTCTCCATTCCTCGTTAAAATACTGATTTTTTGGTAACTTATGTTGTTGCGGTTAAGAATGAAGTTGGAAGTTGTAGGAAGGGTAATTCTGTCATTTTACATGACTGAAATCAAATTCATTTACATTATCTGCTAACCAAACAAAACATGAAAATGGATTTCAATTCCATTTTTTTGCCAACCAAACATATTACAGATTCAGATTTCAATTCCTGACAGATTTCAATTTCTTTACAGATTTCAATTTCTTCATAAACATTCCGCGAACTAAACGCTACCTTAGAGTTTTCGATAATAAAAATTTACTAATATACATTATACATCCATCAATAAACACATTATTTCGTAACTATACGTTTCTGCTTTTTCGTAGCTGTAAAATGTAAACGTACTTGTTGGGGAATGCGTGTACTTGCCGCCAAAGGTGTGGGGGACCAACAAATGAAAAAATGATGAAACAACCCGTACTTGTCACGCTCTAGTAAGTTGTACCGTACAAGTAGATAATGCGTGTGAAAGATTTCCAAAATTCGCAGGCTCTAGATTCTCTGGGCGTGGAAAACCTGAGTTATCACAACCAAACACTTCACACCATTCTAACCGTTACGTTTTCCCCATTTTCTCTAAAAATATATTCACGTTCCATTGCGACCTCCGTCGCGCTAAACTTCTCCTTTACTCCGGCAATCGGTAGCATCCTCCGCCGATCACCTTTTTTGCTTCTATCTCTACGATTTCCTTTGTAACCTTTTACTTTTCCGACGATCGCTCATCTACGATTCCGATTGAAGATCGATCGACGGTAGAATCTGTACAACAACAGCAGCGCAGCGAGCTACTTGTTGTCCTTCTTATCTTCATAAATCAGGTACTTCGTAGATCTTTTTTACTAGTTTCGTTCTGTTTTTTTGAATTCAACAATGGCGGATTACTTGTTCGTCGGCTTTCTTATGACCTGACCCCGTGCTCGATCTGAACTTAATATATAGTGATGATTTTAATTATTTTTTAAAAGGTAAATTTCTAATTAGAATAATTGTCTATTTGTTGTTTGATTTAATTAATTAATACTGCCTAAATGGCTTATTAGATTAAAATCATATAACTTTCCCATTTTTTTATATAATGAAAGATCTGGAAAGTGGTCTTTGGTAGTTTTTTTATACAGTAGCAAAGTTAAATAAAGATAAGTCAATTTTCATGGTTTCCAACTTTCCATGTGTAAATCTAAAAAGAGGACATGTTACATGAGTTGTGTTTAATAAAGTTTATGTAAAAAACACGGTCATAAAATTTTAATATTCAATCACAGATGATTCTATATACAACGCCCAAAATTTTAAAATGCAATCTGGACATTGATGTCATTGATCCAAAGGTTAAAATTAGTCTACTATTAATTAAGTATGAACTATATTGAACATTCTTCGGTGTTTTATATAATATATTTGTGTTTTAAGTTTATAAAAAGAGATATGTATATCTTTACATTTAATCAATTACGTACTCAAATAGAAGTTTCACACAAGTAATCAATCACATGGTTCGCGTGGTTGCAAATCCTCGCATCTTATCATACCCACCACACTGCATCGTTAGTTTTTTTTCCGTCTATCACTCAATCCATCCATGATTCAAGTGGTGGAAACCTCACACCGCCTGCTTCCTACCACTCCATTTACTCTTTAGAGTACTTAAGGGGTGCTTGTTTTAGCTTATTAAGTATTTATTTTTCAAGCTTATTTATTATAAGTTCTTTTTTCCAACTTATTTTCCTATTATAAATCATAATAAACCTATAAGTTAAAAAAATAAGTCCAAAAAAACAAACACCCCCTTAGACCATACATTATGGTCTACTCGATGAGATTGGGTACCATTGGGTATCTTTGGGAACACCAAAACGTGGGGATCGGGTAGACGGGTACCCTCACCGGGTTTACTTACTCGAGCGAGAAGCACTAAAGACTTCCCCCCCCCACCCCCCCCAACATATATATATATATATATATATATATATATATATATATATATAAAAGGTTTGGGTAAGGAAAAGGAATGTATAACACTTATTTTAGGTAGGATAAAAAAATAGGTAAGGGAATAATGTAACATTGAGGAAAAAAAAGAAAAAAGAAAAAAGAAAGGTATAACTAAAGTTCTGGGCATCATTTGACCTGCGTTGTGATCCACCATGCCAACTACGGGGCTAGTGACCACGTGGCGGGTGGCCAGCCGTGGAGTTCTTTCATGCTCACAAGGGTTAGCATGGAGTTGGTGTGTGGAGCCAACACACTCTGCGTTTTTCAGTTTTTTATTAGTTATTGAGTATTGTATGAGTACTAGAATTTGATGTGTTAAAAAGTGATATCTACCTGTAAAGAAGAAAAATCGACATGATAATGTAGTGGATGAGGTAAAATGTAATGGTTGCTAATACTCTAAGTAACCAATACGATGGGTGACGTCAGTTCTAAGGGTAAGAGTGTGGACTATATGTTTTTTTAATTTCTTTTCAAACAATCTAACAGCAATATTAATAACAAGTATTTAAAAAAAAAACTTAATGGGTAACTACAAAATTAATTATTTTTAATATTCAAGGACAATGTAATTAATACATTATTAAATATCTCAAACTCTTTAGATCATTCTTTTCTTTCTCATGTACAACAATAGTTACAAATTACACTTTATATATAAACTAGATTACATTTCTATCTATCATACCGGTTTGTTTAAGAAAACGATAACCATTAAACATTAATAAAAGATATTAAATACTTATAAAACACAAGAAAATTAAGAATTTAAAAAAATGATGATAGATGACGTCAATACCTACCAACGGTGGAAGAGTCGACGTAGGGTTGAGAGAGGATGTGAGGGAAAAAACAATGTATCATGATACGAATAGATATGATAGTATTTCTTTTACAAACTATCGATCATTATTATTGTAACTAATGTAGGTTATAGTTAAAAAGAATTATGATCGTAACCTATTTTAAAATGAAAAAATAAAAAATTTGGTGAAATATGATATTTTAAAATGTTATAAAAGGTTATGATATTTGTAAATTAGGGTGAGTAAATATGATATTTTAAGTTTTAAGAAGGACATCTATGAAATTTCTCTAATAAATTTGATTCAACTTTGACTTAAAAGGACAAAATTGGAATTCCTGTATTGATTAAATGGATGATGAAGATTAATTAAATAAATTTATTTCATTAAATGAAGAGTTAGAATCATTTAATAAAATTTGATATATATTAGTCTTTTATTTATATTAGAAGGCAATTATTTATTATTGAACACTATAAAAAATCACGACTTCACCACCTATCTTTTAACTTTCAGTCATCACCTTCTAACTTCTCTCTCAAAGTAGAATATTTTTATCTGCTAATGTGAGTTTTTATTTATTAATGTAATTTTAATAAAATAGAATATTTTTTATTAGTGCATTTTTTATCTTATAAGTATAATATAGTTAATATAAAAGTTAAATAAATAATTAATTAAGCAAGACTTAGGCTGTATTTAGCAGGAGAAAAAAATTCTATTTTTTGTTTTCTATTTTTCATTGAAAAAGGTGGAGTTTTCGTTTCTAAGAAAAATAGAGAACATGTTTAGATGAGAGAGTGAAGTTTTAATTTTATAGGGGAAAATGAAAAATATATTTGACTGAAGTGTTTTATTAAAAAAGTTGTTTGAAAACGTGAGAAAGTTTGAAAAATTCTGGAAAAATGGGAAAAAATAAAAAGTTGAGAGTTTTCTGTTTTCCTGAAAAAATGTGTAAGTGAATAAATTTTCTCATTTTCAGCTTCTTTAGAAAAATGGAGGATTTTTTCTAGAAGTAAACGCAACCTTAAACTTGTATAAGACCATATCATTATTCAGATAGGACTAGGTTTGTGCCCCAACTTTGTCTTACCCGATAAAAGGAAGCAATTCTAGGTTGGTAAATCCGTCCCTCTCCTCTCTCTCTCTCTCTCTCTCTCTCTCTCTCTCTTACTTTTCTTTACCTTTTTCGCTCTGTCCCTCTCCATATTTAAGTACAAAAAAGCGACGAAGAGATAGAGGATAAAATGAGAGGTATAGCATAGTTAGGAGGGAAGGAAGAGTAACATGACACCAAAGGGGAATGAAAAGTAATGAAAAGGTATAAGACCATGTGTATGGCTTGACCAGATACCCTCCCGACTCCATCTGGTAGGTTTGGGAACACCGGTACTAACCCTCCCAACCCGCTAAAACCGGTCCCCCCAACCCGGGCTCTCCCAAATCCCTAACCCGAGCTCCACCATCATCGGGGTGTTTGAAATTACTACATGCTTAGAAAATAACGTTTTCAAAACAAGGTTTTGAAAAGACTGTGTGGACGTGTTTTTTCTAAATCATGTTTACAGGTAAATAAAAACTAAAAAAACACATAATCACATATTGAAAACACAATACGTTTGTTTCTTTTTAAAAGGTATTATGTTTTGAACATGTGATTATGTGCTTTTTATTTTTTATTTGCTTGTAATCATGATTTGTAGGGATCCTCTTGTGGGTAGAGATTTGCTTAGATGTACGCAAGATTATCATAATTGTTTCCGTACTATCCTTGCCCATGTAACACCTTACCTGGTGATGATTACAATCACGTGATGTAAAACACAATACCAAATAACATTTTAGCATTTACAAAAATCAATTAATAACTAACGCCCTCTAAATCATACAACTTGATTTATCTTTAGATTTTATTAAAATAAAATATAATTATTATAACAATAATAGATATATACAAGCGTGCACTTTACATAAACCAACCACTACAAGAATAATATAACTAAAGAATTGCATTATCACACCCCAAGTCTTGTGACAATTAATTGTACAATTAATAATAAAATTATATAGTTTGATTAATTATTAAACCATCATAGTCTATATATGAACTATTTTCTTCTTATTATTTTCTTTTCTTAAGCAGCAAATGTGAGCTACTATCATACCCAGAGTTTTTGACATCAAATTTCTTATCACACGTCGTGAAGAATGACAAACATGTTGCGAAGATGGCGTGGTCAGGACCAACATGAAACTCAGCCCTTGGATCATGATAAGCTGGTACATAATATTTTATACTTAGGTATTGTTTGGGTGATCTGTGACGTCACTAAGTTAGGTACTGTTAACGAAGTGTTTCCTAGAAACTTTAACCAAACCTTGTGGTTAAGAGTTGCCAATTTAGATGTCATGTGTTCTAACTTTGAATTCCTGTTTTCCCAAGTAGATCAAAGACCTTAGGACTGCTATTGGACCCCTTTCGGGAAAGGCTTCGAAGTTTTGTACCGATGAATGTTTCAAGAGGTACTTGGAAGCTCGAAACTGGAATCTGGAGAAAGCCAAGAAGATGTTGGAGGAAACACTTGAATGGAGATCTAACTATAAGCCTGAGGAAATTCGCTGGGTTAGTATTTAGTAATCACTATAAGCAACTTAACTGATCATGTTTTCTTTGTGCTGATTGATTCTTTTTTTTTCATGTAAGAATATGAGTAATAAGTGAAATTCTATATAATATTACTATTGATAGGATGAAGTAGCACAAGAAGGTGAAACTGGTAAAGTTTCGAGAGCTAATTTTGTCGATCGATATGGAAGGCCCGTCCTCATTATGAGGCCGGGGAAGCAGGTTTGTCTCAAGAAGCTAATTCTCTTTCCTCGTCTTTTCTATTTAGCCAGCTATAAAACTCAACCCAAATTGATGCCAATGATTGAAAGTTGCCAATTTTAGTATTTGGATTATCTTATTTACACTGTTTATTAGCTTATTGCATATTTGCATGTGTTTAAATATAATATGCTATTGTAAATAAGCTAACCCAAACACCTCTATGGGATGAACATTTGTACTTATAGACCGAACCGGACACTAATTTCTACTCGATCTCATGTTGTTACAGAATACTAAAACCGGAGAAGGCAATGTTCGTCATCTGGTGTATCTGATCGAGAATGCGATTCTAAACCTCCCTGAAGGCCAAGAACAAATGACTTGGTTGATCGATTTCACAGGATATTCAATGACTGCATCGAATATCCAGGTGAAAACATCTCGAGATATTGTAAACGTGCTTCAAAACCATTATCCCGAGAGACTCGCCATCATCGTCCTCTATAATCCTCCAAAAATATTTCAAGCATTTTTTAAGGTACATTACTTGATCACCAATCTCCATCAAGTTAGCAATCATAGTGATCCCTTTGAGTTTCGGTCTTGCGACCGTACTCCCCAGGCTGAGTGTTTCACGCGTTAGCTGAACCCTTGATCCTCGTATACCAAGGGAGTACATATTTTTAAAATTTTTGTTCCTTATATGTACAGGTTATTAGTTACTTCATAGACCCAAAGACATATCTGAAGATAAAATTTGTTTACCCAAACGATAAAGCGAGTATCGAGATCATGAAGTCGTATTTTGATACCGAAAACCTTCCAAGCGAGTTTGGGGGAACAGCTAACTTCAACTTGAAGTATGATCATGAAGAGTTCTCTAGATTAATGGCTGAAGATGATATAAAAACTGCAAAGTTCTGGGAATCTGAGAGTAAGTCTGTTGATGATACAAATTAAGGGTCAGGGTCAGTATGTGTATGCAAGTGTAACCAAAGAAACTTGTAATGTTGAGAGTTAATTAACAGGGCCAAGTTTTGGAGAGTGCTATTGATGTCATATATTAATTGAAGGGAACTAATTAATTCATAAGTCCTAACTGCTGCATGTTACAAAATATGTATTTATTGATATTATTTATTACCATCTTTAATACAATAAACCACTTCTCTATCACTTTATCATCAACATTTACCAACTCCTTTTTTTACACACAAAAACAATAGTAGATGAATATGTAGAATTGTGAATTTTTCATCTAATGCAAAATGAAAAGTATTGTATTCTTTAAATAAAAAAGTTTTATTCAATAAAAAAAAGGGTAAAACATGGTTTAATTAGGAGTGAAATGAGGTGAGTAGGGCGCTCGGCAGGTCATGACCTGAACCCGAAGACAGAAATTCATCCGGACCCCCACCCCATCCCCGGTCGCGGTCGCTCCATAATTGGGGCTATTGCTTACCCCGAATACCGCCCCATTCCCTGTTTCTATGACGAAAACCTAACCCGAAACCCATATTGCTACACTCATAGGGGTGTAATTGAGCTCAGCCGAGCCAACACAGTGCCAAGCTTGAGCTCGAATCGGTTCCAAAGCTCGATGCTCGAAACTCGACTCCAACTCGGTCGAGATCTAATTTTCAAGCTCGAGCTCGACTTGAGCAAGTAATCGACACTCTCGAACTCGACTCGGCCCGACTTGACTAAAATTAATTTAATAAAATTTTGTAACAATAAATGTTAAAATACATTCCGGAATTCAAATTTCACATTTTCGAACAACAATTAACATCTAGCTACTAAGGATATAAAAATAAATAGTGTATATGTAAAAAGTAAAATGGTAATTTAGTATAAGCATGATTAGGCTTGCGAGTCTGGCTCGCGAGTATTTTAGAGCTCAAACTTGGCTCGAAACCTTACTCGAGTAGCTCGAGCTCAAGCTCGACTCGGTTCACCTCGAGTCGATTTTGGTTTTTTTTCAAGTCGGTCATGAGTAGATCGCGAGCTGTCTCGACTCGATGATGTAACACCACAATTTCAACCCGTATTATTATTTTTTTTAAATTACTGCGGAAGCGATAGATTAAATATATATACATATATGTTTACAAAACAATTCAGTAAACTAGGGTTAAACTGTTTTCAAAACAGCATCATCAAAGTAGTGTTACATAAACCAATGGCTCATGTGAAACAAGATCAGAGTAGCGGTCAATTATTACCCAAGCACACCAACTCCTCAACTGAACCACTGACTTACCGAAACCTGCAAAATGGAGTGAAAGGTGGGAGATTAACACAAAACTAAGTGAATGAAAGTTAAACAAACAAACAACATCAATGCAACCGAAATATACAACAATAAACAAGCAACCGAGAAGACCGGTGGTTCTGCAGGAACCTCCAATCAATGCCAGCCAAAGCAAAGGTTTATCGATAGTTCATTTGCTATTCTCACACAGTATTACCCTTAAGTTGCAACGAATGCATCAAAAGATCCAAATACTGATTAGCCGATAGCAAACAAACCCAGCTCATTGCCCAGCCAAGCTGACTTCCCATCTATCCATGTGCACATATCACTGATGCAACGATTAATTAACACATAACCAGTTAATCAATCACCGGACAATAAGTCTATCCATGCATCAACAATAAACAGTTACAACCATAACCGTTACAACTAAAACCATTCATGAGTCAAACGTCCACTTACCTTGGATTTCCAAATCACCAACTCAGCAATCTTATTTCACTGAGTCTTCTCTCCTACTGAGAACACAAGATAACAAGAATTAGTAATCAATTCTTAGTCATCTCAAAATATCAAGTTCAAACACCAAACGGGTCAAAACCAACCCGTTGCATTTTACATGTGAAAACCAACATTTAGGACATGTCTAAGTTACATACAATCTACTTACATGATACTAAACATGTAGCATTCAACAAAACATGAACAAAGTGCACCTAATTCCATTTCATGATTTCAAGTAGACAATAAACTCAAATAATGATCCAAATATGCTAACCATCATGAAACTAACCTAAGTATAGCATATGAATCATGTTAGAACTAAGTATAAACAATAAGAACATAACACAATCAAATTGAAGCAAAAAACAAAACATTCAAGTCTATTCAGCAGGGGTCGCGTCGCGACCCCCTTACCCCTCGTGGCGCACAGGCTACGAACAGCAGACCAGCAGTTTAGTTCTTGCCCTGTTCCAGCCTCATTCCAACTCAATCAAACATCCATTTCAAGCCTGGAAATTTACATGTAGCAATAGTATTGTGGTTCTAACTCATGTAGCAAGTACTACAACAACAAGAATACAATTCAAACATCAATTCCTTCAAAACCCACTACCATCTTCATCATTAACCTCCTTTAATGGAGTTCTTAAGCTCAACCAAGTTAAACACAGAAATTAAACATAAAATCTATTACAAAACATCATATAATTACTACCAAATACATAACCAATAATAATTCCATCTATTGCTCATAAACCCAAAACTCAAGAACCCTAATTGAACAAGAAAAACATGGTATGAAGCAAGAACCATATCAAGAACAATACTAACCTTAAATTGAAGCAATAACCAACACAAACAAACAAGAATTCAATGAAATCAAGGCTGCCTTCTAAGTTTCTTCAAAGCAAAGCTCAAGAACAAGAAATGGATAAGTTCAAGAATGAAACAAGGAGGTGGTGTCAAGGCTAGCTATGACTCACGATTAATACACACAGTGCATTTTTCTGTCTTCTAATTCACAGTTAAATAATTAAGTGGTCCTACTTAATTAATTATTAGCGAACGAGGTATTATTTATGACCCTTATCTAAAAACGAATCCATATAAACAAGTAAACACATAAAAATGTAAAATGTATATTTTCTCCTTTTAACCTTGTGGCTTTAAATTAAATCAAATAATTATCTAATTAAAGCAAATAAACATATAATACACATACCACAGTACGTGTCCTACTAGGCCGGTGTCTAGGGTGTTACAGATGACATCCCTAATATCACTCATGAACAATATGTAGACACAATCTACAGCTGAAAAATAAATAAAGATGCAAGCAGTATAACTATATACTGATTAAACACTCAAATATACATTCTCTTTTTATCTAATTTCTTTTGTAGCTGCCTACAAAATATAAAATAATCCATCAATAAGTAATTTATAAGTAATATTCTTATAAATATTATCTACCTGCTCCAGGTTATGATCATACTCAATCAACGACAATATGCTTCGATTTCAAAGGAACAAGTAGCTGTACATAAGAAAACATAAAACAAGATTAAAACAAATATTAAAAGTGATTTATAATTGATAAAATACACTCTTATCTCAAATCTCATTTAACAACCAACTTTGATCACACATTAAAGCCTTTTAGCCTCCAATGTCTTTGGGGGGAAGTCAATTACAATAAGAACTTATTAATCTTCCACTTGTGTTGAAGGCGGATTCTGAAGCAACACTAGAAATAGAAATGACTAAAATGTCTTTAGGTATCGTTTGAAGTATCTGGTACTTAAAATCATTTATCTTCAACTGCATAAACAAATCAAGTTCCATGTTCTTAGGCAAAAGGTTCTCTTAAAAACGATTGTCCAACTTAGGCATATCTCCCGAATCAACATGCTCCCTAGCAATAGAACCATTGCATGCCAAGTGTTTTTTAAACCAACATGGTGACCAGAGAACCCCAAACTAAAGCTAGATGAACCAGACCACCACCAACACCCAATATTTATTAAAAGAGCATCCGTAAAACTAGTGTTCAACTTATTATATAAGAAGTAAGTAATACTACCTTCATAATCATTTCTTGCACGGGGACGACTTGATATACTCTTTAGATAAATTTTTGGTTAAAGTCACAAAATAACATTCTACTTTTCCAAAAGTGTTAATGTAGGTAACATACTTTTCTTCCATTTTGAAAAAATATAATAAGTTGATGCATTTGTGCATCATAAGTTGATCCTATTAGTTTGTGACATTTTAAACAAACTCATGGACAAGCTTATGATGCTTGTCCTATGATATTTTAAACAACCTTAAAAAATTAACACACATGTGCATCTGTAACACCATAGACGAACCCCACATGGACCGTTGAGAGGAGGGATGTTGGATTCATAAGTAAACTTCGGCAATTCCTACCAATATCCACACCAGGAAAGGTCTTACATGACATAATGTGTTTTGAGGATATATCTCATAAGAACTCTACAGTTAACTGTGCTCGGGTGGGAGCAATCAAAGGATGGGTGACCTCGTGAGAAGTTTTCGCCTGGTCGTCCGAAAGAAAGCCATGAGCCGGTGAGGCAAAACTGACAATATTGTCTTGTGAAAAAGCAGGGTGTTACATATGGAATCAGAGCTACTTCTATGTAATTAGGGATGGTGGGGCAAACCTCATCAAGGACTATGAATTTGTATGTAACACCTTAAGTGAATCACACATAGACCATGCATAGAAAAGATGTTTAGTTCATAAGTAAACATTGGCCTTACATGACAGGACATGTTTTCGGACCGTTAGCACAACAGATCACATGATAACTTTGTAGTTAAGTGTGCTTGGGTGGGAGCACAGGGATGGGTGCCCACTAGTAAGCTCTCGCCTGGTTGTTAGAAATGAATCCATGAGCCAGTCGGGCAAAATGAATAATATTGAGTCATGGTAAGATGGTGTGTTAGAGTGTTACATCATCATGAGCTAATTCTATGAGTTTCTGATATTTTGAACAACTTAAAATAAATTGATGCACATGTATATCATAAGTTGATCCTATTCAGTTTTTGCAGATATGTTGGATATCTAGAGGTAATCATGGATGGTCAACCAGAATTGAACCTAAATCAAAAACACCGGTTAACCAAATAACCGTTTTCTTAATCTTAAGTATATATTTTAATTAATAACTTTCAAAATGTAATATCCATATCAACTTATATGTACATACAAATATATGCATAATTAACTGATTAGATGTCAGTGTGATACACAAGTTGATTCACTTAATAAATAAATAATAAAGAATTATAAATGCGAAAGAAATGGTTATTTAAAAAATGGCAACAAACGACATCAACACACAGATTAGTGGTGAAAGTGCTGACACGAGGGGAAGGGTCGTGAGGCAAAAATGTGGTGTCATGATACGAAGAGACGTGATTGTATTTCTTGTACAGGTCATCGATTATTATTATTTTTAATTTGTTATTGGTTTATGGGGATAGGTTCTAGCTGCATCTAAGATAGGTACTTCTACGCTAACAAACACTATAAATGAGAGATATGTTAGTCATTTTATCTTTTACTCGTTTAAGTGTTTGTTGTGTAAAAACACCTATCATAAGCAAGGTTCTAAATAACGTGAAACGTGGTGTGGCGGAAAGGTCAAGCCTCAAGCCTTGAAAACCATGGCGAGGTCACGGCGTTTCACATGGCGGGACTTAAGGCGGCAATTTTGTATATAAATTCTAATTATGTATATAAAATTATACAAACAAATATTAAAAACACATAATTATTGGTTTATAACGTAGTTCACAATCTTTTCCTTTGGTTTTTGTATATCCGAATATCCTTATAACTGAATAACTATATATATTTGACTCATATGTCTCGATACCTCTAACATGTCTAGAAAACACGGCTTATAACAAGTAAAGACATATCAAGCAAGACCTTAGCGTACGCCAAGCCTTATGTCCAAGTCTTGGACCATATCGTAGTCAAGCTTTAAGCCTTGACGGAGCCATGACGAAGCCAATGCGAGCTTTTTAGAACCATCATCATAGGTGTTTCTACCTTCACAAACTATTTTTTCTTTTTGTACTTGCTTCCTAGTCTTTCGACGTGATGAGATACCCTAGCTAGTGTTCTTATTTGTTTGAAATTCTTAGTTTTTAATTTAATTTTTCAATAATACTTGTTAAATTATGAATGATTTATATGTATTTATATGTGTTTGTCGTTTACTTATACTTGTTAGTAAATAATTGTTATTTAGATTTTAATTTGTAATATTATTCGGGTAAAATACTAATATGTTTCTTTTAAAAAAAATGGTAAAGCAATCTAGATTTTTTATCATAAATAGCAAATTAATTACTTTGCTATGAAAATGCAAGGAGAATAAATTTATTTAAGTAATAAATTATGGAAAATGCTAACCACAGTACTTAGGACTGCAGTTAAGAATAAAAAAGATAATTCTAAGTTTTAAAAATAGCAATCACAGCTTATATTATCATAATTAACTTTTTATAATTTGCATAGTTCCCTTTTAAATAGTTTCAACTTTTCATACATGAAACAAGTTTGTCATTTTTAAAAAGGTAAATTGCATTAAAATATAATAAACTTTGTGTTAATTATCATTGTATATACAACAAACTTTATTTTTTTTAAAACAATACAATTAACTTTTATAATCCTCCCATTCTATGCAAGTTATTGTATACTATGGAAATTATGAAAATATTTATTATATACAATGGTAGCTAAAGATTAGACACATAAAAAAATTGTTTGCATACAATAAAAAAATTTAAAAGTTAGTTGTATTATTTTTAAGAATTTAAAGTTAGTTGTATACAATGACAATTAAGACAAAATTAATTGTATTTTCATACATTTTATCTTTTTTAAAAACTAAAAATAACATTCATTATATTCTTATCCACCACCCTTAGGGTTGTATTTAGCATTTTTCATAAATTATTTTGTTTTTAATTTTATTACAAGAAGATATTTGTTGCCATTTCTTAAGTTTTTTTATAGTTAAAATAAATTTCTATTGATTAATTAGTGATTTATTTATATATTTAAAATTTAGAGGGCTTATTTACGGTAACGGCACAAGGCTACCGGAATTCATTCATACCGGGTCAATAATGGTTTAATTATCAAAGTTTTACTTCAGTTTCGGTTTAATCATTAAAGTTTTTTTCAAACGGTTTTATCATAAAGTTTGAATTTATTATTATTTAATCCTCAAAATTACACATTCGTTTTGGTTTAAACCTTAAAAAAATTTCCCAAACGATTTAAACCTTAACTTTTTGTTAAAAAATTGTTTAACCCTCTAAGTTTTGTTAACTTTTTAATAAAAAGTAAAATGCATAATAAGTAGAGAAGGTAAAATCGAAAACCATACAAAACTTAAATGATTACTTGGTTTTTTTTAACAAAACTTCAAGGTTTAAATCATAATAAATTCAAACTTTATGGTAATATTGTTTAGAAAAAAACTTTGATGGTTAAACCGAAATTGAACGAAAACTTTGATGATTAAACCATTATTGACCCTATATATATATATATATATATATATATATATATATATATATATGGAAAAGTTCAAACAAGAACTGTTTTTCGTACGAGAATTGTGAGAACCAATCTTAACCATCTAATTCCCCCTCCTTCAATTGGATTGTCCACCCATGAATTCCTTACATACACCTTGCCACACTCAATCCCTCACGCTCTTCATACATGAATTCCACTTACCACTTAAATGGTCAATATTAGTTTTCGTACGAAAAACAGTTTTCGATTAAACCCTCCCCTATATATATATTTTTCATTGAGGTAACTAAAAGTTGAACAGAAAGTAACGTTAGTATTATGAATGTGAGCATACCTTTCTTTGCAAGTTTCAACTCTTGGGAAAAGTTGGCTTCTAAATCTCCATAATATAAAAACATGGCCTTGGATCATCTCATTGCGTACTTTAATTTAATGTTTACTATAATGGTTTTTAATTAATAATATTGTTTTATAATTAAACACATAAATAATAAATACATTTAATGCAACTTGATAATATGATCTTTTACAATTTAAATAATTAAATACAAAAATAATTATAACTTACGTCTTTTTAATAAATAATAAACTAATGATTGTCACCTAGTCTACCTTCTGTACCACTATAAGGTGCTCTTCTATTTCTTCTAGGTCTACATTCTTCTTCTACCTGTTCATCAAAACCGGGATTCCATGGTAGATTAAGATCTATATCTAAGTCAAAATTGTTCGAGGTACCGGCCTCAAATTGCATCTGCCTACAAGCACCTCGTCTACCCCCTCGCCTTCGCACTCTTTGCACGCCGTGCATCTCCGGTGGAGAATCCGGGACTGCAGTATTTGCATCTACTACATGTGTAGACCTATAGTTCATACGATCATCTGCATGTGTTAGATGCAAATACTGCTTAGACATATCAAACCATGGCTGTATGTACTGCTGACTATTGGGGTCATTTCCCATCATGTTCCCCATCTCTTGATGCATCCGGCTAAATCCGTCGACCTACATATAGTTAAATATAACTTAGTATCTTTATAAATAAATATTAAAATCAAGTACCAAACATTAAATAATAATGAAATAGAATGTACTGCTAACTCAACGGTTCCTCCAAGGTTACTAAACCGGTACGAGTTTTCTGGAACAACCCCCGGGTTTCTAATTAACAAGACGGTACGAGGCCAATACCATCTCATATACTCGTTATCCGTTGTCGGATAATTGGAGAAAACCCCTGTGTTGGTATGTTGGAGACGTTCTTCCCACCGAGTTATATATTGTGCATGATACGTCCCCCAGTCTCTCAATGCCACCCCTCTACGTGAGATCGCGTGTAATTTAATATGATGCGATACACTTAATTCGGGATTGGGTGGAATTGATTGTATGAAATGAAACTGCCTAATTACCCTACTAGGTTGGCACTCCTCTATAACTTCCCAATAAATTATAAATGTATCACACAACCAATCTAAACGATCTCGTTTGCACATTGGGGGTAGTGAAGGTATGGCATGGTCGTAAGGAGTCCAGAAAAACTGTAACAGATAGTTTGATTTTTAGCTATCACATTAATCAATAAAATAACTGTCATTTACAAAAAATCAAAATACCTCGTTTTCTTGTAACGCCTGCAGTCTCTCCCGGTATACCGTTAGGCTGTATCGAGCGTTGTCTCCAAAACGAAGTGGACACTTCCACCTTAATACAGAAAGGAAAATAATTATTTTTTAAGCTTAATAAAAACAATAGTTACACAAATTAAACATACCTAGAACCATAAGGTTCGGTTCTTGGATTATTTGGGTCCACTTCAAATTTTGGAGCAATTGGTGAAGTGGCTGGCAACCTACACCAAGCCCACAGCTGCAACAACATAAGCGGCCCTGCAATTTGTGTTGCATCCGGTGATGTTGCTTTGCACAGGTTTATGTACAAACATGCTAGAACAGCACTCCCCCAACTAAGTTCACTACATTTATTTAAGTCTTCTACTAACGTTAACAAACACATATGTACATAACTATCACTCATATCAGCAAAAAGGACACCACCCAACAAAAGTAGTATATACAGTCGAGCTCTTTGTTTACACTCATCGTCAGAAGCGCTTTCGGATAACGGAAGTCTATCCAACTCCTTATATAAATAAGAAGTTCTCAACTTACTATCTCGAAAATGGCCGGGTTCTGGTGCAAGACCCAGCAATGTCTGACACATTGCTGACATGATATCATAACTCCACTTCCTTTCTATCCCTGTAACAGCAGCACCAGATACACGTAAACCCCACATAACTTGAACATCTTGAAGGGTTATAGTCACCTCTCCAATTGGTAAGTGAAATGTGTGGGTTTCCGGACGCCACCTCTCCACAAGTGCGGTGATAAGACTGTGGTCAAGTAACTTGTAACCACTGTCAAACACACCTCCAAATCCAGTGTCCCGAATGTATCGCATCACCTTCGTCGGGATTGAATGCCTCTTGATAATTTTCCATAATTTTTGGTCAGATCTCCTGACATCCAAAGGTTCATCATCTAGCCCGCCTTTAAACAACTTATACGCTCTATGATCATTCCCTAACCATAATAACTCTTTTTCAACTGGACCGTGCGTAATTCTAGTATTTGTCATTGTTGTCTAGCATAGAGAAAAACAACAACAATTACAATTGTTAGAACCTAATTTATTTATTAGCAAATAATAACTAAAAGTCTGGAATGAAAAATTACTTGCTTAGTATTGCAGTTGATGTTGCTGCTTGCGATTTTTCTGCTTCTTTCTTGCTTGCTTCAAATATTCTTCTCTATATGCTTGGTGTTTCTTTCTTGCTTGTTATGTATTTGTGAAGAAGAAATTGAGTTATATAATGAGAGAGCCTTGGATGTATGTATACATGAGGGAGAGGGAGAAGAGAGAGATTGGTTCGGGTGGAGGTGGCTGTGAAGTGTCATTGTCTTGTGAACACACTCATTAAGACCCGTGACTAATTGTAGGAAAAGCTAAACCGGCCCCTCAAGAGCCGGTTCTACCTTTGGGGGTCAGGGGTGGCAAATGACCACATGTTACCTGTCAGTGGCTCACATGGCAAGGTTCCCTTTGTTACTTTTTAGGTAAATTAAATTATTTGTAAAAAAATTCACATATTTACTTATCTGTTTTTCAAAAAAAAACTAGAAAGCAGAAGATTTGGCTTTTTAGACTTCATGGAAATACATACCACATCTTCAAAATTAGAAATTTGAAAAATACTTTTGAACCAAAAGCGTTATTAATTGTTTTGTAAAAAACGAAAACTTGATCGTTTTCTCTAAAGAAAATCTATAAAAACGTGTTTTCGAAGATGATTTTCATTTTTTTAGTAAAATTTGTAGTGGTTTCGATTTCAGAAGACGATTCAAAGATTCCGCGTGGAGAATGAAAGGTGAAAACACGTACTCTGTCCAAGAATTACACTGTGTTTATGAATTTTAATCCAGAGAGAAAATAAGAGATTTGAAAGGAAATAAAAAATGATTTGTATTCCAGAAATATTTTAAGGAAAAAAAAGAGAGAATTTGAGAGGAAAGTTTGGTTAACTTTCACTCCTAAAATTTCCTCCCAAAAGTGGGAGGATTTGGAAAGAAATGAAAGGAAAATCATAAAGTGACTAAATTACCTTAACCACAATAAATAATTTTAAAAAGTAAGGGTATTAATATAAAATGACCTCTTTTTTTTCCTTCCTCTCCAATTCAGGAACACAAACTTATGTCTTTTCTTTCCAACTCGGAAACATGAAAAATCAAAATCATATCCTTTCTTTTCCTTTTCTTTTCTCCCATTAATTCTCTTTTCCTTTCTTTTCTTACAATATCTCGAGAACACATCGTTAATGTTAGCTACCTGCCTACGTATTTACCAAATTCTTTCATATGTTTCCACTGAATTACAAGGTTTATGTTAGTTTTTTTAGCACTCTGTTTTTAAAGTTCTGCTCGTAAATCAAAATTGGTATTTACTATAAATGGATCAAATTAAAAAATAGTTTATAGCCCTTGAATAATATTTATTTAATGGCTGGATATTAAACTTAATTTAATTAAGGTGTCTTAATTTTTAATTATTTGGTTTAATTAATATAGGTTGAGTTTATAGCCCTTATTTATCTTCTCATTGTTCTCTACTTCAAATATTAAAAATCAATAAAATGGGTATAAAACAACTGAACCATAGACAATTTATGTTACAATAAACGTAAATGTTATTTTTTGTGCGGAGAAATGATAAAAAAAATTGATTTAATATAAAAAAAGGTTTGTAAATTTCAATTGAAAATATATCATGACAACATAAAAAAACATGGCTATCAGATCAAGCTTCCATGATAACAAATTGAAGGTTACAAACTTACAATCTTTTTTTTGGCCAGAAAAATTATTCGTTAATTTTATGGATAATTTTAATATTTAGAGTTAATTACAAAACTGGTTCTTAAGCTAACTGGTGTTAATTTTGACCGTTAGTCAAAGGAATGTTTGAAAACACTTCAAATAGGTAATTTATGTTTGGTAACACAGATAAAGTAAGAAAAGACCAAAATGCCCTTTGACTAACGGTCAAAATTAACACCAGTTAGCTTAAAGGACCAAAAGTGAAACAAAATGACAACCACAGTTACTATTTTCATAATTTTTAAAGTTAAAGGACTAAAAGTGAAAATCAGTGACAACCACATGGACCATTTTCGTAATTAACTCTAATATTTATGTTACCTTTTTCGGTCTATTTTTTTTTTCCTTCCTTTTTACGAAAGAACAATTACATTCATAAATGAAACACAAGAGAAAGCCTGTAAAGAAAGATTGTGTGGTGGTAGACAATTTTAGGCCAAATGTACGTTGCCTACTTTCTTCTCTATTAATAAACATGTAAAAAGAATTCAGTAATTTTTCAGTTGTTCGGGTTTACGAACATACTGACAAATATTTCTCCCGGTTAAGGTTAAACTGTTTAGCCCCACAATAGAGACGCGGATTTGGATATGAGTTTAGTAGCTGCAGTGACCTTTTCCAACCTGCACATAGTAGAACATTATATTCATACAATGCAGATGTAAATATGTGAAAGGATGTGTATATGTGAACCATATCGCCAACTAGCACGCTTCATTCCAAGTAATAATTTGTGCAGTATTACTAGTAACAGTACTTAAAATCTCGAGTGGCATTGTTTGTAAGTATCACATGGAATGCGTGAGGCAGAGATAGAGAGATTACTTTGAAATTTCTTCGACAGCTTGCATAACTTTTTCAGAACTCGTTTCCACAACTTGACCTCCAAGAATCATTTCGTCTAAAATGGTATGCATCTGTAAATGGGTAACAAGAAAATATAATTAGTTATTTAAATCCACTTACCATCCTCACTTATGATCATTTATCAGTTAAAACGATGATTTATTTTCTACCCATCATACTTGAAGTTCACTGCAAAGTGACCATTATTTTAGAAAAAAACACAAAAATATGCTTAAAAGGGGTAAGTTTTTTAAAGGTTATAGAACCACAAGTATGATAGTTAGAACCTGAAATAGTTTTAACAAGTGTAGATGAAAGAAGGATGATTACAGAGTGAAGTGAAAGCTACCATGTGATAATTGAGAACTATATCAAGTTCGCATACATTGCTGAAGCATTTCTCTAATGTTTCCACATAGACTGAAAGAAGCTCGAATGAAGAAAATTTATCAAGGCCAGCTATTAATTAAATCTTAGAAATAGAAAAACATGAAAAATACTTTTCAGCTTTATAATAAAGGAATTAGACATTAAATCAAAACTATTCTTGGTGTATATCATGATACAAGAATGACATAGGTTTATTTAGTGTACAATTTATACATGAATTACCTACAAAACACGCATCAGAAGTTTGCACAGACAAAGAATGAGCAGATAATTAGATTTGGTGTGTACCTTGTATAAGATCGAACATGGCCAACTCATTTTCAGAGCTATCAAACACAAAGACAAAGTACAAAGTCGCTAAGAGCTTGTAGACAAGACGTGAATCCTGGAAGAAAATGAAAATTTCCAAACAGATTTTCGTAAGGGCTTTTGTTTGATATTATGTAAAAACAAGTTAGTCATAAACTTCACATAAATCTCTAACAAAGAAATAATAGAAGCTTAATAAGTATGTTTCTTGACTTGAAGTTTTATTTTGATAACAACCAAGAGGTTGTGAGTCGTTCAAGTCCAGATACAGGCAAGGGTGTGTGAGTCTTTGCCATCCAAAAAAAAAAAGGATGTGTGTTTCTTGGCCTGAAGGGTTATTCTTACAATATAATCTTAAATCATAAATTCGCTTATAAATAAGTTCCTATACAAGAAAACATCATGAACCATATTTTACAATCTCTCAATTTAATAGAGAAAAACCAAGATAACGCCTATGTTCCACAAGGTAAAGGTTGAGAAACTTGTGTGATCAAATATTTATAAGATTTCTCCTTCAAGTGTCCAGAATGTGGGAATCCTACTTATGTTTTCTACTACATACTAATATTCTTGGCCCATCCATTTTTGCCCAACCCAAACTAGTTTTTGGAAAAAAGATTATTTTACTCGAAGGAAAAGGTACTGAACTACTGTAAGCTTGTTATCATCTTAAATATAAGTACTGAACTATGTTCCACAGATATCTCCATGAAATGAAAACAAACAACACAAGCATAGACAGGTGAACAAAATAAAAAGAATTACCGGACCCAATAACAAGCCCCCTTCAATGAAATTGCTTACATTTTCAGGCTGCAAGCATAAGACTGGAAGAACCAAACAAAGGAGAATAAAATTAGTTATTTTCGAAAAAGAAACACGCTACTTCAAATCAAAATCAAAATCAAAACAGAATCTCAACAGCGAATATCAATGAGTAGAAACCTCATGGGTGGCCACAAGAAGGGGAAGTTGATTGCCCATGTCTTTGTACATTTTTATTTTTTATTTTTTGAAGAAAACCGTCAAACAACTAAACTGATAAACTAAGAAGCTAATTTCTACGAGACTTGAACCGCAACTGATATCAATGGGGCAAAAGGCCACTTGGTCCCATGCCTTTGTACTGAACAGAATAGATAAGCTAAAAGTTAACTAAAATGCAGATAACTGAAACTCTGAGGCAATTCTAGAGTCTCTTTGATAAACTAAACTTCTATTATTCCTTTATAAATTAAAGAGAGATGAATCATGGAGTTGATGATAATTCTTTTCAATAACCAAATTCGTTCAATTCCAATTGTAAGCCTAAAATGCTATGTTGCTAAGGAAGAATAAACAGCAAACGATGGTTAACAGGATAAAAATTGGGGAAGAACCTGAATAGATGGTGCGTATTAGTTGCTGCTGCTGCTCCACAGGCTAACCTTACAATAAATTCCAACAACACGTCAAATCAATTAACGTTTTTCTTCATCCTTTTACAGAAAAAACAGAAACATGTATAAACTGTCAACTTCAATTTATTTTCTGGAGAAAAACTTGCTAACTGCATTGAATTAAGGTTCTTCGGTGCTAGAATTGTAACAGAATATAAGTCAACTCAGCATACGGAAACTATTAGATTTACTAGAAAGAACAAATGAGGAAATCGTACCGTATAATTGTAGAATTTGGCGAAGCGAGGCTTGCCTTGGTTGTTGATCACCATCACAGCCCTTATCATTATTCGCACTTGCAGATTCAATTCAGTTGCTTCACATAAATCTCGACTTACCTTTTTCTGAAAATCAAGGTTTCAGACGAACGAACGAACGAACTCTCGTGAGTAAATCCAAAATCAATCAAATATAATGGCAGGGAATCTGATCGTGGCTCCGGATGATCTTAAGAGCCATTGGGCTCACATAACCCAACTCAATTGTTAATACTGTTATGTGGCTGGAGCCTGGAAGCCTGGAACCATATGCGTAGCCTAAAGTATTTATAACATGTCTTTTATATTTACGTAAACTCAATTATTTCTAGAAACATATATCATATTTTTAAAAATTAAAGAAAAACTTTTAAAATATAACCAAAGAAAGCAGTTACTACTTCAAAAAAACAAAAAAAATGTTGGGTTTTTTGTAGAAATATGCAAGAGTAGTAAATAGAATAAGAAATAATGAATTTTCACCAAACCAAGAAATAGAACCCAATCAGATATAAACAATTATACTTTTATTTATTAGTTTGTAGAAGGTATTTTAAAAACAATCTTTCTATATATGGTTAAAGGTATGACTATCTACATATTACTTAACTTTTTTTTTATGAAATTAAGTATTGTTGTTGATAGTTCTATTGTAAGTAGAGAGTCTTCTTTTCAAAAGATCTCTATCATAAATAAAAAAACAAACAAATAAAAATAATAACTAAACAAATAAAAGTAATAAAAATGAAAAATAAATAACTCAGTACATTATTCTTCTACTAATATTAATAAAATCTATTAAACAATCTTATTTTTAATTTAGATAAAATTAAACCTGAACCATTCATTTGATAAATATTAAAATAATCTTAACTATTCTTAATTAAAGTTGGATTCATTTTGACTTTAATTTGAATCAAAATGATTAGACAGTAATTCATATACAACCTTCTTAAAATTTAAAATATCGTTTTAGTCACATTAATTTACAAATATTATATTTACCTTTTATAAAAATTCAAGATATCATTTTAAACCAAAATCTTGGTTTTATTATTTTAAAATATTTTATATCATTTTAAATTCTATTTAATTATAATCAATAAGTACTTGGCCTTATTGCTCCTAATTATAATAATAACGATTGATGACACGTACAAGAAATACAATTACGTCTCATCGTATCATGATACCATGTTTATACCGTCCCGTCTGCACTCTTTCGCATCAATGCTTTCATCACTGGTTTAGATGTTAACACCAACTGTCATTATTTTTCTTAAACTTTGCATTTCTTTCACGTTTTATAATTACTTAATATCTTTTTATTCATGTTTAATATTTATTGTTTTTTCAGATAAACTCGTGTATCACATAGATATTTAATTTAATAACTAAATAAAATGTTTCGACGGTTTTTGTGAGAGCACAACTACACTCTTATACATTTGACCTAATAGTAATACAAACCCGAGTCTTTTTTGAAAGGCTGCAAGCCTGCAATCCACGAGCCACCTATCATTAGACCTTTTTAAGATGGTTTATATCCCAATATGCTATCAAGCTTATATGCATACATTGTAACATTTAACCATAAACCAAATGGTAAATTACAAAAAAAAAAACAATGAACTTTGTCTTAGTTATCATTGTATACAATTAACTTTATTTTTCTAAAAACAATACAATTAACTTTATAACCCTCCCATTATATACAAGTTGTTGTATACAATGAAAATTATAAAAAAGTTCATTGTATACAACAATAGATAAATATTAGACACAGAAAAGAGTTGTTTACATACAATGAGAGAATTATAAAAGTTTATTGTATTATTTTTAAGAATTTAAAGTTCGTTAAATACAATGATAAGGAAAAGTTCAAACGAAAACTGTTTTTCGTACGAGAACTAGTTTTAGCCGTCCAATTCTCCCTGCTTCAATTGAAATGTCCACCCATGAATTCCTTACATACACCCTGCCACACCCAATTCCCCCACGCTCTTCATCCATGAATTCAATTATTCTAAATGAACGGCTAAAACTGGTTTTCGTACAAAAACCAGTTCTCATTTGAACCCTCCCCTACAATGATAATTAAGACAAAATTAATTGTATTTTTATGCATTTTGTCCATAACAAAACTGTCAAAACTTAGTTTTAGATTACAGTCTCTTTGTTTTCATTCTCCCGTACACAGTTTGCCTCCCCCAAGAAAATGGTACCTGCTGCAGGTTACAGTGCAAATGAAACTTCAAACGTTGGAGTCTGTACACACGATATCATTACATTTGTAGATACAATTTTCACAAGGCAGATATCATTCCAATCCCACACTAACTAAACTAATACCACTTATAATTCTTCAGGAAGCCTTTACAAAACAAAGAACAAGCTTTACACACCGCTTTTCTGCTTCCGTTTAATCAAGAACTGGCTGGCTGAGTCTACTGGCAGAGCATATGATCTCCCAAATCCACCATTTCAGGTGACAGAAGAGAGACGAGATGTTTGAAGTTTCTGAATAGTTTGAGATCTCTAAGTTGATATTTGAGAGCATAGGACTCGGGATTTGGAATAGAAGCACAGGCACGTTCTCCGGGATTTAATTAGTCGGAAAATGTGTTCTATCTTTTTTTCCTTAGGGCTGAACCTTTTCCTGTAGCCTTCATATTCTGGGAGTCCCGGAAGCAAACGAAGTGCACAATCGTGTTTCCATTAGGATACACAGCAAATACACTGACTCCTATCTTCTTGTTGCAGAGGGAACACATGCTGTCTGCTGTGATCTTCACGTCTGCTTTTCTTTGCCTGTAAAGTTCATCCTTAGCCTGCACATTGTATGCAAGCAGCTGTTAAAAGAAGCAAGTCGTAATTTTGCAATCACACACACACAGGACAAAAGATTTGTGAGCTCATGGGCCGACTGTCCCAACTGTCTCATGAAAATTAAAACATTTCAATTTGCATGCCAGGGCCCAGGGGTGTTTGAATGTGTATTCTAAAACTTATTACAAACAGATAAGACAATCAGACATAAGAGAAAATGCCTTGTGGGAGTCAACTGTTTGGAATCAGACTGAATGTAATATATGTGATGCGTGAGATGATGATTGGATGTTCTTCTGCTTCTTGAAGTTGTAATAATTAGATGATCAGTTGTTAGAGCATTTGATAAATTCTGATAATCAAAGAAACTACTAACATACACAAGGACCAAAATAGATATTCTTACATACTCAAGTTACAAGTGCTATAATTTATTTTCTATCAGGAAACTCTATAAAAGAGCATTCTAATATTTCTTAAATAATAATCACTCTGGTTACACCAAGTATGAACTGGTTATCTTTCAATTTCCATGGGACAGAATAAGTAATTATACACAAACTATACCAATGAAGAAGTTGAATAATTATACAAGTGACAGAATTTACAATCCTTTGCCCATATGAAATGTTGGAGCATACTGAAATATCAATATTTATACCTGTTGACCAAAACTGTGGATTATAAATTGAAAAGCTAAAATACCTTTTACATATTGTTGTTGTTCATTGTCAGCAAAAAGGGAAGACAAGTTTACAAGATTGTGATGTCGTTAAGGCAAGATAGAGAAAGAGAAATACCTGGAGATTCTCACTTTCTCTGAGTCTTTTGATAACTGAAAAGTTGCGGTGTGCTTCACTAGTTTTTCTCAGCAGAGGTCCAAGAAATGGAATCAAGTTCTGACCCCAAGAAAAAGGAAAAAACTAATAAAACTCATAATTCATTTGCAATTCTATTATATAAATGTATTAAGATGTAGAATCAAAACAAAAATAAAGATGAAATTAGGCAGCAGAGGAAAAGGTGATTATCATCTCAATATGTATCAATAGAGGTGGCAGAATGGGCAGTGCAGCCAGGCTAAAGGATCGATAAGCATTTTTTTCTAGTGCAGGTCAGAAGGCCAACATTTTTGTCCACTTCTTTTCAAGTCTATGAACAATTAATGTGTTCAATGTACTATGAAAAAATCTATCATATCATTAATTATATCTAATGTTTTGAATAAATTGATTTTAAGGTTCAAAATATGTAACATTTTGAACGACTTTCAACCCAGCTCCACCATTTGACAAGTTTTAGTTTTAGGTCATATTAATAGTTGACCCATTCATTCAACCCATTAATATAAAATCTAATGATTTCAACGAGCTAAAGATATAACCTAACCCAAAGCGACACATTATAAAGAAAATGGGTAAAACTTGCCACCACTATTGTATCAAGCATAGACCATGATCATACTCATTCTTGCTTTGCTTCATGTAGCAAGACAACAATATCTTCTTCAAATATTTTCCTAAAAGGTTAACAGGATTTCATGCATTTGAAGTTTTGAACACATTTCAGATGTCTTTCCAGCCGGTTGACCCGTTACCATTTTAGGAAAAATTTTGAGCCTAACTAACCTGGCTCGTTAACAAAACTCAAATCAACCCAACTTTTGGTAATGGAATTTAATGAATTTCCAAGCATAAACAGAAAAAGAAAAGGTTAGAGGTTACCTGTAGCTTAGTTTCTTTAGGTAAGAGCTTCAGGGCCTGTGCTCCATGAACACGGTCCCACCTTTGGCTCAAAACATCAAGGACCTCATCAAGCATGATGTTGGAAATCCCTTCCTCATCACCATCACCATCACCATCACTTTTGCTGCTATCTGTGCCACTTGGGCTGATTCTAGTATCTTCTGCACCTTCTATATCTGCAATTTTCTTACCTGGCCCTCTTCCTTTACCTTTCAGTGACGTCCAACCAACCTTGGGAGTTGGAGACAATACTAGATTATTTATCCTCTTTTCAATATCTTTTGTTGTTCTTTGGGGGTTCAAATAGATTTGCAGTAAAGTGAGGTATATGTTTCCAGGAGTTTTTGCAGTCTGTTGATGAAGTCCTGACTCGTACACCCGATCACAATAGGACAGTGCCAGGTCTGGAACATGGAGCTGGTATACCAACAAAATTTCCCAAAAATCAATGTAATTTAGAGCATAAGCTAATATTCAAAAAGATCTATTACCCAATTCAATAACTTAAAAACAATAAATAAAAATAAAAAATAAAGCAGTTGAACAAGTTATAATATAAACTATCCATGCTTTCTTATATGGAGGTAGGAAACACCCTTTGTCCAAATTCATAAACTCTTTTAATAAATAACTAATGTGTCAAATATGATCAAGAAAATTACATTATGTCAATAATAATGTACTAATTCTTCTGAATAAGGCCGCATGCATTAAAAACACATCTTCAGTGACTTTCAACCAATTTGATCCATTCCCTTAAGCTATTATTTACCCATTAGAGATAAATCGTTCACAATTAAACAGGAGAATGAATCATTGAATTGTCAGTTTCCTTGATAAAAAAATACCTTATGAACATATATGGACAAGGCAAGTTCGTGTTGGTTCATTTTCCCTAATAAGAGTGCTCGCTCTTCAAATAGAGCATTTGTTGGTAGTCGTTTCAACAGAACCTCTGGAGTATATCCTGAAATACCCTCCAATGCAGATAAAAGCTTTTTCCTTGTTGGGGTATAAGCTTTCTCATCCCACTTTTTTTGAGCAGTGAGATCAGTATACCAATCAAGCACTTCTGAAAGATATATTTGAATCTGTAACACAAACATCATGAGTTCTCAGATAAAATAATCTTCCATGCCTTGCCGACAAGGCGACAAGCATAAAAGAGTTCATACAAGAATTTCAGGCACCACCAAAATAAGGGAAATTAAGATCTATCGTCCTTTTTTGGTTGTTTTATTTAAGTTAGTGGCATTTGAAAAGATAAATCAATTTAACGTTAGCTTTTCTTATTAAAAAGATAAAAGTTTAACACCCTTTCATCCCAACACTTCATATTTCAGTTGTCCTAAAAAATTGCAACATTTCTCTTTTTGAATGATTCCTTTGCAAATTTATTTATTAGCAGTCATTACAATACAATACTGGTGAGATGATTGTGGTCCACAAGTTTACTCAATTACTAATGTATGTGTCAAGTCAAACCTTGCATATTTAGATAAGGAGGGAGGGGTTAATACAATATTGCTTGTTAAAAATACAACATTGTCCAATACCGTGATAACATCTTTAATAAAAGTATAAAACACATCAAAGGTTGGACAATTAGATTTTTTTTTTTTCAAAGTTGTCATTTTTGTGTAGTATAACAGTAGCAGATAAAGCTTCCTTTTAGTCTGCAATCTAACATAAGGAATACCAAAAACGCAGAATAACTTCAGCGTAGATCTTGGTAAAAAGCATAAGGATGTACCATTTCATTCTGCAAGTTCCCAGAGATGCCATTTTCATTCATAGAGAGCATCAACTCTAAGTATGTAGCCTGCATGCTGGGAGCGTGCTGTTTTAAGTATGAGTTAACCAAATCTGCAGGAATGTTTCCTGACAAGAAAAGCTCAATGGTTTGTGTTGGACAACTTTCAAGAACAAGCATTGAGAATTCCAGTACAATCATGGGGTCAATCCCACATAGAGGCTGCATAAGATAATTTACATCATCTTCATAATGAGTCATGACCACATCTAAAAAGAACTCAAGTGACATAAATATGACAAACACGTGTATATACACACACATATCAGAAAAAAAAAGTTCATTGTACTAAACAGTCAAAGAAATTGAAGGTAAAGAAGAAAACGTTACACAATGAGAATAACTAAACCGTGAGTGATCTTATACTTTGCAAGTCCCACAGAAGTTAAAAGAGCTGCTATTTAAAAGAATCTAAAACAGAATCTTAGAACCAAGCATGTATATTCGTGGTGATTGTAGTACAGAAGGGACAACATCAATCCTTTATTGTCCAATAGTCAGGATTAGAGGTAGCAATATCCACACGCTTACTTGTTAATGAGACTCGCTTTTGGGTTGTTATAATTTCAAACAAGTCAAATGATATTATTTAGCTAAAAGAGAAAGAGTCAAATGGGTTGAAAGGTACCCAAGGTCTATTTTAGTGCAACAACCTCCTAAATCGTTTTAATCAAAAGTTTAGAGTATTGTAGTATAATATTGTTAATTTAGTCAAAATACCTCATTAGTGATTCTAAATTCAAAAAAGTGTTGTCGGGTTAACCCAACCAAAACCAACCTGGCCTGTTTCAACCTGTAACAAAAAAATATTTAAGAAAAAGAAAACTTTTGGCTCAACCCGTTTTGACACCTTACCAAACCCGTCTATCGTGCCACCCCTAGCCAGGATTTATGAACCTTCCTAATCAGCCAATTTGGAGGCCATGAACTACAATAAAATTAACAAAAAATGCTAATGATCCAGAAATAAACAAATGCCACAGAATTGCAACTTCTAACTATTCAACACTACGTGGAGGAGAAAGAATGTTATCCATACTACATTATAATACACTTAACAGTTAACACACTCTCTCTCCTATTTTATTTGATCCCTTAAAATTTCAGCAATCGGAAATTACTAATATACCCCTTTAATAACTTTCATTTCTCTCTCTTACTTTACACACTCACCAATAAACACTCTTCCATAACTACACTTTCCCACCCACAAAAAATGAAGTAAAGGGTTGTTTTTAAAATTTTACTTTAAAAATGAAGAAAAGAGGTGATGGAAAGAAAAAAGAAAAAAATAAAACGTCATGTTACCGAGTAGAAACTATTCGCCGAATAACAGACCCCTATATTCTAAGAAATAGCATGTTATCGGGTAAAAATTATTCGCCACCACAGCATTGCATGGGTACCATGCTAGTATTATCTAAAGGAACTTACTTTGAGATATTCAATTATCATTTCAGGCTTGAACTTCTGTGTGACCTCAATTTTGGGTTCATCTGATTTGGACTCCTCAACTAAATGATGGAGAAGTTTGAGAGCTTCACGATGCATCGAGTTACATTTGTAAAGCTCTAACAAACATAAATAGTGGTTTCCATTCCTTAATATCTCCTCACATATTTTCACATCACAATAGTTGAGGCCTTTTAGTAAATCCAAAGCAGCAGCAGCTTGTCCAGTCAGAAGCAGGGCCTGCAGAAGTGCCGTGTCCAATATTGCCGCCGTCTCTCTAGCACCTGAGTCAAGGGGTATGTTCACTCTGCCCTGGAAGACAAAAGATGTTACAACTTACAACTATACTATTATTCAGTTACAAATCTTGTAGACTTGTAGTATTGCTACCTAACTGCCTTATGATCTGTCAAATGCTCAAGCAACTACAAAATACAAATAATCTAACAGGGTGTTTGGATGTCCTATATGAAACTAATTATCATGCCTTGAATTTGCAATAAGTAGTTGTTAGTGTTCCAATAAAGGGATTCTGAGATTATTGAATAACTTTAGGCTCAAATAATCAGTTTCATACTGACAGCAACAAAATTGATTATTTAAGGGAAAACTAACAGTACTTATTCGCCTTTTTTAACCTATTTTAAAGTTTCTTTTTCTCAACCTTTCTTGTTGTTAGAATGTGAAAAAAAAGGTAAGTGCTGAAATTCTAGATGATAATGTTTTTAAATTACTAACAAATAATTTGTAAATACTTAATTATATTTAACTAGGAAAATAATTTGTTATATATTAAATTCTACTTTAATAATATAAAAGGAAGTCCTTTGCATCGTTTTTGTAAGTCAATTTAAGAATTGCCTAACAACTGAATATCTGACTATTACAATATCAACAGGCAGAAGCACGTCTAAACACTATTCTCAGCCAGCTCGTTCTATTACTGCTGATCATTTGATTTTGTGCATTTTGAAATAGATACATTCAGTTTCAAAATGAAATCTAAACGCCCCTTAAATTTCTAAATTGCACATTAAACAAAAACTCAAATCAATTATCAACAAGAACAACAAGAACACTGCATAGAAGGATCTTAGTTCTAAGTTATCCATAAAAGCGTGGAAGCTATTACTTTATATGCATAAGGTGTTTAATATAATAAATTATTATCTTAAGGAATAACGAAACACCCTCTTCCAGTGTTGTAAAAATCGGGCTAGGAGGCTGACTAATCGGTGCCTAGGCGGTACTCGACAGTCTACCGACCTACAAATCAAATGATCAGTCAGGTCAAAGTCGGTCAAAAATCGGTCCTGGGCGGCCCTAGGTGGTCAACGAAATGGTTTGACTTATTTTTTTTAAGTAAAATCAGCTTAGGGTTTTAAAGGAACGGGACTTGTGGTTTTATTTTTTGAGTTTATGAAACTAATTATGAACTTATGGTTTTTATTTTTCAAGTTTATTATACTTTTTGATGGCTATTGACTTATTTTGTTAAGGTATTGCTAATATTAATTTTCGTTAAGATAAATTTCTTTATATTTAGGGTCCCCGCCTAGAAACCGATTAATCGTTTGAAGGTAATCAACCGACTGTATACCGACGAGCGATTTTTACAACCTTGCCCTCTTCACAAACGGCAATGGGATGACTATGTGCAAAGACTTCCCTTCCAGGCCTTTACAAGTTTAGGAGCCCTTATGTACTAAAGTTTCCTACTTATTTATTGGATTTCTCAGTGTTGCATAAACATGATAAACCTCTAAATTCTTGAGCTTTAAAATTGAAATAAACACAAATTCCCTCAATAGTTACGTCAAATTAATAACAGAGTATTAAATGTGTGCAAGTGAAGGTTGCAATTTTGACTCATTTACTTAAGAATGGGCCATTTGGGTTTTAAAATCTCTAACAGGTCAAACAAAATACTAGCTAAAAGAGGAATGGATCTAAGAGGTTGAAAGTCGCCTAAAGTCTATTTCTAATGCATACAAGATGCAAACTTCTAAAATGTATTAAAGATTTAGATTTTTATTGCTATAACATTCTTTTTCTAATCAACTTAATGCGTATACTATTTATAGAAATTCTAGAAAAAACGGACAAAGAAGCGTCTACCAGTCACCCCACCCAATCATCAAATTTAACCCGTACAATAAAATGACTTGTTTTTTCAACCTCGTCACTTTATGACGCATTAACCAACCCCTTTATGCGCAATGGTAGAAAAGTTGTTTGTTACCTTGCTTGATCTCTTAGCACGATTACTTTCATAAGAAACAAAAGCGCGTCCAACGGCATCTGAGACAACCTCCTCTGTTCCCTCAGCTGCCGCCTTCCCAATTATGTAGTTCCTCTTTTTTTGTAGGAACTTGACCAGTGCCATTAGAGTATTGTGAGACATTTTCTTGGACTCGAGAGCCGAACTCTCATCATATTCCAGATGTGAAGGTGAAGAAGTGTCCATATCATCTGACAAGCCCGAAGAGGCTCTTGATAAATAAGGCTCCGCAGTCATATCCAAAAACTTATCAGGTTCACCCACCACAGATGACTTGGGAATAACAATAGATGGATATAAAGAGAGAACATATGTTATTTCTACTTGAGATGCCACAAAGTGCTCCATAGCCTCCTCATAGCTCCCATTTTCAAACAAATAGTGTGCATATCTGTAATAAGAATAACATATCAAATTTTAACATTAAATCCAGCATATATACCCTTCTATTTGGATGTTAAGAGAATAGTATAATCATCTTGATTGTCAGGCATGAAAATTCTTGCTTACTGATACTTTGAATCTCCAAAAGGGTCATTGGAAAGAAATTTAAAAAAATTATTGAGCACAACTTTGTTCGATAGCCACATGGGGATGGTTTATTGTATGAAACTTCCCATCAGGAATATAAAATGATCCGGTCTTTTATATGTATCTATATTCAATGCATTTCGAGAGTAAGTTTCTATGTTATATAATCTTGGCACCAATCGGAAAAATCCAAACATTTTCACTTCTTTGAAAGCTGTTAATAGAAACAAACTATTAATAACCCATATCTTTACAGCATAAGGTCAAACTTAACCACACCTAGCAATAACTTCATGAATATTATCAAGTTAATAAATTTTTGCTAATGTGGATCCTTGGTGAGTGGCATAATTTTCAAGGTGCACATTGTATTACCTAATATGAATTGATTGCTCTTTTGAGGCTCGAAGGCTAGAATCTTCTGGTGGAAGCAGCTTACATAATGCCAATGCTTCCTCAAAATTTCCAGATGCTGTTAATTGTACAATCTGCATTGTCATACAGTATTTTAGTTGTATGAACGTAAGCATTTTGTGCCCTTGGAAAAGATTTCAGATTTTAGACCTTATATTGTCCAGTGAGATAGGCATTCTTTTTCTTGAAAAAATGAGGGTATCTGCTTTTTGTTAA
Source organism: Dittrichia graveolens (assembly GCA_038502395.1). NCBI lineage: Eukaryota > Viridiplantae > Streptophyta > Magnoliopsida > Asterales > Asteraceae > Dittrichia > Dittrichia graveolens. The sequence continues at coordinate 80,651,698 of JARJIL010000001.1, read as the reverse complement.
AGCCATTCGTATGTATTTTTAGTTTGCACATTGTCAAACAGATTTTTACGTAAGGACAATGACAGAATGTTAAATATATAACATGCCACACATAACCTTTCATATCTCAAATATTTGTTGATTCTTTAATAGAAAAGGTTCAACTTTACATAAGATCGCAGTTTCAGTTATCTTGCTGAGTTTGAAACAAACCTGTGCACCAAGAGGAACAGGAAATAATCCATAAATAGAATTGTTTAGGGCCACAATTACAGCATTGTTTCCTAGGTGAATACGTCGGACATCACGAAGGACAACCGTCTGTATCAACGGGTAAGGGACTCGTAAAGACCGTATCTGCAACCGTCAAGTGTACGCTTATGTGTAAGCCCCAAAACCCAAGTGTTCATACAAACAACAATCAACGCTCATCTTGGTATTATAAGATCTTAGAATACCTCAACATGTCTTGGTAAAAGTGCTGTAGCATAAGGCTTCTGAATAACAACTACTGCTGGGGCCTCGGACCAACAAATCCTTCCTTCTTGAAGGAGCTTGCCATTTTGGTCCACAAGCACTCCAATGTTATCCTAAAACAGATGATTCAAAAACCGAGATCGTAAAACTATGAAAAATGTCTTTTAAGTAAAAGCACCAACATCTAAAACACCATCAAAGATGAGGAACTATATAACAAAAGAACAAGTACTGCTAGTTTTAAAATGATCACTGGTGAAGCTATGAAGCAAAATTGCTCTCCGTTTGCAAGTAATTTTATATTATAAAGCATAAAAAGCTCGTTAAATTCATCTATTTGTAACCATCTGCAAATAATCTTAGAATATGAACCCTCAATTCATTACTATTCATAAAATAATTACAGAAGGTTTGTCATCTTCCAAAGCTAGTCAGCTGTAAATGATACACGTATTTTCCAAGATGCCTTGAACTTTTAAAGTGCATGCTTTTTTTTGAAAGGCATACTTGTGTGTTTGTTTTATGCTAAGGTTATTAATGGTAAGTCGTAAGTACGAACAAGTGCTACCCACATATATGGAGAAAGCCCAATTTAAATAGCAGTCTTTGTGTATAAACTTGTTAAAGATGGACCCTCATCATAATATAGATGTTCTACGATCTTTTCACTCTTTACTACACAACATTTCACAGAAAAAATGACATATAACAAAGGAGGATATACAGTACCTTCCCCAGAAGAAGTTCTCCAGATGGAAGAGACACCACTAACGGAGGAGCAATCCTCCCTGATGGAAAGACCTCTGTCAATGCACCGTTTGTGGCATTTAATATCATGTATTCTCTTCTAATCCCTAGACATATATTCTCGCCACACCAGGACATTGATTTTACCATATCCGGAACACCAAATTCTTTCACCTCCACAAATCCACGCCCTCCTGTAAACAATTGAAGTTTTACATAATTTCATATTTCTACATCACTTATACTCACATCAGATATTTATTGCACATCAATTTTTATTACATTTTAGAATTGCAAGTTATGATCAGATATGCTGTCAACATTAAACCAAAAGGTTATTTATCCAAGGTGTAACTAATAAATCTAAAGTTGTATTTCCTTTCTATTTTGAACAACGATACATCTTTGTCAATCAATTAGATAGTCAGATTTCCACTAATCATAGACTTTGCAATTATACAGGATGGAGTACCATCATGTCGGAAAATGCAAACCCTCTTTTGCCTAGCAAAGCAGAGAAACCCTCTACGATCATCCCACGAGTACGCATTAGCTCCTTTCGCCTTAGTAATCACCGCCAGCGTCTCCAAATTTGGGAGTTTATGAAACGAAATGGACTCAGAGAGAGAAAGCAAAAGCTCTCTGGATCCCAACACCTCCATAGCCAACATAGGCCTCCTGGAGAATCCATTGACAGTTCGTTCGAGCACGTACGATTCCCTCTTGAGTTCTAGGGTTTGAGAGAGACGATCGGACGGCGGAGAGCGGTCAGCGGATGAACTGGAGGATTCTGGGCCGTAGATTCGTAGAGATCCGTCGGCGCAAGCGACGAGGAGGTTGGAACCGTAAGATTCAACGGCGTCGATCTTCGTAGGGCAACCACTGAGTAGTTCGAGTTGATCGTATGCAGTGTGCACCATTTTTCCGGTGATGATCCTGAAATTCTGGGATCGTGCGAGAAAACTATGGTGTCAGGCTATTCAGTCAAAACGACATCGCACTGCTGGTTGACCATTTGGAGCCATGGGTGTAAATGGGTTACGGAGAATTTCATATACATCCTTATAAACTTCATTAATTACGTATATATCTCTATAAAAATCAATATTATATATATATCCTTTTAAACATTCTAAACTCTCAAATATGTCCTTATAGTTGAATTAATAGTAATTAAAACATTAAAAAGTTAAAAAAACAAAATCCTTAATTAAATTTACAAGTAAAATCTTCTAAATACCTTTATTTCATATTTATCCTTCCTACTTTTTTTCACATAATGTTCTAATTTCTTGCTCCTTTTTCAAAAACTTACTAAAACCTATCAGCTTTTTCTCTTTCTAAGAGCTTTAAGAAAAGGAGAAGCTAACAACACAACTACATACTATAACAAATCGAGAAGGAGTTGTGATCTTTTTTTATGGTTTTTTATAACCCCTTTTACTAATCTCTTGACCTCCATTACCAATTGCAAAAGAACCCCATCTTGCAGCATCTTCAATAACTCCATTATCACTTCAAAATTCCTCTAAAATTGCTCATGGAATCACAAGATAGTGCAAGACCTAATTGGAATCCCGGCTTCATCTTCACCAAGATCAAGAATAGCCCCAAAATTTGAAACATAACTCTTCCTGATCTCTGCATTTTCTAAATGAAATTACATATGTTAATGATAAGAACTATTTTGACACCGAAGGAATCAAAATAAGCGAAGATCTCTTCGTTATTTTTCTGAAAGTACTCAAAATAGAACAAAATTCGGTGAAGATATTTTAGGGTTTTGTACCTTCTAGAATGAGTTGGTAGTTTGAACAGATATGTGCTCTTCTGTCTGGATTCACAACCTAGGCTATCTTAAACAAGTGAAGCCATTAACAATGTTTTTTCCTCCCAACCTACCATAGTTGTCATAGCTCTAAACACAGAGGATTATGTGAGAAAGGAACAAGTATAAAGATTGAAAATGGGTAATTAGGGAATTTTGTTTATAAATTAAATTATGGATTAAGTTTTTTAATTTTTAAATGATTTAATTACTTTTAAATTAAGTATAGGCACATATTTGAGAGTTTATAGAGTTTGGAAGGATATATGCGTAATATTGATTTTTATAAGGATATATACGTAATTAAGAAAGTTTACAATGATATATATAAAATTTTCCCTAGTTAGATTTACTCTATTTATTTGATTCAGTTGAATCCGTACTAAATAGGTGATTTAATGGATAGTATGATTACTCGGATCACTACGTGAGTTAGTCTAGTCTATCATCAATCCTTCAACCACCATCACCATTCCCCCACCCGTTATCTACCGTAACCATCGCCCACCATCCGTTGCCTCCACCATTCAACATTGCTGCCATCATTACAGTTGCCACTCTCAACACTCCACACACCTCCTACTTGAGTTTTGGTTTTAGTTTATTCGTTTGTTAGTATCGGTTAATGTTAATAATTTGAGTATGATATAAAAGAAACTTAGTATGACTTGGTAACAAGTGAAATTCCACATTATACACACCGATATAATAGTATAAGGTGGTAGTTTGATAAAATATAATAATTAAACACTGAATGATTCGGTAGCCTGAATAACTTACAGGTTTTGTATGGATTTGACGCCGAATGTGACAAACTGGTTAATAAGGATTCGGAGTAAACCATTTAAATGATATACATTATCATGTTAATCTTCATATGGATATACTAAAGAATAAGATATGATTTATTAATACGAGAACATGTGGAGGAAAAAAAGAGGTATTAAAGTAAACTAGTATCGTATCCGTGCAAATGCACAATATTGCGGCAACAAATAGTTTTTATTTTACATGTTGCTTTCAAGAATACGCATAATTCAATGTCACAAAAAAGTTTTCTATAGCAACATGTCCGTTTATTTCAAATTTTCTTTTATTTGAATCAACTATTTTATTAATTTTAAAAATAAATTCTAAAAGATATTAAAATAAGAAAAAAAAATTATATTTATGAAATAAGAAGACAGAGGTTAATAATATTTTGGAAATTATGTTGATGTAAGAGAGTATATTTTAAATGAATAAAAAAATTAAAGTAAATTATAAGAGAGGGTGAAATGGTTAAAGATTAATTTAGATAGAATGAAATGTCAAAATTTTGTCTTGATTGAATTTTAAAACTCTGAAAATTAAGAAGGAGAGAGAATGTTAAATGATTTATATGGTAGTATGTATGTGTATATACATATATATAGGGGAGGGTTCATGCGAAAAGTGTTTTATTTGCAAAAAATGCGAGAAGCAATTTCAGCTATTGCTTAGTTTTGATCTTGTGGTTCACATTAATCATAATTAACATTTTTATTTAATTCAAAATGGTATATTAGTAAGCATAAATATTTTCTCTTTCCTCTCATTAATTAATTTTTTTCTCTTTCTAACTTATTCATATTTCTCTCTCATGTTTTTCTCTCACATAAATTTTAAATCAAAAATATAAATTAAAAATGACTTTGCTAGTATTTTATTAATTTTACGGTGTTCACCGGTGAACACAATCAAATGTTTATTAATTGTTCTAACTATTTAAAAAGAAAAAAAATACTTTGTTCGATAATGAATATAGCCAAAAGTATACGAGTTTAAAGATGAATTTCACGATATTCAATACTAAACACAACTACAAATATGTGAATTTTTCCATCACTAGTGAACACAACCAAAAAATTACGAGTTCTTTTTGTCAATACTATAATCACCGATGAACATAGTCAGCAACACATTATGTTTTTGAGATCATTTATCAGAAAAAAGTAAAAATATATAGACATTACAAAAAAAACACAATCAGAGAAGCATTACAAAATACATAGATTAAAATACTATAACTAAAAAGCAAAATGTTCATCCTTCCAAGATTAAAGGCATGGTAGCTATTCTTCATCTTCTCATCTTCTCATCCATTAATATTTGGTCAAAATAAACCAAATCTCATCAAAATAAACCATATCTCATCCAATATTCAAATCAAATCAAATTTTCTTTAATTTCTAGACAAGATTTCAACATGGTTTTTTGCTCAAACAAGATTGCGTGGTTTTTTTTAGCTTTTGTTCAGAACCAGTTGTCGGGATGTGACCGGCGACTTACGATGCAAGTTCTCACACATGTATAGATGTCGATATTGCAGCAGATTGGGGTTGAAGGATTCTTGTGTTCTTCATCGGGCTTGATTTGGTGTCGATGATAAGCGGCTATGGTGGTGTTCCTACTTCAGATCTGGAAAGACTGGGTCGACGAACGACGACTACGAATGGCCGGCGACAAAGGTGTTGATGGTGACAGAGGTGGTGGTGTTTACACCGGTGGTGTTATGCGCACGGTGACCGGCGACAAAGGTGTTGATGGTGAAGGTGGTCGGTTGAACGGCGGTCGGTGGTGAAGGTGGTCCGTTGAAGGTGGCTACGGTGAGAGAGAGGAAAAATTCTATGGTTTTTAATGGGAATAATAGAGATTTTTATGGAGAAGAAGAGATATAACAAGAGAGAATGAGAGAGAGGTGATCAGTTGGGAGTGATATACGGTTTCCTTTTTTTTTATATAGACTTTTTTATCCCTCTAATTATTTATTAACTACCATTAACTTTTAAATTATTTACTAAAATGCCATAATAAATATTAGTCATTGATTTAATAATCTTACGGTCCAGATCGCTTCTCGCACTTTTCGCAAATAAACCCCTTTTCGCATGAACCTCCCTCTATATATATATATATATATATATATATATATATATATATATATATATATATATATATATATGGTGCTTCATAATTCATTATGTGTTTTAAGGCTAAATGATTTAGCAATATTTTCTTGTTTCATTTGGTGTATAATCAGATAATCTACATTCACATGAAAGAGTCAAATACGCTAAGTGTTAAATGACTAAATATTCAATGTTGAATGATTTGATAGAACTCCAAACAAAACAACCTTAATACCAAATTAGTACTTCCACAGTGACTTGCAAAAACCATTTGTTGTGGACCGTATATCTCTTAAATATTTCATTTTAAAAAATGGATTTAATTGCTGTCCCTTACAAATGTAAGTACTAGTCTGAAAGACAAAAGACTACAAATTTTTTCAAAGATATATAAGTTAACGTGGTTTGATGTGGTAGTTAGTGTAAAGGACCAGACTTTGATTTTTAAGAGTTTTTACATTATGAATGTTCTAAGTCATATATGTAACACCCGCAACTCTGAGCTAGGAGATTAGCGGGTTGACGGTACGTGATTGGTTTGCTTTATATGATTGTGTGATTATTTAATGTTAAGTGAAACTAAATTAAATATAAGTTTATGAATATATATATATATATATATATATGATTCTGATGGAATTAAAAAGGAAGAAAAGAAGTACTAGTATGTATGTATGTTAATCTGGATGTATGCATGCATGAGTTGATAAAAGAATAGGATTTCAAATTGATAAGTTGCCACCTCCTGCTTGTTTTACACCAATATATGTGTATGTGTATAATTTTCAGTTCATTTCTTCAAAAGTGTTTAAGGTGTAGTATGTGTTTTTGAAAGAAAAACCCAAGAGTGAAGAAAGTGTCAACTTGAACTTCTAACATCAAGAGTTTGTGAGTTTTAATTCAAAAGAAAAGTAATATGGTGTTTGTAATTTGATATGATACATGTTGAAGTGTTTAAGTATTCAAAAACATGAATTTATGTTGGTTAAACCATTTTTGAAGCTTGAAAGAAAGTTGGTAAATGGGTTATGAAGATTTGTAGTTATGAATGCATGAAAACATGTTTTTAGTGGTTTATAGGCTTGGCAAATGTTAAATATGTGTTTTGGTAGAAATATTATGAAGTTGGAATGAATTGTGGAGAAATTGGACTGAAAATCCGACACTATTTGGAAGATGGTAATCTGGAAATACGAACGTAGCGGCGCTACGCCCTTCGGTCGCGGCGCGACATTCAAAGAATCGGGACTAGGTTTCGGATTTTGAAGAAATCCGAGTGTGAAGTATATAGACATGGAGAAATCCGATTGATTAGTGAAATCCGACCCTAGAATCCGAAACCATGTTAAATCCGACTCCCAAATCCAATCTAGATGAAATCCGAAAGTGAAATCCGCATGTTAGTTCCCGGATTTGAAATCCGATGCACGTCGCGGCGCGACAGGCCCCAAATCCGAATATTTGCATACTTTTGTATATTTTTGCTTGGTTTGAGTTGGTTTGTTTATTATATGAATTAATTGAGATGTTTTGATAAATTTGAGATATAAATATATATGAGAAGATATATTTATATATTTGCGACTGATTTGATTGTTGTTGTGATTTCAGGCAATCCAAAGACTCAGTAAGATTAGACTTTTGAGCCCGTGTTGATTTGAGGTGAGTGGACGTTAATCGCGGATGGTAAAGATATCGGTTAATGTTATTGGTGTGATGCATGATTGTGATTGGATTGGATTGATTGAATTGTTGATTGTGATATTGATTGTTGATATCTGCTGCGTGAATATTTGGTCGATACGCACTCTTAGTATGATTTCGAGTTGTGTTGGGAAGTCAGCTATACGTAGAATTGGGCTGGGCTCGTTCACTGATTGGTTGAACAGTGTTAGCCTTACTGGTAGAGGGGGAGTGCATTGTGCCAATTCAGTGGAGGGCTATCGGTAAACCTTTGCTTTGGCCGGCATTGGTTGTAGGTTCTGCGCCGAACCGCCGGTCTTCTCGGGATACATGATTACATGCTTTCATATTGATCGTGAATGTTTGCTTTTGGTGTTTAGCCTCTACTCACTTAGCTTTGTGCTAATTCCCCTCAGTTGTTGCTTTTGCAGGTTCGTGTTTGTGAGTCTGGCAGAAGGAAAGAGATGACCTGACTCTGATATTATTTTTGAAACGAAACGAGTCTGTAGTTTTTGTAACACACGATGATATTTTGTTTGTGAACAATGTTTGTAAAGTTTGTAAATATTGGTTGTATGTTATTAAGTTGGTTTATTAAAAAGCTTCAGCAGCGTATTTAAAAAAAATGGCTTGAGTTTTGCGGTGTTACAATATAAAATCTCAAACCTAAAAAGACAAAGATACCCCGAGGTCTAAGAGGCAACACGCTTATGAGAGGAGTACTATGGTCACTGTAAACAATATAGTCAAAATCATTAAATCCTTAAAATGAGTTTATATACTAGAATTTGTGTTCAATATACATATATGAATGATTTGGCCATTGTTCAAACTTAGATGCTACTTTTTAAACTTTGATTCTACATTTAAACTAATGCCATCAATATCTAACATTTTAAACTTGAATTCTACATTTATCCTTGAAATGTTGTACTTTAGTTGTGATCAATATATGAATGATCTGCTCCAAAATGTCATAGTGCCATCACCTTGTTGGTTGATGTGACCATTGTTAGTTTATTTGTTCCGGGACTCTCCGTTGTTCCGTGTTAGGTCGAGGTTGGCTAGTTCTGAGCTTGTTGGATGGCTGCCCTACATGGTTTGCGAGTTTTGGTTATATTGGCAGAATTCCTTATTTTATTTGGGTATTTTGAGTTTGTTGTTGAGTGTTTTTATGACATTATACTTTTTTTATACGTACTTTCTAACATCTTGATAGTTTAAATTTATATATTTCCCGTTTAATAATATATATGAATGAAAAATGGATCCCCATGAAAGAGACAAAGGGAAGTTGGAGTTTCTTGCTTTTGATGTAATGTGATTGACCAACACACTTCTCTATATGCACTTCAAATCTACCACTCTTTTTCCCTTTTGCTGTTTTGCAATATTCTCACCAGGTACAGTCTTCATCTTTTTATTTTTAAACCTAATCTCTTATCAATCCCACACTATGTGGGTGTGTGTGTCTATCTTATCTCGAACAGTTTATAAGCTTCTTTTTATGTAAGTTCACAAGCTTTTTTCACCCACTCTTCAAACATTACTTTGTTGGTAAAAAACTGAATTCACCATCTCTTCAATTTGTTGGTAATTTTATATTAGAAAATAAAGGTTGGTCTCCTAATTAGAAGATGAATCATATATTCAAACCCTAGTCTGATATGTTGTATAAGAAAACGATGTATGATAAATTAAGGCTTACACTCAATGATGCATTGTGTAAGTGTAATAACCAAGGTATATCTCTTTTCTACACGTGACATTTTTGGTTTACTTGTGAAGTTGATTTCTTTGTTTAAATAATCTGATATGTTGTCATACAACTGACTGAAGGGACTTGACATATCAGAACTGAACAATAGCGGCTTAAAGTTAAGAGCAGCGCCGCTGCTTGATCAACGGGGATGAGGAACATCTCAAAGTATGGGGCAAAGGATCAAAGGTTTTTACTTTGTCACTTGGGATCCACCACAGGTTGAGTTTGAGAGTTATCCTTTTTTTGTGGTTAATTCCGTTTATAAGAAACTCAACTCATTGACACTTTTAAACTCATATCTTGACTCACTTAATGGCATTGACATTGACAAGAGCTCTTAGGCCCTCTGATACGTGTATCTACTCTTGGAAATTCATCTTATTTTTATGAAAATGCCTACCAAGTTTCTTAAATAATGAATTACTAAGGCCCTGTTTGGTTCACTGTATTTCGTGGGATTTCGTGGGAATGAGATTTCAAATACAGGAAAATGTTGTGTTTGGTTGGAAAAAAAGGAAGAGATTTTAAATGCTGGGAATTCTTTAAAATCCCTCAAATTCCCTTACTCAAGGGATTTTACAAATGCATCCACCCCAATGGTATTTCAAAATGCTTTGTATGAAGGATTTTTCATTTTACCATTTTGCCAAATGCAAATCTATTTTTCAATCCTGTCAAATGCAAATCCTGCGAAATACAAATCCTTTGACAGAATGCAAATCCCATGAAAAAAAATCTGCAAACCAAACGCCCCCTAAGTGTAATTATGGAGCCGGGGAGAGAAAGGATATATAGTTGTTATCCTACAACTTTAAATTGTAATGTAATTTTTTTTTGTACAAATTAATCGTTTTTAGGTAATTGTTGACTCAAAATATCCTAACAAAATAAAATTTGCTTATAAAAATGTCTCGAGTGAGCTCTTGATTTTGATTTGTGTATGTGAGATGCTTGAATTACTTATGTTCTTAAAATTTTAAAACATTATTTTGTGTCCTTGATAGTTTTTGTATTAAAAGTAAGTTATCTGTGTTCTTGAATTTTAAAGTTCTTGTGTTAGAATCTCAGTTAGTCGATAATTAAATTTCATTCTCTTTTCTTATAATTTAATTACATAAAAAACTAATTGCTATAGGAAAAGTTTATATACTAAGGTGACATCTCAGTTAGTCGACTATAAAATTTCTTTTCCTTTTTCTATAATTTAATTACATAAAGAATCAATTAAATTTCTAAGTTTAGTGTCCAAATCTCATTGTGGACATTAGTGTAAATTAGAGAGTGTATTTAAGCCGTTAAAAAAAATTACATAAAGAATCGATTATTGTAGGAAAATGCCTTTCGAAAAGAAATATTCTATAGGAAAATTCATTAAACTTTATGTTACTTTCCGAGCTTATACATTCTTTATTAAAAATTCGAATTCAATTTTCGGATTGAAACTGAATTCAAATTTTATTTGAGGTTCAATTTGGTTTATTGAAAAATATGTGTTATTCATTTTGGCTTGATCTGTTATAAGAAAAATAAAATACATAAAACTCGAATAATTAAAAACCCTATTAAAGAATATTTTTACCTCTGCCCCTACTCGACTCTCCGCCCCTGACTACGTGTTGTATGTTCTCAAATATTAGAAGGCCTAGGTGTCGTTGATGATTGCATCCCACACCTCTCACACACAAATCATCACATCACACACATTATTGGGTCTACCCCACTGTTTGGGATAATCAAAACCCATATTTGAATTACAAGATGGTGGTGCATGCGCAAATTGTAAATATATAAAAGCTACAATATACTCTTCGCTGTTTTGTGTGTGGAAACATGTTTATCAGTCAACATGTTAGAAGAATATACTTGTTAGGTTTCGAGACACCCTTCAAGCGTTAAAAGAATGCGGATAACAAACAAGACAAGAAAACATAATATATAACGTAATTCGGTCGTCAGGGTCACGACCTACGTCCACAGGCAGGAACAAAGACTTTTTTATTAACTCATAGTGTTAAATATGTACATATGACTGAACCTTAGACTTAATATTAATAATCAATTAGGAAAACATAATTATCCAAAATTAAGAGATTACAGCCGCCGCACAATGAGCAAAACAATCTTGGAGCTGAAGCTACTAGCTCCACGCCGTGGAGCAGAACCCCACGCCGAGCACCGTCGCAGTGCTCTACATCGTGCACCCCAACTGCATGCCGAGCTCTTATGTTTTCTAGTTTTAAATATATTTCAAGCAATATCCAAACAATACCACCGGCGGTTATAATGTCATATGAAAAGATTGTAACGTCCCAAATTTATTTTATTTTTTTACAATTAAACTAACAGTACGATTAATAATTCATCACCAGTAAATATTGTATGAGTTAATTACAGACCCGGGGGGATAACCCGTCGAATGCAAATGTAATTGTTTAAAATACATCAAGAGACACAAAATAGTTTGGACATTGCGGAAGCTTGGGGAGTATGAGTTATCAACCGCGTGCTGGAGCCCCGCCGTGGCCATCACTTGAAAAGAAGGTTAAACAACAACCGTAAGCACGAAGCTTAGCGAATACGCTTACTTACAACCAACCATGAGGCATCAAATCCTCTGCTTCACAATCATGTTACGTCTTTCATTCCCGCTACTGTAGTAGACGGTCCCAACATTCTCGTCACCGTAGTGAACGGTCTCATCATTCCTGTCACCGGAGTGAACGGTCTAATCATTCCCAACATCCACATTAATTGGGCCCAAAAAACACAAATCCAATAACACACATAACTAGTCTAATAATATATATATATATATATATATATATATATAAATAGTTATTATTCATTCATCCATTCAAGCCCATAAACTTTTTAATACATTTCACGATCCAATATAATCTATCATTCCTCAATAAATATTCTTTTATTTATTTTTGAAGTTCGGGTATTACAGAAAAGTTAATTATACGCATTATGTACTTGTACATTATAGTTGAGGTTACAATGGAAAATAGTGATTGATGTTTGCTACTTAATTAATTGTTTTAAGGTTTTAGTTGATCCATAATTGGCTAATTGTATCCCTTAAATATCACACAACAATAGTTAAAGCTAGGACAAGAAACATTTTGTTTTGATTAGTCATGTCAAAGAACTATTAATTAGTTTATTTAGGGGATTATCTGAATACAACACTTTTTTGCCATATATAACAATAGTGTACGCTTGAATCAGAATACTTTTAAACATGTAGGGGCTGTTTGTTAATACAGAATGGTTAAGTACTGAATGATCTAGTGGTCTGAATAATTCAAAGGCTCTGAATAAATTTGCCTCTGAATATGACATATTGTTTGATAAAGGTCCATAGATCATGTGAGATTCAGCATTCAGCGCTGAATGGTTTCATTAAGCAGCAAACAAACAACCCCGTAGTTAAGAAAAATAATTAGTGGATTTATAGAGATAAAAAGATTATAATTATTATGTATAATAGAAAAGTATCGTGTACAAATTATTTATCCTCCATTTAGCGTGCCATATGTTTGTTATTCAACAAATGATTGCTTTGACACGAAGTGTCTTCCATACTTTATGTTTTGTTAATTGCCGATGTTTATTTTTTTGCTCGAGTTACTAGACATAAAAGAAGCATATTAAATATATGCATGCAAAAAAGATAAGAAAAAGAGTCTGCCTAAGACCATGAGGAATGAGTTTTCTAAACTTAAATTAATTTAATTACCACATCACCAGTCACATTGTTATTTTTTTCTTTCTTTTCTCTTTTATCTAAATCAACCAAAACCCAAGTAATATCAATTTCAAACTAACCTAATCTTTTTCTTACCTTTTTTAATATACTTAATTATACATTTATATATTAAACAAAATAAAATATCTAAACAATTACATAAAAAGTAAAATATAACAATAATTTAAATAAAGATTTCATAACATTTATAAAATATTATTCTTGCAAAATAAAAATTTCAAAACTCTAAATCGAAATTAATAAATAATAAAAACATCTACTCGTTTTTGTTGTCGGAAACCTGGATACATGAAATATGTTCGACCAAACCCGACCGAAAGTTATTATGCGTCTCCCGGTTTTTGACTTTTCGTACATTTGCCGCGCGTGCTTGTTCACTTATTTGTGTTTCAATATCCGACAATAGAATGTTGTTTTCATCGAAACTACAAATTAAATGGTCATCGTCTTCAAATATCATATTGTTTAATATGATACAAGCGTACATAATCTTTCCTAGCTTTGTCAGATGCCATCCTCATGCCGGATTATGAATATGTGCCAACGCTATTTGAGCGTGCCAAAAGCACGCTCAACATCTTTCCGTGCCAATTCCTACGCCGACTTGAACCTTTTCCGTTAATCGTCTTGTAGGCACGTAAATGATTTTATAAATATAGCCCACTCCGGATATATCCCACCAGCTAGATGATATCCGTGTTTGTAGGTGATTTTGTTCACCTCAAATGGACACTGGTTCTTTTCCGTCATAGATATCGTTGAAGATGGACGACTGGGTGAGAACATTGATATCGTTGTTAGGAACCCGCAACACCGAAGTAAGCGTGCCAGATCCATAGATCATGTGAGACCACAACCTCTAGTATTATTGTTAGGTATTCATGATCACCTCTCAAGAACTAACCCCGCCATGCAACTGAGCAATTTTCCCACACCCAATGAGTACAGTCTACCATGCCAAGCATGTCGGGAAATCCGTGGTATTCTTCATACGTGGTGTATAACTGCTGAATATCAGTATAAGTAGGTTTACGTAAATAAACTATACTATAAAGCTCAACAATACCTACGCAGAATTTGTGTAGGTAATCTTGTGCCGTTTTATCTCTCATCCTCAAGTACTCGTCAAACGAGTCGGCGGCTACTCCATACGCTAACTGTTGAACCGCGGAAGTACATTTTTGTATCGAAGAAAAATCTTTTTTCACTATGGCGTCCCACTACTATGTAAAATATGCGTACTTTGCTTCTAGATTATTAACTATTCGTTCGAATAGTTGTATGCTCATTCGGAACCGTCATCTAAACATCTCCTCTGGATGAACAGTGTTATAGACAAAATAGTCATTTAACAACCGTTCGTTTGCAGCTACCCGACCTCTTTCTATGTTTCCACTTCTAATCTGGTTGACGACTCCGCAGTGCTACCAAAAAGCATGTTTGCCGCCTTCGAACCAATCCTACAAAAAAAATTCTTCCTGCTGAAGCTACTCATCGGTTGATACGTAATCCGACGAGGCGCTCGATGAAGCCTGATGTGGTGAATCCATATTTTATAAAACTAAAAAAAATGTGAAAGTAGCAAGAAATTAGGAAGGAGAGAAAGAAGTTTGTATTGTAGAATTTGGTTGGTGTGAGAATTTGTGAAGTAAAATAGTGTGTGTGTCTATATAGAGGATAAGAAAAAAACAATATATGTATATATATAAACGGTCATATGACCGTTGAAGAAAAAAAAACTTTAGCCCAAATAGCCGTTGAAAGGAAGAAAGAAAATAAAAAGGAAAATGGAACGGGTAGTGTTCAGTGTAGGGAGCCAAGACCCTCAACCCGAAACTGGGGGTACCGGTGTTCCTGCAGAACCCGGGGGAGCCAAAACCCAACCTGAGACCTTCGGATCCGGTGTTACGGGTGGTTTAAGATTTAAAAAGCAATATGAACAATAATAATAATACATATCATTAATCATTATTCATAAGAAGAGTATGTCAAATTATGATCGTTGAGTACAAAATATTATTGTAATATCAAAAAAATTATTATGCTATTATTTGACCTCACTCCTTTCATATATATATATGTTTAATCATTGAATTACAATTTTCAATACAGTTTTTTTCCTTATAAATGGTTATATTAAGGAGACTATTTAAATATATAAAGGAGTACCAGGAGAATTACCAAAAAATTTATAGATTAATGATTTTTGGCACATACAAAACAGTGTCGAATCTTTCTTAAGCGTTAAGTAATGAATAGTTCTCATGCTTTATCATCTATTATCTTTATTTACCATCTTTATAGTGACATTATGATTAATCGACTTAATATATAGCCATATAGGTGGGGTACAGATTGAGTTTATGGTATAAGCAAGGTTTTTAAAATCCGACCGGTTATTCAACTGGTTAACTGATCGGATCGATTTAACTGTTTAAAGAACTGGATAATATAATTATTGTTTTAAATTGTTAGTATTAAATAGATTATATCTCAACCTATACAAATTATACAATTGAGATTCAATTTATAATTATTTTAATATTTCAACAAACATACATATGTTTACATATCTTATATTTTTTACTACACAAACAAATGAATAATAAATATATAGATACGTGAAGCAATAAAGATAACATTGCATTAAATATCAAGGAAGCAAAAACAAGAATTCTGGTTCCTAAGGTTCAACTGGTCTAACCGATTCAACGGTTTGACACAAGCCGTCCGGTTTTTTGAAAAGGGCTTTTCCGGTTCATTTTAGGCCATGTGAGTGAGCGGTTTCTGGTCTGACCAGTCTGGTCTAGTTTTGAAAACGTTGGGTATAAGGTTTCCGGAAAAACAGTTCTTTCACGAAATATATGGAGAACACTAGCCAAATCAAGAAATTAATAAAATTGGTTTTTTTAATCCAAAATAACTTAAAAACGATAAGCCTTAAAAATTTTTTAATAAAATGATACAAAACTAGATAAATTTACTGGATGGAAAGTGCATCTGATAGATGCACTATGCATCTTGTAGGTACATTTAAGTTTCTTAGCCGCTAGATCAAGTTTTTAAGGACTCAGATCTATTATTTATGTGCTGTCTGGATATATACATATATATAGGGGATGGTTAAAATAAAAATTGTTTTTTATATAAGAATTGCGAGAAGCAATTTTAACCCTTGATTAAAATTAAAGAATGCCTAAGAATTTTTGATGACTCATTAATAATTAGTTAATGACTCATAAATATCTCATTAATAATGCATTAATTAGTCATTAATGGTGTTGCAAATAGTTCTCACAATTCTCGTAAGAAAAACAGTTCTTGATTGAATTTTTCCATATATATGTGGCGAAGTTCATTTTAGAATCGTTCTTATTGCGTGTACCGCAATACCATTTCTAACTACTATAAATATGATATTTTGGTCATTTATATATTTACCGAACTGTAAATTGTGTCCGGGTAGATGATTTGTTATTAGATTGACTTAATTTTTCCAAACCTTTCATTAATAAGCCATTAATAAGCATTAATGATGACTTATTAATGAGGCATTAACATTATATAAGAGTGCGTGTTTGCATGTGGATAAGATATATATGTTTTTAGCAGTACCTATTTTAGATGATTACATACTCGCAGACATTTTTAAATAAGATATTATTAGCACATCATATAATCATTTAAGTATCTATGAGTGTGTAAGCACCCATCTCTAGCTACACACATCGTTTTCCCAATTTCTTTTAGGGGGTGTTTGTTTTAGCTTATTTAAGGCTTATTTTCCGAGCTTATTTTTCATAAGCTCGTTTTTTCTGCCTTATTTTTTATGAGTCCGGCTTATTTTCTTTTTGTGACTCATAATAAGTTCAAAAGTCAAAAAATAAGCCGTAAATAAGCTAAAACAAACACCCTCTTAGATTGATTGGTTAACAGATGGAGGTTGCCATGGTTGTCAATTTTTCTTTCTGATATGTCAAATTAATACATACATATAATTTGATATACGAAATAAAATGTACTTGTTTGACCTATAATTTCCTAAAACACCTCGATATAAAAATAGATTAAGTAGTTGATGAAATAAAAGTCATTTAATTTGCTCTTAAAAACATAAATATAATATTTTAATGACAAATTAATGCTATGTACAAATTAGCTTCTGTTTGCTAACCGTTTATTCTATCACCACTAAGATATTCTAATTTACGGAACACGTCACATCTAATTATATACTCATATTAAGGTGGTGTTTGTTTTCTAAAATAAGATTTTTTTTCCTCTTATGTTTGCGGGTGTACAAACATAAAAAAGACTTTTAATTTGTTTTGTATCTGTCTTCGTCTTGAAGGCAATTTTGGTATTTATTTTTGGCGTGTATATCCTAACGATTATTTGTGAAATGAAATTCCCTTTGCCTTTCAAAACAATATATCTTCGTATATTTTTTCTCCTCTTTTCTTAACAAAGGTAGATCAATCACGCAAAAAATTTTAAAAAGAGTTTTTGAGTTGACCTACCTTCCAAACTCATCAATGTGTTGTCTTGTTCGCACTTGTTGGTCAACTTCCTAAATCCTACTTAACTAAACTCTCTTCCATACTTATCGATTTGCTTATTCGATCGGCATAAACAAAAGCTTGTTTTCTTTTATAAATCAAACTATTCTTCTGATTAACTCCCTATCAGATATCTCTTTCTCTCACCCACACTTTCTCTCTCACTCTTTGTCTCTCACAAACCTACATTAGTTTTTTATACTAAAACAATGAGATAGAGGTACATGAGTTGATAGATGGGAGTGAAGAGTGATATGATATTAACTTGACATAAAAATTGAAAAGGAAATCGAGGAACATGTACCTATGCTTAAGAGTTATATCTCTTAAAAAAGACAAAGGGTTAAAGAAACATAAGTGCAACAATATTTTCTCAATGTACCGCTATAAAGATTTTTGCACATATATATGGTCATTAATGTGTCAGCATGTGAGGAGTTTATCTGGAAATATGGTACATCTAGACATTCTTGCCACTAAACTCGATGGAATCAGTAGAATCGCCTGAAAATGGTGTTTAAGATAGATGAGGTGGTCGTGTGGATGTTCTGGACTTTGAGATAAGGTTGAAGGTACAAATTTTCAGTAGTAAAATTCACTAGAAACTATGCAGACTCACCGGAATGTATTGTGATTCACCATAATAAATGGTGGTTTCCACTTTCTCTTGAAGAAACTAGCTAAAAAAACAATAAAGAATCTTCTAAAAACATTAAATGAACATGAAAAAAAAATCGATGGAAACGTTGCTCGCTTGAAAACTCACTAGTGAACCCGAGTAGATGACGACATGTGGTATGTTGCTAGAAAAAATCACCAAAAATTGGTGATTAAATGAACCGAATAACAGGTACCATATTAGTACATAAACTAAAACATTTATGACTATGTATACATAAAAAAGCTTCAAATACCAAAATTAGTATACAAAAGATTAAAGAAAGCGTTGTTACACTTTAAAAGCATGAAAACAAACAAGAGACTGTTAAACCCTCTAGGCGTATATACCATTAATATTATTAGTTCCCAATTAAGTGTATGTTCAGGCAAACAAAAAAGAATTAAAAAATAAAATAAAAATTAAGTAAAAGAATATATGATGACGTTAGTGAAAGGTGAAAATACGTGTGATTGAATGAACCCAACCAAACCAACTCAACCACGTACGATCACATGACCCGTCGTCCCCTAACCGTACGATTTACTATTACTGCCGGCAGATCACGTTGAAAGCTGAAAGCTCTATGGATTTGACCCCATAACGAGGATTAATAATTAAAAAAAGAAAATATTACAAACAAAAGATTCTCCTAATTCAAATTCCAACATACATGCAAAGATTATATATATATATATATATATATATATATATATATATATATATATTGTACCTACTTGTTACAGACATATATTCTTCTAGGTAATATACAATTTTTGTGTTGGGGATGTAGCGAACGCAAAATTTTAATATCTCGAGGCCTAGCTAAAAGTAGAAGGTCTTTAAGTCTTTTCTTTCTTTCTTAATACATGTCCAGCCTTTACGTTTTGTTCTAACATATATATAACTTGATCACTTGATAGGATTATTATTTATATGAGAGGGTTTAAACGAGAACTGTTTTTTATACTAGAACGAGAATTGTTTTTTATACTAGAACTGTGACTCTGTGGGAACCAATTTTAGCCGTTCATTTTGAATAATGAAATTCATGTATGAAGAGTGTGGTAGGATTGAGTGTGACATGGTGCATGCAAAGAATTCATGAGTGGTCAATCTAATTGAAAGAGGGGAAATTGGACGGTTAAGATTGGTTATCACAGTTCTCGTACGAAAAACAGTTCTCGTTTGAATTTTTCTCGTTATTTTATATTTATTTATTTTATTTTTGAAGTTTAATGATTATACAACAATTTCTAAACAATGTCAACACAATCGGATTTAACCTTCTCAAGCATATATCTTTGCCACTTAAGTTAAGCCAACCAAAGGGGCTTGCCCTAGTGGTAAGAGAGTTTTCCTAGTGAAGGAAAAGTCTTGGGTTCGAGTCTCTCTGGAGGGTTTCTTCCTAGGAGTAGCTGAGGGTCACTCCCTCGTTGGTGAAAGCAGCCCTACCGAATTAATTAGTGGGTGTAGTTGGAGTGGTTCGAAGCTGGGGCCCGGTTAGATTAACCGGTTTCGATCCTGTGCCACTACCGCTGAGACGAAGCTGTTAAAAAAAAACTTAAATTAAGCCGGACCCAGCATCTAAGAAAGAGGAAGTAATACCCAAAACTCGATACGAGCCACCGGCCCCAAGTGGAAAACGCTCAAGGCGTAAGCCAAAATAACTCAAAATTTGGCGCTGGAGCTCCCCCTGAAGTACAGTAGATGGACTCCCGATGAAGAAGTTGCATCGGCAAATTAATGGATGGGTTGATGTCTAGCTACCATATCATGATGAGTAATGGAATGATGTAGGAGATGATTTGTATACAAAAATATTTTGTCATACACAATAAATGTGACTTTTATGCCTTTAGAATCTTATTTTCTTTTATTTTCATGCACCTATTCAAGGGTATGATAGTCCAAACAATAACTATTTGTTGTGTATGATCAAAATCTATTGTATACAGATTATCTCCCAAATGATATTCACCCATGAAAGAGTTTGGAATGTGTTTAGAAATTCTCATAAATGATCCTAGTATCCTACTACAACTCTACTTTAAAGAGTTCAAAACAGATGAAGACACTAATTTTAATTGGGTAAATTGCATAAAAATACAACGAATTTTGTCTTAATTATCATTGTATACAGTCAACTTTAGTTTTTTTTAAAATAACACAATCAATTTTTATAATCGTCTCAATGTATGCAAGTTGTTGTATACAATAGAAATTATAAAAAAAGTTCATTGTATACAATGGTAGCTAAATACTAGACATAGAAAAAAGTTGTTTGCATACAATGAGTGAATTATAAAAGTTGATTGTATTATTTTTAAAATTTTAAAGTTGATTGTATACAACGATAATTAAGACAAAGTTAATTGTATTTTCATACATTTTGTCCAATTTTAATTTGTTTACTTTAAAATTATTAGTTTAAAGTAATCTACAACTTTAGTTTTTTAATCTTAAATCTATTTTTATAGTAGTTACTAATTAAAATTAAAATTAAAATAAAAGAAACGAAAAATAAAATAAAAATAAATAACGAGGTAGATATATATATATATATATGTATGTATCATATTAAAAATATTAGAAGAAAAGATATAACAAGAGATAATGTGACGTTGAAATGACAATAAAGAAAAGAATTAAAAGAGAAGGATACGTACATCATATTTAAGATTGATTCAGAGCCGTCTTAAACATTTTTGATATCCGGGACAAAACTAATTAAAAAATGAGCCCTTTAAAATACTAAAATTTACAAAAAAAAACTAAAATATATAAAAACATTGAATAAAAACTTACAATTGTTTTGGTTTTCAAATTCTTCATAAATCTATTCATTTACTCTTTTTGGATAGTTTTAGGATTTCAAATTCTTCTCTTTTATTTATCTATTTAACAAGATAAATGAATTTGAAAAACTTGATTTATTAATTAATAAAGTGACTTAAGTATTCAAGTAAACAAGCCAATTAACTTGATATCAAGAGATTCAACTATGTAAAAAAGATACATCAATTAACTTGATAGCAAATGATTCAAGTAATATGTTTATCTAATAAAGTAAATAACTACTA
This sequence comes from Dittrichia graveolens, assembly GCA_038502395.1. NCBI lineage: Eukaryota > Viridiplantae > Streptophyta > Magnoliopsida > Asterales > Asteraceae > Dittrichia > Dittrichia graveolens. The sequence continues at coordinate 80,630,217 of JARJIL010000001.1, read as the reverse complement.
AACTCGTTAACTGAATACAACAACATTTGTCTAATTTTCAAATGTTTCAAGATTTCAAATAATTGACATGAACAAACTTGATAGTTGATATAAAGTGATTAAAGTTTAAATAAGTGATTTAAAGTAACCAATCACCAACTATTAAATTATAGGATGTGATTATGTGAATTGCCGACGATCGGATCATTTCATAAGAAATTGATTATTGTGTTTAGAAAGATCAAAGAATTCTGATGATTTACAATTATATTTTGTTTTTGCGTTTCATCATTTGCAAAGTATGAAAGGGCAAAAAGAGAACTAATCACCAATAGCTTCTAATACATAGCCAAATAGTTTGCTGCGACATGATTTCGGTTTTTTCCTTTACGAGGTTGCTATGCGTCCATGATTTTCAAACTGATAGCTATTTTAGTTTCTAATTCTGCATTTTAGATGGTGAGCCTAAGAAATTAGGCCTTTTTTCTATTTGTCTATACGTTACATACATACACATATTTATATATTTTAATACTCGTTCCTGAATCAATAAATGATGAAGTGTAGTAATAATTTTTGTATAATTACTACAGGGGAATTATTGGACTTACCTTTCTTGCCATTAAAAGAATTATGGCCTTTTGGACTTATGGATATCAATTTAATAAATGGAGTGCTTCTTGGACTTAAGATAAATCTATGATGAATGGGCTTGAGGCCTAGGAGGAGGGTCTAAATACACTGTTAGGGCACAACCCCCAAAAGGAGCTCATTCACTATTTCATTGCTTGTAAGAGAGAGAGAGAGTGTGTGTGTGTGTGTTGGAACATTGCCGAGAAGAGGATGTTAGGAATCGGGACACCCAAAACAAGCGTTAGAATATAAATGCGGATAACGAACAAGACAAGTCACGGCACAAGGATATAACGTGGTTCGGTCGTCGGGGTCACGACCTACGTCCACGGGCAGGAACTAGAGACTTCTTTATTAACTTGAGTGTTTGATGTACATATGACTGAAGCCTAGGCTAGATATTTATAACCAAACACGAAATCACAATGAGGACCGTCTGAATTTTCCATCTTGCATTTTAATCTGCACCATACCACTACCTCTGATACTCCGTGTACCACCGTCACCCAGCTTCACCTTTCTGTTCCACTTCTTGAAGGAAGTAAACAGATCACGTGAGAACGCCATGTGATAAGATGCACCCGTATCCAAGATCCAGGTATCCGCAAGATTATCCGTGCATACTGTTAGAGTATCACCCATGTCTTCATCTCCCTGAACCACATTACCATCTCCTTTCTTACTAGGACAATCTCTCCTGATGTGACCAAACTCCTTATAGTGATAACACATAACCTTTCTCGTGGATTTTGATCTCGAAGACGACTCACCCAGTCCTCCCATCCCGCCATGTGTCCTTCCTCTACCCACGTATAAATCTGAACTGGACTCCCCCTCATTACCAGAAACCCGACGCTTGAGTTCCTTTGACAACAAGGCATCCTTTACTTTAGCAACAGAAATTGTTGACCTACCATACAACATGGTATCAACAAAGGTCTCATACGAGTACGGTAGTGAACACACCAAGATTAGGGCAAGATCTTCATCTTCTATCTTCACATCTACAACCTTCAAATCAAGGATTATACGATTGAAGTTATCAAGATGATCTTGTACCTGGGCACCTTCAGACATCCAGAGGGTATACAACCTCTGCTTCTGATAAAGCCTATTCGTGAGGGTACTCTTCTGATATATCTCACACAGCTTCTTCCATAGACCTGCAGCCGTCGTTTCATCCACCAACTCCCTCAACACCTCATCAGTTAAGCACAACAAAATCGCCGAATAGGCCTTTGCTAGAACATCTCTCTTCACGTCCTCCCTCATATCTCTCGGTAACATGTCTTCACCTTCTAACGCCACTACGCAACCCTGCTGAACCAGAAGAGCCCTCATCTTCAACTTCCACAACGTGAAATCATTCGAACCAGAAAATTTCTCCAAGTCGAACTTGAAAGACGACATCTTCACAATCATCAAACGCGCGAGCCCGGTGTACAGAACCGTGGCTCTGATACCACTTGTTAGGAATCTAGACACCCAAAACAAGCGTTAGAATATAAATGCGGATAACGAACAAGACAAGTCACGACACAAGGATATAACGTGGTTCGGTCGTCGAGGTCACGACCTACGTCCACGGGCAGGAACCAGAGACTTCTTTATTAACTTAAGTGTTTGATGTACGTATGACTGAAGCCTAGGCTAGATATTTATAACCAAACAAGAAATCACAATGATGCCTTAATTACTAACTAGGAAACTATATTTAACATAATTAAGGGATCCGGCTGCCGCTCAAGAAGAGAAAAAACGACCTAGAGTTGAACTGCCCTGCTCCACGCCATGGAGCAGGTGCCCACGCCGAGGGCCTTCAATGGCTCCACGCCTTGCACCACTAGCACACGCCGAGCTCCCCCTTTTTCATGTTTTCTAGTTTTCCAAATATCTTCCAAGCCTTCAAGTCATATCCCAAAGAGGAAGGCGCTAGAACTCAAGCCAATCTTCACAAAATTGTTACAAACCGATTCCAAAATAAAGGTATGTGATTCTCGTACCTATATAACGATTTTCTTCTTCTAAAACATAGTAAATCGATGGTTTTGGGGTTGTTCTACTAAGTCGCTGTTTGGAAGCAAAAATAGACCTCAACCCCGCTAAAAGATGATGAATGTTGAATTAAATGAGTAGGATGCATGTTTATAATGTTAGAAATCAGTAGCAATTGGTATTTTAGAAATTGGTTAAGATTTAAATAGGATTTGATCCCCTTTTTGTTGTTTACTTATGTCAGAGCTCATCGAGAGCAGAAGGGAGGTCTAGGGACCTCAATACTTGATGTAAGATGGATTGCGTTTGTAAGATACTATTATTGGGTGTTAGGAACAATCTCCAAGTAAAAATTTGTGATTTAGTTGGAAATTATGGATTGGGATCCAAGAAAAGGGTGATGACTAAATTCGGTGGTGATGATCGAATTTGGTGGCAAACCGAATTTCCTAAGTGTTGACTGAATTCGGTGGGTGACTGAATTCGGTAAAAGAGGACCGGATTTCGTTTAGAAGTACCGGACTTCGTCGGTAACCAGATTCAATGTTGCTCAATTCTCATTGTTGACCGAATTTGGTGGTTAACCGAATTCGGCCGAGGATCAAAAATGGCTAAGTGGTGACTGAATTCGGTTGACGACCGAATTCGGTAGTGGTCAAATTTAGCTAAGTGTTGACCGACTTTCAGTAGTATCGACCGAATTTCTAACTATCGTACTTTTCAACCACGACACAGTCCTAGGAATGAATATTGTAGGGCTAATACTTATTATTAACTTAGTAGGGCACATGTGTAGGTTCCTATTGCCAGTCTCGTTGACAATACAACTTTGTGATTGCTAATACTTGTGTTGTTGATAGGTGAGTTACACTAACTTATATCTTATGTTGTGATATATGTTCATACGTGATACTATGATGATGACTAATAGATGACCACCCCACCTGTGCAGCACTAGAGTTGCTGAATTCATATTGGCAGTTGACCACTAGTCCATCCCGCTTGTGTGGCATTAGAGCAGTTGGGCTCATATTAGCAGATGGTCACCCCGTCTTTGTGGCATATATGATGTGATGTATATTATCTGTGGGTTAGATATCTAATATAATATATGGGTGATGTGTGCTCACTAAGCTTTGTGTTTATCCCGTGTTGTTGATTATTTTTCAGGACCATCTTGTGTGGATAAGGGAAATGCTCTCACATGACAACTATTCTTCCGCAAAGTGATTTTTAAGAACTCTGATTTCCTAAACTCAGATTTCCCAAACTCAAATACATAAACAATTTTATGATTTTGAGACCGTAAGTCCCGTGTGTTAGGCAAGTCACTGATGAATATTTGTTTTCTTAACCTTGTTCACGTGAATCTATAAACTTATTTTGAGTTACTATTTCAAAAAAAAATTGGCGTTACATATATATACATATTACTATACTAATTGTGGGCTCCCTTTAGCTATAGATCCTGGACGGTTGTCTGGGTAGCCCGCCTCTTAAGACGATCCTGGATCGCTTACATTAACATCGATCACTTACTAAAATATTATATCTTAATCTATTATTAATTCGGTTTATAAATATTTATAATAATATTTAAGATGCGGTTAAAGAATTTTGATCTAGTTTTTATTGATATATGCAGGAATAATAGACATATATTCCTTTGGGTAACATAGACTCGAATAGTTGCATGGGGATGTATGAAATGCGTATTATTTTAAAGATTGAAGTCACCCACATTTTTATTACTCCAATAAGTAATTTTGTTACATAAGAGTAAAAACAAAATTTCAACAGATTCTCTATTTTGTGATCCGTTACTTACTCGAGATTTACAATCTTTAACATTTTTATTCGGTTGATTTTTCATTTAAATAATAACCACACAAGTACACAACTAACAAAAACAAATTGTAAAATATGTTCATGTTCAAACTTCTATTAATTAATTGCTATTTTATCAACTCTTTTATTATTTTATTATCTTTTAATAATTCTAAAATATATATTGTTTTGTATAAGAGCATCCATAAGTATTCCGGTGTTGATACCGGCATACCAAGAAGCCCATCACATTTTTTATGTACTTGGTATAATCGCCGGATATCATGATAGGTAGGCTTCCTCAAGTAGCTATTAGCATAAAGTTCAAATACACACTTGCGAAGATCAAATAACCATTCACTAGATATTTGGACAATTGTAAATATTCATCAAAAATATCGATAGTGATGCCGAATACCAATCGATGTAGAGTGGTTATGCATTTTTTAAACAGTAAAACCAAGTCTTCGTGTAACATCGGGTCTTTGTTTAATTTAGTGTAAGTGTGCTAGAATATCTGGTTACCAAAAATATTAGATACCTTCAACTATAGGATAAATAATTCTTTGTGCATGTGAAATTTTCGCTTAAATACATCATGTGATAATCAAATCTTATATATCTTAACAATTAGTTTAACATGGTAAATCTTACTAATAATCTTACTTAACTTTTGATTAATTTGGTTAAAATAATCTTACTAAAGTGGATCTGTGAACCACCTTAGTCAATCTGTTTTAAGCTTTTTATGTGTTGATCTTACTCTTCAAAGCTTCTCCACTGGAACTTACAAACAGGTCTGACAACTAAGTTCATTAACCCCCAAAACACGCTTGCTTCTCTGCTTCTATAATAAGTATGACAACGAACACACCACCACTTTCCAGATTTTCCTTGTTCTCTTTTTCCAGTGAGCCCTCCTTTCGTAACAGACCAATTCGTTGACATCAATGAGCTTGAAGTCTTCAAGTCCCTCACCATATAAAAGCCCTTGACCATACTTAACTGACATCTTAGCGGTTATTAATATTTTTATCGCATCATTGTAAAAAGGGAAAAGTATTGATGGTATAGCAATACCCCAAAGGTCAAGTAGAACACGTACCGGTATTCTATTTCTCAAAAGTCTAGTATTCGATTTCTCAAAAGTCTCCAGATGAATATACAAAAAAATTTGGGACTAGTTTTGACCATCTTGTGACCGTGGGATCTTTTAGAATAGAGGAGTTGTGTAACAGCCCAAACTTTGTAGCACGATATTGTCCGCTTTGTCCTGCTGGCTTACGGTTTTGTTTCTAGTATGGAACATTCCACCCAAAAGAGCCTCATACTAGGAAATGTATCCACACCATTTAAGGTATGTTTCGTTCTCCTCTCCAACCGATGTGAGACAAATTTTACAAATCCTCCCCCATTCAGACACAACATCCTCGTATATGCACATCAGTCTGGGACCCAGCTCTGCTACCATCTGTAACAGCCCAAACCTCGTAGCACAATGTTGTCCGCTTTGCCCACAGGTCATGGTTTTGTTTTTGGTATGGAACATTCCACCCAAAAAGTCTCATGCTAGAAGAGGTATCTACACCCTTTTAAGACATGTTTTATTCACCTCTCCAACCGATGTGGGACGAATCTTACAAGTTGAGGCAACCTTCCACTAATAACCTTAGTTTCTTTACTTCAAAGACTTCGTCTTCATCCAAGAACCACCAGCATTTGTCATCCGTGGCCTTACTAGGATGAGATGAAGCTAAGATGATTCCAGTTCTAGTAGTTCAGTCGATGTTTTTCCGTTGAGACGTGTTTCCACTCCCACTCTCACTTCCAACCTCCAAACACATCTTCTACAATAAGAACCCTTTCATTTACTAACACCCCTGGTTTCATTTCAATCTTAAAAAGCCTAGGAAATCTTTGACAAAGTGCATAATAAAAAAATAACTTTACGACTGTTTGTATTTTTAAGTTTATTGATGAAAAACTTAGGATAGTTTTATAAAGGGAAAATTTCAAAAAACTGCAATTATCTTCGCACATTTTCCCAATCTATGAAACTTTTTAATTTTTTCTGATTAAATCATTAGAATTTGCATTTTCTTTCTATTAATGCAATGTGAAATGTTGGTGATCTCTAAGGAGATAACATTTTCAATTTTGTAAGTGAAAATTTCAATTTATGTAACATTCTTTTAAACATTTATCAATTTACGTAACATTTGATTTTTTAACTAACTTTTTAGTTTGTGTAACATTATTTTAACTTTTTTCAATTTAAGTGACATTTGTTTGTTTATATTAATTATAATATTATTAAAATAATTATACTAATTATAATAAATAATTACTATTACTGTTATTCATATGAATATCATTTTTAAGCATAAAAAATTGGTTTTAATTTTATGAATATTATCCTGTTAGATGTTTTGTATTTTTACTTGAATTTTTTTACATTATTGTTATCGATTTCAAAGTTGTTATTATCAAAACTTTACACGTTAAGGAATTCAATTTTTTTAATAAAAAGGTATAATCCACAAGAAAATACATTTTTTGTAATGTAGCAAAAAATAATGTTTTTCTTAATCTTATATTACAAACAAAAAGACTTACCCTTTACCTAAGTAAAATAAAAAAAGTTTAGGGCAAATTACATGAAAACACATTGAATCTTGTCTTAGTTATCATTGTAAATAACCAACTTTAAATTCTTAAAAATAATACAATCAATTTTCATAATCCTCACATTGTATGCAAAATGTTGTGTACTATGTAAATTATAATAAAGTTCATTGCATACAATAATTATTAAATAACAGACAAAAAAATAGTTGGACGCAATACCAAGAAAATTATACTTGAATTAGAACCAAATAATGTGAATAACTTAAGAATTCTTTAAGATATGATTCACCATATAACTCTTTCTAATCTTATAACCTATTTAAAAAAAAGGGTGATGAATGTCATCATCATCATTTTCAAAAAATCATGTTTACGCTAAAGAATTTTAATCCAATCGGGAGGGGGCTGGATGAAAATTGTGAGTGAGTTTTATAAAACATTTGAGAGGCTTTTAAGAAAATGTGGGAGAGTTTTATAAAAATTGTATATTAATGTAATTAATTATAGGTTGTTTATAAATTATGTTTAGTAACTTGTGATATATTTTGTTTAGAGAAAAAATAATTATATATTTGCGACCGTCTTATTTTTATCTACGTTTTGATGAAAATTTTATTGTAATATGACACTTTTTTAGAATTAGTATATTCTTAATTTTTTATTGTAATATGACCGATTATGTATCTTCGGATGACTTATATAATATATATACTTAATTTTTCAAACACAAAATTCTTTGCAACTCTATGAAAATATTGTACCATTTCTATACTGTTTTTCAGGTAAAAAAATTTTGTTTACATTTTATGATAATGATTCACATATGCCAATGTAATATATTATTCTTTTTATTATAGTCATTAATTATGAAGAATAAACAACCTCTTTTATCTACTCCAAAGCGACCTTTATTGGAAGACCATTCAAAAGAAAGGAAGAAATCAAGAGTGATTCATTCTACACATGACAACTCTATTTATAACAGTTCAATAACGATTGAAAATGATAGAACAAGTTCACGGATTCCTTTAAATGATATATCTAATGGTGTGTTTAATTTCAAATTAGAAATTAGTTCAAAATTTACATAAAGTCCAGTAAATTTATATTCATTTATATGCTTTATGATGAGAGTATATATATATATATACATATACTTGTGTAAATATATACACATATGATTGAGTAAATGATTCCGTCGTCATTTCATAGTCACTAATCGTTTTAATCTTCGGACGATTTTCAATAGGTATTATTAAAGTTAATGAAATTTTTAAGTAAAATTAAATATATGAATTATAATAAACTAATTAACTTGAACTTGCCATGATCAACATTGTTTCTCGAATCTGTCGATCATAATTGTTTGTTAATCGGAATTGCTTTAATTTATTTCTAATTATTTTTACTATACGTGTTAATACTCATTAAAGTTATATAAGTTTAAATTTGACTTATATCATATCCGTGTTAACACACGGGTCGCTTAGCTAGTTACATTTATATAAGAATTTGTTATGCACTTATAATCGGTCATTAATCAAACAGAGTAGTATCTATTAAATATTTCGTTTTGTAGAGGCAAATTTTCAAGTATTATTTTTAATAAATAATTTTATACATAGTTTTATTTCCAAGTTTATTTGTTATGTTTTTAGATGAAAATGTTAGAATGGTTTTATATAAGTTTTTTTCTTGTGAATTCTTTCTTTAGTTGTAAAGATTGATAATGTAAAATGTCAGGTTGGACACGATATAAAAAAATTGAGGCTATGTTTAGTGTAACTACTTGAGGTGGAGCTGAATCTGGAACTTTTATTTAGGGAGGTGATTTGTATACAACACTAATTTGCTATGCATAACAATCATGACTTTTATGCCCTTATAAACTCACTATCAAATAATATCATCCATATATTTAGGGGCATTATGGTCCAACTACACACTTTTTATTGTGTATGTCCAAAAGATGTTGTGTACAAATCAATTCCATTTATTTAGAGGCGAAAGTTAAAGCCTTTATTTATACGAAGGTGTTGGCAAAATAGTTGTAATCGCCACAACCACCATTTTTACCTCCTGTTGCTAACTCTACATACTACTACAACCACAGCCGTCGTCAACCATCTCCTACCGCTACTAATGACCATTAATTATTGCCTCAAATAACATCACCATCGATGCCACAGACCATCACCCCTAACAGTTACCGTCATCATCACCATACTATTACCGTCAATAACCACTATTCTTTTACCATTTACCATTTTCATTCCCTTTTATTTTAGCTAAGTGTCCCTTAATTTAAACAAATATAAGTTATAATTTTCTTTAAAAAAATAGTAAAGTATAAAGGGAGATGAGATTCCACTCAATTTGGGAGGGATGGAGCGATGGACGGGTGGTGGTGAAACAGTGATATGTGCCAGAGATATACTTTTTATATTTATGTAGTACTATTACTGTTACTACTCTTTGTCCTATGTTTATTTATTACTTTATGTTTTTTATATTTATTTATTAAAAAATAAAAATAAAAAAAGAAAAAGAAAAAGAAAAAGGATATTGGTGTAATATGGTATAGGAGAGATACGAAGACTGTTTGCCTCGTGATCGGAGAACACCGGATCCCTCATCTGTCACGTGCCCTTTTTTGACCATTAACTCTCGTTTGACTCGTCACCCTCTCTCGGATATCGCCGTACCTTCTCTATGCAAAATTTTTTATTATTTTGTTAATTGCGTTTCTTAATTTTTTTTACTAAAATTAAATCTTCGATATTAATTTTATTTATATTAATCTTATTTATTAATTTAATAGGATAATTTCATATATATTCTTCTAAACTTTCATTATTACGTATATATATTCTTATAATTTATAAAGTTTAATATTATGTATATATCCTTCTAAAACCTCTTAAATCTCATAAATATCCAAATACCTATTTTTTATTATTTAATCTTTTTAAAAATCAATAATATTTATCATCAAAAATATGTATTTAATCTTTTACTATATTACCCTTATATCAAATCAGCTTATATAAAAACATCATTTACCCCCAAATCCCAAACCATCGACTGTATTAATGGTGCCCTAGGTTCATCGTTTTCCCATACGATCCTTCAAAATTTTCGATCCTCAAGCATTCGAGTGAGCCAAATCAATTGAGCAGCAATCGAGTTAATCTGCTAATCTTCCCCAAGTGATTGAAGTTGCCAATCTTCCCCAAGTGATCGATTGAAGCTACTAACCTTCCCTAAATGAATGAGTAGCGATCGACTGAATGAGCAGTTCCATACATCATCTTCCCCAAACGAATTCTGGTTTGTTGAAACAAAAAATCACTTCTATTACTTCAGTCAATAGAGCAACAACCCAACCAATTGTTAGAATATTGTTGTGTAAACATAGACTCAAAATAACAGTTTCATTCATCCAATATTAGCTCCATTCTAATCATCGATGGGAAAAAAACACTAATTGATGACTAGTTGTAACATCCTCAAATCGAGCCTATTCGTGCGCTCCATTTGGTATGTGAAATTTAAGTAAATGAATTAAATATTAATATATTTGTAAGAATTAATAGAAATTAGCTATTGGCCAGTTAAATGTGAAATTAAAAAATAGTAATAAAAATAGAAAAGAATTATATAATATTAACTGGTTTCAAACGAGATTTTCAAAAATATCCTCGTTAGTTGAAACGGTTATTCGGGTGTCGTGTTGTATGTTGAAAAGGGGAACAAAATACCCCTTGTGGATAACTCAAAAACCATAAGCGGTCCTTGAGTCTCCACATCAGATTACCAACACACTCAACACACACACACATACGGGAAAACACACACACTCACTTCTTGTTGTTCTTGAAGATTGAAGGAGAGGAAGCAACCAAATCAAGATTAAGGACCGGAATTAATCACTTCTCAATATCCTAATCTGTTCATAAGCTTCTCATCATCATCATCTTGCTAATTGTAAGCTTCTTCTTCACTTGTTCTTCATTTCCAAGCTCTAGGTCAAAAACGGGTCAACTAGAAATTGACCACAAAGCTTGAATATTTTGATGATAATCTGTTCTAAAGTCATTTATAGGAAGTTTAGAACTCATGTTATGAATTATAGAAGCTAATTAGATTGAATTTCAAGAATTTGACCTAATGGGTCAAATATGGTGAATTCATAGATTAATCATGAATAGGATGTTAGAGTTGCTTATTTAGGTGTTTATGAACTCTTATAAGTGTCCTAAAACTAGTACAAAAGCTGGAGTTAATTAAGAACATGTAAAACTTGGAATTGGAATGGCTTAAAGCTGGGCAGAATGCAAAATCGTGGCTCTGGATGAATGTCGCGGCGCGACCCTAAAGGTTGTCGCGGTGCGACCATAGCTGCAGCAAACAGTTAGTTGTTTTTCAATGGATTAAGTGTATGTAATGTTCTTGTATCATTTTTGACCATTTTAGAGGTATTTAGTATGGTTTAAACATTTTACTCAATTAAACACATAAGTAGGAATTTAACACTAGAATTAGCATATGTATATGTTATGTGGTATCTAAGTGGGCCTTTATGTAAACAATAGGTAATTAAGCATCAAGGAAGGCCGAATCCATATTGGTGTTATATTTGAGCACCAAGGTGAGTACCGGCTTATGTGAATGCTATAAAGTAAGGTTTGAATGCTAAATGCGTTATATGAACGTTGTATGCTATTTATTGCACCTAGACTTGTATGTTTATGCATATAAGATTAGAAAACAAGTATTAACATGATAAATGACATGGTAGACATGTATTTAAGTACATGTACATATATTGTGATAATTTGATGAATATGAAATCATATGTGAATGCATGCATGCTATGATCCCTGCAAAGGGTTAATGATGAATTATATGTGTGTCCGGACAATTTGTTATTGAAGGTCAGCTTCGGCTGGGTCCTATGAGGCCTTCGGGCGACAGTTCGGGATCAATGGTACTCGAGTGCCATTCCTTTCAGCATATGAGGTGATCGCCTTAATTGGCTAAGCCTAATGAGCCTTTGACTCCGTAACGAGCAGGTGGAGTCACTTAGGTGATGAAACCAGCACGGTTGGTAGTGTTTGATTCCCCCGGTGGTTGTTATTGAGCTGGACTAGCTATCTGGCAAGATATAGCACTACTGGACATGTCAGCATTACCGCTATATGTTAGGATAGCACTGAATGCTTATTCTTGAATCATGACTTGCTATTATTGTACTAATATCTGTCTGTATTCACTAGCTATTTTAAATAGCTAATCGGGTTGTTGTTTCCCTTTTTCAGATAAAGTATAGGCGGGCCTGGTGAGACGGGAACCCTTATGCTTTTTGTACAGGCTTTTGTTGGAACACTGCACTTTGGTATATAATATACAATGGTCGGTTTAGTTTGAAAGTAACATCGGTTGACATGTTTGGCTATTTTTGTATTGTATATTTGTATATACGCCAAACATGTGTTTTTAAACTGTAATAGTTAATAGGCGTGGGTTTGTTTATTGATTTTAAATTCCGCTGCATAGTTTTGAAATTCAGTTAAGTTAACAAACAGGTAAACACTCAATTTACAAACGGACCCATGCAATTTGAAAACTCAAATTTTAACTGATTTTAAAGGTTTCAAAGACGGTGTTACACTAATCAATAGAATTAGGGTTCCATTTTCAAACCAGATTAACAGCTTCATAAAATCAACAAACCTGTTGTTGTGATCAAGAGGGAAAACGATGAATTTGGTTGGAGTATCAGATTCATTTTCACTCGATGGAGTATCAGCTTCATTTCCAATCGGTTATTGGCTCACTCGATCGCTAGGAGCAATCTTGAATCGTGCAGGGAGGGATAAAGGCCAACGATAGCTGATTATATAAGGAATTCCATCGATGAATTTCCATATGGAATCTCGAATGATATTCGCTGATTCAATCAAAATTGACACCGGTCTCAAGGATTCAATCAATGAACTTATGGGGATTCCATAAAAATCGAGCGCCGGTGCACAGTGATTTCATCGATGGTTACCTATAAAATGGGTTTACTAATTTGATATAATACAAGGGCAATATAGTAAATATATAAATAAATATATCAGATGTTAATGATTATTGATTTTTAAAAAGATTAAATAATAATAAAATAGGTTTTGGATATATATGAGAGTTTAGAGGTTTTAAGAGGATATATATGTAACATTAAAGTTTGAAAGAATATATACATAATAATAAAAGTTTACAAGGATATATATGAAATTATCCCTAATTTAATTAACCTTTTACCTCCTCTCATTTAATAAAAGTAAGTCTTTGATTACGATGAATTATAATTTATTTTTCTCTAAAAACATATATTTTAATTTTCTTTTAAGTAATAGTATATAAACAATATTGCTACACTATTAAATAAAAACTTTTATATAACATAAATTTGATAAATAATACTACTTAAATTATTTCAAATTTATTGTAACATTCAAGTTTTATTCGCAACCATCATTGCATCATCCATCCTCGTCACCACAAATATCCATCATCATCCTTGTTTGATCATTGTCGCTGCATTGCATGGGTACCCAATTAGTTATCTATAAACTATAAAAGAATCCCTATTTGTTTGCTTGCTTGATATCGTACCTAAGCGAAAGTCTAAGTCAATTCACTAAGAAAACGAGTTGGTGATCGATTTAAGGGTTATATGAGAGTAATTCTATGGTTTAATTGTAATAGGGGTGTGTTTAGTTAATAGTAGAGTTAAAATAACCCTTAGTTAGGCGTTGCGTGTAATTAGCTGAGTCAATTAAACAACCTCATGGGTACGTAGTACATCATAATAACGTCTTAACATCGAGTCCATGTCTTGAAAGATTTGCGTTTAAGTAAATTTCATCTTTATTAGTGTTTTAAATAAATATGGTTTTCTTCATCTTTGTGTACTTATTAGGTTTTTCTTTTGTTATTAAATCAAGAAAATCATTTTTCTTTAAACTAGCCTATAGCAAGTTAATCGATATTGATTTAATTATTTGAATTAGCTTTCTCGTTTCCTAAGTATAAGCCTCACTTACTTATGTTATACTATATATGTGTTATACTTAATGGTAGTATGTGGTAAAACCTAGATATTTATGTACTAATTTTAGAACATAATTTTACACATTGGAAAAATAGGTGAAATAATTTGGTGGTCAGACCTATTAAGGGTATGTTCGGTATAGAGTTTTTTGAAGCTTTTGGAGCTATTAATCTTTTGTTTTGAAAGTAAAAGCTACAAGATTAAATAGCTGTAATCTTTTTTTTAAAATAAAAAAACTCTATAATAAAAAGCTTCTTAAAGTAGTTTTTTATATACCAAATTACCTAAATATCCTATTTAATTGTTTTATAATTCATCCTATTTTTATAATTTGTCATATTTGTCATTTTACACTATTAAGCTCCAGCTACCAGCTAATTTGCCAACCACATATATAACTAAAATATACAGATTTCAGCTACAGGTACTAGTTTGTTTCGCTAAACATACCCTAAGTACAGTTTAATTGGAAAGGCTGTAGTTTTTAGTAGCTGGATTTTGAGTAATATAGGTTCACGTTATGTTTGTTTTTAGTCCAAGATGAGACTTCCTTACTTGATTTGTGTTACAAAAGATATACAAAAATATAACTCGTCTATATTCAAAATATAATATCAGAGCGTTGGTCAAGTTTTCCTTCTCACAAAACCACAACTAAACAGCTGCACTTACCAATCCTGCAAAAATGGGTTAACAGTGGGGAATTAGCACAAAACTAAGTGAATGGAAGCTAAACCACAACAGCAAACAACAACAATCAATACAAAAGCATGTAATCACATAAATCCGGAAGATTGGCGGTTCGGCGCAGAACCTTTCAACCATTTGCCGGCCAAGACAAAGGTTTACCGATAGTCCTTTGCTACTTGGCACAATTAAGTCCCTTCCGTTACAACACATGCATCAGAAGGTCTACAACTGTTCAGCCAATAGCAAACGAGCCCAACCCAATTTCACGCATAGCTGACTTCCATCATATCACGATACTCATTATCATACCACGAGCACATATTGACCAAATAACACACAAGTAGTTATTCAATCATAAATTATCAGACTAAACAGTCTATCAATCATCAATCACATGCATCACATCAATCATATCAATCATAACCTTTACCATCTGTGAGTTAACATCTACCCACCTCCTTTCTTAATAGCACCACTCAGATATCTTATCTTACCGAGTTTTTGCGTATCCTGAGAACACAATAACACCGAAATTAGTCTTTAATTCATTAATATGTACATATATATTTATATCAATCGTAACCATAAACAACATGTTAGAATCGCATATGAAGCCAATTTATAACATGCAACACGATCGAACAACAAACAAAAGTTCCAATGCTGAAAAACCATCGGACACATATCGCGTTGAGCTGAAAGTCGGACAGCCCAAATTCGGACCACCAAAGTAGGACCAATCAAAGTCGGATCAATCTAAGTCGGACCAACAGGGAACGTGTCGCGTTCCTTCAATTCATGTGGACGCGTCGACAAACAGACATGCTCTGTTCTTGCTTCTATCTCTTCCAGCTTCATACCATCATCTCAAACACAACCATAAATTCTGAAAATCGATTTCTAATAGTTCTAAAGCAATAGGAACTTAATATATATAACATGTTAACAATCAACACAAACACATCAAAACCAATCAAAACCTCAAAATTTATAAAACCTACTTCACAAGTTTACTTCAAACACTTTATCAATGGTGTTCTTCACGTTCTACCATCAAACTCATTCAAAAACTTGTTGAATCATAATCATAAACAATAAAAAATATATAACAACCTTTGGTTTGCAATAGCAATCATCAAATCTCAACTTCAATAATTCAAGTAGGTTGTTCTTGAGCTTTCTTCAAGTCAAAGCAACACACACATATACACACACTCAAGATAAGTCTTAAAATGAGGAGGTGCTCACATAAAACTTCATATTACTTCATATTTATCCATACACATACACAGTACACGCATGCAACAAATATCTTAATCAAATTAAGTATATCAAAACATGAGGTGGCAACTCATTTAGATATTTACAATTCTCAGCATACTATACTGCTTATTAACATATAGTTAATCAATTAAACAATTAATTTTAATTAATTAACATGCAACGAGGTATTATTTACAATACTCGTTAAAAAACGAATTCATCTATTATCATAAAAGCATGTGATATAAATATTTCTTTAATCACATAAAATCCAACAAACACTTAAATAAACACAATTAACTCACCACCGACACTCTAACAATTAGGTTGGGTTTACGGATGTTACACATATTATAAATAGTCATAATCATTATGAAATATACGGAATGAATTGATTGCCCATTCCATTGATGTCTGTTAATATATATAGTTACAAGTCCCTACGATATCTCCCATACAGGCATACACAAGGAAGAGATACAATATTTCAAACATTTTAACACAACATAGTTTTGTTTGTTTTACAAAATTCGAATGAATGAAATTGATTTAAATTCCATCTATGTAATGGACTTTTATTACTTGAAAGAATGTAGACATTTTAAATAACGAGATTCCGTTAAAAAACAAATTTACTAAACGTAATACAATACAGAATTTGATTTCAATAATCTTTCGAATTTTGCTATACAAACAGAACCTAACTTAGTTTGACTTTCCATACCCATAATTAAACCTGTACACTTGTAATTATTTACACTGAAATAAATGTTAAAGTTCACTTTCTAACTGATTATTAGGTATATCTACTATTTCATAAGGTTATCAAATCTTAAAAAAACTGACTAATTAGATGGCCTACAGGTTAATTTTTCACAGAAAAAACTGTAGCAAAACCTTTTGATTTCCCAACCTTTACTTCATTATGACTCATAAACTGATTGATAAGATTGCGAAGAGCTTGACCCCATAATCTGGTTAGTCACTACTGTTCTACAAGCTAAACCACAGCTTGACATAAATCTTTTCTAAACCTTATAATATGTATACAATAATAAAGTATTATAAATTAATTAATAATTAATGACAAAAGGTTGTTAGGTTATATGGTGGGATCTTTAAGCTAGTTTTTTAATTACAAAAATATCATTGCAACACTTGAAAATTTACAACTTACCCTTCAAGAGATGATACATGTACAACAAAAAAAATATATGTTTAAATTGTATTATTTTTAAATATGTAATTAAAAAAAATAGTCACACTTGCACTCTACCCCCACTCGTGTATGCATATATATAAAAATGGCTAATCCTCTGCTACCAATGCATACCTCATTATTCACAAGTACCATTTGCAGATCTCCCCTTATCTACATTTGTTTGTGTTCGAGTTGGGTCCCACATACGGTTCTCTGTCTCTCTCTCTCTCTCTCTATATATATATATTCTATATATACAAACACACGTATATATACACATATATAGTAGTAGTAGTCATAATTAAGTAACAGTAGTCTCTTTGACGACAACCTGGTGGACTGCAACTTCTTGACTCTTATTTCATCTTCTTCTTATATAACAAACACCCTCCCAAGTCCCACCATCACACACACACACACACATTAACCATGCACAGATGCTCTTGCGGTCATCAACAACCCAACTCTTTCTCCAGGATTTTCACCATGCCTATGCCTTACGATCAACATATCTGTCCTTATTCTTCTTCTTCTTCCGTTGATTGTACTCTTTCTTTAGCTACACCTTCAACTCGTAATTTCACCTCCGACGACTATGACTTGCCGGGATCACGGCCTTCCTCACGGTTTTGCTGGGACTTTTTACAGTCAGATAATCACTCATCCCCTCCTCCAGTACCCTCCCACGGCGGTGGCGCAACCAACCCCTCCGCCGTTCTTGCTCGGAGGTGTGCTAACTGTGACACCACTTCTACTCCTCTTTGGAGAAACGGTCCTCGTGGCCCCAAGGTTAGAAATTAATTAAACTATATTTTGTTCTTAACGTTTGCAGAATATGCTTAGTTTTATATAATTTTGACATTTTACAACTTTATAAATTTGACAAGAAATATCGTGAAGTTTGTGGGTACGTATCTTCCAACTCAAAACCAGTAATTAACTCGATCATGACTCTTATTTGGTAATATGGGCTAATACTCAACACGCCCTATGATTTGGCGTTCTTTGTGCCTAATTAACACATGGATACTTATGCTTCATGTTTCAAAGGCTCATGATCTTATTAAACATATTGCTAAACAATAACAATACTCTAAAAAAATATTATTTCTGTAGTTTCTTATGAACAATGCAAAATAAACGTGTAAAACTGTATTCTTGCAGTCGCTTTGCAATGCCTGTGGGATCCGATTCAAAAAGGAAGAGAGGAGGGCAAATGCCTCGACGGCGGTGGTGGGTGGTGGCAGAGACGAGGCGGAAGGGTATAACGGGAATACGTGGATGCAGCACACACAAACGGCGACTCATAAACTGCCATCGTACTACTCACCGGCGGGCGTGGCCGGCGAGTTTAGGTTTATTGAGGACGTGGACGACAGAGATTCTACGTTCCTGTCGTGGCGTCTCAATGTGACTGACAGAGCAGGGTTTGTGCATGACTTCACACGTTACTAAAATTATGTGGGCCCACGTTGAGATCCACGATGTCGACGTGGAAATTAGTATTCTTTTAGATGGAGTAAAAAATGAATTAATACGATTAATGTTATTTGCTACCCTTTTTCTAATGGCTTTTGTCAGTCAAATATATAAATATAAATATAAATATATATGGAGTCCTTTTTCTTTAATTCAGTTTGAATATCTTTTACTTTTCTTTATTCTTTCTGTTCCTCTTCATAATTTATATAACTTTTGTTTTTTTTAATTCAGGGTTAATTAATTTTACGTAAAATCAGTATTCTTTCCAATTTTATAGTGCATATGAAGAAGGGACTTAGAGCCCTCGGTCCTCAACCTCATGCACGGTTATGCTTTACCAATTAAGCTATTTTCGCCGGCTACGCTCTTTGATTGCTAATGCCGTACATGGGGTTGGGGTTTAGAGGGAGTGGAAATTCTAGACTAAACTATAATCTAAATTCATGGTCTAAATTCATTGCTATCACGAAACGTCATACCACTCTTAATAAAAAAAACTATAAAAAGCTCGTCGTGTTTAAAACAAATTAATTTGCAAAACTTGCAATAGTTATACCAATTAACCATGGTTAAAACAGAAAAATAACTACCGCGTAATTAAATTAGTAGTGTGGATAATAAAATTGAGATGGAAGGAGTATAAACTATCTTTTATAATGGTTAATTTCTTCACTAAACTTTATTCGTGACTAGTCGTAACAACCATTACAATAGGTTGGATATGTTAAAAATGCAAAAATGTTACCTAAATTTAAATTGACGGGTCAAACTAGTTGCAAGTAAAATGTAGGTTTCAGTGACTTCTTTTTCGAGTGTGTATATAGATATACCGTTTTTATTGCGAGAACCAGTCTTAACTGTTCATTTTGCCCACCCATGAATTCCTTATATGTAAATCCTCTCACTTTTTCCATTTATGAATTCCATTATCCAAAATAAACAGGTAAGATTGGTTCTCGCAGTTGTCGCATTAAAAAAGGTTCTTACATGAACTTTTCAATATATATATATATATATTGAAGGGCAAATGTGTTAAGAATCAGATCACCACCTTGTAAGGATCGAATTTGAAACCTTAATAAGAACACGTTAGAAGATGCGAATAACAATAACAAGATAAACACGACACAAAGATATAATGTGGTTCAATCGTTAGAGTCATGACGTACATCCACAGGCAGGAACTAGAGACTTATTTATTATGATTGAAAGTGTTTACAAGATGTTACGCTAAGACGCATATAAACCACAAAGGTTGGATGACTAGAAACCATAACACTATAGTATTTATAACTAAAACAAGATACCTTAATTAATTAGGAAAACCCTAATTAACTAAATAAACACAACCGCTGCACACAAGACCAAAAACAACTTCGGGTACAAGACATGCTCCACGCCGTAGAGCTTCCGAGAAAAAACCCAAAGTTTTTGGTCTTTGATGTCTCCACCCCGAGAACACCGGCCTGCTGCACACTGAACACTAACATTCTTGTTTTTCCTAGGTTTATAAAACCATCGTACCGCTAATCCGAGTTATTGTTAACAAAAAGATTGTATCACGATAGTTTGAAAAAATTTAAACTAAATGCAGATCCATCCATATATAATGTAAAACGTAAATGAATAGCAAAAAACTTACAATTAAAGTTATATATATTTCGTTTAGCACAACCATTGAAAAGAAATCACCAAATCTCGATTTATCACGAATTTAAGTACAACTTTGGTGGTTGAAAAGCCAAAATTTTGCAATAATTTACTTAGGGCTGTTTGTTTGCTGCTTAATTGAACTATTCAGCGTTAAATGCTATATCATTCAGCATTCAGTGTGTTTGATTGCTACCTCTGAATTAAAACTGTGCTGAATGATTCAACATAATGCCGCTGAATCATTATACCTTAAAGTGCATTATAAATCATTAAGAACAAAATATTTTACCCTAATACTCCTTTCACAAGTTGTCTTGTTAAACAATCATATCATATCTTATAATATTATATATCACTATTAAGGTTAAGACTATAATTTACATCATTCAGAGCCAAATTCATTCATAGCTTATAAATTATTCAGACCACATAATCATTTAGTACTTAATCATTCTATGTTAACAAACAACCCATTACACATTCCAGCTCCGTTCTCGAGTTTTTTAAGAAAGAAATGAGAGGGGGTTGGGGAGGGGGGGGGGGGAGAAGAAAATGAAGGGGGACTCCTTTCATTTCAAATCATCTCATATTTGAAAGAATAATTTTTTTAACTAAATAACTCTTCCTTCCGTGTTTCTCACTTTAAAAAAACTTGAAAACACAAAAACTTAATGGTTTTCCTCTCTTCTCTTTCTTTTTCTTTCAAAAAATAACTCCTGAACGCAGCGCCCAAGTTTAATGGTTGTGTTACATGATAATCTGTTATTTTGAAATCATATAACAATCTAGTTTTTCAAACAACAAAAAGTTGATATCAAAGTTCACCACTTGTTATCAAAGAAATTGTAAATTTTGATTTTCTTTTTCCGTTTGTAATTATCACATTACAAGAGTATTTGCACCAACATAACAAATACGAGGCATTAAATTAAGAAACAAAAACTAAATCATTAACCACGAAATTCGATGAATCTACTTTACTCCAATGGATGTTAAATGGGTTCAATAGACAAGTTTTGACAAGAACTAAACACAGAGTATGTTTTTGGAATCAAAGAATTTTGGATTTATTATAAAATCGTGATAATTACTTTTTGAATTTGATATTTCGATCCTTGTATTTGAGTATTACAAAATTTAAAATTTTGTAATATTCTACACGATCAACTTTGAATCAAAGTTTGAGTTTCTGGATGGTAGAAGGAATTTGAATTCCAGATGAAGACCAAATGCATATGTTTTGAAATATATACTTAGTGTATTCCATGGTAGTTGATTTCCGGAGTTGAAGGAAAAACTAATTTTCGGGTATTCCGAATTAATACGATTAATATTTAGGGCGCTGCCCCTAGGACACGCAAGGGGACGTAGCCCTCTTGACCTTTGTCATACAACAAATTCATTTGATACAAGTGTGCATTTCGCACCTCCTAACTTGTATAAAAATGAATTTGAGCTCTATTGGTCATCTATAAATTCCATTACACTAAAATAACTACGTGACTCTAGAATCACCAACAAACCAACAAATTTCTTTCCTCAAATCATAATCCATAAAATTTTAAAACATTATTATAAGTAGGGATGTAATAAAGCCGAGTTGAGATTTAAACTAATTAATATCTCACTTGATATAATTAACACCCACTTTATTAATAGTTTGTGAAATTCGAAATCGGGTGTTACGTATTATATGTAAAAGAGAAAATTACAAATCTTGTTTTTGTTGTTTAGGTATAAATTTAGGATTTATTCTTGGTTATAATTTTTTATAGGTTTAGTACCTTGCGAGAAACCAATGTAAAGTTTTACACACACCTAGTTTTATCAATTTTTACAATCAATCATTCTTGAAACTCAGTTTTAATTCCAGTTTCTTGCACCAAAATCATCACAAATACTTTACTAACAAATCTTAATCATCAATTTTACCTTTGAACATCGTTTGATCAGTCAATTTTACCACTTTCTATTCGGTTTCGATGAACACATATACAATCGACGGTTTCCATCTAAAATACAAAATTTCTCAACCAAATTGAAAATTAACATGCATGCAACAAGGGTTAGGAACTTACTTGTGATCAATTAGCAACCAAAACCCTTGAAAATTCTTCACGAATTCCTGGACTTTAATTCAATCTAAACCCTTAGTCCTAAAGTTTGCCTTTTCACAAATTCACCACTAATTTCCTAAAAATTTATAGTACATCACCAAAAATAAAGATAACATCCGACCAAGTAAATGTTTATTCTCAAACGTCTCTTTAAAATAAACATCTCATTATTATTTCTAATAAATGCATGCTTACAAAATAAATACTCAAATTTCGAGTCGTTACAGCACTGAGATTTGCCAAAGGTTACAGAATCATAAAATTTAATATGGAATTTGAATCACCAAGTGTGGTCAACATTTGGAATTTAGGGATAATCAAGTGTCAAGTATAGATAGGGTTGTGACCGTAGTCGATGACTAATGCTATGAGAACCTCATATGTAGGTGATTACAGATAGATGTGTATTTCCGGATACATACTGAATTGTCACTGCTCTCACTTAACTGCAATCAGGTGAATACTCTTACTTACATTTTATGTTAGAAAGACCATGGATGAATGTATAAGTACATTTACATAAATGATGCTAATGTTATGTGTGTGTTATGATGAGACCAATTACTACGGTATTTGGTAAGCTAAGACCGCTTACTACAATATAAGGTATGATGAGACTGTCTCAAGCTGACATGTATGATATGACTGACTACTACGATAGCGGGTAAGTCATGTAAGATGAAAATCTTGTGTTTTATATTGTATGAGATTGTTTTATGTACATTTTGTATCAAGTGCAAGTGAAATGTTCGCTAAGCTTTATCTTACTGTTGTTATTCTTATTATTTTCATGTAATGAACGTGACAAGACTCCGGCACAGACAAAAAGACTTCTGCTAAAGTAATTTTAACGTTTATAATACACAAAGTGTTTTGTTGATCACATTCCCTTTAATGATGAATTGATGAACGGATTTTATGATACAATTATGGATGTAAATAATAGATAATTTTATGTTGGGATTGAGGTGTCTTATTTTACACTTGTTAACAAGAATTTTTTTTAGGACATGCATTACATACTAGTCTACTTATTGAAGTATATATCATTTATTTTATACAATATCCTCTAATTATCATTATTTTACCATTAAAATCCCTGGTTAATAATTTCAACTTATAATCAATTCTTAAAATAAAAATACTCTTCATTTTAAATTTTTAGTTCTAACCCTAGATAAATGTTCATATTTTACCATTAGTTTATATAGGATATTTCATTTCAATGTTTCTATTTTAACCTTAGATAAATGTTCAATTTTTACCGTCTACTTTATATAAGTTATATTTGATCTCATATATAAAATTACTTACTATATTTTACAAATCAAAGACTCATTGACCTAGCGGTTCAAGGTGTTCATCACTCTTTGAGATTAAGGATTCGGATCCTGTTATACACATAGATGTAGAATAGTGAATGTGATTTAACCATTCGTAAAAACTTATTATAATTTACAAACTCATCTACTAACATAAAAGTATTATGCATTCCATAAATATTTTTAACATCTGCTCGACTTTCACTTTTCATCCAAACCAATGGTCTTTTGGCTTAGCGGTATAAAGGTCTATTAAGATGTCCTACCACTTTGGAGGTTAATGATTCAAGTTTTATTATGAATATAAACGTGGTTCTTAAAGTGAAAAATACTATTCATTTCGATTTTCCAATTTTAACCTTTAATAATTTTCTCATTGAGGACGGTTCAAACGAGAACTGTTTTTCGTACGAGAACTTTTACCTTTTCACATTTTACCATTTCAGTTTATAGAAGTTATATTTGATCTCATAATATTACTTATTATTATTTATAAATCAAAGAGTCTTTAAGCTAGCAATATCAAGATGTCCATTCCTTTTTAAGGTTAAGGATCTATCTGTTTATATAAATTATACTTGATGTAATATTATTACTAGATTATGTAGCCTACTAGATACATGTTAAACATAATATTTTCTATTATATATATGCTTACTTTAAACAAACATCCTAGGTATAATATTATACGTTAAATTACTAAAAATATAATTTTTGAATATCATTCGGCGTAAAGCGGTAGCTTGATATGCTTTGTTTAAATCAAGTACCTAAAACACTGTATCATCACTCAATAACAGATGAACATATTCACTCAGTGTGTTTCAAACCAAGTATCTAAAATGTTTTTTTAAATCTAGTATCTAAAACACTACTGCATGAATCACGAGTTAACATGAACGATAAATTTAAATTAGTTAAGGATTTTAACTCTAGTCCGCTACACTTTAAATAGAGATTTGATTTGACTTAGGGTTCTTATTTTGTTTGTTAGGTTGTATAAATTTTTATTCTCATTTATCTTACTCTTTTATAATACATTTACAACCTTTAAAACTCTTAATTTTAAGTAACTTGAATGTACTAAAATACTCTTTCTTAGACCATACGTTATGGTCCACCCGATGGAATTAGGTACCATCGGGTACCATAAGGAACACCAATATAGGTGTATCGAGTAGGCTAAGATTGGTTCTCGCGGTTCCCGTACGAAAAATAGTTCTCGTTTAAACTTTTGCCTATATATATATATATATATATATATATATATATATATATATATATATATGAAAAAGGTTTGGGTAAGGAAAGGGAAGATATAACACTTATTTTGAGTAGGGTAAAGGAAATGAAAGATGGAATGATGTGACGCTGATGTGGCATTGGGTAAGGGAAAGGAAAAGGGAGGGTATAACACAAGGCCTTAACTATTTCATTCTCTTTCCTAATTTACTTTAACTTTTAAAAATACCCCTTTTAACCATTTCATTCTCTCCTAGTAACTTTAACTTTTATCTATTTAAAATATCTCTCTAACACTAAAACATTCTCTCACACAAACACAATTATC
The DNA here is from genome assembly GCA_038502395.1 of Dittrichia graveolens. Lineage (NCBI taxonomy): Eukaryota > Viridiplantae > Streptophyta > Magnoliopsida > Asterales > Asteraceae > Dittrichia > Dittrichia graveolens. Next base: position 80,604,752 of record JARJIL010000001.1, on the reverse strand, counting down.
CACCCACATCAATATAATTTTCAAATTCTTATTAATTTCTCTCTCCTTATTTCATAAATATAATTCTTTTTCTTATTTTAATGTCTTTTAGAATTTATTTTAAAAATTAATAAAATAGTTGATACAAATAAAAAAAATAAAAAACTGACATTGTATGATACTTTTTCGTAACATTAAATTACGCGGATAACATATTATTATATTTTTAAAAACAACATGATTTAAAATAGAAATTATTTACCGTCGTATCATTGCGCGGAAACCTTGCTAGTATAATAAAATCTACATTGGAAAAGGATAATTGCATCATTATGGCTCATACGTTACAATGGACCTTAGTAGGGATGTAAACGATCCGAGCTATTCGAGCTCGGATCATTAAAAGTTCGAAACGAGCCAACTTAACGAGTTCGAGCCTAGTTAAATCTCATTTAATAAACGAGCCGAGTTCGAGCTCCAAAGAGTGGACTCGCAAGCTTAAACGAGCTCCATATATAATATATATATATATATTATGTTTAATTTTTAATAATTATATATATCATTTTAATAAAAGTATCAAAATAATACCCGAGCCTAGCTTAAACGAGTCGAGTCCGAGTTTCATAAATATTAAACAAGCCGAGCTCGAGCTTAACATCATAAGCTCTAAACGAGCAGAGCTCGAGCTTAAAAAGGCCTAAACGAGCCCGACTCGATAAGTGTCGGGCTCGACTTGACTCGACTCGTTTATATCCCTAGATCTTATGATGATATATGTATGCATGAGTGCGACACAATATGTCTCAGAAAATGTAGTATGTAAAACAAATGGTAATTCTTAGGTACCAGTTTAGACCGGTATGAATGCTCACTGCTAGTTTGAAGTTTGAATTTCCATAAAATAGATTCTTCGTTGTCATCCGTTGGTACATTGTAGTTTGGACTTTGGACATGTAAAAATAGCCCAAGTTCTTAGGTAATATTTGGGCTTAAAAAGGCCCAACTCAATAAGGGACAATTTTTTACATTACAATATTACATTGTAGTGCATTTTGTCTAAGATCACCATTTTGGTAATTGTTTCTATAGTATTCATAATTCACTTGTCGCTAAATTTTTACTTATCATTTTGGTAATTGTTTCTATAGTATTCATCATTTTGGTAATTGTTTCTGTTACAAGGAAAACCGCATTTGGAGGTAATAAATTTTTACTCATATGCATAATTTACAACTAGTGGGGTACCCGCGCAATGCGACGGCGGCGAATAAAGAGGAGGTTGTGATGAGTTTTGTGCAGAATAATCACAAAGAGCTAATATGAGTTTGTGAAGATTCCTTGCGAGATGAAGATAATATGAGTTTGTAAAGATTTTTTGCGAGAGCCACTTTGAAATTAAGAATTAAATTGCTAACTCTGAGTTATTTGTCTTTCAGTTTGTTGGAAGAATTTTGCCGCATGACTGAATCATGAAGTTGCTGATTATATATATGTATGTATATGTGTGTAATGTTTCATAGTTCCAATTATTATGTAATTGAGTTATAATGCAATGTTTATAAATTTCAACTCTTCGACTCTTTCATTTGTTTGATGTTTGTGAAATCTCCTGAACTTGATTTATTGAAAACAGGAATTTAGGTGATCTCATGAATCAAAAGTTAATATTAAAAATATATAATTAGACTTAATTCAGTTATAAGTATGGTGATCTAATGAATCAAAAGTTAATATTAAAAATATATGATTAGAAATAATTCGGTTATAAGTATTGGTTTAAATTTATTAATTGTCGGTTATGTTTTCAATATTTATTTGTTTAAATTCATTAATTGTGGACTTAAAGGAGAGATATAAAGGAGGGGTATTTTAGTAAATTTACAATTTTTAAAATTAAGAGTTTTTTAGGTGTTAAATGCATTATATAGGAGTAAGATAACTATGTCTTAACAATTATTTTTTTCCTTTAATTTGTTTTTATATATGTTTGTAGGATTTAATTGCTGAATTTGATTCTTCGTCGTCAATTTTTGGATTGTCACAAGGTTGTATTGATTCAAAGGTATGACACTTTTATGTTTTCATATGTATTTTATATTTAAAATGATTTATTACAACCGTTTATATTTAATTTATTTAACATATAATAGTTATGAATATTTAGGAAGCAATTTCAGGAACTGCAGAAAATTGTAATCCACTCATGATGTTGTCAAGTACTGCAACAAGTCCTAACCCAAAACAAGCTTTTGAAGGGATTGATCATGACATTCATATCCAGTCTTCAAGTTTAAAGACATTACAATTTACCCAAAAGCTCAAGAAACCAAAACTGGAACCAATCTGATAGATTTAAACATCTTTATATTTGAGTTTTTATAGAGTAATTTACTCTTTTTTGTTCATTCGTACAATTTGGGTATCAAATTTTGGTTTGTTTATGCTTTGAACTTTTTTAAATATTTGTTGAATCGATGGTTTCTAATTTTATGCTTAAATTTAAATGTGGTATTACACGTTAAAATATATTCATTCGATCGTACATATGTGTATGTATACATATTATTTCATTCACATGAAGCAAAATTTTAATATATAAACAAAAACATGCAGAAATTAGCAACAAGAATCTTTTATGGACTAATTCACCAAAACATGATTTAATACGTGAATATTTGTAAGACTTTTATATATGACTATCTAGACATTTATTTGTACAAAATAACTATTATTAACATATTAATGGAAATTATATGTAAAATATATTTACATAACCAATTTTAATAAAGATATCTCTAAATATATTACCATTTTCAGATATTTGAAAACATTATTATTTACAGATACTAATAAATCAAATCTGAAAACAATTAATTGATTCTATCTTATATATTGATGTATGTTTACATATTATTTCATTCTCAATTTTACATTTCAAATCTGAAAAAAAAGGCATACAAAAACTATCAACATTAATTTTTTACAGACTCATTCACCAAAATGTGATTTCATTTCTAAAAATTTCAAAAATTATATATATGTCTATGTACGATAGAGGTATTAATATATTAATGGAAGTTATATGTAAAATATAATTTAACAAAAAATTTTAATAAAGGTTGGTGTACATTTTATGTTACTTCGTAACCTTAACCAGTCGAGAGGGTTATGCAATGGGACAAGACTTCAAGTTATCAGACTTGGTTCACGTGTTATTGAGGTCAAAATCATTTCAGGTAAAAATGTTGGTGTCACAGAATATATTCCTAGAATGAAGATGATCCTGTCAGACTCTAAAATTCTAGTCAAATTCCAAAGAAGATAATTTCCAATCATGGTTTGTTTTGCAATGACTATTAACAAGAGTCAGGGCCAGTCTTTGTCTACTGTCGGATTTTTTATCAGGCGACCTGTTTTTACTCATGGACAATTATATGTCGCACTTTCACGTGTTAACAGTAAGAGCGGATTAAAAATTCTTATTTGTGATGACAACGACAATCCGACGGACAAAACAACCAATGTAGCGTACAAAGAAGTTTTACAACGTATTTGATGAAATTTCAATTATTATTTTTAACCGTTTGTAATTGTTTGTTATTTTCTCTTTTCTATAAAAAGTAATTAATTCTTACTAGATGTCTACGACCAAATACTTTCATTAAAATTTTTATTATTATTTTATTTAAGAAATTATGTACTAACATTTTCATTTAAAAAATCTCAGGCGTACACGGGTCCATAAATCTAGTTTTTACATTACAATATTACATTGTAGTGCGTTTTGTCTAAGATCATCATTTTGGTAATTGTTTCTATAGTATTCATAATTCACTTGTCGCTAATCGTATGAAATATGATAAATTTTGTCTTAGTTATGACTGTATACAATGATTTTTATTCTTTTAAAAACAATCAACTTTTATAATTCTTTAATTCACTTTTTCATGAGTATGGTTTTTAGATATCATATATTGTATTACAATAAACTTTGTCATAATTGTTATTGTATACAATAACTTGATAACTTGCATACAATGAGAGGATTATGAAAGTCAATTGTATTGTTTTTTAAAATAAATGGTTCATTTTATACATTGGTAACTAAAACAAAGTTTATTATATTCTGGTGCAGTTTAACCTTAATTATATCATTAAATATACTTATTAATTACTGAATAAATATTCATTTTGTACTTTTACTGAGTAAATACTCTTTTGCCACAATGAGAGGCTCGATAGAAGGGCCGTAGAAGGGTTCGCATGCAAGGCCGAAAGAGGAGGGTTGTCCGCGGACGCTTCTATGTCATATCACAAGGTCAATACTTTTTGGTAGAAAGAGTACGTATGGTACATCTAAAAAAGATAGGCCTATTTTTATTATCTTGGTTTTGTTTAGTAACATACTATTTAAGAGTCTAATTAATTATTCGATATGATTTTAACTTATAATATTATTAAAAATATATGAGTTTAATTTATTAAATTATTTCTCAAATATTTGATAAATTAAGAGTACGTGATGTGTGATCCTCTTAACCATGATGCCTAATTCACCATCCATCATCATTTTCTCATTTGTTTCTCATCTCTATATTGTTATGTATCATAATCGTATTGTTAGAAGAATTAAATGTTAGATCTTGATTTTTTACTTGTTTGGTGCAGGGTGACACGGTTGTTTGTAACATTATTTATTTCAAATAATATGTAATTTGATTATAAAGAACATTTTAGTTATTTTTAATAATATGTAATTTTATTTCGTATAGTGTACAATCATTGAAATTTTCAATAAAATAAGCATACAATTTCAACAATTGTATATTTTTATAACTTGTGACTTTTTACAACTTAATTGTCAAAAAATTTTTAAGAAAAGGAAATTGAAAACCGGAAATGTCTTAACCGAAACTTAAAATACAAAACCGGAAATGTCTAAAACGCACCGAAAAATATCTAACAAAAACTGGATGGGTCTGGACCGAACTTGGACCAGTCCGGACAAGGACTGGTCCGAAAAAAGTACGGACCAACCAAAAACCGAATGATCTTACGCGAGGATCGGGCCGACCATGCACCGGACCGGCCTGAATGAGTCCAGGACCGAATTTGTTCACCTCTAGCTGATGATGTATCAACTGTTGTGTGGGTTCTCATTTGGTTCAAGTAATACTCTCACTTCTTGGTTTCTTGTGTTTGTCATAAAAAACACCCTTTCCTAAGGAAGGAATTGATCAATTTTAAGAAATAATAGGGTGTAATAATAGAGGAGTCAATTTAGATTTGGGAAGGAGTTCAATTAGACCTACCCAAAAAACTAACATTTTGCGAATGGTCAAATCCCAAGAAATATCGTAGCTAACAGACGCATTATTCATAGAAAGTTTGAAACTTTTGTAGTTACAACTTACCTACAAACTTTTGTGATGGATTAAACATGGATTAACGACGGACGTTTTAGCTACGGTTTAGCGATGAAAAGTTAAAACGGATTTTCTATGTTTTTATTATAAAGTGCCTTTTATTGAAATTATAGGGATGAATTAGCACGAGACCTTTTAGCGACAAATTAATAGCAGATATTAGAAATGAGCTTTCTATGCTTTGATTATAAAACGAGTTTTTAATTGCTAGTGCGATGCATCAAGAGAAATAAATTAATATATTCGTTTCTTACGTGTATCTAACTTGTATTTCATTTCATTGTACGCCATTGCCATCTCTTTCAAGCTCAAGCGACTCCAAATGCATTATACACTAACAATAAGAGCAAATTACATTAAAACACAATGAACTTTGTCTTAGTTACCATTGTATACAAGTAACTTTATTTTCTTTAAAATAATACAACCAACTTTCATAATCCTCACATTTTATGCAATTTGTTGCATACAATAAAAATTATGGTAAAGTTCATTATATACAATGGTAACTAAACAACAGACACATCAAAAAGTTTTTTGCATACGATGAAAGGATTATTAAAGTTAATTGTATTATTTTTAAAATTTTAAAGTTGATTGTATACAATGGTAACTAAGAGAGATTTCATCGCGTTTCATGCATTTTACCCTAACAATAAATATTGAAATATTTATGCTTGGCGAGGAAATGACATGTAATACTAATACACACAAAAGCTTTAATTATATATGTGCAACCGAATATATATGAATAAAAGGATTATTTATGTATATGAAAAAGTTGGAAGTTAAAATTATAACTATTTGTTATTTATGTACTAATATCAAATATTTATTCTCATGCTATAAGTATTTTTATTAATATATGCAATCGATATCAATAAAACAAGTTATCTTTTGCTAATATCCACTTTATTTTGACCAAATTCAAAGGTCCACCCAAATTAACTATATTGTAGTTGTGGGTAGGAAATGTGGTTGATCGAATTCAAACGACGGGTATACTACTCGACAAATTTTATATATACTATATTAAATTTTCATTTATATGTGAATTGATTTAGAAAATGATAAATATTAATTATTAATAAAAAATATTAAATAATTATAAAATAAGAAATAAGAGTTCAAAAAAATGATGTCAGACGGCCAACATCCAGACCAACGATAGAAGTGTCGACACGAGGCATGTCAAACATGATGGCAGAAACATACATGGTATTATGATACGAATAGACGTAACTGTATTTCTTGTACAATTAGAAAAATACCATCAAGTATTTGTTGGTTTAAATAAAAGAAATTTAAACTGATTATAAAATATTTTAAAATTATAAAACTAAAACTTTTGTTAAATATGATATTTTAAAATGTTATAAATGATTAATATGATATTTATAAATTTAAGTAGACAAATAGGATATTTTATGATTTAAAAAGAACATATATGAAATTATCCTATACAATTTTGATTGAAAAACTTTGACTATTAGAAATCAAAATCAAATTGAAATTTCAACTTAAATGGATGGTTCGGATTTAATGTCACCAAAACGAATGTATAAAATTGTCTAATAGAGATAATCTAAGTTAGTCTTATATATATGGTTTGAACTTTTGCCTATATATATATGAAAAAGTTCAATTGAGAACTGTTTTTTCCTATGAGAGCTGCTTGTAGAATCATTAATAACTCATTAATAAAGTTATTTTGGTCATTTACATAATTACTCGTTAATGAGTGAGACTTGCTTTTCATGAACCATTAATAATCTCTTACAATTATTAGCCATTAACCATTGTCAATGGCAAACACCTACCACCATTGTCATCATCGGTTCTCACTGCCGCCACCAACCACCACTGCCAATGGCCGCCACCATTGGTTGTCACCACCGTCGTCAACCGTTGCTCGCCATAGGTCGCAGTTTTCGATCACAACCCCCGTTAGTCGCAGTTGGTGCCAAACTCTCGTGGCCACCGGTTCCTTACTATTAGCGCCCTTGGTCATCACCGTTTTTGCCAATCCCTGATGTCGTTGGCGTCGGGAACACTAGACAACACTGCTACCACTTACCACCGCCGTCACTAGTCTTTTCCGACGTCAATTGTCGTTGGTGATGCCACTGTTGCCACCACCAATCACCTTTCGTTGTCACCCCACCAATCATTGCTGTTGTCGATCGTCGACTTACGCTGCTACCACCATCGGTCTCCATCAACACCACTTGTTGAAGGTGTTACGACACTAACCGACTATGCTCATCGCCGCCACCAAACACTGCTGCCATCAGTCGATGTCGCGACCTATGTTCTCTAACAATATTATCTGTCACGGGCGACGCCCCAGACCGTTGCAGCCACTTGTACCGATCACCCCCACCACCATCACCGCCGGCACCACAATGCAACGTCGTTGCTGTTGTCTCCATTGGTTGTTGGCGCTTCCGCTGTCACATTTTTTATGTGCGTATCTGTCAAAGCATATGTATAAATGCGTGTGTGTATACAGTGTGTTTGCGTGTGGCAATTAAGTTCTTTCCTAAAAACAAATAATGGTTATTTTTTTCGGTTGACACAATTTCCATTCGAATTCTTTTGACAAGTGTACAATCCAAACAAAAAATATGATTGAAAAGAAATTAAATTTCATTCCATCTTATTTTTTTAAACTACATTAACCTCAGTAAATCGAAGAAAAATTAACTTACAAGAAACAATCTTCCTACCTCTTGCAAGATATAAGAGAAGGTATATGAAAACAGAAAACCAACATTGGCCTCCTGTCTTACAAGTCTATTGAGTTCGAATTCAAATTTATTTTTTCAAATTCAACAAACTATACAAAACTTAATGGGTAAAAGGATAAAAGAGAAGAATATTATTCTAGAAAATATAGTTTTTTTATATATAAAAGAGAAATTAAATATTATTTTACTTTTTGTTCCTATTTCATACTTCTATTTATCACAAGATAAAATGTATATTTTACTAATTTTTTTTTATTTTATCTATTGATTTTCATAATTATGTTAATTAAATACATAGGAGTATAAGTACGAGTATAAATTAAAAGGATATATCATGTATAAAATCCCACACATTGAAATAGATGACTTGCCGATACCAACTCTACCTTCCTTCCTCTACTTAATACCCACGTTTCCTTCCTACCACTGCCACTCAATTCATCTCTCTCTCTCCATCGAATATCGGCGAACTAAAAATGGTGAACTTGGTAGCAATACAGCAGCCACTCATCATCCTATTGATGAAAATCGCCGGAGTCCAAACCCACGCAGTTGAAATCGAGCCTGGAACCATCATGAACTTCTGGGTCCCAAACGAAACCATTCAAAAACCCAACAAAAAATCAAAATCCAACGTTGTTACCACGATCAATCCCAAACCCGAAAAGCCCGTCGTCGTCTTAATCCATGGCTTCGCCGCCGAGGGCATTGCCACGTGGCAGTTTCAAATTGGGGCACTCTCAAAGAAATACTCTGTTTACGTGCCGGATCTCCTCTTCTTCGGCGGATCAATCTCCGATAACGCCGACCGGTCACCGAGGTTTCAGGCGGAGTGTTTGGCGAAAGGACTGAAAAAACTGGGAATTAATCGGTGTGTGGTGGTGGGGTTTAGTTATGGCGGAATGGTGGCGTTTAAGATGGCGGAATTGTACCCGGAAATGGTTCGAGCAATGGTGATTTCTGGGTCGATACTTGCGATGACGGATTCGATTAGCGACCAAACGCTTAAAGGTTTAGGATTTTCGTCGTCTTCGGAGCTTCTGTTGCCGGATTCCGTGAAGGGTTTGAAGGCTCTGTTATCAGTTGCTACACACAAGAAGCTTTGGTTCCCTGATCGCCTCCATAAGGATTATCTTGAGGTTTTTACTATTTCTACCCTTTAACTATTCCTTTGTTGTCAATATAAGTCCCTTGTTATATATACCGTATTATTTGCAGGTGATGTTTAACAACAGAAAGGAAAGAGGTGAGCTTTTGGAAGGACTGATAGTTAGCAACAAAGATACCATCATTCCACAATATCCACAGGTATGTATGTATGTATATGTATATGTATATGTGTGTATACACACACAATGACGTATTTAACAACAAATCTGCATACACAGATCTCTTATAAACCTTACACTCTCTAATACAATTTGTTTTAGAGAATTCATCTTCTATGGGGTGAGAATGATCAAATATTCAACATGGAGCTTGCTCGGGACATGAAATGGTAACTACGTTTTTAATCTAGTTTTGAGACCTAATTAGGTATTGTACTCACATACCACTTAAGTGGGTTGTGTTTAGATCATATCAATATTTTATTGATTTAAGTAGTCTAAAGTGATGTTGTACAAATCATTTCCCCAGTCGTTTATCATATCTTATGAAATAACAATAATTTATTTTTTACATCTGGTTACAGGCAACTAGGTGAGAATGCAACGGTTGAAGGGATAAGTAAGGCAGGGCATCTTGTGCACATAGAACGACCCTGTGTATATACCCGTTGTCTCAAGACTTTCCTTGCCTCGCTAACAGTTGATAAACCAGAAAAGTAACCGAGTTCACACTATGTTTCATCAATATTCATTGTTTTGTGCATTAAATATGAATTGGTATTATCTCAAGTCATGGTTAAAGATAACCTGTCATGTTGTCTCACAAACATAAAATGATGTCCTATTAAAATAAGGTCTCACTTTATATTTGTAAGATTACATGATTGGTCATATTTGACAAAAAATTGATGATTTCAATCCCTTTACATGTAATTATGTATGTTGATTATTTGTTTATTGAAGTGAATGCTGTTGCGTCAATTTTTGTTTCAACACCTACATAAAATATATGAAGATTGCAGCATACTAATAAATTGTTTAAACACTTTATAAAGAGAGCAAGACGAATGAGATTATAAGTATTCTAAGTTTCTAACTATTAACCAAATCAATCAGAAAACTTTATAAGTTTGAACTTTTGTCTTTATATATAATATATAAATATATATAGGTAAAAGTTCAAACGAGAACTATTTTTCGTATGAGAACTGTTTGTAACATCATCAATAACTCATTAATAGGGTATTTTGGTCGTTTATATATTTTTACCAACCGTAATTGCGTCCGGGTGGACCGTCATTAATGTACGAGATTTGATTTGTCCAAAATACCCCCATTAATGTGCCGTTAATGAGCCAATCATTAGCCGTCAAAATTATTGGCCATTGATTAAATTACTCAAGGGTTAAGATTGGTTCTCGTATGAAAAACAATTTTCATTTGAACCTTCCATACATATATATATATATATATAGTGAAAAGTTCATTTGAGAACCATTTTTATTGCGAGAACCGCGAGAACCAATCCTAGCCGTCCAATTCCCCCTTCTTCTATTCGATTGCCCACCCATGAATTCCTTACATGCACCCTGCCACACCCAATCCCCTCACGCTCTTCATCCATGAATTCCATTATCCAAAATGAACGGCTAAGATTGGTTCTCGTGGTTCTCGCAATAAAAACGGTTCTCAAATGAACCTTCCCCTATATATATATAACTGGGTTCAAATAAAAAGAGAATTAAGGTAAAAAGAGTAAAGAGAAATTTAAAAATAATATATGACATAATTATTTAAGGGGCATTTTAGGTATTTTGTTATTATTTTCTCTCTCTCCCATTAAATTAGCCCCATATCTTGATCTCTCACCGTGGCTTCATCCCCGACTCTCCCTCCACCGAAACAAGTTGTCGCCACCTTCATATCCCTAAAGACCGTTGCCGTTCGTCTCCTTTTGAAATTCACAAACTGTAGATGAACCGTGAATCAATATATGTCGATGGCATAATGTTTGATTCCTTCGTCGGGAGTAGTTGTATCTATGGTTTCCATAATAACCACCCATGTTGTGGTTGTATCCGGTGGCCATCGATTTATAATAGTCGAATGTTAACAGAATCTTTATTATGATTTTATCCTCGCCAGTTCGATTTAACTCTCATACCAATTTATAATAATAATAATAATAATAATATTATTATTATTATAATACATTTTGATTGTAATTGATCGGCACCGTATGGACCACCCTATGAACCAATCTTGCTTATAATTAACACATAAATTGATGATATTAAAAAAAACAATGTATTTACAGGTTTCTTTAGGCCACCTAATTCAATCCTAAACACTTGAAATGAAAAATGTCTACTAATTAGGTAAAAACTAGTTAGAAAGACGAATATCTCATTTGAACCGAAGGATACATACGTAGGTCAAATAAATGATTTCTAAGCAAAATGATAATATTTACATTAATAAAAAGGGTTAAGTGTATCGAAATGTAATAAACTATCTTCGTTTTAATATTCTGCGTAACGAACTATACTTTATTTGTAAAAATGCATTAAATTATCCGAAATTTATAATACAATATGACATATGATTACAAATTTACCGGTTACCCTCATTTTTTTTCTATTTTTAGTTGTTTTATTATTATTATTATTATTATTCATCTTCCACAAATTGAAATTTTCATATCTATATTAACAAAAAGTCAAATACCCGTATACAAATCTTTGAACCCAACAGAAAATAGCTAGCACTTAATTTGGACAGAAATACATTATCATCTCATCATCACGTGACAACCATTTTCATTAGAACCCTAAATCACATATACAAAAAATTGATGCAAATATAGATCTAGAAGCATCAACATTTAATCAAAACCCACATATGAAGCATATGATTAACAAGAACCATAAGAACAAAAACCCTAAGAAGCATCGACATTTAATCGCTAGATCCGCTTCAAATTAAATGGCTTTCAAACCCAAAATCTACAATGAAGAATCTGATGGCTTTCCATTTCTAATCTTTATCGCCTTCAAGATGGGTTCCAGATCTACTTCAAAATCAAAACCTATATATGCTTCATATCTTCCAATGACTTCAAATGGGTAGATCTGCTTCAAAATCGAACATAGAGGTGCTTATCATCGGCACCTATGAACCCTAAAATGAAGAAGATGAAGAAAAAACAAGAACAAACCCTTATATCGAACACAGATCCCACGACCGTTGGGAGGCGGCAGCAAACAACTCGCTAAACCTTCGTTGGAGCACTGGTAGCTGGTGTTTGTGTAAGATGGAGGCGATAGGGAGGGGAATTCTTTATCGGAGCACGAACCCCAAAATTGAATGCGGATACGAGGGTGGTGGTGATGGTGGGCGTTAGCGGTGGGAGGGTGGGAGGTGATGGTGGCCGTTGGCGGTGGAAGGGTGGAAGGTGATGGTGGTTGTTTGTATTTAGTTCACTGCAGATTATATCTTAAACATAAAGTGTATTTGTGTGTTTAATAAAAAACCATAGTAATACTAATAATACAAACCATAACAAAATAAAAAACAAAGCGCATAAATATATGGTAATAAAATAATAAAAAATATTTAAAAAATGATAATAACAAGTAACCTTGTAATCACAGGTTATATTGCATTAAACGTAAATTTTAGGTAGTTTAATACAATTTTACAAATAAAATATAGTATGTTACACAAAATATTAAAATGGGGATACTTCATTATATTAACGTGCACTTAACCCTAATAAAAACATATGGACCACAACATGCATAATATTGGAAAAGTTAAGTAACAACTCGTAAAGTGTTATTAGCATATAAGTGTCACTCTCAATATATCAATTTAGCCCAAATGATATTTAAGTTAGATCTAAATCCAATTGATATTTCTCTTTTAACTCTTGTATTTCATATGTAATTGTACAATGATAGCGAATTGATTATACGAAACAAACCAACTTTTATGGTACGGAAGAATGTTCAATATAGTCCATAATTAATTCATAGTCTTAAGGGACTAATTTTAGTCTTTAGATCAATGTAATCAATGGTCCAGATTAAATTTTAAAAGTTTGGGTGGAGTGACATTTTCGTAATTCATATGCGATGATTTTACAAATCACATGTGATTGTATATTAAATCACTTGTGATTGAATATTAAAATTTCAGTACTATGTTTTTTAAATGGATTTTATTGAACACAACTCGTATGGTATGATAACCATTGACTTTCTCTCTAAGTTTTTTGTTACGTCTCTCTCTCTCTCTAAAAATCACACTCCCAAGTTTCATCGGGATATCTTTTTCACCTTAGAATCATACTTCATCGCCTACCATACCCATCTTGATCGGTACGAATTCCAACGCCATGAGCCACCCTATGTGCCTCAACATGCCACATATATATATGTTGCCGGTCATTTTCTTATTCCATCAAATTTACATGGTTTTGTTGCTCATTAACATATACGTACATTCCACGAGGTTCTCTTAGTACATTGATTCTGACAAAACTTGCCATGAATTGCCTTCAACCACCATACGCCATCGTTGGTCAGATTCGTGTCGTCACTAGCGCCGCCTACCGCAGGGTCTTCTTACTTTGTACTTTAGCATTTTTCGGCTTATGGATAACAAAAATCTCAATCCTTTCTTCTTTTTAGTAAAAAAAAGTAAAAATATATATACCAAAAAAGATTTTACAAGTTTCTTTTTGTCTTAAGGTATCTTGATTTTCTATGGCAAACCAAACTATTATAGTTCCTTGCCCTAGTACACTTGGGTCTTATGCCCAACAATACCCCATGTCATCTCCATTTCCATAACAACGTGTGGCGTTATACGTACACAGTAGATCTCTTCCAGATCTATATTGGTTATATACTATGCACTACTGCTACACATTTACGTGCAGACTCAAGTATACTCAAAACTGCTTTTATTAATTGTTATATTACATCTGTCTTTTACTTTAACTTACATAAAAAAGATATATATTACATCCGCTCGTTTTTGGTTAGTGGTGGGTCTACAATTCTCTTCAAAAACTCAGGCCATCTATCATAACGTTCTATTTACCTTTAATATCAGTGAAACCTAATATTCCACTAATATTCATTCGTCAATACACCTAGAATATAGAATTTAACGAATTATTCTTGCTATAAAAAGATTACCGAATTCAACAAATTCTACTCAGATATGATAGTGATGGTGATTTTTTACGGTGTCACTACCACAACGTACACCACTACAAGCTAGATTTCATGTCTTATGGTTTGTCTTTTGGCTCCAATATTGTCTAGGACTCTAGTCATCCCTATAATAATGTATTTAATTATTTGGTTTTTAATAAATTTATTAATTATAAAAAGTTATTTACACCTTATGTCATGCATATCGTCAGTTAGACAAACGTACGAGACTCCCATCTAGTCATTTTCATCATTCGTCTCTTTTGTCATTGACATTATCCACTCAAACCTCTTAACTTCTTTGATTTATAATATTGGTGGTTTTAAATATTATGCCATTTTATCAGATCATTACTCTTAGTTTCTTTTTACATGTTATCCACTTAGACGTAAATATGATGTTTCTTCTAAGATTCTCCATATTCGTGCTTACGTCAAAATTCAGTCTGGTTGTGAGATTATGTTTTTCCAATGTGACAATGGTCGTGAGTTTGATAATAAAGTTTTTTATAATCTTTTTTATTCAAATGGCATCTAAGTCAATTTCACGTATCCACACGCTTATAACAAAATGGTAAATCATAACGTTTTCCTCAAATAACTAATACTGTCATATGCACTTTATTATTTCATCCTCATCTTCCACTAACATATTCAGTTGAAGCCCTACATACAGCTACACATGACACGCCCTTCTATAGACTTTTTCACAAACATAAGTACTATTCTCTTCTTGTGTGTTTGGATGTATGTGTTATCCTTACGTTACCACCCCAACTCCTTGTATTACTTCATGCATTCCTCTTGGCTTTACCTTTTCAATATTGTGGCATTTGCTAACTTGATATTTCCACCTAAAAGAGCATAATCTCTTGGTCATATTTTGTTTGGTGAAACAGTATTCCCTTTTTCTTTCATGACGCCAACTTAACCCCCGTCATATGACTTCATTGATGGTCCTACCGATCCATCCCATGTCGTAACGTCACCTCGAGTCTAATCACCACGTTACACTGCTACGTACCACACAACACCTTATTCCAAATACAATTCAGATGCTCGTGACTACCACATCACCAACCGATACCACCTCTATGACTTCTCCTCCAAAAACCGTCATTACCACAAACTACTGACTTATTAGATAATCGAAAACAAAGAATCTTAAATGCTTTTAGAAATTCATAGGAATTGCACGAGGGGGCCATCGAACAGTTGGAAAAAGCTCACTCCTCCTACGGTCACTCGTGTCTAACATTGAATTACCAAACCTTAACCTTTAATTATATCACCATTGAATCCCCAATATCCCAACATCCACACGCCATCCTAATTAAGTGTTAGGTTCAAGTTCTCACAATTAGAATTGATAGAAAAAATTCAATCACTCAGGTATTAGGCAACAAAGGGTATTCTCAACGAAAGTTCTTCTTTTGAGGTGCGTTTTGGATTGGGTGTATTTTCATTGTCAGGATCAAAACTTTGAAAAAAACATAAACCTAAACTTAAACTTTGATTTATAAACTGAAACTACATAATCTTTTAATCTGTATATCGAGTTACAAATTTTGTACACAAATGCCCTATTTATAGACTCGTTTTCCAGCGGTTACCGGCGGTTCTCCGTCACTTGACGGCGGTAGATGGCGGCTGACGGCCGTCGGCGGTTACCTCCGGTGGTGGGGCTGTGGTGGTAGTATAGATTATATCATTATTTCCAACATTCACCTCCCTAATGATATAATTTGAAATCTTCTCATCTTCTTTGTCATCAAACGTCGTAAACTTTGATTGATCATAAACCTTGTTTGTATCATCAACTCTTTGTTCTTCAATCGTTGCCACAAGTAATGTAGGTTCCAAATCTTCTTCCACTAGGTTTGACCGTTCTTGTCTGTAGTACTTTCGAGATCTTTCACGGCAATGCGAGGCATAGTGTCCATATCTGTTGCAGTTATAACACTTTATATTACTGAATCTGTCTTGACTTCCAGTGTGCTTCTTTGCTTCTTGCGAGTGATTTCCTTCTCTTCCATATTGCTTGTCATTCCCATTATTTCGGATATGCGGTGGAACATACTTCTCTTTTCTTCGATCTTCTTGATGTGTAAACATTAAACCTTCTTGATTATTCACAGACTTGCCCTTCTTGTACTTGAGTCTTTCTTCAAACGTCTTTAATCTTCCGATTGCTTCGTCAAACGCCATAGTGTCTAAATCTGAGTATTGTTCAATGGCTGCAACTATTTGAAGAAATCTTTCTGGAATAGAATCCAGTAGTTTTCGTACAAGCGTTGGTTCATCAATTATTGTTCCAAGGCTAGTTATCTTGGAAATAACATTTGTCATCTTCGAGGTGAATGAATCAACAGAATCTTCTTCTTCCATTTCCAGTGCCTCAAAATCTGATCTGAGAGTTTGTAATTTTGCCTTTTGTACTCGATCCACTTCGATATTCCTGATCTTCAAAGTCTCCCAAACTTCTTTTACACTTTTGCAATTTGCCACTTGTAACGTTAGATCTTCAGACAGTGCTGAGAAGAGATAGGCAATTGCAGTTTTATCTCTCTTGTCATCCACTTGAGTTTGAGCAGTAGGTTCGATCATTTCCCAAAGATCATTTGCTTGCAGTATGATCTTCATTCGGATGGACCATATGACATAATTTGTTGAATTTAACAACAGACATTGAAAATATGGTGTAGTTCCACTATCCTTTCTTTGATTTCTTGAATTATCCTCCGGATTGCCTTCCATAATTTAAGAACTTTTTCTAAAAACCTTTTGATAACCCCTTAAGACTTTAAACTTTAAAAAATGTATAAAACTTAAAACAAAAAAAACTGAAAAATCTTTAAATCTTAAAAACTTTAAACTTTTGAAAACTTAACAAACCTTTTAAAACTTAAATACCAAATATTGGTTAAACCTTTTGAAAACCTTAAAAACTTAAAAACTTAAAACTATAAACCTTTATAAACTTAAAACTCTTACCAAATATTGGCTTAAACTCTGAAAAACTTTGAAATCTTAAACTTTAAAACTTTAACCAAATGTTGGTTTAAAACTCTGAAAACCTTTATTAGTCTTGAAAATCTTAAACTTTTAAATCCTAAAACTTAGAAAGCTTGTAACTTTATTAAAAACTTATTAAACTTTAATCATTTAATTAATCTTAAAAAACTTAAATAGCAAAAACTTTTGTATTAAAAACTTTATTCGTTTTTTTTTAAATTAACAAAATGAATTTAATTAATGTCCTCTTTGATGACTTTTCTTAAAAAAAACGTGGTCTGCCTTTTTTGAAAAATTTTAAATTAAAACTTTATTTAAAAGAAGTTAAAAACTTAAAAAAACGTGAAAAGAAAAAACAAAAGTTAGGGTTAGAGTTCCTATTCTTTCTTCTTCTTTCAAACGAGGTGCAGCCCTTGCGGCGCTTCTTGTTGTCGATGAAAAGAAATGACCGGTGTATCCTTCGAGTTTCCGATCTGTGGTGCCTTCAGTGGCGGCGATCGATGATTTTCTTCTTAGTTCGGGTTCTCTGTTCGAGCGGTGGTCGATTTCCACCGTACGGTTTGTTCTCTGGTTTGTTCCTCCGATGAGGTACGTCTCCCTTTTTTTTCTCCGATGGGTGCCGGGTGGTAGTTCCTCGTTGAACAGCCGACCTTGTGTATCCTCTTTAGATTCAACGAAAACCCCAAATGATTTCTTGATGGTGGTTCCGTCTGTTTATTCTCCGGTGAGATTTCCGGTTACTTTTTTCGGTAGATGATGAGAACCTTGGTGTTAACCTCGGCTCTGATACCAAATGTCAAGATCAAAACTTTGAAAAAAACATAAACCTAAACTTAAACTTTGATTTATAGACTGAAACTACATAATCTTTTAATCTGTATATCGGGTTACAAATTTTGTACACAAATGCCCTATTTATAGACTCGTTTTCCAGCGGTTACCGGCGGTTCTCCGTCACTTGACGGCGGTAGATGGCGGCTGACGGCGGATGACGGCCGTCGGCGGTTACCTCCGGTGGTGGGTCTGTGATGGTAGTATAGATTATATCATTATTTCCAACATTCATTCATACCCCCGAACTTTTTACTGTCAATCACTCAATTGTAAATAAAATTATTCATTTTGGATGCATATTTATTTATCCATAACAGTTATGCATTTCTTGGGTTGTATTTTGAGATATACATCTTAGGTTCACCGCTGGTGTTTTTGTTTGCATTTTTGTAAAATTGATGTATATGTGTGTACGTAAATACATGTACGAACGTACGTGCGTGCATACTATGTATGTATGTATGTTATGTACATATGTGTGTATACAGATATAGTGTTTGCTGTGTGTTTGTTTGTGTTATCTTAGAGTTTAATTTAGTTTTGTTCACATGTAATTTTCTTTTTTAAATGCTTTTCTTTCTTTACAACTCTCATTGAAAATCCAAAATTGGCCAAAAAAATGGGACTAGTTCCATCCAGAAAACCAATCAAAATTGGCCAACCGACCATTACATGGTTCGGTCCTCAGTTTTAATTTATTTCTTTTTTTGTTATCGGTCTGGTCCGATATCAACACCGATTTGGTCCGGTAATGTCATGAACAATCCTAGTTATGAATTAGATATTTTATGTATTAGAAATGTAGAAGATGTTAATTGCTTGAGTTATTAAGTGATGTCAATGTATATCAATCATGGAGTATAACAAAATACTCAATCAAATCAGACCGGATGTAAACATGTAGTATCTAGACATTGTCGGAACATTAAATGATGTACATATTTTTATAGTATAAAAGATTGTTTACACTTTTAAAAAATGGAAATATCAAAAAACACACGGGTAATATACCCACGAATGTAGAATGGACCGCAATATAATTGAGTATTGATCTTACAGAACGACAACTACCAATATACAATCACTTCTATTGTTTAGTTAGATGATACAAGTCAATCTATTTCAACTAAAAATACTTCATGGTATGGAAATACTCGCACAATCAATCAAAGGCAACAACAAATGAAATCCAATACCAGAGGGAGTTCACTTAGACCTTGAATCCTTCTAATGAATCATGTTAATATTGTACAGGCTATTAAAACTAGATCATTACGAATCCAAGTATGTACAGGAAAATCAAGTTCCCATCAAGGATACTCAATCAACCCTTTACACGTACAAATATAAATTAGGCTCCTATCAATGTTACCTAATTATACAAACTTTGAAAATACTGAGGCAATAAATCACACCGACCACCAGAATCCATGTTCATCCAAATCATAAGTTTATAAAAACCTTTATTTCAATTCCTTGAAAATTTAATTCTTATTACCCAATGATTTGTCAAAACACACTAAACACACAAGCTTCTTTTCAACTTAGTATATAAGGATATAAACTTGATCAATAATCCAAAATATCATACCATCATTTATCATTCCTAATACAATGTCCCAGCCCCTAATTAAGTATACATACCAATCATAATCACATCAACAGCCATCATTCCTAGTGTGTACGAACATAATTATACATGTTCAAGTATACATACGCTTGAATATAGACAACGTACTTACACACACAGTTTTCCAGCATGATATGCATAGATTAACCATATGACATGGAAATTTCATCATATCAATCAAATATACTTCTTCATTGAACAAGACATATCATACCTCCAAGAAATAAGCAAAAATATGATCATAGTATCATATGCAAACCATAACTAGGTAGAATTCATATCAATCCAAGTGAACCAATGTTTCTAGCCCATATTCAATACAATACAAATACATCATAAACATCAATTAATCTTAGCTCAAGCATTGTGGAAATTAAGGAAAAAGTATACCAAATGAAGAACTAAGGATGAAGATGATTATGCTGGTAGCTTGATGGCTCCTAAATGGTGGAAATGACACATCCAAATGCTCTTGAATCCTTCTTGAAGCTCTCGTGGAGTTGTGGGGGCTGTTTTGGACGGAGAGAGATTGGAGAGAAGTATAAAAGTAGGAACTCCCAGATCTGTGATTTAATTCTATTTTTAAAGGTACGCAGGGGGTTCTTCACGAACATGAAGAGTTTTTTCACGGTCATGAAAAGATTCATCGTGAAGGAGATTTCTCTAATAGGACAAGACAATGAAGAGGCTGTGAGAAAACCGTACGTGTAGCCTTCATGGCTTTGAAAGAGCCGTGAAGACCCTAATCTTTTCAAAATGCAACAATATGCTTCATTTTAAGTTAATTTGCCAATTTAAACATACAATGATGGAAACAATTAGATTAGGAACTAAAATTAAAAAATTTATCACGAAATACAGCCAAAGCATGAGGAAAAGAACACACTAAATGTGTATAATTTGGACTATATCATGACCCACCAACATCTGTGTTGTTTTGTGAAAAACCTTCCAAAACTTAACTTTTGATGTAAAAACCTTCAAATCTAATAATTTTGTAGTAATTAACTTTTTTATTAATATATTTATATACCAAACTTAAAACTTTATAGTAATATGTATAGCTAAATTACATTGAATTATATTATTTTAAGATTTAAATTAACTGTATTGTTAGAAACATTTAACTTATATTTTAATACACTATTTAGTATAACAATAACTAATTTAAAGTTGTTAAAGTTGCATCCCATCCAACCCAATTCACATTTATGGGGTGTTTGGTTGGAAGGAATTGATAGGAATTAGTGGGAAGTAAAATCCAATTCCAACCAATTCATGTGTTTGGTTTAACATTATGGAAGGAATTTTAATTCATTGGATGGAAAGTATTCCCTCATTTGAAGGAATTGACAATCCTTCCAATAACCTATGGAATTTGAATTCCTTCCTTTTCTCCCGACCTGGTGCTCAACGTCGACTAAGGCTTCTGCGACTTTCACCTCCGTCTAGGTCGACGGCAATTTAGGGTATTTCACCTCTGTCCAGGTCGACGGCGACTTTCACCTCCGACTAGGGCTTCGACTTTAACCTCCATCTTGGTCGACGTTCGACTTTCACCGACGACTAGGTCTTCGATTTTTGACAGTGGGGTGGCGGCGATTTAGGGCGACGGCAAATAGAGCTTTGACGTTCGACTTCACCTCCGACTAGGGCTTTGATTTTCGACATTGGGGTGGCAGCGTTTCCTTGCTTCGATGGTGAGCGATAGTTGTGTGGAGGCAACGATAGTGAGGCGGTGGTGAAGGTGGCGATGGTGGTGGCAGGTCTTATTAGAGTATTTTGTGGCGGGGGAGTGAATTCCGATTCCTGGAACCACCAAACACAATAAGCTAGGATTTAGATTCCAAATCAAATTCCTTTACATTCCAATTCCTTGATGAATTCCAATTTCATTGAAAAACAATCCGTGAAATAAGCAGATCTTTAACTAGCTTGAGTTTGATCCTAGACTGAAGCTTATTTAGTAGATGAATCCGAGCTAGAACATCAAAATGTGGACTCGTTCAAGGTCATGATCCTTAACGTGCTTTCTATATAATATATTTTTATATCATATGTGTATATATATCCTTTAAATGAAAATTTTAAAACAATTTCTAAGCCAAGACAAACTTAAATAAGCCGAGCTTAAGTTTTAGATATTTTAAATGAGTCAAGCTCTATATCAACACTCTAACTACCTAAGTTCAAGTTCAAACTTTTAAAAAAAACTCAATAAATAAAAAACCGGGACTCAGAGAACGCTCCTTTACATCCTTACACCCCTGGTTACCTTTTGATAATTTGATGTAAACAGGTACATCAAGCCCGTGCGTCGCGTCGGGTGGTATTCGAATAATCATATTGTTAGTAATTTAATTTACATATAATATAGTATATAGAAGATGGTTGTTCAAAGTTAATATACGTAGACAAAATTTATGTTAACATGCATCTACTACTTTTGCTAATTACATTATGTACATCGGGCTACATTACCTAGTAATGTTATGAGATTAACTGTAGCATATACAGATTGAAGAGTAAAAAGTGAAAATTTGTTTAAAGGTTAAATTGAAAAGTTGAAATGATGTATAACATGAATTGAACCCTTAAGCTTAAAGTGGATGCGATACCTTAATACATTTTAATATCACTAGGTCAAAGACTATTTGATTTATAAATAATATATTTTTATATAAACTTAAGAGTATATAACAAAAATTGTAATCGGTTAAAATTAAAAAATTGAAATGAACAGTACCCATACTTTGTGAATTGATTATGAGTGGAATTGTTCACCCGCACGTGACTTCAAAATGCCTCTTGTCTACTACACGTGACTTTCATCTGCTTCTTCCTCCACCATATCCGACGAAGTACGAACGCCACTACTACTACCACCAACCGGAATTCCTCGCCACCGTCTAATTCACTTCCATGAATACAACCTCCACCGTCCATCACCGGCACCCTTCCATCAACTCCGCTGTATCCTCAACCCCCAATTCCGAAACTTACCCCATCATGGCCCCCGAAGAACCCAAACCTCCATCATCTCAATCACCATCTCTTTCTCAACCACCACAATCTCCGCCGCTTCTACCCACCGATGAATCATCTGCTATTTCCGATCTGTCCAAAATCCCCTCAACAAACCCTTCCAAAATCCCAATTCGCCCTCAAAAAATCCGAAAACTTTCCTCATTTGCATCTATTGACTCCACCACGACGATCCCCGAAGAAATTAAACCTCAAACGACAATCGCTGAAGCAGACGCTTCTAAAGCCATCATCCTTTCAACCACCACAGCTACTGTCGCCACCACAAAAAGCCGTCGTCGAAACCCCTCACAATCTGCCAAAAGTTTACCTAAAATTATAAAACCCTTATCTTCACCCGGCGAGATCGCCGTCGCTCTCCGCCACCTCCGATCCACCGACCCACTCCTCGCTAACTTAATCGACAATCACCCACCACCTACATTTGACACACACCAAGCCCCATTTTTAGCCCTATCGAAATCAATTCTGTATCAACAACTTGCATACAAAGCTGGCACATCTATCTACACTCGTTTCGTAACCCTTTGTGGCGGCGAAAACGGCGTCGTGCCGGAAACCGTCCTCTCTCTCACCTCTCAACAACTTAAACAAATTGGGGTCTCTGGGCGTAAGGCAAGTTACCTTTTTGATCTTGCTAATAAATATAAAAGTGGTATTTTATCTGATGAATCAATTGTGAAAATGGATGATAGATCTCTTTTTACAATGCTTTCAATGGTGAAAGGAATTGGATCATGGTCTGTTCACATGTTTATGATCTTTTCATTACATAGACCCGATGTTTTGCCCGTTAGTGATTTAGGGGTTAGAAAAGGAGTACAGCTTTTGTATTCATTAGAGGAGTTGCCTAGACCTTCACAGATGGAGCAATTATGTGTGAAATGGCAGCCTTATAGGTCGGTTGGGGCGTGGTATATGTGGCGGTTTGTGGAAGGTAAGGGTGCTCAGGTGGGTGGAGTCACCACAGCTGCTTTGGAGAATGATAGTTTTCAGGGACAGCAGCAGATTGGGCAATCAGAACAGGCACAGCAGCAGCAACAACAACATCAATTGCAGCTCTTGGAACCAATCACGAATATTGGAAATCTTGGGTAGTTTTCTAATTTGACTCTCATTGTTATATGCATATAATGTTTCTTTAATTCTATGTTTAGTTGTCCTTACTGTTGCTTTTCTTACCATGCTTGTTCTCAGTCATAGAGCAAACAGATACTTTAGTTTTACGTGTCTATGCACATAAGGTGTGTTCGGAACTTCGGATGTGTTTGAAGTGATATCATACCTTCTACTTATGACTGTCTTTGATTATTTAGGTTTCAAATAGCCACTGTGATACTAGTTGCTACAAAACTTATTATCAAAAGGGTAGAGCAAATTACTCATTTACCTTTATTTACCTTATAATATACTTGTATTACTCCGTTGAATAACCAGTTTACATAATCT
Source organism: Dittrichia graveolens (assembly GCA_038502395.1). Taxonomy (NCBI): domain Eukaryota; kingdom Viridiplantae; phylum Streptophyta; class Magnoliopsida; order Asterales; family Asteraceae; genus Dittrichia; species Dittrichia graveolens. Next base: position 80,580,287 of record JARJIL010000001.1, on the reverse strand, counting down.
CTGTCAAACTCATCCGAAGTCCAAAGAGCCCTGTAGATTATTACTCTTGAAAGAAATGCCGCCTAATCTATTTAAGTTATTTGTCATGCTAGTTTAATTGCATACACTTTGTTTGGTAGAAAATTTTGCACGAAAGCAAATTGAATGAAATTGATATGTGTGGATAATTAGAAAAGAAAGAATTTATAGTAGAAGAAAGAAATTGAATGTTGGAAGTTCAAGTGTCAGTACACCGTTCCAGAATAACATCGATATGTGCAATCGACTGTTGGAAAATCGGTGTTGAACAATGGACCTACAATTGAAACCAGAGCCCAAAGGCCAAAGCCCAATCTGAAATTGGGTTGTTGTCCGTGAGTTGCCAAAGGCGATGCCTTGTTGCCTCACACAGAGGTGTCGCCTCCAACCAGAAAGCCCCACCTCATGTACCCATCGCTGCCTTGATGATCTGAGGCGTTCTCTTCATCGTCTCAAGTCGCCTAGCGCCTCCGAGTGCCTAAGGCGCGCTTTTTAAAACACAGGCTATAAGTACTTTAAATTGAAACTTATTGCTATATTGTAGTTTATGTTCATTAGATCTTGAGTGCATTTTAATACAATCTTTCACATAAGCAAGGCGAGTACAACTTTATCAAGATGGTTCTTTGGAGTTGCGTCACTATACATATTTGATCTTCGTTGACATGCTTGATGTTTTCATACTCCAGCATAATTACCAGGTGTTTAGGTTTGCGTTTTGGAATTAATTTTCAACTTTTTCGGTTTGTAAGCTCCAGAAAAAGTTGGTGAAAGGTTTTGCCAAGGTTGTAAAAATCGCTCGGTGGTGTACAGTTGGTTGACTACCTTCAAGCGATTAATCGGCCTAGGCGGTGATTAATCGGTTTCTAGGCGGGGACCCTAAATTATAAAGAAATTTATCTTAAAAAATAAATATTAGCAATACCCTAACAAAATAAGTCAATAACTATTAGAAAGTATAATAAACTTGAAAAATAAAAACCATAAGTTTATAATTAATTTAATAAACTCAAAAAAGTAAAACCATAAGTCCCATTCCTTTAAAACCCTAAGCTGATTTCACTTTTTAAAAAAATTAAAAAAATAAGTCAAACCCTTTCATTGACCGCCTAGGGCCGCCTAGGCCCGCCCAGGACCGATTTTTGACCCGACCGATAAATTTGACCGATCAAGTGATATGTAGGTCGGTAGACCGCCGAGTACCGCCTAGGCACCGATTAATCGGCCGCCTAGGCCGATTTTTACAACACTGGGTTTTGCTAAGTGATGCCATTTTCATTGATGTTATGATGTTTTTGACAGTACAGTGTAATTTAAATATCAGTTTTGGCATACATGTTTTCTTACATATCTTGATTGTTAACATCAGAAAAATTCACTACTGTGGTCCAATTTTCACTTAAAGGTCACATGACATATCATGTTAATTCCACGCCGTGTGTGAGAAAGTATGTTTAGTTACTTGTTTTCTTCAACTTTGTCTTTACTTGTGGTAGCTTTATGGTCATTGATCGAATTTTTAGTAATTGCATATTTGCACCATATTCTAAGTGATATGTGAAATATGACTTGCATATTTGAGTTGGTGTTTTTTTTACGCCTCATGCACAAAGTAGCTGACTGACCCAATAGCTTATAAATGTAGTAAAATTGTGGTCAGATGTGTTACTAAGAGCCATTACAAACATCTTATGCTTGGGTTGCTTGCCTATATGTTTGAGTTATAGGTGTACTTTCTTTAGGGTTTTTTGCTTATATGTTGATCTTTTAACAAAAGCTATTCTGTGTACTTACTTAGTTACTTTTAGTCTAAAAGAAAAAAAAAAAGACTTGCTTGCATATATGTTGATTTTCTCTTTTTAAGAATTCTTTTCATTAGTTGATAAATATAAGAAGTCAGTGATACTCACTCTTCATTCCTCTCTGAAGTCTGGATGGATACAAAGAAGATTCAGCTGCAGTGTCCTATTTTGAGCATACCTTTTTTTCATTTGTTATTATTTGTTTGAAAACTACCACGTACACGTTTGTATACATTTAAAACATGAAAATTCAGCCAAAAACAAAGGTGATCACATATTCTAGGATGCCCGTGTTCGTTGCTTAAATACATTTAGGTGTCGTTTGTTTTCAAAGACATAAATGTCTTAAGTCTTATTTCATGTCTTCAAGAGAAGATATGGTTTAGAAGGTCTTAAGTCAGAGAAGGTCTGCGTAAAAAAGCTGTAATTTTTAGCTTCTCAAAATAAGCAAAAGTAAGACAGAATAAGGTCTTATGTCTGCGAAAAAACAAACAACCTTATTAAAAATATCTGCGGGCACGCAGACGTTTCTTTGAAAAAACAAACAAGCTTATCAGAAACGTCTGCGGGCACGCAGACGTTTCTTTAAAATAAGACCTTTTTTAAAAAACAAACAAAGCCTTAGACTTTAAACACATGTATGACTGTATGAGTATATTCACTTTTACATACACCTCTATATATGTCATAATTTCATAAATTAATCAATTCTTATTAAAGAATTTCTAGATTTGATTATATCAAAATAATAAGGTTACCTTTGCTGGAATTCGCAATTGGCTTTGCCTTCTATTTTCTTTATGCAGCTGCTGCATAATCCGCACATTTAGTTCTTTATATCACATGGCTTCTACAGAAACAATTACATAAAACATCATCGATGCATTTGTTTTCAGGGCCTGCATTTGGGGGCAATGACCGGAAGATTTGAACGCATACAAGCATATGCAGAAGACTTCGGCAGAAGAAATGGTTTATCGTGTCGAATTTAGTAATGTAAACAAGAAATGGATTTATCACATAAAGAATGAGCTTCTTTCTTGAGTTCTTCAACCTTCAGGCTAAGTAGATAAGCAAACCTCATCGTTCTGACATTTTTATCTTGTAGTTTTAGTGTTTGTTTGCATAGAAATGGAGATATGAACCAATTATATTGTGAATGTACTTTTAAATTCCTGGAATGTACAATATTTATAGCATATATTGTAAATTGTTAAAAGGTTTTCAAATCTAGATTGGTCTTTTATATGCCTTCACTTTCTTATTCTATGCTGCTTGCATTGATATGAATGTGCCAGATGGTTATATGACTTGAGGTTTTCTATTTATCTTGGTTGCTTTACCATTCATCATGCCAACTATGACCATTTCAGTGAGAAATAACTTGCAGAGGTCTAGACATACATCTGCTTACACAAGTCAAGAAAGGATTTGAACTGGTAACAGGGATTTATTAGTATACATTCAAATGCTTGAAAGTTTGATCAATGTGAACCATTTTTGGTCCTTTTTTAGCTATGAAGTAGTATCTGTTAGGAAGAGTTTATCTTGTCTTAGCTTACAGTCTATGTAGCAACCGGCCCACGGCTTTGTCAGCGAGACGTGTGTAGATTCTGCAGCCAATCACGGGTTGGCATTTTGTGTAGTTAGCTTGATAAGATGATATTACATAATTTATTCTTTTTGTTCCATTTTACATGGTATCAGAATTCTTGCAATTGATTTCTTTTCTTATATGTTCAAAGTTAATCACAATTTTCTTGATTTAAATTTGTTCTTGAATCAAACAAATTTACCTCTTCTTCTTGGAACTTCTTGTAGATTCAAGACCATGTATTCTTGAATATGAGCTTGTAAATTGTAACTTGCAATGGTTACACACCCAAACTTTTGCTCCCCCTGCGTTTTTGCTATTTCCGGCTCCATCGAATGTTACCTCCTCGAGCTGGGGTTTTGATTCATCTTTCTGTGATGATGGTTGTTGCTGTGTTTCAGAATGTGTTTGAGGGAACTGAGTTTCACTGACATGCTCTTCTTCATCAACATCATAGACTTCACTATCATGTTGCTCACGAGTTCTCTTTTTACCAAACACCATTTTTGTTTAACAATTTACCTCACTGTGAGTTAGAAACTTAGAAACAGAGGAGTGGACTGTGGAGGAAGGACTGGAAGTCTGGAACTCTGGATTCTGGAACAGAGGAGTGGACTTATCGATAGATTGATAGAACTTGAAAAAGTTGAACATATTTATAGAATAGATATTGGAAGGAGCAATTAATGATCATTACTAATGATGCATTAGTGTTTGAGAAGAGTGTAATTAATTGGTGTTTGAGAATCGGGGAGGCAGTGTGAAACAACCGTTCGATTTTTCTGGGTCGTCGAATTGAAGGCCAGTCAACATTCAATTAAATCGTTCAATTAATGTGTAATCGACGTACCGGAGGTGTTTAATCGATACAAATAGGGAGCAAATTCGCGATTTGAATAGCGTTCGATCGATTTGACCAACGATATAAGTCGCTTTGACCTTTGTTCTGGTTCGCGAATCGACTAGCGTTCGGAACGCGTTCGTTCCACGTTTGGGAACGAGCGATCCAGATCGGAAATCGTGGGCAGCCTAGCGATTTAAGTGACTATGTTCAAGACATCTAATATTTTGCATAAATATACATAAAAAATTACTTATTGCATAAGTGAAAGATAAACTTAAAAAAGAAGATACAAAATAGTAAGAAAGTAAAAAATAAAAAATAAAAAATACATCTAAAATACATTGATTAAAAAACAGGATACATTGTAATACAGTATTATTAATTATTAATATCATGTCAAACTCTATGTTTGTTGAAAGATTGTCCTAACGATAGCGGTTGGATACATAGAATCTAAAGTGAAATGTCTAAGGATCAAACTTTCACACATGTCTTTTAACCAGTAATTACCATATTTACCACTTCCATGTTATTGTAGACCGACGAGATGGTGGGTTACGCAACATATACGTTCATTCAAGGATAACATGTAGCTAAATGAACATATTACTAGATACAAATCAATGCCCTTAGTATTTACTACCCTTCACAATTGCAGCCAAGTGAGCAAGTATAGCATGTCAAGCTTTGCAGTGACTATGAACAGGTTTTTTGAACCTGCACCTGTATCCTCCGATTTATTTTATTTTTATATTTCGCAATTTATCGATATTCAGGGGTTTTCTAATCAATTGTTGTTATTGTTGTTCTTAGGTTTGCCGTTTGCTCAAAAGTGTCAGACTCTTTGATAAACTTACAAAGATTATATGTATTCACTACTACATAAAAAATAATGGGACTGGTTTTTATAAGACAGAAACTGATTTTGAAGAGTCAATATCGAGGGAGGTCTGATAGGTTCTAAAACCGGTCTCTGTAATTTTAATTATGAGACCAGTTTACTACTACACAAAACCAAGGTTTTAAAAATCGCTCGGCGGTATGCAGTCGGTCGACCACCTTCAAGCGATTAATCGGTCTTGGCGGTAATTAATCGGTTTCTCGGCGGGTACCCTAAATTATAAAGAAATTTATTGAAATACATAAATATTACCAATACTCTACTAGAATAAGTCAATAACCATAGTTGTCAACTCTTGATTTGACTTATAAGTATCATATATATATATATATATATATAAATTATATATCATCTACAAACACTTATTTAAAATTTAATCTTTATTTTAATTATATAGAATTAGTTGCCACCAAAAATATAATCTTTAAATATATACTAATGAACTTCATAAATAGCAATAAATATACATTTAATGGATAACTATTAGAGTCTTGTGGGCTTCCATGTAATTTCCTATATGGCATTTATTACGTGATTGTTGATTGGTTTTGAGGGACGGTGATAGAGATAAAACATCCCGATGAAGTTAATCGAGAGAGAGAGAGAGAGAGAGATGAGGCTCAATCTAGAACTGGACACATCTTAAGACAATCACCAAGAGAGAGAGACTGAGAAGATGAAAAATCCGGTGATCATGAAGATAGAGCTGAGATGACGATGAAGACAGTTCTGACGACGTTTCCGGTGAGAAATCCGACATTATTAACTATTCTAACTTCATCTTTGACCATTTTATTGACCGCCAAGGACCGCATATGGCCGCCAAGGACCGCCTATGCCCGCCAAGGACCGCCTAGAGCCGATTTTGACCGACTTTGACCATGTCCGATAAGTTTGACCGATCATCTGATTTTCAGGTCGGTTGGCCACCGATAACCGCCTAGGCGGCGATTAATCGGCCGCCAAGACCGGTATTTACAACACTGCACAAAACACTTTCAGCTTCCTTATTTAGACCTATTAATAAAACACTTAAACCCGGGTTTAAAAGGGCAAACACGCGTTTTTTAGTAATTAGGGCATGTTTTTAAAAAACATGGAAGTCCGGAAAACATTTTGGCCTGTTTTTGTAGAGTTAATTTCATAAATGGTCGTTTAACTAACTAAAAATTGCAAGTTTAGTCATTTTTTTGAAAAAGTTGCAAGCATCATCCTTTAACTACCATTTTGTTGCATTGGTAGTCCTTTTGTAACGATTTCTGTTAAATAAATCAGTTAATCTATCAAAATGACCTTCTTACCCTTACAATTAAACTAAAATATCCTTATAATTTTAAAATATTTTTAAAACCCTAAAAGAAATGTTATATATAAAACAATGAAGCACTTCCACTCAATCCACTCCAACAATCGACATCGCCATTTACACCCCCGGGACAGGCGACGAAGCACCACCGCAACCGGCGACGAAGTACCACCGCAACCGGCGACCGGCGACTAGCCACCATCGCGCGAAATCGCCATCACTACGACAACGCATCTCCACCACTACAACAAAACCACCATCGAGCGACTGGTGCACACGCCGTCACCATCGACATCGCCATCTCCATCACCATCGACATCGCCATCTCCATTGCCATCGATTGAGTGTGTGTATGTTCAGATCTATTCGTGTGTATGTTTAGATTTAGGGTTTTTAAGGGGTACGATATTTGGGAGTTTTTTTTTAACAATTGACCTACTTCGATTGAGTGTGTGTGTGTGTTAAGATCTGTAACTGTGTGTGTGTGTTAAGATCTATAACAGTGTGTGTGTGTATGTTTAGATCTGTAACATAGTGTGTGTGTGTAGATCTGTAGTGTGTCTGTGTGTGTAGATCTGTAGTGTGTCTGTGTGTGTAGATCTGTAACAGAGAGTGTATGTGTGTGTAGATCTATAACATAGTCTGTGTGTGTGTATGGCAGAGGTGGAGGTGGTCGGTGGTGGTGGTAGTTTTCTTGGTATTGGAATTTTAGAGAGAGAGAGAGCGCAGTCTGTGTGTGTATGTTCTTAGTAGTGGTGGTGGTGATGGTGGCGGTGGTAATAACGGAGGTGGAGTTGTGTAACACCATGATTTTGAGAACCAAATTTTTCTTCTTAAAATACAATTTAAGTTTTCAAACTGCGTGGGTTTGACTGTAAATAGAACAATCAAACCTGTCTTAAAATTTAGAAATGCAGCGGAAGTAAAAACACGTGGAAAACTATATAAACAGTCAAAATGATGCCACAAACAACAGTTGGTGTTACGGAATACATAACCGGCTGACCATTATCTTAAACAAACATAAACATGATTCAACAGAGTTCAAACATAAAAGCAGTGTTCCTCACAAAGCATATAAACTACCAGCTCACTGAGGATTACCTGCACATGTGGAGTGTAGCATCTGTTAGCTATAATAGCTAGTGAGTACCAAATAGCATGCAATCAATATAAGTACATCACATATCATCAATCATGCTCAGATAGTTCTATCCTAGCATCTCACGATGCGCTGGCGTAGTCAGAAGGTAGCATATCTTGCAGGGGAGCTAACCCGGCTCAATGCACCAAGCTGGGGTACCAGATACATCAACCGCGCCGGTGGGGGAGCTGTTAAGCGTCCACCGTTGCGTTTCAGAACCAAACGGTTCTTCTGAGTAAAGCCCTGAGCTAAACCCACAGGGGACAACTTTGTCCCTTTGGTAGAACAGCTTTGTTCTAAATGTAGGACAACTTTGTCCGGGCAAACCTTGCCCAATAGAACCGTACCGATCACAAACAGATAATCTGATTCAATCGAATCATCAATCAATGTGCGCACATATTCAATTATCATCATAGCATACACCTAATCAAGTGCATACTACATTGTGTCAACATGGTAATTTCTAGCATCATCATGCAATCCTACACTTAAACAAGTGCGTGTACAAATCATGGTATACAATTCCGTGAACATTGTTAATATATGTTATAAGTATATTAATTGTTATGTCATTCGACACTCACCTGATAGGCTAGAATAAGAAAAGACCTTGCTTTGGCACTTACGGGTTGTCAACTCGACCTATAATACCAAGACTTACGCATCAATCATTTGAACACGCAAGGAACATCTAGGATACTTGAAACAATACTCTAATGATGTTATTTAACCATTTATTAACTAACTATAGTAGCCCAAGCAACAACACGCGAACACATGGCACATAACAGCACAATAGGCTGTGTGCAGGGGGGTCGCGCCGCGAGGCCTGTGCTGTGCACAAACAGCTTGCTGTTTTGTGCACAGCAAGGTCATTTTCACCCAAATCAATTCCAAATCAATTTTAGTAAAACTCTAGTGTTTCATAGGACCATTTGACACTTGTGGGAGCTTTCTAACATCAAAAACTCCTATCCAATTAATTCATACGAAAATCACAATTAAATGGACAAAGACGTGCGCATAATGGCCAAAACTTGATGTAGACCAATTCCAACACTTGCAATACACCATATACACCTAATATGATGTATTGAAGGTGTTGCAACTGATCAAAACCTTTAAACTCATTGTTTGGTATCATTTTCCAATTTCTTGCCTATTTATGGCCAATTTTTCACTATTTTAGCCAATTCAAGCAAAACAACAATTTCAATTCAAAATCAATGTTCTAATCAATTCATACAAGTCATATGAACCTATTATAACCTTAAAAATCAGTTCTTGATGTGTAAAAACAGATTTAGGCCATTTTGACCCATTTAGGCTAAATATTGGATTTGTGCAAAAACATCACTTCTAATGCACCAATTGAGTTCTAATAAATTCTAACAAGTTATAGGATCAATGAGAACACTAAATTTCAGTTCTTGAAGGTCAAAATCAGTTTGACCCGTATTTGACCAATTTTGACCCATTTGAGCCAAAATTCAAAACTCATCAAGAACACTACTTTAATTCATAGAATTGATTCCTATACACTTATAAATGATATTAGAACCTATTTCAATCATCAATTTCAATTCTTGATTGCAAAATCACAATAACCCATAAAAACCTAGAATTTCAAGAACATGAAGAACACTAGCATGAACAAGGATGAATTGGAACTTACAATGATCAAAGGATGATTAGAAACAACTTGTGGGACTATTATGATCCTTATTTAGCTGTTGGAACAAGAGTTTATGAGTTTTCTTTCAAAACCCAAAAATTCAAGAATGAAGAACAAGCATGAAGATGAAGCTTACAATGGTAGAGATGATGAAGATGATGAAATAGAGCTGTTACAATCTTGATTTATGGCTGGAAATCAGAACTTTAGATGATCTTCTTGTTGGTTCTCTTCTTCTATTTTGCAAGAACAGAGAAAGTAAGGAGGTGTGTGTGTATACGTGTGTGTGCTAGAGTCTGTGTTTATCAAAACCGACTTGTGGGTAATTATTATCCACAAGTGGGTATTTTGTTCCCCCTTTTAACTTACAACCCATCTCTCGTTTAACCGTTTCAACTAACGAAGATATTTTTGGAATCCTCGTTTGAAACCGTTCAATATTTTATAATCTTTATCTATTTTTATTAATATTTTTAATAACCCATTTATCTATTATTTTTCATATATTATATCATTTTCTAATATATATATATATATATATTATTTAATTAAATTAAATAATTAACGTACCATATTCGCACACGTTTAGGCCCGTTTTGAGGATGTTACAAGTTGGGGAGTGGTAGTGGTGGTTTTTTTGATGGTTAGAACGAGAGAGAGAGAGAGAGAGAGCGAGCAGTTCGTGTGTGTGTTCTTAGTGGTGGTGGTGGTAGGCGGTAGTGGTAATAGCAGTGGTGGAGTTGGGCGGTGGTAGTGGTGGTTTTTTTTATGGTTAGAACGAGAGAGAGAAAGAGAGAGAGAGAGCAAATTGTTCAATTAGAATATTTTTTTAAAAAACCAATTAATAATTATAAACCAATTAATAATTAGAAAAACAGTAAAAAGACATAAATACCCTTGATTTAACGGACCTAGTTAATGGAATCCGTTAAAAAGGACTACCAATACAATAAAATGGTAGTTAAAGGATGATGCTTGCAACTTTTTCAAAAAAAGGACTAAACTTGCAATTTTTGATTAGTTAAAGGACCATTTATGGAATTAACCCTTTTTTTATAAAGAAAACAGGTCTAAATCTCAGGTCTCAAGGCTTTAAAAATATATGGACACATTCAAACCTATTTTCATATAAAAGAAACCGGGTCTGAAAGTTCAAATTCATTCATACCTTGTTTTTTTAATTATAAAAGAGGTTCAAATAGTATCATTTAATGCTTAAGCGGGTCAATCAACTAACACACATATTTAGACCCGGTTGGTTAACAAAAACAGGTTTGAAGGTGGTATTTGGGCAAAATTGATATCTTTTTCTTTCTCTTCCGGTACTTCTCTTCTCCTCTATTAATACATCCAAAATAGTCTTAAGTTTCTCCAAAGTTCAACTCTTATCCAATAAATCCTTGTCACACTTTACACAAAGTGTCCATTAATCAAAGGTATTAATATTTTATACCTTTCATTATTTTTTTAGTATATCACTTTTTATATAATTTTTGTTGTTGTGTTTGTATATTGTAGGTATCTCCATGCAATCATTAATCGGACTATGTGGCTTCTTCACGTCGTAAATATAAGGTACTTTTACTTTTTTTTTGATCGTTTAAATTATTGTATTTGCATTCATTTAGGTATGTTTATGCACACACATATATATATAACCAATATATATGCATGCATTCATACACACATATATATATATATATGTATATATATATATATATATATTGTACCTTTCATTTTGACATTTAGCACGGGTTGTAAATTACTGAGTAAACATATGATCATAGCCTTTAGTTAAAATATACCCGTACAGAATTAATATACTAGAGGTTTGTCAGGAACAAGGTGGCTAAAAGGAATTTCTTGTGATCAAGATGTTACTTCTTTCTTATATACTGAGAGCTCATTCAGTGAGTTCATTTTTATGGGGCCTTATGATTGCGGTTACCAACAATCTCCCCAGCATTTGCCGCAATTTGCCTTGGACTATGGGATTTCAATTCGTCACAACCTACGAACGGATTTAGGAAGATCGCGGCCAATGACTCATCCATCTCACCCACCCAACATTTATTTGCCTAAAGTGGGGGTTGAACCCATGACCTTGCTCTGAAACCAATTGTTAGCGTAAGATGTTTACCAATAGACCAAAAGGAATTTTTTATGGTCAATGCGTTACCTCTTTCTTATATTTGGAGAGATAATTTAATAGGTTTAATTTTATGGGTCGTATGATTGCGGTTATGCTGGTATGTTTGCCAACACGGTTAATTTCAGATTGTCCTCGTTTTCAAACTGCTTTTTGAATACCTTTCCGCATGTAGGATGTGAATGTGTATTAATAAAGTATTTTAGAAAAAATTATTTATATTTTCGTTTACTCCCACGAGTTTGTGCTATAATACACATACTTGAGGAGTTAAAAAAACGTGTTGCTGATTTTTTCTTAAATTCTCAAATTTGTTAATATGCATTCACATGAAGCAAAGTATTCAAAAAAAGTAGGTTAGGATGGACTGTCGCAACCATATTCATATGTACTTATATCATCCATACATGCATAATATTAAGTATACTGTTTTTTGAAATTTCAAATGGATCGTAGTACATGGATGTATAAGATACCACGTGGTTCAGTTGAATATGTTTGTTATTTGTCTAATTTTTTCAAAGCTTGAAAGCCGTTGAGGATTACAAGTAGGGCACATCATTGCATGCAAGTGGAGCTCGCCCGATTCACAGATTGGCCCGACTTGTAATTCACTTCTGACCCGGTGTTCGATAGCCCGGCCGGTGTACACAATTCGGTTTCGGCATAAAACTAAAAGCAAACCAAACATTAAGGTTTTTGGAAAACCAAAACCAAAATTCGTTCGGTTTTGGAGTTGTTCGGCTTTAGGTTTTTTGTTCGGTTTTACAACTTTTCCGTTTAGCCACCAAGATTTGAAGCTATACAACCATCATTGTGAAGCTATGGAATAAAACACTATTGAAGTTATATTAAACATCAAGATGTGTGCCTCCTAATTTAAGCTATATACATTGTAATTGATACAAACAAAATATCTATCAAATGTTTAAACTTTAAAGCCAAAGTTGAAACAAATCAAAACTCAAAGCAAATGGATAAATAACATATTAGCAAAACTAAAAATCAAGATGAACAACCAACTTCAGATGAATGCCATATAACTCAAAAATTAGAAACTGAAAATCGAGATAAACAACTAGAAGTGAATTTCTATGTTAAGCTGGAAATGGATAAAATTGAGAAGAAGTAAATTCGTCGACTCAAAATGAAGTGATGTAGGCTAGGCCTCTTTGCTTGAACCCTAATGCAAATGGGAAACAGCTGTGTAAATGGGAAAGTCATAGGCTATTTGACTTTTTGAACTTGTATATTTACAATATTGCCCCTTGGAATGGTTTATTTCGGTTTCTTTGGTTTTTGAAAATTTAAAAACCGAAACCGAATAAAAAAAGTCAGTTTTTGAAATTTTGAAAACCAAAACCGTCGGTTGCTATATTGATTCGTTTTTTCGGTTTTTTGTTCAGGTTCGGTTTTTTCTACTTATCCCTAATTACAAGAGATGATCAATTTGTTCATGTTGTAAGCTAAGAAATATAGGTGTTTCTAGAAAATGTTCTTGCTATATAAATAAAATGTTTGACCTTTTTTTATCTTAGGTATAACTCTATTTAGTTTTGACACATTCACAAATGAGCATAAGATAATTGGTAAAAAAATGTGGTTTGGACATAGTGCGTAAAACATATATTGGGTCATTAAACAACCGGTCTGAATTGCTTGAACCCAACAAATGAAAATTGTTTTTACGGTTGATTTACCAATTTGACTTAAAAGGTTTTTATTTATTAATGAGTAGTTGTTGCATGGTACAATTATCATGTTGTTAGTTGGATAGAATATGTTGGCCCCATAGCAAGAAATAGCAAAAAACAGGAAATATTTTCTTAAAAAAACTAAAGATTCAAGCCCGGTTAAGTGTTAACCAAATAACAGGGCTTAAAATGAACATTTTGACTTATAAGAAAACATATAGACCCTATTTTTAGATAAAAATCAGACTTAAAGTTAATATTCAGACCCGGTATTATAACCAAGCTTGAATAATTCTGAATTTAGGCTCCCCCTTCGATCTCCTATCAAAACCGGGTCTAAATGTCTTTTTTGTAGTAGTGGTTATCACATAAAAACTAGTATTTAATAGCATTTGTAACATAAAGACTTGTTTTTCAATAAACCCGTCCACATATGACAAACTTGTGTTGTAGTGTTTGTGCTTAGGTAATTTATATTACCAATTCTGGCCGGGAATCTAATGTTCATGCACATTAGAATTTTCGGTCACTAAGGCTCATTGCTCAAGTGTCTCCTTTAACCATATAATGAACCAAACTCAAACATATAGGCTATAGCCATATAGGGGCTCGTTTAAGCTCTCATGGACCTTTACATAATGTATATCTTACTTCTATATAATGCATCTACCACTTAAAAAACTTTTAATTTTAAGAAGAGTAAATTTACTAAAATACCCCTCCTTTACCCCTTATTTACGTCCACAATTAATGAATTTAAACAAATAAATATTGAAAACATAACCGACAATTAATGAATTTAAACCAATACTTATAACAAGATTATTTCTAATCATATATTTTTAATATTAACTTTTGATTCATGAGATCACAATACTTATCTTACTCCTATATAATACATCTACCGCCTAAAAAACTCTTAATTTTAAGAAGAGTAAATTTACTAAAATACCCTCATTTACCCCTCCTATACAATTCAAGAAGTTTCACGTCACGAATAAGGTACTCACAATTATTTGTTCTTAGAAATTCATTTCCAATATATCTATATATTTAACCACTATATACATATAAATTTTTTTATAGGATATAACAATAGATGGACGCTTCAGACTGTATTTTATCATATTCCTACAATAATTTTCGTTTCTTGCAATATATTGTAATTCTTAATGGTAGTCAACATACATTACAGTTTTTCAGTAATAAGCTAATATAATATTTCATTATTGGTTGACAATCACAACGATGTATTATTTTATATTCATTTTAAGTTAAATTATATTATTGTTTGTATTGTTTTCTCCATCATCTTGATTCATACACATAAACAAAACTCATCACAATCTCCTCTTTATTCGCCGCTGCCGCATTGCACGAGTACCCCACTAGTATTCATTAACAAGTATATATCATAAATTTTTAAAAATCGATTTGTATCTCGTTACCATCAAACATTAAACACCAATGTCATCACTCACTCGGTCACTCACTCTTCCCACCTCGCTAACGCCCACAAACATTATTGTTGCTGTTGGACTTCTTCTCTATTTGTCGCTAACCTACGAGTAAGTTCAAAGTCATAGGTTATGAATATTTTTCTATCATAGTTTTAAACTGATTTCAGATTAGTGAACTAGACCATGACTTTGGAGTATAGACTGTTGCACAAACGCAATTAAGTTGATAAAGTAAAGGCAGCCGATCTGTATACAGTAGTTTTTAGTTATATACAATTAGGCTGGTACAAACAACTAATACACATGATACAAGATTATGATGCATAAAACTGTTGTATATAACCACTTTGTCGTGTAATGATCACCTCCCTAAACTAAAAGTAAGACGAAGTAAACGCTAGACTCATTATGCACCTTTGCATAAATATACTTAATATAATTTCAATCAGAGAGGTGATATAGCTAGGGGTGAGCACGGTTCAAAAACCGGACCGGACCGAAAAAGACCGGACCGGACCGAAACCCGAAATCTATAAAAAACTAGGACCGAAGACCGGACCGGTCTCGGTTCGGTTAGTCGGTTTTTTCGGTCTATTGTTTGTTTTATACACTATATTACACAAAACCGGACCGGACCGAAACCCGAAATCTATAAAAAACAAGGACCGAAGACCGGACCGACCAGTCCCGGTCCGGACCGGTCTCTGTCTGGTTCGGTCCGGTTCGTCGGTTTTTTCGGTCTATCGGGTCACATGCTCACCCCTAGATATAGCCTTCTACTTTTTCCTCTTACATAACCTTCTACTCACAAGATCATCACAAGAAGCAAAATCAATAGAGAAGGTGAGGAAAAAAATTAGTAGATTTTACATGTCATCTTGTAGTTAGTAGGAAAATGAAGTAGGAAGCAAACGTAGACGAATATATATCATTTTTCTTTCAAAAAAACATAAGCAACATAAAAGTCAGAAAACGTTCAGATTTGAGAAGAGAGAGAGAGAGAGGATGAAAAGTGCTCCTTCCATCGAAAGTGGTGTAGTGAGGGTCTAGTGTAAGTGTATTGTTGGGTGTAAGTGGGTTATTGATTGGGCTGTTCATCACTAGAATAAATTCTTCAATCACTCATTTTGTTGACCACAACGTACACAACATATATATCAAAAGGGTGCTGCTAAATTAACACCTTTTTTACTAAAAAACACCCTAAATCTACATTAAAAAACACCCTAAATATACACCCTAAATTAGAGATATTGTTGCTATAATTAAGCATTGAATTATAAACTATAAATACAACTAATCACAAATCATGAAGTAGATTTAGATGTACACGAAGTAAACCACCGTCCTACCGTACACGAAGTAAACCACCATCGCCACCGTACACGAAGTAAGCCACCATCGCCGCCGTACACGAAGTAAACCACCATTGCCTCCGTACACGAAGTAAACCACCATTGCCTCCGTACACGAAGTAAACCACCATTGCCTCCGTACACAAAGTAAACCACCATCGCCGCCATACACGAAGATCGCCGCCGTACTACGTTTTTACGGATGGAATCGATGAATTATTGAGTTCCTATGATGTCTATGCTAGAGTTTTTACGGATGGAATTGATGAATTACGCGAATCACTGAGTTTCTCACAATCGCCAGCACCACCACAACACTGGATGGTTATGCATATAACAGAAGTCTTGATTGCCAATAGGTTTGGAGTGATCCTCCATTATTTAACCACCCACGGTGAGATAACTTTTTTTCTTCTTTGGAAAGGTCCAGAACAGATTCAATATCATCAAACTATTGTGATTTCACATGTATATGATATTCATTATGTGATGGTACAATTAGAAGGAGATTATCCAATGCCTACCATTTCGGCTTACTGGATTCGTCACAGAGCCCCATCTGCAGCTGGATGACAATCCATGTATATGTCACGTTTGGAATGTTATAGACAACTGAAACCTAGTAATCCGAAAGCAGATGTTATAGATATAGCGGAGTATGCTTGAATAGTGTTTTTTTATAATTTTAATTTTAATATTATTGGTCATATTTTTACATTTATGTTTTTTTATGACTGAAAAAATTAATTACAAAAAGTTTATTTATTAATTATATAAGTGTTTATTACATTTATGAAAAAATGAATCTAATTATAGAAAAAGAAATTTAGAAAGTATAGTTGTATTAATTATCATATTAAAAACAAGAGTTATAATTTAAAAAGTAAACTAAATCTAATTATGGAGGGTGTTTTTTAGTAAATTGAGGTTGTTTATTTAGGCAATCCCATATCAAAAATATAAGACAAGTACTATTAATTCATCGAATCTTTGATTGGCTAATTTAAAGGGCTTTACTTAAAGTAATGGTTAACGTTTGAATAAGTTTTGGTTCATTGATCGCATCTACTTGTTATTCCCAAAAAAAAAAAATTAAAAAAAGTCATATATTAAGGGAAATGGTTATGGATAGATATTGATCCAAAAGTTATTTATGGACGGCAAAGTTATTTTGTTTCAATTCTTGGTATTGGTAAGTTGTAGCTTTTGACATCCCAAGCTTTTTGACGAATGTGCATGCGACGTCTCTTCAAACACAACTTTCACTATCAACATATATGATATGATGAAGGGAAAAAAATATAATAGCAAAGAAAAAAGTGAATAAAGTTCTATTCTGGAGTTTAAGAAGAAGAGGATAAGAAAGGGAAGGGAAGGGAAGAGAATAATTTTTTTCAAATCCTCATTTTCCGAAGGAAAAAAATTAAGTAAAAATAAGTCTAAACTCTCTCCAAATCCCTCCATTTCTTTCGTTAAAAGGATCTTGTGAACAAAACTTTTCTGGTTTTTTTTTCAAATCCTTTCTTTTCTTTTGTTAAAAGAACTAGAGAACAGGGTGAAAGCGTTGTTAATTGAAATCCCGTAAGTTGTTTCACATATAACATTAACTTGTTGAGTAGTACAACTAACTCACTTGATTAAATAGAGGGGAGTGAGAATGACAAAAGGTAAGAGAATATAAAGGAGTGCAAGAGCATTCGATCCCCTAGTATTATCATTACCATTGATATTACTTGGTTAATGTAGGCAATCATTATATACATATATGTATGTGTGTGTATATGTGTGTGAGTGTTGTATAAGTTGATGGCGGTGATAGTAGTCAGTAGTGATGGTGGCGGTGGTGATAGTTATTAGTGGCAATAGTAAGTTGTGCTAGTGATTGAGGGTAACAATAGTTGGTGACGCCAACGGCGATATTGGTTGAGACAGCGATTAATGTCATATAGTAGGAGCGGATGGCGATTGATGACGGTGGTGGTTGCAACAGGTGGTTCTAGTATAAATCGAAATGTTATAACACTTAATTTTTTTAAAAGCGAATATGTATTTTCTTACTTATCTTATTTATAAAACTATAAACCAGTAAATATATTTATGGTTAATTTTATATTATGAATTACTAAATTGTTAATCTTTTTATATGAGATATTTTTGATTTAGAGTATATGAGAATATATATCTACAACAAGTTAGTGAGGTATAATACCTTTTTATAAGATTCCTTATGTTTTTGAATCCCTAAATCAGTTATCTTTTGCATTGACATGATCCTACAATGTTAACTCTCGATATGTTTTTTGATGCCAATGATTTCATAATAAAATATTGATTAAACTGTGATGATTTGTGAGTGATTAACTGGTTAAAGCTTTGCATGTCAAAAAAAAGGTTATGAGTATGACATCCAAATTTTGAGACAATGATATTATGAGCTAATAAGCTGATTTATGTATTTGTTATAAATTTGAATTTTATGTAACAATGCGAAATTATGGTTAAATAAAACGATAAATGTATTATACAAACAAGTACTACTGAAAATATAAAAGTCAGTTTTAATTCAATCTTCTAACATTTGATAAATAAGTTGTTTTATTAATTATTTTTTCCATGAATATGATTCTGTATGTTTAAATTGTTTGTATATATTTATTTTTTGTTTTATTACATGTTAAATGTTTTAGGTTTTTAAAGTTTAAATCATGCGTACACGAGTCATTCCACTAGTAAATAGAATATTAGACAAGTTCACACTTAAAAATATGGACTTTTATAACTTATAGAATTCTTTTCAAATTTTTCACACTTAGAAGGGAAAATTTAAATAATACATCCACACTAATAAATGTGATTTTCTTACAATTTTGAATTTTCACACTTTCAAATGTAAAAATTTGATAGAAAATTTTAACACACAACTTTTCACGCTTGATTGTAAATTTCAAGATTTAGGTTTAAGTGTATTTATATTGATATAAAAACGTGGGTAATCAGCATCTTTTGTAGTAAAACTTAACTATTTTGTTTTTATATATTTTAATTTTTCAAACCTCTTTTCAATTTTTTTCTCAGCCTCTAGTATATTTGGACCAACATTGTCATAAGATCGTAGGTGGATTCGTAAGATCTTGAAACGATCCAACCTTACAAAATAAAGGCCATATCTCGAACTTTTAGAAGAAGATGAACAAGAGTTGTGGTTTTCAAGTTATACATGATCCAAAAACTATAAAATTCCAAAACCCGAACTCGTAAGGACCAACCTATGTCTTGACTATTGACTAATTAGCAACTATGCAATTTATGTTGAAGATTTTCGGAATTGCTTGAACAATCAGAAAGTCGTGTATAGCACTTTCAGATCAAAATTATTCGTTGGTATACACGAATATTTCAATCGGATAAAATTCTGATGAAAAATGCATAGAACCAGAATACGAAAATGTTATGAATCTTCTCTGTAAAACAAAAACGAAAATCGAATCCTTTTTTAACCACCAGAAACTGCCTTTGGCAGTTTTTATTTGAATTTTGGGTCAAATACAAAACCGGGTATAATTTAATTATCCGGATTTTAAAGCAGTTTTAACATAGTAATAATGTCAAAAATAAAAAAATTAACATTTTTATTTGAATTTCGACCCCAGCCAGGGGCTCTGCCCCTTGGACCCCGCTAGGGGTTGCCACCCCTTGGACCCCGCTAACCAGGGGTGCTGCCCTCGGACCCCCGTAATTTAGGGGCTTCGCCCCTAAACAATCATAATAAATCCAAACAAGTGTGCACTCCGCACTCACCAAACTTGTTCGATATTTATTATGATCATAGTGGTTAATAAGTTAATCTCATTACAATTAAATCATGTAAGTTATACAAAATCACCAACAATTTATCTATAAAATGCACTCCAAATCAACCCTCACCACCCTTTATTAACCGACTTTCTTTATTCAGTAGGTCATGTGTATTGACTTTAGCAATATTAGTAGGAGATATATTTCACTATTTGATAATTCTTTTCACGTATAGTAGTAGCATCTAAAGGATGTTTAGTAGTATCTTACTATCTTGATATTAAGAAGTGGAAAGTTCTAGCTTGATGTTGACATCCTTGCCAATATTAGATAATGCCTATTGTATAGTTAGGTTAGGGTCTATTAAGATTTAATATTAGGGTTTTTTCGATATCCTTTGTACTGTATAAATAATTATCAATATTATTTAAAATACTTACGGGGTTTTCATTAGTCTATAGCCAGAAGTTTAATTTTTTCATTTTTCAATATTTCATAAGGTTTAGAAATACTAAGCCCTTTTCAAACTATACGTGTTTCAGACAAAATATTCTTGTGTTGGATGATTAAATTCATCCTTGTTGACAACAGTTTACTGTATTTTTCCGAGAAGTCAAATTATATATATACCCACACTTGCTCAAATACACATCCGAAAAATATTTTTTATTTTTATATTGCTTATTTATTTAAGGGTTTAGTATTTGAAAGTGTACTGAACTTGTCAGTTTTTGCTATTGTATATACCCAATTTTTAAAACTACCGTTTAGTGTATCAAAGTATCAAAACCTACCATTTTATGTATCAATTAACCTACTAATCAGGTAACTAGTCATTTTATTATTTTTGAATTATTTTTTAAACATCTAAAAACCCACATATTTCCATGTCAACAATTCATGCCATGTAATTTACCTATTATTATTTTTATTAAAGTTCAAGATGATCATCATCATCTTCATGTATGAAGATTTATTCTTCCTCATTCAACAACATGAATACTAAAGTCACTTGAAGATGAAAACCCTGAGACGAAGAATAGAAGCTTAACAATAAACCAAAAAGAAGATCGAAAAAAGAAAGCACACATCTGTTGTAGTCGCTAAAATCATGAAAACCCTGAATCGAAAACCCTAAATGGTAGTTTTAAATGGAAGTTTTTGAAACTTCAGTATACTAAATGGTAGTTTTAAAAGTTGAGTATACACAATAGCAAAAAGTGACAACTTGGGTAAATTTTTGGATATTAAACCCTTTATTTAATTTACATAACATATATAGTTTTATATACATGCATTTTTATTTTGAAATATACTTGAGCAATTTTTGGTGAATAAAGTTTAAAATATGGTTATTTAGTAATTATATTTTTAAAATTTTCTATAAAAAATATATGTTTTTTAAATCAACAAATATTCCGAATCCAAAATTTCTGATTCGAACTAATACTCGGATACCGAAAACCAACTATCCGAAATTTCAAATATCCAGTTGTGAACACCCCTAGTCCTCGATCAAGCCTTCCACCAAGAACCTTTCAAACTATACTGCTCACCACTTTATCCTTTCTATATCTGATGGTGTGTGTGTGTGTATATATATATATATATATATATAATATATTATAAAGCATTTAAGTCTTTTGTTTAAACTATTAAATTTTAAGTGTTTTAAAATTACCAAATTACCTCTCATATAAACTAAATTGAGTAACTATTTTAGATATAATTAATAAAATTCTTATATTCCATTTTAATAACTAAACTTTACATATTTAAGAAAATCAAAGTCAATACAGTTTTTTAAAAAGTCAAAGCAAGTACAAATTAACTTAATTATTACAAAATAATTTTCATAACCTTTTTTTTGAATTTTAGAGAACAAAAAAGTAAGGAAATAGAAAAAAGACAGAAAATAAACATGTCATTGGTTTTTGAAAAGTGCGAGAAACAGTTTCAGACTTTAATTGGTTTTTGATCTTGTGGTTCACATTAATCATATTTAATATTTTTATTTAATTCAAAAAGGTAAATTAATAACAATAATATTTTCTCTCTCCTCTCTCTAGTTAACTTTTTTCTAGATTTTATTTATTTTTTTGTTTTTATTATTTTCCAATTTAATTCTTTTTTTTCTAGGAATTCTTCGTATATTCAAGTGTTCATTAATAAATCATAATATTTTGGTAGGATTTTTTTATCTTTATTACTAAAAATTACAATTAATATTTGTATTCAACTATGAATTTATACTTTTGTTAAACAGCGATAAAACCGTAGGTGTTGGATAAACAGTGATGAAATCCTAGGCGTGTATTTGTGGATGAACAGCAACGACACGACAAACAATATTCGATGTGGCGGCAGTAGCGGCGGTTATAACCAATACCAACGAGATGGGTAGTGGTGGTGGTCAGAGAGGTGGTGCACCATATGGGGTGCTATGATAAAAATTAGTAGGCAATGATGGCGGTGCTTGAGGGAGGCGTTGTGATGGCGCCACTTGATGTGTTCTCGTTTGGAGGTGACCGGTGGCGACAAGAGGCCGATGGTGGTGATGGTGCGAGGCCTCAATATTGTCGGCGATTTTAAGGAGGGATGGGCTAGGGTTTTTTCAATGTTTTGAAATGTGAGAATTGGGCTAGGTATATAGTAGGGAAGAGAGAGGAGAGAGAGATATAATGTATTGATGTTTATCGTTCATATTACCCTTTTATTAATTTACTTAGTATCCTAGAGTTTTGATTTATTTACCAAACTGTCATAACCAATTTTAACTAGTAATTAATTAATCGTAAGTTCTAGATTGCTTCTCGCAAATAAAACACTTTTTACATGAATTATTCTCTCTATATGTATTTCCATTTCCTCATAAATAATCTTTTTAGTTCACCAAAATGTATCCAACTTGTCATGTTTTGCTATTGTATGTATCGGACTTTAAAAGTTTCTATTGTGTGTATCAAACTTTTAATTTGTTGTTATTGTATTTATTTTGGATACATAAAAAAGAAAAAATAATATAAGTTTAGTACATAAAATAGAAAGTTTAATACACACAATAGCGACAAATTAAATGTTCAATACATACAATAGAAAATTTTAAAGTTTGATACATACAATAGCAAAACGTGACAAGTTTAATACATTTTGATATACTAAACCCTTTGCATTTCCATGTTAAGTAATTATTATGTTAAAGGGTCTCGGATTCCAGTTATATTTTTATCCATTGTTCTAGTGTTTGTTCTTTTCCATAACAAAAATAAAACAATTGTGTTTTTCTATTTATAAAAATATTTTTAAGAAAAGATAATTACTTTTCGAAAAATGATAACCGCAGTCATAAAAGTTGTGAATAAAAGTAAAAACATATTGTTAAATCAATATTGTCATGTTTCGTTTGAAATTTTTATTTTTATGCTTTCTTTTATCATGCTTTTAGTTTTAAAAGAAAAGATAATCTATTAAAATTTATTATCATCAGTGACATTTCTACAACTTAGAAGTGTATTATTTTTACTCTTATATTATTCTCTTAGTTGTTTTTGATATTTCTATTAAACATGTCTACCTTTATTAAATTATCCCTTTCTTTTGTGATTCACAGCTTATAAACGCCTACATTTCGAAACTAAAATCCTCATTTGGCATATAATCATCAACTTTTTCCAGCTAAGTTACTCGATTCACTAATTAATGTTGGGTTTACTAATCACATAAAATATCGAATTTATTGCTAAAATAAGTATATTTAAATCATGACCATGTACCATTTCACTCGATAAAAAATGCGTTAAAGTTGTTGAACATAAAAAACGACACGTGAAGTTTTCTTTTGGTCAAATATGTACATTAAATTTACAAAAGTTTCATTATGCGCGCCCATTAATATTTACAAAATTTGTCATTATACATGTTAATATTTATAAAAACGTTTCATTATGCCTCATTTTTATTTCAAATTTTTGCACATACAAAAACTTTTTACAAACATTAATTAATATATGTAAACATAAAAAAAAACTTCAAGTATTATAATAAAACATTAGGAAAACTTTTATATATTTAATTCTAACCCTAAAAATATTTGTGTGGCTCCAACTCTCCAAGTTCCAACTCCATGTACTTGGTGTGCCGACATATTTTATCGGGTCACAGAATATGATAAAAAACAATATTAAGTTTTTGAATTATTTAACTAATTTTACTTTTTAGCAAAATTATTATTTTATGGCTATTTTGATTAAAGAATAAACAAATTATTTAGTACATACTCATATAAAATAATAAAATATGTAAGTGACATCCAATAACTAAGAGCGTGAGGGTGCACAGTTGCTATATCATCACTTTTCACAACACAGTAATATCAAAGAAAATTTATAAAAAAAGAGTTGGTCAAAAGATGACGAGGCTCTTTTGGCGAATTCATGAGTAGATGCATCAAATGACCTGGCAATCGGAAACTCGCAAAAAGACTCGTCCTTGTATCGGGTTCAAGCGATCTTCAACAAAGAAACGATTTGACCACAATAGACTAGAGAACAACTCACATCAAAATGACACAAAATTGGCAAAATTAAAGCCGTGTATGCCAAGATAGGACAGAACTAGTCAAATGGCCAATCCGGAGCCGCTATTCTTACATTTGTCCTCAACTCACAACAAGAAACGAATATTTTTCATTTCTACACATTTGTGAGGTACTAAAAGAACATCCAGAACAGAGGTTTCGGGCTCAGTAGCATCCATGGATCAAAAATTGAGAATTTCGAAGGTTCTTTGGTGATTTTAGTGTTATCAAGCAATTTAGTATAATCAGTTATTGACTATAAGACTAGCCGATTCTAGACTTGGTTATAATTCGGGTTTGGAGGTGCGGAGCACACACTTGAATAAACTAAGTTAGTATCGGGATACGGTATGGGAATCCGGAGCGCCCCTGGCAGCGCCCTGTAGCAAAAATTATTCATATATTTATATATATATATATATATATATATATATATATATATATATATATATAAATGCGAATAACCGCCGCCCAACCGTGACGGTAACCGCCATGCATGGTGGCCTATAAATAGGTCATTTCGGCCATTTCATTTTCGGTACAAAAAATACGAAAGTTGCGGAACGAAAACGTATACAATCAATATACGAATACAAGTCGTTATTCTGACGAAATAGTCTCAAATAAAACGAGAGATAAAGTAAAGACATTATGTGTTTAGGATCTGAATAAAGCCTGTAATTCAAATCGAGTTTCTTGGATTATCCTATATCTGAATTCGTGATACCCCGGTCAATAGGGTCGAATTACAGATTACGGAAAGTCTATTGAACACGATCCACGAAATTATCCAAGTTATTATTGTTATTCTTACTTTCTACATACCCTTTCCTCTAATATTTTTCCCATACAAATCTGCTTATAAACCTTGGAGAGGACGATGATGTTCCCTTCAACGTCCATGATCATTGAGAACCCAACGTTCAAATTGAGAACCTTGAAAAGAAAAACGCTCATGAACTGTAATACAACCTATTGGAGGCTCTCCTACTACTCAAGCATTCAACAAAGAGCTATGCAACGCATGAACAAACACAACAAAATGAAGGACTATCTTGCCACCAAAAAATTGTACAAAAACCTCGGATTTCTTACATCCAACTCAAAATTAAATAACAGTAATTCGGAAAATCATCGAAAAGGAAAAAGACGAAATTCACAATAATATCTATAATTTTTCATTTAGCGTAATTTCCATTTTATTTTTAGGAATTTCATTTTGATTAATTGAATTTTAGATTTAATTTCATATTCGTTTACAATTATTTAATGTGAAATTAATAAATTAGATAGAACCCAAAACTTGGTGTGATGAGAAACCCTCATAACATGGCTAGCTTATACAAACTAATGAATAGACGAGGTACGTTGTGGGTTGAGTCATGGAATAAAAAGTTAGTGTGACAAGAGTAACGGGAAATGGTGGTCACATTTTTACTATATAGGGACCGATAAATAGACGATGTTGATGCCCAAAATCAAAATTCTAAATGAAAAACCTGAATCCCTTCGGTAATAAAAATGAACAGTCAAAAGATCGATTATTAGAAGTTGGAGATGGTAAACCGCACGCACAATTGTGTAAATATTTCATATAAGAGTTGATATGTACATAATTGTTTTTAGCTATATATATACAACAAGATACAAACAGTTAATACATATAGTATAAGTTGATAACGAATAAAGTTGTTATATATGATCACTTTTGTTCTGTAAGGATCACATCTAATTTACGAGTAATAAAATCAGAGAAGGAATACAAATCACATATTATGAGATACTACACATGCATCTTCTAGAAGCATGAGTCATATATATATATATATATATATATATATATATATATATATATATATATATATATAGGAGAGGGTTCAAACGAGAACTGTTTTTCGTACGAGAACTGCGAGAACCACTATTGGTCGTTCATTTTGGATAATGAAATTCATGAATGAAGAGCGTGGGGGGATTGAATGTGACAGAGTGCATGTAAGGAATTCATGGGTGGGCAATCCAATTGAAGGAGGGAAATTGGACGGCTAAGATTGGTTCTCGCGGTTCTCGTACGAAAAACAGTTCTCATTTGAACTTTTTCCTATATATATATATATACACAAAAGTTCAAACGAGAACTGTTTTTCGTACGAGAACTGCGAGAACCAATCTTGGTCGTTCATATTGGATAATGGAATTTATGGATAAAGAGCGTGGGAGGATTGAATGTGGCAGGGTGCATGTACGGAATTCATGGGTGAGCAATCTAATTGAAGGAGGGGGAATTGGACGGCTAAGATTGGTTCTCGCGGTTCTCGTACGAAGGGGTATATAATCACTTAGCTATAGGACCTTTCCTTTTGGTTAGGTATTTGTTGTGGGAAGACAAACCCTGTGCTGACTTGGGGGCATAGATGCCTTGCTAGAGGCCGCTCTATGTCAGTGACGCCTTTCATGAGTTTGTCATGTGCAAGTGGGAGTCTGTTGGATTATGCCCACTGACACACACACGAGTTGGTATCATGGCTGATGAAGCAAGGGCCTATTGGGTCACACGCCAAGTATCGATTCCGGCATCACGGATGGTCTAATAAGAGAGAAAACCAGAAACTGGTTCTGGTGGGCCAAGGCACGCCCGTACCTCTATGAGGTATGCCGTGCCCTACGGGTAGGCACGAGCTCAAGTCGGGCGTGACTTGGGCGTGGCCTGTGGCTAGGTACGCCCGTGCCTCTATGAGGCACGTCCGTGCCCTGTGCCCAATGGACAGGCACGAGCCCAAGTCGGGTGTGGCCTCTCGGGCTGGCACGCCCGTACCTTATGAGGCACGGTCGTGCCTCATGCAGTAACAGCCTCTTAACTAGGCTTTCAAAGCTAGTTAAATGGTGTTTATGTGTATTGATCATGTAACAGCCATGAGATTTATTGTTGCACGTTTTTTGAACTAAAGTTTGAGTTCTATATAAACCACACTAAGTCTAATGGTTTTGGTTGCTTGAAAGAAATACACTAAGTTGATATAGTTTGCACAAATTCTCTCAAACACACAAAGTAGATCCAAGGCTTTGGTTCTATTGTGTAGACATCTTTATGGTGTTTAGGTTGGCGTACCTAACACTGTAGCAAGTGGGAAAAGATCAAGACTTGGTGTGGACTTCAATAGAGGTGTACACGTTAGTACACGAAGCTTCCAAACTCGCGAATACAAAGAAGAAAGCATCAAGGGTATAACTCTATCTCTTTGTATGTTTATTTTGTTGCTCAGTCATGTCTAGAGTTTTGGTCCATTTGGTGGGCGTATTCGTGGTCAACTTTTTGAAATTATTTTCTACTCGTTTTGCTTCCGTTGCGATTTTAGACCACGAAAACCCAACAGTATTTTGGTAATTTATATATTTACCAAACCGTGAATTGCGTCCGGATGATCCGTCATTAATTTACGAGGCCTAATTTTCCCGAAATAATCCTCATTAATGAAGCATTAATGAGCCGTCAAAAAATTTTAGCCATTGATTAAGTTTAATCAAGAGCTAAGATTGGTTCTCGCGGTTCTCACACGAAAAACAATTCTCATTTGAACCCTCCCCCGCTCTCTTTTAGTGTGTGTATATATATATATATATGTATGTATGTATAAGATTCATTTAAGAACCGCTATTATTGCGAGGATCGCGAGAACCAATCTTAGCCGTTCATTTTGGATAATGAAATTTATGGATGAGAAGCGTGGAGGATTGAGTGTGGCAAGGTGCATGTCAGGAATTTATGGCTGAGCAATCCAATTGAAGCAGGGGGAATTGAACGGTTAAGATTGATTCTCGCGGTTCTCGTAATAAAAACGGTTCTCAAATAAACTTTTCAATATATATATATATATATATATATATATATATATATAAAGATCATCCAAGGGCTATAAAATATTCTTTAAGTTCTCACATTAGTTTTTGAAACAATATGTTTAAATATATTAAAATCCGGGTTTTAGACTAGTCTTGATTCTATTGATCCCCACTATATTTTGATTCCTAATTTTATATGTTTTGTGTGACTTGGCATGAAGTTCACAAAAACATATATCTTTAGGTGTATATATGAATATGCAATTTTAAAAGTGTATTAAAATTGTTAATGCATATGTACAAGGGTTGCTTGTTGTGCCTTGAGTGTTTTTGCAATCTTGATCAAAATATATATATCTGTGGCACACCATTGCTTTCGTTTGGTTGTGTTTGTTGTGGTAGCCCGGTAACTTGATTTGCCCAAAGCCCTTTGTGTTGTTTGTGGTTGGTTTTGGTTTTGGCCTGCGTGCCGTAATGTTGTAATATTTATATTTAGTGCGACTTGCATGTCGTTTATTTAAATCTTTGTACTCGTAATAGATTATTAGGATCGTGACTTGCATGTCGTTTTCTTATTACTATGTAATCGTACTTAGATTATTTCAAATATGTAATATTGCATCAAAACCGACCGGGGGACACGGTGTTGGCGTCTTGACGAACCAAGTCCGGGAGATTCGCTGGAGTGGAGATCGTGACGGAGCGTCCATTGGTATTGTCCCTAGATTGACTATGTTTTCCCCGTTTTGGCTCACGGGGGAAAACACTTAGTTTTTGGGCATGTTACCGGGTCTTTATTTATCTATATTTATGCGTGGTTGTTTTATATTTGAATTCTTTAGGATTTGCATGCTAGAGAATTTTTGAAAATATATAAAACAAAAGAGATTTAAAATGAGTTTATATTTCTACGCGCATAAGAATTGGCAAATATTAATATAAAAGTGTTTATATTAAATGGTGAATAAAAAGGAGTTTTTGTCACTTAAATTGCTAATTCGTCAAAAGTCGTTAAAATATTATTTTAACCGGAAAAACAAAAACCCGTTTTTCGAAAAGTAAGTCACGCGCCACCCGTAAGACGACACCACCCAAATCTAACGAAACTTGGATGATTGTCGAGCATTAGCACGAGTCATGCCTTGTGGAGTTGTGTGGAAGGTGAGTGTGGCAAGCCGCAATATTGGTAGTCGAGCTTAAGCACGAACCAATGATTGGGCTAGGCTACCAACGTGTGTCTTGACGGGCGACTTACAAGTTCTTTTATGTTGCTTAAATGATGTCGATCTCTAGCCGAGTCATTTAAGAAATAATAAAATGATTGGTGTATGAAGGGATCAAACATGCCTTAGACATTTGATGTCGAAAGGATTCCGCAAGGATCTAAGAGTTGCAATGGTTGCAATTGGTAATTTGTCTACCGGCCTAAATAACTTATTTCATGATCCGCGGTAAACCCGTCATGAGATAGAGTGAAATGTGGTTCTTAGCCTTGTTCAAATAATTAAGTTTTATAACTATTGGGTAATTATTTCTACAAGGATTTACAACTAAAATTGGTACTCTAAATTTTGTAGATGGCATCCAACAACGCTTCTACATCTTCATCGAACTCTATTTCCCTAAAGTTGTTCCTCGAAAAGGCCAAACTCGATGGCCAAAACTTCATGGATTGGTTCATGCAACTAAGGATAGCCCTTAGGTATGAATAAAAGATGTGGGTCATCGAGGAGCCTTTGCCGGAGGCACCTGCGGCTAATGCGACTAGGGCGGTCCGAGACGCGTATGACAAGCGTGTCAAGGAAACGAACGAGGTGGCTTGCATTATGCTCTCGTCAATGATTCCCTAGCTTCAAAAGCAAATGGAACATTTAGGAGCATATGATATGCTTAACCAGCTGAAGGAAATGTTCCAACAGCAGGCTAAGCTAGAGCGCTTCGAGTGCCTAAAGTCCCTTTTCGATTGCCATATGCAGGAGGGCGGAAATGTGAGCGTTCACGTGCTTAAGATGAAAGCATTGGTTGATCGCTTGGAGAGGTTGGGATTCCCGTTAGGGAGGGAGTTGGCGGTGGATGTGATCCTCCGTTCTCTTCCTAGTTCCTTTTCACAATTTGTGTGGAACTATCATGTCCATGGCATGGACAAGTCCCTAATGGAAGTTCACGGAATGTTAAAGACTGTCGAGTCTGACATGTCCAAGAAGCCCTCCTCGTCCAAACCCGTCCTAGCCATCCAGGGAGGCGGAACCAAAAGAAAAGGCGCTCCCCCCTCTAAGGGAAAGGGTAAGGGGAAGGTTGCAAAACCTAACCCGAGTCCGGCCCCGAAGGGCAAGGGGAAAGCCGTGATGGTTCCACCGGCCGAGGACCCTGCGGAAGCCGAGTGCTTCCACTGCAAGGAAAAGGGGCATTGGCGGCGTTCTTGCCCAAAGTACCTTGAGGAGCTCAAGCGGATAAAACCGAAGGGAGCGGGTAACTCAGGTACGTTTATGATTGAACTCCACAATACCGCTACTTCTAACGGCTGGGTACTTGATACCGGTTGTGGCACTCATATTTGTAATAATGTGCAGGTGCTAAAAAGAAGTAGGGCGCTGGGTGCTGGAGAGCTTGACCTGATCATGGGAAACAAGGATGTGGTTCCCGTGGAACGGATTGGGAGTGTTGATCTCGCCTTTCCTTCAGGGCTTGTT
The DNA here is from genome assembly GCA_038502395.1 of Dittrichia graveolens. Taxonomy (NCBI): domain Eukaryota; kingdom Viridiplantae; phylum Streptophyta; class Magnoliopsida; order Asterales; family Asteraceae; genus Dittrichia; species Dittrichia graveolens. Next base: position 80,549,444 of record JARJIL010000001.1, on the reverse strand, counting down.
ATTACTTTATTGAATGTTTGTTTTTCGCCCTGCGTGGCACGAAACATTATTTCCTTTCACGCTTTGTATGACGATGGATATGATTTTGGTTTTAATAATGGAATTATCTCTTGTTTGAGAAATGATGTTCATTACTTTAAAGCTTATCCATGTCGTGGGATTTATGAAAAAAGTGTGTGTTTGGATGGTAATAAATCAATCATGAATATTGATTCTAAGTCCAAAGGTGTATTGGACAAGTTGTCTTTGTAGCATAGTCGTCTTGGCCATATAAGCAAGAAACGTATCACCAAACTCCAAGTGGATGGGATTTTGGAATCGTTTGACCACGGGTCAAGCGAAGTATGCGATTCTTGTTTATTAGGCAAAATGACTAAAGCGCCCTTCACCGGCGTTAGTGACTTGTTGGACATTATTCACACGGATGTGTGTGGTCCGTTCAGGTCTGCTACAAGAAACAACTGTAGGTACTTCGTTACTTTTACTGATGATTTCAGTAGGTATGATTATGTTTATTTGATTAAGCATAAGTCTGAAACCTTTGAGGTGTTTAAGACGTACCAAAACAAAGTGCATAATCAATTGGGCAAGCGGATTAAGATTCTCAGCCGATAGGGGTGGTGAGTATCTTAGTACCGAGTTTCTTGATCATCTCAGGGGTTGTGGAATTATTTCACAACTTACTCCACCCAGGTCACCACAATTAAATAGGGTCGCTGAGAGGAGGAACCAAACTTTATTAGATATGGTTCGGCCCATGATGAGTCGTACAAAGTTACCCGCAAGTTTTTGGGGTTATGCTTTGGAAACCGCTGCTAGGACCTTAAACCTTGTACCAACAAAGAAGGTTGCAAGTACACCGTTCGAGATGTGGCATGGGAAGGGTTCCTTCGCTAGCCTATCTCAAGGTCTGGGGTTGTGAGGCTTACGTGAGACGTGAAGCTCAAGACAAACTTGAACCCAGAGCCGAGAAGTGTATTTTCATTGGCTACCCAGCTGGTTCTATGGGATATTTGTCTTACAAACCTTCGGAGAACAAGGTGTTTGTTGCTCGAAGGGCGGTCTTCCTTGAAAGGGAGCTGATATCTGCAGAAGCCAGTGGGAGGCAAGTCGATCTAGAAGAAATTCTAGATAACACCAATGATCAACCTGATGTTGGCACTAGTACCGCTTCTGAGGTTGGCGCACCGGAAGAAGTGGAACCTCAACCAACGGTGGATGAGGTGCCTGATACACAACCATTAGAGCTCCGTAGATCTGGTAGAGTTTGTAATGAGCCGGAAAGATATGGGTTTCTCATATCCGAGGGCGACGAACTATTGGTGGATCCTAGTGAATCGACCAACTACCGGGAAGCCGTAGTGGGCCCTGAGTCTTCTAGGTGGAAGGAGGCAATGGACAGTGAGATGCAATCCATGGCGGATAATCAAGTCTAGGACTTGGTTGATCCGGTACCCGGCCACAAGCCTGTAGGGTGCAAATGGGTCTTTAGGAAGAAGACTAACATGGATGGAAAAGTAGACACCTTCAAAGCCCGACTAATAGCAAAGGGTTTCACTCAAACTCATGGTGTAGACTATGATGAAACCTTTTCTCCGGTGGCTATGTTGAAATCTATTAGGATACTAATGGCTATCGTTGCATATTACGATTACGAAATATGGCAGATGGATGTCAAGACTGCCTTCCTTAATGGGAAGTTGGCAGAGGAGGTTTACATGGCACAACCTGACGGTTACGTAAACCCCAAATATCCTAATAGAGTCTGCAAGCTTAAGAGGTCCATTTATGGACTTAAGCAAGCGTCTCGGAGTTGGAACATTTGCTTTGATGAAAATGTCAAAGAGTTTGGCTTTTCTAAAAGCTAGGACGAACCTTGTGTGTATGTCAGGGCTAGTGGGAGTGCTGTAGTTTTTCTAGTCTTGTATGTAGATGACATACTACTCATAGGAAGTGACGTGACTACCTTGCAGGAAGTAAAAACCTGGCTTGGGAGTTGCTTCTCTATGAAAGACATGGGAGAAGCAACATATATTTTGGGGATAAAGATCTATAGAGATAGATCTAAGAGGCTCATTGGTTTGAGCCAGAGTACGTACATAGATAAAGTCTTGAAGAGGTTCAAGATGCAAGATTCCAAGAAAGGGAATTTGCCTATGTTGCATGGTATGGCGTTGAGCAAGTCTCAATGTCCTAGTTCTCAAAAGGAACTGGAGGAAATGAGTCGAGTCCCGTATGCTTCGGCAGTGGGATCGATCATGTATGCTATGCTATGTACTCGGCCTGATGTGTCGTATGCCTTGAGCATGACGAGCCGATATCAGGCTAACCCTGGTCAAAGTCATTGGGTTGCGGTTAAAAACATCCTTAAATATCTTCAGAGAACTAAGGAAATGTTTTTAGTGTTCGGTAGATCGGAGGAGCTCAGAGTTACTAGATATTCTGATGCTAGCTTCCAAACGGACAAGGATGATTGCCGGTCTCATCGGGATTTGTATTCTTGTTAAATGGTGGAGCAATAAGTTGGAGAAGTTCCAAGCAAGATACCGTGGCCGATTCAACCACGGAGTCAGAGTATATTGCTGCAAGCGAGGCTGCTAAGGAAGCCGTCTGGATGAAGAAATTCATTCAAGACCTTGGAGTTGTTCCTAGCATCGCTAACCCTATTAAGATCTTCTGTGACAATGAGGGTGCAGTAGCTCTAGCTAAGGAACCAAGAGCGCATCGACGTACGAGACACATTGCTCGAAAGTATCATTTTATTCGTGATATCATTGAGAATGGTGACATTGTGGTTAGTAGAGTACCAACTGAGGGGAACCTGGCAGATTCACTCACCAAACCTTTGTCACAAGTTAAGCATGATTCTCATGCTAAATCTATTGGTATTAGATTTGCTAGTGACTTGGTTTAGTTATTTTAGTTGTATTTGTTATTGAGAACATTAAAGCAATAATGTATTTCTTATTGTAATGACTATTAAATGGGGATTTAATATACGCATGGTGCGATTACTTTATGAAATATTATTGTGTTCTATCTTTGCATGTTTAATACTTCCATGAATTAACTTGTTTATTCTAAATACTCCACGATCGGTCGTTCTTCATTGGGAGGAAGAAGTGAATTAAGATCGAGGCGAGTGGTTGGTAAAGTTTTCATCTTGGATTGAATACTTGTTTACGCAACACTAGCCTGTACTTAATGGTGATTAAGTAATTGGAGGACCCGTACCTGAGTTTACTTCATGGATATTATCACGAGTAAATCAGGATGATAATATTATTTATCCTTCTACTGGAGATGCACGCATTGCTTGATTATTAGCTTGGACTTGTTTAGATTGCTTTCTAACGCAGTTCGTAACTGGCTGTTATAAGGGAGGTTTTCAGGCAAGAACTTGTTATTATGATAGGACGGTGTAGTCAAAGGTATTCGTTCCTCTTTTGAGAGATATCCTTGGGCCCCTCGTTGACTAAGCTGATGACAAACCAAAATGCATGGCCGTGCTCAAGTTGAATTGATGGTGGATCAATTATGCAACTTGTTTTGTTAGTCATAGTTAGTCTATATCGAGAAACATAATCGTGAATGATTTGGGGTTGATCATGTTCCATGACCTGCATTCACAACGGATATCGTGAACGAAGGGGTATATAATCAGTTATCTATAGGACCTTTCCTTTTGGTTAGGTATTTGTTGTGGGAAGACAAACCATGTGCTGACTTGGGGGCATAGATGTCTTGCTAGAGGCCGCTCTATGTCAGTGACGCCTTTCGTGAGTTTGTCATGTGCAAGTGGGAGTCTGTTGGCTTATGCCCACTGACACACACACGAGTTGGTATCATGGCTGATGAAGCAAGGGCCTATTGGGTCACACGCCAAGTATCGATTCCGGCATCACGGATGGTCTAATAAGAGAGAAAACCAGAAACTGGTTTCTGGTGGGCCAAGGCACGCCCGTACCTCTATAAGGTACACCGTGCCCTACGGGTAGTCACGAGCTCAAGTCGGGCGTGACTTGGGCGTGGCCTGTGGCTAGGTACGCCCGTGCCTCTATGAGGCACGTCCGTGCCCTGTGCCCAATGGACAGGCACGAGCCCAAGTCGGGCGTGGCCTCTCGGGCTGGCACGCCCGTACCTTATTAGGCACGGCCGTGCCTCATGCAGTAACAACCTCTTAACTAGGCTTTCAAAGCTAGGTGTTTATGTGTATTGATCATGTAACAGCCATGAGATTTATTGTTGCACGTTTTTTGAACTAAAGTTTGAGTTCTATATAAACCACACCAAGTCTAATGGTTTTGGTTGCTTGAAAGAAATACACTAAGTTGATATAGTTTGCACAAATTCTCTCAAACACACAAAGTAGTTCCAAGGCTTTGGTTCTATTGTGTAGACATCTTTGTGGTGTTTAGGTTGGCGTACCTAACACTCTAGCAAGTGGGAAAAGATCAAGACTTGGTGTGGACTTCAATAGAGGTGTACACGTTAGTACACGAAGCTTCCAAACTCGCGAATACAAAGAAGAAAGCATCAAGGCTATAACTCTATCTATTTGTATGTTTATTTTGTTGCTTAGTCATGTCTAGAGTTTTGGTCCATTTGGTGGGCGTATTCGTGGTCAACGTTTTGAAATTATTTTCTACTCGTTTTGCTTCCGTTGCGATTTTAGACCACGAAAACCCAACAGTATTTTGGTAATTTATATATTTACCAAACCGTGAATTACGTCCGGATGATCCGTCATTAATTTACGAGGCCTAATTTTCCCGAAATAATCCTCATTAATGAAGCATTAGTGAGCCATCAAAGAATTTTAGCCATTGATTAAGTTTAATCAAGAGCTAAGATTGGTTCTCGCGGTTCTCACACGAAAAACAATTCTCATTTGAACCCTCCCCCCGCTCTCTTTTAGTGTGTGTATATATATATATATATATATATATATATATATGTATGTATAAGATTCATTTAAGAACCGCTATTATTGCGAGAATCGCGAGAACCAATCTTAGCCGTTCATTTTGGATAATGAAATTTATGGATGAGAAGCGTGGAGGATTGAGTGTGGCAAGGTGCATGTAAGGAATTTTTGGCTGAGCAATCCAATTGAAGCAGGGGGAATTGAACGGTTAAGATTGATTCTCGCGGTTCTCGTAATAAAAACGGTTCTCAAATAAACTTTTCAATATATATATATATATATATATAAAGATCATCCAAGGGTTATAAAATGTTCTTTAAGTTCTCACATTAAGAGGCGTTCTCATTTGATTTTGCCTTTATATATATATATATATGGAGGATTCATTTGAGAACCAATTTTATTGCGAGAACCGCGAGAACCGTTTGTGGCCATTGATCATAATTAATCAAAGGTTAATATTAATTGTGGCAAACATGTAATTAATTAAAAACACAACCTTCATTTTCATTTTCCAAACATGTTGGAGGGGCATTTTAGGCAAATAGCCTAAATAAATGTGGGACCACTTACCCCCACTTTTTTAAAACTATAATATCTCTTAAACTCAAAGGTATTAAAATATGAAAATTATACCAAATTAACGAGAAAAATATGCTCTTTAATATGACATCCATATTGCTATACTTTTTCAAAGAAAAAAATTTAGATTTTACCGGATTTTTTTTGTAGCACAACATTATATGTAAGCATATGTGCATACAACACTTGATTTTTTAAGCACATGTGCATATGTGCACCACCTATTTATATTGCATAGGTGCGTCTGGGTGCATATATGCACCGTGCACGTGTGACATCTCATGCGTATATGCATATGCACATGTCGATGTACCACTTGTTTTTTTTTTCAATTTTTTTCCAACACAGCATCATATATTTGCACATGTGCACGAACCACTCGATTTCTTTTCAAGCACAGGTGTGGATAGGTTCACATGTGCATATTAGCACCATGCACGTGTGCATCTCGTGCATATATGCACATGCACACGTATATGGTATACCTAGATGCATATGTGCACGTTAGTCGGTGAACCGTTGGTGAAATGTTTGGTGGAAAGTTTGTTTATGTTCATTTATTTAATAAACAAACGAACATGAACAAAAATATTTATTCGTTTTGTTAAATGAAAGAACATGAACAAAGATACTCGTTTGTCCATTTATGTTTGTGAATGTTTGTTTATCCGTTTGTTTATGTTCGTTTATATGTATGTATATATATATATATATATATGTGTGTGTGTGTGTGTGTACATAGATAAATATACACACATATATACACACACACACACTCTCTCTCTCTCTCTCTCTCTCTCTTACACACACATATATATACACGTAGTTAGTGTCTGTTTATATATAATAATGTTGGGTTTGTATTATATTTGTATGTGTTCGTTCGTTTGTGTTCATTTATGTTCGGGTAAAGTTAAACGAACGAACACAAACATAAATATTCATTTGTTTATTCATTCGTATTCGTTTTTTTTGTTTGGCTAAAGTTAAAAGAACGAACACGAACAAGCTCTCGTACGTGTTCGTTCAAACAACTCCAGTGCACGTGCAAGTCAAAGTTGGTTTAGTCAAAAGCGTTGCCAACTCAAAAAAATTCTTACAAAAAGGACGTGTAACGTATAAGTATTTAATATATAACTTAAATTTTTTTAACAAAAATGTAAATGATTGTGATTAATAAATAAAAAAGAAAGTTAAGAAAAAAATTTAAAGAAATAATAATTTAGCTACATATAGGAATAGAAAAAAGAAATTAAAAAAAAACTGGGCGCTAAAGAAAAAAAAGAATTAAATAAAAACTGGACGCTAAAGAAAAAAAAAGGAAAACTAGGAGCATGCATGTTGGGAACAATTTTTTAATTTCCATTTTTATCCTTTTGATCAAATTAAGGTTAAAAAAGACAAGGTGTAAATTCATTGGCCTATATTGGTTCTTGCGGTTCTCGCAACAAAAACGGTTCTCGAATGAACTTCTCCCTATATATATATATATATATATATATATATATATATATATATATATATATATATATATATATATTCATTTTGTGCGGCTACAATTATCTAAAATCTATTGTAATAGTGAAATCTGCAAATCACTCAAGAACAAATGTCATTTACCTACTTTTTCACGCTTTTGAAAAGTAGATAACAGTTTACAACTTCCTCGTACTTGTAGATGGCGTATGAGATGATTTACATTTATAGGTACGAAAAATATAAAAAAATCATATTAACTTTTGTAATTATAATTGTAAAAACTTTTGTTCATACTTATAAACACAAATTTCTATGTAACCCTTTTGCATGTAAAAATAAGGTGTAAATAAGTAATCTATACAATAGATGTAGAAAAATTATATGTTTGTAATACTTATGAAGTACCATATATAGTAGAGCTAGTACCACGCTATGCTGTTGCAATGAATATAAAAAAAAGGGTGATTGTCGTGTATAGCAGGCATTTGTTATATATTTCTAGTCTTAAAAACTTAATAGTAGTATAAGCATTAGGATTTGTTGGGAAGATTAAGGATTGATTTAGCAAATTAGAATTAATCGAGGAAAATAAAATGAGTAGTGCGGATTTAATAGTATGATAAATTTATTGTAAAGCTATAAGCCTATAAGTACGATTATACTTATGATTTTTTTTAAATATTTCAACACTCTTAGACATAACGAAACGTTTATACCAAAAGATTTGTAGCCAAACGGTATTAGGTGTTAGTGAAAGGTCCTCTCCCTAAAAGCTTAAGGGTTCAAGTTCTGTAGTGGATAATAGAGAACTAGGTTTAATATATATGTGCATGTGTTTGCCGTTAAAATAAAATATGCACGTTATAAAATGAAATATTTTATAGCAATTATATACAAGTTTATAAATGAAATATATATTGTGGTGTCATCATTGTATAGCAGTTACTCTTTTATGAAAAAACACTGGAATCAACATATTAAGATTTCCAAATTGCGGGTTAAGCAATGATTTTAAAGTTGATTGGAGTACTATGAGGAAGACAGACATAAGCTTTGGGCTATAGAGATGGGATATACTGATCTTGATGAGCACTTGACCAGTGATAATAGTGTTAGTAATTTAAGGGAGATATTGAATGACGACCCAAACAATATCGACAAATTTAGAGTAAGAATTGGATCCTCAATAAGCCTTTTCTTGCAATTACTAAGAACTTTTATTGTAGTTTTGAGTCGACTTGAATGACATTAAACCAATTTTTACCTACCGTTCAATGACTTCACTCGTGCATCTTTTGAACTTTTTGATTCTGGGTAACAAGGTCGTTTTAAGAACAATCTTTAATCTCTAATACATTAAAGAAAAAGAGCCATGGTATCATCATTTTATTTTTAAAATTTTTATTAACTATCCCATTCGTTTCACAGAAAACTAGATGGTTTACAAGAATTCGAATTTATGATCCCAATCCTTTATAAATTCAAAAATGAACACATAAGTCTCTCTCACAATTATGGGAAGTTTATAGGGAAAACTGAGTCTGAGGACCCGGCAAGGGGGAGCAACCCCCTTAGACACCTATACTGAAAACAAATTCTTTTTATACAAAGGGTGCACTCTGCACCTCATAATTTGTATAAAATTGAATGTTGAATTCAATTTGTAATATGTAAATTTCATTACACTAAAACAACTAGATGACACTTAAAATCACCAATAAGAAATCTCCGGGCATGGTTCTTAGTTTTCAAAATTTTACCCATCTATCTCCAAACCTCATTTAAACATAATCAATACGTCCATATCCCACATGTAAGTAAACAAGCCAATTACCAAAACGAAAAAAACTAGTAAATATTACTTCTTCCGTCTCAATATCATTGTCTACCATACTATTTTAGTATATCTTAAAATAATTATCCACTTATAAAAAAGATTGTCACTAATTATTATTATTATTATTATTATTATTATTATTATTATTATTATCATATGTTACCTTTAATTAGTTATCAACGTTACATCTTTTACAAGACAAAGATCAAAGATGTATTAAATATTGTAACGACGGGAATTTTTGGAAAAATATTGTAATATTATTTAGACGAGAAATAATCAATATTTATGGAGTTTATTTAATAATAATAATAATATTATTAATATTAATAATAATAATTATTATTATTATGGAGTATAATTATTATTTAAAGAAAAGAATTAAAATTGAAAAAAGAAGGAAAATCTAAAATCGGGTGGACGCGACGTGTCGGACGATGGCGGTTGTCAGACACGTCTCTTTCCTGAACGCTACGCGTTGTGCAGTTTTCTGAGTCTACAAATATGAGCTCATTTCCAGCCATTTGTCACGTTTTGTTTAGTTTCACACCATTACTCTGCCAAAATTTAGAGCGTTTCTAAGCCTAAAAAGCGTGTGCTAGTGTTAGGGCTTCGTTGTTGCAAGTTTGTGAGTGTCGGGTGTTGTGGTGTTACCATTTTTAAGCTAAGTTTCGACTCCAGATTCGTTTCCGGAGAACTCGAGGAGTGTTTTGAAGTGTGTGAGACTAGCTTTCAGCGATCCGTGTGTGAAGCTCGTTAGATCTAGTTCGGTAGTGATCTTTTCATCCGGTTTAAGGGGAGTTCAGTTGTTTTACAAAACCGAGCAAGTAGACAAAATCTTTTCTAAAAGTAATAACGATTTCTAAGATAATATATCTATATGTGAATGTTTATGATAGATTAACAATTGTTTATAATGCATGCTAATTACTTGTTGATGACATACGATTGATTTACACGATGTTGCGATGCATGCACATATATGTTTAGATATATAAAATGATGATCATGATGGATTGATATGATGATTTGGAAGGGGGTAGATATACTTTGAGATGAAAAGAGGGTGCCTAGTAAGAAAAGCGTGCCTTTTAGGATATGCTAGCAAAGAGATGATTAGTTGTTGGGTTTCTAGATAACTTTGACAACACATGGTGGAGTGATGTATTGGCCAAAAAGATATGGTCATGTGCAAAACGTCACATGGGTGAAAGGAGGGCCTAGAAATGGGGGCACCGTTTGTACTTTCACCTAAACAACATTAAGTCAGAGTAGCGAATGTGGGGGGACTTAGGACTTATGATACGGGTAAGAGTCACGCCTTATTCGGTACATAATTCGCCAAGCATGCTTAGCGAACCTTAGCTGATGCGGGAGGACCTCAGGACTTTCGTTTCCAGGCACACATGTGGTGAAATGGGGGGTGGACCTTGGGACTTAGTAGTTGCCAGGCACACATATGGTGCAAGTGCGGACGGACTTTGGAACCCTAGTGGTTGCGAGACACGCATGTGGTATTTGGGGTGGCAATGATAGTGATGTATAATGATAGACCCCAATAAGAAGGATGTATAAATGATGTTTAGTGATGCATATGATGTTAATAAAGTTAAAAGATGAATATGATGATTTATGATGTTTTTATAATGTTTGCGATGATACTTGACCATGTGAGAATTACGATGCTATGCGGGTGGGTCAATTTATGGGTTGGGATTTATTACCTAAAACCTAAACATGTTTTATGAATGTTTTAAATTATGATGATTTTATGGTGATAACTAAGCTGACTTACGAAGCGTAAGCTGACACTTGTTTCTTTGAAATATGTCTTGTGCTCGTGCAGGTTGTTTAGATGCGTGGCCTTGTGAGATGGGTGTTATTGGGTAGTTTACTTATTTTGTGATGTTTATTGAAACCGACTTGTGGTTATGTGATTAACTTGGTTTTAAACAATGATGTATTTTGATGTAACGATGGTTTTATTTTGATGGATGGTTAAAACGGCTTATCTGTATTAATAAATGTGTTGTTTTAAAGTCTCCCGTTGCGATGAATTTGATTGATTACAAATTTTTCGTGAATCTCAATTAAAAATCACGGCGGTTACAAATATAAGGCTAAAAATGACATTATCACTAATTAAACCTTACATTGATTAAAATATCTTAAACTTTATGTTTTTTGTCTATTGACAATAATTTTGAGCGCAATGGAGTAATTAAATGATGCTCTTGAAAGCATTCTCTAATTTCAACACCTCTAACAGAATGCAGATCCCGAGATATATCACATATTATAATGGTATATTCGTACCGAGATATATCACATATTATAATCGTATATTCGTATACTCACGTTACATCATAAGACTTGTCCTAAAATTCTCATAGATTGGAATACAATCATCAATCCCTTTTTAAAGAATTGATATTTGTTAAATAATTTCAGACCATAGTAAGGTTGGGCATACTCGTCGGCCCGAAGGACTTCGGGTGGCCGGTGGGTTTCTTGGGTTAGCCGGGAACATCGCTACGCCCCCTTCGGGTCCGGCTTCGGCTTCACTTTCCTTTTTTCTTTCTTTCAGTCGGAATTGGTCGAACATATTTCACGTATCCAAGTTTCCGGAAACGAGCACGACTAAATGTTTTTATTGTTTATTAATTTCGATTTAGAGTTTTGTAATTTTTATTTCTAATAATAATATTTTATTAACGTTATGAAACTTTTATTTATATTATTTGTTATATTTTAATTTATATGCAAATGTTTAAGTATTTTATTTTATTTAATTGTTAAATGTATAATAAAATAAAGAATTAAATTACATATATAATCCCTGTAGTTGTCACAAAATTTACACTGCTAAGTGTCACCATTAAATTAAGGGTATTTTCGTCAATTTCAAGTTATCCTTGTCACTAAACACTCATTCCCCCATCAAATAAGATCACCTCCGTGAAACACAAACAAACACCCCTTTTAAATGTCAATGTCTCTCTTCCGTCCACACCACCACCATTCCCGTCGGTCCACCACCACCACCATCAGCGTCGGAGCACCGTCGCACGAACACACCATCGCTATTGTCGGACAACCATCGCTACCGTCGGACAACGATCGCTATTGTCGGACAACCATCGCACGACGACCACCACCTCTCCCACTGTAAATCTAATGTATTCTGATGAAGTCCGGACCACCACCACACCTCCTTCCCCATCATTGGACCATCGCACGACCACCACCGACATCTAAGTGTCCACTCTATCTTCGTCTCAATCTGAAAACTCTAAATCCTCTTACTCCAAAAACCCTATATCTGTTGTACCTAGTGCTTCATCTTCTGTACAAGTTGTAGAACAACGATGGATGAGAGTTTAGAACTATTATTGTTTGGATACCAGACTAATAATTGTTATTGCAGTGCTTCTTTTAAAGAACTTCATGTAAGCTAGTGGACAGTTTTTGATTATTTGTACAAGCTGTAGAATGACAATGGATGAGGGTTCATCTTTTGATTATTTGTTAGTGTATAAGAAACTTTCATTTCATTTAGCACATGAAAAGTTTCTTCAAATCTGGAAATCAGTTAACTTTTAACCGATGCATCCAATCGATTATTCAGGAAATCGTATTTCAAAAACCAGATTTAGGGTTCTTGGGTTTTGTTTATTGTTAGGAGATGATGAGTTCAAGCAATTTGATGTCTTTCTTTGGAAGATGAACAAGATGAAAATGGATATAGTTGGGATATGAATTCAACGCTTGCAAGTTTAAATTTTGTACATCGCTTTGAACATCGATTAGAAACAGTGAGTTAGGAACTCCATCATGTAGATTAGGGTTCTACTTGCTACTTGTGGTTGTTTTTTGGGCTGATGGCGGTACAAGAAGTTAGATAGAATGGTGCCAGTGGTCCCTATGGTAATGCTTTCCTTTTGTATTCAATTTTTGAATCTATCATTTAGAAATCAATTAAAATATAAATCTATTTTAAAGAATAATTCATATTTTAATTGTTTATTTTTTTGTTAGATTAAACAATACATTAAATATAATTTAATGCAATTAAAAGTTAAATAAGAATAAAAGGAGTAACTTGTTTGGAAACAAAGATAAGGGATGAAATGACAAGATTGCCCTTTCTTTAACAGCCATAGTTAACAGAAGTTAATGTAAAGGACCAAAGTGAAATAAAATGACAATCAAAGTGATTGTTTTTCGTAACTTTTAAAGTGAAAGAACTAAAAGTGAAATTTCGTGACAACCACAGAGACCATTTATATAATTAGCTCTAAAATAAATTAGAAAAAGTGAGAAAAAGATTGAGTTGGTTTGTGATAAGTTATACTTGAGTTCTGGGTAAGAGAGAGAAAAGAAAAAAAAGTGATTTGACAACTGATATAACATTTGGGTTGAAAAAGATAAAAAATGGGTTATATTGTTTGTCTACAGAAATTGTGTAACCTCAACAAACATAAGACCATGCATATGGCCTTTTTTTAGGCAAAGAGGGACTTTATTTCATTGAAGACATTTTAGAAGTACAAAATGAAAGGATCTATAAGGAGGAGACCCAACATTTCTTCATCATGCATATGGCCTTTCCCGAAGGTCTCGGGTTCCTTTGGGAATACCCATACCCCCATTTCGGGTTCCGCTCTATTTATCCCATTTCAGCTTCTTGCACCTGACTAACCCGAGATTCTTTTTTTTGATTTTATAGATAGAGTAAGGAGAAAGAAAATATTTGAATTGTTTAAGTTGATTTAAGATAAGTGCTATTAAGATTTTGAGTTAATTTGATTTAAAAACAAAAAATAAAGAAAAAATATATGATATTTAGGTTAATTTAGATTTACAAATTATATACTCTATGACTTAATAAGTTAAAAGAACCAATTATACGAAAATGAAAGAGTTGGGGGGCCATAGCACTGTCTCAAATATATAAAACGAAGGAAAAAGAACAAGTGTAAACTTGGTTTATAAGAGGCCACGTCGACGACCACATATCCTGACTGTTGAGGGTAGTTATAATATTTAATTAATCAAACCCTTGAAGTCTTTCTATACACTCACCACAAGTTTAGCTGCTTTTGTCCTACTTATATTAATATATAATAAATATAATAATCACTTTTATATTTATTGTTCATTACTTCCATAATTAGTGAAGCAGCGTTGCTCTTTCTAAGCCTCAAAAACAACCATATTTAATTATTATCTTTTATCTAATTAGGTAATCCGTACCCAAAAGAAGACAAATTAATGTCACCTCACGAAATCACAATTTCCCCATAATTACCCCCTCTTTTTGACCGTTAGGAAGCTAAACTACCAATTGATTTCGTGTCCAACACTTACTGTCTATTCTCAAGTTTTTAAAAGTATGAAAGGAAAGAAAAAGAAAGAGAATGATGAAAAAAATTTCACTTCTAATTATTCATAAAAGTGGGAGAATTATTTTAAAGCATAAAAATAGTAAAATTTTTCCTCCTTAAAAAACTTGAGAACACACAACCTTGATGGTTTCCTTCCATTCCTCTCCATTCCCTTTTAAAAATCAACTCGAGAACAAGCTGTTAACCAAGATTTAAATTTGGGTAGAATGTTTTCTCTCATAACGGGGGATTTCTCCGATTATAGGTTCCGGAGGCTCTAATGTATGTAATCTAACCGTTTGTTTGACTATCTTTTATATGATACGAACCCATCCCATACTAGGCTCGTATCATGCCATAAGCCCAAGTGTAGAACTCACCCCCAAAAGCTAGCTTGTAGGGGGAGGGGACACCTAGACTTATAAGCCACCGACTTAATTTACTTTTGGCCGATGTAGGATCATAACAATAGCCCACGCTTGAAGGACCAACGTCCTCGTTGGTCACGGCTATGTTGGTCACGGTTGGCACCCTTCTCTTACAGGTCCAAGCCACCACTCCATAGGCCACCACTCCGAGTCATCGTTGGTCACAACTACGTTGGTCACGGTCGGCACCCTTCTTTTACGGGTCCAAGCCACCACTCCGTAGGCCACCACTCCGAGTGTTGGAACCTTGCAAGATGGGGATGGCTCTGATACCAATTGATACGAACCCATCCCATACTAGGCTCGTATCATGCCATAAGCCCAAGTGTAGAACTCACCCCCAAAAGCTAGCTTGTAGGGGGAGGGGACACCTAGACTTATAAGCCACCGACTTAATTTACTTTTGGCCGATGTAGGATTATAACATTATACTCCCCCTGTCAATCTAAGATGTTCTATTCACGGAGCATTGAACACGAGTCTCCCACTAGACAAACTTAGGATGGTGTTATACCAGACGTATCAAGTATAAGAGTAAAGGTGTTTTGACAACTGTATAATGAAGTAATGGAAATACATACCTTTAAGAGAGTATCTTGAAATAATATACTTATATACCCTATTTGCAAACCTGAAATGAAAAAGAACAGATTACAGGTGTCGAAACATAACGTACAAGTGCGTAAAGAATGCTGCTTTTGGGTTTAAATATTTTGAACTCTGAGAAAAGGAAATACCCAAAATAGACAGTACGACCTTCTAGTCACGTGGGAGCCAAACAACGTTGCTTTGCTTAAAGAGGAAATATGGGAAATGATCAGAAATCATGTTAGCTAGGGAGCACAATAACAACTGTGACAGTGCACTGAGAACCTAAGTGTAATAATATATTATATTCTCATTACAAATATAGACCAAATGGCATAGTGTCATGGAGCAATTTTGTTTCCCAAAAGTTAGAAACATTTAACATGTTAATTTGAGAGAAATTTACAATTTAATAAGAGGGCAGTTATTAAAACCATAAAAAATGACATAAAATGATAGTAGAAAAACAACATTTTGTAATGATGTGTGACCGATGGCAACTATACTACCCCATAAAGATGAATCCGTTGAAAGGTAAAGCCTTGGTCACAAAAACTAGTGATAAGTGCTTTGATTATAACAATTAATATCAGAGTCAGATCATAGGTTCAACCCCTACTTCCGACAATTAAACGCTTTTTTTGGGTGTTAGGGGGGGATTGTTGGCAACCATACTAGCATAATCACAATCATACGACTACATAAAAATAAACTAAATGAGCTTTCAATATATAAGAAAGAAGTAGCGCCTTAACAACAAGAAATTTCTTTGGTCTAATGGAAAACGTGTTGATCCTAACAATACCTTATGCAGTAGACCTTCATGCAATTGACAAGCATTAAAATTGACATGGTCTTAAATACATCATATGACAAGAAATAAAGCCAAGAGCATGAGGAGTGTGCTGAGTTCTTGGCGTGGTCAGGGTAGGCAGCCACACAATCAACATGCAAAGGCGTGTGATTTTCTTTTTCTTTTTTAATTTTTGATTGGTTAGATGAATATAGGTGTGTAACAGAATTTAATATGGTTAAGAGTGATCACACTACGGCTGAGTGATGGAAGAAGAAAGCCGGCTTCACCTATTGTTTGGTTGATAGTGATATAGAGTGACTACTCCCCACACTCTAAAACGTGCAATAATTATGGATTTATACATTATGCAACAACAGTTGTACACTACTACGAAGGAAGTGGCAAGGAAGATGATATTTGATTAACTCTAGGCCATAGTATATCCCTGTCCATAGCCTTGTAGAGCAAGACCATAACAAAGGTTCCTTGGACCATCATTTTTGCTTTTATTTTTTTTCCCACCTACAACAAGCTTTCTCTCTCTCTCTCTCTCTCACACACACACACACACACAAACACACGAAATACAAAAGTAGGAGTAGAGACTTCTCATTCAATTATTCCTTAACAAAGCAATAATCAGAATGTAGAAGGAAAATCCAGGCAACAGAAAATGTTAATTTTCATCATTAGCATCAGAGTGAGATATAAACTTTAGACAAAAGGTTGGCCGGCCTTGTGGTAATAATTTTAGGGTTTAATGTAAGATAGACTCGCGGTGCGCTTACATAAACACTATTATCATTATATTTATATCTAGAATAATGAAATATTGTAGGTATTTTATAATGAATCAATCACTATTTATAGAATACAATTGAAAATTATCTAATAATTACTAAGACTCTATGACTCGTAAAATGTCAAGTCATTTAAACTACTAGGTGCTATAATCTCTTTAAGAGCATGGGGTGTATCCATGCTTGGGCATCTCATGTTTCACGCCACATTAGCGTCATATCATCATAACTCACCCCATTCTTTAGTCATGTTTAAACCCTCGCACTATCTATGCTTTACACGATTAAAACTTTTTTTTTCTTAAAAAAGGACCCTCTCTCCTCTTTACTCTTTTTTCTCTCTCTTACGTAATCAAATGCCGATACCCTATGCATTTTTACGGTACTGCCCCATAGGGGATGGTGTTTATTTTGGTACCTCAGCATATATACCTCATACTCTAAGGTCACAGCCCTTAACCAAATGACTTAAATTTCATTTCGAAACATGGAGTAGTTGAGCAAACGGCATCAGAAAATTTGATATTATACACCTCTTTTCTCTCTCTCTCTCTCTCTCTCTCTCTCTCTCTCTCTCTCACACACACACACACACACACAAACACACGATGAAACTTAAAGAGGAGGACAAGCTGGACTAGGCAATGACATCAGACTCTCACTAATCCAAGACTCCTCAAGACATAAATCCCGGGCAGACCCATCTGCCTCCTTTGTTCTTTCAAGAGTTTTGAGGTGGACGGTAGGAGACACTATTTAATCTCCCACTTCCTAAATTCTTCTTCTTCTTCTTCTTCTTCTTCTTCTTCTGTTCATTATTACCGTCTCAAACCCCTTTGCATTTCACCTGTTTAGTGTCTGGATTATGCCTGTTACAATCCACTAGTTAATGCATTAGCAAGAGAAGCCTTGGGGACCCATGTAATATGAAAATGTCTTCTTTCTTGCACTCCATCAAGATTCCTGTTTACAACAGTTTAGTGCATTTCTTTCAATTTAAATCGATTAAACCATCTTTATCTTGGAACATGTATGTATCAGTCCTAGGCTCCTAGCTAGTGCAAATGAGATAATTCGAAGCTTATGAATAAAGGCAGAGAAAGGGGGCAAAAGAAGAAGAAGAAGAAGAAGAAGAAAAAGAAGAAAGAGACCCTATTAGATATAAAATTTCTAGCTTAGACCAAGTTTTCTATTCAGTTGATAAGTGTCTAGGTTCCAATAGAGTTAACATATAGGAGAGTTTAAATGATGAAATGGTGGTTTAGTGTGACACAGATCTTAGAAGTTAAACCTAATGGAAACTAGAGAGAGAAACTCCATAAATTATCATAACCCACCTCAATCCAACCAAGAATCATCTCCTAGATCGAGTGCTGCACCTTTGATTTCTTCACCCAATTCAAACATTAGAAGAATTGAAACCCAGGATCACCTTCATCAGGGAAGCCACAATCATGGATTCAAGATACAAAAAGAAAAGGTCGAAGCACAAAGACCCAGAAGGAATCCAAACCCAGATCCAGATCCAGCTATACTGGTCTCACAAACACCGTCACAGCCACATCCACTGCCCCTACCACCAGCACCATCAACAACTTCTCGAGTGGTGGCGCCAGTGGTGGTTCGGTATCGCGAATGCCAAAAGAATCATGCTGCCAACATGGGGTCTCATGTTCTGGATGGGTGTGGGGAATTCATGCCTGGTGGAGAAGATGGCACCCCAGAAGCATTGAAATGTGCTGCCTGTGAATGCCACCGGAGCTTCCACCGGAGAGAGGTAGAAGGTCAATCACAATCAGGTTATCAGACACAGCACATGACCCCACCACCTCTTGCCACCACAGTACAGATACCTCCGGCACAATCATCTCAGCAGCAACACCATAGGTATCATCACCCAATGCCACCCATCATGATGGCATTTGGTGGTGCAAATGGGGCACCAGCAGAATCTTCCAGTGAAGATCTTAACATATTCCAGACATATGCTGGAGCTCAAATAATGGCACAGAGATCAAAGAAAAGGTTCCGCACAAAATTCACGCAGGAACAGAAGGACAAGATGTTCGATTTTGCAGAAAGAATTGGGTGGAAGATTCAGAAGCAAGAAGAACAGGAGGTTTTACGATTCTGTAATGAAGCTGGTTTGAAAAGAGAAGTGTTCAAAGTATGGATGCACAACAATAAACAAGCTGCAAAGAAGAATTAGCCGTAAGTATGTTACAACTTATGCAAACCAAAATTAGCTAGAACCTTTCTTTTGAAAAGGCTCAAAACTTCAATGCATATAGATAACACATATTACAATCCCCATCCTAGTTATTGCTATTCCTAGATTTTGATTATGACTATTTAGTCTGTTCTACTAGCATTTATATATTGTGCTTTATTTGAGCTTGATATTTCTTAATATCAGAAACAAAACCAGTAGTGTTTTACCTTCTCATAAACTGCATACTAATCAGCTTAAAAAAATAAGATTAATGGCTTATACATATTGATCACTTCCCTAAAATCATTATTCACTTTGAAGTGTTTTTCTAACTTTCGTGATATTATAAGACTGCTTTAGTTTGAACTATTTTATTTGAGTCTGTAATTATTGCATCAAATGTAGTTTCTCGAAAATGAAATATTGTTTCTAGTCAATATGGTTCCACAGTTTCTTAATCTTCACAACCAACATAATTAAATTGTGGAGAAAGATAGATTGAGATGTTACTTCAAGAAAAGGACAGTGGTGACCAAAGATGAAATGCTAATTAAAACTTTTAACTTTGTTTGATTGACAACAATATAAAATGAAAATGAGGATAAAGGAGAATTAATACATTGTTGACAGATAAGTATATACACAGGTACATACATACATATACATAAAAAGAAAAAGAGGATAAACCAATACTGGCATCTTTGGTATCAATAGCTTTATTATTAGAGTTGTTTGAATCACTAGGTCCATGGCTTTACCCTCTAGAGGATATCATCACCAACATAATATTTCTCTTTTTTGTAAAACCACCCTGAAATACTTATAAATTTTGTAATTTCACCAATATTCATGACTCATTACAGTTTAAATTTACAATCCATGGGGCTATTATGCAAGAAAAATAGAGATGCCTCCATTTACAGTAATACATTTTATAACATCTTCCCCGAAGATATATATAGCCTTTACATATCATTATACTATTATGTGATCAGACAATACTTATTTTTCTCACTTTTTGTTTGGCCTTGGCATCATTGTATGTCTCTCTTTTCTTCCTCTATTAGTTGACACATATTTAAGTTCCACTAAGCACCTACTGGAGCTTAATACATGCTATGGTTTAAAGTTCATTGAACCTACATCCCTCCCTTGTAATTAAGGACAAAGTTTATACACCCTTCTGCACGTCCCAAAGCTCAAGACGAACTTAATCCAAATATCTTACTCTCAACACAAAATTTTCAAATTCAGCTTTCCTTAATTATTTCTAATTCAACCAATAGGAATCCTAATTTTCCTCAATTTTTACTTTGATGCAAAATTAGTTTTTAATTTTGACTTTTTCTGTTTAATTGTGATTTCCGTTTTCGTAAATATCAAATTTCAATTTGATTATGAGGGCTATATGAAAATATAGGTGTTGCTTGTATAAATTATATCTTAATATTTAATGGATGCATTTAATTGTATATGTTTGTAGTTTTTCTTTTATAACTTTTAATGTATAATGATTGGTATAAACATACTTATATATTTATAACCCTCTCATTTTTATCTATATTTTGATGTAAATTTTATCGTAATCTGACACAAATTTTAAAAAATATTTTTAAGTTTTTTATTAGTAAAAGAAGTATATTTCATAACCATTAAAAAAAGTAAGTTACTATCCTTGATTTTGTATAACTTGAAACATAATGATACTTAGGGGATGTTTGTTAAAACATAATGATTAATCATCGAATGATTCCATGGCTTGAATAATTGAAAGGTTCTGTATGAATTTGTTTCTGAATGTGACATGCTGTTTGATAAGGATTCTGAATTAACAATTTAAATAATACAAATTACCATTTTAACCTTAATATTGATTTATTATATTATAAGATATGGTTGTTAACATGACAACGTCTGAAAGAAGAAAGAAGGGGTATTAGGGTAAATACTTGGTGCTTAATGATTTCAAATATACTTTAAGGTGGAATTATTCAGCAGTGTTCTTCTGTTTCACTTAGAGGCGGTAATCAAATGCATGAGTGCTAAACGATTCAACATTCAGCGCTGAATGGTTATATTCAGTGGTAAACAAATAGCCCATTAATCTTATCCAAATAGGTATATGTATTTTCTTGTTTATCTTCTTTATAAAACTTTAAACCAGTGAACATATTTAATTATGATTAATTTTAATGTTTATGAATTACTACATCAATAATCCCTTTCTATAAGTTATTTTTGATTTAGGGTATACGAGAATATCCTGATTAGTTTGTTATAATCCCTTTTTTATAAGGTAGTTTATGTTTATGAATCCCTAAACTAATTATCTCTTTCGTTGACATAATCATATAATGTTAAACTCTTACTCTGTTTTTCGATGCCAAGGATTTCATAATAAAATTATTGAATAAACTGTGATGGTTTTAATAAATACATTATTAGTAAGTGATTAACCGGCCAGAGTTTTGCATATCATAAAAAAAAGGTTATGACTTATGAGTGTGACATTCAAAGTTTGAGACAATATTATTATGATTCAATGAGGTGATTTATGTTTCATTAGGATTTATAATTTGGATTTTATGTAAAAACAATGAAAAATTATGGTTAAATTATATTTTAAATAATCATTAATATTTTCAAATTAAGAAGCATTAATTATTTTATCTTTATCATTTATATTTAGATGTTTGACTCTCATTTTTAATATACTATGTTTTTTATTATTATGCTTTGATAAAAATATTTATGAGTAAATGTGTATCACATGGATATCTAACAAATGAAGAGTTTGAACACATAAATGATTATATGATATCAATAAACATCATTTTTATCAGAATTATTTTAAGAGAGTAATTTTAGTTCCAACAAATGAAAAATTTGAACACATAAATGATTACATGATGAAAAGGTATGATATTTCAGTTTAAATAATATATGTTCAAGTGAATTTTTATATCAATTTGAAGAATCGTTGTACACACCGGATATGCTTAATTCTCTCAAGGTTTCATCTTTGTGACCATGATGGTAATTCCAACAAATAAATCTATGAAAATAGTATACAAAGACGTACTATATAAAATATGAAAGTCGTCTTAAATTCAATCTTCGAACATTCGATTATTAGTTATTTTTTCTATGTATGCGATTTTGTTTGTTTACAGTGGTTTATATATTTTATTACATGTTAAATGTTTTATAAAGCTTCCCTGTACTTGCATGGGTCATTCAACTAGTTGAATATAAAAGTGAGAATTGAAGATGTCGGTATCTTTTAATACTCTAACACTTTGTCTTTCATGCTTCCCTAAAAGAATTTTTCAATAATATCCATGTTGGTAATCAGAAGAACAACATGCATGAGGACATAAGAAAATTAAAAAGAAACAACAAAGCACTAGCACCAAAGAACACTGAGCCCCATCTGTATTATAATACATATGCAACAGTCATTAATTTACAAGAAACGGAACAACTAATATCAAAGGTCAACTTGACATAAAAAAAGGGGAAATGAAAGCCTCATATGTTTTAAAAGATTTGTGGCAACTTTGGAAGAAAAACTCAAGAAGATGTCAAGACCATTTTTAAGAAACATAAAGACAAAGCAAAAGGTTGAAAGCAATTGCAACTTACCTCACATCTTTCCACTGACTGCTGTTAATTAATAAACTATCAATTAAAAAAAGTGGAAGCACATTTTTCTAAGACTCACATCTTGACTACTTACAGACTCACAAGTTAATTAACAAATCATACTGGAGTTAGTGCAGATAGCATCTTCTTCTACAGAACTAGTTAGGTTTAAACTATTTTAGGGATATTCAAATTCTATTTAGATATGCATTTGCTATCTTTGGAATGCCAAATCATTGAGCCCTGCCTTATGTGGAAACCACCAAATATATTGTACTTCCTTTGATTCTCCCCAAACTAATGTCGTTTCTACTACAGAACAGTAATTTCTTATGCTTCTTCTATTAGTAACTCATCAATCTATCACAATCACTTATCAGACAAAATTAGATCGTAAAAGGCAAGAAATCCAGCGTTGTTAAGAAGATTCTTCAACAAAATGCAATCAATTGAATATCTCAACATTCGTAATCGTAAACTAAATGCGTCATATATAGGAAATTAACAGCCAAAAAAAAACCTAGCAGGTCTCCATAGATTATATAACGTAACAATATGATTTATTCTGATATGATTTCGCTTTTACCTCGAGATTTTATCAAGTTCTCTGCCGCAACACACGCCATGTCTTCTTCGTTCGGAATGCATCTTCCGGCTACCTCGACATCCGGCACACCGTTCCCGGCTTCGTTCGTACCCTATCCCCTTTTTTCCCGTTTACACAATCACTTTACTCGAATTCAAAGCTGGATGTTAAGAAAGAGAAATAGAAATCAGAGAGAGACCGGAAAACTGTCGAAATTTGGGATAGGTAGCGGAGATTTGAGGATTTTGTATGAGCGAGTGAGTGAGAGGGAGAACGTTTATTTAGCGATTCCGGCAACTTGGCTGGTTGCGTTGGTTTTTCTTCCGTTTTCCAGTTCGGCTCTCCTTTAGACACGTGTCTCTTCCTCTCTCTCACGCAGTGACGGACGTAAAATGCGAAAAGCAACAACGCATACTAAAAATAGAAATCTTTTCACCTATTTTAATAATAATTAAATTATTTTAAAATTTAAAACTTTATCTTTAAATTAATTTCTTATTATCTAAAAGCAAATAATACGTGGTAGTTACAAAATTACCCTATCCCAAATCTGGGGGAAAGGCCACGATCAAAACTCCCCAAATCATTCATATCGATGGAAAACCAAAATCATGAATGAAGCCTTAGGTCGATGCCAGCTCCTCCCTAGATCGGTTGAAAATTGAACGACATCTCATGTGATGATATGAAACCCCCCATCGATTGTATCAATTGAAGCCTGCTTATCATTAAATCTATTAAAGCCCTAGTCGTTTATCACGAGCAAGAGCTGAACGAAGACAAAAACCTCAAATGATCATACAGTTACTTAAAAGTGTCATCTAATGATATGACCTACTATTTAATCTGAATTGGGCTTTGTCGTTGGTGATCTTGATCAAAATTTGTCAAAGGTGAGTTCTAATGTTGTTATTGGTTTTGAAAGTGACCAACATCTAACTCGTGTTTCGGATTCCTGTTATTTGGGTGTTGAGGATACAATTGAAGATAAGAGTGTGTAATGAATGTAGATGTTCCTAATCCCTTTGTTTGTATGTCTAAAACTGTAACACTCAAGGTTAGAAATTCTTTATTTAATTATATAATAATAATTCGTATTTATTTCACATACAAAAACAATGACATGCAAGTAGAGGGACTAGTTTTGCCAACAGATTAAAGATACAAGTTAAGGGGGGCTGAGTTGTAATTACTTCAAAGTGCCAAAATATAAATAGAATGGAAAATTAAAATACAAACAGATACATACTTGAGCAGGTGATTTATGAAACATGTGGAGAGAGGAGGAGACAAGAGGCGAAGTGGAGAACATAAAATTTCCAAATTTCAAGTGCTTAATAACATTAGAACAACAACTACATACTTGAGCCGGTGATTGTTTAAGGTGTAGGAAAAGCGGAAAATAATCCTAAAGTAAATAGAAGTGGAATTCATGATTAATTGATATTGGTAGAGTGTAAAAATAATCCTCAAACTTGTTAAGGTGTAGGAAAATACCTTGTGTAAAATTGAGTTTTAGCTCGCAAGTTAATCAAAAACAAGAGTTGTTCGGATAACAGATTGGTGGTTCTCACACTACACGGGTCATGTAGTTTTTGGTGCCCGTGTAACAAAGTTGTGTAGGTTAACATGACCCGTGTAGCTTTACACGGCGCGTGTAGGGCCCTAATGAAACACAGGTCATATACCACATGTGCCCGTGTAGGGTTAGTGAGTATACGGCACGTGTAGGGTTAGTGAGTCTACGGCCCGTTTAGGCCCTGTTTCAAAACAAAATCCTTTATTTTAATACCATGTTTATTCTACTTGAATAGGAAGGTGAATAACTACCTGTTTATCTAAAACAAGCTGTGTGTTGCCTATAACCGCATAACAAGGTGAGTTATACTAGACTTTTACATAATATGTGCAATATTGTAGAATCATGTGGAAATGTGTGATATATGTGTTAAATGTGTATGTTCAACATACTGCTTCATGCACTAGGGCTCAAAATTAACACAGTACTATAACTTAGAATTTCCAGGCTTGGGACTAGTACAAGGGACCAGCACAAATTTATACTCAGATATACTGAGTAATGATGAGGTTATCTAATCCTATCATACATTAAGTCTACATACCTATCATAAAGTGGAGAGATTGTATGTGTGAAAGTCTCACTTTTGATGATTTGGTTTATGTGTCTATATGTACATATGGAATGATGCCCATCCTTGCACATGAAATTTCTATATGTGATTTTATGCATGTGATTGTTTGATGGATTGTTTGGTATGCTCGCTAAGCTTTTAAAGCTTATCAAATGTTGTTTCTTATATTTTCAGGTGATGACAACAGCAAGGACAAAGTTCCAATTTAGTCGGCAGTCACAAGGATATTTTGGAATTGCTAACACTCCCTTTTGTT
This sequence comes from Dittrichia graveolens, assembly GCA_038502395.1. Taxonomy (NCBI): domain Eukaryota; kingdom Viridiplantae; phylum Streptophyta; class Magnoliopsida; order Asterales; family Asteraceae; genus Dittrichia; species Dittrichia graveolens. The sequence goes on along the minus strand of JARJIL010000001.1, from coordinate 80,523,768 downwards.
TATCTTTTTATAAAAACCTCATATATAGCTTTAGCCTAAACTCTACTTTTAAAACTATATTTTGCTTCCACTCTTACGGTTTTTACCACTTTTTTACATATCAAAGGTTGTTCATTTAGTAATTTAATTAATAAAATTCGGGGCGTTACAAAAACTTTTGTTTATGCTTCTTCTAAGATACGCGATGCTTTTAAGGCTTATGGTCTTATGAATATTGATGCTTAGTCTTCTTTTAGTGCTGTTCAAGTTGATTCCCATGGGATTTTTTGAGCATGGGAATGTTATTGCTGATTATGTTCATACTCCTCCATTTGTTGATAATATTTCTTCTAATTTAAGTATTGTGCAGGCTGTGAATACTTTGTTAATGACCAACTTATGGCAATGATGAACCAAGGCTTCAATCGATTATGCATAATTGAAGAATTTGAAACAACAATGGGGAGCTAGGGCTTAAATCGTGATTATGGTGGGCTTCAAATTCAACTGGTGATTTTAGCTAAAGATAAAATTTTAATTAAAATAAGTTATTGGGTATATAAGAGTTTCTAGGTTTTAGAAGGATATATATGTAGTTGGTGACTTCAGAGTTTGTAACGACATATATGTAATAATCAAAGTTTTCAAGAATATATGTGAAATTCTCTAAACGGTTCTCAAATAAACTTTTCAATATATATATGAATTGTGTTCAATAAAGTCTATGTAAAAAACATAGTCCTAAAAATGGGTATTTTAGTATATTCAAGTTACTTAAAATTAAGAGTTTTTAAGGTTATAAATGCATTATAAAGGATTAAGATAAACAGTTAGAGTAAATTAGGAGAGAGAATGAAATGGTTAAAAAGGGGTATTTTAAATAGATAAAAAGTTAAAGTAAATTATAAGAGAAAATAAAATGGTTAAAATGATATTTTAGTATATTCAAGTTATTTAAAATTAAGAGTTTTTAATTTATAAATGCATTATAAAGGAGTAAGACATAGGGGAGGGTTTAAGTGAGAACTGTTTTTCATACGAGAACTACGATAACCAATCTTGGTCATTCAAGTGGTAAGTGGAATTCATGGACGAAGAGCGTGGGGAGATTGAGTGTGGCAAGGTGCATATAAGGAATTCATGAGTAGACAATCCAATTGAAGGAGTGGGAATTGGACAGCTAAAATTGGTTCTCGCAGTTCTCGTACGAAAAATAATTCTCGTTTGAACTTTTCCCTATATATATGTATATGTATATGAATAACCAGCCCCCTTGTGTTTATTACCTGTAATGAAAAAGACATTCAAAAAAAGGTGTTTGTGTTTTGACCCGTTACAACCCGACTCCTTATATATGATTTGTATTAAAAAGTATAATTAATATATTAAACTGAGTTGCGTCCAAAATCAATTGTCTATCCTTCTCTTTCAAATACCTTGGTATCCCGGTAGGTCTCCCTATGTCTATAGCAGCAAATTGGCAACCATTACTATCTAAATTCAAGACAAAACTCTCAAAATGGAAAGCTACAACCCTTTCAGCAGTCAGGGGAATTGTTTTATGGAAATCTGTTTTGGGCACACTCATATCGTACCTATTCTCCATCTAGAAAGCTCTGTAGAAGGTCCTAAAATAAGATTTTTTCTGGGTGGTGTCCTAAAAACGGGTGGCTTTGGTGTAGGAGTCTAAAAGCCTTAAATATTGAGCTTTTATCAAAATAGTGGTGGAGACTAAGAATAGACAACGGGTCCATTTGGAAGAAGGTAGTTGTTTCCCTACATGGTCATAGACGAGGCTTCAACATAGACCCTTTGGAGTAAAAAAAACGGGGCGATCAATTGAAAACATTCAATCACACCTCCGTGTTAAGCGCTCTAGTTAACAGCTCGCTTGACAACCTCTTACATAGGACATGTGACTTAGAACTATCGGGCATCTTCACTGTCAAACCACTTAAGAGGACCAGTGATTATCGTTCCCTTCCAACAAATCTAGCCATCAACACAAGTTGGCTCAAATCCGTACCAAGTAAGTAAACATCATGTTTTGACATCTTCACCACTTTTAACTACCTACCTGTTGAAATTTCCTAAGTAGGGGATTGCAACTAGATTAATGTCTAGGGTGTGCTCTATGCAATGAGAATTTTTAGGGTGTGCTCTATGCAATGAGAATTTTGAGTTGGAGGAACATTTGCTTCTTCATTATGAACTAACCAAGAAATTCTTCATTATTAAAGTCAATACAATTAATTTGAAAGTCAAAGGCAATACAAATTAACTTAATTATTAAAAAATATTTTGATAACATTTTTTTTCAATGATGGAGAACAGAAAAGTAAAGAAAATGTAAAAAAAAGATAAAGAAAATAGGCATGTCACCAAACGAAAATTATTCGCTCTCTTCGTATTACATGAATACCATACTACATACGTCTTGAAAACGGATATGTTAACGAGTAGAAATTATTCGTTGCCGCCGCATTACGCGAGTATCATACTATTTCATAAAAATATGCAAACCACATGAATCGATTTACAATTCAATCAAGAAAGTAATTCCTTAAATAAATTAATTAGATAAAATTGTATAATAGTAAATTCTAACTATTCAAACTCAAATCTTCATGATTAATCATAGGAATCAATACCTTTATTATACAATATTGGTATTAAGGTCAATTTAAACCTTATTTAGTCCCAAATTAAGCTCTATAATTTTTTAATAACACCTTAAATCGCTACATTCATCAACCTAAAAAGGTCCCGTAAATAACAATATCATAAAATAAAAATAGAAAAAAAAAGAAAACCTGAAATCGTAAACGGAAAATGGTACTTATTATCATCAAATCATGTGTTAGAAAACCGGCCATCCACGTACTTAAGATCTAGTTACCAGAGAGCTTCTTTGCGGTCTCTACGGCGGCATCTTCAGCCTCGCCAGCCTTGTCAGTCACAAAGTCCACTGAATCTGCAAATATAAGTGTTTACATGCTTATTATGTCAGAGATGATAAATAGACTCTAACTAGGTAAATGGTCAAATTACATTTACCATGTTAACTATAATTTATTAAAAAATTAACTAATTTAACCCCGTTAAAGATAAGAATATAACAAAATTTTACTTTTCTAATAAGTAAAAAAAGTCAAAATTTCAAGTACTACGTTGTGTTGTATTTATTGAAAGATTAAATTGAAAAAAACGCATATATGCTAGGGATTAGGCCATGAGTATAGCATTTGTGAACCTAAATTAACTCAAATGAAATTAGTTTTTCTTTCTTTTTTCTTTCCAACCCAAATTAACCCAAAATTTAAGTAGCACTCGTCTCAAATCAACTCAAACAACCCAAATATTTTCCTTCTCCTAACTCTCTATACAAAACCAAAAAAAAAAAAGAGAAAAAAATCTTCGAGAGTCTCGGGTGCACGAAGCCGAAATAGAAAAAAGAGGGGGGAACCCGAAATGGAGGTAGGGATGTTCCTGAAAGAACCCGAAGGGAACCCTAGACCTTCAAGTAACCCTATAAGCATGGTCTTAAGTAGTACATACCAGATGTAGCATCACTTGCTTTATTTGCAACATTGTGAGCAGTTTCTTTTACTTGATCACCTTGAAATGCCCTACAAACAATTTTACAGAAAGATGGTTGAAACCATTAGACGTACGCAAGCAATTGATTATTCATGATCAAAAACATATGTTCCGAATGCTAGCTATTTTCTGAACATGAAAGTCAAAATTGAGAATCTTAATTCATGTCTTATTAAACGAAAGACAACATCATATACATATTAACATCTCAACATTATATTTCCGTGAGCTATGGACAGGGGCGGACTCAGGATTTGAGATGAATGATAGCACCGAACCTAAGATTTGAAATGAGTGGTAGCACCACCTCGAAAAAATCGGAATTTACACTACGAAAAATCGAAATTTACACTACGCACGTAAAATTAAGTGGTGTCCCGTGCCCCCACACCCCCCTATAGAGGTCCGCCCCTGGCTATGGAGATACAATGATAGACAAAACTACAAATCTAAAGTCAAATTCCGTAGAATTCGAGTTAACTGTTATGGTTAACTCACTTTACATAGCAATGACGTACGGTCTTAACTAAGGTTCTAAAAAGCTTATCTTAATGTATCCAACTATGTATCCAGTTTCCAAAGTTACATTTTAATGTATTGAACTCTCGAACTTTGTCTTTTATTGTATTGAACCCTCAAACTTTATGCATTCAACTTTTCATATTTTGTTATCGTAAGTATCCAATTTTTAAATTGGTACATAAAATGGTAAGTTTTGAAAGTTCAATACTTTAAAATATATATAAGTTTAAAAGTTGAATATATATGATAGTAACACTTGTAAAGTTTAAAATATTTTTCTGAAGTAAACAATAAGTAATTAAAAGAAAACATTTTATCTGAAATAAAAAATATAATAATTGATCACAATTGCAACAAGGCTTAATTGTAACTAGAACCTATCCCAAAATTATAATACTACAATATGGAATATTCAAAAGAGTAAATTGTCGAGATAAATAATATAAATATAAAAAAATTTAATAAAATAACTCAGACTTTTTTGTGTGAAGAAAAAATTGTAACTTTTAATTTTGCATAAAAAATTAATGTAAATTTAAACTTGTTATTAAAAAAGATATATATCATAGGGTTGTAAATTTCAATTTTTCATAAAAAAATTAAATTTAAATTTAAGTTTCCAGGTCAAGATTTTTTTTATAATGAACTGAAATTCTTAATAAATTAAAACATTAGACGTTATTTTTATAAGAAATTTTAATATTTAATTAGTGCTTTTCTCAACAATCTAAGAGATCCAACATGATGATTTCATCGATTGGTATGGTATTGACTATTTAAATATCCTTTCATATGAATTTTCTCTTTAAATTAAACGACATTAATGCATCATCAACAAACCATTAGAGATCGATTTAGTGATTAGTTAGCAATAATAATTAACGATAATTAGGGTTAGTGAGGTAGTACCCGGTAAGTTTGTCCTTGGCCCAATCAGTCCAGGACGAGTCCTTATCGTCGTCGTCATCCGACCGACACACCATCGCCGTTGCCGCTAAAAGTAGTACGAATAAAACTAGTGTCTTCCTCATTGTGGGTGGATTTACCGTAGTTGGTCGAACGAATTAAGGTATAAAAAACAATCAATTGTTAGATTGGCGATGAATTAAATTTTATAGAATTGTAAATTTATTAATAATGTATTTCTAAACTGGGAAAATGAACGGGAGATAAGTCGATGAATGCGGTTCCCTGTTTTCTGGTCATCTCTCTCTCCGCTAAATTATTATTAGAGTTAATTACATAAATAATCCCTCTGGTTGTTATAAAATTTTATTTTTGATTATTTATACTAACTTCACTTAAATTTGACTTGAAAAATGTAATTTTGTCATTTCCTTCCTTATCTTCATTTCCTTAACAAATTTTACTTATTATAATGGTTTGCAAACAAGTCGATTTAAATGTTATCTTAATTTTAACCCTGTAATCAATCATCTTTAAACACTTTCTTTACCACTAAAGCCCAACTCCCTTTCAATTTCAACCTTCTTCTCTCTCTCTATATATCTCTCTCTCATAAATCGCTATATATGCTCCCCGCCATCAGTATATATGACCACCCACCACGGTGGCGAAAACCCATTTACAGGCGAGTATACAGGTCTCATTCACAGTTATTCCTATAACATAACAACGATTTTAAAATAAACAAGTTATTTGTGGCATATTAAACATGCTAATATAGAATATAGTATTGTTAATACATGTGGTTGTAATTGGTATGTGTCCATCCTAATGTACCATCATCACATCATACGAAATAATGTTGTTTCATGTTCCAAATATCCAAATACAAAGATAACAACTAGAATTTCTTGGGACACTACTAAACTTTCATAACAAAAGTAGAAGGAAGGTAGCCGGAAGGAATTAAAAAAAATTGTGTTCGTTAGTTACTTTAAGGAAAGAAAAGAGTATTTGGAAGAAAATTTTCATTAACTATCTCCTCTAAACATTCTTTTTAAAAATGGGAAGATTTGGATGGAAAGAATAGTAAAAGTTTTATGATTTTTCATTATTAACTAAATTATCCATATTGACAAGTAATAATGTTAGAAAATAGGGTTAAAATTGCGTAATGGCATGAAAGTTGTCATAATGTTTTAATATAGTACCTAAAGTATTTTCTTTTAACTTGTAGAAAATGTGTTAATATACTTATTTTTTAATAATTCATGATTTTTAAACTCATTTCAAGTGTTATGGCATGTAGAAATCTTGTCCTAATGTTTCAATATGGTACTTACAGTTTTTTTTGTACACATATGAACATCTTTCAAAAACTTCATTTTTCCTCCATTTTTAACTTTAATAACTCCATTTGGGTCTTGTACATGGAAAGTTCAGTTTTCTTGTCATCCAAAAGTTGTTTGTAGTCTGTGTAATCTTTGTTGTAATTCTCATTGACTAATTATGACAATTTTTACAAATTTTAGTGACTAATTTCATACAAAATTATAGCAAAGAATTTGAGTATGTTAGGAATCTTCTACCAGGGTTTTTTTGTATCCATGATGTTAGACATTTTACTGACTTGTCATAATAGCATTCACTTGGAAGCTTTGAATTTGGGTTGGAGTTGTAGGATGACGATGAACATATTCTCGCCACCTTCAATAGCTTCAAAAGAGCAATTCCTCTAGTTTTTTTATACATCACCGATAAAAAATGGTTGAAAAACATCAAATTAGGGTTTTTATCTGTTTACTTGGTAACATTTGATATAAGAGGTATATTAACACGTTTTTAACAATTAAATGGTCATATGTGTAAATGAAATACTTTAAGTATCATATTAGAACATTAGGACAACTTTTATGCTATTACGCAACTTTAACCCTAGAAAATAAATGTATTAGTACTGTAATGTAACTCACTCTTAATTTGTCATTTCTTTTCAACTCAGAAACACAAAATCAAAACAATACTCTTTCTTTTCCTTTCTTATATCCTGTCAAACGAATACAAAAAACTAAAAGTATAATCATTTCTTTTTTTAATTCCTTAATTCTTTTCTTTACTTAATTCCAATGTGGCGGCACTAATTATAGCATGTAACACATCTGATACGTTATGACATCAACAATGGAATTAAGTGTAGAGCATTCGCACTCGTAAAAGTTGATAACTAATATATCTAGTTATGATGTCAACATAACTAACTTATAGCTATTACTCTAATATAACTAACTTATAACTAAACAGTCACAGTGATAATATCCATAACTGAACTTACACATAATTATTTATCTGAATTTTATTGGTTAAAAAAAGATAAAGATAAAGAGCACCCCAGCTCATTACCATTTCAACGAGAACTTACCACTACAACGAGGCTATCAATAATTCTATATAACTATTTGCTTGTAATGGGAATAACTATAACTTGGTCTTGTTTTGAGTCGTTAATGACAATAACGAGACTCCATTGCAAGTCTTCTTAAGGTCACATATGACAATTTCAATATAAAGTACTTCTGATATTTTCAGTATATTTTTACTGAAAATTTTGATTTTAAATATGTAAATAACCAAAATACCCCTATAATGAGTCGTTATATAATAGTGTGTACAAATGATACTTACAGTACTCACAATAAGAACGATTCTCAAATAAACTTCTCCATAGTTCTATTTATAAATATGTTTTTCATAAAAAGAACAAAGATATAAACTTTTATACCGTGTAACTGTATTTTTAAACAAATTCTACCAAATTCCTTATGGTATTTTCAACTTTTTTAAACATTAATATCATTTTTAATCATCTTTGTAACACTTATACTACTTTTATTATTTAAGATTTTTACAATATGTACATCTTTGATGGACCACCGTTAATTAGGAGCATTTAAATTATCTTATTTTTTAGCTTATTAACTTATTTAAAATTTTGAAAAGCTCGTACACCTATTTTTTGGGTCTATTTTTTTGGCTTATAATTACAAAGCTTGTAACCTAGAAAACAAACTAATCTAAATAAGCTTCAAAATCCAGAATATAAGCTTTCATTATAAGAAAAGAGGGCAATAGCAATGATCAAAATAGTGACGACGTAGGGTTCAATGGCAACACATCTTGTTGGGCGGGCTACATATCCCCGCTAAATCCTACGTTGTCACTATTTGCGTTGCATCTATTGTCTTAAAAAACCGAGCGTGTTTTTTCCCACCAAAATTTTCACTCATCGCCGCTATCAGCTAGTGTCACCGCTAATAGTGTTGCCAATATTGCTTTTGAAATAAATCAGGTTCACTTTTGTTTTCTTTGCATCCTCACCTCGGCTGACTATCCCGTCTCCGCTTGAGAGCCTCCTCCATCGCACCCCTGTTGCCGCCGTCGCCCAATGCATGCCTTTTGCAGCCCCACCTCACCCACTGATCTTGACCAGCAATCCTCCATGCCATCGTTGACACCGCCCATTACTGTCGGCTCGATCTCCACTCTTCTAAGATATGCTCTAACTAGAAGTTATTGTGTTAATTGTTATATTAGAAACTAGAAATCACACCGTTAAGGATTTTGGGATGCATTTCTGTCTTGATACCAGACATTTTCTTCTAGCCTTGATAAGTTTGTTGTGTGTTGTGTGTGTGATGTTGTGTGGTCTTGTTGTGCGTGTATGTGTTGTGTGTGTGTGATGTTGTTTATGGTTTTTGATGACATTGTTAGATTAGATCTTGTATATTGTAAGATTAATTAGATGATAATTAACAATCTTGTGTTTAGGGTTTTTGATTTTACTAATTAAGTTCCTAATTGTGGTTCTTTTAATCTTGCTAATTGTGGTTTACATTAGGGATGAGCTTTTTGACCGAAAAATCGAACCGGTACCGGAACCGGATTAGAGTTTTCGGTCCAGTTATCAGTTCTCCTAAAACCTCATTTTCGGTTTTCGGTTCCAGTTCCGCCGGTTATCGGGTAATTCGGTCTTAGAACCGGAACTAGGTTGTATGAAATTTTATATTTTTCATATGATTGGCTATTAACTATTATATGTGGTGATATTGTTGGTAATTGAACTATTATCATTGGCGATATGGCTAATGATTATTGTTTGTAAGAACGAAGTCAAGGAACTATTATTTATTGGTCATATGTTAGTGTCGATGATGCATGTATGTTCACTTACGATTTTAAGTATTTTTAGTGTTAACTTTAAACCGTTTAGTTTTTTGTTTATTAGTTAACCTTTATAGGTAAAAAATAACTAATATAAATGTATCATATTTGCCTTTAATAACAAAAATATTCACCGGTTATCGATTATTTCGGTTCACACTCTTGAAACCGGTTCCAAAGTATATTTTCGGTCTTATCCGGTTCTATACCCGAAATAACTGGTTAATAACCGGAACCGAGACCAAAACCAGTTCCCTTATATCGGTTTGGTTTTCGGCTCTAGCTTTTACCAATTTCGGTTATCGGTTATTTCAGTTCCGTTCCGGTTCGGTCAGGTTCCAGAACCGAACACACCCCTAGTTTACATTGTTAGTTTAGATGATAACATTCTTGTGTTTGGGAGTTTGATTGTGCTACTTGTGTTAGTTCAAATGAAACATTCTTTAGTTGTTCTGATGTTTATAAAAATCAAAGTAGTAGTTAATTTAATTCTTGATGAATGTTGTTGTCTCTATTTATCACCAAATCCAAATTGTTCTAATTCGAGGGGTAGAAGATCGAGATAAAGGAATGATTCTTGGTTGGCAACATGATAAGAAAACAATCTTGAACACTTATATGAAGCAGTCGAGATATATACTTTGAAACACAGATTTGGATTACACATTATGTTTCAGGAATACACACATTTATAAGTTTGGTGTCCGGCGGTTATGGGGGTTGACGGCGGCAGTTGTGGTGATGGTTACTGCCGTCACTTTTTCCCTCCAAAACCGGGTGTCACACAAACTTATAATATCTACTAAAATATTACATAATATATAATACTAATAATGTGATAACATAAGTTTACACAAATGATAAATGATAATTAATTTCCAACACAAACATCATTCCCACCGCTATTAATCACCATTATCAACTAAATTTAAGATCGAATATGTTTGATTAGCTAGTGTTTGTTCTATTGTATAACCACCTGCACCATTCTAAACCATTGAATTCAACCCAAAATAAACAAAGTAAAAGGGAAACTAGCATATGCCAATGTGATTTTATGCCGTCTACCGTTGAATTAGAGCGAGCCTGATTAATGGAATATGAAAAATGGAATGAAATTGGCTCCATGCCTATCATATATATTATTTTAAATTAAGTCTAGCTAGGGCTTGATGCATACATGGGTGTAGGTTTCTAACATGATGCCAATGTGAACTAGTAACTCTTAATAAGAAGTTGATGAGCTTCAGCAGAGAAGGTGTTGAGGCACCTCTTGCGATGTACACAACTACTTCGTAGGTTTAATTTGTAGGACGCACGTACTTTTATTCGGCCAGAGAGATATATAATGCTTTATCGCAGAACTAGAGATGAAAAGTTAGTGATCGGCTGGGCAGAATGATCCTACAAGAAGTCGTTATATATAGATCCTAAGTCGATATGCTAAATATATAGCAAGAAAACCACATATGAGAGAGACTTAATTAGCTGATACGTACCACCCCCACCAAGCTATATACAGGATATTTACGTACGTGCGAATGAATCTTCTAAATTACGACAAACACGGAAGAACATGCATGCACAGTACCTTCAAGACATGACTGACGTACTGTTTTCGAAAGATTTTATGCAAATTCGATCACGCGTGGTGTTGACTATGATGGTACGGCCTTTTCGGTTTTCACCGGTACGTGAAGAATTCTATTAGGGGAGACGGATTGCCATAGCATGGCTGCGTATGTATTATATATATATGACTACAAAATATGGAAATGGATAACAAATTTAATTAATTGTATTCCTAAGAAAGAACTTAATTGTTTTGAGGATGCATGTGTCTAAGTTACCAAATACGTACGTACCTACTGTGCAAGCTCCACAAATTTGTTAATGGACTCAAACAGGAGCATCGGAAAATTTTGAAAATAAAGATTAAGGGATTCGGTATATATATATATAGTCAAAATGAATTAAAATCCTGTACGTACGTGTTTATTAAAGAGGTAGTGAGATCGAGCTCATTTGTCTTGGTAATTCTTTGTGTTGATGACATACTCCCCATATATATATGGCAAATGGTACGTACATCCCAATTAACCTTTAATTTTACACCATGCATATATGTTATGTATGAGCTAGAACTGAAGTATCATATATATGCTTTTAGTCTCGTCATGGAAAGCTAGGCATATATATATATAGTGAACAACTTACATAATAAGTGCATGCATGTTATTAACTTTCAGGAGCTCAATGTAATGTAAGGAGTTATATATAGTACGTACTGCTACCCGATATCCAACCCCAACCTTGATAACTTGAGAAGAGCTTAAAAAAGAGTTGTAAAGAACTATATTATGTTATGCTCTTGCTCATTAAGCTCCTAATACACCTGGAGTATTTTTATATATATAAATATACAATTTCGGACGTACACTCTATTTTCCAATACAAGGCTTAGTATTTTCCTGCTTAGTTTACTATTATTAACTACTTTATATATGATTATTCAACTTTAAAACTCTCTTTTTTTCTACTTATTTTATTAATATTAACTACATATAGATAGAAATTGCTCATTTGTTATCGTTCAAATGGTAAAGCTCATTGTTGTTGATAAAACTTGTTAGAAATTATATCTATTATATCTATCTATCTATAATATAAACAAACCTCCCTTCCTATTTTATGAACATGTCACTTCTTCCTTTGGTTGCCACGTAGGTGCCTTTTCTTTCTTTCTATTTTTAGCTTTTTGTCCTGTTTTTATTGAATGCAACTTCGATGTTTTTTCCCAGTTTTTGCTTCTTCTTTTTTTTTGTTTCCTATTATTTGAAATTTGAATGACACGCAGATATATAATGCATAAACAGAGAATAGATATCTAAAATAACTTTTACTTTGAGTGTTTTAATTATTTAAATGGTATATAAGAATAACATTATCAAATTTATGTGTTGTTGACTACACCTATCATTTTCCACTTTAAAATACTTATAAATCTAAGTTTCATGTTTTTGTATTAGAATTAAAAGATATATACTATGATTTGATAAATTTATTAGCTCTAAAGAAAGATGATTCCGTGTCTTAAAAATAATTAAAGTTCCCGTCATTGCGGGCAGCAAAACAAGAAAATGAAGATGCTTGATGAAGAAAATAATTAGACTACCAAAAACTGGACAATACGTCAAACCAAGATGGCAAGTAAACTAGCCTAGCAGATCCATTCCCAGATCGAAGTTTCCGAATTTGCTATCTTAAATATATATTATATAGTCAAATATAAGTTTTCAGAGAAGAACGAGGACTTACGGAAGATACTTATCCATTTATATCTTGCTAGATGTAACTATTTTCTAGGTAGTTGATAATTTGAAAACATTACAAGTTTTTTCCTAGCTTATAATTTATTGAAAACTTGAGCCGTGCATGGCACGGCCAAAAATCATACCTAGTATTCTTAAGTAAAGGATAATATAAGATGAAGAAAAATAAAAAGGTAAGCCGTATAAATAAAGTTTACAATTAAAGAAATATTTATCTGAGTAAAAAGATAAAAAATAAAGATAATGTTAACAAAAAACGATAGAGAACGAAAAATTAAGCGCAATGTTTAGTTTTATTATAACAATAATTTAAAAGGGTTGGTGTGCGATAACACAATTTGATGATATAGATTAAAGAGGTTAAAAATAAAATAATAGTAGTAAGAGTAAAATATACTTCGTAATGGAGTTTTTTAATAAATGGGTGTTGATTAAAAATATAGGTAAAAGTTAAATGAGAATTGTTTTTCGTACGAGAACCGCGAGAACAAATCTTAGCCGTCCAATTCCTTCTCTTTTAATTGGATTGTCACGTATAAATTTCTTACATGCACCCTGCCACACTCAATCCCCTCACGCTCTTCATCCATGAATTTCATTATCCAAAATGAACGGTCAAGATTAGTTCTCGTAGTTGGAGTCGAGGGGGCGGTGGGAAAACTCGTCACTGTCAGGGAGAAATACGAAGATTGCATGGTCGAGATCAACAATAATATTTTCCCTCTAACACTGATTCCAATGGATCTTGAAGGGTTTGATGTGGTTATTAGTATGGACTAGTTGTCATTTAATCGTGCAGATTATGTTCCTGGTGCGGCGCCTTAGTTATTTGTCTCGGTGCCTTATTCCTCCCCTTAAGAAGATTCCGTCTAAGAATCAGGTACTGCGACGAATAACTGGGGATAACGGATCATCATGTCATTTCAATCTCCCGGATGGTAGCTAATTTTGCAGTTGTCAATTAGTAATTTCATCTACCATCGTTGCCTCATGCTTAATCATTCTGGTTCTGGATCTGTTGTAAACTCATGATTCCTGTAGATTGTGCATCTCGTACAGTATAGATAATGCCGCCAAAGTTTCAATGCAAACACCACTGCTGAGGTCATGAATAGGATAACTCTTTTCAACATCCTTTAACGATCTTGATGCATATATGATAACCTTTCCTCGTTGTATAAGGACACACCCAAGCTAGAATAGGATACATCACTATACACAACAAAGTCACCATTCCCTAAGGTAGGGAAAGAATAAGGGCTTCACACAAATGCTTTTTCAATGTTAGAAATGCTTTATCTTGCTTATCCCACCACACAAATGGCTCCGTCTTCCTTGTCAACTTCGTCAGTGGCGTAGCTATTTTCGAGAAGTCCTGAATAACTTCCGCATAGTACCTTCTTTCTTTTTAACGAACAAGACCGGGGCTACCCAAGGCGAAGAACTCGATCCGATGAAACCTTTATTGAGAAGCTCTTGGAGCTTAGTCATAATCTCATTCATTTATGATGAAGCTAAGCCGATAAGGTGCTTTGGCAATGGGCGCCTCTTGCTTCTTATCTGGAGCTCCCCCACGAGTCTTCGGCTTAGGACACTTGTACTGATGTAACTCGTCTCTTTGTAGATTTGCTCCGTGCTCTTACAATCTTCGAATTTGTGACCGGTCTTTCCACAGCGTCTGCAACTCAAGGTATAATTGTTGCAATGACCTTTATGATTAGAGTGACAAGCCTGTCAGTACCAAGCTTGGTCTATCCCATTTCTGTTTCTTGCCTTCTTTGGTCACAACTCTATCCTGCTTAGTCAGATCGTACTCGACCCTGCTCACCTAATCCATAGTCTCTCCCAAGGTTTCCTCATCCTTACTTCTACTCGTATGGAAACCCCTTGACATACATCTCGATTTGATCTTCTTCGGTAACACAATAGCTGCCGGCGAATTGTAGTTTGTCGATAAAGGCAGCATTCTACTCGGCTATTGTCATGTTACCCTTTTAAATTCCAAGTTCTCTCTCCTGGATTTTTCCCTTGTTCCTCTACTGCAGAAACGTCTTAAAGTAAATACGTTATGTTCAGTAAGCATTCAGCTCACTTATTCACACCATTCTAGTGACTCTCCCTCCAAACACAAGATCATAAAGTTCACCCACTAATACTCAATATAGTTCCTAGCATGGAACACTTGCTCCAGTTTCATGATCCAATGCAAGCAATCCCTGTAGGTCCTCACCTCCCTTGAATACTTATTCAAGATGGTTTGTAACTTATGAAGCTTCAAAATTAACTTCCTCTGCTTCTAACATCTCCCAGCAAACACTGCCCGTTTCACTCTGTGCAAGTTGCGCTTCAACCCTTTCACTTCCTGCACCGCGTACTTCCCTTCGCAAACGAGCAATCTCTGCATGCCCATATCTTTTCCTCCATTTGCGTCTGGCAAGTGATGCTCCCAGCACTGCGCTCACTTTGTTGGGTTCTCGATTGCCCCTAGCTCTTTCCTCAGACTCAAAACGGTTGTGCCCCGAGTGATTCCTTGTGTTGGAACCCTCCACCCTCTCGACATCCCGAGTAGGTAGGGCCTCACCATCATCCTATAATTACCGCGCCCCCCATCATGAAAGATGTTAATTCTCTATCCTCCAACCATTTTTCTGATCTAGAAATTCTAAACCAAGTAAAGGAGAGAAGAGTCTTATAGGCAACTAAATAAGTAAACTCCCCCTACTTAAGGCCATGTTCATTCTTATATGAGACGATCCACCTAAAAGGCCTCATGCTATGAGAACTGTTCACACCCTTATAAGGCATGTTTCGTTCCCCTCTCCAACCAATGTGGGACAGATGTTACAAATCCTCCCCTTTCAAACACAACATCTTCATTGTGCACATCGTTCTGGAACTAGCTCTGATACCATGTGTAACAACCCAAAACCCGTAGCACAATATTGTCCGCTTTCCCCCACTGGCTCACGGTTTTTGTTTCTGGTATGGAACACTTTTTCCACCTAAAATGCCTCATGCTAGGAGAGGTATTCACACCCTTAGAAGGCATGTTTCGTTCCCCTCTCCAACCGATGTGAAACGGATGTTACATGTTTGAGGGCACGATTAGTTGCCAAAGACTATGCCCAAACATATGGGGTAGATTATTTTGTTTATTTTCTTAGCCACCACTTATAATTGGGCTCTTCATCAACTTAATGTGAAGAATGCACTTCTTCATGGTGATCTGTACGAAGAGGTTTATATGCAGCTACCACCTAGGTCTGTTGTTCAAGTGGAGAATGGGAAAGTTTGCAAATTAAGAAAATCTTTGTATGGTTTGAAACAATCTCCTCATGCTTGATTTGGATGATTTTACACTATAATGACTGAATTTGGCCTTCGAAGGAGTTCATATGATCATTTTGTTTTCTTCACTTCCTTGAGTGCCGGGTGCATCTTGTTAGTTATATATATGTGGATGACATATTGATCACCGGAAATGATCAACTTGGGATCAACAAGTTGAAAGCTTTTCTTAGATCTCATTTCAAGACAAAGGATTTGGCTCCACTAAAACATTTCTTTGGAATCGAGGTTTCCCGCACTAGAAAAGGAATATGTGTCTCAACATAAATATTGTTTGAAAGATTTTTGGGTTGATTGATGGAAAACTTTGCGATACTCTCATGATTCCAAATGTGAAGCTAAAGCAAATGATGGAGATCCACTCCAGAGCAAAAATTACAGTTCAAATGCTAGGTATGTCACCTTCTTTAGCAATAATTAACCTAACAAGGCAAAAAAATATAAGAAGATTACTTATTTATCCCGTCTCTTGTTTAGTGGGAAATGTATTTAGTATTTATAAAAGTCATTGCATCAACCCTTCTTCCACCTTGTACCCCGTGGTTCACCATTCCTTAAACATAAAGAAAAAATGAGATCTAAAGCATAAATGGCTTAAAGATTCAAGTGTGACAAACATGTAGGTCATATTTATTATAGAATCCCCTTTCGTTTGTTCACAAACTTTATAGCCTTCTAAAACTCCACAGTTCAGTTTGCTCGCTCATGTCATCATCAAAAATATTAAAATCTTACACTCTAAACAAGAAAACATTGAATCCAAAATTAAATCCTTGTAAACTTTAAACAACTCTTACCTTTTGGTATGACACTATCTATTATGAACTATATTAAAGTTTTCAATTAGGCCAAATTACTATGATTACAACCACCTGCTACCTATGAAAATGTTATATTTCGAGCTAAAAGTAATTTACCTTTAAGCTTTATAATCTTTGCTCACACCAATTAAGAAACATGTGATAGTTATTACTTACCTTGTTGAGTTGGAACAAGTGTTTAGTATTTATCAAATTCATCATTGCGTCACCTCTTCTTCCACCTGGTACCCCATGGTTTGCCATTGCTTCAGCATAAAGAAAAAATTAAGGTTTTAAATACTTTAAATAATTTATCCGTGACAATATAACAAAGGTATTGGAAATGTGTTGTCACCTTCAAAGTGGCTTGAAACAGGTAGGTTGTGCCCCTTCTTTGCACATTATCCTACCAAGTTCAGGAGGTTCCTATGATATAACCTTCCCACAACTTTTGTACATGTCAAAACGGGTCGGGCCATAGAAACGCTGTTCTATTATTGTTTACTATAGTAATATTCTTTTTTTAATAAGCAAATAAGAAGGTTTCATGTATTTAAATGTTCTTTCAGAAAAAGATTCATCAAAACAGAATATTATTGTTGATTTGTTGAATATGTATAGCCTAACCTCATCACCAGATGACTAGAATCTCTAACTTGTTAGTAGTGTATGGTATATGAAGAATTCTATATATAACTTCACATAATATGAAGCTAGGAAAAAAAGCTGGACGTGATTATGACTTAAATATATTATATTGTTGTAGTTAATGCAAACATCTATTATTGTTTAGGCCATATATAAACATAATGCTAATAAAATCATGAATATGTTGGATGACTTATAGTCCATCTAACTCAACTACACATTCAGAGTATGGATTAGAGATGGAAAGAAGGGTGGACCGGGTGTGCTGAGCAACAGGTTGAACCGGTTTTAGGACAAAAAAAGGTCATGCTAAATGTGGGTTGGGTCTGGTAGGGTTGGGCCAGCCCAAATGTGTTTCCTTAAGTATAAAAAGTCGGATTTAATGTGAAGAATATGATTACAAAAACAACAGTATTCTAACAAAAATCAATTAAAAAAGTTAACAAGAGATTTCAAGCATTCAAAAGACTTTTTGTTGGACTTTCTAATGTTTAATCATAAGTGATAAAATTATATTTAATATTTAAAGACTTATAATAGTGTTATTAAGTATTATGTTATGTAATTAACTTGAACAAATGTGCCTCCACCACAACTGCCGGTGGGCAGTTGTTGGCGTCAAAAATAACCGTCAAAACATGTGCTATATATATATATGTGTATTAAGTGTATAGACATAGGTGTGAATCCAAGTTCTGTTCATTACTATATACAAAGTTCAGTATATTATTTTGTTTCAATCTGTATATGTATTACTGCATACAATACATACATACCTGTGATAGGAAATAGAATAGTTCATACTTGAGGGGGGTAAATGGTATAATAAAAATAGAGGATAGGTCTCGTAATTGCCAGGCACGTTTTATGTTCTTAGGTATTAGTCTCCTTGAGATTGGCTCATTGGTTCTCACCTTTGAGAGAGGGATTTTCCGTGGACCATCATCCGATTGTGGGTGATCGGCTCTATCTTTGTTCTTATTTCAGTTTAATATCAATTCTGATTTCATCTTCTGATTCTCACTTGGTAATATTTGCTGTTCTTAAATTTCAATTCCTAACATTGGTCCGACCTGCCCATCACCTGCCGTTTTGGTAATTTCATTCATCGATCTGTTCAATTTTGAGGAATCGCTGTTTCACATTCTATTCCAATTCAATTCCAATAATCGGTCTCTTCTTTTGTTGGTGTTGCCGAGTTGGGGTACTATCGATAGTTTTCAGTCGCTACTCCTCCCGATTACAGATCTGTTGGTTTTGATTTTGGGATTCTGGTCGTCTATTTGTAACACCGCGATTTCGAGAACCAATTTTTTTTTAAATACTAATTTATCATTTTCATTCAAAATACACAGCGGAATATAAAACAAGTGGCTAATATTTTACATTTAAAAATTGCCACATACAAGGTTTGGTGTTACAGTTACTGAACCGGCCGACCATTATCTTCTACAACATAAACATAATATCAGAGTTAAACAAAATACAGTGTTCCTCCTAAAACATGCAACTACCCGCAGGCACCCGAGCTCACAGCCTAAGGAACACCTGCACATGTGGAGAGTAGTATCTGTTAGCTATAATAGCTAGTGAGTACACGATAGCATGCAATCAATATAAACATACCACATATCATCAATCATGCTCAAATAGTTCTATCCTAGCATCTCGCGATGAGCTGGCGTAGTCAGGAGGTAGAATATCTCGCAAGGGGGCCAACCCGGCTCAACGCACCAAACTGGGGTACCAGACACATCAACCGCTCCGGTGGGGGAGATGTTAAGCGTCCACCGTTGCGTTTTGGAATCAACCGATTCCTCTGTTGTACAGCCGCAGCTATACCCGAAGAGGACAACTTTGTCCTTAAGTAGAACAGCTTTGTTCTCGTTGTAGGACAACTTTGTCCATAATGATCCGTACCGATCACAAACACATAATTTGATTCAATCGAATCATCAATCAATCCAGATTCATGTCCACATAACATACACCTAAACAGATGCATATTATTTATATCAATCAAATATCTAGCATCATCATGCCATTCATCCTTTACTTCATTGCGCGCACGCAATAATATATAGATCTATCATTATAACATACACCTAATCAAGTGCATGCTATTATGTATCAAATAAGTTAAGCCTAGCATCATCATGCTATACAATCTACACTTAAACAAGTGCGTATCAAACTGTGTCAACATGTTAGGTCTAGCATCGTCATGCTTTACAAACTACACTTAATCAAGTGCGTATAATATCCCGATAATCATTTATCATACATACTATAAGGTATATCACCTTTCAACAACATATTCAATTCAATTCATTGTTAATATATGTTATAGATATATTAATCGTTATGTTATCAGGCACTCACCTGTCGAGTTAGAATACTTTACTATTCGATACTGAAGCTTCTGGATCAACTGAAATGCCTAAACAAGGTTTACAGCTATTAAAACCTTGTAAAACAGATTCTGCCAGGGGCAGGGCACGCCCGTGCCTGGCGTGGCACGCCCCGGGTACGCCCCGTACCTGGGTCTCAGGTACACCCCGTGACTTCAGGGTACCCCCGGGCTCGCTAGGGTTAGGCACGCCCCGTATCCTTGGGAGGTACGGCCGTGCCTCCTAGGTACGCCCTAAGGTACGGTCTGTTCTTGAGAGGCACGCCCGTGCCCTTTAATATACAGCAGCATGTTCGTGTAGAACCTGTTGTTTTCCCAACCAAAATTACCAAAACTCATTCGGAGCTTTACCAACCGGTTTCTAATGTTCATATATGAAATAACTCATCAAAAACAACTTAAAGACACCATTTTTACACATCAAAACATCCAATTCAGTGTTTGGGACCAAAATCATCATTTTGACCCATTTGACACTTTAATTCTCAAAATCATTCCAAATCATCATTTTAATTCAATATTCTGATTTCTATGAACCATATAAACATCTAGAAACAGATTGGTAACATCAAGATCAATTATTGGGTTCAATTTCAATTAAACCCAATTGGAACCTAACTTGAAAGTGAAGAACAAGACTTGGAACTTACTTGAATTGATGGAGATGATTAGAGAAAATATTTCAGCAGATTAACACTTGATTCCAGTACTTGAATTCACAGCAAACAGATTGCTTAGATGATCTCTTGGACTCTCCTTCAATTTGCAAGAACACCACAAAGTCAAGAAACAAAACACAAAGTCTGTGTTTTGTGAAGAGGTGGCTCACGTGTGATGTCCACTTGTGGATTATGCATATCCACAAGTGGGTATCTTGTTCCCCTTTCCAACTTACAACTTTAACGTACGAGTACCCGTTTAACCAACGGGGATATTTTTGGAAACCTCGTTCTAAATCATTTAATAATTCATTATTCTTATCTATTTATCATAATATTTTAATATTATCATTTCTTTATTATTTTCTTCCATTTTCTTATTTAATCAGTTTTATATATATATATATATATATATATATAATTCCTTTTATTCAATATTTAAATAGAATTTCTTGACATATGAGATTCGAACACGACTAAGCCCATTTTGAGGTTGTTACACTATTGGTGGGATTTGTGATTCAAATTGCAATATATTATTGCACTTCGTCTTCTGTTGATTGTGATCTGTCCGGTGGATTTGATTGGCAATTTCTTCATCGATCTCTATCATTAATCACGTTTTGTTGGGTTCATCGCCGATGGAAACGAGGTCTATCCAGCAGCGACTTGAGCAACATGAGGAGCAGATTCAACGTCTATAGTTAGATGTTACTGAGATCAAATCGGTTCTGAAAACCTTAGAGGAGGATCGAATTGAAGCAGGGGAATTCCGCAAAGCTATGATGGGGTGGCTAAAACAACAAGGTAAACAACATGATTCTTGTGCTAGTAATTTTACTTCTGGTCTCTTCCTGAACTTCGTGGTGGTAGCGGTAGCGGAGCGGGTGGGGGTGTTATTACTCCTCCTCCTGATTCTGGTGGAGTGCCTTGGGCTGTTAAGAAGGTGAAATTACCAAAGTTTTATGGTTTTGATCCTCAAGGTTGTATTCAGAAAGCAACATTGTTTTTCGACATTAATGGTACCCCTCCTAACCTACGTATTCGTTTGGCCCAATTAAGCATGACCGGTGTTGCTCAACACTGTTTTACCATTGTTCAGCAAGTTCATGATTCGTTGACATGGGATCAATTTCAAGTGGAACTGTTATAGCGATTTAGTGGACTAGAAATTCAGAATCCATATGAACAATTGGCTACAATTAAACGGTCTTCCTCAATTCACGATTATATTGATGACTTTGAGTATTTATTGTCTTTGGTTCCTCGTTTACCCGAATCTCAGGCGTTGGGATATTTTGTGGATGGTCTTCGTGATGAGGTTAAACGATGGGTTCGACTTCATCAACCTCAATCTCGGCTGGATGCAATGTATTTGGCAAAAGACGTTGAGGAGATGCTTAATCCTTCCTCCAGGTATGTTTCTCAATTCAGATTCCGATATCATCAAGTGGGGGGGTATAGGATGGCTCAAAAGTGGACAAGTCTTTGTTATTGGGTAGAACTTGTGTCGTGGGGTGCAATTGGGTGAATTGGAGAATAAAGGTGCTGATACGACTCTTTCTCCTTCTTCGGGGCACTCTGTGTCGATTCGGTCGGAGGCTTCTAAGGTTGTCAATCGTGACCAAAGAATACGTTCCTTGAATCGAACGGAATGGGAGGAACAACGTAAGAAGGGATTATGCTTCCCTTGCAGTCTTCAATTCGGTCCCGCTCACAAATGCCCGGAGGGTGAATATGACGCTAATGAAGGAAATCATTATCAGTACGAAGAGTTAGGGTCATCAGAACCGACGGTGCATGACGTGCATGGTCCGGGCTCGTGTGCATCATAGAGCCCTTGTTGGGAGCAAGTCTTGAGGTCAAGACTTTTTTGAATGAGAGAGTACTGATAGGAAATAGAATAGTTCATACTTGAGGGGGGTAAATGGTAACTTTGGGGGCTGGAGTTGTTGGAGTGTTAATAAAAATAGAGGATAGGTCTCGTAATTGCCAGGCACGTTTTATGTTCTTCGGTATTAGTCTCCTTGACATTGGCTCATTGGTTCTCACCTTTGAGAGAGGGATTTTCCCTGGACCATCATCCGATTATGGGAGATCGGCTCTATCTTTGTTCTTATTTCAGTTTAATATCAATTTTGATTTCATCTTCTGATTCTCACTTGGTAATATTTGATGTTCTTAAATTCCGATTCCTAACAACCTGTGAGTTTGTTTGATCGATTGATCATGGCATCACCATGTCGAATTCAACATGGTATCAGAGCGGCAGTCAACTACTGGGAAAGGCGATTGAAGATGTGAAGAAATCAACGAATTGAAATCTAGGAACACAGGTTCGATGTCAAAGTCGGAAAGTTGGACAGATCGATTTAATGAAATCGATCAAGTTGCCAGGGGCAACGATCGATTCAAAGGATGGTTATGGTACAAGCGACGCGATGATATCTTAAAGAAGATGAATCGGATGAACATAAATGAAGGAAATTGCACTGTATTTATCTGTAAATTCGATTAGAAGGATGAAGAAATCCCGTTGCTATATATGTTTTAAAAGGGGTCATGCATATTGGAATTGCCCCAACAAACAAAGGAGTTTTGTGTTCAAGAAATAGAGCACCATGAAATTAAAGATGAAGTGTACGCAGAAGGCAACACGGACAGTGTTCAATGAAGTTATTATACCAACACCTAATTGGATTGTTCTTGGTTCGGATGAAAGGGACTGGAATGAAATTTGGTATGTCTCTATTCAATACCCGAGACATATGACACCCAACTTGGATGCCTTCGAACACTACAAGGCTAGTTCGATAGGAACAAGTAAAAGCAGTGAACAGGGACTAAAAATCGATGGTTTTGGCGAAGTAATCGTGTCTACAGAGACAAGGAATTACGTTATTCCTGGAGTGTATCATGTACCGAACGTAGGATACAACACTTTAAGTCTTATTCAACTTGTGATTCAAGGCTTGAAAGTGATTTTTAAAGGAGATAAATGTGTTCTAATGCGTCAATTTGAAGATGAAATGGACACAAGCGATAGTGATGCAGACATGGATGGGCTTTGCAGCAATGAAGTTCTGCAAGAATTACATGAAATCAAAGGAAAAGCAATTAAAGAGGTAGTAAAGTTTTTTGAGTCCTTTTATTATGATGACATGACATTAAAAGAGAGTTTAGAGAATAAGATTGATGGTAAACAATTGAAAGTGCCTAACAAAGGGGACTTTGATAGTTTGATTGGCTTCATAAGAATGATCAAGAGATCAAAGAGAATTGCAAAGAGTTGGTAAAAAACCATTTTGATAAGTTAATACAATGGTTTTACCATGATTACTTGCAATGTGAAGAAAGACCATTACCAGTAAAAGTGAAAGATAATGTGATCAGTTTGTTGGATCTCTATTTGGTGGTCAAGAAGTTAGGAGGACATGCATATGTGGCTGTGAAAAACAAATGGAAACAAGTGGCATGTGTTATGGGTTTTTCGAAGGACTTTGCTGATGGTTTGCGAGATGCATACAACACACATTTGGGTTTATTAGGCGCATATTATGAGATTGCAAGAGATTGCTCAATGGATGACTTGACACCGGAAGCAGTGGAATGCATGGGTGAGCAAGAGGAGTTGGTTTCGGTTTTGCCTAAGAGTGAAGACATACCCGGTTGTGTTGAAGACAAAGTCAAGGAAGAGGAGCACATGGACGATTCGATGGATAATGGCAGCTACAACAAAGAAGATGATGGTGATTACATTATTGTGGATGGCTAGTAGAAACGATGAAGAAAGGATTAAACATTAGGGGGCACAGTGTTAGACTTTCTAATGTTTAATCATAAGTGATAAAATTATATTTAATATTTAAAGACTTATAATAGTGTTATTAAGTATTACGTTATGTAATTAACTTGAATAAATGTGTTGGTGACACATTTTGGCAGCAGTTTAAAGGGCCACCGTAGGCCACCACCACAACTGCCGGTGGGCAGTTGTTGGCACCAAACCGCCAAAACATGTGCTATATATATGTATCAAGTGTACAGACATAGGTGTGAATCCAAGTTCTGTTCGTTACTATATACAAAGTTCAGTATATTATTTTGTTTCAATCTGTATATGTATTACTGCATACAATACATACATACATACCTGTAAGTTTGTTTGATCGATTGATCAATGGCACCACCATGTCGAAATTCAACACTTTTGACCCAAGGGCTTTATTTCTTTCTAATTAACTCACTTTGACCTGAGATAAAACATAGTCCAAATCAAACCATTATAGATAACGATTACCTCTATATGGAACACCTTTTCTCGTGTTTTGAATATGTTGCTGGAACTCGCAAGCGCAGGCTGTGTTTGAAGAACTCAAGAAACAGTTATCTTCGACCCAGGTCTTTGCCCTTCCATGTTTTTATGAAGTCTTTGAGGTCGAATGTGATGCTTCGGGAGTGGGAATTGAAGTTGTTCCGTCACAAAATACCCGACCGATTGCCTATTTCAGCGAGAAACTAAATGGTGCAAAGAGACATTACTCGACTTATGACAAAGAATTTTACGCCATAGTCAAGGCTTTGGATCATGGCATTCTGATTATGAGGCACTCAAGTATATTCAAGGGCAACATAAGCTACACTCACGCCAAGCTAAGTGGGTGGAGTATCTACAAGTCAGGAAAACTAAACAAGGGAGCTGATGCTTTATCTCGCAAATATGCTTTGGAATTCACAACGGCCGAGAGTTCTTGGCTCGAACCACTCCCAAAGAACTATATCTTCGACCCTGGTTTTGGAGAACTATTTTCTAGCTGCCAAACTCACGCTAAGGGTGAATTTCATCTATAAAATGGCTACCTCTTCAGAAAAAGCTGGTTATGTATTCCCAGACATAGCATTCGGTTGTTGATCAAAGAAACTCGTGATGGTGGATTAGGAGGGCATTTGGGCATTGATAAAACTCTTGTCATGTTACAAAATCACTTTTTTTTCCCAAGATGGTGCGTGATGTGGAGCATTATGGCTGGCACTGTTTAACTTGTCACCGAGCCAAAAGCCACTCGTCTCCCCATGGCTTGTATATGCCGTTACAAGTACCTGTTACCCCTTGGGAAGACGTTAGCCTTGATTTCATTGTTGATTTACCCCAAACACAGCACCAGAAAGATTCTATTATGGTAGTGGTCAACCGTTTCTCTGAAATGGCTCATTTCATTGCTTGTCATACCACTTACGATGCAATTCAGGTAGCTAAACTCTACTTCAAAGAAATAGTTCGCCTTTGTGGAATTCCACGTTCCATGGTTAGTGACCGGGACGTCAAGTTCCTTGGTCATTTTTAGGTAACTTTATGGAGAAAAATGGGTACTAAGCTCAAATTTAGTACTTCTAGCCATCCCCAAACCGATGGGCAGACGGAGGTAACTAATCGCACTCTCAGGTCTCTACTTAGATCGCTTCTCAATACTAACCTGAAATAGTGGGAGGAATTGCTGCATCAGGCTGAATTTGCTTATAATAGAGCTCCCAACAAGACCACCAGTCGTAGTCCTTTCATGATTGTCTACGCTTTGAATCCAAAGACACTGTTAGACCTTGCCGTCCTTGGCACATCATCTAAATTCAATCAAGAAGCCAGTGACCAAGCTGCTAATCTTAATGCTCTGCATCAGCTCGTACATGACAAAATCACCACGTCAAATGAACTCATTAAATAGCGCCGTGATAAAGGACGCAAGCACATTCTGTTTCAACCGGGTGATCTGGTTAATGACAACGCATATAAAGTAGATATTCCGGGAACACCTGCAGCAGCGGCTACATTCAATGTCACTGATCTTCAACTATACTATGACCCGGATGAGCCTATCCCAAGTTTGAGGGAAAATTTTCTTCAAGCTGGGGAGGATGATGGGCAGAACCTTCCTGACAACCCGATCGATAATGTACCAGATCCACACCAGTTACTAAGTCAAATAGGACATGGGTGGGTCAGCTTGATCCAGTCAGATCCCATAACTTGATTGCAGGCTTTTTCACCTCCATGTGTGCTACATACCAATCAATTTTAATTCCCGGTCAATTTTATTCCACGTCCTTTTATTTTCTTTAATATTTTCGTTTATTTGACATTTTCAAGCGGTTTCACTTTCCCTAAATGTAGCTACGTGGGTGGTTGTATTTCCCTTTTCTCTCTTAAGAAATGTCAAATTGATGAATGAGAAAGGCTGCACTTGATTTCCTGACATTCTAATTTTTGGCAAAATTAGGAGGTGATCTTGGAAGCTGATATGGAATCTCGTGGTGTATCTGTATTGAAGTTCCAAATTGATTTGCCCAGCAAGTTCTTTGAGTGGTGATTACTGTATCTCAGAGGGAGCGCTGCTATTGATCTTCATGTCAGGTTATTCTCGGATTCATTTGAAAAAGCAGCTGGCCATCAGGTAACTGTTCAAACTTGTCAGACATATTGAATATAACACATTCAGCCATTGTTGCAGATACAAAAACATAAAGATACACAGGGTCAAACATGCAATAATATGATGTGATGTTTAATATGTTAGCATTCACACCCAAAGCAAAGCATTAGCGTTAGGCCGTTAGGTATTAGCATGTCAATGATATTCATTTACTGGATATACATCATAAAGGGTTAAATAGAAGATAAAAGTATATTTGGGCAAAAGGATCAAACATGCTATAATTAGTTTTTCAGCATTATGATCAAAGTAAAGTAACAGATGGAGGCCATAAAGGGTAAAAAAGAGCGGGTCAAATTTACTCTTAAGAATCGATCATGGTTAGTGATTTTGTAACTATTATCCCAAATAGTGAGTTACTGCTAGCCATTAATGTTCATGCTAAGAAAAGTAAAATAGAAGCAAAAAGCATACTAAGTACCTAAATATAACAATAAGTACAATAAGAAAGTCCATCTACTATACTAAGTACCTTCAGTCCTTCAATCGAGAAACTTGGTCCATATTTTCCAATTAGGAAACAACCACACTAGCTAGATAACTTGATTTACAATAAGAATAACTTGTAATGGTCACAATCGCAAGTACTAAGAACATTCATCTGTATTTATATTTTTGGTGGGGAAAATCATCTTCAAAGTAGAAAATACACCGCATAAATGGAATATACTAAGAGCAGAGCACCCATACTGTGTAATGGAATTGGCTACTGGCTATACAAATCACTAAAAAAATCAAACGACCTAGATTGATTTTAAAAATGTAACATGAGCTCTTTGAAGCACATGCCAAGGCCATATAAGGTGCAAACATATTACTTTGACACTTTATTATTTAAATATCCTGTTTGGTTGTTGGGTTGTCTCTGTTTTTATATACCTTCATGCTTCTTTCATATTGACTTATTAAGTAATAGGATCATGTCAACTAAGGCAGATGACAGATGATTTGTAAGAAATGATACCTTTTTGCACACTCAGGGTACTTGACTTGAAGTTTGATCTCTTCCAACATATTGCTGTTTTCTCAGTAGAAATATGAAAAGGAACCACATTTTAGGGGTTAAAACAAACAACTATTATCGTATGATCGTCTTCAAGAACGCATTTCCGAAAAAAGTTTATCAAATTTGGTTATGATTTCGATTTAAGATAGAGAGACACCCTTCCCTTTGCCAAGACAGTAGCCATGATTGCAGCAGCCTCCATGACCCATGACAAGGAATTCCACATGAACCCTAAGAACTTAAGAAGCTTACTTTCCTCTTTCAAATTAGTTAACTATGAAAACTCATCAGTTCTAAGAATACAAGTATAAAATAACATAACTTTAAAAAACAAAATAACAAATAAAAAATGGCAGATTTAAATCTACCTTCTTCTCTTCTAACTTATTTAGGCCAAATATGTTAAGCCTCTTATTCCTTCTTCACTTGTCAATCCCTCCTTTTGCACATTTCAATGTTTCATGTTTCAAGTCAATGCTTACTTTCCTGTTTCAATATAGCTAATGAAAATTCATCTGTTCTAAGAATACAAGTATAACAAAATAAAATCAGAAAACAAAATAACAAATAAAAAATGGCTGATTTTAATTACCTTCTTTTCTTATAACTTATTTTGGCCAAATATGTTCAGCCTCTGATTGCCTTTGTCTCCTTGTCATCCCTCTCTTGTACATTCCAATGTTTCAAGTCAATATAAACTGACACACAAAGTCTCAAGAATGATCAGATGCTGAAAAGCAAATTCATATAAGTTTATGATATTATAGATTTGTCAGGACAAATTTTATCAACTTTGGTTCAATTGATTGTGATTAATGAAACAGAGAATTCCCTTTGCCAAGACAATAGCCATGATTGCATCAGCCTCCATGACCCATGACAAAGAATTCCACATGAACCCTAAGAACTAAAGAAGCTTACTTTCCTGTTTCAAAATAGTTAATGAAAATTCATCAGAAAACAAAATAACAAATCAAAAATGGCAGATTTAAATCTACCTTCTTCTCTTCTAACTTTTCTTTTGGGGCCAAATATGTTAAGCCTCTTATTCCTTCTTCACTTGTCAATACCTACTTTTATACATTTCACCGTTTCAAGTTTCAATCGATGCTTAAATTCCTGTTTCAGTATAGCTAACGAAAAGTCATCAGTTTTAAGAATACAAGCCTAACAAAATAAAATAGCAAATAAATAATGGCAGATTTAATTTTACCTTCTTCTCTTCTAACTTAATTGGGCCATATATGTTGAGCCTCTTATTCCTTCTTCACTACTCAAGCCCTCCTTTTGTAAATTCCAATGTTTGAAGCTTCAAAATCGATGCTTACTTTCCTGTTTCAATATAGCTAAAAAAAATTCATAGGTTCTAAGAATACAAGTATATTAAAATAAAATCAGAAAACAAAATAACATATAAAGAATGGCAGATTTAAATCTACCTTCTTCTCTTCTAACTAATTTGCACCAAATATGTTCAGCTTCTTATTCCTTTCTTCACTGGTCAATTCCTCTCTTGTCCATTTCAATGTTTCAAGTCAACATAAACTGACACACAAAGTCTCAGGAATGATCAGATGCTGAAAATCAAATTCATATAAATTTATTATATTATAGATTACACAATACTACCTGATTGACTTTCCCACTCGGTCTATTGTACGCTTCAACAACAGGCGTTCAAAACCATCAACAACGTGTTCTTTTTTAACTGTTTAAATGTAAACCTTGGATCTCACAGAAATGAAGAAACCAGATAACTTAAGGTGCCATAATCTTGGATTAAATTGGTGCTAAATACATGTGTTGTTTGTTCGACAAACAAATCAAAACAATTAAAATTTTATTTTAGTTACAATAAATCACTTTTGCATACAAAGACCCGGAAAGCATAACCAAATTGAATACATGAACCATCATACGCACATTACGACTGTATAATCCAACTGGAATTCACACATGGAGAAAGAGACGATGATTTAGAGATTGTCTGGATTTATCAAAGTAATTTAGGGATTCAAAAGAACTCACCGGTCCACTACTAGAAATAAATCATAGAATGTTCCTGCAAAAATCAAAGAATACCGTAAAAAGAAAAATCAACCGATAATAATAATAAATTAAGAAGTATAAGTTGGGTGATTACAGTGAAAAGAGAATCGATCGATCACTTGTAGTAAAACGAAGGAAGAACACTTGTAGATAACGGCAAACAAAGCACTTGGAATCAGTATTAGCTGCTGAGATCAATTGAGGATTGCTATGTAAAACGAAATCAATGAAGAATTGGGGGAAATAGGCCGGAAAAAGGAAGAAACAAGCGTGGATTTGAAGCCAATCGAGGGAGAAAGGCATGGTGATTTGGGCGGCGATCATAGATAGGGTTTGTGATCACTATATGAACGGAATTGTATGCATTTGGCGGGAAGACGTTAATCGTATCTTCTGAAATTAATTAAGCGTATCCTATTCCTATTTCGCCCGTTAACCATTAATTATAAGCTATAATTTCCTTTTTTAAAACCGTGACTTTCCTTTTTATAATCATCCATTAATCCGCTGTTTATTTTTCTTCTTACTTTTTAATTTTTCTATTTAAAATAATATTGTTTTTATTCATTTAAAATGAATATTTATAGTAAAAAACATTAAACATGTATAATGCGTGACATTTATTTTTCAAATTAGTATAATACTAGTTTAACCGGTTCTATAAAACAACTTCGAGAAGTTTAAGCAGTCGATCTTGTTCGGTTTTCAATACCATATTGGTTTCAAAATCGACTGAACGGGATATGACTATGATTGAACTAATGAACATAAATGATGGAAAAGTTACCCTATTAAACTACATACCATAGTTTGTAATTTTATGCTCCCACATACTCAATTCCCTGAATGCGTGGATGGTCATCAATCCATCGTCTGACAATGAGAAATCTATAACAACTTGTAGGAGGGGATTGAGAACTCCAAAGACAATATAATGTTTGATAAAAATTAAATTACAATTGGTGTAATATAAAGTAAATATGTATCACTTTATCCGGCTTATTTTTACTGTATTTTCATGCAAATGTGCTTGTATTTGCAAGTTTTTTATCCAAATTAATAAATGTAGCCAATATATCAGTCAAGATGAATCAAAAGGATACGAAAGAATTTGCTTTAAAACAAGAAAAATGGAATGGATAATAGTAAATCGAATCTTAAAATTCCGATGTTATTTAGAAAAGTACACCAAGATTATGAAGAGTTCTAATTTTTGGTTCACTTGCTAGGAACAGAGATCAAATGTGAACGTTTATACGCTAGGAACGAGTGCACGTCGTGGAGCCAAAGTACGCTAGGAACTGTACATTTAGTTATGCTAGGTTTTTTCACCACAATGGAATGTACGTATACACAGTCTTGAGAAAATTTGTTAAACGACGTCCAACAAATGAAACTTGCATAGTACGTAGCATGTATTTTATATATATATATATATATATATATATATATATATATATATATATATATATATATATATCGTATATCGTCTTTATCTTAGATGATATATAATACGTCGGTCGGTAATTATATATAATTTTTGGAAAATCATAAATAAGATATTAACAATTAGATATTTCATGTTTTTAAAATCCAAAGAAGCAAAATACTAGTAAAAACAAATTCAAAATATCTTAAATATTAATATAAATAGGAAATTAAAACAGAGATTTTAATATCATGTACGTTATCATAGAATAAAAATAATAATTTGTATCTTATCTCTTCCAAGATTTTAGCCTGTAAATATCTTAAGTTAATTATATATATGGCTACTTAAAAGTTATACGACACTAATTTAACTACATATACAAGTTTATCGCTATTTTATATTTGTTGCGAATCAAGCACCAAAATCTATGAACACATGCAAGTCGCGTACGGCATGTATATATAAGAGCTAGTATACGTACGTGCCAAATATTACTCATCGTTTTCACACGTACGCTAATTCGATCTTCATGCCCACACCAATATTCATGAATTCCAACAAGAAGAAGATGATCAAATTTCACTACAGTTATGGCGGGAAGATCATATACCGTGGCGCCGGCAAACTCCGATACGCTGGTGGCGCTAATGAGATTATAAAAGTTGACCGCTGTATCACTTACACGGAACTGATCGTCAAGTTATGGGACGCTGCTTGTGGACCGTCTATGAGTTTAAGGTGTATGTTGCCGGGGAAGGATCTTGACTTGATAGTTCACATAGCGTCAGACGAGGATCTTGCATTTGTGCTTGAAGAATATGATGCATGTGGAGACGACGACTTGAAGATCAGAACCATTCTTGACGAACCTATACTGCTCTCGATCCGTTGACGAAATGCTAACGAGATGATTTTTGTATTTTTAAATCTCCCTGCATGCATGTACGTAGTGAACTGAGGCTTTCTGGTAATATATATTAGTTTCTAGATTTTGATTAATATGTTGATCGTATTAGTTTTAACATACTTGCGTTGATCAGAAGAACGTTCTTGGTGTATAGTTTTTGAGTGTTTAATGTCATTGGGCGATTATTTATCTCCGTGTTTCATCATGTTCAATAGTTTTAATTAATTTAAGATGTTTGATTAATATTGTTGGTTCGAATCTCATCTTAATTTGTGAGTTATAATTCTTGTTGGAAGTTGGTAACTCAGGTTACGATTTAACTCGGACAATAAGTACTGGCAGGTTAATAATATATAAGTTGAGCTAGGTTGATAAAGAAAAAGATCCATCGATTAATGTTGACATGTTTAACAAAACTCAAGAAAATAGCTGTTACTAATTATGTGTGTTAAATACTGTAATCTAACCGACTAAAGTACATTATAGTGAAACTTGTATTAGGTTAGGCAGAGTGAAAAATTTTGCATGGATGTGTGGTGGATGATCACCGCGTGGTCTTCAAATAGGTTAGGTTTAGTCATAATTTACTAACACCTATCATAACTCATCCAAATAGATTAGGTTTAGTCGACATATAAAAAACAGAAAAAGTAAAAGTTGTCACCTAATATTGTAACGTTTTAAAACGTGTAATAATATACTAGATTATTAAATCCAAGATTATCCCCATCATAGTTGCTTACTAGTGAAGGTTTAGTAATCTAATCTTGACAAACTGATCATACATTCCCTTTAATCGTGGGTTACATGATTTAACGTTTTCATGTTGGCTGTTTGCCGACGGTGAAGCCCTTAGGTGGGATACCTGAAAAGAAATCCAAGATTAGCTTGAAACAATGATGAAAGTTGGTGAAAACCAACAACTCAAAGATATCAAGGTTTTAAATTTGAGTTAATAATGAAAAAAACCTTAAACTTTAATACTTTTTGGTTTAAACCTTAGGGGGTGTTTGGTTCGTGGTATTTCCTGAGAATCTTTGGGATTGGGATTTCAAATCCTGAGAAATCTTATGTTTGGTTTGTAAAAATGGGATGGGATTTTAAATCCCAGGATTCCTTGAAATCCCACAAATAAGGGATTTCTAAATCCCCCCACCCCCCATGGTATTTACAAATCCCACAGACGAGAGATTTCTAAATTTTGTGTTTCGTTCGTCGTTCGTCGTCCGCCGTCATTCGTCATCCGCCGTCGTTCGTTCGTCGTCCGCCGTCGTTCGTTCGTTGTCACCGTCGTTGATCATCCGCTGTCGTTCGTTCGTTGGTCGTCCGCCGTCGTTCGTTCGTTGTCGCCGTCGTTCATCGTCCACCGTCGTTCGTCATCCACTGTCGTTCATCGTCCGCCGTCGTTCGTCCATTGTCTCCGTCGTTGGTCATCCGCCGTCGTCCGTCGTCGTTCGTTCGTTGTCGACGTTGTTCACTGTCGTTCGTCGTCCACCGTCGTTCGTCATCCGCCGTTGTCCACGGTCGTTCGTTCGTCGTCCGCCGTCGTTCGTTCGTCGTCCGCCATCGTTCGTTCGTCGTCCGCCGTCGTTCGTCGTTCGCGGTCGTTCATTCGTCGTGCGCCTTCGTTCGTTCGTCATCCTCCATCGTTTGTTCGTCTTCCGCCGTCGCCGTCATTCATCGTCCGCCGTCTTTGGCTGTTGATGGAGTTTAGTGGTGGTGGAAATCCCACCTAAGAAATATGAACCAAACACAAGATGGGATTTTAAATCCCACTAAATACAAATTCCACCAAGTACCAATCTCATGTGAAATCTCAATCCCTTCAAAAACAATACTTGAACCAAACACCACCTTAATCTTTGTTTTTAAATGATTTAAACCTTAAACTTTATTTTACTTGTTGATTTAAACCTTAAACTTGTTTTTACCTATTATAATAACCCAAGTAAAAAAAATACCCAATACATTAACAAACAAATAACGGAATCACATTGCCAAAAATAAGCTCAAGAGTACGTATAGTTATTTGCAGGAATTAGACATCTGCATAACCATAATTACATCAAAAGACACCAAAAAAACTTGAGCAATAACATTTAGACATTGATTAATTAACTTTAGAACCATCATAAACATCAGAAGTAGCACCAAAAAAGTTTCTACCAACATGTTATACTGATCTTGGGATTGCCTATGCTGGTCATGCCGGTCTCACATCACCATTTAAGCCCTTGTTCCCCGTCGTTCACAACCCTTGTTCCCGTCATCGATTTCACCGCTCGCTCCCTTTCTTCCCGTCGTCGATTTCGCCGCTCGCTCCCCTTGTTCCCGTCGTCGATTTCATCGCTCGCTCCCTTTCTTCCCGTCGTCGATTTTGCCGCTCGCTACCCGTGTTCCTGTCGTCGATTTCGCCGCTCGCTACTCTTGTTCCCGTCATTGGCTTATTAGGTTTTCCGCTTAAATTGATTTTGCAAGACGTGTGTTAATGGGGAGACGAGGCAACCGGTTTACTAGGTTGTAGGTTTACTTTTTACCTATTTTAATTAAGTAAATGATAGTTTATGGGTTAAATAGAAATATATTCAATGTTTAAGGTTTAAATTATTTAAAAACAAAGATCAAGGTTTAAACCAAAAAGTAAGCTAAAGTTTAAGGTTTTTTCCATTATTAACCTTTATAATTTCCATCTTCTATCCACGATAGAGAAATTGTTCCAAACTTCCATACTTAAACATATGACGTCTTTTTAATACTTACACAACCCAAACCAATGCCCAAAAAGATGCATGAGTATGATTTACATCGCCTCAAGAGGCTACACACACTACAAGAAAAATGCTTTTGGATGGCATCACTTTCTGCGATGGCAGTTGTCCTTGCAAAAAGCTCACAAAAAGACAAAACACACATACACTTTTTGACTCTGTGGCCTTAAAAAGAGAGAAAAGGTTTCGGTGACAACAAAATCGTCGTCAAAAGGTACTTTAAATATATATTTTTCCCACGAAGAATCAACAACGACACGTGTCCTCGCGAAAGCCTTTTTTATTTTTAAAAAAATTGGAAAAGTAAAAAGAAACGATATCGTTTCAGCCACATTAGCGACGACTTTTGGGACCTTAATGTCCTCGCGGAAAGGTGCGGAGACTTTTAACCTAGCAGCCTCCTCCTCTCTTCATTTTCACACCCTTTTCACCTCTCTCCATTTTCACACTTCAAACTCAATTACAAGATCAAATTTCGTGTTTTTACCAAGTTTAGAAGAGAAATGGCGACGCAAAAGCTTGAGTTATCATCATCTTCCATTTGCTTGGTCAAGAACATCGTTGATTCCGGCCAAAGCTCCATTTTTTCCGGCCACCTCTTGAATTTCGGTAAATAACACTTAATATTAGTGTATTGCTTTATATTTGTGTTTATTAGATGATATATCCATAACTCCTCCGTGTTTTTTGTTAGTATAAAGCTTTTCTCAATTTTTCGGCGAATCAAAAAGAGGTAATAAGGTTTAGATTTCGTCATAATTTGCTTATATAAGAACTTATATAAATTATGTATAACATATCAGTTTTAAACGTAGATTTCTCTATTTCCGGCAAGTACTAAACTCAGCTCCTCCATTCTTCTTACATTTTTCTAGTCTAAGGTTAGTTTTTATAAATATCCATGTGTAAATCAAGATTAATGCCGATTGTTCTTTGTATGTTATTATAAAAAATCTAAGTTTAGTTTATATATGTTTAATATGTTAGTTTTTTATAGTAAATCTAATTTAAGAGAATGCTTATATGTTAGTTTTTTATTGTATTTGATAATACATGTTTTGTTAGAATATTTTGATAGTATAGTTTTTGTTAGTTTATATGTTTGATTATTTAGTTTTTTATAGTAAAACCATTGTATTAATGTATTTTTGAATTGTGTATATGACATTTGTTAGTTGTGTGTTAGGTTAGTTTTATAAATATTCATATGTAAATTTAAATTTAAATGTTTGTTTGACAATGTAAAATATAGAAATTATATCTACAAATTATATAATATTATATACACATGTAAATCTAATTAATATCTTCTATTATAGTTAAAAATGGTATATATCCTTAAGGTTAGCTTTTATTGTGTATATGATATATGTTAGGTTGATATAAGTTGTTAACGTATGTTTGTTTACTTAGATTAATATAAGTTGTTAACGTATGTTTGTTTACTCGAGTTGGAAGATAAAAGACCAATGTATAAATATATTTTTGATAAACATTTTGTTTTATGCATATAATTATAAAATAGAAAAATCAAGTTGTTTAACTAAGTTACTCAATTTGTTGAAATTATATATAAAATAGAAAATCTAGCAGATAGGTATTTAATAAACTAAAATGTATAATGATAAACTCAAATATTTGAAAGTTGAGACTATTTGTATATATAAGAAAACTAAAATACAAGAAACTATTTATACATATAATGAAACTAAAATATTTGAAATTATATATATAAGAAAACTAAAATAAAAGTAAATAAATAAAATGATAATTAATCTGAAATGTATACGTACATTATATATACACATAACAATAAACTAGAAATGCAATAATAAGCTAAAATATAATGATAAACTAAGATATATATATATATATATATATATATATATATATATAACAAACTAGAAATATAATAATAAACTAAAATATAATGATAAATTAAAATATAAGAGAAACTAAAATATAATGATAAATACTTAAATATAATTATAAAATAAATAATATATAAATATACATTATATTTATGTACAAACATTATAATGGATAAGCTAAAATATAATAATAAATTAAGGGTTTAGTTTCTGAAAGTATATCGAAGTTGTCACTTTTTGCTATTGTGTATACCCATCTTTCAAAACTACTGTTTAATGTACTCAACTTTCTAAAACTACCATTTGATGTATAAACTATAATGTAACACCGCCTTTGCTACATTAAAATCAGTATAAATTCGAGTTTTCAAACTGTATGGGTCCGTGTGTAAATTGAACATTTACCTGTAAGTTAACTTAACCGAATTTCAAAAAAACATTGCAGCGGAATTTTAAATAACAAACAAACAAACCCAAGTAGCTATTACAGTTTAAAAACACATGTTTGGCGTATATACAAATATACAATACAAAAATTGCCAAACATGCCAACCGGTGTTACATTAATCTAAGCCGACCATTGTATTATAATACCAAAAGCAGTGTTCCTTCAAAAAGGCTTGTATATCAGCCATGAGTGTCCCCAACTCACCAAGCCTGCCTATTCCTTATTTGTAAAAGAGTTAACATCAACAACATTAGCTATTTAAAAATAGCTAGTGAATACTAACAATCATGCATAACAATTAGGCAAGTCATTAGCAATAAAACAAGTCATATAGCAGAATAAGCAAACAATGCTATCCTATCATATAGCAGAGTGTTGACATGTCCAGCGAGTGTATTATATTGCCGGGTTGCAAAACCAGCTCAAACCACTACCACCGGGGGAATCAGACACTACCATCCGTGTTGGTTTCATCACCTAAGTGAATCACCGTGCTCGTTAAGGAGCCAAGGCTCATTAGGCTTAGCCATTTAAGGCACTCACCTCAATTGCTGAAAGGAACGGTACTCGAGTACCGTTAGTCCAGAACATTATGTCGGTAGGCTGTAACATCTTGAGATTGGGCCTAGTAGAAACATAGGCATTGGGGTATGTTACACGTGAATTATTATGTTAATTAATTGGTATTTAATGGTTAATTTGATTAATTAATTATTTTACTTAATTAATATGGATTATATATATATAAGTATGTATGTATACGGTGTTATGTGTGTGTGCATGTGATTAGTATTGTAATACCATGACACCTCATGCTTAATACATATATACGTGGGTTAGTGAAGTTTACTTCACTTTGAAGTTACATGTGTGTGTGAATTTGGGTGAAACCGAGAGCAAAAGAAGAAGCAAGGAGCAATCGGAATTGGTGATTCTAAACTTTGTGTGATTCAAGCTTTAAAGGTTGTTGATAATTCCATGATTCATGTTAATATGCTTTGATTAGTTACTAACATGCTACGGTTTGAGTGGGATTGATATGAACATGCTCTATGAGTGTATCGGATTTGGTGTTCTTGGGGTTTAAGGGTGTTTTGATGCATGTTTGCATGTTTAAACATGTTTATATGTGTTTATATGAACTTGTATGTGAATTGTATAATCTGGAAATGATAATTATACAAGATTTGAAGCTATCGGATTCTTGAAAGGTTGAAGGTTGTGGATTTTAATGATGATGATGAAAATCGAGTGGAAATTCGAGTGTTGAATCCGGATCTTAAAATCCGACTCTTGAAATCCGCATGTGTGAAATCATAGTGTTGAAATCCTATGGTTTGAATCCGAATGTGGAATCCTAAGTAGGAAATCCGAGTAGCATGGAAAATCCGATTGTACCAAGTGAAATCCGAAGGAAGTATCGGATTCCTTCAAATCCGATACAAAGTGTCGGATTCCGATAGTGGTTGCGGATTTGGTGCAAATCCGATGGTAGTGTCGGATTTCTCATGAAATCCGACAGTTTTGGCTTGTTGTTTTGCATTGTATGATGCTATGAGATATATGTGTATTCATATGTGAATCTTACATGTTTATGTTTGATTAAAGGATATAAATATATGATTGATACATATATTTACGATTTGATTACTAATGGTTAGTTTCTCAGGGACAGACAAGGCTCAGTAACATTAGATCAGTGAATGGAATATCTGAGAACCAGAGGTGAGTGGATGTTTGCTCACGGGTGATATTAGTTGTACTGGTTTGGTTTCAACTATTGTTGGATAGATTGTATATCTATTGGTTAATTAACTGTGAATGTTAATTGTTGTATTCTGTGATATGTATACATGTTGGAAGGGAAGTCAGTTTACGACTGGGCTTATGGGTTGGGTTCATTTGCTATTGGCTAAGCAGTATCAGGACCTTGGGATGCATTTGTTGCTACCAGAGGATGATACTGTGTGAGAATAGCAAATGGACTATCGGTAAACCTTTGCTTTAGCCGGCATTGGTTGTAGGTTCCTGCAGAACCGCCGGTCTTCCCAGGGTGCTTATTTGTGGTTGTTGATATCATGCGGTTCTGGCTGATATATCTGTTTTGTGATACTCCATTCACTTAGCTTTGTGCTAATCCCCCACCTCTCACTCTTTTTACAGGTTTTGGTAAGTCAGCGGCTCGGCTGAGAGTGGTTAGCTTGGGGAGTAATCACCTAGGACTCTGATAATGTATTTGTGATGAGCTGTGTTTTGTAATACTGATATTTTTGTAAACAGTGGGTTGTAATTAGTTATAATTACTTTGATGTTTAAAACGCTTCCGCGGTGTAATTAAAAGTGAAAATTTTTGGGTTAAAAATATGGTGTTACATAGGCCCAGGACCCAGCCGAAGCTGGCCTTAATTACATACTAGTCCGGACATACAGATAATTTCATCAATCACCCTTTTTAGGGACAAGTGCATGCATGCTTATTCATATAACATATATTCATCAAAGTGTGCACATGTACTTAAATACATGTCTTGCACATCAATTATCAAGGCATATCATAGACTCTTTATCATAATAGCATACATATGGCTTTCATAATACAAGTTGTAGCATGTCATAATCATATAACTTTTCTTGCATTCAAACCTTCCTTAATTGAAGTCATAAGAGTCAGTACTCACCTTGTGTGTTTATAAACAACACAATATGGACTCGGCTCTCCTTGATGGCTTAATTACCTATTGCATATATATAGAAGTTCATTTAGATTACTATACAACAAGTACATGTATTCTTACACTAGTTTTAACCCCAAATTATCCCCCTTAAAGTGTCAAAAACGATCCAACTATAACCCATGTACCCAAAGCATTGAACAACAACAACACAGCTGACTGTCCAGCACTTCACGGCGTGAACTGGGGGTAGTTCACGGCGTGAACTGCTTCCAGACTGACGAACAGCAGCCTTGTTTGCTGTGTTTTCCATCCAAACTCAAGTTCAAGCTTTTCTTAATTTTTTTCCAGGTTATACACTAAGTTTGGGGCATCATTTGGAGTCTATAAACATTAACATATCATACTTTTAACATATGATTCAAGTTTGAATCATCAAATCACCATTAAAGACCCATTTGGTCAAATTCATGAAATTCCTTCAAGATGGTATCTTTAATTCATAAAATTAGTTCTAAATTACTTGTAGGTGACTTTAAAACATATTACAACTCATAAAATCAAGCTTCAATTGCTAATTTCGTTTGCCCCATTCATGACCTAAAGCTTAAAAGGAAGAACAAGAATGGATGCTTACAAGGAACAAGGAAGAAGATGAGGATGATTGGTAGAACTGAACTTGAATCTTGAGTCCTAGCTTGAATTCCAGCCTTGGATGATCTTGATTAAGCCTCTTCTTCAAGAACCAAGATGAAAGAAACGTGAGGTATGTGTGTGTGTTTTTGTGGGTGTAATTGTGTGTATCTAAAATGAAGTGGCTGACTCATCTAATTGAGGACCGACCTTGTGGGTTTCAATTATCCACAAGGGGTATTTTGTTCCCCTTTTCAACATACAACACAACACCCGAATTACCGTTTCAACTAACGAGGATATTTTTGGAAACCTCGTTTGAAACCAGTTAATATTTTATCATTATTATCTATTTTTATTACTATTTTAAAATTCACATTTAACTAGCCAATTACATATTTTCTATTTATACTTAACATATATATTCATTTAATTCTTTAAATTAAATTCACGTACCAAATAGAGCACACGAATATGCCCGATTTGAGGATATTACATATAATAGCATGTCACAAAATTAACAACAGGTCAACTTTATTTTCAATACTACAAAAACAAAAAATAAAGAGTTTAATCTTGAAGATGAAGAAATTCTAGGAAACACAAAGCAAAATTAGTTTCTTCTCGATGCCTTTGTCTGCAAAATCTGGAAAACACAAAGCAAAATCTAGGAAACACAAAGCAAATTTTCAATAGCAAGTCACAAAATTTCCAACCCTTCTTCTCAATGCCTTCATCTGCTTCTTCTCCATAAAACCCCAAATCTGTTTTCAACCCTTTTTCTCGATGGCCTTCATCTACTTCATCTGCTAATCAATTTTTAGGGTTCTTCATCTTCATCAATTCATAATACTCAAGTTTGTGATTTTGGGTTACGACTTACAATTGGCTTAAAGATTCATAATACTCAGGTTTGCTACACCGACTCTTTAAGAATCACTGAATGTTCGGTTTTGGCGTTCGTTGGATTGTTCATGGATCTGGTTCAACCTACGATTTAGTTTTGCATTCGATTTGGTTTTGGTTTCAATTTCCATTTCGACTTCATGTGTGTGATTCAACTTGGGTTTAAGATGAAGATGATGTTTAATATGAAGGTATGTTCTTCGATTTAGGGTCCATCGCAAAGATGGGGATCTATGCTTACCTGTTCATAATCGATTTTTCTGTTACTTAGGTTCTTTGATTTATATGCTCCTATGTTTGATTATCGAGAATCTCACAAATATGTACAAATCTCAGTCGACTTGGGTTTTTTTAATTATATCGATTTTGATTCGATCTTCATTGTATTCATCTTCATTCGATTTGGGTTTTTTGTTGATCTTTCAATTTGTTTAGGTTTTCTAGATCAAAGAATTTAATTGTTCAACGCATTCATTTTAGGGTTTATATGCGCTTCATCTTTGGAATCTGCAATGTGGTTTTGAGTTCATATGATTTTGAGTTTATACGTTTTGTATGAAGATGAATACTCATCTTCATTTTTTCTAGATTTATGATTAAAAAATCAAAATTTAATAAAGTTGAGTACATTATACAGTAGTTTTGAAAGATGTGTATACACAATAGCAAAAAGTGACAACTTTGATACACTTTCGGAAACTAAACTGTAACACCCAAGGTTCGAAAATCCATAAATTATTATTTAATAGAAAGTGTTAGATATTATTGTAAGTTGCCTTTATGAGATTAGATGTGTTTATAAAACTAGAGGGGCTAAAATTGTCAAATTATAAGTTAAAATAGTGCAGGGACCTAATATGTTAATATCACAAACTTTTAGATATACATGGTTTTTATGAACATGGACTTCATTAGTCAAACTCAAAAACACAGCTGCATATTCCTTGAACCAGGCGATTTTGAGGCACAAACACAGCAACATCATCATCTTATTAGCATCTAGCAAGCTCACATATTAGAGGTATGAAGTTCTTGAATTGGTTGTTGTGTTCTTAGCTTTCTTATGGGTCAAAGATTGATCACAAGGATCAAATCTTGTTAATTTATAGTTTGATATGTTACATAGGTGTTATGGGTGTAGGAAAACACCCTATAGTTGTTTTTAGAATGTTTAGAATTGAGTTTATTTGATTTTGGACGGAAATACAGTTTCTGTCGGTCAGAACTATGCAGACCAGGGGAGGGTACGGGCGTGCCTTTCGCCCCGTGGCAAACCCTAGTTCTTCAGGTACCCCCGTGCTTTCAGGCATAGGCATGGGTGTACCTTAGCAAGGCACGGGCGTGACTGCAGGGTAGGTACGCCCATGCCAGAGGAGAGTTAAACCGTGCCTAGGTTGCAGGCACGGACATACCTTTGAAAGGTACGGCCGTGCCTTAGCCCTGTTCAGTTCAGTTTGGTCCTCTAGCATATTAATTAATGTTTATACTATCAATATTACATTGTAGAGGCTAATTGTGGACCTAATCTCTGAATCATACTCAATTGTGGATCATATCATATCATAAGTAAACATAAGGTGAGTCTTCTAGACTTCACTTCATATCTGCAACATGTATGCTATTATATCAGATTACAGACATGTAATGTTATTCATATGTGTATATAAACCGATCTGCTATGTGCAGTAAGGTTCAAAAGTTATACAGTACTGTTACAAAGGTGGTTGCCCTGGGTCTAGAACCAGTGGCTAGCATTTATTATCTGACATACGTGTACTATCTTTATATGATTCTATACATGTGTTTATATGATGTTTAGTTTGTAATACTCACTAAGCTCTCGTAGCTTATCAGATATTGTTTTTAAAACTTTTGCAGGACGCGGCAAGGATAAGGGCAAGGTTCCTGTTTGACTGCTTTTTGGTTATTCTTTTGAAAACAACTTAAAGCCCAGTTTGTAAATATTTGACTATCAAAGTACACTAAGCATGTACTCTTGTATATATCTTTTGGCAGTGACTTGGTTTTATAATAAAATTGCTTCCGGGTGTATTTTAAATAAATGTATATTTTATAAATGAGTTTTATTTAGTATTATTTTACTTTTTGAAATTTGGGGCGTTACAACTTGGTATCAGAGCCACGGTTTGAGAGATATGGATTGTGTGAAGCACAGTCTGGACTTGAACCATGGTTTTGAAAAATTTTGTCAAACTGGAGGCCTGTTACTTGCAACTTAATGAGTATAATGACAAATGTTATCTATTATATGTGTTACATGAGAAATATATCTGATTATTAGAATAGTTACAGATTGATATGTTATATGTAAAATCTTTATAAATTACATGATTATGTTATCTTACATATATGATACTTGGCCTAAGCCTGTGAATCGGGACTTTTTGTGATAAAGTTAAGATCAAATGTGTGTAGTGTGTTTAGAATAATATAGGGCCCATATTATTACAAACACATGATACATGTTAGAACTTAATGAAATCATGAAGATTCTTGTGAATCGGGTGAGGGGTACTTGTAAGAAGATAGTGTACCTGAGAATGTAAGTATGAAGAGAATGCCTTAGTATGTATAGAATACTTTGGTTTTAAAAATAAGGTATACTAAGTTGATAGATATATGAGTATATAGTTGATAGAGGGTGGTGTGATAAAGCTACCATTTTACCTTAACGCTTTATCTATACTATCAGGATGGTTAACACGAGAGGATCTCGCGCAGCAATTAGGC
This sequence comes from Dittrichia graveolens, assembly GCA_038502395.1. Taxonomy (NCBI): domain Eukaryota; kingdom Viridiplantae; phylum Streptophyta; class Magnoliopsida; order Asterales; family Asteraceae; genus Dittrichia; species Dittrichia graveolens. The sequence goes on along the minus strand of JARJIL010000001.1, from coordinate 80,479,418 downwards.
CCGAGGGTGGTCCTAGTCGTAGACCCGAGGGTGTAGAAACTAGTGTTACTGGTGAACAGATTCCTATTAGAGCCCCTGATCTCAATGAGAGGGTGGTAGAACCTACAATACAAGAGATCGTTACCCCGGAAATTGGCAAGGCGATGGAACAAAGTATTCCTTTCATTGTTACACAAGTAGTTGAGCAGATGAAGGAACAGAATCAAGCTATGATCAGACAGGAACTTACTACAAGGTTCACTGCAGGTGGAGAAGGGTTTAACCCTCAACCACAAGTAATTATTCGTGATGCTCCAAAAGTGTGTTCGTTCAGAGACTTTTCTGCATGTCAACCCCCGTTGTTCCATGGGTCTACAGATCCGGTTATAAGCCACAGGTGGATCCCTGAGATAGAGGGAGCGTTTCATACATGCTCATGTGCACCTGAATTCAAAGTTAGATACGCAACCAATCAAATGCGCAGTGCGGCAAAAGATTGGTGGGATATGGAAATCAAAGAGGGGTTATGCCGGGATTGAAACCATGACTTGGGAGGAATTCAAGGAGTTGGCTATTGAACAGTTTGTTCCTCAATCCGAGATTGATAGGATTGTGGATGAATTTCATAGGTTGAAGCAGACGACAGAGACGGTTCCCGAGATCAATGCAAAGTTTTTGGAACAAGCACGTTTTTGTCCTGATTATGTGGCGAACGAAAAGATGAAGATGTACCGATACATGATGGTACTCAAACCTAGCATCAGAGAATTCATTGATGCCAGCAAACATCAGACAGTAAAGTCCATGATGGACGCGGCTAGAGCGAGGGAATTAGAGTTGGAAAGGCAGGATAAAGAAAAGAAGTCTGCAGAGAAAGCTGCACCAGTGTATAAGAAACAGAAGACTGAGCAGTCTGAGAAGAAAGGAATGTAGAAAACCTACCCCATATGCCCGACTTGCAAGAAACATCACTTGGGAGAATGCCGGTTTGGTCCTCCCACTTGTTACAAATGCGGGAAATCAGGTCACGTAGGGAAAGATTGTAGAACTCCACTGCGTGTGTGTTTCAACTATTACCAGCCGGGCCATCAGAAATCAGAATGCCCGAAATTGTTTTCTAATGCACAGTCTACTGGATCTAAACCTACTCCAGCTCTGCCTCCACCACGAAGCTCAGGAGCAAAAGATATAAAGAGAGAGGATGCTCAGAAACCGAAAGGAAGAGCTTTTCAGCTTACAGCTGAGGAAGCTAAAACTGAGCCTGAAGTAGTTACAGGTACATATCTTGTCAACAATTTGCCTACTCTTGTGCTATTTGATTCTGGTGCAAGTAAATCCTTCGTATCTGTTTCTTTCTGCAAAAATTTCAGTCATATATGTGAAAAGCTAGATTCTCCTCTTGAAGTTGAAATAGCTGATGATAAATCTGTAATTGTAGCAGATGTGTATAAACATAATGTGTTAGAAATAGATATAGTTAGATTTCCTATAGAACTTATACCTATGACTATGAGAGAATTCCAAGTAGTAGTTGGAATGGACTGGTTAGGTTATAACCAGGCTACCATTATGTGTGGGAAAAAGGTGATACAAGTTCATACCCCAAGTGGGGAAGAACTATCTATATGTGGTGATAATAAAAAGGGAAAGTCATATGTGTGTTCGGTGTCAAAAGCTCGAAAATATTTGCAGCATGGGTATACAGCTTTCCTAGCTCATGTGATAGATACAAAATTAGAAAAGAGGCAGACGAGTCTTGAAGATGTGAAAACAGTGTGTGAGTATCCTGATGTATTTCCTGAAGATTTACCTGGGGTACCGCCAGATAGACAGGTTGAGTTTAGAATCGACTTAGTACCTGGAGCTTCGCCAGTTGCAAGGGCTCCATACAGACTTGCTCCACTAGAGATGCAAGAGTTAATGAAGCAACTTCAGGAACTGCTAGACAAAGGGTTCATTAGACCCAGTAGTTCACCCTGGGGTGCTCCAATCTTATTTGTCAAAAAGAAGGATGGTACTTTTCGCATGTGCATTGATTACCGTGAACTTAATAAAATGACCATCAAGAACAAATATCCTTTACCCAGGATAGATGACTTGTTTGACCAGTTACAAGGAGCATCGTGGTTTTCAAAAATCGACTTGAGGTCGAGGTACCATCAGCTTAAGATCAAGAAGGAAGACATTCCTAAAACCGCGTTCAAAACTCGATACGGGCATTTTGAATTTGTAGTGATGTTGTTTGGTCTTACGAATGCACCAGCAACATTTATGGATCTGATGAACAGAGTTTGTAGATCAATGCTAGACAAATCGGTGATTGTATTTATTGATGATATCCTTATTTATTCAAAGAATCCGGTGGATCATGAGAAACATCTCAAAGAGGTTTTGGAAACTTTGAGGAGAGAACGATTATATGCCAAATTCTCTAAATGTGAATTTTGGATTCAGGAAGTGCAATTTCTGGGTCATTTAATTAATCAAAGTGGAATTAAAGTAGATCCTGCAAATGTTGAGGCTGTGATGAAGTGGGAACAAACAAAGAACCCTACTGAAATTCGAAGTTTTCTAGGATTGGCAGGTTATTACAGGAGATTCATTCAGAACTTTTCAAAAACTGCCGTTCCTTTGACTCAACTGACGAAAAAGAATGCTGAATTCGTGTGGGGAAGCGAACAACAGTCTGCTTTCTCAACTCTCAAGAAGAAGTTGTGTGAGGCGCCAATTCTTGCATTACCTGAAGGGGTTGAAGATATGGTGGTATTTTGTGACGTTTCATATCATGGGCTGGGTTGTGTTTTGATGCAGAAAGGTAGAGTTATTGCTTATGCTTCACGGCAGTTGAAGCCACATGAAAGTAAGTACCCAACACATGATTTGGAGTTGGCAACGGTGGTGTTTTTACTTAAGATTTGGAGACATTATCTGTATGGTATGAGATTTGCTGTTTACACTGATCATGAAAGTTTAAAGTATTTCAAGGATCAGAAAAATCTCAACATGAGGCAGAGGCGTTGGCTAGAATTATTAAAAGATTATGATTGTGATATTCTATATCATCCGGGAAAGGCAAATGTGGTAGCTGATGCTTTAAGCAGAAAATCAGGAACAGTTCAAGTGAAGAATCAAACTTTAAGAATGACTATTGCAACACCTATTTTTGATGTGATACGGACAGCTCAGCTTGAAGCAATCAAAGATGAGAATCATAACTCTGAGCGAATCAAAGGGCAGGTAACCAACTTTATTAAAGACAGTCACGATGTTTGGACCTGTTATGGTCGTATATGGGTACCGGCTTATGGTGATGCACGCCAAATTCTTCTTAGTGAAGCTCATAAATCCAGATTTTCTATTCATCCAGGAGCTACTAAAATGTATAAGGATCTAAAAGTTGATTATTTGTGGCCGGGTATGAAACGCGATGTAGCAAAGTATGTGGAAAAATGTCTTACGTGCTTACAAGTAAAAGCTGAACACCAGAAACCTCACGGGAAGTTACAGCCCTTAGAAATTCCAGTTTGGAAATGGGAAAACATTACAATGGACCTGATTACCAAATTACCCAAAACCCCACGTGGTTATGATGCAATATGGGTAATTGTAGACATGTTAACTAAAAGTGCTCATTTTATTCTCATCAAGGAGACCTATCCTTCAGAAAGAATGGCAGACGTATATGTGAAAGAGATTGTGACTCGTCATGGCGTGCCAGTTTCTATCGTATCAGACAGGGACACAAGATTCACTTCTAGGTTCTAGAATAAATTTTATGAAGACCTCGAAACTAAACTACATCTCAGCACAACATACCATCCTCAGTCTGATGGTCAGAGTGAAAGAACTATTTAAACCCTAGAAGACATGCTGCAGGTGTGTGCTATAGATTTTGGAGGTAGCTGGGATTCTTATTTACCTTTAGCAGAATTTTCATATAACAACAGTTATCATTCCAGTATTGGGATGCCACCATATGAAATGCTATATGGTAGAAAATGCAGAACTCCGGTATGTTGGGGTGAAGTGGGTCAGAAAGAATTGGGTAGTACAGAGGTGGTGCAACGAACGACTGAACAGATTCAGCTCATGAGAGATAGACTGTTAACCGCCCAGAGTAGACAGAAAAGTTATGCAGATAGACGCAGGTCACCACTTCAATTTCAAGTGGGAGATTTTGTATTGTTAAAAGTGTCGCCGTGGAAAGGCGTTATCAGATTGAGAAAAAGAAGGAAACTTGGTCCAAGGTTTATTGGACCTTTTAAGATCATTGCACGGGTGGGAAAGGCTGCGTACAGATTGGAATTGCCAGATGAATTGTCTCAGATTCACAACACTTTCCACGTCTCACATCTCATAAAGTGTTTAGCAGACCAGTCTGCGATTATACCGTTGCAAGATGTTACTATCGATGACAAACTGAACTATGTGGAGCAACCTATAGCTATATTGGAAAGAAAGATCAAAACCCTACGTAATAAACAAATTGGACTGGTCAAGGTCCAATGGAAGCACAAGAAAGGCTCAGACTTTACTTGGGAGCCTGAACAGGAGATGATGCACAACTATCCAGAATTATTCAACAGTTGATTTCGAGGACGAAATCATTCCAAGTGGGGAAGAGTTGGAACACCCAAGGTTCGAAAATCCATAAATTATTATTTAATAGAAAGTGTTAGATATTATTGTAAGTTGCCTTTATGAGATTAGATGTGTTTATAAAACTAGATGGGCTAAAATTGTCAAATTATAAGTTAAAATAGTGCAGGGACCTAATATGTTAATATCACAAACTTTTAGATATACATGGCTTTTATGAACATGGACTTCATTAGTCAAACTCAAAAACACAGTTGCATATTCCTTGAACCTGGCGATTTTGAGGCACAAACACAGCAACATCATCATCTTATTAGCATCTAGCAAGCTCACATATTAGAGGTATGAAGTTCTTGAATTGGTTGTTGTGTTCTTTGCTTTCTTATGGGTCAAAGATTGATCACAAGGATCAAATCTTGTTAATTTATAGTTTGATATGTTACATAGGTGTTATGGGTGTAGGAAAACACCCTATAGCTGTTTTTAGAATGTTTAGAATTGAGTTTATTTGATTTTGGCCGGAAATACAGTTTCTATCGATCAGAACTGTGCAGACCAGGGGAGGGCACGGGCGTACCCAAGGAAGGTACGGGCGTGCCTTTCGCCCCGTGGCAAACCCTAGTTCTTCAGGTACCCCCGTGCTTTCAGGCATAGGCATGGGCGTACCTTAGCAAGGCACGGGCGTGACTGCAGGGTAGGTACGCCCATGCCAGAGGAGAGTTAAACCGTGCCTAGGTTGCAGGCACGGGCATACCTTTGAAAGGTACGGCCGTGCCTTAGCCCTGTTCAGTTCAGTTTGGTCCTCTAGCATATTAATTAATGTTTATACTATCAATATTACATTGTAGAGGCTAATTGTGGACCTAATCTCTGAATCATACTCAATTGTGGATCATATCATATCATAAGTAAACATAAGGTGAGTCTTCTAGACTTCACTTCATATCTGCAACATGTATGCTATTATATCATATTACAGACATGTAATGTTATTCATATGTGTATATAAACCGATCTGCTATGTGCAGTAAGGTTCAAAGGTTATACAGTACTGTTACAAAGGTGGCTGCCCTGGGTCTAGAACCAGTGGTTAGCATTTATTATCTGACATAAGTGTACTATCTTTATATGATTCTATACGTGTGTTTATATGATGTTTAGTTTGGAATACTCACTAAGCTCTCGTAGCTTATCAGATATTGTTTTAAAAACTTTTGCAGGACGCGGCAAGGATAAGGGCAAGGCTCCTGTTTGACTACTTTTTGGTTATTCTTTTGAAAACAACTTAACGCCCAGTTTATAAATATTTGACTATCAAAGTACACTAAGCATGTACTCTTGTATATATCTTTTGGCAGTGACTTGGTTTTATAATAAAATTGCTTCCGCGTGTATTTTAAATAAATGTATATTTTATAAATGAGTTTTATTTAGTATTATTTTACTTTTTGAAATTTGGGGCGTTACATAAACCCTAATTAAAATATAGGAAACTAAAATATAGTGATAAATCAATATATAATACAAACACACATGCATATATATATACACACACACACATAAATAAATACATTAAAAATATACGTGTTATATCATAGTTCATCCGTCCAAAATTAATTTATTAGAAATTAATTTTGGGAAGTCCCATGTTTTGAACTTTTTTTTTGAAATTTTTTTGTCTCGTTTAGGATATTGATACATATAACTAATATACTACTTAAGAAAAATTCTTTAAGTATTTCCTCTTTTCTTCAACGAATATGAGTTTCATACGCATATTTGAAGAGTTAAGCGGAAATGCTGTCGAATTTTTTTTAAGTAATAAATTAGTTATACGCGTTCATGTATGAAACGCAACATTTAAAATATGGGTTAGAATAGTCACCATGCTACGAAGTATACGCCATATCCTTAAAACATAGAATACAAACTTTTTTATCATTCAAACTATAAAATTCGCCTTCCAAAGTTTTGATAATTAATCATCACAAATACAGTTATGACCATTGATAAGAGTTGGATTACGTGTAGAGATCGTTCATCGTCCAAGTTTTTTAGCGGTCTTAACGCATTCATTGAAAGGTGTAAGGACCGTTTGAATGATCAAAATAGATGTCGATGCCAATGCCGAAAATGTGATAACCATGAATGGGGTACTCATATTGAGATTGAGTACCACATACTTCGTTGAGGGTTCATCGCCGCTTATAAAACGTGAAGGTTTCATGGTGAACAATATGTCCTGCTAGTGATACATGATACATCTCAAATGACAGATGAGATGGTTGGTCTCCTCAACGATGTTCGATGGGAGAATATTGGCAATGAACACAAGGAAAATATTGATGAGCCAAGTAATCAGCCAACCGAAGGTTCGATTGGTGCAAATGACGATATTGATACGTTATTTATGGAGGTCAAGACAAAGCTATACCCCGGTTGTACCTAGTTGTCTTCATTGAACTTTTTGGCGAAGATGATGCACATGAAGGTTATGAATAAATGGATTGATAGTTTATTTGATCAGCTGCTAGAATTTCTCAGATTTGCATTTCCGAAAAACAGCAAAGTCCCGTCTTTAAACTACGAAGCTAAGAAGACAATAAAAAAGCTTGGATTGGGATACAAATCGGTCCATGCTTGTAAGCAGGGCCGGCCCAAGACCGGTGCAATCTGGGCGTGGGCACAGGGCATCAAGAAACAAGGGGCATCATTTTCTACTCAACCTGCTATATATATACATATATACCGAGGCCCAAAAAAACCTTAGTCCAACACTCCAGCCGCTGTCCAGCAGTCCAGGGAAGGAAAGCAGTGCTACGGCACAAGTCACGATTATGAAATACCAATGGGAGCGCTAGGTGGAATACGAGGGGACGACTATGCAACAATCGAAGTGTTTGTGTGTTCTCAAGATGGGCATCAGTCGAACGAATCAAATAAGGTAGGTAACGTTCACCGCAATGATCAAAATACTTGTCAAGGTTTATGATTTACGAAATTGATTTCCCTATTAGTTGAATAAATCAATCAAACCTAGCCATGAACAGTCGATTGGGGATTTGGGGCAGGCGCAGCAAGACCGATTGAAACCTAGTCGATTGGGGATGTTGGGCAACAAGATTGAAACCGAGAACATTAGTCGGTTGGGGATTTGGGGCAACAAGATCGATTGTGAGAAACTTAGAAACTGAGAACTGACATTGATTGGGGTATGATTTCTTCCCTGTTACTTCAATTTTTCGATTTTTTAGGAATAATTTCTTGATATCTTATTTCTAATGTCACTACTCACTCTTATCTTCCTTATTTAGTTCTAACAATCTTATTGATGTAATATATATAAATGGTTGCAACAAGACTAAAAAAAAGCTAAAGAGATTGGACATTTGAGTTTGAGAAAGTAAAAAAAGTTTGATATTTGATTATTTGACTTGCTGAGTTTTGTTTGTTTGGCCTATAATTTGCTGTAGGAATGTAGGATGTAGGTGATGTATTTGCTGATTTGCTCCTTTAGTTGCAAATGTGGTTGTGATCTTTAGAAATTCTAATAGAAGTGTAGGTGATGGCATTTGCAAATGTGCAGGTGATGCATTTGCTGCTTTGCTTTTTTTTTTATCTAATTTAGTTTGCGTTTTGGTTATAACTTGATCAAAGTCTGGATCACGTATTCACCTGTGAATTTGACTTGCTAAGTTCCTGGATTTTTGTTTGTCCAACTTTCTTATTTGTTTTAGTAATGTAGGATGTAGGTAATGCATTTTTTTTTCCTATAGGTGCAAATGTGTTTGTCATGTATCAGAAATTCTAATAGATTGTGTAGGGACGCTTGGGGAGTTTGGAGCTTTAAATAGGAAGATAATTAATGATCCATAGCGGTTTCGCGTGGTTCGGTTGGTGCCATGTGCTATTGGAGGAAGTGGTATCATAGAGTGGTCCCGCGGTGGTAAACTTTATGAACTTTTGGTTAGGAGGGCTGCTGTTGCGGTGGAGAACGGCGGAGAGATTAGGGCGGTGCTTTGGTTTCAAGGGTAGAGAGACACCGTGAACATAAGTGATGCTGAATGGCTGAATCGTATCGAGGGAAATTGCAGAACTTATTTATCAATTTCAGAGTTGATTTGAAGTCTCCTTTGGTTCCTGTAATTAGGGGTGAGCATGAGTACCGAAAATACCGAACCGTACCGGAACCGGTACCGAGTTAGAGCTTTTGGTCCGGTACTCGGTACTTGAAATAGTGCTAAATCGGTATTCGGGATTCGGTATTCGGGACTAGTACTGAAAAAACTACGTAAAATAGGTACCGGTACCTGTACCGTTGTATGAATACTCGGTACGGTATTCGGTACCATCTTTAAACCAAATTCGGTATTCGGTAAAACCGATACCGGTAGGTTCCGGTACCATGCTCACCCCTACCTGTAATCCAGGTATTACTATTTTCTTAATTCATTGATATTACAGATTACATAAGAGAGAATATCCAAATTCTGAAAATTGCATATAGTTAAATACTACAAGATTTATATCTATCTAAAAATTTGATCGAATTGAAGATGAAACCTATTCGGAGATGGTGAGTTAAACGGTATAGATTAGTTTTTGGCCATTGGTTTAGTGGGTCAGATTGTTTTTTATCTTCACTTTTGTACGTCGTAAACTTCCCGCGTGGAGGCATTATTGGCCTACTTTGCCCTGGGCATCAAAAACCTTTGGACCGGCCCTGCTTGTAAGAATGATTGTTGCTTATTTTGGAAAGAGAATGCTGATATGTCCGGTTTGTGGTGAGAATAAATGGAAATATAAAGACACAACGGGGAAGAAAGTTGCTCAAAAGGTGTTACATTACTTTCCTTTGACTCCAAGAATAAAATGTATGTATAGATCCAAACATACTGCAAAGTCTATGACCTGGCATGCTACCGAACAATCTAGGGAAGTTGGTAAGATGCGGTTAATGGTAAAGCATGGAAAGATTTTGAAGAAAGATATCCTGATTTTGCAAAGGAAACTAAAAACGTCCTATTAGAGTTGGCTACTGACGGATCAATCCATTTAGCAACATGAGTCAGTGTTATAGTATATGGCCTGCCATATTATAAGAAATTTAGATACAATACTATATATAAGATGGTTGTTCAAAGATCATTTGATTTATAAATATTATGTAATGATATAAGGTCACATGTAACTTATATACATTTAAGGGTAAAAAATGAAAATATAAGGATTAGATTTGAAAATTTGAAATGAATAGTATTCTAACTTTGAGAATTGAGCACCTAGGGGTGTTGTTCGGTCGGGGTGTTCTGGTTTTGGGTTGATTGGGTCCGGTAAATCGGTTTGAGATATTAAAATTATACCCGATAATTGAACCGAATAAGGTTCGGGTTATTTGGGTATCTAGTTAAACCAAACAGAATATTTTCTTCCTACATGTCACCAAACTAAATAATATAATTATAAATCGAGTAACATAAACAACCACCCGAAACCTGATCAATCCAAACTTAAATTGAGTTGTATAAGTTATTTGGGTTCAATTGTAACCCGACTCTATAAACTCAAAACCCAATTGACCCGAACCCGGAACTTAACAAGTTCAAGTTTCGGTGAAGTTTAGTTTTCTATAAACCCAATTAACCTAAAACCCGAGCGGGTTGACCGAATTAACACTCGATTGGGTGATTTCTGAATTCCTTAGGCGGTAAGAATGAACATGAATTTGAACCAAACACAAGGATCCCTGTAAATAGATTTCAATTCCCCTGATTCTAACGAACTAAAAACTCCCTTATAGATTACAATTCCTTTGAAAACATATTATTAACCAAACGAGAGCTTATTGTTCAAATCGACTGAATTCACGGACTTAATCAGGAGTCAAAGATATTAAAGTTTTGTTACTGGATGCTGGTTCTCGTACCATGTTTCTGTGTCCTTTAATGACTAATCAACTCATTCTTGCATCAAAACTTTGATGAGAACGGTTGGCACTCATACTATGACGTTCGAGGCCATTTTTCATAAGCCAAATGCCCACAAAATGAGAATGAACTTTATAAAGAATAATCTTTCGTAAAAAAGTAGATTTCGGTCGTTTAAAGTTATACAACTTAACTAATACAAAATTAGAACCAACAGGCTGAAGTCGATTAAAATGCTACCCAACCTGTTCTAAACCAAACAGGTTAGGTCATATTTTGCTGCCGTGACTTAAAAAATGTTCAAGAACTAAGTTCTTTTATATATATGTAAAGAGTTGTTACCATACCTGATGCCAAGAAACAGACAACATAAACAGTTTGGATATATCTTTCTTAACATGGATTAAAAGAGTTGTTAACGACAACAAAACACATATTTGTTGCAATTAGACCAGCTACAGGAAAAACTAGTTGCGCTGCTAATATTATCAAAGCTTATAACACATAGCAATGCTGGACAATCTTCCACACATACAGAGCACATGCATTTCAAGACGTGTGTGTGTAAGTGAGTTGAACCACCCGGCATCATTATCGATGTCATTCGCATGCGGGTTTTGTATCAAAGCTACTCAGACAAATTGCAAATGCTTGGTAAGCAGAGAGAGGGTACCGATAATCCATAGTGAAAATGTCTTTGCCAATCTTCCCAAATTGCAAGATCACTTTATCTTGTTCTGCAGCAGACACGTTGTGAGAAGGATCAACAGAAGCTACAAGCTGGAAATTCTTCACAGAGGCTACAGTCACACGGCCTTTGAAGTTCAGACACCAGCATTGTAACTGTTCATGCCATCTAGGGGCTTTGTTTTTAAGCATCAGAGAATCGACACAGATGGGACCCGATAAAGATGAGGTGGAACGAGTAGAGACATATGAATCTTTGCTTTTAATGGAAGGTGAATGATTGTCCGGAAAAGAGTGTGGGAAAGATTTTGGAGTTGGGGCGGTGCCGCCTTCTTGAATGGAGGATATGGGTATAGAATGCATTACACAGTTCATTCGTCTAGGGCCACGTGTACGTAGGACATTGAGTTCATAGGAGATGGTGGCTATGCTATAGCTACAAGCAGGTACTCTTGGCGACACTTGTTTTTTATGAAATCTTTGACTTGTGCGGCTATGATTACCTTGCATTGCTGCATCACTTGGAAGTTGGCTGTCATATATGGTGAACTTGGTTCCGAGAAAATTAGACCTGTTTCAACAGGGAAATCCATATGAAGAAATGATTCATGATTTGATATTATGTAGTTGTCAGGACTTGCCTTAGTTTGCCAACGTAAGTAGAGCTAGCTCGTGAGAAATCATCTGCAACCAAAGAGATAGCAAATTCTGTACTTGTTGCCTTTCTGATTTTCTTTGCTGCCAACAGAAGTTTGTCGGTTTCATCTTCAGCTGTTGATAATTAGGCTCGTTAGACTCAGAAAAGTGAAACAGACAACTTAAATGCAAGTAAAACACCTACTTTTCAAGTTATAAAAAAGCATGTGACTATTGTAATTGCAGGCTACTTGAGCCGTGCAAGGAATATGTGATTAGTCAAAAAGTTTCAGACTAAAAATGCACATAATTTCCATGTCCATACGATTCCTCGGCTTGGCCATAGGAAAGAGCAGCTCACGCATATGTAGTGTGCTCTATTCTCTTTTAAAAATTTAACATTTTTCCCTTACACTCCCAATTTACAGGATCCGAGAAGAGCAAAAATGTGATATAGGATCCCACATTGCCAGGAGAAAGAAACCGGGACCCTTAAAAGATGCAGGGCCCTTAAAACTTATTTCTATGCAGGTGCAATCTTGAAAGGAGAAGTTGCACAAACAAGTGATATAAATATATGTTAGCCCCACCTCAAGGCCTGTTATTTCTGGAAAATATATTTACATATTCCCACCTTGAATACCAAATACATACTCCAAGTCATCAATGAGATGAAAATCGGAAAAAGAAAAATACCAGAACAGCAAAGTTGTTCGTGAGAATGTTCAAGTTAATTCCAAGGAACGAGAATTTACATAACACAAAATTCTGAGCAGACTAAACACTAAATGATAGGGTTCATCATGACTCACATGGGGTCAGCCCGAAGTACAATCGGTGTGTCGAAGTTGCTCTATCTCTTCTTATGTAGCACTGAATTGGAGAATCCCGAGGACCAGGCTATTATAATGCAGGTTTACAAAACAAAAGTTATGAATCCCTAATACTCCAGCACAATCAATGTAAAAGATAAAACTAAAAGTTTCATACGAAATTATCAATAGTTATCAAAAGCTAACCTGCTTCAATGAGATTGGGAAAGTTAACCTCCCACATTCTTCTGGAGTCTTGACAATCTCTTTAGTAATATCCCTCCATGACTTACAAACCGATGCACAATAAACAACAACAGTTCTTGCAGGCCATGAAGTCTCACTCTCTTCCACCCTACGGATTATATCCAAAAGCAGTTCAGGAGGTAGGTTCGCCCACTGACCTTGGTTTATCAGTTCTGGAGCTATATCAGGAGCAATATGCGATCTAGTTCGATTTCTCCAGTGCCTCCCTTCAATCCCTCTTCTTGATATACTCCCAATCCCATCTCGCATCTCCCTCAGCTCCCTCACAATACCTTTGAATGACATCTTGATGATTTATCATGCCAATCTAAAAACCTTCCCTTAATTTGAGAAATGGTTCAAGAACAGTGAAAAAAAGGTTAGAACAATATTAGTAGTAGCAAATTTAAGCAAGAAAACCAGAAAAAATGAGTGAATCAGAGAGGTTTTAGATTTTTGTCGTTTTTATATATAGATCTGAGCTCACGACTTTAGGTGCTAAAAGTCTATGGCAGGATTTGAATATTATGAGGTGTGAACTCAAAATCTGACTGAAATTTAAGCCAAATTTACATATATATATTCTACACATATATATTCAGAAATTTCTATCAAATTTCCACCATATATCAAGGATCTTGTTGTTAATAACACCAATCATAAATTACACAAAGTAAGGGGGGAAAACCACCACACTGTCATTAACATAGCTTACAACCTGAGCTTATTCAGAAATGCAATAAAATTAAACCAATCTGAACAAGCTCAAGTGAAATGATAACAATAAAACAATGGCAGACCTTTGAATCAATCGGATAAAGATAGAGATAGTCGGATAATACGTTTCAGATCGGACGAGCGACAGATCGGAAACACACAGGAAATCGGCGATTGTGGTCCATGATATCTGGGAAATTAGGGTTACAGGAAACGAGTAGATCCCCTTGTTGTGATGTTTGTTTTCCTATCACGGCATCGCAGCCATGGCTACCGCATAGACCGCCGTAATCTCCGGCAGAGCGTTGGAGGAATGGATTGACGGATGAAGAGACAAACCAACTTTTTCAATCAAACGCCCAAAATCTTCACGCCCTTAAAAATATGCACCTCGGGATGCTCCTTTCCCAGTGTTGTTATTCCCCCCCAACCCCTCTTTTAATCCCCATTTTATTTTAAAATTATATATATAATTAAAATTAATTAATATAATTTTGTTTCAATTTTAAAATATTAATTAAAAAAACGTCCATATCGTACAAATTATGAACGTGACTCTAGTGGCTCATATATTACTCTTTGTTTTTCCCAATGCTAAGTTTTATTTACGTATTTGGATGTAACCACACATGATGTAAGTCTTCATGTGTTAGCACTATCATGTGTTACAACTTACAAATATGATTGGTAAAATCGTATTTTTGACACTTCATCATCATAGTAAATATTTAAGTATAAAGAAAATGACTTGTGATGAAGCAGCTTTTTAGCTACGTGATGTGACATTCATAATTTTATTAATGAAATGTAATTTTGTTATTTTAGTGTTTGTTAATTAACAGGTATGTGAGTATGATAGCACTTAAATGCTTCAATAACATATATCATTTGCTCTTAAATATATTTGTTTTGCACTTGGTTGAAGAAGTCTTTGGTCCTATAAAAGAGATATTTCTATATAATGATAGTTTTATTAAAAATTTGTTAATATGTAAACTCTTATAGATAGTGTCATCGTTCTTCTTTTTACAAAGGGAAACCTAGCCTATAAACTTGAAAACTATGTCAATATGAGTAATTTGCACTGCATCATGGACTATAGTGAAGGTCCAGTATCAAACCCTGGCTCACGTCCTCTATTGTAGGTTTGACGATTTGACGCTTTCATGTTGGTTGTAAGAGCGGTGGGTGAAAGACCCCTAGGATGGGTTTTTCAAATTACATAATCCAAGAAGGATGTGCATTCCTTTCCTATTCACTTATCTGATTTCATTCACTAAATAATTCTTTGATACTACATTGTCATCTGACATGCTACAAACAATCTTAAATTTATAAATGAGTTCAATTGAATTAGACTAAAGATTGTATATCCAACGTACCTATCATGACTTAATATAGCTAAAGAACAAACCACATAGACTTTAGTATCTTCTAATTAAATGTCATATTGAGAGAATTTATCTTATTTCCATACTCAAATAATGTCATATTGCATAGTATATTATTTATAAACTACACAATATTGGTTAAATTATGTATGTAGGAAACGTTTGCTAAATACGTCACTATGAGATTGTTGACTCCATGAATGGATATCATCCATCTCTTTAGGTCTAAGTCAGAATCGGGAATTATCATCTAAATAATATCATTTTAAGTTTTAAGTCTACAATTACAAGTCAGAGTCCAACTTGAGAATCACTAAAGTCCCCTCTTGTCCACTCCAAAAGAACCTACTTGATTACTTATAGACGATAAAATAGTTGATAATATCTAGATTTTATGCAATTAAACTTAACATTACGAAGATATTATATTTAAGTTGTAAATATGTTATTACAACTTAATATCAACACGTAAATTTTATATTTTTGGTAACCTGTATTATCGTTCACATGTTTTCGGGCGACGAATCATCTTCTTCGGTGTTTTTCCTAGTGAACAATTTCCGAAGGCTTTTTCCCGCTACTCTTCATTTTTAACGTCTTCTCCAATGACCTTTTCCGACAATCTTTTTCCTTTTTGCACTACTTTGACCACATTTTGCACGTAAATCAATTTTAGAGTTTCCTCGACAAGTTCTACTCAACCTTTTCTTTTGAAACTTTTCTAGTGTCATTTATAAAATAGAACTAAGAGGTAGGGTTTAGATGAGTGTATTCAACTTGTCACCTGTTATTGTATATATCCAACTCTCAAACATACCATTTAATATACAGAAGCTTTAAAAGTTACTATTTTGGATATCTAGAAACTTGTATTGAGGTTTCAGGTAACTCTCTAATTTTTAATTTATTAAGAGTACAAAAATAATATCAAGATGAAAATGTTAAAGATGAACTCAGAAACATGAAGAAAATGAACCAATGAAGAATCAAATGAGCCTTAAAAAATGAAGAATCAATTGAATATGTCATCACTCTCAACCAACTTCTTATAGCACAATCAAATGAAATCTTCAACTGACACCCTGAAGCACAAACATTTTAAAATCGGTACAATCAAATGAAATTTTGGGAACAAATATGAAACCTTAAACGAAGAAAACATACAGAAACATTTTAACAACCTCGAAATCCCACATCCAAATCGAAGAAAACATATTGAAACATGTTAACAACCTGGAAATCTCAAATTCAAATCGAAATATACTGATTCACCGTGATTGAAAGAACAAAATAACATATCTGAAACAAACTTAAATCCCTAAAAGCACTTGCAATTGAAACCCTAATAAAACTTAATAAACTAAAACCCTTTGATCTAGATTCTGAACCTTTGAAGATGAGTATCGAAACCTGAATATAGTTCAAATGAGAATCACAACCTTTGAAATTAGCAAATGAATCGAACTAGTAAATCTTTGAAGCAGGAAGTTCGATGGATGGTGTTCTTCATTATGCCACACAACTTGTAAATCGTTGAAGCAAAATCTTTAAAGTGTTGAAACAAAAACCAACAAAACCTATAACATCTCAACGATGTTCTTTAGGCCATCCGTAAAATTAGCCAACTTAAATGTCAAATCAGCACACTATATCACTTTCTCCTCATCCTTTTTTTTCTAACCCAGCTGTTTAGTATAGCTAACCCAAACTAACCCAATTTTTACCCACTATTTTTAATTTTTTTTATTATACATTTAATTATTTAACAAAATAAATTATTTTAAACCATATAAAATAAATAAATAATAAAAATTTTATAACATTAATAAAACATTATAATTAGAAAAATAAAAATTACAAAATACTATATGAAAAGTAATAAATAATAAAAACATTTAAAAATATACTCCTGTAAACTAAACCGTAAAAATTATATTAGCAAGTTGCCATGCATCATAAGATAATTAAAGTCGTAATACTTGTATTTAAGTATATATAAAGTTCCAAGTATTAAATGAAAATTCTTGAAAACTTTATTGCATTTTAATAGCTTTCTCTTTAATTAAAATCTAATTTTAGTCTTGCATTTTTTAATAGCTCTCTCTTTAATGAAAATCTAATTTTAGTCTTGCATTTTAATAGCTTAGCTCTTTAATTGATATCTAAGTTTAGTCTTACTTTAATCTATAATATTAGTTTTTACAGAAAACACCTTTTGTAAAAAAACAGTTTAATTCCTAAAAATATATTTAACTTGTCACATTTCACTAGTATGTATTCAACTTTGAAAACTACCAATTAATATACTAAAATTTCAAAATCTATCATTTTGTGTATTATGACCTATAGTAGCATTGTACTATCAAGGAATCTTTAACTCTTAATTTAAGCAACTTCTCCCGTTAAGCTGCAAGTAAAGTTTGACCTCATTGACCAAAATTTAAGGTTCGATCTTTGATTTTTGGCACCATCGACCAAAATTGAAGGTTTGATTTGTTTAAAGGTAACATGAAAGTTAAGGTTTGCTTCGAGTAAAGGTTTTTGTTCATCTTTAGTTCCCAATTTGGTTTCATGAACACCATCAATCATTTAGGGTTTCTTTACATCAAGATTTGGCAGCGATTGTTTCTAATTTGGTTCATCTTGAGATAAGTTTAGGGTTTCATTATGATCTTTGTGGAGTTTAGGGTTGTTTGCACCCAGTGTGATTTCAGATATAAAGGTCTGTTGTTAATCTGTGATTTTGGAGATTTAGGGTTCTTGATTCACACCTATATAGCATGGATCTATTTTCGATCGTTAATATGCAAGCCTTCATGATCGATTTTGGCAAAACATATATGATTCTATTTTAGTTTTGATTTTCGATTTAGGGTTTCTTCATAATGTTTGTGGTTCGTTGGAAGTTTAGATCGAGTTTTCATGTTTCAATTTTGGTTCATTGGTGAAATGAATGTTCATCTTCATGGTGTTCACGGTTTCATCAATTGTTCTTGTTCAATTGGGGTTCGACCATCTTCATCAACTGTGGATTTCATCATGTTCATGTGGATGTCATCTTCATTGATTATTGTCTTTATCTTCCTCAATTGTTTAAAGTGGATTTCATCTTCATTAACCATGGTGGTGTTCATAATCAAATCATAAAGATGATGAATGTTAATTTTTTTTAAATGTACATCAGGTTTCCCAATATATAAAATGGTAGGTTTGATAAGTTTAGTACATTAAATAATAGTATTAAAGTTAAGTATATACAATAACAAAAAAAAGGACTATCACATTCTCTCGTTTCGGAAACTAAACCTAAAAAAAAGGATTATCACATTCTCTCGTTTTGACTTATTGTTTGTATCTCGCATGTAATAATAATAATAACCTATATGCAATTATTAACATTTTAAAAACATTTTATGAATTGTAATATACTATATAAATAGCATATCAAGCTTATTGTTCTATAAATGCTCTTATAACAACATTTCAGGCTTATCGTTCTCGAAAACTTTTTGTGATACCCTTCCAAACTTATCATCCTTGAAGCTTTGTTTTTATTAAATCTCCAAGTTTATCATTTTATCTTATTAACTCTAAATTCAGGTCTATCATCCTAGACAATCTTATTAACACTCGATCCAGGTCTATCACCATGGAGACACAACACAGTGTTTTTGTATCTAAAGCCGGTCTTATTAGTTTCCAAGAGTATTAGCCTCGAGAGGATTCTTTATAATCAAATAATGAATAAATATGTTCTTGTAACTATGTATATGAGTTTGTTATCACGAGAATATATTCCTTAACAACCTGCGGGACCAACTGTTAGTAAAAAAATAATCAAGTTGTAAAGAATGAGGAGAACTCAAAAGGGGTTGAGGCTCGTGTTGGACACGATTTCCTTTAACAAATTTACCGTTTGATCGCAAAGTACAACAATCAAAAGCAGGCGTACTACTAGAGATGACCACTTACCTAAAAAGGACGACGGAAAATCGTATGCAAGCTGAAAAAGTAATTACATTGGTGAGTGCTTTTTTAAGAGCAAGAAGCTTATAAGTCCTTACACTTTCATGGTTATAAACTCACTAAGAGTTAGTCTGTACTCCTATGTGGGACACATTCCTACACCCACTTAGTTTTGTTAAATTTTATTCGAAGTACTCAACTATGAGTATCATTATTGTCATGAACACTAGTATGGTTCTGCAAGAGCTTTTAGGAATTGCACACCCCCAATTCCCTTCAAAGTGACCCTACTTCTCTCTCACATAGGTGATTATTAATAATAATCATTAAAAACCATATGCTTAGTCTCACTATCACTGATTACATGAATGGACTATGAAGTTTATTTACTCTCCGATGATGACTTCTCTCATTCATACAACTAGGTTGTCCTTTCGAACCTAGATCTTGGTATGTAGTCTTCTGCTATAGTTCATTTGCATGAATTTTATTCATTCTAGGGCTTTAGTCTCGTTCCTCTCGACGACATATTAACTAACTCTCCATTCGGGCCTTTCATAAACGGATCCGTAATGTTATCCCATGACCTCACATATAACTCCCATAAAGAGTAGTTGTTGTATCATATTATATCTACATCTAATGTGCCTTGATTTCCTATTATACATCATACTTTGAGCTCTATCAATTGCCGATTGGCTATCATAATGTATACAAATGGTTGTTACCGGCTTAGGCCATGTGGTAATGTCCTCCGCAAATTGGCCTCACGAATTTGCCTCTTCGTCACATTTATCCAAGGTGATAAATTCATATTCCATCATAGATTTTTAATTTACTCATCCCTAGTTCCAACCGCTTCTAGTTATGGTTCGATTTTTTATTCAAAAAGCTCATCCCTAGTTTAGCACTAGCTTGAACAACACGCCAACTGCTCATCGACATTCAATATACTCTTATAGGTGTAGATGTAACCAAAAACGTTTACTATGAACCATGAGTGAATAATAATTGTTGAGTAATGTCTCACATCGGACGGAGAGTGACTTTGTAATATGCTTAATAAGGGTCATAGGCTACTCCTCTCATAATCAAATAGTTTTGAGTTGGAACCCCACAAACTTACATGATAACAGAGCAAGGCTCACCCGTAATTGGCTAAAGGCCACACAGACTCCTCATAACCCATAAAGAAAGTGGCTTTATAATAATAATAAGTAGAATTACTTTAGAGAAAATAAATCAATGGAAAGTAGTTGGACTTGGTAAAAGGGGGGATGCAGCAACGACGGATGGTTCGACATCTAATCTGATTGAGGTGGTTGAGTTGAGTTGAGTTGTGTTGGGTTCGTTGGGTGGGTGTTTTGATGGAAAGTAATCAAGGGGGTCCAATCCAGGTGTGTGTTTTAAGCAAGCCTGGTCCCATCCATGTGATCCAAGCCTACATTTGCATACGTCCTCCTTTTATCTTTTAAACTTTTTCTTCTTTCCAATTCACAACTCACAAGATAATTGAATTATAAAAAGTTTTATATCGTCATAAATTTCAAAATCAAGAAAAAAGATAAAGAAATAGAATTTTTAGATTTTACATGTCATCATCAAATGAGTAGGAATATGAATTAGAAAGATTTAGTAAAAGGAAATATAATTTTCCTTGCATTATATGCCTTCACTAGTCATACAACTACATGTTTTGTCCTAAATTATGAGAGAACACATGTTTTTCAGAAAGAATAAAAAAGAATAGATTTCTGTTTTAAAAAAAATCTAAACTAACTGTTATAATAATTAGATTTATCCGCTATTAGAATTCATATTCTAATGTATTTTAAAATTTATTGTTTTCATGCGATTGTGAATTACAAATGAGGGTATACGGTTACATGAGAAAAACGAGTCACATAAAACCATAGACAAGAGATATGGAGCAGGATTTGAACTGAAGACCTTAGCTTTGAACCCTGGACTTTCATTTTACGCTGCGTTTTCCTAATACCTAAGCCACCATCGCATAGACAAAGCTAGTACTTAGGTTCTTATGTATGTTAAAGATGCTTTTATAACTATGTTAGGATCAATACGCTTACTATTAGACCTAAAGGAATTCCTTACAGTTAAGGCGCTATCTCTTTCTTATATATCGAGTAGCCTAGCAGTCTATGTATTCTATTTTTACAGGATAACTATAACGATTATGTAATTCAATATTTAATAAACCAAAAAGAATGAGTATCTAATACTTTATATATTGTTTTGCTATTTGCTCGTGAAAGAGTAAGAACAGTCGATCACATTTACTCCTTTTGCTTAGATTTACTTTATGTTTTCTAAAACATTATTCAAATGATTTAAAAATATACTTAAAATAATAACTACTTCTAAATTTTTTTTAAAAAAAGTGCATCTATATATAAATCAAAACCCCTCGTGTAGAATTGTTAAAAGCGTAATAACTTTTAAAAAGTATATTAAAGATAAAGGAAAATAAATAATTAAAATGTGAGATAATGAGAATCTCTTTTGCTTTTGGTCATGAAGACTAGAATATTTCATTAAATTAAAATGTGAGATAATAACTTTTTATTTATTCCTTTTATGGTAAGGTTTTAATTTAAGTTACTTAAAGGTATTCTTATAGTATACTTTTTAATTTAATAGTTTTAATAATTAATTAATAGCTAGTCATTAGGTTCGTGGTTGAATAGAAGCTTTTGTTTTAGGTTTAGCCTATTCTTATAGTATCTTATGGTATATACCAATATTTAATATGATGGTTAGTATGGTTATACACTTATACTAATCATAGTTGATCTTTTTGAACCAAGTATGTCTCTCATTAACAAGTATTGACCATTATTTACTTGTTTGAATCAAAGCATGGTTGTGATTAACTAATGTTAAACTATATTGAGCATGATTAACTAATTTGTAATGTTTTAAGACCCGGTTTTTTAGTTGATCCGGTCTACTTAATGGGTCACGGCTCAACCGGTTCAATTGACGAGTCAATCCGGTTTTCAGAAATTTTAAAATTATATATATATGTATATATGTATATGTGTGTGTACATGTATATAAACTGCAAAAAATAAAGAATAGCATTGCCTATAATAACAAAAAAACATAAATCTATAATATCATCAATCCAAACACATTAATCAAGTTTAGCATAACATACAATACAAAAAAAAAGGAAATTCAAATATCAAACAAGAATTCTCATAGGTTCATAATAAAATCAAATTAAAGATTTTAAGACATTAAAAATGAGTTAGAGATTTTAGGGTTTAAAAAATGTATACTAAGCCGTGTAAAAAAGAGTCGACATGAACCAGGTCGGCCGGTTCAACCACTAATCCAACCGGGTCACTCCAAGCCATAAATCACCAAAAACCCGCTATAGTCACCGAGTCGACCCAGTTTTTAAAACATTGCTAATTTGAACCACTATGACCTTGATTGATCAATGTTAACTTTTATTCACTTAAGTAACGCAAGCTAGTATGATTATGAGCGAACATCTTTAACCATCATTCACATATTTGATTCTATAATTACTCCATATGGATTAATGATGACATTGATTCGCTTATTAATGTTCATGATTTGCACATATTTAAACCAAGTGTGACTTTGATCGATGAATATTGATCATGGTTTACATATTAATTTTAGGGTACTACTATTTGGATCCCCCCTCTCTCAAATATCAGACATGTCACATCAATTAAGGTCAATTTAGATTATTAAAGGGGTCCAAATATAATCACCCTTAATCTTATCATGACTCCACTAGATTTATAGACCCGTGCACGCCCGGGTTTTATAAAATGAAATTTTACTCTATAATTTCATAAATAAAAGAATAATAAAATACTTAATGAAAGTATGTCACACATCTAATATAAATTAATTAGTTTTATAGAAGAAAGAAAATAACACAGAAATATCATAGAAGTAAAGAAAGATAGGACCATTTCAGATTATCAAGAAATGCGAATAAAATCCAAGAATCACATTCTTTTTCTGAAGCAGATTGATAAAATTCTCACCACCAATATTGAGGACATCTTTATGGATGTCAGACAAGATGTCGAGAAGATACCTGTCGTTATCCACATGCACGACAATTCCAGTTGGGATATTTGGTTCAAAGTCACGTTTCACAAACGATGGTAGCTCCTAAAGTAGAGCCAAAAATAATATATTATTAAAAATAAGTATTAGGTGCCGTTTGGTTCGCAGAATGTTTCTGGGAGAATTGGAATCTGTGAAGGAATTGGATTCTGTAAGGAATTGGAATTTGAATCTGTGATCTGTTTGGTTGGCAGGAATTGGAATTTGGTTCCACTAATGTAAATTAACATAATTACCCTTCTTGTCTTTTTACTTATTTTTAGTTTGTTTTATAACTTTTATGTAAAAATATATTATATAAATTATAAAATATTACTATTTTTAGTTTGAATCTGGCGACTGCGACTGATGAAGAAGATGTTGCGACGGAGGGTCTGGAGGCGACGGTAGAAGAAGGCTGTGGCGGAGGGTCTAGAGCGGTGGTGGAGAAAGGCTGCGGCAGAGGGTCTGGAGGTGGCGGCGGAGGAAGGCTGTGGCGGAGGGTCTGGAGGGGGCGACGGAGGAAGGCTGTGGCGGAGGGTCTGGAGGGGGCGACGGAGGAAGGCTGTGGCGGAGGGTCTGGAGGCGGCGACGGAGGAAGGCTGTGGCGGAGGGTCTGGAGGCGGCGACGGAGGAAGGCTGTGGCGGAGGGTCTGGAGGCGGCGACGGAGGAAGGCTGTGGCGGAGGGTCTGGAGGCGGCAGCGGAGGAAGGCTGTGGCGGAAGGCTACAACGGAGGGTCTGGAGGTGGTGGCGGAGGAAGGTTGAGACGGAGGTTTGGAGGTGGCAACAGAAGGTCTGACGGAGGAAGGCGACGTCGGAGGGTCTGGCGGAGGAAGGCGACGTCGGAGGGTCTGGCGGAGGAAGGCGACGGCGGACGGTCTGGCGGAGGAAGACTACAGCGGAGGGTTTGGAGACAACGACGAAGGAAGGCTACGACGGTGGGTCTAGAGATAGCGGCGGGGGGTCTGGCGGAGGAAGGCTGCGGCAGAGGGTTTAGTAGAGGAAGGCTGCGACAAAGGGTCTAGAGACGGCGACAAATGAAGGTTACGGTGGAGGGTCTAGAGGTGGCGACGGAGGAAGGCTGCATCGGAAGGTCTGAAGGTGGTGATGGAGGAAGGCTGCGGTGGAAGGTCTGGAAGCGATGACGGAGAAAGGTGGCGACGGAAGATGTGGAGGCGGCAACGGGGGAAAGCTACGGTGGAGGGTCTAGAGGCGGAGGAAGAAGCCGTGGGTGTTTGGAGGGTAGAGTCGGCTCACGTGTTATGTCGATGGAACGAGATAGATATATAAGGGTTATAGAGATGTTTAAGGGTAACAAGGTAATATTCCACATTCCCTCATTCAAAGGATTTTAAAATCCCTCCATCTAGTGATGGAATTCACTTTCCCTCATTTGATGGATTCCAATTCCTTCAGATTCCCTCATTAAAGTGAACCAAACATATGAATCTTTAAGAATTGGATTCCAGTTCCTTCAGAATCCCAAGGATTCCTGCCAACCAAACGCTACCTTAGTATTATAAGTAAAAAAGGAAATTTTACCTTAATTAAATATAAAATATAAAAATACAATTTGAAATACAACTGGTATTTTCTTGACTTTGATTACAAACTCCATGTAACTGCAAATAAAAGTAGTATTTAGCACACGTATCAATTTAAAACACTATGATTAAGACTTCAAGAATATTTATATAGGTTATCAGATATAATATTCTATGATAGACTTGCATATTACCCCTGCAATATATATTTCTGAAAATCAAGTGTTTACGAAAATAATAAAGAAGTGCATTTTTTATAGAAAAATATTAAACCCATAAAATATTAATTAGTAGAATGCCCTTAGTTGATTGGTGCTCTTTATTTGAATAAATATATTAGAAACTTGATCTTTAATAATATCAAGTAACAAACAGTAGGCTAATGTATCCATTTAATCATCATGGCAAAACAGTTTAACCTTTTCAAACAACCAATAAAGAGAAATTCAAACATTTGCAACAAATAAACATATTCAAACTTATGTACTACGATTTAAAATATTAATATTCATGGTTTTATATTCAATGTTCTTAGATAATTAAATCATGGTATTAGAAACTTGATCTTACAGAAATAGTAGGTGTGTTGACTTCAATAACCTAATTAAGATGACATAACAAACAGAAGACACATTGATCAGTTTAATCATCACGGCAAAACAGTCTAACATTTGCAAACAACCAATAAGGTGAGATTCCAATATATGCATAAACCATAGGTGTGTTGACTACACTCCCCTGATTAAGATCAACAAACGAATATAATCAAGAAACATAAATCAATATATTGATGGAAGATGACGTAATAATATTAAGCCCATACAATGCTAATAGTTTATAATTTTAATAGTTAGTATATGAACGGCGGCAACATAAGCATTAGTATAAACATAAATCAATAAGTGATATACTCTTAGTTTATTGGTGCTCTTTTTTAAAATAATTATATTAAAAACTTGATATTTATTAATATCAGCTAAGAAACAATAGGTGTGTTGACTTCAATTCCCTAATTAAGATCAACTAAGAAACAAAATCAGTTTAATCATACCAAAACAGTTTAACATTTTCAAACAACCAATAAGGAGAAATTTCAATATGTGCATAAAAAATATGTGTGTTGACTACACTCCCCTAATTGAGATCAACAAACAAATCTAATCAAGAGTACGGTTATCGCACACTAAATAATTGCAAAGAACCATAAAAAAGATCCGTACCTATCTTTACATTAATTAGGGGAAAACAAAAGTATTTTCTGATTACAGGTTTAAAATTAGTACGTTTTGCACATAAACCTAACTAAAAAATATAATTGAACCTTTGTTGAAAATATTCACAATAACGAACTGGAACTACACCCACCTTAAATTAAGTCTAAACTATTCTTAGTCAATCACAATCTTCTATTGGGAACAAAGATATATGCAAAATAAAAGTTACTAAAATTTTAATTGTATCAAAACAATTAGAGGCCTAAAGAATTGCAGGTAAAGAAAAGATAAGCCCATATTCAAATGAACAATTTAGTAACTTATGTGTTATTTACAATCAAATAAACAATGGATGATCAAATAATTCATACATTTCATCAAAAACTTGATAAACATATATTCTTTTCTTATCACCTCAAATAATAACCAAACTATTCTTAAACAATCTCAATCTTTCACATTAGAACACACAAATACAAAACATAAGTTAAAAAAAGAAGCAAAATTCAGTTGGGCACACAGATATACAAAACAGAAGTTACTAATAATTGTATCAAAACAATTTGAGGCCTAAAGAATTGCAGCTAAAGAAAAGATATTCAAATGAACAATTTTAGTAACTTATGGGTTCATTACAATCAATGAAAAAATGGATGATTGAATAATTCAGACATTTCATCAAACACCTGATAGGCATATATTCTTTTGTTATCATCTTAAATAATAACCAAACATAAGTTAAAAAGGAAGCAAAATGAAGAAGAAGATAAAACCGTAACCTAAAATATATCCACGACACCGTCGAAACAAAAGCAATCGGTACCAAATCAGGTTAAAAAAACAGAATGAAGAAGAAGATGATGAATGTGATATAATATCGAAGTTTACATGTCAGAATCTTTGAGGAAAACAACCCACACAACAGTTCGTAGAGTACACGGCCCGTGTAGCGGTACACGACCGTGTAGTGTAGAAGGCGGTCACAAGGCCATGTTGGTATACATGGTCGTGTAGAGATTGAGGTACACGGCCCGTGTAGGTGAGTTGTCAACACCGTCCATGTAGATGAGACATGGTCGTGTAGCATGTAGTGTACACGGCCCGTGTACATAACACGGCCCGTGTACATAACACGGCCCGTGTAGGTGACGTGGACAACACTGGCCATGTGGCCAGGTGTGGTCGTGTAGAGTGCTTGAGACACGGCCCGTGTAGGGGTACACGGCCCGTGTAGGTCCCTGCCTTGTTTTATTTGTTAAGTGTTGATTAGTACATGTCTTAATTATATGATTATATAATTGTAGGGGTTACTGTTTGACGTGTACTGAGTTATCTGGCTTATATCTGTGTGATACTATTTGCTGAGGTGAGTTTTCTAAACTCTGAATCATATCTGTGATATGTGTGTGGTACATTGCAATGTGATATATTATTGATCAGAGGATCACCAGAGAGAGAGCTGTAGCACACTGCTTTGTGCAGTAGTTGCTACGGGCAGCATTTTAGCCTTCTTGGCGGATGCTAAGATGGTGAAGTACTGTGTCCATAAGAACTGTTACAGCATTCGTATATGTGTATGTGCATGCTTATATGATTTACAATTTAGTTTTCTCACTAAGCCTTGTGGCTTATCAGATACTGCTTACTGTTGTTTTACAGGGCGTGATTCCTCCAAGGGCAAGGCCCCAGTTTGACAGAGGATGTGTTATGAGAGGAAATTCGTATTTTAAAACTAACGCCTGGTTGTATTTTGTGAAACAAATCTTTTGTTGTAAATATTTGATACCACTTTTATAACTGAGCCATAGGGTTCAGTGTAAATCGTAGCTTCCGCTTTTGTGTAAACTCTTTTTATTCTAAATACTTCTATTTTAGACTTTTACTTTACTTTAGAATTTGGGGTGTTACAACTTGGTATCAGAGCCAAGGTTTGAGGGATCTGGAGGTGTGTTATGCATCGTCTGGACTTAAACCATGGTTCTGAGGATTTTCAAGTCAAACTGGAGGCTTGCAACTTGGTGGAGGTACAGAGTGTTGCATTGAGAATATGCTAACTGTTCATGTTGCTATTTGTGGTATAGAGATACCTGAGATATTGATGATGCTAGTGTCAGATACGTGATGCTTTATATGATATGCTAGTGATACATGGCCTAAGCCTGTGAATCGGGACTTTTTGTGATAAAGTTAAGATCGAACGTGTGTAGTGTGTTATGGATAATATATGGGCCCATATTATTACAGACACATGATACATGTTAGAACTTGATGGAATCATGAGGATCTTGTGAATCGGGTGAGGGGTACTTGTAAGAGGTAGTGCACTTGAGATTATAGATGCCTTAGTATGTATAGAACTACTTTGGGTCTGAGGATAAGTGTACTGAGATATTGTTTGATATAGAGGATGGTGTGGTAAAGCTACCTTTTGTCTTAATGCTTTATCTATGCTATCAGGATGGTGAATACTAGAGGGTCACGAGCTACGGATCGTCTTGAGGGTGGTCCTAGTAATAGACGAAAGGGGGTAGATACCAGTGCTAGTGGTAGGAGGAGGCCACATGTGGCCCATAATACTCAAGCAGAGGAGACACTAGAGTTGCATCAGGGGTTCGCTGAAACCCAACCTAAAGTGACTGTTGATGAGGAAATCGGAAAAGCTTTAGAGAAAGCCATACCGTTTATTATTACCCAAGTGGTAGATCATCTGAAGGAAAGTACAGGGGAAGCTGTACGACAGGAAGTGGTAGCTGCGTTAGCTGGGAGGGAGGAAAGGGTTAATCTTCAACCGCAAGTGATTATCAGAGATGCACCGAAAGGGTGTACTTTCAGAGATTTTGATGCGTGCCAGCCACCATTGTTTAATGGATCTACTGATCCGATTGTGAGTCAGAGGTGGATATCAGAGTTAGAGGGAGCATTTCATACTTGTTCGTGCGCTCCGGAAAATAAAGTGAGGTTTGCTACAAACCAGTTGAGGGGTGCTGCCAAAGATTGGTGGGATTTAGAAAAGAAGATGAGGGGTGAGACTCAGATCGAGGCCATGACTTGGGCGGAGTTTAAAGAGGTTACTGCGGAGCAGTTTGTTCCGCAGTCCGAGATTGATCGTATAGTTGATGAGTTCCACAAGCTGAAGCAGACTACAGAGACCGTACCAGAGATTAATGCCAAGTTTCATGAGAAGGCACGTTTTTGTCCTGATTATGTAGCCAACGAGAAGATGAAAATGTATCGCTACATGATGGTTTTGAAACCGAGTATTAGAGAGTTTATTGATTCGAGCAAGCATCAGACCCTGAAGTCCATGATGGACGCTGCGCGGGCGAGAGAGTTAGAGTTAGAGAGGTAGGTAAATGAGAAGAGGCCGGTGGAAGGATCGGCACCACAGAATAAAAGGCCGAGGGTAGATTATGGGGAGAAGAAGGAAGCACCGAGGGTTTGTCAGAAGTGTAAGAAGAGTCACTACGGGAACTGTCAGACAAATGTTATTCACTGTTTTAAATGTGGCAAGCCGGGCCATATGGGAAAAGATTGTCGCAGTTCATTGAGTGTATGTTTTCACTGTTATCAGCCAGGCCACCAGAAAGCCAATTGTCCCCAACTCACTGCATCCAACCGTTCAACCGGATCGAGAAACACTCCATCTTTGCCACCACTGCGGATTACAGAGAATAAAGAGGTAAAGAAAGAGGATACTTCCAAGAGCAAGGGGAGGGCCTTTCAATTAACCGCAGAACAAGCACAGAGGGAACCTGATGTGGTTGCAGGTACATATCTCGTAAATTATCTACCTGCTTTAGTATTATTTGATTCGGGTACTAGCAAGTCGTTTGTATCTGTTTCATTCTGTAAAAGTTTCAAGCAAGTATGTAGTAAACTGAGTCCCCCTCTCAAGGTAGAAATAGCTGATGATAAGTCTGTGCTCGTGACTGATGTGTATAGAGATAATGTGCTAGAGATAGACTCTGTTAGATTTCCTATTGAGCTTATCCCTATGCCTATGAGAGAGTTTCAAGTGGTAGTGGGAATGGATTGGCTTGGGTGTTACTAAGCAACCATTCTGTGTGGGCAAAAATTGATTCGAGTTCAGGCCCCAAGTGGGGAAGAACTATCAATTTTTGGTGACAGAGAAAGTAAGAGAATGTGTTTGTGTTCCGTGACTAGAGCTCGGAAATACCTTCAGCATGGGTGTACAGCCTTTAGAGCTTATGTTGTTGATTCGAAATTAGAAAAGAGACAGGAGAGTGTGAATGATGTGGCAGTGGTACGTGAGTATCCAGATGTTTTTCCAGATAATCTTCCTGGTATACCGCCTGATAGGCAAGTAAAGTTCAGAGTTAAGTTGGTACCGGGGGCTGCACCGATTGCCAGAGCTCCGTACAGACTTGCACCGCCAGAGATGCAGGAATTGATGAAACAGTTGCAAGAGTTGTTGGATAAAGGTTTTATCAGACCTAGCAGTTCACCGTGGGGTGCTCCCATTTTGTTTGTAAAGAAGAAAGACAGTACGTTTCGTATGTGTATTGATTACCGTGAACTTAATAAAGTGACTGTGAAGAATAAGTATCCTTTGCCCAAAATAGATGATTTGTTTGATCAGTTGCAAGGGGCGTCGTGGTTTTCAAAGATTGATCTAAGGTCGGGTTATCATCAATTGAAAGTGCGGGAGGAAGATATTCCTAAAACTGCGTTTAGGACGCGGTACGGGCATTTTGAGTTTGTGGTTATGCCATTTGGTCTTACAAATGCACCTGCAGCATTTATGGATCTTATGAATAGAGTTTGTCGTCCGATGTTGGACAAATCCGTTATTGTGTTTATTGATGATATTCTCGTGTATTCAAGAAACCCGACAGAGCATGAAAGGCATTTGAAAAAGGTATTGGAGACGCTGCGAAGGGAGAAGCTGTATGCTAAATTCTCCAAGTGTGAATTCTGGATTTAAGAGGTGCAATTCTTGGGTCATCTGATTAATAAGGAAGGAATTAAAGTTGATCCTGCGAAGGTTGATGCAGTAATGAAGTGGGAACCTCCGAGGAACCCTACCGAAATCAGAAGCTTTTTGGGGTTAGCAGGTTATTACAGGAGATTCATTCAGAATTTTTCAAAGACTGCCGTTCCATTGACAAGCTAACCAGGAAGAATGCAGAGTTTGTATGGGGAGATGAACAAGAGGCTGCGTTTTCAACCCTCACGCAAAGGTTATGTGAGGCGCCTGTTCTTGCTTTGCCAGAAGGAGTGGAAGATATGATTGTGTTCTGTGATGCTTCTTATTTGGGGTTGGGATGTGTTTTGATGCAGAGAGGTAGAGTAATTGCTTATGCTTCGCGACAGCTTAAGCCGAATGAGATTAATTACCCAACTCACGATTTGGAGTTAGCAGCAGTGGTTTTTGCGTTGAAGATATGGAGACATTATTTGTATGGAGTGAAGTGTACTATTTATACTGATCACAAAAGTCTGAAATATTTTGTGGATCAGAAGATTCTTAATATGAGGTAGAGAAGGTGGTTAGAGCTTCTGAAGGATTATGATTGTGAGATACTTTATCACCCGGGGAAAGCCAATGTTGTGGCAGATGCTTTGAGCAGGAAGTCGGGGTCGGTACTTTGGAAGAATGAGTCGTTACGGATGACGGTGACTACGCCATTATTGGATGTTATAAGAGATGCTCAGCTGGAAGCAGTTAAAGAGGAAAATCATAACAAAGAGCGGATTAAGGGGCAGGTAACTAATTTTGTTAAGGATAGTCGTGATCTATTCTTATGCTGTGGACGAGTGTGGGTACCTAATCACGGAGAAGTCAGAGAGACTCTTTTGAGTGACGCTCACAGATCTAAAATTTCAATTCACCCGGAGGCGAAAAAAATGTACAAAGATCTGAAGGTAGAGTATTGGTGGCTAGGTATGAAGCGAGATGTGCTAGGTATGTGGAGAGGTGTCTTACGTGCCTGCAAGTGAAAGCTGAACAGCAGAAACCGCATGGGAAATTACAACGTCTGGATATACCAGTGTGGAAGTGGGAGAATATTACTATGGATCTAATCACTAAATTACCTAAGACCCCTAGAGGTTACGATGCTATTTGGGTAATTGTGGATAGATTGACTAAGAGCGCGCATTTTATTCCTATTAAAGAGACTTACTCATCAGAGAAGCTATCAGAGGTGTATATGAAAGAAATAGTATCTCGTCATGGTGTGCCAGTGTCTATTGTGTCAGTAGAGATACTCGATTTACTTCCAGGTTTTGGAATAGATTTCATGGCGAAATGGGGACTAAGCTTCATCTTAGTACAGCATTTCATCCGCAGACTGATGGTCAAAGTGAGAGGACAATTCAAACCCTGGAAGATATGCTACGCGCGTGTATTATTGATTTTGGAGGGAGTTGGGATTCTTATCTACCGCTTGCAGAGTTTTCTTATAATAATAGTTATCATTCCAGTTTGGGAATGCTGCCTTATGAAATGTTGTATGGTAGAAAGTGTCGGACTCCGGTTTGTTGGGGTGAAGTGGTACAGAGAGAGTTGGGAAGTACTGAGGTAGTACAGCGTACGACAGAGCAGATTCAGCAGATCAGAGATAGATTGCTAGCAGCCCAGAGCAGACAAAAGAGTTACGCGGATAAGAGAAGATCACCACTAGAGTTTCAAGTGGGTGATTATGTGCTGTTAAAGGTGTCACCGTGGAAGGGGGTTATTAGATTCAGAAAGAGAGGTAAACTGGGTCCAAGGTTTATTGGACCGTTCAGAGTTAGTGCTCGTGTGGGGAAAGTTGCATACAGACTGGAACTACCAGAAGAGTTATCCAAGATACACAATACCTTCCACGTGTCTCATCTTCGGAAATGTTTAGCAGACGAGTCTGCATTTGTGTCACTGGAGGATGTATGCGTTGATTATAAATTAAATTATGTTGAGCAAACTGTTGCTATATTGGAAAGAAAAGTTAAAGCTTTACGTAATAAACAGATTGTGTTGGTTAAAGTTCAGTGGAAACACCGAAAAGGGTCAGATTATACTTGGGAACCAGAGAGTGAGATGATACGTAACTACCCAGAACTCTTCAGCAGTTGATTTCGGGGACGAAATCGTTTTCAAGTGGGGAAGAGTTGTAACACCCAAGTTTCGTAGATTTCTGTAATTAGTAACTTTTCGATATGACGCGTTTTGGTATTGCCTAATTGAGATTAGGAGGTGTTTAGAAACTTCGGGGACTTGTGTTGTAATTTTTGGAACTAGAAAGTCCAGGGGCCATTTGTGCCATTTTTGAAAGATATGTATATATATGCCTAACTTTGACTCTTGAGAGTCAAAGTTTCCATTTTCATCATCTGTTGCAACGAGAGAGAGATAGAGCATAGAGTTCTTTGAGTTTTTGAGCAAGGAGAGCAGAGGACAAGTGATCTTCATCTGATTCTAGTAGGCACAAGTTGAGGTAAGGCTTCTTGTTGGTTGTTCTTGGTGTTCTCGTGGGTTTAAAGCTTTGATTCATGGTGAATCATGCTTCTAGTTTGTATTTATTGTTTTGAGTAGTTTACATGCTGTTTGGGGGTGTAGGAAGACATCCCAGTTGAGTTTTATGTGAGTTTAGTCGAGTTTTTGGTCAAGAACACCGACTGTTTTGAAGAACACTCGGTTGGTCTGTAGAGTACACGGCCCGTGTAGCGGTACACGGCCGTGTAGTGTAGAAGGCGGTCACAGGGCCATGTTGGTATACAGGGTCGTGTAGAGATTGAGGCACACGGCCCGTGTAGGTAAGTTGTCAACACCGTCCATGTAGATGAGACATGGTCGTGTAGCATGTAGTGTACACGGCCCGTGTAGGTGACGTGGACAACACTGGCCATGTGGCCAGGTGTGGTCGTGTAGAGTGCTTGAGACACGGCCTGTGTAGGGGTACACGACCCGTGTAGGTCCCTGCCTTGTTTTATTTGTTAAGTGTTGATTAGTACATGTCTTAATTATATGATTATATAATTGTAGGGGTTACTGTTTGACGTGTACTGAGTTATCTGGCTTATATCTGTGTGATACTAGTTGTTGAGGTGAGTTTTCTAAACTCTAATTCATATCTGTGATATGTATGTGGTACATTGCAATGTGATATATTATTGATCAGAGGATCACCAGAGAGAGAGCTGTAGCACACTGCTTTGTGCAGTAGTTGCTACGGGCAGCATTTTAGCCTTCTTGGCGGATGCTAAGATGGTGCAGTACTGTGTCCATAAGAACTGTTACAGCATTCGTATATGTGTATGCGCATGCTTATATGATTTACAGTTTAGTTTTCTCACTAAGCCTTGTGGCTTATCAGATACTGCTTACTGTTGTTTTGCAGGGCGTGATTCCTCCAAAGGCAAGGCCCCAGTTTGACAGAGGTTGTGTTGTGAGAGGAAATTCGTATTTTAAAACTAACGTCTGGTTGTATTTTGTGAAATAAATCTTTTGTTGTAAATATTTGATACCGCTTTTGTAAGTGAGCCAGAGGGTTCAGTGTAAATCGTAGCTTCCGCTTTTGTGTAAACTCTTTTTATTCTAAATACTTCTATTTTAGACTTTTATTTTACTTTAGAATTTGGGGCGTTACATTTATTTTAGGTAACTTTCCAGTAAATGGTTTTCTTTTAATATATATATATATATATATATATATATATAGATAGATAGTTAATAAAATCAAGAGAGGTGATTTATCCTCCTACTAATCCTTCTACTCACATGATTAACACAATCGTCAAAATTAATGAAGGATGTAAAGAAAAAAATTAATGGATTCCACATGTCATCTTGTGATAAGTATAAGGATGAAGTAGAAGAATATGTCATTTTCTAAAATCAATAGGTAAACCATGATCAATACTAGTCAATCAAAAACACATTTTGTTCGCGTGCGACGAATAAATAAATAACTAGTTATTTTTTTCGCAACGGAAACTAATAAATTTGTTAAATATTTATTTGTTTCCGCCGCTAGCATTTCGCTAATATTATGCAATTTGCGACGAAACTAATAAAATCCATCTTAAAATACTTGAACTTATTGAAGGATTAGCTACGAAAAGGAATAAATATATAAATAAATGCTTTTATCCATTCAAAAAATATATAAATATTTTCCGTTTTCATCGCAACTCTGGTGCAAAATATTAAAAAATTAGTGACAGATGTGCGATAAAAAATAAGAAATAATTAATTATATGTTTATTTTGTTTCTATCACTAGTCCGTCAGATTTAAATTTAGCGGCAGAATCCAATATATATAATTAATTTTTTTTTGACTCGATCGTACACTATGTACCAACAAGTTCATGATAAAAACAATTAGAATATAATTAACCATAAATTCACTAATTTTCGTAGCTAATTTGTCACTATAATTTGAAGTTAATTTGTAAAGGAAGTTTTGTACCAGTGAAATACAATAGTGGTGAATACTTTTTGTTCAATAATTTATCCGTTTTTAAAATATAGGTGGTTTGTTTTTAATCTTAATTATCATTATCATCCGTTAATAAAATGTCACATTGATTGGTAAAATCCAACAAATAATTAACTGTTGGTCCTTTTAGTATACATGGTATTTTATTTTTAGTCCTTTAAGCCAAAATCTTGAAATATTAGTACTTTAATGAGTTTTGTGCACGTAATTAGTCCTTTAACCGTTAACTTTAACGTTGTTACTCTTAAATCTATTAAATTAACTATTTTGCCCTTCATCGCTACCACCACCTACATCAACAACCAACGCCACCACCACCGCCTTCATCTTCAACGCATCACCCACCATCTTCTTCACCCCATCAACGTCGATGTCATCTTCACCCCATCATCACCTTCTTCATCTTCAACCACCACCACCACCGTCACCACCACTTTCATCTTCAACCCATCACCGACTCCTTTATCTTCAACCGCCCCTCATCTTCTTTCATTTTCAATCACCATGAGATATAAAACCCTAAATCGAACACCACCAAATAATTTACAGGACCAAATCGAACACCAAATCAAGCTAGAGACAAACGATTTCCAAAGCTAGAGACAAACGATTTCCAAATCGGTGAAGGGAACTCGTCGGCAAGGAAATTTGCCGGCAAAAGGAGCTCGCCAAATACATTGACAACTCGACTCCTTTATTCTTCTTTTCATTTTTCTCAAATCTGGTTCTTTTTCTGAGAATGGTGTGTTTGTCTGTATGTGAGAGAGATCAGATGCGGGGTGGTATTTGTGTGTTTGTGAGAGCAACTGAGATCTGTGTGTGCTTGATTTCGTGCGTGTGAGAGAGAGATGTGTATGTTTGATTTTAGGCGGTAGAAGTCTTGCGGTGGCAGATGGTGTTGGTGAAGAGACGATGACGGCGGCAGTCAGTGGTGTTTGCGGTCAATAATGGCAGCAATGGAGGTAGGAATGGCAACAGGGCAGGTTCGGGGTAAGGATTGGTCCCCCCGTCCCTGTACCAAGCAGCAAGCCTCCAGTTTGACAAAAATCCGCAGAACCATGGTTTAAGTCCAGACGATGCATAACACACCTCCAGATCCCTCAAACCGTGGCTCTGATACCAAGTTGTAACGCCCCGATTTCCAAATTTTACAATAAAGCTTGAAATATAAGGTATTTGTCTAAAATCAGAATTTGATAAGCTGATTGAAACCAACTAAGTATTTCTGAACCCTCTGGTTCGTACAAAAAGGTAATACAACCTCAAATCATGTCAAAAACAATTTCCAATAATCTTACCGTCAGCGGAAGCCAACAAAAACATTTCATTTAAACCTTCAGGTTTGTAATCAAAAGAAGTATGCGCGCATTTACATCAAAAGTACTTTCTGTTACACAAATTGGAGCGTTAATGTTTCAAATCACGTTCTATGCAACCAACCATTAACTGTCAAACCGGGGCCTTGCCTTGGTACTCACAACCTGCAAACAACAACAAGTAGTATCTGCTAAGCTACAAGAACTTAGTGAGGAAGCTAAACTGTAAATCATATAAGCATGCGCATACACATATACGAATGCCACAACAGGTCTTATGGATACAGTACTGTACCATCTTAGCATCCGCCAAGAAGGCTAAAATGCTGTCCGTAGCAACTACTGCACAAAGCAGCGTGCTACAGCTCTCTCGCTGGTGATCCTCTGATCAATAATATATCACATTGCAATGTATCACACACATATCATAGATATGAATCAGAGTTTAGAAAACTCACCTCAGCAATTAATACCACACAGAGTTATGCCAGATATACTCAGAATACTTCAAACAGTATTTCCTACATGTATACATAATCATGGTATTAATCACATAAGCAAACTCAGCTTCAAACAACCTGAACAGGGGCAGGGCACGCCCGTACCCCCTGAGGGTACGCCCGTGCCCCTAGGCCCAAGACCCAGAAACAGGCCCAACAAACATGGGTGTACCGGGTCAGGCACACCATGTACTGGACCAAGGCACGCCCGTACCTAGGTACGCCCGGACCTCAAGAACAGAAGCGGTCACGGCCACGAGGCACGGCCGTACCCCTCAAAGGCACGCCCGTGCCTTTCTGGGTTCAGCAACAGTTCACCGACTGTCTTGCTGTATCTCCGGCTAACTCACCAAAACTCTCATTCTAAATTCATAAAAACATTACCATGGTGTTTTCCTACACCCCAAACAACTTATAAACAGTAAATAACAACCAAAACATACTCAAATACTTGATTCACCATAGAATCAATTAAAACCCACTAAAATACTCAAGAACATAGTTAGAATCCTTACCTCAAGCTTAAATCTAGGCTAGGCTCACTTGTAACACCTTGCTTCTACTGATCTTGCTCTAAAAACCTCAAAGAACTCTGTTCCAAATTTTCTCTCGTGAAGGCAGAAGAAGAAAATGCAAGGTTTGACTCCAACAAAGTCAAATCTGCATATATATATATATATACAATACTTTGAAAGTTGTCACATTTAGTCCCTGTACTTCTCTAGTTTCAAAAATGACAGTTTAAACCCCTCAAGTTTCTAAACACCTCCTAATCTCAATTAGGAATACCACTTAAACATATCACTTGTTTAATTTATAAATTATGGAATTCCGAACTTCAGGTGTTACAACTCTCTCCCACTTGAAATAGATTTCGTCCTCGAAATCAACTGTTGGCGTGCTGGATAACTACATGTTATCTCTTTCTCAAGTTTCTCAAAACCACTCTTGAATTTCCACTAGACCTAACTTGTCCAGTCCATTACTGTCAATACTCACATTTCCAATAGTATAACATATATGCAGACTCGTCTGCTCATTACTCTCGGCGATATAACTCGTGACACATAATCTAGTGACTCTCATAGTCTACACGTGACCTTTCCCATAAGCAATAACTCTAAATGGTCCAATCAACATCGGACCTAATTTCCGTCTCATTCTGGATCTATTATTGCTCTTTTATAGTGATATATTAATATATCAAAGTTTCTCAACCTGTCACTCGCTAACGATATACGATTATTTGTATAGCTCTTATATCAATTTGGGCTATTAACAACATGTTTCTTATTAATAAATTTTTCTGTTATTCATTGTACCACTTCATTGTTACTCATTTCTTTCTGATCTTGAGGTTTGACCTCACTCACCACATAGTATGCCGTACGGCGACAACCTGATACTAAAATAATAATTTGTATAATATATAAAAATTTGGCTAACACCAATTAAAAATGTCAGTTTTCTTTCAAATTCACAACATACGTACTCCACTTACTTTCAAACACCAGAATTGTTTTCTCACTTTACTCATAATATAGCACGTACTTCTCATCTCTTCATAAAATCCTTTTCCAAATTTTCGAACTAAATCGGTTTTCTGACATAACGAAAACAACATAGAGACACGTAACCAAAAATAATTTCTTTATATAAATTTCAACGAACGTTTAGAGAAATAAAGTTTTCTTGATGGAACTAAAATGTACATTTTTCAAATCGTTTGTTTACAACCCCTCATCTCATTTATAATCCAACCAGGTTGGAATTTCTCATACATTTTGATATACATCTTCATTTTCAAATTCCGCAGCACGTTTGTCACATACTTGGCTACCTCTGGCTTTATCTCTAGCCATTAATATTTCACTGTTAACTCTTATACCTCTTACTCATTTCAGATAAATCAGAAATTTAATTTTGTGTTCTCTGCTCAAGAAGCTTTATCTAGCTTTCAACCACTATATGCTTGTACTCAATTATAACAATTTAATAATTCATAATCGTTCTCATTGTGGTTAATTCCTGTTACTCAATTTGCTTTTGTCGTGGTTTTCATCTTTACTGTTTCAATTGTGTATTTCATATTTTAATAGTTAATGATAAAATTTTGTTCCTTCTCAAGGACTCATTTCTTTAATTCAACTCTGTTGTGTAAAAATTTTATTTTCAAGAATAATTTATTCTTCAACCGTTCCCGCTCTTCCTCGAGCAATAATTTTACTCTCATCATAATATTCGATAAAATAATTATCGTACTCAATTATCTCTCCGGTCAACGCCTGACCTTTTGTTCAAATTCATACTTTCCACATCATACATAGGCCAAGGCCTATATATTTTAAAACTTTCATTATGTTCTCTTGGTATTAAATGCCGTTTAATTATTTCTGATAATCAACACGTATGTATCTCATTATGATATTTTACTTCGATTTCTATGATTAATTATCAACATATAATCCATTACTCCTCCAAATTTCCTCTGTAACAATATAAATTACTGCCACCTCTTTTATTTAGTCCGAGATAATAATCTCTTTCTTTTACTCTTTACTCATTGTACCAATTATTTAACATCACACATTGTGGCCTTAAATCTCTTTTCCAACTCAATGTTATGCAATTTCTTCGTTTGGTTCTGCAACTTTTATTAATACTCATTTCTACCACGATCACAGTGGTCTATAGTTAATCGTTATAAATCTTTTCACACTACTCTCCCACTTGGAGTCAACTCATATATAATTATTAAATACTCATCAATTATACTTCAACCATTAACGTAAAATTTTTCTTAATTTTTACCTCCTTCAACGTTTTGTTATTTAAGAAAATATATACATATTCCACATAATTACATACATTTTAAAAGAAACCTTACACTATATCTACTTATTTATTTAACATTTCGACTAACTAATTTCAACTAGTTAGGACATTATGATGACTCATGCTCGTACTGAGCACAGTCATAACAAAACTTTCCTAAGGATAAACAATCCTTATAATTATGTCCTACTTCTCCACACGTATAACAACCTTTAGTCTTATATTTACACTGACCCGTATGGTTCTTACCACAAGTTTCACATCCTGATCTTCTACGGGATCCCTCAGCTTTAACCTCTATCTTATCCTCTTTCATCTCGTTAACCATTTCATCCTTCAGTAAATGAAATTCTTCTCGAACTACACTTCTTATCTCATTCTTCATTTCTGTCATAATAGACGGCATAACCATCTTAATACATTTTCCAAACTCATCGGCGATGACACCCCTAAGGTGTCTCGTAGGTATGGCTCCACGCCTTTCCCCATAAAGAGAAATATAATCTTCAACCTCTCCTATGGTAGTCATGTCAGGGTTTTCTTCGTTCCTTACTTCATTCTCTGTCCTAGAATTCACATTAGAATCCATTACACTGTAACAAAACAATTCTTGGTTAATCATAATATCAATTACATCTCGCATCATCAAACTTGTCTTTGTTTCACAAACACTCTACTCTTTTACCATTTTGAATAATATTATAAACTATGCCAACACATACCTCTTTCCACTTTCTGTTAATTTACTTCTCATAATAACTTCATATACATGACATCTACATATTTGCTTTATTACCACTCTTATCAATACATCAACATTACATTATCTCTTGAAACATAGAGTTTCGGTAATTATTATACTTTCACAATCGTACTATTCATTTTCGTCCTTACACTCTCTCACTTTTCATTACTCATATTTGGCCAATCTATTGAGACTGGTATATCATATTATACATGTCCACACTCTCATGTTTTCATATTCATTTCAATTTCATACACCTCCCTCATTATACATAATATTCTCGATATTATATTACTCATATTATAACTCATTTCATCTTCATTTCATAACCATCCTTCATCTCGTTTATATTTATAGGTTTATGTCACTTACTCTTCTTAAAGAGTTTATTAAATCATAATCATTTTATTCTCATTCGCATTTTAGAGCATAACCTCTTTCTCAATTAACATACTTTATATTTTCTCGTTAAATACCTTCTTGCTGGTATTAATTTGGTTTTGACTATCTCAGTCATTATATATTTAACTGTTCTTCTCCGTCATTACCTTTTCTTATAATCAATCAATTACTACAATTAAGTAGTATAATATTTATTACCAATCCACATTTTGTTCATTCCTCTGTACACTTCCCTCGTAATCATGATTTCCGGTTCTCTTTATATAATACTTTCTCACAGTAATATATTTTATAACACCACACAGTTTATAGTATCTAGTACTATTTTATTCATACTCAACTCTGGGCTTAGTCAAGCCTCGTGTCATTTTTCCCTTTTATTAAGGTATATCATACCATCTTCATCAATTATATTATCAACTTTTGTTACCAAGTCTTTATGACATCAACTCAATATATGATTCAATATCCACCTTACTTTGATAAGTTTATACTTTTATTAGGGTTTTCTCACCAGTCACCCTAACACTGTTCTCTCTGGCCTACTACTAAGACCATCTCTTTGAATATTACTTACTCAAGAATACTTGATATTCATCATATCAAAATTTATGTCAAACATAATTCTTACACCAAGAAACTACTCGGGTTTCCTTTTAACTCATTCTGGTTTCTCCTCGTATTCACTACTCTCGAAGTATAAATAAAGCATTTAAACAAAAAGGTAGTTTTACCATACTATCCTCTATATCAATAGTTCATAATTAATCAACATATCCGTACACCTATTCTCAGATCTGAAGTAGCCCTATTCATACTAAGGCACTCCTATATTATAGGTGCACAATCTTCTACAAGTACCCCTCACCCGATTCACAAGATTCCCCATGATTTCATCAAGTTCCAACATATATCGCGTGTCAATAATAATATGGGCCCTTATATTACTCCGAACACACTATATACATTTGATCTTAATTTTACCACAAGAAGTCCCGATTCACAGGCTTAGGCCATGTATCACATTATCAATTATGATATAACATATAACCAACACCTCCTTTATCAGTCTCGTCTCACGCATAGCCTATAAGCGTTAGCACTGGCCACATAAATCATAAGATAGTATCTCTATCAAATCTCATGTATCAACTCGATGCATAAAATTTACTCGCATACTATGTCATATAAGGCATCACGTATCTGGCATCAATATATTTAACCTCTCGGGTATTTCGATACCAATCATCACAACATAACAGTTAGCATATTCTCAATGCAATACACAGTATACCCACCAAGCTGCAAGCCTCCAGTTTGACACATGGTTTAAGTTCAGACAATGCATAACACACCTTCAGATCCCTCAAACCGTGGCTCTACCAAGTTGTAACGCCCCGATTTCCAAAATTTACAATAAATCTTGAAATATAAGGTATTTGTCTAAAATCAGAATTTGATAAGCTGATGGAAACCAACTAAGTATTTCTGAACCCTCTGGTTCGTACAAAAAGGTAATACAACCTCAAATCATGTCAAAAACAGTTTCCAATAAGCTTACCGTCAGCGGAAGCCAACAAAAACATTTCATTTAAACATCCAGGTTTGTAATAAAAGAAGTATGCACGCACTTACATCAAAAGTACTTTCTGTTACACAAATGGGAGCGTTAATGTTTCAAATCACGTTCTATGCAACCAACCATTAACTGTTTAACCGGGGCCTTGCCTTGGTGCTCACAACCTGCAAACAACAACAAGTAGTATCTGCTAAGCTACAAGAGCTTAGTGAGGAAGCTAAACTGTAAATCATATAAGCATGCGCATACACATATACGAATGCCATAACAGGTCTTATGGATACAGTACCACACCATCTTAGCATCCGCCAAGAAGGCTAAAATGTTGTCCGTAGCAACTACTGCACAAAGCAGCGTGCTACAGCTCTCTCTGGTGATCCTCCGATCAATAATATATCACATTGCAATGTACCACACACATATCACAGATATGAATTAGAGTTTAGAAAACTCACCTCAGCAATTAATACCACACAGAGTTATGCCAGATATACTCAGAATACTTCAAACAATATTTCCTACATGTATACATAATCATGGTATTAATCACATAAGCAAACTCAGCTTCAAACTAACTGAACAGGGGCAGGGCACGCCCGTACCCCCTGAGGGTACGCCCGTGCCCCTAGGCCTAAGGCCCAGAAACAAGCCCCAACAAACATGGGCGTACCGGGTCAGGCACACCCTGTACTGGACCAAGGCACGCCCGTACCCTACCCAGGTACGCCCGGACCTCAAGAACAGAGGCGGTCACGGCCACGAGGCACGGCCGTACCCCTCAAAGGCACGCCCGTGCCTTTCTGGGTTCAGCAACAGTTCACCGACTGTCTTGCTGTATCTCCGGCTAACTTACCAAAACTCTCATTCTAAATTCATAAAAACATTACCATGGTGTTTTCCTACACCCCAAACAACTTATAAACAGTAAATAACAACCAAAACATACTCAAATACTTGATTCACCATAGAATCAATTAAAACCCACTAAAATACTCAAGAACATAGTTAGAATCCTTACCTCAAGCTTGAATCTAGGTTAGGCTCACTTGTAACACCTTGCTTCTACTGATCTTGCTCTAAAAACCTCAAAGAACTCTGTTCCAAATTTTCTCTCGTGAAGGCAGAAGAAGAAAATGCAAGGTTTGACTCCAACAAAGTCAAATCTGCATATATATATATATACAATACTTTGAAAGTTGTCACATTTAGTCCCTGTACTTCTCTAGTTTCAAAAATGATAGTTTAAACCCCTTAAGTTTCTAAACACCTCCTAATCTCAATTAGGAATACCACTTAAACATATCACTTGTTTAATTTATAAATTATGGAATTCCGAACTTCGGGTGTTACATGTTGGTGAAGAGATGATGATGGTGGCTGCTACGGTTCAGTGCCTGCGGCGGTCTCATAGTGGTGGTGATGGTCGAGTGGTGGTGGTGGTTCTTTTACTCTTATGTTAGTTTATCATTTAGGGTTTAAGTGTATAAATTAGGACTAAGTTTGTGAAGGGTAAAATAGTCAATTTAAAAGATTTAACCATAACACCATTAAAGTTAACGGTTAAAGAAGTAATTACGTACACAAAACTCATTTAAAGGACTAATATTGCAAGATTTTGGCTTGAAGGACTAAATGTGAAATACCCCTTATACTAAAAGGACCAACAATGTAATTGACTTTTTCTAAAACACATATTGTAATGATCTAATATTAAGAGTAAATTACAAAAATGGTCCCTGTGGTTGTCGCTGATTTTCACTTTTAGTCCTTTAACTTTAAAAATTACGAAAATAGTCACTGTGGTTATCATTTTGTTTCACTTTTATTCCTTTAGACTAACTCCAGTTAAAGTTGACCGTTAGTCAAAGGGTATTTTGGTCTTTTTATGCTTTATCCATGTAACCAAACGCAACCTATCTATACAAATAAATATCTCATTAACAAACACTCCTCCATCAAAAGAAAACAAAACAAACACCCTTCTCTCTCTGTCCATCTCTCTGTCTCCAACACACTAAGAGTTAACCACCACTACCATCGCTTCCTTCACTAGCCACCACCACCCCCCTTCGCCGGCCACCTTCGTTGGCCACCTTCGCCGGCCACAAGCACCTCTTCTTCTCTCTTCACGACTGCCCACCACCACCCTCTTCTTTGTTCAAGACCACCAAGAAACAATTTCTCTCACTACTCTTTCTCTCTCTTCAAGCTTGCAACAACTCACTCGATCAAGCTGCAGAAAG
Source organism: Dittrichia graveolens (assembly GCA_038502395.1). Taxonomy (NCBI): domain Eukaryota; kingdom Viridiplantae; phylum Streptophyta; class Magnoliopsida; order Asterales; family Asteraceae; genus Dittrichia; species Dittrichia graveolens. The sequence continues at coordinate 80,434,515 of JARJIL010000001.1, read as the reverse complement.
CCTTCCATAGATCTTTGCGTTGCTTTGTACTCCGTCCCCCACCACCACGACCTCTGCCTCCACCTTCATAGATCTGAGATCTGAGATCTGAGAATGGGTTCCCCCCTTTGACCATTTGACTACCTATTGAAGATTTGCATTTCGAGATTCAAGATGGAATCATTTTCTGTTTCTACTTTGAGGAATCATCGGTATGTCCGAATAGTTGTTTCTACTTTAGGGGAAAGCATGAATTCCCACTTCCTAGACCTCTGTTCTCCCCAATTTTTTGGTTCGGTTTTTAAAATTTTATGATTTTGTGTAACATGCCAAGTTTTAGAAACTCTCTTGTATATATATTTCAACCGGTTATAAACTATGGCAAAAGAATAAAACGATAGATTTATTTATTTGTGAAGGATGAGTTGTTTGCATTCGAGAACCAAGATGGAATCAATTTCTGTTTTTACTGTGAGGAATCATCAATATGTTCGTATACTTGTTTCTACTTTAGGGGGAAGCTTGAATTCACACTTCCGAGACCTCTGTTCTCCTCTAATCAACCAATTTTTTTTTGAAAAAATGTGATCTTATTTTTCTTCAGAAACCCTAATTCCATGCTAAATTAATCACGGTTTTGTTTCTTTCTATTTGTATTCAAACGGTGATTCGAAGAGCGGTTCATGCATAACAATACATACTGTTTGTCTGTTTTCAAGTTTTTGGTAACAAGTAGTGCTTGATTTTGGGAATGATCGTTAGAGATGGCAAGAGACGTGTTAGCGGTGCAGCCGGAGACAGAAACGATGTCGGTGGACGGTGGTGTTGGTATTTTGATGAAGTCAGGAAGGGTATAAGGTGGTTGTGGGGGTTTGGGTGTTGTTTTTTATTTTTTATTTTTTAATTATATTTAAATAAAAGAGTAACAATGTTTGGTTACATGGATAAAGCGTAAAAAGACCAAAATATCCTTTGACTAACTGTCAACTTTAACTGAAGTTAGTATAAAGGACTAAAAGTGAAACAAAATGACAACCACAGTGACTATTTCGTAATTTTTAAAATTAAAGGACTAAAAGTGAAAATCAGCGACAGCCACATGGACCATTTTTGTAATTAACTCTAATATTAATTGATGGTTTTTAGAATGGAAGGGTTGCCTTACTTTAATATAATGTCTGAATTAAAGCCCACTCATACGCAATCCATTTAGTTTCCCATATTGCAATTAATTGTAAGTTATACGGATTCAACATCCATTGTTTAATTTTGGTAACTTACTTTGAGAGATGGGTATTAGGGTAATTTCAAATTACTTAAAAATTAAGAGATTAAACATTTGGTGTAAATGCTTTATAATATAGTGTAGATAAATATAAAAAAGTTCAAACTAGAGCTGTATTCCGTACGAAACTACGAGAATTGTTTCTAACATCGTTGATAACTCATTAATAGGGGTTTTATATGTTTACCAACCCTGAATTGCGTCCGGTTAGATAAATCATTATTTAATTAGTCTTGATTTTCCCAAAATAACTCTCATTATTTATTAATGAGTCATTGACGAGCCACAAAAAATTATGGGTCATTGATTTATTTTAATCAAAAGTCAAAATTGATTTTTAAAGTTCTCGTACGAAAAAATATTCACGTTTAAACCTTCCCGTATATATTTTATATACAAAAAGAAGGTTAATTTAAGAATCATATATAATGTAAGAAATGTAAGACTTAATCTTAACCTTTCATAATAAGTACAGACAAATAAACTAAAAGGGTATAATTGTCCAAGTCAAAAATTTTATTTCCGACCTATCTCTTCAAGTTGTCCTACCATATCCTTCTCCTTTCACGTCACCAACCTTCAACTTTGCCGGATCTTTAAATAGTTGTATCTTCAACCTCGCTCGATGTTTAGGCTCCCAGCCCTCACAACTCCCGCTACCGGTTGGATCTTTAACCTCAGCGCCTTCCACCCAATCATGTGAACCAACTGTCTCCCCCTAGATCTACACAATCAAAGGTCCACCACCGATTTTTTCTCTCTGACGCCATCGTCGACCTCCTCCCTCACCACCCGTCGCCTCTCGTCTGAATGTGTTTCTCCCTCGACAACCCTCACATGCTCCAGCAAGCCACACCACAATCTCCACCTTCTCTTCTTCCCGCCATCAACAAACATGCTCGACTGTGTTTCTCCCTAGATTCTATTTTATGATTTGGATGGTTGGTGGTTACTCTTTACATATTATTGGTATAATGGTATTACTATATTGGGTTTAGTTCACCAAAATGTATGTAACTTTTTTGTTTGCTATTGTGTGTACTGATATTTAAAAATATCATTTAATGTACAAGGTGATGTACATAATAGGTAACTGGTAATTTTTTTATTGTTAATCTCACAACATTTCCACCTCAATAATTATTGCCACCTCATATATTTATTTTTTATTTTTATTCCTAAAGAAGAACTTCATTGTATTTTCAAGATTCAGACATTCAAACACTTCTATACATTATAAAGAAAAGGGAAATCACAACTTAATAGGTTGCTAAGGAATATGGGTATGATTGTATGAACAACCAAAGGGTCTGAACATGTCGGAACCTAAACCACCCACATTGACCTTTGAAACGCTGATGAATCTGGGTACGGACAAAACAAAAAAATGAAGAACCAAACTCATAAATCATCGATGAATCTGGCTATGAACAAGAACACATGAAATCTCTATTCACGAACAAGATGAAATCAGAACTTACAAGTCAATTGAACACATAATAGGTTGGAACCCATAATCATGAACATAAAACCTCATGAACCAATATGAGAATCTGGATCCATCAATTGAACAAAATAATTCAAAATGAAAAACACTTGGATCGCAAATCTGAAGTTGAAAACGATGATGAAATATCAAAAATGAAATTGGTGAAGTTTTGGATGTATGAATTAGGGGTGACAATTATTGACAAGATATAAAACATGACACGGAACCGACACGTAAATAACGGGTTTGGGTTGAGTATAAACGGGTTCAGGTCATTTTCAGGTTGACCCGTCAACTCGTATAAATAAATGGGTTGGGTAGCAGGTTCACAGGTTAACCCACTAACCTGTATAATTCTTTTTGATATTTTTTATTTACCTTTTATTTTTCACTATTGAACTTTTCTCTTATTTCTTAATCCTTGTAAATCTAGTCAGAAACAAATCCAATGTTTCATTTTGATCATTCGTTATTTTGAGACCATCGAAAGTTAACACAATCAAATCATCAATATTTTATCACTTGTAGTTAAATTGTTTAATAGGGTTTAACTTTATTTGGTATTTTGCATTTAAATTATGTATTTCGACGAACAAAGATGAATCTCTTATATATTCATCATAAAGAATAGACAAGCAAGATTTGAATATTAGATAAAGATAAGCTTTATGTTAATATTTATATCCGTAGATAGCTATTTAAATGACCTCATGATATGTTTAGAGGTAGACGTCTGTTCTTGAGTTTGAGAGTTCTTAGTGAGTTCGAGAGATTGAGCATTTGTTTGCGAGATCGAGAGAGGTTATTCTGTGTAAGTTGTTTTGCACTCAAGATTATTCTTGACTTAAAACAAAGGACTTATTTTTATGTTTGTGAGAGAACATGATGGATCATGTTTGACCACTACATGAAAAAATCTTTACCCAATATATATATACTAGTGTGGTACCCGCGCAATGCGACGGCGGCGAATAAAGAGGAGGTTGTGATGAGTTTTGTGCAGAATAATCACAAAGAGCTAATATGAGTTTGTGAAGATTCTTTGCGAGAGCCACTTTAAAATTAAGAATTAAATTGCTAACTCTGAGTTATTTGTCTTTCAGTTTGTTGGAATAGTTTTGTCACATGGTTGAATCATGAAGTTGCTATTTATATATATGTATGTATATGTGTGTGTAATGTTTCATAGTTCCAATTATTATGTAATTGAGTTAGAATATAATTTTTATAAATTTCAACTCTTTGACTGTTTCATTTGTTTGGTGTTTGTGAAATCTCTTGAACTTGATTTATTGAAAACAGGAATTTAGGTGATCTCATTAATCAAAAGTTAATATTAAAAATATATGATTAGACTTAATTCAGTTATAAGTATGGTGATATCATGAATCAAAAGTTAATATTAAAAATATATGGTTAAAATAATTTAGTTATAAGTATTGTTTTAAATTCATTAATTGTCGGTTATGTTTTCAATATTTATTTGTTTAAATTCATTAATTGTGGACTTAAAGGAGGGGTAAAGGAGAGGTATAAAGGAGGGGTATTTTAGTAAATGTACTCTTCTTAAAATTAAGAGTTTTTTAGATGGTAAATGCATTATATAGGAGTAAGATAGGGATGAGATCAAATAAAAAGGAAATTAAAGTAAAAAGTGTAAGAGTGATGATTATTTGATCATTTTTCGGTATATACATCAACTGATAATTGTTAGTTTCTCTCTCTCTCTATATATATATATACATCAACTGATAATTTTCGGTATATATATATAGAGAGAGAGAGAGAGAGGAAGGTTCATGCGAAAAGGCTTTTATTTGCGAAAAATACGATAAGTGATCTAAACTATTAGATTATTTAATTAAGTGCTGAGATTAGATATGACATTTAAGTAATTAAGTGAAACTATTAAAAAATTTAAATATAATAATAAAGGGCATAAGAGTCTTTTTAACCCTTAAAACCTAATCTTCCCCCAAATATTTGATATAAAGCCATTACCCACGTACGCCTCTCACAGTCTCACCTATCTCTATCGTCTACTGGAAGATCACCGCCCATTCGAGACCACCGCCGCCTCTCATCTACCGTTCACCCCACGATCGCCTATTGTTCAACCCTTCACCGGTCGTTCAACCTGCAGCCGATCGATCAACCTACTGCCGTCGCCATTCATGCTTGAAGGCCTTGCTGCGATGTTCAAGATTCCGCTCCTGCGGCCACCGTTCAAGCTTTGCCGCCGACCTTCATCACTCCCTCTTGATCCACATGGTCGCCACTGCCAACTCCCTCTCGATCCACTGCCGCCGACCTTCATCACTCCGAAAGCCATGAACAGATCTATGATTGCCGCCGACCTTCATCACTCCAAAAACCATGAACAGATCTATGGTCACCACTGCCAACCGCCTCTCGATCCACCAACAACACAGATGGTCAACATTGGAGTCAAAACCGCCGCCGACCCCTGTCGGTCCACCAAACAGCGGAGTAAAGCCGCTGCCTATTAAAAAAATTGAGTTTTTTTTCTTTAATCATCGGTGATATTTAAATGTTTCTTACCTTTGATTTCTTGTTCTCATTGGTCAGTAGTAAACAATGATTATTTATATGAATTTGGTAATACTTGTTCATAGATGAATAGTTGATGAGATTAGTTGTATTTTGGATTAATAAGGTGCGTACTTAATTTCTTTTTGCTCTATATTCTTGTTTAATAATGAAAAGTAGGAGGTTATATGGAAAAATAGTATATATTTAGTTGTGTTTAGTATTAAATATTATAAAATTCATCCTAAAACCTGTATACTTTTGGCTGTGTTCATTATAACATTATTGAACATAGTAATACTTGAAAAACCAATATATCTTTATTTGTGTTTAGTATTGAACATTATAAAATCTATCTTAAAACTCTTATACTTTTGGCTTTATTCATTATTGAACACAATATTAAATGAAAAACTCGTAAATAATTTTAGGTTTGTTCACCTCCGTAAAATTACTAAATTACTAGTATTTTATTTTAATTTATTTTGGTTTTTATTAAAAATTTAGGAGTGAGAAAAATATGAGAGAGAAATAGATTGGAGAGAGAAAAGTTTTAGTTTACCATTATGCCATTTCAAATTAAAAAAAGATGATTAATCTAGACCACTAGATCAAATTTAAATTAGTGGCTGAGATCTCTTCTCGCACTTTTCGTAAATAAAAGTTTTTTCGCATGAACCCTCCCCTATATATATATATATATAAATATATATATATATATATATAAATATATATATATATATATATATATATAGGCAAAAGTTCAAACGAGAACTGTTTTTCGTACGAGAATCGCGAGAACCAATCTTAGCCGTCTAATTCCCTCTCCTTTAATTGGATTGCTCACCCATGAATTCCTTACATGCACACTGTCACACTCAATCCCCCAAGCTCTTCATCCATGAATTCTATTATCCAAAATAAACGGCCAAGATTAGTTCTCGCAGTTCTCGTACGAAAAACAGTTATCGTTTGAACCCTCATATATATATATATATATATATATATATATATATATATATATATATATATATATTACAAACGTGGTTGGAAGCAAAGGAAAGAGTTTGTCGAATTTTGTTTGTAATAAAAATGTGAATTTGGTGAGTATATTCTATAGATATACATATACCACACTACACCTATGACCTACATGCATGGTAGAGACTTACTAGTCCACACATAAGACTCCATGGGAAAACACATAAAGCTGCCAAACCTTGATCTAGGCTCTCAAAGGGTGGAATTAACCAATTATTGGGAAGGTAGCTAGGTACAATATAATGAAGGAAGCTATGAGCCAAATGAAGCCCAAAAGCTTATTCAACCTATTATGTTGTTTTGATTGATGATATTAATTAATGTTCTATTTGTTTATCTTATTCCTATTGTTTATACCTTATTACCTAATCATTTTAATTGGAACCAAATAATGTAATCATTTTAATTGGAACCAATAAACACTTGACCTCACTTATAATGTAATAAGATTAATAGCTTCAACAAGAAATATAATCAATGTCTTTTCGTATCATAATACCACGTTTATGGTATCACGTCTACTATCTCCCTCGCGTCGACGCTTTCACCGCTGGTTTAAGTGTTGACGCCTTCTGCCGCTATCTTTTAAAATTCTCATTAATTTTGTCTTTTATAATTATTTAATATTTTTTTTATTAATACTTAGCTTTTATAAATTTTTAAACCATCCCATGTGGATGAAAAAACTATTGAAATTCTTTTAGACTTATAGCAAAATACGAAAAAAGAAAATATATAAATAATCATACCTTCTTTCATAAGTAGAGATACCGCATCTCGAATGCATCCGACTTAAAAAGAGACGGCACATGTAGAGCTTACAATTTGTAGGAAACCTTTCATTAAAAAATAATTCCCCAATGTGATTGTACGTATGGATTTTTTTCAGTTGCCAAAAGATCCTTTCCCACTTATTCTTTATTATATTCTTTCATTGGTAATATCATTTTTTAGTGTGAAACCCAATGTAGACCACATATAATTTACCACATTTTCACGTGAGAGTGGTGGGAGTGGTTACTCCTTATCACATTTATCACACCGTCACGTTAGCTATTTTTTTCATTACTCAGCCTACCGTTTAGTCACGTAATGATCACTCTCCACCATACTAAAATTTGGGGCCACATAATACCCACTAATTAAATTAAATTAAAAATATAAGAGAGAAAATAATTGTGGAACCCACAAAAAATTACACCACATCACTTTATTTATGTGGAGATTACCACGCAGAAGTAAGTCCACAACGTCATAGAGTAGAGTTTAATTCTTCATTGCCTCATCACGTGGGGGAATACACCCCCACTCCGTTTGCTCTAATACAAAATATTTATTTATTTATTTCTTTCTTTCTTATAAAAGAGAAAGGAATATTAAAATGAAATTCACGACAACTAAAGTCCAGTTTGTTTTGTAAAATTTGAAGAAATGAAAAGGAATTGAAATCAAACTTCATATTATATTGCGTTTGGTAAACTTATCTTTTAATAAAATTTCATTTTTTGGGATTTTACATTCTGTCAAGTAACGGAAAGACAATTCCATAGTTAAACTGAATAAAATTTAAATCAATTTTATTTATTCGAATTATGCGAAACAACTTAACCTAAATGTATAATAACATGTTATGGTGGTGGATGCCCCGATTTTTGTTTCCATAAGACTTTTATCAGGCAATTGTTTATGGGTCTCAGCTATGGGCTTTGCAAGTGTCGTAAGTCCAAGCCAACAGCAAGAAGCCAAGAAGTAGTAATCTACGGCCCATAATATTTGATAACTCTTCATTAGATAAATAAATAGTTGACAAATCTAAAGTCAAATCAACCAAATTTTTTTGCTAAACCAAACGGATCAAATCCAATTTTGCTTGAGGTATTTTGGAAAGTGTAATGCTAGTCATTAAACTTAGGGGTGTTGTTAGGGTTTTTTATTTTTATTTTTTTGACTTTCAGATATTTCAGATCGGGTATTTCATTGTTAAAAAATTATCCATTAACCGAAACGAATTACAATTCAGGTGGGTATCAGGTTGGTTAGTATTGTTATATCCAAAAAAAATCATTTTTTTCGTTGCATGATAATATATTGGATATTAAAATTAAACTTAGTTTATGTATGTAATTTGCAGTAGATTAAGGGGGTGTTTGGTTCGTGGTATTTCCTGATAATCCTTGGGATTGGAATTTTAAATCCTGAGAAATCTTGTGTTTGGTTTGTAAAAATGGGATGGGATTTCAAATCCCAGGAATCCTTGAAATCCCACAAATGAGGGATTTCTAAATCCCTCCACCCCCATGGTATTTACAAATCCCACAGATGAGGGATTTCTAAATTCTGTGTTTCGTTCGTCGTTCGTCGTCCGCCGTCGTTCACCGTCGTCCGCCGTCGTTCATTCGTTGTCGCCGTCGTCCGCCGTCGTTCGTTCGTTGTCGCCGTCGTTCACCGTCGTTCGTCATCCACTATCGTTCGTCATCCGCCGTCGTCCGCCGTCGTTCGTTCGTTGTCGCCGTCGTTCACCGTCGTTCGTCATCCACTATCGTTCGTCATCCGCCGTCGTTCGTCTGTTGTCTCCGTCGTTGGTCATCCGCCGTCGTTCACCGTCGTTCGTTCGTCGTCCGCCGTCGCCGTCGTTTGTTCGTCGTCCGCCGTTGTTCGTTCGTCATCCACCGTCGTTCGTCATCCGCAGTCGTTCGTTCGTCGTCCGCTGCCGTCCGCCGTCGATCGTTCGTCGTTCGCCGTCGTCCGCCGTTCTCCGCCGTCGATCGTTCGTCGTTCGCCGTTGTCCGTTCGTCGTCCGCCGTTCTCCGCCGTCGTCCGTTCGTCGTCCGCCGTCGTTCGTTCGTCATCCGCCGTCGCCGTCGCCGTCGTTCATCGTCTGCCGTCTTTGGCTGTTAATGGAGTTTAGTGGTGGTGGAAATCCCACCTAAGAAATATGAACCAAACACAAGATGAGATTTTAAATCCCACTAAATGCAAATCCCACCAAATACCAATCTCATTTGAAATTCAAATCCCTACAAAAACAATACTTGAACTAAACACCCCTTAAGGATTAGGTTGTAAGTAGTAGAATAATTAGTAAATATGTAAAATAGATTAGAAAAAGGTGTAACCACCACCGCTGCCGCGGACAACCGCCGGCAACCACCACTCAACCGCCGATCTCCACTCTATATATATGTATCAATATGTACAAGAACAAGTGTGTAAAGTGTGTAAATTTCTCTAAAATAAATTAAGAACTTTGGTGGATTATCAGTGTTATTTCAATTTCGATCCAAGATAATAGACATGTATATTTGTATATTCTAGTCACAGCCATTAATATTATCGTTTCTTTTTAATAATGTGATTATTCTTTGTGACACTTCAAAAAAATAAAGATATAAAATAAATATTGAAGGAAAAGGTATAAATACATGTTGCTCATTTGCTGGCTACTTCCCATAAGAATGAAGTTAGACATAAAAATAAAGAAATTTTAAAACATAAGACACAAGTAACTTACAAGCACAGAAGTCTAAAGTTTAGTGGAAAAAAAAGGTATCGGGCATACCCGAATGTATTTTTCTAAAGCCGATAACGTAACCGAATAAAAAAATATACGGGTAATTTGAATAACCGAATATAATTACCTGATAACTTATTAACTGACCCGAACAAATTAAATCTTTAATGGGTAGGGGTGGACCTATGTATGGTACGGCGGTGGCACGGGCCACCGGTTAATTTTGCATATAATATAGAAAATTTCAACCTTTCGAGTTGGTGCTACCAGTTAAACTTTTGGGTGCCACGACTGATTTCTTGATGCAACCAAAATCTAATTAAAAATGAAATTTAAAAAAAATGATATATATTTCAGTATTTGATTTATACCTTTAAAATAGTTTAGTTTACTCTAAAAATAACAATTTAAATAACATAGCTTTATAAATTGTGTGTCGTTTTAGATTTTGGCCCTAAAATACCGGAACAACAAATGAAACCTCGTTAACCAGACCTGATTAACTGAAAATCCGGAGAGAACCCGAACAACACCCTCAATCGTAATTAATTTTATTTTTGTCATTATATAGTGTCACTATTCACCAAAAATCATGGGTCCACCATTGTTAATAGGTTCGTCTGTTTTTTCGGGTATCAGTTATTTTCAACAAAACTAATTCGAGTTATAAATTATACATCATGAAATATTTCGAATATATTACAAAATGCAACTTATAAAATTTATTATCTAATAAATTTGATGTATGAAGTAATTTAGCTATAAAATCACTTCCCTATCCCTATCCCTATCCCTATCTTTCTTTACTATATATTAAAAAAATAGGTTTATCACATCATCAAACTATTTTTAGAATATATTTTATCAATTAAAATTCTCTATTTTAAAATGGCTTCAAATTATTGTTAGTATTTTTTCCACCAATATACTTATTTATTTCTTTAAAATGGCTAACAACTATCAGTAGTGCACAATAGTAATATATATTATCTGTTTTATATTTTAATATCATGTTTCTTTAAACCTAATTAAAAGCGTTTGCTGTTTATTCATATCTATTAATTATATAATAAACAATATTGATAGACAATACATTTTGTATGATTTACAATTATTTACTATATTACGTTTGGCGTTCATTATTACGATACATTTTGTATAATTTACAATTGTTTACTATATATATTAGTACTATTTAATACGAAAAATATTTAAATTTTATTTTAATCATCCCCGTATTTATGCACGAGGTATTAAACTAGAATATACTAATACACTAGCATGTGGATATATGAAAAATCTTGTATAGCTGTAAGGAAATTGTTCGAAGAAAACCGTTTTTGTTTGAGGCCTCAATTATAAATGGTGTAATTATTAACAAAAGCTAATACATAGATTTATATAAATAGACATCCGTTAGATACCTTCTATATATTGTCGTCGTAAGTTTTATAATTTGTCATTTTAATATATTTTTTTGTTTTTCTTGCTTCCTAATTTAGTTGGTGGTGATAGCGGATGTTCATAATCAAAATTTGCTTGTGGTGGAGTCGACATTGATGTTTGGTAGGTGATGGTGACAATGGGAGTCAGGAGGTGGTGGTGGTGGTGAAAGTGGAGGCATTTGATAGGTGATGGTTGTGGCTACTACAGTGATAGCAATGACGGATCGTAATATATAGTAGTAGTCGCGGATTCCATTTGATAGGTGATGGATTCCATTAGTGTGGACCGTGTGGTGGTGTGGAACCCCCTTTTATGTAATAGAGCGGTGATCCATGGTTTGTTGATAGTAGTCTTTTTTTTAAAAGACACGAATTTTATTTCTTTAATCACGAACCATTATATTCTCAAATACTATTCGACTTTCCTACAACTTTGCAAGATGCAGAATACCTTACGTACACACTACCATGACATGAAACCGGATCCATAATCCAGGAATTCCAATCTAACTTTTGGCCTTTGCTTCTCCATTTAATCCAATAAAACAATTGCCGTTGAGCGTCCAACACAAAATCCGACACATCCATCCATTTTCCATCAAACATAGCTTTGTTCCTCTAGCTCCAAATCAAGTATAAGAACGCCCAATACGCTTTTTCAATATCAATATCAATATCAATATCAATTGATCCAACATATGAGGTTTGTATGCTTTGGGTATTTCTATAATGAACCTGATCTTAACCTATTTTGAAGTCAACATGAGTATTTGGTTAGCTCATCTCACCCATTCTCTACTATGTAAATACACAACTCAACCTTATAGAAATCTTTACCCGAAACAACACATTTTCATTCTCTTGGGTCAAAATGGTTAATGATTTTTAGATCGAGATGAAGTTGGTGTGTTGAAATTAGGCTACTTTTTATGTTGTGTGTTTAAAAAGGTAGAGGATTTTATACAATTAGATAAGAAGAAGAGAATGTGAGGTAAAATGGTTAAAATGGAGTTGGTATTTATATACAAGTTAATTTTTTTTCATATTTCAACTCTCTCTCTCTCTCTTCATCGAAAATGCCATCCGCCTCTCTCTCTCTCGGTATTTGAATGCTGAGAAACCATGAAAAAGCTCGGTACCGTAGCCATATATATGAATGGTGTTGGCATGCAGTACCACAAGCAATCTAAGCATAACGACCGTATACTGATGGTATTCCGGATGCAGTTAGGACTTAGCTCTAACTAGTACAATAATTTTATCACTTTTAAATTTATATGTGTTTATATCTCAAAACAACACAAAATATTGTTTTAAAACTTACATTGTCAAAAAATTTATGACATTTTTTATAAGAAGCAAAGCATTCTTCCCCATGAGCAACCAGAAATATCCATAACGTACATTGACTACTACTTCCCAATGCCTTTGATATTATTAAAAAAGGAAAAGAAATTGCAACAAATTAATATACGAAACTAGAAAAGTTTTTTTTATTAGAATAAATTTTATTAATTAATGTAAAAGAAAATTCTTAATTTCATTGTATTCCTTTTCCTTAACGTACGGTAAAGCTCAAAAGTTGGCATAGTGTACCTCTCATGTTCAATTCTTCATTTTTACTTTATATATTTCCCTTAATAGAACTTAACAATTTTGGCATTCTTTATTCTAACATTTGTTTAGAAAGATGATTAAATTTTACTTAATTCATAAATAAATAAATTAAAACTTTCTACATTTATTAGAAAAATCGGAAGTCTATATATAATAGCCATTATTATTAGATATATAAATACTCAATGAACCCATGTCGAAACAACTTATGATGCTTAGAAATTCTTAAAAGAAATCTGGATTCAATCATCACTAGGTAAACATCTTGGATTACTAGCGGAGGTATAAGAAACGGCTATGCAAATGATTACATCTTGTACTCTTGTATATTAAATCATAGTTCGACTTTTCTGAAAACCTGTTAAAACGAAAATTTCATTTATTTAAAAAAGAACAAATTATAGATAATATGAAAAATCTTTTTTAAGAAAAAGTTATAGTTTCTTAAAAGATATTCCCCCAATAGTGACATATATAGTTTTTTTTTGTTTATTTAATTGTTTGAGTAATTGGTTTTCAAGCCTTGGAGTCTCTTACTATACACATGTTTAACTTAAAAGCTTTGGTTTACACCAGACTCACTTCTCCTCTCTACCTAATACATGTATGTATACAAACACACAATATATCAAGTATATATATCGACATCTTCATCTTTCTTTTCTCACTCGTTCTAAAGAAAACCCTTAAACCAACGATTAGGGAAAATGTCGAGTAATCGTGCTCCGGATTTGGGAAACTCCCTTTCGATTCTTTGCATTCTCGTGTTAGTTTCAAGGCTTTGTCTTGAGGCCGAGGCGGTCACCAAGACATACCAATTTAACGTGAGTTAACTTATGTTTGTTGCTAGAAATTAACCTCCTTCGCCTCGCTCATTCTTATGTTCTTGTCGTAATTACTTTGTTGTCTCCGGGGTTTTTTTAAAGTTTAGGAGAATGACGTTGTTATGTTGTTTTATCTGAAATTAAGGTTGAAGTGAAGAATGTTAGTCGATTGTGTCATGCAAAACCAATTGTCACCGTGAATGGAATGTTTCCAGGTCCAACGGTCTATGCACGAGAAGGAGATAGAGTTCTTATCAACGTCTCAAATCACGCCCAATATAACATGTCCATTCACTGGTATGAGTTAGTCTATAATCATCTTAGTTTACATGTTATACGTAAAGGTGGTAAATTACGTGAGTTGTGTGGGTTAGCTGACAGTACTTCCGGTTAAATACTCGTATTGATCCAAAATACTTTATGTTTAACATTTTAAAAATTCGTACTAGCATGTCATACAAGTTACCAGCTTCCTGCTACTTTTTGCCCCCAACACATCCTACTTGTTTAGTGTTGTTTAACCATTTTTGGTTAATTTTAGGCATGGGCTGAAACAATATGCAAATGGATGGGCGGATGGACCGGCGTACATCACACAATGCCCGATCAGACCCGGAAATAGCTACGTCTATGACTTCAACGTTACGGGCCAAAGAGGGACATTGTGGTGGCATGCTCATATCCTATGGCTCAGAGCAACCGTATACGGTGCCATCGTGATTTTACCAAAACCGGGCACATTGTTTCCCTTCCCACGGCCTGATGGAGAACAAGTTCTTGTGTTTGGTAAGACAATATATAATTTTTTTATTTTTATAAAATCAATAAAACTATTATATTTTTAATTAAACATTATACACATGTTATTTTGTTCCCTTTAACTATTTGTAGTTTTTAATTTTATAGTCATTATTATGGCATAACCTATATGTTATCTGCAGGTGAATGGTGGCATGCTGATGTCGAAAAGGTCGTGAAGCAGGGCAATGCTCTAGGATTACCTCCAAATATGTCGGATGCCCACACGATTAATGGCAAACCCGGCCCGCTTTTCCCATGTTCTGAGAAACGTACGATAACAATTACCAGCTGCTAGCAACACTTAAATTAGTTGTTACTGTGGCAACGAACCATTTAAATCTAGTAAACTGCTAAATAACATAAATATCATTCATTTAAATGGTTTGTGAGTGTCTTGATACCGCTAGCAATACAAATAGTTTCCTTTTGTTATTACAAGACTGAAGTCATAAAACATAAACCTATTTATTTTGGTGTTTTACTTTAGTTAAAAATTATATTCATAGCAATTTAGTCATTAAATTAAAAAAGTATTCTATTTTAAAAAAAAAGTATTTATCTTATTTCAAATATATATACTAAACTAACTTAATTGGGCTATTGACCCATTTCAGATACTTTTGCAATGGAAGTGGAGCAAGGAAAGAAATACCTTTTAAGAATAGTCAACGCTGCCCTCAACGACGAGTTATTCTTCGCCGTCGCCGGACACAACATGACGGTGGTCGAAATCGACGCCGTGTACACAAAGCCCTTCAGCACCAATGCTTTACTAATCGCTCCGGGTCAAACAACAAACGTAATCGTCTCAGCTGACCAACTTCCCGGCCGGTACTTCATGGCGGTCCGGCCGTTCCAAGACGTTCCGATTCCCGTGGACAATAAAACCGCCACCGCCATTCTCCAATACAAAAACATTCCGACCACAGTCATCCCAAAACTCCCTAATCTACCTTTACCAAACGACACCCAATTCGCTTTAAGCTATAATAAAAAACTCCGGAGCCTGAACACCCCAAATTTTCCGGCGAATGTACCGGTAAAAGTTGACCGGAATTTGTTTTTCACCGTCGGACTTGGAAAGAGTGTTTGTCCGACGTGTATTAACGGCACTCGGCTTTCTGCATCGTTGAATAATATTACATTTGTAATGCCGGAAACTGCACTGCTTCAGGCGCATTACTTTGATGTGAAAGGGGTTTTTAAAGCTGATTTTCCAGATAAGCCGCCGGCGGCTTTTAATTACACCGGAGCTCCTCTTACTGCGAATCTTTTTACTTCTAAGGGAACAAGATTAAGCAAAATTGCGTTCAACTCAACGGTTGAATTGGTGATACAGGACACTAATTTGTTGAGTGTTGAATCGCACCCTTTTCATCTTCATGGGTTCAATTTCTTTGTGGTTGGAACAGGCATCGGAAACTTTGATCCGGCGAAGGATCCTGCCAAGTATAACTTGGTTGATCCGCCGGAGAGGAATACCGTCGGTGTTCCTACCGGTGGTTGGGCTGCTATTCGGTTTAGAGCAGATAATCCAGGTACAGTTTACTACAACTAAATGAGGTGTATATATATTTATCAATTATGTTAAAAGATCGATCGTTTGCTAATATATAGAAATATGCATGCATGCAATTCTGGTTTAGGTGTTTGGTTCTTTCACTGTCATTTGGAGTTGCACACCGGATGGGGATTAAAAACAGCATTTTTGGTTGAAGATGGACCAGGAAAAGATCAAGTAGTTCGTCCTCCACCTAAAGATTTACCAAAGTGCTAATGGGTTCCATCAAAATAAGATGCATTTTCTGACAAATTCTCCATGATTCATTAAGATTGATTAGACCTCCATTAAAGTTCAATGGGGGTTGCATTTTATTTGAGGCTTTGTGAAGGAATGAAACCAAAAAAACAATGTTGTGTTTCATACTTCATGGTGTGTAATTTGATTAATATGTGTTGATTTTTTCAAGTTGACATGTTATGTGTGTAGCTTTGATATTAAGTGTGCACAATTCAATATATGCAAATCACGATATTGAAGCGTTTAGTGATGTAACCTTTCAACAAGGAACGACTTGGCGTTCTTTATTGGTGAATTGTATATAAAACAATTCGATATATCTTACACGTGATGTAATGACGATACTAATAATAAACAAAAGGATGTGAGTACAAATGAAACAATCAAGAGATACTCGGCCTAAAATTTCACTAGTAGTATACAAAAAAAATCATAATTGTTCCTCTTTACTTGTTTTTACTTGTTTCTAATACTGAAAAACAGATGGTTTGGTCGGAACAGGTAACGGGTCAAAACGGGTTCAAGTTATAAAGAGTCATTATATTATTATAAATCTACAATCAAACTTTTAATCAGGTCAAAAAATGCTGATTTTTCTACCTTAGTTTTGCCTAGCTTATCCACAGAGGCTACTTGCTTGAAATTTGAAAACTGGACACAAAACTCTTTGTCGAAGGGGAAGAGCACAATGCTCACCGTGTCTCTGTCAATAGCCTATTAGAGTCTCGAAGAATATTAGGACTAATTGATTGATGTTGAAACCCTAGAACTAAGAATGAACCCCTAGGTTATTGCAAAGCTCGTTGCATCACAGCCAGTCGTCTAATCGCAAGGGCCGACCCAATTGTAGTATGTTCTTATTCTTTTTGAGTTTCTGGGATTACTTTTTCAATTGGGTTGATGGATTAGATCCTTGTTAACTCATTAAGTAATTATTATGAAAAAAATAGGTTGCACAATAAATGTCACATGTTACACTAAAATGTAACCGGATTTCAATTTTTTTACACTAATTAAGTAAATTTCACAGGTTCTTCATTGGAAACAAATTATTGACGGAATTAGAATCATAAAAAATGCAAATTTGAAGTGTATACAGTGGCTAAGGTGTGTTTTTGACATAATTCTCTTAAAACATACTTGTCACCTAGTCTCGTAGAGCTGAAGTAGTGGTACTCTTGGATTTGAGTCAAGTTGCCTGAGATTTCTCATGAACATCACTGTCACCATATAGATACAAGATGAAAGCTTGTAGCCAACTTTGTAGCGTGTTATCTCTGTAAGATATTAGAATATGTTTGGTGCTTTGATGACATGCACATCTCCTCGTATAGTTGCTTGAAATTCGAACTGCAGTAACTAAAAAGGGAATTGAATAATTTATTAATTTCTAAGGATATTTCTAAAAATTTGTTTTACAACTTAAATATTTATATGAACATAACGTAAGTAATTTACAAATAATTATGTGTGAGATATGTAAAACAAGTGTGTAAAAAGTATGAAAGGAGAATGATGACACCCGGATGTATAGTAATTCGGTTAGATGTTAACGAATCCAACTTACGTCCACTCATTGGTCTTCAACCAAGAGTTTGTCTTCACTCACAACATCTCTTTTAGCTAGGAGAGGGTGTTGTAACAATGTCTCACTATGAAAGTAACGATCACCTTTTACAACATCTCACGAAGAAGGCAGTGATCACATCTCACAACGTCTCACAAAGTAGGTAGTAATCATCTCTTCGCGTCTTACTAATTATGAGGTTGTGATCACCTTTTAGACCATGTGTATCCATCCCACAACTTCTCATTGCCACGTCAGCAACATATCATATTTTTCTCTCATACCACTAACCCCCACATCCATCCCCTCAACCAATCTCTATTTATTTTTAAAAAAATAATTATATTAAGAGAGAGGAGAGAGATAGAAAGAAGAAGAGAGGGAAAAGGGGAAAGAGAGGATATTCAACATGGGTAGCAACCATCTACACCCCTCACTTTGAAATTAAGAGGGTGTGGGCGATGGTGTTACTTTGGCGTGAGTGTGCCTAACGCACCATCCTACGAGATGGATGCGCATGGCCTTACGTCTCACAAAGTATGGTATAGTAGTGATCACTAAGCACTCTCACCAATCATAACAAGTGATGTTCTCTCGACAACTTTCACCACCAAGTGAAAGCGTTTACAAATCTCTCTCACAATATACAAGTGAGTATAATGATATGTGACGAACACTTGAATCTTTTGACCCTTGCTCTTGATGTTGAGTTGTTCTTCTATAGATATAATTTTATTAAAAACTCAAGAAATCACACTTTGCATTTTGAAATAAATGCTCACAATATTTTAGAATAGAGAGAGTTTAGATTGATAGAGGGTGTGCAACTCAGGTATGTTCAAAGTTTGCTTTTTTCTCTTATGAACGTTATGTGTTATCTTGTAGACATCTTGAATTTTAAAATTTTTTTGAAATTTTTTCAAAACATGCATAGAAAGCCTCCCCACCATATAATTCAATGGACGAAGGTTAAGATGTTCATAGATTGTATTTTTCACGTTGTCTTATTGGTTTAAACCTTTACCTAAAAGTTTTTGTTGGCTCTCTTTCAATGGATGAATTGTGTTCACGATTTGTCAACACAAGAAATAACTTTATTGGATTTTAAATCAGCTATTCATTGTTGATTTTCCAACATAAGAAATACCTTACATGGGGATACTCGGTTTATATTGGTAAGATTCTATATAGAATTTTATATATTTGTAGAAAGGACACAATTGAAAAATTAAAAAAAAACATATCAAATAACTAGCCTTCCGGTAGTTCATTCATTTGCTTTAAATTTTACCCACTAAAATTTTTAATTAATCATAACCTTTTTATCTTTGAGAATTTTAGCATAAAAATTATGTAAGCCAACTCTTTTTTTTATCCTCTTTAAAAAAAAAGGAAATGCATGTGTAAAAAATACATGCACCTTTTCAAAATGCAGAGACATAAAACCTAAAAAGTAATTAAGAAGCAGAAGACCTAGAAGTAGGATAAATATTTGAAGATGCAAAAAACCAAAATACATGCCAAGTGTATTGAGGAATTCATACCTAAATAATAGCCAATATAATTGCAATATAACAAAAACATGCAAAAAATCCAAAAGAAAATGAACCCAAAAATGGATATCATGTACACATCACTCAAAATGCAACCCAATAAATAATTGAAGATCCATAATACAAAATGCAACCAAAATAGATTTCAATTCATAGCTCAAAATGCACATCTAGAAAACGAATATATATTAATTGTTTATAAATGAAAATGCACACAAATAATTGTCAATTCCACACCCAAAATGCAGAAAAACTAAAATCAATCCTAAAATTTAATCTTATTGAAGAAATCTACTACAGAGTGTATAAGGAAACTAACTATAGATTTGAGGAGAGAGTGCCGAAAATAGTCAAACCAAATAAAAATGTACCCAATATGTGCATGTTCACGACTCAAAAATCACATCCAAATGTTGAAAACATCGAATTCAGAGACAATGCTTTCATCTTTGCTCATATCATCAACGTCGAAGGGTGACAAATCGGTGGTGGTCGGCAATTAGGAACCATCTTTAACCATTAAAATTAGATGAACCTTCTGTATCTTCATTATATAATCATCATTAGAGGGTAACAAATCGATAAACCCATTGTTGATGTACCATCCCTTCAGGACTTTGGGTTGTGTATATTTATGAGGCCCGGCCCGAAACTGTTGGGCTTTGCCCTAGATCCCCCCTCTATAAATATTGGAACCTCTGAGACAAACTAAATACATACTCTCTCTATATATTTATATGTGTATATAATCTTGTATACATTATTAATAAAGGTAACAGGTAGAAATGACTTATACGAGTTCCGACTTGAGCGTTGGAGGGTGGATCCCGGGGCTTCGGCCTCAGGTCCCCTTCTAACGGGTTTCTTTCATGTTTGCAGCATGATCCAAGCTTGGGAAGATGGAGAACGACACAAACAACCATCTAAACCAACCCGGTGGATCAATGTAGCAACATTTGGCGCCATCCGTGGGACACAAACAACAAGCTAATGTGACTCGTGATCTGTTCATTTTTTCATCCGTATCAGCTAAGTATTAATCTCATATTTTGATCTGGGTATCTACTTCTTTATGAATATACATGATACTTGCATAATCTCTTTGTTTGAAGTTTGGACTGTGAATCTAGTTCTAAATAAGAAATCAAATAAGAAGACTGAAACATTTATGAATGTTGACATGAAAGGAAAGCCTAAACAAAGATGAAACTTCTGCGGGTGTCTCTACAATGGATCTGTTTGTGTGAAGCCAAGAATACATTTGTTATACATTAAATTAAAACACACGCTAATCTTCAAGTAGTTAAGTGTATGAGAAAGAAATTTGCGGATCACACAAAATACATGTTGTAATACACAAAGTACAACTAGTGAAAGCGTATCCCTATTTACCTTGCCTCAGTTAGTAGAAAATCACCATTTTAAAATCTTCAAGTCAAACCCAAGGTTATGTTTGACTGCAGTCAACCAAGGTTCTCCCAATTTCCTCCCTGTTTCGTGACGGAGACGGCGTTGGAAACATTTCTAGAGCAATAGTCTAGGTTGTAGCTCGTGCCCCGTAATCTAATTCATAACACGATGGATCATGAAAAGTATTTGCCAACCACCAACTTAATCACCTTACAAAAACGCCTTACCTAGCAACAATGGTGGAAGATATAACTACCCAAACAGCACCACACGGACTTCGCTTAGTATACCCCTGGTGTGGCCTCGTGAGGATGGTCGCTACTCGCTAGCCTAAAACAAATTTTCTTTTCTCCTTGTCTCGTTTCTTTCTTTTCCCTTCTCTCCAGCAAATAGTTTCTCCTGGGATGCAGACATTTTCTATAAAATAAAATAAAATTATTTTTGTTCCAGAAATTGTATCCAAAGGGTATATCACAAATCTGCATAGGTACTTGCTAGACACTAGCACGTGTTCTTGCCTTTTCAAACCTACCCTCTGCAGCCCCTTTCACCTTTTGTACGATAACAATCAATAAAAAATAAATATTCATAGCACAAATCAGCTGAGTGTCACAAGGATAATGAACGTCGGACAACTATCATCCAATTTCAACTACCTCCGGCTAACTACTTGAGGTCTATGACCCTGCTGCGCTTGATGTCTCACCGTTTGTTATCTTTTCGCCTCAACAACCTTCCGTTGCCACCTTCGGACCGCCATCTTTCGGCATTAACCTTAGAAATCTAAACCATCGGCCTCTACCTCGACGAAGCTTTAACATTACAAACCTATCTATTACAATGACGATTTTAAGCCTAATTTACTTCCATTAAAGCTTACGTGTAGAATTCATTATTCAAAAGTCATCTGACGAATGTTTAGTCCGAAGCCCGAGTCGTTTGAGGCTCGTTCTCATTTGAAACTCATCTCTGACAATATTTACCTCCCTCGAAACCCAAACACTAAAAGTAGTAAACACATAGTGAAGGTAATTAACCTATATATTCTAAAAATAAGTATTAACCTTCATTACCTCCATGTTTGAGACGAATCTCTAATGTTTTTTCAAAATAAAGCTCTCTTTTAGACTCTCGAAGGTTCTTTAGCTTTAAAGCACTATAGAAACATTATCACTGAACTACTACCTTCGGACTAAAAATGAAAAAGGCTTAAAATCATTCCCGAAATTTCAAAATTCCTTAGGCATACTCTAATCTCTGATGTCTTGACTTTCATCTCAAGTATTTTGACATTTGTCACTTGCCTAACTTATTCTCCAACTACCAATAGTCATCTTATATTTTAAACGTTCGTAGGTTCGGAATCACTCTCTAGAACATTTATCTAATGCAATCCCTTCAAATCACCAAACCACTTTCGAAACATCGGTTACTAATGACCGAATCATTCGCATAATAGCCACAGGCGGTTGTAGAGAGACTAATTCCAATATGTATGTATATTAAAGTTTAAACATGGACAACTTATTTATTTTAAAATAAGCATAATAATATATATTATAATGCGTTGCCACTCCTCTAATCACCTGTCTAGCCTAATGATGGTTCGGAAACGAATCTTCGGAGTAGAGTCACGTTCAGTATATTAAATTTTATTCAATCACACACGTCAATCCAGACGTAGAAGTTCGATTTACATCGTCACATTCATTCAAAAGTAATAAGATATATAAGATACATGATGTATCCAATCATAATAATTCAACCATTTATTCAGACCAACCATCTGAACGTGTTATCCAAAGTACCTTGCAGTTATGTATTTTTGCATGTTACACCGGGATGAACCATCGGACCTTCGCTGTTTAGACACCACCCACATGTCATTACCTTCTAGTTATAGTCTAAACAATGCATTTATATTTTACGATCGTAAGCTCTTGACATTTAAAATATTGCGAACAACTCGGTAAAACTTATAAAAAAGGGAGAAACCCTCGTACGTAGATACATGCACGAAATAAACTTATTTGAGTTCAATAGTACTAATAAGCTAGTACAATTGAACCGGGGGACTACAGTGGTATTATACCACCATACTTGCCAAAGATATGGTAACTTTGAGGCTCTTGTATGTGAAATGATATTTTATTTCCTCAATTGTTATTATTATTACTATTTTGACTGAAAAATAAGAAAAGAAATTGTATATATGCTTGTATCTATTTCAGGACAATACAATTGCAAATAAGTCTCCGCATGTTATACACCGAAGCATGTCCTACAGTTTGATAAAATATTCGAGGGACCGTTGTGATCTCTTTCAAATGTCCTTTCTTGATCGATGTTATCCCGATCGATGTTATTCCGATCGATGATATTATGATTGACAATATTTAACATGATCGTATTATTCCGATCAACATTATTTTATCTAAGTAAATAGCCGATGGGCTAAACCGGGATGGGTATACCCAATAAATGACTCCATGATCCGAGCAACGGCTCAGACCATTGATAGGTTGAGCACACCTCATAATTTGCTCCGTAACCTTCGACAACGGTCTTGGTTATGAAAAACGCGTTTACAAGGCAATAGCCAAACAATGTTCAAGACAAGGCAATGGCCGCAAAACAATGATTATGTACACCGAAGTATTAACTGTTATGAAATGCATAAGGCTAAGGCCAAATGATACAAACATCGTTACAGACAAAAACAAATGAATTATCACAAAATACATGTATTACAAGGTAATATCCTAAAACATGTTCACCCTCAAGTTAAATTTATTGGTACTCGTCACAGATTTGATACAATAAACAAAAACGATCCAATACATTTCGATCAACAATAGATATAGTGAAGTAGATATATTTGTTACCAAATATTTACACGCACACAAAAGCAAGACACATGTTCATGGTTACGCAGAAATAATCGACCAATAGATAATAAACAGACTAATTATTAGTCTAGAGTAACTCGACAAATTGAATGTCAAGTCACTCTAAACTGGGGGACTTGTTGGTGTATGTACTATATTAGGCTTAACCAGACCTCACGACCATCACGACCCATCCGATCAAGAGCTCTGACCAACTATAGGAACAACCTTCCATAGCTGAATCTTATGACCATCGGACCAACAGCTCCGACAGCTGAACCTCATACAGCTCCGACAGCTGAACTTCATACAGCTCCGACAGCTAATCCACAGCTGAACCTTATGACCTCCGACCATCTGAACCTTACAACCTTCAGCTTGGGGAAGAAAGACAAACAGAATGGTGTAAGAGGAAAAGCTGATCTACAGCTTACCAAATATGTCATTTGAGGATAGATAGAACCACTGTTCCATATAAGACAAATACAACCTCCTACTAACTCTCATGATCTGTCACATCAACAACAGATGAATGTTGGTCAACTGCCATAAGGTTTGACTGGAAGTAGGAGATACGTATCAACTGCTGGATAATAAGAGGCACCCTCAAACCTTCAACACTATATATAATAACCACCTCACCTAAAGTAAAAGGGGAGATCCTCTCATCTTCATCTTCATCTTCTTCATTCTCTCTAATTCTTTATCTCCTTACATATTCTCTATACTTATAATATTAACATATATACATACATCTATATATTCTGACTTGTTGATGTACATTTGACGAACACAAACACGCAGCATGAAGAGTTTGAGTCTAGCATAACATGGCCAAAACCACATTATACTAGACTGGGGGACTTGTTGATGTACCATCCCTTCAGGACTTTGGGCTGTGTATATTTATGAGGCCCGGCCCGAAACTGTTGGGCTTTGCCCTAGATCCTCCCTCTATAAATATTGGAACCCTTACCTCCCTCCTCTTCTCCTATCTGAGACAAGCTAAATACATACTCTCTCTATATATTTATATGTGTATATAATCTTGTATACATTATTAATAAAGGTAACAGGTAGAAATGACTTATACGAGTTCTGACTTGAGTGTTGGAGGGTGGATCCCGGGGCTTCGGCCTCGGGTCCCTTCTAACGGGTTTCTTTCATGTTTGCAGCATATGATCCAAGCTTGGGAAGATGGAGAACGACACAAACAACCATCTAAACCAACCCGGTGGATCAATGTAGCAACACCCATGTAGATTGAGAATCTGAAACAGAAACCAACCGAAGAAAAGGTGGCCGGCTGCTTGAAAGTTGAAATTGCATAGGGGACCACCGGAGATTTAAGTACTATTGATCAATCCACAACAAGTATTTCACCGGTGATTTACATGGATCATGGCGGTTGTTTGAGTATGGTGGTTGCCGGAGATATCATGGTGATCGATTCTAAAGAGTACGGATGCCATTCAAAATCATGTGGATAAAGAGAGAAAGGAAATCTGAAAAAATTGTGTGGAGAGAGAGAAACAAGATCTACCTTTGCACGTGTTCTTTACAAAGTATATTATCGGTTATAAACATATTTTTCTCCCTCTTAATCTCAACCGTTAGTAGATGAATTTGATGGTTATTATTTGTTTTTATGGGTTCATACGAAAAATGTTTTATTTGTAAAAAGTGCGAGAAGCGTTCTCATTCATTGATTGTCTTTTGATCTAATGGATCATAATAATCATAATTACTATTTTTTATTAATTCAAAAGGTTAAAATTGTAAAGAATTTTTTTCTCTATCCTCTCTTCTAATTTCTCTCTTCGGTGATTATACATTCCTAATTTATTTTACGTCATTGTTTACTACTGAACTCTTATAAAAACACAAGTTGTATCCATCATTTTATCTATATTTCCAATTTTGTTCACCTATAAAAACAAACAATC
Source organism: Dittrichia graveolens (assembly GCA_038502395.1). Lineage (NCBI taxonomy): Eukaryota > Viridiplantae > Streptophyta > Magnoliopsida > Asterales > Asteraceae > Dittrichia > Dittrichia graveolens. The sequence continues at coordinate 80,408,808 of JARJIL010000001.1, read as the reverse complement.
AAATTTGAATCAGATTTGGATATTAGACTCACCTCTTATTGTTAAGACACGATCTTCATATTCAGACATAAAACCTTTTTAAAACAATGACACCTAAAATTAGTATGATTATATATCTTTTTGTCAAAGAAATATACGCAATACTCATGTTTCCATTTCTAAAAATAAACATGTTGCCATTTTTAAAATAACCATATTACCGTAAAAAGTATGTTGTTTTTTATATTAAATCATATTATTTGGATGATAATAACCACAACAATAAGGGTTGTAAATAAGAGTAGCCTCGTTTGTTCGTTTGTTTTCTTTAAACGACTTAATACGTTTTAATCTTATCCCATAAGAGGTTTTAAGACGTAAATGATGTTTGTTTTTCTTTTTCTTTAAGTTTTGAATACTTATCAAAACCTCTAAATAAATAATAGATATATTATACATCCAAAAACCTCTTATCCAAAAACTATTAGCAACATACATACCTCAATCTTCACGTTTTAAACCGATGGTGTTCTCTAAAGACTAAAATTCTTCATTCATGCCACAATTGCCGGCGATCTTAAACTCCTAGACCATCATCAACGCAAACTTCATGGCCGTCACCTCCTTACTTGAAATCTCCAGCCGCCAGCTTACATACATTCCTCAATACTCGCCACACACTCACACTCTCTGTATTTTGTCGTCATACTAACACTTGCCGCCAGCACCTTCACACTGCAATAAGTATCATGAGCAGTTGTTTTTTTTTTATTGCATTAAAATTATGTGATGCTAATTGCACTAAAACTTTGATGAATATAAAGTATGATTAAACATGATATTACAAACATCCACGTTTACGTTTATAAAACAAACAGTCAAATTCGAATTCGGATATTAGACTCACCTCTTATTGTTGAGACATGATCATATTTAGACACAAATCCTTTTAAAAACAATGACACCTAAAAATAGTATGATTCTAATTTTTAAAAATAACAACATATTTCTTTTTGCCAAAGAAATATACGCAAATGTTTCTATTTTTAAAAATAAACATGTTGTCATTTTTAAAATAACCATATTACGGTAAAAAAAGTATGTTGTTTTTTTTTAATTCAAATCATATTAATTTTATTTTTATCCATAACTCTAAGTCTCTAAAAATTGTGGTTACCGTTTTCTAATTTATTTATATTTCCCATAAATGTGAACATTTTCCTTTACAACCAACTATGAAAAACTTTTTGAAGCATTTGAACTTTTTATACTCATGAATAGGGAATGTTAGTCGGGTTTGGTATTAAAAGAAATTTACCCAAAACCCGTCTTTATTAAGAGCCGGGTTCGGGTTATTTGAGTTTCGGGTTAGCAGGGTCGTGTTAGCCATGTTAATCGGGTTAATTGCATATATATTTTATAGTTTTTTTAGTATTTATTGATCTTTGGTTGTCCAACTATTTATTGCAAACAGAAATTCAAGGATCGAGATTGAAATTTTAAAGATATGGTTTGCAGTTTTGGCTCTTTTGTATGATGGAGTTTTATTAGTCAAACAAATTGGTAGTTCAAGAAGGCTCATTGAATTATATATTGCTTTTGAAGTTTCCTCTTATAGTAAAAATATGAGTGAAACAGCAATTATATGTTTTGAATATTTGTTTATTGCATCGCATAAGTGGTAGCTCATCGTCTAGTATTGCAACGACATATCGTAAATGGAATAAGCAATTAGGCATAATAAGTTTAGTACATATATGATAGTATGAGTATACGGCTAACGATTTAACATAATAGCATATAACAACAAAAGAAAATGAGTTTGAAGTCATATCATGTAATTTCAAAATAAGTGTTTAATTAGTAAAAAAGAAGATTTCATTCTTCACTTTTTAATCTTTAATCTCCAATCCTCAATATTATAACCTTGCTACTTCTTCTCTTAAATCTACATAAATTGATGATAATAATTAATATGAGATAGTATACAGAATTAACAAATATTAAAGATAAATGAAAGTACCTTTTTCCAATTGACACATATACGAAGCCAATCTTATGTACAAATTAGGCATTCGATAGTTTTGTCACTTAAAGAACTCCTATATGAATTCAACACCCTTCGACATGTGCTAAACACAGACTCAGAAGCAATGGTTGAGATAAGTATGACAAATAAATCTTTAGCCATAAGAGACAAAAATTGAAAATTTTGGGCTATTGACCTTCTACCAATTCAATATATCAAAACCAACATTTGTAATCTTCAACACTTTCACCCAAATACTTATCCAATTCACTAATCGATGCATTAGATGTTTATCTTAATTGCTTTCATCTTATTTGTCAATCTATCTCCATAATCTGGATTTGTTGTAGAGCTTGTAGGATTAATGGGGCTTGACCCTTTCCATAATATCAAAGATGAAGTGGATGGTGTAGCATGAATTCTGACCTAATCTTCATATAGCTTTCATTTCATTCTTAATGTGTGTTTTCATGACTTAGGAAAATATCTTCACATTTTTTTTAGAAAAACAATTAGCATTAACCAAAATAATCATACAATACTAGGCAACACTCATCAAAAGATTTGCATGAAGCAAACCTTAAGAGCAGCATCCCAAACAAGAAAAAGAAAACATAACCAAACTATCTGATCATGCAAACCCCATTAATTAACCCTAATTGCGAACAGTATTTACTTTTTAAAAAACCTCAAAGAAATTAAAAATGTAAAATTATTTGACACATTTATCGTAGTGATCATGATTCTTTCTACCAAACATCCGTTTCATGATCTTTTCCCTGTTATCTAACGCATCTGGTCGGACTTGTTTTTGTAACATCTTCAAACCAGTCAAAGAAGCCTTTGAAACTTCTTTGACTACATTGTCTACAAAACTATTAACAACAGCTTTGCCCATAGTCGTTTTCAAGCTGTCATTGATCCACTTGTTACGTCTCGTACAAACCTCAACACCATTTTCTAAAGATGAAACCACATCGTTTTCCTCGGTCTCCATGCCTATCATCTTTCCGTTACCAGTCGAATTAATGCAACGTAGATCTTGCGAAATCTCTTCAACGACTTTCTGGATGAATTTAGCTTCATATCTGTGTTTTAAAGAAGAAGATAAGAATATTGTTCAAATTCTACGTGTGCTAGCTGTGTGTGTGTGTATATATATATATTTTTTAAAGGAGTTTGTGGCTGATTTGGAAGCATAGAAAATGAAGGATTTATATATATGTATATACCCATCAACGGTTTTGTTTAACTCCCAGCCAGCTAGATCGGCAGCTTCTCTCAAAGCCTCTATCCATTTGATATTAGATCCAGACTCTTCCATTTTATGTTTGGCAAAGGCCCTTCCAACTGCTCCGCATTGTTTACGTACTTCAAAAGGTTCCACATCATAGAAGATAGGGTAAGCAATCCGTGTGGCCAGCCTTTGGCACTCCATGATCTTCACGAGCTCATCTAAGCACCAAGATGAAGACGTATAGTTCTTGGAGAAAACAATTATGTACAACTGTGAGTCTTCAATGGATTTGACGAGTTCATCAGTGATCCTTTTCCCTTTCTTGATTCTCTCGTCGTCTTTGTAAACACGAATATTTTTCAGCCGAAGAGCAAAATAAAGATGATCAACAAAGTTTTTACGGGTATCTTCACCTCTAAAACTCAAAAACACATCATACTTGAAGGTGTTGTTGCTAGATGAAGTTGAAGAGGACGCCATTGAAATTATGCTTGAAGGATCCTATAAAATTAGTAAGAGAAATATTTATAAGATATATGATTGCAAACTAAATATGATGATGACTTAAATATTAACCCTAGCTTCAAGAGCAAGTAATAAGAAGACTTATAATTTAGGTCCAAAACACCGGCAATGTGAATGTGATGTACGTATTTGTTTTGAAAAAGTTATGGAATTTGGTGAAGAAACCAATGATGGCTAGACAAAGACACGTTGCATATCCTCTTAGTTTTCCTACCTATTTTTATACTTAGAGTGTATGCAACCCTCACATCCATCACATTGCCACATCAGCTTTTTCTTCAATCACTTAACTCATCACTCAGTCACATACTGGTTACTTTCTACCACACGAAATTTGAGGACCCACCTAATACCCACTAACCAATCAAATATATAAATAAATTATGAGTAAAAGTTAAATATATATTGGCCCCATCTTTTTTTCACAACACAAGGTATTAAATACCACACACACCTATTAATCACGTAGCCATGGAGTGGGAATTTTCCTTTTTCCCCATGTGGTGCCTCACCACACAGCAATAACCACGTCCACTCCATGGACTCTTACAAGATCAAGATATATATTAAAATCAAGAGAAGATATGAAGAAAGAGAATTCATGGATTCCCATGTGGTGAGTAGAAAGATGAAGTAAGACGATTTAATAGGAGGAAATTTAATTTTCCGCTAGAATATACTTGAAGAATCCTTGCAGCTTATCAAGATGATGTCTTTATTTTGGAAAAAAAATTACGAATATTGGTGATGAAAACAAGAGAGGTTTAATATATTCTTACTTATCCTTTTTTTTTAACGAAAATTTTTTTATATCAAAACACTAACAAGATGCTAGCGTACGTTACAATACAATTGGAAATTAAAAACACAATAGAGGTGCCATACACCAATCCTACTTATCCTCCCTACCCATAATATCAAGACAAGTGTTAAATCAATAAAAAAGATGAAAAAAGAGAATTAGTAAATTACACATGTTATCTTTTAATAAGTAGAAGGAAAAATTAGGAATGAATATAATTTTTAACGAATATGCTTGACCATTTGGTTTCAATTATAATAATTATATCGTAATGTTATTGATTGTTAGAATTCGATTTTGTGCAAGAATTGAAGTTACAACACGTAATTTGTTGAAAAGGCTGTTTTTTTTATTATTAGTGTTTGGTTGGTTTATGTAGTCTTTAAAGAGAGTTATGCAAGTAATCCAATGTATGATCTAAAAGTTTCTAAACGGAAATTTGAGTCTAAAAACATAATCCCACGTAGGAGCGGGAATGAACTTGAGGGAAGTAAAAAATCATGGAATTAGAGAGCTTGATAAGTTCCTTTGTATATTTTTCTCCACCTCCTACCCGCGTGCAGTAGGGTCACAAAATACGGATTTCGCAGGGTAATTTCATCCAAATTGTGTGCAAACGTGAATGCAGCTTCTGAATCTTGAGCTCGTGCTATCGGGTTTGTCTACAAGTTGGTTTCTTTTTTCCTTTTATAATCTCTAAGATATGATTCACTATTAATTACAAATTAATACAATTTCTATAATTAACTGAAATCGATTGTTGGTGCAAGAAAACTTGGTTTTCCTCCTAAAAATAGTTCCTCATCATTGGTATTTCATTGCCGAGTTTGTGTTACATAGATCTCACATGTCCGGGTTATGGTAATCTTTTAGACAAGCACGTCAATTCCGGCATTACACACTCCTTCGGTCATTGTACCCTATAAAACAGGCTCCAAATTTGTTTTAACAATGGAACTGTGTTTAACAAGGGTCTTAGTCGCCCGTTTATTTATTCTTCCGAGTCTGCACTTCTACTCTGTTCATCTTGTAACTTGTGTTTGATTAATAAAAATCAAGATTTTCTCAATTATCTATATTATATTATCTAAACTTTAACAAAATAAAAATATTATTTAAAAAAACACATCTACATGTTTGGATTATTTCTGAAGCAAAATATGTGTTTGCAAGTATAGATACACAAATATGAATAGAGACCTTCAAATGAAAACCACTTGCTCCCAAAAAAATATTAGTTATTTGGTGACAAAACCGTTTCTATGATAAAAATACAAGACGACTTGTTTTTAATTCGAAAATTGGTCATTATTATTTAATATAATAAACCGATTTTGAGCTAAAAACTTATCTCCATGTGTTTTTATGTAGAATCTGGTTTCTACATAAATAACCGGTTCCTAATTAATTTTTTCTCCGGGAAGAAGATACATAAAAAATAAAGTATTGACATAATTATAAAAATTTTAAAATATAATGTTAAATATCTTTTAATTAATAAGAATGTAATATAAAATATGATTAAATATAAAATATAAACATAATTATATTTACAGCGTTCTAAAAGTGTAAATCAAAATTGATTATTAAATTTAAAAAATAGTGATATGTTAGTTTATAAAAGTGAATAACTTAATAAAAATTTAATGGTCATTAACATTGTAATCTTCATCTTATGATTTTTAAATCTTAAAAATTAGCGAGTTTTGTAAGCAAGTGATAAAAGAGATGCGGCTTTATGGGATACCTTTATAACGAAAGATATATATTTTATTTGAAAATGAATGTTAAATATAGTTCGTACCTAATTCATAGTTTTAAGGGACTAATTTTAGTTTTTGGATTAATATCATTAATGGTCCAGATTGCATTTTAAAATTTTGGACGGAGTGAGATTTTCGTAATTCACATGTGATGCTTTTACAATCACACGTGATTGTATACTAAACCACCTGTGACTGAATATTAAAATTTTAGAACTATGTTTTTTACATGGACTTTATTAAACACAACTCATTATTTGAAGAGTTAATGTGGTAAATACGTACAGAGTCAATGGTGTTATTTGGTAAGCAATCATCTAAGGGGGCGTTTGATTCATATAAATTGGGTGGAATTCGAATTGAAAATTCCTAAATCATAGGATGTGTTTGTTCTATGAAATCAATGGAATGAAATTTGATCATTCAAATGAATTTCTTAAATTAACAAATTAAGAATTCCTCCTCAAATGAATGAAATTTTTCAAATTTATAAGGAATCTCAAAACATAATTGTAGTTGTTAGTCTCAGATTAAGTACACAATAACAAATGTTTGTAGAAGGGGGGGTTGAATACAACAAGCTTTTTAAATTTAAATGCACAAACTAATACTTTTAATATAATTCTTATTAATTATGAATCAAGAATTACATGTATAAGGAAATAGAAATTTTAAATACAATAAAAAGTGGTAACTAAAATAACTAACACATAGACACGCTTCTCTAAAAACAACTAATATTTCAAGAGGTCCAACACATGGACAAGTTTTCTACACTTTACTAACTCTAAAACTTGCTCTTGCTTAAAAGCTTTGAACTTGTTCTTCAAGAGAGATGTTCAGGATGTGTAGTGTGTATCGCACATCTTGCATGTTGAGAATGCAAGAGTATATATAGAAGATCGGAAGTGAAGGTTGGAAGGGATGTTGGGAGACAAGGTGGTAGAGAGAAAATAATATTTTAATCATAAAGTAAGTAGGTAAAAACGTAAGATTACTTTAATCAGGATTGAATAAAGTAATATTACTTTTTCTGAAAAGTACACCACATTAACAATATAATAATATTATTTACCACATATTTTTGCCTTGAAACTTGAAACTTCTTTTTCCATGCTTGAACTTTAATCAACAACCATGTTTATTCAGATTTGACTTTACCAAAGATGTAGTTGCCAACCATATTTTAGCATTTGACAAATCTTCAAGATCTTTATTCGTAGGTAACTTTATACTTTTTCAGAGGAAAAAGTTCTATCTATTTTGTCTCATTTGATGTACAAAAAGTGTAAATACTTTTTCAACAAAAGATCTAAGACATAAATAGAACAACACATGTTATGCTTTTGACATAGAATAGTTACATTACAAAGTATATTATACTAAATAACATTTAAAGCTAAATCACAACTCAACTAATCAAAATGTACTAAGCTAATAAAAGTAAGCTTCAAAGCCTAAGTGTTGATTGCTCAGTCGATAGCAGAGTGCTCAGTTAATAGCAGAGTGATGAGTTTATCAAAATAAAACTAAGTGTTGAAAAAGATTACTTAGCTGATGACTTTTAGATGTTCAACTGATCAAAATGAATCCTCAGCTGATAAAATAGATTGCTTAGCTGATACTTGAACTTTCTTAGCTGCTGGTTGAATTAGCTGTAGCCGATGGTCTTCAACACTTGGTCTTTTCTTCAATTGATCTCAGATGATGTCTTCGGCTGATGCTCAGTACTTAGCAGTTCTTCAGCTGATATTCTATACTTAGTAACTTCTAGTCAAAATCTAAATAACATATATTTCAAATTCATTCTAAGTCTTACTGAATGTCTAGTTTTATTATCATCAAATCCTATGTATCTCAATAGACAGATTTGATTTATTGGGTTGAAATATTTATCATCAAACCCTACCGGACCCTACCTCCACCCCACTCCAACGAACCTCCACTTTATGCCCTACCTCACCCTACCATGCTCTACTCCATTGTAATACTCATTTTAGATTTAAACAATATTGTACTAAATGTATCTGTGTCATCTTTACTTGAGGGCACATGATTTTAAATGTATTGATTAGTCATTTTGGGCCAACTAATTATATAACCTTGTTGGGCTTGTTAATCATTGTTTCAATTAGTAAGTTTGGGCCATTAGGAGAGTTAAATTAGAATAGAGCACAAACTCCAAGGAAAGTTGTGGCAGCCGACTTCATTGTTCATTTGTAGACTTTCGTAAGTGTGTATTTGCTGGCGAGCTAAGAAGAAGAAGGGCAATCTTCAGGGATTTTCGGTATCAATCGATTTGGGAGCTTGAAGGTAATAATCTTCCACCATTTGTGAGTGTACAACTACAACTTTTTATGTAGTTTCAGATTGATTTTGAGGATTCCGGGGGATCTGTGTGTTGCTCGACTTCAAAGGGAGAACCGAGCATAGAGGTTGGGATTTGAACCTATAAATCTTGTGTGTTTTGCAATTAAATGTTAGGGGTTCGTATAATCGTCGTAAGGTCTCTATTGGAATAAAAATCATTCGATTGGAATAACATTTAAAGAAGCTAGATAGAATAACTTGTTATCGATGGATTAAGTATGCGTGATAGTTGTTTTTAAAGAACTCGAATCGTAAATTCCACCTTAGGACAGATCACTAATGGACCGAACTAGAGTCAATCACAAATTGAATTTAAGGGTCAAATTGAAAATTGTAACAGTTGCTATCACAAATTACCAAACGGAGTTAATCACAAATTAGAAGTTAGTTTGAATCACAAATTATGAATTGTAATCGCAAATTAGACCAACAACCTATAATCACAAATTGCTTCAGCGGTGAATTGCAAATTGAATTTGGAAGGGGCAATCACAAATTGGCTAACACCTTGTAATCGCAAATCACATGTACACATAGACTATGCTTACTATAATTGCAAGTTAGGCAAAGTGTAGGAATTGCAAATCAGTCCTAGGATATGAATCGCAAACTTAAGGTGATGGTTTAGCTAGAATCGCAAATCTTGGGCCTAGGGCTGAATCGCAAAATAGTTATGGACCGAATCGCAAATTAGGACTTAGACCTAATCGCAAATTGATTCACATGGGAATCGCCAATTGGGGACCCTAGGTTCAATCGCAAATTGAGATGTAAAATTCAATCAGAAATTGTATGCTAAGGATTTAATTGCAAATTGATGTTGGAATCTTAATTATAGGTGATTATTGTTAAGCGTACTAAGACGCTTAGCTGAATTACTATTGTTTTCTGTTAAGCTACAATCAGGTGAGTTATACCAACTTAAGACTACACTAGTGTGAATTGTACATGCGCTATTTATGTGAAAGTGTAACATATGTGATGATATGTGAAGTGAAAATTTGCGTTACTTGTGGTAAAAACACAACTCGGGCACAGTCAGACATGTGAAATCCTTAGTACGGCTTGGATAGTCAACTGTGACCCAATGTGTAAAATTGTCGTCAGTGCACTGCGTCAGTAATATGTGAAGTAACTTGTGATCATGGATTATTTTGTAATTGTATATACCTAGTATGGTGTGTAAGTTATGTGCTTGCTAACCTTTCATGCTTACTGTTGTTGTTTAACTCTTTTAGGATATGACCGTGGGAAAGCTCCAGTAGAGTGAAGGCGGCTCATCTATAATCAAATGTTCTCCATTGTAATTTTCTTAATTGAACAATTTAATGAGTTTATATTTGTAACTAACTCTTTTACTAATTAATCATTTAAACGACGTGTAGTTTCGAGTGTGGAACCTCGTCACGGTTTTTAGTTAAGTTGATACAGTTTATTTACTCTGATATATAAAAAAAATTGGAGTGTTACATCCATCTTACTCACCCTACCCCTACCCTACCTCACCCTACTCCACTCTTTATTGATCCTACCCCACCCCTACCCCCACCTTATGCCCTACCTCACCCTAACCTACGTTACTCCATCTTACTCACCCTACCCTTACCCTACCATATTCTCACTCTACTCCATCTTTACTTACCCTTACCCTAACTACCTCATCCTACCCTACTCTACTCCACTCCACTTTACTCACTTAACCCCTACCCTACTTCATCCTACCTACTTCACCCTAACCTACTCTATGACACATTACTCACCCTAACCCCACCCCATCATACCTACTTTACCCTACCCTATTCTATGGAACCTTACTCACCCTACCCTACCTCACCCCTACCAAACTCCATTTTTATTCACCCTACCCCACCCCTACCTTATGCCCTACCTTACCCTGTGGTAGGGTGGATGTATAAGTAGGGGTAGGGTGGTGTAGGTAAGGTAGAGAAGGTGTAGGGTATAGTAGGTAGGTGGGGCGGGGTAGAGGTAGATTGTGGGTATGTAGGGTAAAGTAGGGGTGGTGTAGGTATGGTAGAGTAGGGGTAGGTTGTGGGTAAGTTAGAGTAGGGTGAGTAAGGTGGAGTAGGTAAGGTAGGGATAAATTGTGGGTAAGTTGGAGTAAGGTAGGAGGGGTGGGTTAGGTAGAGGTAGGGGTAGGGTACATAGTGGGTAAGTTGGGCGGGGTAGGACTAGGGTGGTAGAGAAGGGTTATGGGTATGGTAGTGGTAGGGTGGGGGTGTGTTGGGGGTAAGGTGGAGTAGGGTAGGGCAAGGTGGGAGTGGGAGTGGGGTAGGTATAGTTTTTCATGAATTCCAATTAATTCTAATGAATTTCAATTCCTATAAATTCTAATGAATTCCAATTCATTGATCAAATTCCAATTCTTTCATATAGATTACGAGAATCAAATGAACCCTAAGGTTTTACTTGGACAACATGGGTCATCTAAGGTCCATTTGTTATTAAAGGTGTTACTTGGCCAATATTGGTCATCCAATGTCTTACTTCGTTAACTTTGGTCATCTAAGGTCTTACTTAGTAAACATTGATCATCAATTATCTTACTTGGTCATATAAGGTATTACATGGTCAAATTGCTCATGTAAAATCTTATATTGGTCATCAAATTCTTACTAAAAATAGCTAGCTTAGAAATACAATGAAAGCCATTGATGCGGTGGTTGACAAAGTATGTAAGAGTGATCATGTCGCCAATTATATCATCTTAAGAGGTTTTATTACTCACTCTTGTGATTCTTCATTTTTTCAAAATTATGTAAGTTATATTTAAATATAGTGATAGTGATCATATGATAGGTTATGGGATAGATTGCTAAGACCTCATCAAGATTCATGTCTTATGTGACTGTTATAAGCTTTTAAGCTTGTATTCGACTAAGAATTAAGCATTTCTAGTCAACTAGATCCAAGTCCAATCTTTGTATCAACAAGGACCAATATAAGTGATTTTTTACAATCAAAATGAAAAAGATTTAACTTAATCATGGTTGAAATTTCCACACAAAAAAATGTATAATAATTTTGTTTAAATAATAAAAGTAAGGTTGTCAAGATCGAGTTTTACTACGTATCGTTTTGTATTAGTGTATATTTGTAAGATCGAATTCATAAGATCGGATCATGGTTGAAAGATCATACTTATAAGTTCTAGTTTCTTTCATATGTGTCGTAATTCGAATGAATTGTTAAATGACAAATTAAGGTAAGATTCAAAGTTTGAACTTTGTAACAATAGTATAATACAACTCAAGGATATTTATGCTAAAATTATGTTTGAATTTAAATAATAAAGTGGTCAATAATTGTTTAATCATCAGAATTTTCGTTTAATTTTGGTTTAATCATGTATGCAACTTAACCGGTTAGCAATTTGTTTATAATAATCTTAAGAGGAGGCAGTATGGTGTTGACAATCACAGCCCAATGACACATCATATTATCATTTTCCATTCGGATAACACACTAATCACACTGAACTGTGACGATGTTAAGGGTTAAAGTTGCTAAACATAAAGAACGATTCCCCAATTTTCTATTATGGTACATGAAGTTCTTTTGTGTTCAAATTTACTATTAATATTTGCAAAAAGGTTTTATATGTGTACAAAATTGAAACAAAAAAGGGGTATAATGAAACGTTATTGTAAACATTAATTTGCACTAATGAGCATAATGAAACGTTTGTAAACTTGATGTGTATATATGAATAAAAAAACTTTATGAACCATAATGAATCACTCATGAAAAATTCTTTGTGTTCAACAACTTTAACTATTTAATTAATAAAGAAAACTTAATAAGGACCATAGATGATCAAAATGTAAATAGTAGAAACTCTGAACGTAATAAAAAAAATTAGAAAGTAACAAACTATAGAGACCGAATGTGTAATTTTCTCCTTTGATAATTTAGAAGGTATACGGGTTAGCTTATTTTCTGATTTATAAGTTTATTGATTTTTGATAAACACGTAAATCATTTTTTTTGTTGCTTATAAGTTTATCAATATGTGCTTATGACTTATTTAATTTTATAAATTCAAAGTTGATAAAGCTTAAAAAATTTATGTGGTGAATATGGATCAGAATAATAGAGCACCCGCCTTGTCATCTCCATTGCCTAAAGAGCGTGACAAGCTTGTGACCAATTGTCTCGTGGTCGGTGTTCAAAAAGGCATGTTATGGCGGAGCCATGTCGTAGATAAGGCATTGCTCCATTAAGAAATAACCCTAGGAATAAGTGTTAGGCATGTTGCATGTTAAGGCTTACTAAGGTAAACGAGGAGCTTTTTAAGGTATGGTACCCAAAAAAATATTTTTTTAAAAAAAATTGGACTTTTTTACATTCGTTTTGCTACCGCATGTATTAAACTTTTGTAATTTATATTTTATAATTTGTATATATTACTTTGCTTTTTATTTGTGCAACTTTATATATTTGTATATTAATAATGATGATAAAATATATATATATATATAATTATATTTCATTGCCAAGTCACATTTCACGTTATTTAGAACCATGCTCATCGAGCAAGACTGTCTTTTTTTTCTTTGTTGGGTGGGGTTTATTGAGAGTAGTGAGTTAGTGACCATAAGTTAGTGATAGGGCAAATTACATTAAAATATAATGAACTTTGTCTTAATTACCATTATATACAATCAACTTTATTTTCTTAAAAATAATACAACCAACTTTCATAATCCTCATATTGTATACAACTTGTTGTATACTATGGAAGTTATGACAAAATTTATTATATACAATGGTAACTAAACAACAGACACATGAAAAAGTTGTTTGCATACAATGAAAGAATTATGAAAGTTAATTGTATTATTTTTAAAATCTTAAAGTTGGTTATATACAATAACAATTAAAACAATATTCATTGTATTTTTACGCGGTTTTTCGTTAGTGATACCGGTGGAATATGCGAAAATCTATTGCGAGCATAACGACTTAACGACGAGTAACGATATTTTATCAAAAGGAAAAAAAATATATCATTGTGCTACTACAAATTCTCTGTTTTTGTAATTCAATCCTGCTCAGCAGAGAAGACGATAATGGTGGCAATATCAATGACGTGGTCTCTTCCTACCCTAACCTCTTCTAAGCTTCCCCGAGTCAACCGGTGAGTTTCCTTTCTCAATTCCACTTTCCCCAAATTTCATTTTTGTCAAATCACATATATCTTTTATTCGACATTTGATCATAGTCGACTCCTTTCGTTTTTCAAGATCAATTGAAGTACAAAGAGATCAAAATGAATTGAAAATCGAATTTATTTTGATGAATTTTGGCAAAAATAAAATCAAATTCGATGTTGGAAATTTGACCTACTTTCGAGAATTTTGAGTGGTGTTTGATAACAGATATCGAGGCATGGCATTTGCGACTGTCAATAAGGATACGGCAACTTTGGGAGTCAAAGTTACTGAAGGATTGGGAAATTTGCCTAAGGTTGTCTTAACCTCTTCCCATGGAAGGTACTTCGGTTCTGTCCTTGTATTTATTAATTGATTTGCTCATTAAGCTGAAACTATGGAGAATTATGTGGGACCAACAGCCCTTTGGTGATATTGGATTATTGGGGGCATTGTTTTTGGTGTTAATCTAACTTGGAACTAGTGACCTCTATACTTAATTGGTATGAATACACTACAAATTTGGTGATGGTTTATGTATATAGATCTTGAATGTGGCTTCAATTTGGTTGGAAAAATATAAGGATAAAGGTTTGTGATTGAAAGGAATCTAAATCAGTTTGCAAGATTTGTGTAAAAGATGACCAATTTGGTTAGAAAGCTTTATCTCCTTTGGGTTCAAAAAGTTATTTCCTGGTTTGGCTGATACAAGAGATTTCAAGAGTCATAAAATAAGATGCATTCTGATCGTTAGAATGTTGTGAATTTAGTAATTTGTTTGCTTTTTAATGTTTTTGCTATACATTAAACAATAATTTTTGCCATTCAGTTGATTAAGACAAGGATGCTGATTGGTTGTCCTGTACAGTTTATGAGACTGGATGCCTTTTCTTTTTCTCAGTGAGGCTGAGCTGTACTTATATGGAGGCTGTGTAACATCTTGGAAAGTTGGGAGCAAAGATCTCCTTTTTGTTCGGCCAGATGCTGTTTTCAATGGGCAGAAGCCAATAAGGTTGATTTTCTTCCAAATATTGTTAAGATTATTAATTATGTGCTTGTGCTATGCGGTTTCTTTGATTTTGGCTCACTGCCCTTATGTAAACTATATGCGTTGTGTTCATCTACTCTATGAAGTAAGATTTCGAATACTGGTTAATGAACATGTGCAAATCTTATAACTAAATAGCTTGTACCTTTTATTACTTCTGAAAGCTGCAAAGAAATCTAAAATGCAGTTTTACTATAGTTGTCTATACTTGCTACCAAACAATATGGTTCGAAATATTCCATGAATTCTGAACATCAAAATTCTCCTGAGTTATACTATCCTACTAACTGTATTTCTCATTGTTTTATTCATTTATTTTTTTGTTCTGCTTACAGTGGAGGAATCCCACATTGTTTCCCACAATTTGGACCAGGCCTGATGCAACAGGTGTGCTTGCATTTTTGTCTATTTAAGATCTAGCTGTCTCCATGTATATATCTATACTATTATATAAAGCATTTAGGTCTTTTGTATATCTTAATTTTAAGTAATTTGAAATTACTAATTTACCCTTAATATTAAATAAATGGAAACTAATAAATAAAGCAATTATTTGGTGAAGTTAATAACAATCATATATACCATTTTAATAACTAAACCTTCCAAAATAAAGATTATTTAAAAAATTAAATCATACAAATTAACTTAATTAATTATACTTTTCATATTAAATATTATATCATATAATAAATATTTTAACTTAACTATTAAAAATTGCGTATAATTAAAAGTATTAAATCTAAATAACATACAACATAAATTTATAAATTAAAATTACTGGATTTTTTAAATGGCTAATATAATTAAAATAGAATAGAGTTGTAATGCCTACATTCTTGTTAGATTTTACCATCAATGTGAAATTGTATTGACCCATTGTAATTTAGAAAAGAAACACACCATCCCTGTTATAAAAACGAACAAATTATTAAGAAAAAACATTTGTAACCCCTGCATTGCGCGGGTACAATGCTAGTGTGTATATATATATATACATATATATATATATATATCTACTTTTTTCTGTACCTGTGGACTTTGATGATTTGTGATAATCAGAATATTCCTTGCTCAAAAGAATTTGTGGCACTCAATGCCCAATAATAAAAGTTACAGACATATATCTGGCATGAATTATTGGCGATCATGAACACCTTATAATTTACCAGTAAAGGTTGCATGTCGTTTTGCTAACCTATTAATTCTGGAGGTGGTAGCTAAAGAAGTGCAAGAAAACTAGAGAGGGGGCGAATAGATTTCTTCATTTTCAATAATTTGAAAGATCCTTTGATCAATAGATAATTTTATACAAGAAAGTAAATAATAAGAGCAAGAAGAATGACACCGCATGTATAGGGGTTCAGACGAATGTTAACGGATCCGCCCTACCCCACTCCTCCGATTTCAACCAAGAGTTTTTCTTCACTATATAACGTCTCTCTAGCTCAGTAGATATCACCGGTACAGATGTCTCCCTAGTAAGGTAGTAATCACCTCTTCGTCTTCCTAAGCTAGGTAGTGATCACCTCACCTCTACACATCTCACTAACAATGATGGTGATCACCAACTTAAATTTTCTCACTCATAATGTAGAGAATACTCCTATAGATCTAGAAATAATGGAATTTCGATTCTATGAATCTTTGACCGAGGGGAAGAATCGACTAGGAATCTAGACTATATAGGAATCTATACTGGAAGATAGAACACGTGAATCAAAATTTTGTTTGTAGGAACAAACAGAAGCAGATTATTTTATAAGAAATAAGTTGAGTACAAGAATTTTGTAAGGAAGAACAATCACACTTTTTCCACTCTTGGTTTCTTTGATTTCAAGTTTTGAGGGACCGGAATGTAAGATGAAAAGTATAATTTCAGTGTTTTTGCTTTGCAAGAGGATGTTGTATAAGTTTGGGGTTGCATAGCTTTTATAGGAAAAATGTGACGGTCGATGCCATGGTGCATGCTCAGGTCAACTGTCAACGCCTTGATCAATAACGTTTTGTTGTTTTCAGAAATAGTTGTTATGTTTGGCCCAAAACTGTACTAAACTCCTTTTGTACTGTTGAATAGATGCTATTAAAAAGTGTAGAAAAGTACACTTACATCGTATTCGAATTTGGGATTGATTTAATAGGTAGGGCTTCTTAGTTTATCTAAAAATAAAGATGTATAAATTTTTTCCCTTTATATTTAAATTTTGGCCCAATATATAAGTGTTGTGTTTTGGATTTATGCTCAAAATGGAAGATTCCTTCAATCTTCCATTTTGAGCAAAAGCCAGCATAATTCTTCATTGAAAACACAACTTGATACTTCCTCAAATGATGATTTTTCAGAATATGTTTATATATTTATGTACATGAATATTAATTTGTTATCATCAAAACAACAAAGATCAATGTACATCAAAACATGGCTTGATTGCACTAACACAAAGAATGCTGACATTGCTAATTATGAATGTTTAGTTGAGTCAACAACCGATCTAAGGTAGAGCTGGCAATTTTGACCCATTACTTATGTATGTATCTGTTTAAGTCATGTTATATCGCAAACAGGTGAGATGAAAAAAATTCGCTTAAAAGGGAAGGGTCGAATGAGCTAAAAGTCACTCGATGTCTATTTTTTAATGAAGAGAACAGCGTGGATTTTTTTTAATTTTATATTATTGTTATAACAATATTGTTTTTCTGACCCTAATTACATTTGTCACTCTTAAAAAAGTTAAAGAGTGGACAAGAAGAGTTTAACTCTTAAAATAATTAACTTGTCTAATAGATCTCACGTGCTTGGAGTTGTGTTTAACTCTTGAAAATGCTTATATACGCTAACAGCATGGATTTGCAAGGAATTCCAATTGGTCAATTGTTGATTCTGAAAATGTGGATGGATCCCCTGTTCTCACTTTAGAGCTTAAGGAAAGCCCTTACAGTCGTGCTATGTGGGATTACAGTTTTCAAGCATTATACAAGGTAAGTGTGTTCTTTTCAAACAAATATTTATGTTTCTCTTCCGTTATCACATTATGTCCTTTATGAACCTTCAGATAAATTCTTTTTCTGTTTCAGATCACCCTAGAGAAGAAAAGCCTTTCCACTGAACTGAAAATCACTAATACCGATAAAAAACCGTTCTCATTTACAACTGCTCTGCATACTTATTTCAGTGTAAGTGCATTACTCTCGGTTTAAAACTCTTATTATGAATCTACTTAAAATTTTTGTCTCTATATCTTGATTAGAGTCGGCAATTTTAACCCAAAAATATGAAAACAAGTCGATTTGGGTTGTGTTTGATAGACATCAGGTTATTCTAAAACGTAGCTAAAACCAAAGGGCTTATAGCCCAATGGTATGAGCTGTATTAGTTGATCCCCATGGTTGTGGGTTTGAGTCCCATAGTAGACATAAGGTGTAAATTTAGGAGTAGGATTAGAGGTTGTGTGTGTTCTAGTGTTCAAAAAATAAATAAAAAAATAAAAAGTAGTTAAAAATAAAATAGGTTTAATTGTTAAAAATCTAATTCTAACTCATCCCATACTAGGTTCGTATTATGCCATAAGCCAAAGTGTAGAACTCAGTCTTAAAAGCCATGTTGTAGGGTGAGGTCACCTAGACTTATAAGCCATCAACTTAATTTAATTTCTGCCGATGTGGGATCGTAACAATACCCATGTTTGAAGCACCAACGTCCTTGTTAGGCACGGCTATGTAAGTCACGGTTGGCACCCCTCTTTTCAGGTCCAAGCCACCACTTCATCGGTCACCGCTCCGAGTCATCGTTGGTCACGATTACATTGGTCACGGTTGGCACCCCTCTTTTCGGATCCAAGCCACCACTCCGTAGGCTACCACTCCAAGTGTTGGAACCTAGCAGGATGGATGGCTCTGATACCAATCGATAAGAACGCGTCCCATACTAGGCTCGTATCATGCCATAAGCCAAGTGTAGAACTCACTCCTAAAAGCTAGCTTGTAGGGGGAGGGGACTTATAAGCTACCAACTTAATTTAATTTCGGATGATGTGGAATCGTAACAAAGTCCGAAGTGTTTTATTCAAAACTGTTGTGTTATTATGTAATGATATATGGTACATTAATGATTTGCAAAATCCCAAACAAAAAGAGAAAAAGGTGTTATCGGGGCATACCAACTGAACCATTTTGAACATGTTACCTAACCTGTCCGACCCGCGTGTTTTCTCACCTCTAACCTTGACTGCAGCTATAGTTGATGTTTGTCTGCTTGGTCATGAAGCGTAGCTTCCTTGTAGAGTGTAAATATCTTAAGATTTTTGTGATGCAGGCTTCAGTATCAGATGCATCAGTTAGAGGTCTAAAAGGCTGTAAAACACTCAACAAGGATCCAGACCCTAAGAACCCACTGGAGGGTAAGGAGGAGAGGTATTAATCACTCATACACTTGTGCCCTTAGTTGTATCAAATATTTTCAATTGTGTATTGTAGTTTTGCATATATGTATTATGAATTGAACAATCGTACGTACCTTAGTGTTGACGACTTCAACCCATTTATTTACTTATGAATGGGTTGATTTGGGTTGTTCTTTTTAATCCCAAATGGGTGTGTACTAAAATCGTTTAGCTAAAAGGAGAACAGGTGAAATGGGTTAAAAGTCGGCTGAAGACTATTTTATATACAACCTCCGAAATGGATTTTATTAAAAGATTAAGATTATAACTGTAAAAAAAATAGTAATAATACTGTTTCAACTCATTTTGACCCTTTTGAACGAGCTCCATACCCTGGCTATTGGTATCAGGGAAGTTAGCTTTCAACAAAAATTCTCATGACAACAGAACTGTATTTCAGAGATGTGGTGACCTATCCAGGATTTGTTGACTGTGTTTATCTTGGTGCTCCTAACGAGTTATATCTGGATAATGGACTGGGAGATGTCATATCAATCAAGAATACAAAGTAAGTTAATACTACTAATCAACTTCTAAGTCACATTTTCCTCATTTGATTGATTCCTCCATATCCTACTTCTGCCTCCTGCAGTTGGCCAGATGCTGTTCTATGGAATCCACACCTCACAATGGAAGCGTGCTACAAAGATTTTGTCTGTGTCGAAAATGCTCAGGTATGTCACTTACTTCAATACAAACAAGATTCTAGTTTCCTGATTTTCATGTGTTATTTCACATGACTTGCCCACCTAGAGTTGAGGGTTATTTATGTTTTTATACATCTCAAACAGGTTATATAAAAAAATTTAACATAAAGTGAGACCAGAAATGATATGTGATAATGGTACAATTGCTCCAATTAATGTGATTATCTTTTACATAAACATTCAGATCGGAAATGTTGATCTAGAGCCGGAGAAATCATGGGTGGCAACTCAACAACTTAGTGTTGGCTGAATAGGATGTATATTTGTACACTATCAAGATACCGACAGCAGCAGGTAAACTGGCACAACTGGCAAAGATCGTTTGACCTAATTATGTTTCTTGGTGTCTTAAACCGAAAATTATTATGACTTTGTACCATGAAAATACATTCTTTGATCAGAATAATAACATAAGAATCTGGTGCATTTTTTATTTTTATTTTAGAGACTAATGACTACCAAATTTCCTTTCCTCTACTATCAGACAGAGCTCATTTTCCACTATGCCTTGAGCACACAGATTAGCAAATGGGAACTCAAGAATCGAGATCATACACCATTCTATCCAGACACCATAACTTTCACTCATTCAATAACTTCCACTGAAAGCACTTTGTTCATTCCCTAAGAAAACACGATCGATAAAAAAAGAACAAAAGAATAGAACAGCCTAAACAACAAATTTCATCATACCTAATAGCATTAGGATTTAGGAACTACAGAATTTTGACCACATGCTCGTTTGCGTAATCAGAAGATTTGGCACTCATTCTCAGAAAGCAGACAGCATAGCAATGCCGCATACCACACATATAATTATCAGTAAAGCCCAGATTAAGCACACCCAGGTATTTTTCTGTTTATCCTTCATCTGTTTAGCATAAAACAAACTATCTGTTCCACCACTCACAAAGCTTCCAGCTTTTGCCACATTCCCTTCAATATCATCCAAATTCTGGCCTTGTGCCTCCACCAAAACAGCCATATCAAGAAAAACTTGATGAAGTTTATTCAAACTCCTCTTTATATCCATCACAGCTTCATGCCTTTCTTTATTTTCCATAACCAAATCCATCTTTCCTTCACGCACTTCAAACACTTTCCCACTTCCAGAAGCCATTGTTTCAATCATTCCCTCACTCGGGTATTCACCGGTTTCATTGTAGTACCTTCTTTTGAGATACTCTTTATGATCCGAAACTATTTTATCTCTTAAATCTTGGAAATCATTCATCATTTCTTTGAGTTTTACTCTTAACCCATTTGTGACCGAAGCCCGTGTTCTCCCCACAGCAGTGTTTTCTTTGTATGTGGTGGAAGATTCTAGACATTCAACCCGTGCTCGGACCACATTCGCCTTGCGTAGGACTGACACCATATCTGATTCCATTCGGTCTCGTAATCCACGAAGGACTTTGGCACTGTGAGTGGATTTCGTGTCTTCGTTTAAAGTTTGAAGGTCAAACAGAAGATTAGTGATCTCCTCCATGGTAGATTTGATTGCATCAACTTCTTGGAAGAATTTAGAAAGATAGACTTCATCTGAGGGAGTAATTTTTGATTCTTGAATCCCTAATTCGATATCTTTTTCCTCTGATTTAATGTCGATCTGGGCTTGTTTCTTCAAATCCACATAACTTAGGAACGATTTTGTCATAAGATCATTCATCTTCTTGATCAATTTTGAAAACCCACCTGCAAAATCTAGAACACTGTAGATATAATTTAAGGATAGAATACTAAACAAAACCCAAAGAAAGTTGGTGTAAATCATACCTTTGTGTGTGCGTCAAGTGAAATCAGAGATTGATTTCATGAATTCTTGAATGTTCGTGAGTATGAAAACAATGAGAAGAAAATCAAGAAACAGAGTATGAAATCAGAAGATTAAATCAAATGGGTGTGAGGGGGTGTGTGTGTGTTGTTCTTCAGTTTCTCTCACTAAACACTTGTATATGTTGTTGGGTTTTGAGAGTGAGAAGGGTCGGTTTCAAGATTTCAAAAGATTTGAATTGAAGTTATGAGCCGTTGAATTTAATTTTGCGGGGAACAGGGAGACGGTTATGATTCTAATAACCCTTTTGAGACGATGAAGCCTGGAGGGGTTTAATTTTCAGAATAAACCCTCAACTATGCAACTGTGAGAAAAGGGTCACAAAATAATAATTGTAAAAACCTATATTAACATTTACATTATTTCTTTCATACCTTGTCCTGGATGCATTTACTAACGTCAACAATAACACCTTGAGAACTAGTATAATGTCCGTACAGTGTCCGGGTAAGCTTAAAAAGTAATTATACATTTAAAAACATTATGTTAGAACATATAACTAAAAAAAGCAACCAAACAATAGATGCAAATACACAAAATATGGTAAACATGCTACAAATAGATAAAAATAGTATTTAATGACATATAATGAATTAAAAACTTATTTTCAAAAAACAGAAAAGTTAGATAGCACCCAATATCTAATTTTTGGCATCTCCAATATTGATGGTTCCCAAAACTGATATAGTTTAATTCCGATACAATCAATATATTCACTGTGAAAATAACATCAAAACATGTCATTAAAAGAGAATTCTTTTATGGCATTGCGTATGTATAAAATGTACAAAGAAAAATAAATAAACGTGATTGAGTTGTCATGGGTAAGCTCAACTCGAAATGCAAATATTATGATTTATCTTTTATTGTGAGAATGAGATTTTTTTTAAGAAATCATAATCAAAAAACTTGCTTACAAACACATGTTCATATTATAAATTCAAAACCATGTATATCTTAATTCATTATAGATTTACAATTACGATTTAGCATAATTGAAAATTTTCAATAAAAGACTAATATTAATAAAAATTTATTAAACAATCTTAACCATTAATTTAAATACAAATTATAATTTATTAAATTTGAACCATCCATTTAATTAGAAATTAAAATTTAATTTTAACTTTTTTATAGTTAAATTTATACGTTTATACCAAATTACATGTTTATAAATAGTTTGAATTAACTATATTTTTATTGTATATCTTTAGTATTATAAACTTTTTAATAACTATATTTTTATTGTATTCTTTTAGTATTATAAAAAAACATTAGGTTGTTATAACTTGATGGTTTTATAAAAAAAAAAGGACTCCATAGCTCATGGCTTTGGTAGGTGGTGTAATGGACTAATGGTTTTTGTTTTTGAAAACCGAAGGAATTACACCGATATTACCAATGGAACAATTTCTCTCACTATCACTTTGTCTTTGCTCACCACCCAAGTTTTCTCTGCTTCTTTGACCAAACCCAGGGCCCAAAAAATTTAGGGGCACACTCCAAAAATTCAAGCTTTTATGTATATGCATGTTAAGCCCAATAAAAAAAAGAAATAAACCTAGTTAAAAGATGAGAGGAGCGACGTTCATAGGCTTGAAAGGCCGACCTTCGCGTGAACTTGAATGGGTGTGTTGGGATTGCAAAAGACGCCTAGAAAAAGGAAAAAAAGAATGTTTCGAGTAGTATTCATTAACAATAACTTGATTAATGATTGCAATTCTTAATGCATTTTTCATCCCATCTCAATATGTTATTGGTCATCAAGAATTGGGCACAAGTTAATCGAAAATCATCAAATCTATTAATTGCACCATCGGTTATCGTAGCCATGGAGGTCATCCTCTTTAATTGCAATTAAATCACTTAATTGCAAGCCACAGAGACATGGAGGTTCATCTTGAAGCTTTAATTCTTTATCATCATTTTGGTCATCCTCTTTGATTACAACTTTGTAAGTTTTACACTTTTGCTCTTCCTTAAGTCCTTTGAATTATAAAGCTTGATGTTCTTCATTATTCATTTATTCCCAAATCTCAAATCGAAATCAGAATTTAAAAACATGCTTTATCGACAGATCGACTTGCTCGTCTTCCCAAATCACAATCAGAATTACAATAAAAGTATAAAATTTTATTTTCGTCGTTAGTACTTAGTACATAACTAGTTGCATGTTATTTTGGAAACAAAGTAATCGGATTATATGATTACAGTGGGTGTTTTAATTTGATCACTTGGGCTGTGTTTGTGTTTTGTTTTGTGTCTTGATGCGACAATGATGGATTCCAGTAGGTTGCTGCTAGTTGATGGAAAATGATGTTGCAGTTTGTTTTGATGGTATAGCCATGTAGGTTGTTTAAATTTGTTTCTCTTATTGATTTAAGCAACATTTTGTTATCTATAAGACAACCTGTTCGATATAAAATTTGTTTATGGACTATGGTTGAAAAAAAGTAAATCTTTGAAGGGCAGTTTATTGGTATGGATGAATTTTTGCTAGGCAAATTTGATGTTTTAAGAGAAGATTGAGATGGTGGCATACTAATTCCAGAGGATCTTTGATCACTAGCAATCTATGATGGTAAGTTTATACAAGCTTTGAAGTATTCTGATTTAGGGACCTTAAAGAATTAGGATTAGAATGGTTATTAGTTATATCTTTATCATGATTAAAGTATGGCTTAAAGTGTTGTAGCCTATTTTGACCTCATGAGTTTTGTATCATGAGTTTGCTATTTATGAGTATGTATGAACTATCATGAGGTTGAAGAAATGAAATGAAATTTGTGCTGTTAAAAAAAAATCCCTTATTCCCCTTTTTTTAGCTTGTGAACTTGACTTATTTGTGTATTTGTTAGTAGTAATTCGGTAAATTAGTTAATTGCTTATGAGTTATGATTTGTGAGTTCGAACAATATCAAAAGAAAGGTTGAATGGCTTTGTTGTGTTATATGTAGAGAAATATATATTTAACTTGAGAGTCGAAATTAACAACGCTGACGTCTTCTAATCTGAAAGTTTTTTATACTTCTTAATCTTTGTTTAGGGATATATATGTTTTATGTAAAAATTTCTTATTTGAATGGTTTTTCTTTAATTTCAGGGGGCCTTTTTAAAATTTTGCCCAGGGCCCAAAATTTTATTGGACCGGCCTTGACCAAACCATCAAGGCACCAACACCACCGGATCCATCCTCCGACACCATAACCATAACCGATTCACCGCCTCCGATGTCCCACAAATCACTGCCTCCAACATAACCTTTTGTGTCTGTCACTCTATTGATCTCCCTCTATCTCTCTCACTCAGATCTCGTTACGAGTGCATTGCTTCATCTTCCTGATGTTCCGGGATCTCCATCTCCTTAAGTAAGTGTAAGTAACCTAACCCTTATTCGATGTACACTCATAGATCCGTCTTATTTATTAATAAATTTAAAATATTTCAATTATTTGACTATTTCTATAGTAGAATGGTGCTATAAGATAAACTTTGGTACCTAGATTTGCAAAAATCGGCAGGTTTGTGTTTCAGGGCCTTATTTTTGTGGTGTGTTGTATTTTTGTAGTTGATCTATGAGTTAGATAGTATGCAATAATTATTGTTTGCAAATTTGGGTATGGTATATGTGTATAATGAAAAGTTCATTTAAGAACCGTTTTTATTGCGAGAATCGCAAGAATCAATCTTAGTCATTCAATTCCCCCTCCTTTAATTGGATTGTCCACCCATGAATGAATTCCTTATATGCTTCCTGCCACACACCATCCCGCCACGCTCTTCATCCATGAATTCCATTATCCAAAATGAACGGCTAAAATTGATTCTCGCAATAAAAACGGTTCTCAAATGAACCTTCCTCTGTATGTATAAATACGTCTATTTTTTGTTATGAATAGGTATAAAACACTATCAAAATATTATCGTTTGTTATGAATGTGTATAAAAAAATTTCAAAATATTAGTATATACTTAAAACCAAGTTGAACGACTAACTTTAATTACTAACCTTTAATCGCAATACAAAAGTTAACTTCAATAACTTATATAAAGACTATAAACTTATCATATTTTATAATATTAAATGACATCAAAAAAAAAATAGATTATAAGTTAGCAAAACAACAAAAACACTTTTAGAAAAATATAAATCTCCTTGTGATCGATTTGTAGGGAAGCGAGAGTTTATATAGTTTCTTATATTCCACTTCTGTAAGCCTCCAAGTTTCAAATTTTACTAATCTTTTTTTAGATTTCTTAAAGGTGGTATTGTTTTGAATTTTGGAAAACATATGAACTTGTGTTTGATTTAAATTAAATGGTTAATATTTTGTCTTCCTTTTTGTTTAATAAAAAAGTATTCTAAGATTTAAACATTTTAATATTTTGATAAAAAATAAAATAAATCTATAAGATTAGAATTCTAGTAAGTTGTTAGTCATAAATTTATAATATACTATTTCAATCTGTTTGTAAATTATATTATATTTTTTAAAAAGGAAGGCTAGGAAGCAAATTTATAAGTTGAATAATGCAAAGTACAAACAAAACAATTGTGAGTGTTGGCTATCATCAAATGGTAGTAGATCATTAGCAATAGGTATTATTTCTTATCCATGTCATGAAAAGTTATACATACAAATTAATAAATAAATTAACCGAAATGTCAATGGTCACAATAGAAAACATACCTGATTTTTGTGACGTTAGCTCCGCACATGGTTCATCCTCCTTTTCATCATCTAAGCCGTCGAGATCAATTGTTTCTTCCCACTTCCAACTTATCGGATTAAGCTTTCTTTTCCTGTCCTTCTCCCACTTGTGAAGCTAATACGTATGTGCGTATATATACATAAATATATATAAACATTTATGAAACAGTAATTAAGTAACATGTATGTGTTTAAAGGAACAACTAGCATTGTACCCGCTCAATGCTGCGGCGACGAATAGTTTTTATTTTGTAACATCTCACTTTCAAGAATATAATGATATGTTATTCGCGCAATTCAATGTCACAAAAAAAATTTCTTCAGTAACATGTCCGTTTTTTGTAATTTTCTTTTATTTACATCAACTATTTTAATAATTTTAAACATAAATGCTAAAAGACATTAAAGTAAGAAAAAAGATTTATATTTATGAAATAAGGAGAGAGAAGTTAATAAGATTGTGAAAATTGTGTTGATATGGGTAGATAATTATGTTTGTATTAGAGTATATTTTAAATTAATAAAAAGTTAAAGTAAATTAGGAGAGAGAGTGAAATGGTTACAGGTTGTGTGGATGAGATTAATTTAAATAAAATGAAGGGTCGAGATGTATTTTTGATTGAATTTTAAGAACTCTTAAAATTAAGGAGGAGAGAAAATGTTAAATGATTTATATAGTAATATAGATAAGTTTAAATATCTTTAAATATACTTGACCCTTACCTCGTTAGAGATATCCTATGAGCGTTCTGCTTCAAGATCATCTTCCTGGAAATGAAAATTTTATGCATTAGTTTATTCTAGTTTTGTTATTTATTTGTTGTATGCTATAAATAAATTGAAAGTAGGATTTGAAAGTTTTACATCGCATAGATCAATAATAGTATTTTGCACTGCAATCATCTTCTTATCTGGTTATCTATTCTATGATTTTCTAAGTGGCTTCCTATTGGTTTTATAGCAATTCTGAAAATTTTTGCCACCTATTTTTTTTATAGAATTTAATATTCAAAATATATTTGAATCTAAAATGCGAATCTATATAAAATTCAAATTTATTTCACTACGGTATGGTTTTTTAGATCAGTTTTGCTTTATGGTTATGTTTTTTAATTAATTCTGTTGAAGATTTTGAGGAGCACTCACCTACTTTTGGATAAGGTTTTACTGTTCTGTGAGTCCTTGTTCCAAATAACCGTAGTATTTATTGGACTCAATTTTATGCATGTGATTTAATATTATAAATAATATGTTAAACTGTAATAGTGGTCGGATTTCATCTATTTTGCCGCCAAGTATTAATAGTAAAGCTTTAGGCATGTTTTATTTTTTATGTTTTTTGAATTTATTGTTTTGTATTTAAGAATTTAAAATAATCATTTTGTTTTGTAGATAACTACTGCCGTCAAATTCTCAGTTGTATTTGAAGACATGTAGGATACTGTACACGTGTAAGTTTATGGTGTATTTGCCGCCAAGTAAACTAAATGACAGTTGTAGACATGTTTTATTTTTAAAGTTTTGTTGATTTATTGTTTGTATTTAGGATTTATAATCATCATTTGGTTTTGTAGATAAATAAAGACGTCAAAGTCACAGTTGTATTTGAAGACTTATAGGATACTCGTACACATGTAAGTTTATAGTGTATATGTCGTCAAGTAAAGCTTTAGGCATATTTTATTTTCGTGGTTTTGTTGATTTATTGTTTGTATGTATAACTTAAAATAAGTATTTAGTTTTGTAGATAAAACTGTTACCGTCAAATTCTACAAAGAGTTAATGGTGGATATGTATCAATGTAATATTTCAATCCTGCTTGTAGGTAGAGGTTGATTAGAATAGCTTGGATATCATAGATTTATGAAGTCAGATATATCCAATTGCTAATTAAAGAGAGATACAGTAGTAGGCAGATAAAGAAATTAAATGTAAAGGTGTAGGCATGTTTTATTTTTAAAATTTTGTTGATTTATTGTTTGTATTTAGAATTTAAAATAAGTGTTTAGTTTTGTAAATAATTGTTGCCGCTATTTGAAGAATTTTAGGATAATGGTACACGTGCTAGATAGCTGGCGGATGTGGTTGTGATTGATATTATATTAGATATGTTTTTTAAGCTGTTAAAGCAGTTGTGCATATCCTATATATTGGCAGGTTGGTTAAACTAATTGTGAAGTATATAAAACATGATTTCAATGTGAGAATTGTTTGTTATATTTTGTTGACTATTTCTAACTTGATTTAACACGGATGAGATTTAAAGTTACTTAGATTCAAAGGTTATAAATCCAAGTTCAGTTTATCTCTCCCGACTCACCGTCGGTAATAGATATATAAAATTCATTATTTATTATTATTATTACTACTACTACTTGTATACACGCATTTGTTGTGTTGACGAAAATATCTATTCGTTCAAAAAATCTCAACCGTTAAATAAAGATCATCCAAGGGCTATAAACTGTTCTTCATGTTCTCACATTAAGAGGTGTTCTCATTTGATCCTACCTCTATAATAATTTAACAAGATAAAGTCAAAACAAAAATGCAAACATGAAACATATAAATATGAACTCAAAAACATCCTATGAATTTTTTTATAAATTTAGTTTACAATTCTAAATATTTAAATATATAATTGACTAATAAAAATATCTTTTAAGCACGTAATATTATAAGATTAACAATAGTATAATGGTCATGCCTTTACAGTTTCGGTACAGAGTTCCATTACGAGAAACACATTAAAATTATACTACTAAAAACTTTTAGACGTGTAATATAGTTTTTTATTTTTTAAAAAGGGTATGTATAAAAAGTATTAAATATTAAAATTTTATTTACGTACACGAGCACTGTATGAGTACAAGACTAGCTATACATCGATGATGTGAACTTTATAATTGCTTGGGTACCGGTTTGTGGCCACATGCCCACATACAACCTGTTTGCTTGCTAAGCCTCGTTCAAATATACGAAAGTCTACGACATGACTACTTATTTCTTCATCTTCAGTGGTTGTGCTAAGTAGCATACAAGTAAAAGTGTTTGATATGGAAGTCGAAACCAAATCGCCGCAGTTGTGAAAGACTAACCGAAGGAATAAAAAGGCGAATTTAAGGTGATAAAATTTTGTTTCTTCTTCTAATGAACTAGTGTAATAATCATTTTAGAAACTCTTTACTTTCAAATTTGTGTATTTTTTGTTGTCATTGGGTATATCACACAACATAAGAAAATAGAACGTATTTTCAGGTTGGGAAAACACTATCTTATAGAGTATCTTGGAGGAGGCGGCCATCACGAGAGAGAGAGAGAGAGGTGGTAATAAAAAGAGATAGATGGCTTTGGTATGACGCTTTTCAAACACTAATATGTGCTCTAGTTGTGAGACTAATCAAAATCTCATGAAAAAAGTTGGGTATTCACATCAATAGCAGAAAATCAGGTCAATTCAATGACATTTCCAGTTGTGATAATCTATAAAAAATGCAAGTTGTGTATGTATGTTCTTAAGGAGTTACGTCAATCATAATCTTATAAGAGTAAACGGTGTGGGGAAGGTGGTGGGATGGGGGGTGAGGTGATGAAGGGGTATCCACACCATATAAGTATGGTAGGAAAATTTGGTGGTGAATATCACATGGAGGGGTGTGCATTTGTGGGTCCCATTAATTACTTCTCTTACATTAATATTATTTATTTATTTATTGGTAGTGTGATATTAGGTGGGTCCCAAAATTTAATTTGGTGTAGAGTGACTACTACAAAACTGAGTGGTGGGTTGAGTGGTGAAAGAAAAAACTGATATGACGGTGTGGTGATAGGTGAGGGTTACAAACACTCTAAAAGAGCTAAGTAATCACATGAGCAGTAAGGGTAGGGGTGACAATTATCGACACAACACGATACCCAACACATAAATAAATAGATTTGGATCGAGTATAAACAAGTTCGAGTATTTTTTTTTTCTTTTATCTACCAACCCGTATATATAACACGTTATATAAGGGTTGGTTTGTGGGTTTGCGGGTTGCCCTGCCATGACTTATAATTTTTTTGATATTTTTATTTTTCTATTTATTTGTTATTTTTCACGTTTCCTATTTGCCTATTGGGTTTTTTCCTTAATCTTCGTAACCCTAATCATAAATAAATTCACCATTTCCCTTTCGTTCCTTTGACATTTTGAGACCATGGTGAGTAGAAACCATTGAATCATCAATGTTTCATCACTTGTAACTTAATTGTTTTCTATAATCATCAAATTTTTGTATTTGGATTTAACTATCTAGGTAGCGTTGCACTTTATTTGGTATTTTGCATTTAGATTATATATTTTGACAAACAAGAGACAACGTTAGTAAAACTAGACTTGATGGCCTGCCAACCCGATTATAACCCACCAACTTGTGAACAACCGGCCAACGCACGAACCCATATATTTAAATGAGTTACGTGGATCGTGTCGTATTTTCATATATACGGGTTTGTGTCACATACCTTGACACATATAATCAAACGGTTGTGTTCATGTCACGACCCACCAACCCGTGACCCGCAAACCCTAACACTACTCGATTGTCACCCATATTCCAAGGTAGCCTAATGGTTGGCGTCCTTGATTCTCACAAGAGGTCGTGGGTTCAAACCTCACAAGTTGAGTCCTTAGGATTGTCCATGAGGTGGTTTCAGAAAAGGCCACGGGAATACCGGTTAAGTCTTGTACATCCGAGTCAAAGGCTCCACACCTTGAGTAGCTAGTCTGGACAAGGGTACGTCCCTCTCCGTATACCTATTACGTCAGTAGTAAAATATAATATTGAGTAGCCATAACAATAGCGAAAAGTTGAAGAGTTAGATTTAACTTAAAGAAAAGCTAAATATTGAATACATATATGCCTTCAAAAAAAGTTACAAATATCATAATATATATGATATGTTGTTTCGTATTTTAAATTCCTTAAGTATCCTTACTTTAGATAGGATAAGTAACAGCCAAATAATAGTTCTTGTGTAATCTGTAATAGAAATTAAAAAAAACTTGGAAGTCAAGGAAGATCATTGAGTTGAATGATAATGATTTTGCAAGCGATGGTTCCTAATTCTAGGTTTCGTGTTTAAAACAACCGGACGTTTTAATTAATTCTAAAAACATGGACAATCATTTGTTCATTAAACGTTTACAAACTATACCTCCAATTCATCACACATGACTTAATCATTCAAGTTGTCAACCCATTACTTGTTATAAAATCATTTACAAAAATACATTCAAACAAGTCATGATGAGTGGTGTCGCGTGATTGTTCTCAAACAAGCATTAATACTAGTACTAATGTACCAAACAAGCATTAATACTAGTACTAATGTACCAAAAGAAGATCTTCCAAACAAGCAAACACCAAAA
This sequence comes from Dittrichia graveolens, assembly GCA_038502395.1. NCBI lineage: Eukaryota > Viridiplantae > Streptophyta > Magnoliopsida > Asterales > Asteraceae > Dittrichia > Dittrichia graveolens. The sequence goes on along the minus strand of JARJIL010000001.1, from coordinate 80,376,782 downwards.
GCTAAGCCCTTGATCAACCCATCCTCACCAAGCAATCTATGGCAACCAGCGAATACACAACAATTACAAAATGTTTCTTAGTTACAAAGCTAGTGAAACAACGTTCTAACTAAATACTAACAAATCAAACTCATCATAACATTTTGTATAAACATCATAATCCGTGTGTGCATGTATATCACGCATAAACAAGTCATGGGAGGTAGTCCACTCGGTCATTGCATCCTACATGGTCACTAGTCATATCGACACAACCCAAATGGGGATTAGTCCACACACATTAGAATTTGTAAAGGACCACAAACTACTTTATGTCCACTCATTAAGACAAGTCACGGTTAAAAAAATGTCTCGAGCCGAAAAGCCCTTCACCTCTTGGAGAAACCCGCCTCCAAACCGTTAGAGTATAATGACATTTAGATAGATTATTCACTTTCGAGTGAGAGTATAACAAACTTCGATCACATCCATATCAACACCACTAATGTCAAAAAGGTATCAATCTTCTTCATCAAAACGGTAAGCATCATACATCAAAACATGTCAAGCTTAGTTACCATAGTCAAGACAATCACTATGTTCATCCTTAGTATCATATCTTAAACATGCACAAAACACTTCAATGCATAACAAATAAACATAGTCATGAAAAATCGAGGTGCATAGCAAGTATATAAGCATGTTCAACACATTAAACATAACCGGTCATAACTTATAACATGCCAAATTATAATCCAATATATCATGAGTTAAAAACATATTTCATTTCTTTAACCGTTTTTTTGATAATCTAATTGCACTTAACCCTAAGTTGAATAATAATCATAACTCAATTCCACTACTACACAAAGGCCAAAATACCAAGTGATCAAGCTTTATCCAACACTAAACAAGAGCTAGTATCATTAACTTAGTGATTAGGGCTAATTCTTAATCTAGTGTTTTGAACACTTAAAACATGACCATGGATCATGAGAAACCATCTTAGGATCATAACTAAGACTTTTGAGGCTTAAAACTAAAGTTTGGGGGGTTGCATAAGGGTCTCATGCCGCAAAAAAGGGCCCTCACGCCATGAAAATTTCCTCGAAATTCGAAAGGACTTTGCTTCACGAGGAACAAGTAACTCCCATCAACACACTTTAAAATTTTTGACCCAAAATTCAACCATTTCGCAACCTCGATCAAAAGCATCAATTGCACTTTATTTCTAATTGTTTAGGGACGAAAAAAAGGTCTCAAAACGATCTTCAATTGAACCAAATGATACCCTAAACATATGACAAAGAAACCTTTTACATTTAACCTAAAACTCATGAACATTGGGTTGAAAATCAACATTTGTACAAGGTTTTATTAATTCCACTAATGTAAAGCCCCAATGTTTTTTTCAAAGTAATAAAAATCCACACCTTTCATTGAAACCATGATATTATGACTTGGTCTCCACAAGAACTACAAACCATTTTACATAAACACACATTTGCAAACATCATTTTAAAATCACAATAATAGTTCTCCAACTTGGGCTTTTATTGTGGGAAACATTATTAATGAGTGTCTTTCCTATGCTGGAGTTTTTCCTTTGTCCTTTCCAAAAAAAAATCAACAACAGTAAGAATAAGACTTAACGAGTCTTTCATATTCCGAGACTAACCAAGTTGTATCAAGCTTTTCACCTGTCTCAACTCATCCTGAGTTATGCCTTCACAATACTTACAAAGCCTTTCATCAGTTGTGTACATGAGTCATGTCTTCACAATATTGACACAACCCTTCATCATTTATCTATATGAGTCATGTCCTCACAATATTGACATAACCCTTCACCATATTTATATCTAGTTATACTTTTACATGATAGTACAACTTTCCACACATGATATGTATTCACATAGTTACACTTCAACATATATAACATGCACATTTCGCTAATATAATGAGCAAGTTAGTGTAACTCATTTAATGGTAATAACAATAGTTATTATATCAGCACACCAATATATATCCAGAAGGAAACACGCGTCTACCAAAAGTAACCTACAATAGGTTTTCACACACACACACACACACACATATATATATATATATATATATAATCATGTATAAGTCATCTATTCATCTCCTAGACAACTCTTACAACATCTCAAGTCATAACAAGAATTAATAATTCTAAACTAGTGTTTAAACCTAATAATAATAATAGTCTACTAGAAGGCAAACCGGGACACATTTTACTAAAGAAACATGTTGCTTCCCTATCATATGAACCATTGGGGTTTATTCCCGTTATGCATCGCGTTTTCTGTCAATTTGTAAAACTCATATTTATTCGATTCTCTAACAATCCAGACCCCATTTATCCATCCCTTAGGACTTATACACACATTATAATATACTTATGGTCATATAATCCTTTTTAAATCATTTAAACATCACTAATCCTTAATTTCTTATTCATAAATCACATTTATATAATATATACGACTCATATCTGACTTTCAAACTTCAAAGACAGTACGAGTTCTCTAGCCTTGATTCATCACCTATCTTGCCTCCTGGCTCCTCCAAACGATCACACGGCCTTTGAAATACCTCCAAATAGCCTGAGGATTGCCTTAGAACTCGTTTATTAACCTCAAACTGTCTGGACATTTAGCTCTATTTATAGTTGCATAATTGGCAAAAACATGTCGCTTTTAATAAAATATTCTTGACATGATCACTCGACTTCACTTTTTGTTCATGAATCAAGACCCATGTCTCCCACTTAGATTCAATGATTGACCCCTCGTTGCGCCGAGCTTATATAGATAAAACTTGTCGTAACACCCATTCAAATTACGTGGCACGTTTCACTCTTTTCTGTTTTTGTTCCGATTTAACATTAGAGGAAAAACATTCTTTATATATATATATATATATATATGGTAGAGATCAAGTAAAAAGAAAGTTAAAGTAAAATGGGTAAAATGGATAATTATTTGATCATTTTTTGGTATATATATCAACTGATAATCGTTAGTTCATCATCTTTATTGATTAAAACTAGTTCTTCATCAATTTCTTTTTGATGAATCCAACATATTCATCACTTTTTAGATGAAAGCATTTTGTTCATCAAAAAATTATTCCAAAATTTTGTTTTCAAAATCTGTATTTGAAATCAAAAAGAAATTGATGAAGAACTAGTTTTAATCAATAAAGATGATAAACTAACAATTATCAGTTGATATATATACCGAAAAATGATCAAATAATCAACCCTTTTACACTTTTTACTTTAATTTTCTTTTTATTTGATCCCATCCCTATATATATATATAAAATTTCAACACTTCGTTACAATATTTCATAACCGATACTAGATTATATTTCATAACCAATACTAAATTATTGAATAGACACATGTTACAACTAACAATAACAACAAAATTAGATCAAAATTTAAAGTAATACTTGCTTGAGATAAAGTTCAAGCCTCACAATATCCTCCCAATTCTTCAAACTACTTGCACATGCATCAAAGGTTTGGCATATATTTCTCAATATCCACCAAAAAGACTCTAAACCCTCTTTCTCTGTAGTTTGGCCATAAACAAGAATTTACAAGTTGTACCCAGAGTATCACGCACTTATAAGCTGCCAGGATTGTACCATGTGCTTATTTCACTTGTACCAGGTCTATTTAACCAAATTAATTTCCATAACAAATCCACATAATTTCACAAGATTTTATTTTCATTCAAATAGCCATCCTTAAGTCAAATAATCATATCTTATAAATCATAAGCTTAATTCTAATAGGGCTAAGATAAAATCGAATGTTACAATTCTCTTTTTCTTTAAGAAATTATTTTCTCGGAAATTCTAATAGGGTTAAGATAAAATCAAATGTTACAATTCTCTCTTTCTTCAAAAGATTTTGTCCTCAGAATCATTCTTGACTAAATAAGCGGAATACCGCTTTTTCAATAATTGTAAATCTCCAATTGTGTATCTATTATTATTATTATTATTATTATTCAAACAAGAGATATGGGATACCAACAATGATTGATGAGAAAATTTGTAATGATTCTAAATTACATCATGAAGCACTAAATTGGACCAAAAGAAAATATAAATTAAATCTAAATTGTTAAACTATCAAGAACAAATCAGATGTGGTGGGGATGAAATAGAACCCATGTTCAAAATCATTAAACTTGAACGAGAAACAACAAATCAGACCTTAATCTGAATCAAAACCGGATCAAAATCGTTAAATTTGAACCATCGAGAAGCTATTTGCAAATCAAAACTAGATCTGAATCGTAAAACAAGAAACACAAATCAGATCCAGTGAGGATGAAATGAAACTAGATCTGAATCACAAATCAAGAAACAAAAAACCCTAAAAAAGAAACCCTCAAATCAAATATGGTGGGATGAAATTGAACCCATGTTCAGAAACATAAATCGAGCTCCCAAATCAAGAAACAATATCATAAATCTTGTTGTTGGAGATGAAATTGTATGACCAAGAATAAAATCTTAGCCACATGAACAAACAAAACCATAATCTGAACAAAAACGAAACAAAACAAAACAAAATCAAACATATCACATACCCGATATCTGAACAAGATATGACCAAACAAAACCCTAATCGATTTTGATCAACAAGATCTATCATAGAAGCCAAACAAACCCTAATGGAACACAAACCTGTAAATCGAAGAAGCAACATCAAAAACTACTTCAGATCTAGTGGGGATGAACTCGAACCCTTAAATCAGGGGATGGAATTGAACCCATGTTCAGATCCATGTTCTTCTTCTACCTTATTATTATTATTAGACATTTTATTTTCAATTATTTTAAAACAAGAAAAAATATATGTAAGCTTCCATGATTCCATCACATGCCACGTCATTGAAACCGGTGCCACGTCACCTTGTAACCGGTTATACCATGTCTGATACATTAAATAATAATTTTTGCAAGTCCTCGAAATGGTAATTTTAAAAGTATGATATATACAATAACAAAATGTGACAAGTTTGATATACTTTTATAAACTAAAGCCAATATATAAAGGGTAAATTGCACGAAAATACAACAAACTATGCCAATATTGCCATTGTATGCAACCAACTTTATTTTGTATCTAAAAATACACACAACTTACAAATTTAGTTCATTGTATGTAAGTTACCTATTATAACATGTAACTTATCGGTAACCTGACAAAATATAAAAGAACTTTGGTACCTAAAAATATAAAAAACTTTCAAATTTTGTTCATTGTATACAATGGATAACCGGTAACCTGGTAATCAGGTTACCAATTGTATACAATGAACAATATTTGTAAGTTGTATGTATTTTTAGGTACAAAATAAAGTTAATTGCATAGAATAACAATATTGGTAAAGTTTTTTGTATTTTCACGCATTTTACTCATATATAAAGGCAACAAAAATATATTATAGATTTTAGTTTAAACTTTTATTTTAAAAGGTTAAATGATTTATAGAAAAATGTATCATTTTTAATGGAAAATTGATACTTTTAAATAAGTTTATTGAAGTTTTTTTAAATATTTCTATAAATTTGAGGACAAACTAACTACTTGTGCAAGACATGCAACACAACAAACTACATAGAAAGTAAAAACTTACCGACTAGAATTTAGCATCTTAGAAACAAATAATATAATGTTGCTTATATGATCAAAGTTGAACTTGTGAAAAAAAAAGTTACCTCTTACTTTAATTAAGAATTTTAAGATTTATAATGCTTCGTTTTTTATATAATTTGCCAAAAAAGTAAAATATGTGTGACAGCAAATTTACAAGTTTATGAGGAAAAATGAAAATCATTGGCATTTCCGTAACCGCGACTCAGTCTCAACTCGAGCCCGCTCAGTTTTAACTCGGTTATATTATTTTTCTCCTTTTTTCCCCAATTAGATGCTCAACACACTCCCTTGTCCTCAAGCCCGCAGCATAAAGAAACGCCTCTCAATCGGAAGAAACAGCACACCCAGCTCAGAAAATAGGGTTCTTGGGTTGATACATAATGGGGACTTTGGGAAGAGCAATCTACGTCGTCGGATCTTGGATCCGTGTAGCTGGCCAAGCAGTTGATCGTGTCGGCTGCAGCCTCCAAGGCAGTCATCACTTCGAAGAACAAGGTAAGCCCTATCTAATTTTTGTTACACTTTAATTTGGAAGCCCATATGTCCTGGGATCGTTTATTTTTCTGTTGCTTTCTATGTGTTTGTGGTAATGCCAGAGAGAAGTCGAACAATTTAGGGCTGGAATTGAAATGATGTCATTGATTGAGTTTTGTTTGGTTCTTTAAATAATCTTATTGTTGTCGGAGTTTCCGTGTGCGTGATATGAATTTGATGTATTATGAACATATAAGTGACTGAGATGTTGACAAAGTTCTGACCTTTTTTGTTCTTTGTCTATATTGTGATTTGATGAAGATAAGGACGTCAATTTGAAATATTTTTTATTGGTCATCTGTAGCGCCTTAAGATTAGTAGGTGAATTTGGAGATGTAGTACTGTGTATCTAGCATACAGAAGGTTTGCTACTTGCAGGAGACCGGTCATTAGTTTTTCTGTTGATTCTTTTTTGAAATCCCAGCCAATAAATAGAGTAACAAGTTCTTGCAGTTTATAGAGCGGTTTGTGTTGCGACACTTTCGTACCACTACATTATATTTAAATCTTAGCATATCGACATGCGATTAATTCTATGAATAAGATGGTGTGATAGTGAGCGACCCTGTAGTGAACATGCTTGCTGGTAATAATGATGATAGAAGGTAATTTGTTGAATCATTTTAAAGTGAAGCTTCTCTTAATGCAATTAATAGGTCGTTATAAGTACTTCAGGTCTCTTTTATTGGCACTTCTCGTTTTGTTGAGAACTTTCTTTTATGATCAATCAAATTTTCAAGCTTTCTAATGAACCTATAGATAACAAAAACAATGACAATGATATTAACCCAGTGGTTGAGTACCAGTGAGCTTGTAAACTTGCTGATGATGATAAGATATGAACAAAGTAATTCTGAATATTTGTGCACCTTGATACAAGATTTTGTTCATTTTCCATCTAGAATTTGTATTATACTGTTCTAATCTGGCCGGTTAATATGGAAGGACATACATGAAAGTTAGTGTATGACTGTATGCATGTGCATATCTTGAAAAAACGTTATAGAAATTAGAATCCTTTATCGCAATGTATCCTCTAAACTTTAATGTTTTTGTAACTTTTACTATATGTTTACTATTGACATTAATAACCATGAAATAATTTATTTTGTTACGTAACTCATGAGTTTTTATACCCCAAATACGATTCATATCTTAATTGAATTGTGTTTGCAACTTATCTTAAATATTTGTTTAGTGTCTAGGCATCGGACATTGATGAATTTGTTTGGTAAAGACCCGGTGGTTGACAAAGATGCATTTGTGGCTCCTGGTGCTTCAGTCATTGGAGATGTTCAAGTGGGTCGTGGTTCCTCTATTTGGTATGGAACTATTCTTAGAGGTAAGTAAAATTATGACCAAAACTTTTGTATCAGTCTATTGCCAACCTGAATGATTCCTTTATTTCTTTATCTACTATCCACCATGGCAACGATCTTTAACTTTGTGGTCTGTTTGTGTTTAATTTAACTTTCAAAAGTCTTGTTTAGTTACTTGACCACGATATTGATAATTATAGACCTATATCAAGTTTTTATCTAGAAGTTAACTAATTAAGACCTGAACAAATGAGTTACATGGAAATATGCATCATGTCGTTGATAGCTATCTACTTCATTAATCAGTTGGATATTTATCAAATCCTTAATATCATTAGACAGACACCTATATGGACTTTTTGATCATGAAAGTTAATCTTTTTTTATGTCATATATTGTTGCACACAGTATAAATTCAATAGTAATTATGGCTTTATGCATCAAAAAGTATAGGTAGTGTTGTTTTATGGGAATGAGAACGAGGGAATGAATTTCATACGCAATTGAAAGGTTTTGGTTAAAGGGTTGGGTTTGAAATGGGTATCTAATGTTTCTATTTAGTCATACTCTAAAGTTGACCAAGGGGGTTGGGTTTATAAATCCATTCCCATTCCCATTACTTCTTATTAGTAAACCCATACCCATAGTGATTCCTAGTTACAAATCAAACATCCTGCTAGAAATTTGAAAAGCCTTATGCTTATAATAAGGATATGATTATGGAATGAAGCTCTTGCTGAAGTTCTTACTCCTATTCTTGATTGATTAGTTGTTAAAGGAAGTTTCAGTTGCTACTGACCTATTGTGTTAATCAGCATATACTTAGATAATTTACGGATTATCTTTTCAATGATGTTTGCTTTTGAAGAAAACACTGTTAATTCTTGTATTCTCACAAGCCTATTCTTGTAAGTTGCAACTGTTTTCATATGTTGACTCATATATTTGATAATTTGTGGTTATTCATAATGATATTTTGCTTACTGGACTGCAAAAAGAACATTTTATTTCTAGTTTTCCTCATATGAAACTGCAGTTTCCAAAGTATTGGTGTAACAAATTTTGACTGGAATCCTTTATTTTGTCTCCATAAAGGGATATTTAGATATTTGATCCATAACGTAACACTTTTTGGTACATTCTGATATTTTACAAATAATTATTTTGTTATATAGGATTATAAAAACAATGTTGTTATGATAATAATCTAAATCAATGATTTAGGAGGTTGTTACTATTAAAAATCGAGTTTGGGCGATTTTAACCTGTTTGACCTGTCCATTTAGATTTAGCTATTGTTTCTGTTTGACTTGTTTAAGATAAATCACAACCCAGATCAACTTACTAATACTTACGTGAATCAAAATCGCTTTTAATATACAAATTTTTTAAATTTGAAAATATAGAATGCATGAATGTGTCACTCTCTTCTTTGTTTGTTTAACACGATGTCCATGTATAGGTGATGTGAACAGTATAAGTGTTGGATCGGGTACAAACATACAAGACAATGCTCTTGTCCATGTAGCCAAATCCAATATCAGTGGGAATGTTTTGCCAACAATAATAGGCAACAACGTTACTGTAGGTAAGTTCTGTAAAAATGTGAATGCTTCATGTATTAATTAGTTTGTGGATAAGTTTCTACTAAAAACTGTACATACTCGCACAGGTCATGGTGCAGTCTTGCATGGATGTACTGTTGAAGACGAAGCTTTTATTGGCATGGGTGCCACACTGCTTGATGGAGCTTATATTGAGAAAAACGCCATGGTTGCTGCTGGAGCCCTTGTGAGGCAAAATACAAGGATTCCTTTCGGAGAGGTAAAAATAATTTTCTAGTGTTAAAAATATAGGTGGCTAACGTGGTGGGTCAGGTGGGTTGGGTTGGGTTGAACCGTTAACATTTTTCTGTATTTCTTTTCCTTGAATTTAATTGATAATAAATGTATAACATATGATATAAAAGTCTATTATTTGGATATTATTCTTATCTGCTGGATAAAACGTTTTAAAAGCGTTTTAAGTGTTTAAATACACTTCAAGGTCACTTTCAACCCATTTGACTCATTTCACTTTTAACTATGTATTCTTTCTTAAAATTGTTTGAGTGATTATATAACCCAAAAAAATGGGTCAAAATTTGTCACCTCTAGTACATAAATTAAATTATTATTCTGGTACACCTAAAAAGCTTATTTACGGTAGTGTATATCTTGCTTGGAGTTCATTACTTCTATGTCATTGAAAAGCACACGCTACATAATGAAATAGGGCTATTTTTAACTTCATGATAGAGATAGGCTCGTAAGTAGGGTCTACCAATGCCGACTTAAATTCTCTCGAGGTGATTTTGCATTTCACAAAGTTAGGAGGGGTCAATATTTTTTATTAGAATTAATCAATAAGTTTCCTTATTTGAGAATATGCGTGTAGGCTAAGTTAGGGTATTAGTGTCTAATTAGGAGTCTTTAGTATTATAAAAAAAGAGGGTCAGCATGTGAAAATTGAGTTGGATCTACGAGACCTACTTCTGGAGGTATATGGATTTTTCTGCTGTAATTCATTTTCTTTTGCTTACGGTTCTATTGTATTGATTGGTCTCGGAACGGTTGTTTCTTGAGTAAAAAACAAATTTTCTTCTTTCTCTTGGTTTTTGCGACTATGGCCAAACAAAAGATCGAAAAACTTGAGCCTGATATGGCTTTAGATCAGAGATGATTTTGATGGCAGATTAGCTGTAGTGGATGTGAGGTGGTATGCATTGGAGGGCCAACAAGAGGAGCTGAGGAGACGAAGTTGTGAGTTGGGCCAGAAGTTTGGCGAGGTTTTGAAGTTCATGACAGTACTATAAGGACCAAAGGGTTCGACAAAAAAAGAACATTGTTAAAGGGATTCGGAGGTATGATGACTTGGACTAGCAGATAGGGATGAGGGCAAGGATAATGGGTTGGCCTCATCAAACAAAAAAACAAAGGGCTAGTGGACAATGAGTCTAACATGATATGGGTGGAATGCATGGGTGTGATTACTACATGCAAAAAATCAAGATGCACTTGTTTGATAGGAAAGACAGCTAGACGCATGGATCTATCGTGTCACAAGCTACTTTATTCAAAGAATGCAACACGGGGACATCTCAATTCTCAGGGTTGTTGTATTTTGTATAAAGCGGCAGGCGTTGGTTTGGCATCATTGGAGTGAGGGAGGGTTGTGTTTGGTGGGAAAATCTAAAAAGATGGATTCAAGACCAATTTCCGTCTCAAGAGGGAAGTTTATACGAGTAATTTTTGGCGATCACGCAAGATGGGAGCATGCGGATTACACTAAAGAAATTGAAAGATTGGCAGGTTGGTGCTTGAAGTATCGAAGGCAACTTTGGAGGGACATTCGTGAACGAGGTCAAGGTGCTCACTCAGAACTCGTACATTAAGATTCTTGCAACCGGAGGGATTGGTTTTTGCCTTGAAGCTCAATCATTCAAATGATTGAAGAGACCAATCTGGTTTGTTGGCCGGATCGAGCCCCTGTTGGGATTTACTAGTTAGAGTATGCTGTTATAAAGCACAGAAGCGCACCTTTAAGGGCTTTTTGCCAAGCGAAGCGCACGGCATGTCTAAGGCGCACAAAAGCACAGAAGCTCCGAAGCGCAGAAAATTGTGCTTCATGTATCTGAAGCGATTTTTTAACCAATTTTTAAACTTTGACCCTTGTATTACAGTATATATTCATGGACACTCTTGCACTACCAAACTGGCGGCTGGACTAGGTAAATCGAGCAAGATTTCAATTGATCCATGTGAGTTTTTTTTTGTTTAACTTGATTTCTTCAATCTTCGGTCACTCCCAGGTAAATCTTCTCGTGATTGATGAATTTGATGTTTGATGTTTGAACTTTAAGCTTGAAGTTTAGAACTATGTGTGATGTTTGTTTGAACTTTAAATTATAACTTTGAATTATGTTTGATGTTTAAGTGCTTAACTATGAAGTTTAAAATTATGTTGGATGTTTATGCTATGAGTTTTATAATCATTTTGATATTTAGATGTTATTTTATTTATATTATATCACTACATATATTTTTTTTAGTTTTTTTAATATTGTGCGCTTCGCCTTTATGAAGCCCGCGCTGCGTCGTGCGCTTCGAGCTTTAAGCTCCGAGACCCTTTGCGCTTTGATGCGCTTTTCGCTTTTGACAACATTGGGGCAGGCGGGCCTTAAAGACCTAAAAACATGCTTGAAAACTGAGTTAGAGTTGCAAGAAAACTAAGCTAGGGGACTATGCCTCTAACGTGAAGAAAAGTTCATGTCTAGTCGAAGGTGTTTTAGCCACTCTTCAAGTATTGCTGGTTGATTAGGATGAAGGACTCCAAGTACATGAAGAAGAAGATAAGGACGGTGATCATCAAGGCTTAGATGCTATTCGCAGTATCACGAGTATAGCATCACACTTTAGGATTGGGCAACTTCCATTAATGTATGACCTTGTTGATATTTGCAGGTTGAGAGGGATGAGATGTACATGAAATTATCTAAACTATTCTTAGCCACAGTGATTGTGAGTTAGATGGCTTAGGAGTTTTCTCTAAGATTGATCCTAATTTGGATGTCATCAAATTCCAATAAAGGAAAATGATTTGGCGAAGACCACATTCGGGGTTCCATAACCCATGAGGGTAACTATGAGTTTTTGGCATGATATCTTTACCAATGACTTGTCAATCGGCTTTAAAAAGATAAGTTTAAATGGAATAACAAGGCTACTAAGGCTTTTGAGGCACTACGGATGGCTATGGCACAACTTCAGGTACTAGCTTATGCCTTGAGACAGGAATTGGGGTTGTATCAATGAACAATAAAAGACGGTGTGCGAGAGCGTGAATGAAGTCGGTCTAGGAAATGATATAATAAAGCGAATAGATCCATCATTCTAACAATTAAAAAGTGGCACCCTTACTTAGAGGGACGAACACGCAGTGTTGTAAATGTCGGTCTCGGCGGCTGATAAATCGGTGCCTTGGCGGTTGTCGGCGGCTAACCGACCTAGAAATTATAGGATCGGTCAAACTTATCGGGCATGGTCAAAATCGGTGCTTGGCGGTCCTTGGCGGTTCTCGGCGGTCAACAAAATGGTTTGACTTCATTTTAAAAACAAAAAACAAAAAAATTTGTTTAGGGTCTAAGGAATGGAAGGGGAGTTGTATTTAGGGTTTAAACTAATTGTAGACTTATGCATTTTATTTTTCAAGCTTGTTAAACTTTTTGATGGTTATTGACTTATTGTGCTAGGACATTGCTAATATTTATTTTTTAAAAATAAATTCCTTTATAAATTAGGGTCCCCGCCAAGAAACCGATTAGTCACCGCCAAGGCCGATTAATCGCTTGAAGGTGGTCGACCGACTGTATACAGCCGAGCGATTTTTACAACCTTGCGAACACGTGTGTCGATTGTCTTGGTTACGAATTTAAAAACTAGTTTAGGCCAGGAAAAGAAAATCAAGCTTTGGATGCCTTATCACTAAAGGGGGAGGAGGCACAACTCAGTGCTCTTCGAGTACCATGGATAGTCAATTGGAAAGAACTGGGTTAGGATGTCATGAGGGACCCCGAACTAAATGTGATAAGCTAGAGTTTACCCGCCACTCAAAATGGCGGAGGAAGGGTATAGCATTAATGGGTCACGAAGGACACTTGGTGAGACAAAGCACATCAACGTAGATTCCTAAGCTATTCCTAAGGTTTTGGTGAAACACTACTCGAGGACACGACATTCTTGGCGCTTGATGGCAAGGAGGTTGTATTGGATCGGAATGAAGAAAGACAGAGAAGTTAGTAGCCAAATGCTAAATTTGTTACGCCGGAAATACTCAACGCTACTACAACCTGTGAAGTTGCCGGTAGAAATTTGGGAGGAGTTTATTAAAGGACTACCCTGATCTCGCAGGTGCATAGTTACTAGTTATCTTGGTAGTCATGGATTGTCTAAAGTTAGTACGGGCACCTTGTACCATTGTGACACCAATTTATCGCTACAACCGTTGCTGCGGTGTTTCTAAGGGAAGTAATACAGTTTCACAGGGTTCTCAAGTCAAACCACAAAGTCGATGGTACCCGATAGAGACAAGGTATTCTTGTGTCGATTTTGGATAGAGGTATTATGGGTACAAGTAACAACATCAGTCGCGCACCAAAGGGCAAAGGAGTATCTAGACTTACTTGACGTGCTTTACGTCGGACAACCCTCTAAAGTGGAGTCAATGTTTGCCATGGGCCAAGTAATGGTATAATATGTCCTTCCACACATCTACTATTATGACCCCATTCAAAATTCTATATGGGAGAGACCCATGGCACCTGGTATACTGTGGTAAAGATCCTTCATCGTTTTTCAAGGACGATTGTTATTTTGAGAAAAGGTGACCAAGTATTGGAAGAATTGAAGAGGTATCTACCAATAGCACAAGAGAGAATGAGACAGTAGGCGTACAAATTTAATGAGCTCAACATGGGGGAATTAAGGCCCAGTAGCGGTTACCGCACGCTGATACAAAAAGTTAAAAAGTTAGCTCCCAGGTACTAGGGTCTATATGGGGTAGTAGCTCGAGTTGGGCAGGGGGCTTACAAACTAACATTGCTATTCATCCTGTAATCCAATGTCCCAACTTAAAAAGGCTATAGGATCTTGCAGAGTGGAGCCGGATATTCTGTTTCATTAAGAAAAGCTATGGAGGTGATGCGTATCCTGAACAGTTGGAAGGCGTTCATGAAGAGTGTTGGGTTTGCCGGAAGAATGAGAAGTGCCGATCAAATGGAAGGATTTGCCAAGTCACGAAGCCTCATGTGAGCCACATTGAGGACAAGTGGCCTACTGGGAAGATAGTATTGATAGAGATCTGCACTTTGTTAGGGTCTAGCAATGCCGACCCAAACCCTCTCTAGGGTGATTGTTAATATTACAAAGTTAGGACAGGTCAGGAGTTTTTTATTTGAATTAATTGATAAGTTTCCTTATTTGAGAATACTTGCACGCAGTCTAAGTTAGGAATTAGAATATAATTGGGATTTGGGAGTCCTTAATATTATAAATAGAGGGTTAGTTGGCAGGGCTGGGTACGTGAAAATTGAGTCAGACCTTGGAGACCTTCTTCTCGAAGTACAGGGATCTTTCTGCTGTATTTCATTTTCGTTTGCTGATTCTACATCAATTGCCACACTTCTGTGCTACCACTTTACGTTCATCTTTTAAACCATAATACCTGTCGCAAAAATGCAAAATTTAAAAATATCCTAGGAAATGACTTCCAGTCTTCCACATAAAGAGTGTAGCTATTTTACTTTTCTTCACAGAGCATGTGGCATTTCTGTTTTAGAAATAAGAGTCTTGACTCCTAGAATGTGTGCCAGATGGATGAGCTCCTATAAAGTCTGCTTTTTGGAAACACCATACAAGGATTTTGCTCAAGTGAAGTTAATCTAAAATACCTTAGTGTAGATTTTGCACATGAAAAGAATGTAAATGTACGTTCTATCAATTTCTGTTTTATTAAACGTCCTTTCGAATTGACGTTTAAGGGGCTATGTTATAAGTTTGTAATCAAATAATGGGCGCAGTTACCAGTCTAACCCTTGTCCAGGTATCTGGGCTTGTTATTTAATAATAAACTTATGACATAGGTCCTAAAACATTAGTATTGAAAGTACACTCCTGAAATAGAACCACAAGCACATGTTTGACAGTATTCGATGGAAATTTGTTTCTTTTACATGCATTTTTAGCTCGATTTTCTTGCTAATTGAAACACAATGACACGTTTATGTACCCCCAATGTAAGATGAATGCATGAATAAGTAGATTCTTATTAGCAATGATTTTTTTCTAAATGCATAATAGGTATGGGGAGGCAATCCAGCGAAGTTCATGAGGAAGCTGACAGAAGAAGAAATAGCTTTTATATCTCAATCAGCAACCAACTACACTAACTTAGCCATGGTCCATGCTGCTGAAAACAATAAGGGCTTTGAAGAAATCGAATTGGAGAAGGCACTGCGCAAGAAGTTTGCACGAAAAGACGAAGAATATGATTCAATGATTGGTGTGGTTCGTGAAACGCCCGTGGAGCTTACCCTACCTGACAATATCCTACCCGATAAAGCACAAAAAGCCGCTTCATAAATTGGTTCGGTCTCGGTTTGGGCTCACGATAATTTTATTTTGCTGCACTTTCAACCAATAATTTTTTTGAGGCCAGGCTCTCAAAGTGTTAAAGATCCTTAATCATGGAGGGTAATGCTTCTCTTTGCCTCCTTTGTTGTCTATGTTCCAATGGTCAACATCTTGTTTTGATTTATAAAGATTTTAAGAGAGATTTTTTATAATGTTTTATTGGAACATAAATCCATGTATTTCTGGAGCTCAAAGTCAGGTTTGTGTTTCTTTGACCAATTTTGACTTCCCTATGATATTACAAATAGCATTTGAAACTTTGTTCCCCATGATAGGACACTTGCATATGGTGCAGAAGCTAGTAGATAAAAAGAGCTCCCACTCAGTATTTGTCAGTTTTCTAAAGAAATGATGCAAAAAGAATCCTAGAAAATCTTGAGAGATCTTTGTATGGTTCTTGAAAATTGTCACAATCAACATTTGACAAAATCTATAATTATTTATATTAAAATTTGCAATAGTGAGCTATTATTTGGATCCTCACTATTGCAAACATGCGAGTGTAAGAGAGTGTATCATCTGTATTAAAAACTGTAACGGATTAAAGCGATATGTCTAGTATGTAAGAGAGGGTTCAAATAGTAGCACTCTTTGCAATATTTGCTTTTTGGTAAGTTTTTAATATGAAGTTACTTGGGTTCGACCTTACCCTTGGATCTCATAAAAAATTCGGTATTTTGTAAATACATAATTATCTTGAATATATTTACAAATATTTCATAAACACGAAATAATCCTAAATAAATTAACAGTTTCTTTTATTTTCCAGTCGATGAAATTGAGAAAATCCATAAAAAAGAATTGAAATTGACATATCATTAGAACACGTTAAACATGAAGCATAAAAGGTCCCTTGAAAACCAAAAATTAATAGTTAGAAATGTATGTGTGTGGTGTGGTGTGGTGTGATGGTGGAGAAAGAAGGCCCACAACTTATGACATTTGCAAAAGAGGTGTGTATTTTATTTAATTTTGTTTCCATCATCTTCAAACTCAAATGTCTTTAGTTGTCGCATTTATTTAGGAAGATATATGCCTCGCCTTTGTTTTTAATTTTATCAATTCAATTTAAGAAATTATCAATCGTATATATATTAAATAATTTAGGTGATGCTAGCTAGTATTATGAACTTTTACGGTATTAATATTGTTAGTAAAATCGTTTATAGAAAATGAGATTTGAAAAACGTGTACTGAAAAAAGTCTAGGAAACTAATTCTTGAAACTCTGTTCTGAAACGGAAGAATCAGAAACTGAAATGTATTTTAGGAAACTGATTCCTTGAAGGTTTAGGAATGAATTCTGAAAGACTTCAGATTCAGGAATGAGTCCTCAAGGGTCAAGTTCAAGAAATCCAACAAATGAAGACCTGGAGAAGAATGGCTGACGCTCGTGTCTAACACGATTTTCTTAAAAAGATTCACCATTTGTTCCCAAGATACAACAGCCTAAGCAGAGTACTAGCGGAGATGACCACTTGCCTAAAAGTGTCGCCGGAAAACTCGAGTGCAAGAACCAAGAGAGAAGGAGTTTGAATTCTGTGTTGAGTGTCTATAATGAGGCACTTGACCCCTTTTTATAGTAAAGATTGAAACCGAAATAATCAATTTCGTAATTAACAGAGAATTACGCAAGTTACGCGAGCTCGAGATTTTGTAGCTGCGTTCGTGTCTGTAGGTTGCACTCACACATAAGTTCGGCGAATTTAGCCAAATCCACCATAGGCACCCCCTGCGTGCAGGTAGGACTAACTCGGAGTAAAACCACACAAAGAAGCTTGTAAGCCCTTATCTTCAATGGTTATAAACTCACTAAGTGGTTACTCTTCCCTCCTATGTAGGATATATTCTCACACCCACTTAGTTTTGCCAAATTCCATTCCAAGTATCCAACTTTGAGTATCGGTATCTTATTCACACATACTCCATGTTGGACACATTATATATCATTTCGAAGCTCTCATAACAGAGAGTACAAACCTACTAAGGATTTAACATATATAACACTATATATTTATTTATATATGTCCAAATTTAGTAAAAAAACACATTAATTTACTAAACTTTCTAACGGATACTAAAGCTTAACATTGTTGAGGTGCAATAATATTTAAGTAGTATATTAATATGGTAGCCGGAAAACTCTTGTGAAACAGTCTCTCTACCTACGAATAGAGGTATGATTATCTACATCTTATCTTCATATCTCGCTGAGGCAAGATTGAGTATTGTTATAGTTGTATATTAAGGGTGTGTTCGGCAATGATGGTTGTTTTTTAACTCTTCAAAATCACCATCGCCGTATTCACCATAATTCCACCACTTTATTTCTTCATATTTACCGACCAACATCCTCCCTATCACCGACGACTTCTCCTAGCCCATTCACCTACAACAACCACCACCACCGTGACAATTGCTTACATCGATGCACAGATCTACCACATGCCGGCTTCCACCAGTGGTAGCTGCCACTTTTCATCTTAGGTCTAGTCTCACCAGCGTTCTCTCCATTTCTTCTATCTTTCTCCTGTATCCACGTCACACCACCATCGCCTTCGATTCAACTCTTCATCTCACTTTTTGATATCCTGACCACCACACACCACTTTGCACACGCTCTCTCTCCCCCTGCAACCATCTCTCTCTCTCTCACTCCCGCAACCATGGCATCTTTTGTTCATCATGTGTGACTGCTTTCATGCTTCCTAAAATCTTTCAACAAATTCAAAATCCCGTATGTTTATTATATCGTGAAACAAGATCAAGATTGTCTCGTCACTTTACAAATTGATAGTATAGGTAACGAGGATAAAAGTTTCATATTTTTAGACTTAGATTTTATAAATTGTTTGAAACAAATATTTAAAAAAACAAAATTTATAACAGTTCATAGTTTGTTTATTTAATTATTAATCTTGGAGGAGCAGAATACTATAATTGGGAGGCAAAAGGTAAGGATTATAATTGCATGCGTGCTCTAAAATTTGTGAAACTCCCATGAACAATCATATCAACGTTGGTGTGTAGTTCACTACCCCATGGTGGTATAATTGTTATTCAAATAAACTATTATATTCAAGAATTATGTTTTTTAATGTAATGATTGTAAAAACACTAATGAACCAAAAAGTAAAGAGTAAGGTTTCTAGGGTTGAGCTCTTACTTATGTTAACCTTCTAAAACCATCATTGTTGACATAAGGTCTCCACCATTGTGAAAGAATTGACCATGACTAAGAGGGTGTTTGTTTAAGCTCTTTTTTTTGGGCTTAAGCTTAAAAGCTTATGAGTTTTTGAGAGAAAAAAGTGTTTTGATTTTAGCTTATAACTTATAAGCTTATAAGCTTCTTTCAAAAAGGTGTTTGACTTAACTTATCTATATCTATACTACTATATAAAGCATTTAACATTCTCTCTCCTCTTAAATTTTAAGACTTCTTAAAATTCAATCAATATAAAATCTTGACCCTTCATTTAATCTAAATTAATCTCATCCACTCAATGTTTAACTATTTTATTCTCTCCTAATTTACTTTAACTTTTTATTCAGAATATATTCTCTCATACTAACATAATTATCCACTCACATCAACATAATTTTTAAAATCTTATTAACTCTTCTCTTTATTTCATCAATATAAATCTTTTTTCTTATTTTATTGTCTTTTAGAATTTATTTTTAAAATTAATAAAATAGTTCAATGTAAATAAAAGAAAATTTGAAAAAAATGAACATGTTGCTGTAGAAAACTTTTTCGTGACATTGAATCGCGCGAATAACATATTATTACATTCTTGAAAGCGACATATTGTAAACCAAAAACTATTTGCCGCCGCAGCATTGCGCGGATATGATGCTAGGTAATGCAAAATGACCAAAAGGGCATCCTTACATTAGCTTATTAATGTAAAATGACCAAAAAGAGGGTATAAAGATAAATGTGTAAAATTAAGCTCACAAGAAAGAAAATAAGCCGATTCAAGATGGCTTGTGAAAAATGGTTTATTTTTATAAAAATAAGCTAATAAGCTTAACCAAACACATAAAACATGATAAGCCCAAAACATAAGCTTATAAGCTAATAAGCCTAAAATCGGTTAATCCAACATTCAATTAATCAAAAATTGGTTATCCGAAATATCAGTTTTTAACTTTCTAAAATCGGTTAATCCAACATTCAATTAATCAAAAATCGGTTATCCGAAATATCAGTTTTTAACTTTCTTGAACTTAAAACTAAACAAGTTTTGAATGATAAAGTTAGAAAAGATGTCAAATTTGTAACTATTGAACTAATTAAGATAGGACGGAAATATTATGAATAAAGGCGTGACTATATTAAAGTGAAACTAAGTTGATACAGGTAAATAATCAGATTTATAAACCTAATTAACTTGTAACCGCTAAATGATAACCGTCTCAAGTAAAATATATATTGAAAAGTGATGTAAAATATTTGTTTCCAATAACAAATTGTAAACCGTAACTTAAAGGTAAACCATAAGACCATCCGCATTCAACCCATGTTACCCAACTTACTCCACTGCCATATCAGCATCCACATCATCTTTCACCTTCAACCCAACTTACTCCAACCATTTTCAACCCTATATCTTTTCAATTTTTATTTTCTATTTTTTTGTTTTAATTTAAATAGTTTATTTATTTTAAAGACAATAAAATAAAAATTAATCAATAATATTTTATAAATTTCATTACATAGTTTCAAAATAAAAATAATATTTCACCTTACATTAAAAAATAAAAAAATAGAAGTACATAAATAAAAATAATATTCACCTTTCATATGAAGAAGAAAACATTTTTTTGAACCGTAATGTATATTTTTTTAAAGAATGAGAAATGGAAGATTAGAAGATAGTGTATAAAATATAGTAGAGATGAGAATATGTGTAAAATATGTATAGATTTGAATGGTATTTATAGGAGAGAAAAAAAGGAATATATATATATATATATATATATATATATATATATATATATATATATACATTTGACCGTTGTTAAAAGGTAAAAAAGAAAAAAAAACACATAACCTGCAACGGGTTCGTGGACTAGGTGGGATGGGAACCCGACGGAACCCGGACACCCGCGATGATGTTCCCGGGGTACCCGATGGAACCCAATGAGTTACCCGATGACCGATGCGGAAGTTCTAACCGTCTCAAGTAAAATAAATTAGTAGGTTCGGTTAACCGAAATTTAAGTATGAATTTATAGGTTTAGTTTTCAATTTTGGATATTTTAAACGCAACTAATTGACATGTTGCGTCCCAAATATTTTTCCTACAACTCAAAGTAATAAAACTTTCTTAAATTAGAAATTATATTAACATCTCATATAGTGTAATATCTATACTAGAGTTTTATTGTAAGAGGTGTATTCTAACTACCATCAAAATCAATTACTCAAGCTTGTATCATATCTTCTATTATTATCATTATTATAATCACTTCACAAAACTACCACTCATATTAGACCACTATTTATTTCATTTTTCATTTTTACTTATAATATAATTTTTTATTTTCATCCTTTAATTTATATAACTTATATACTTGACCTAATAACATTATTATTATTAATTATAAAATTTTCTTAAAATTATTCATAAAGAGTTAAGATTTTCTATTAAGAACATAAATTAAATAGTAGTGCTGTAACACCGTAAATTCTCAAGCCATTTTTTTAAATCGCTGCAGAAGCGTTAACTGATTTCATTTAAACAAACAACTACAAAGTACAAAGTACTGTTTACAAACACCACGTCAAGTTGTGTTACAAAATATTTACAAACATGGCTCGTCTCTTCTCAAAACATAATATCAGAGCATTGGTCAAATTTCCCTTCCCCAAAAACAAAGCTAAACAGCCAGACCTGCAAAAAGCAATCAACCGAGGGGAATTAGCACAAAGCTAAGTAAATGGAAGCTACAAACAAGCATCCACAATCAACAGGCACAAGCAATCACCAATTGCACAAGCAAACAGATCACAACAGATCAAACAATCTCCACAAACCAATCCAATCTCTAGAGGAACGGCGATTCTGCAGAACCTGCAACCGATGCGGGCCAAAGCAAAGGTTTACCGTTAGCTATTTGCTACTTGGTACAATTAAACCCCTTCTACTGCAACAAATGCATAGAAGGTCTAGAACTGTGCAACCAATAGCAGATAGCCCAGCCCAAAACATGCGATAGCTGACCCCCAACCATGCATGCATATAATTAACCATGTGTACAAGTCTCGCCACGTGCACATATAATTAACCATGTGCACTGGCCACGCAACAATCCAAACAATCTCAATCAACAAGCAACACTCGACTATCAACGAATAACAACCACACAATCTGTCAACACATATCAAGTAACACTAGCAATCCTGGCAAATCAGACTAGACAGTCTCTCATGGTATCTCAGACTAAACAGTCTATCATGGCATTTCAGACTAAACAGTCTAGCGTGGCATCTTAGACTAAACAGTCTATCATGACATCTTAGACTAAGCAGTCTATCATGGCAAATCCAAAACGTAACATTATGTCAATTCATACAATCACGGCGTTACCACCAACCCCACTCGTGAGTATACTTCCACTCACCTCAGTCCACGTTCCCGTCTGCTCAGTTGTCTAATATTACTGAGTCTTTGCAAATCCTGAGAACACAACAAACCGAAGTCAATCTCTGATAAATATATATCCATAATATATAATTATATCTCTATATAACTTGTAAACAACATACAATAATCATATAAACCATAACCTATCACTTCCCGCACAAATTCATAGCAAAACAAACATATTTCCTAAAAATAGTCTGTCGCGCCGCGACCAAACCATGTGTCGCGCCACGACGTACTCGGATTAGGTATCGGATTTCCGGAATCGGATTTCGGGTTGCGGATTTCAGAGTTCCGGATTTCTCGGTGTCGCGCCGCGACGCGTCACGTTTCAACCTTCTTCCTCTTTGAACTGTCGGATTTCCAGCAGACTTCTCATATATATTTCATATTCAACATTCATTTTCTTAATTCAAAACACTTCCAACATACATGGAACTTCATATAACACAACAACAAACATGTATAACTCATCCAATCTTACTAAAACTCATCGTTCATCAAAACCCACATATCAAGTTTTGAGCTTTAAGCTCCAACAATGGTAGTTCTTCATTCAAACATGTATTTCAACATATAAACACATCAAAACACTTTGTAGTATCATATAAACACATACTAACCTTCACTTTGAATTGTGAATCACAAATCCTCTACTTTGAATTTCCAAGTTTCTTGTTTTCTAGCTTTCTTCAAAGGTGGTTTAACAAACACACACTTTCACACTTTACTATGTGCATATTTGAAACCCACGTATACATATTATTTTATTCAAAGCAGGAGGTGGCTCAACTTTACATACATACATGACATACTACACATCACATGACTTTTCCTTCTTTTTATTTTAGTAACATAAACATATATTTTCATAAATATGTACTTTCAATTCAATCAATATTCATTCAATTAATCACATAATCAACTTACGCAAATTAAATACGAAATCACTTGCCGCTAGCCCGCTAATCAACTAGCCCGGGTTTGCGGATGTTACAAGTGCTATTACAACAAAATGTATATATAAATATACATTTTTTATTTTGTATGTATCTTACTTTAAAATCTATTTTTCATTTAGCAAATTTTTAAATCTCACTTTTGAAAGGCAGCATGTCAAAGGGTATGATTTCTAATATAATACATGAAATAGTAATTGTGTATGTTTGGATGTATTCCTATTAATTCGCTTTAAGACCAAAAGATTACAAATCGTAGTGACGAATGTCTTAACATTCATTTTCTTATAATTCTATATAACTTTAATGGTATGTGACTCTAAATCGATTGACCTATCTTGAAAAACTATACCTCATCCGGCAATAATAAATTTTATTAATAGTATATTTATAATGTTGTAATGCTAGGGCATATAAAACCTTGTTTGAACCATTCTCTCGCTCGAACATTTAGAAAGATGATAGGCTATGATAAATGTAGTTTTAGTGGCCAGATCTTAATGGAACTTCTTCGAGAATTGAGATGTAAAATGGTTGTTTGAATCTGATCATATAAACTTTTGTTATCTTTTTTACAAGAAAACCTATTAAATCAAGATAAAGTAGGCACTCTTTGCCCAATTTTCAACTATCACCAAATAGCATCAAAATTTTCGAGCTTCGTGTCACTGGTGTGGTTCATTTACAAGATCCATGGTCATATGCTCCCGCTTCCATAACAAAAAACTTTGATTTACCCTTCATCAAAAAGATTTTTTTTACCATTTACAGGTACAGGGCACTCACACGGTCACACCCATCTAAAACTGGTCAAAAATCTCGACTTGGCGAAGTTAGAAACCCGGCCTTTAATTCTTTATTTCTCCAGCTCTCCTCATTCATTGCTTCCACCATAGTTGTTTTGATAAGCTTTAACATATAAGAGGTTACTAACATTCTCAAGGACCAAACTGTTGATTTTTACGGCTTAAAACATATGTTATTACATTGGATTTACTAGGATGATAAAGTATCTCATAATCGTAATCTAAAAACCTCCTCTCATGATATCAAGATTATTTTGATCAATAAAGTAGTTGAGGCTCTTATGGTCGGTTTAAATCATGAAATTTACACCATAAAAATAATGCCTCTAGTTCTTAAGGGTAAGTACCAATGTAGTAAACTCAAGATCGAGAGTTATGGTAATTCATCTCGTGAGGTTTTAACTAGTGAGAGGCACAAGCTATAACTCTCCTCCACTATATGAGTAGACACCCTAGACCTATAATAGGCATCAGATTATAATACCATACTTTACACTCGGTAAGTGAGGACTCGCATCGGCCTCACACAACTTTCGTCTTAATTTTTTAAGTTATCCACTAAAATATGTTAAGAGTAAATAAAATGCATTATTGCAAGCGTGTCTATACTATATTATAAAACATTTATACCAAATGCTTAAACTCTTGAATTTTAAGTAAGTTGAAATCCCCTTAATATCCTCGCATCTTAAAATGAAAGTAAATGATTTCATTAAATTTCCTTTCATCGGAATTATCATTTATGGAAACTTATTGAATCTATTACTGTCAATAATAATATGGAAACAGATTATATTTAATGAGAATAGATTAGTAGAATTCTTGATTTTATAATTATATATGAAAACCAGCTTCTATTTCAAAATTTCACCTTTTCCTTGATCTCTCTTTGCTTCAAATTCCATACAGTGTAGTTTGAGTTGATTTTATAATTTATATGCTTTCACTATTATGTCTAAATCTTAGCTCAGAGTATTCTCATGAACGACATTACAAACGTAAATGTTTTAAATCTTTATTATGTATTTTTACCACATGTATAACATCACATTAAATGTGCATGGTTTGATTCTTTATTATATCTATATCTATACTATATTATAAAGCATTTAGGTATTTTGCTTAAACTCTTAAATTTTAAGTGTTTTAAAATTACTAAATTATCCCTCATATAAACTAAATTGAGATAGGTCTAGAAATAGGTCTAGAAAATTGCATATGAACTCAAATCTAGAAATCAAAACCCATAGTTGAAATCAAAACGTATATATTAAGAAATCAAAACTTCATAGAAGATCTGAACTCAAATATAGAAATCGCACACTCATCAATAAATCGAAGCATACCATATGAAGATGTATGACTACATGACATCACACACCCAAAAGGTCGATGAATTCGAAATCTAAAACATTTAATTAATCGCAAACCCAAAACGTTGAACAATAACATCCTACAAAAAGTTCAATGAATGTGAAATTGTGAAGCCAAAAGCTCAAAACATTCAAAACTTTTTAGTATTATTATTATTATTGAAGAATGTTCAATATAGTTCATAATTAATTCATAGTCCTAAGTTACTAATTTTAGTCTTTGGATCGATGTCATCAATGGTCCAGATTAAATTTTAAAAATTTGGACGGAATGATATTTTCGTAATTCACATGT
This sequence comes from Dittrichia graveolens, assembly GCA_038502395.1. Classification (NCBI taxonomy): domain Eukaryota; kingdom Viridiplantae; phylum Streptophyta; class Magnoliopsida; order Asterales; family Asteraceae; genus Dittrichia; species Dittrichia graveolens. Next base: position 80,350,927 of record JARJIL010000001.1, on the reverse strand, counting down.
GATTGTATACGGAATCATCTGTGATTGAATATTAAAATTTTAGGACTATGTTTTTTAAATGGACTTTATTGAACACGTACAACTCTATTATTATTACTATTATTATATCTATTTTCTTTTCAATAATTTTTAAACAAGGAAAATATATGTCAACACCCAAGTCAGATTCTACGTTAGCAAAACCGATATCATCTCAGCGTGTTACCTACTATGCTATACATTAGGTTTGATACATTACATCATAATTTTCCAAAATTTGATATATTAGATGGTAAGTTTCAAAAAATTGGTATAGACAATAGGAAAAACTTAACAACTTAGATATATTTTAGTTAGGGCTGTAAACGAACAGAATATTCATAAACCGTTCGTGAAATCGTTCGGCGGAAAGTTCTTTTATGTTTGTTTCTTAGAACAAGATTTTCCGTTCGTTTAATTAAACGAAAGAACATAAACAGAGCTCTCGTTCGTTCATTTATATTCGTGAACGTTTGGTTATCCGTTCGCTTATGTTCAATGTGTATATATATATATATATATTATGTGTGTGTTTATATAGTGTTTATTTGTTTTTAATAATGTTGGATTTGTAATATAATGCGTGTTCATTTGTTCACGTTTGTTTATCATATTAATGAACGAACAAAAATGTACAAGAATTAACCAATCTTTTAAACAATCGAACACAAGAGCTCGTTCGTTTATCGTTTGTGTTCGTTTATTTGTTCGGCTAAAGTTAAACGAACGAACATGAACACGAACACAAATATCCATTCGGTTAAAGTTAAACGAACAAACACGTTCATATTCGTTCGATTCATTTACAACCCTAATTTTAGGGAATTAAACCCTAATGAATATTATAGTTTGTGGCCCCTCGTAGTCTTGTGTTGTTATCCTGTATTAAATTTTAAGATAAGATTTGTACGATTAGAACAAGAAATGAAAAAAGATGTTTCATAACATTTTTTTTTTCTTTCATTTTTTATATCTAAAAGAATAAAGGAAATGACAAAATCCCCACAACAGGTCAAAGTTAATAGAGCTGTTACATCTACACTTAAATTATGACGATTGAAACAGAACCATCAACGTGCCCCAAATCTCGTGGAAACAACAAATAAATACTCTTAAAATTTGATTTATATTATTTATTAATTTATAAAACTTAAATATGTAATTATACTAAATTATTTACCATTTAGTTAAAAAAACCTTGCTCGGATCACTTAAACAAGAAATTTTATCCGAAAAACCCAACCCGAATAGTAAGTGATTAGCCGAGTTGTCCGAATTGAATTTATAACCTGAAACCCGAAAAACCTGACTCAGTTAACTCCAAAATGATTTCATTAAATCATGTTATCCGGGTTCGGTTAGCTATCGACATCCTATTTAAATCCATCTTATCAAATTCGTCATTTCACTAGACAATTGCTTGGTTATTAGTAACAAAATTGATATTTTCACAACATTTTCTATCTCACACATGAAAATAATATTTGTTTTGATGTCTATGCCCTTCATTCCTTTTTAGCATGTCCTACACTACTGACGTTTCACTTCTTCTTCTCCGCTATCTACTACCTCCCGGAGCAAGTGCACAATGGTCACAATTGTTACAACTCATGTCTTGTAGTTATGGCCCATTGGTGTTCATCATCAAGATTGGTTGTCTCTTCTCAGGTGTGATCTCATCCACCAAAGGGGGATGCCTTCTTTAACAACCACCACCATAGATGTGCCCTACGCCAGCAATAGTCACCCCTTAAACACGGGTTGGGTTTTGTATTTTCGTAGCTAAAAATTAGGGTTAAAGTCGTGAGGCGAAATTAGATATCCGAATCAAACTTGATCCAATAGTCACCGACAATGCAACCTCCATCATTTGTTAGTGTAGGGCAGTAGACCATACCGGTAGTGGGTGAAAGCGAGATGGGGACACAAAGATTGATCAAGCATGTATAGTTGGAGGTAGAGAGTGCATATTTTCAAGTAAAAGGAATTGAAGGGCATAATAGTCGTAAAAAATAAGTTTTCCGTGTGTGAAGTAGAAAACCCAATGGAAATATCACCTCCTATTTCTTCCTACTTACTATAAGATGACATGTGAAGTTCACTAATTCTCTTTTCTCACCTCCTTTATAGATTTTAACATTATGTTGATCTTATTAGTAGAAAGATAAGTATGAGAAAAAAAATAAAAAAATATATTACCTCTCTAATCAAAATCTAACTTACAATTCTCTGGTATAAGAAAAGGTTTTATGTTTTCTCAGTTAAAAAAAAACTTTAAATTTATTTTGACTTTAATAAAATATACCTTATTATTATTTATTATCCAACAAAATAGTGGTGAACTTACAAGCCTATACCTAGAGAAAAAGCAGGTGTAATGGACGAACGTGCATAATTGTAATACGACCAGTTGGATGAGGTAAAGTCATAGGATTTTGTTGTCCCTTTTAGATTCCTTTGACACTGCCCGACCCTCCTCAACTACTGTCTATGTTTCATTTTATTGTGAAAAATAATATATCCTTCAGTTATTTCTTCCTGCTTCATTCTCATACTTATTATAAGATGACATATGTACTTTATTAATTCTCTTTCTTTGTATTCTCTTTTGATTTTGACACTTATCTTAATCAAGTGAGTAGGAAGATAAGTAGGAATAAAAAGTAGGAGGATATATCATTTCTCTTTTATTTTATACAAAAAAAAAATTCTTATTTTAATGTCACCTCAAAGAAATACAACAATGATATGTTTTTAATTTAAATTTTTTTAAACAACGCATACCTTAAACCTACTTTTAAATTATATCTTTTATTTATTGCGGAACTAGAAAGTATAATGCTTTAAATGAGTGATTTTTCAAATTTATATACTTTTAATTAACACTCACTAGAGGTGGATGCAAAAACCCTGTAAACTTTAAAAAAAAAGTTTTTTTTATCATAAAAATTGAATGACTTGTCCAGAAATTGATTACTACATGGTTTTATAATCATATATAAGTACTTATACTACTTTAAAAAAAATGTTTGGACACCCATACTTATATACTACCTATTATACTCAAACAACTAACTAGTTTTTCTTATTATTATTTGTCTAAACCTGAATATTAAAATAAGAAGTGAAGTGGTTCTAATATTTAAATCTTTAACTATATTTAGACCATTTGGTTGTAGATAATTATAAATTTTGTATCTATGGTCCGGCATGAATTATAGGTTTCTTTCATTAACTTTAAAAATTATATTTATAGTCACTCTGATTTATATTTGTTACAAATTCAGTCTTTTAGGTTAACTAGCGTTGAGTTTGACGTTAGAGGCTCCTATGTAACTTATACATGATGCTAATTTGGTTATTTATACTTTTATCCTTATTTCCAATCTGCTTTCTCTCCCTTACCTTACCTATACTAACCTCTCTCTCTCTCTCTCTCTCTCTCTCCCCCCCCCCCCCCCCCCCCCCCGATAACATCCCTCACTACCCTCATCTCTCACTCTACAGTCAACTAAACCAACAAAAGTTAGCACAAAATTGATTGAAGGCATGGAGACATCAGACAAGCATTGAAACTTTATGTTTAACCAAAGGATGTTGTTTACGTTTAAAATTTCAAAACATGAGGACCGGTTATTATAAAAAAAACCGGTCTCGTTGAAAGAAAGCTATGGGGACCGATTCCCCTTGTAAAAACCGCTTTTCATATATAATCATAAAGACCAGTTTTTTAGTTGGGAACTAGTTCAATATGACTTTCTTTTAAAGAGACCGGTTCTGAATATGCGAATCGGTTCCTATAGTTTTTAAAACTACATAAAAGTCAGTTTTTCTATGAATCATTCCCCATATGAGGGTCTCTATTACAAGTTCTGTAATAGTGTCCTATGGTCACTTTAATTTTGTTTTTAAACTACATGAATTATTCGATTTAACCTTTTCATTAGAGTTATAGCATCATAATGTGTGTGTGTTTTTTTTATATTTACATATATTTAATATTAATCTAATACTTTTAAGGATGTTATATTAAACTATGGAAAGAAGAATTATTCAGGAGGTGTCAAAGAGTGATTCGTACTCAATCTTAAAATATTGTTAACCGAGGAATTAAAGTTCAAATAATACATCTTTTTATTGGGTAGCATCATTTCAAAACTGAAACAAAAAGATTAATTAATTAATTTTATATATGGCTAATTACATAGATTCTTTTTTACGAAAACAAGATATTTTATTAATTGAAATTAAAATTTCGTAAGGTCATGCACGGTGTTCTTCATGATTGCAAAGAAAACTACTCCCTTGATATGGAGACAGCTTATAATTTCTACTTAAAACATAAAATATAACCGATTATAATCCTATCGAAAAGGGACGTAATTCATACATAACAAAAATGGTCATACACAATAACTTTATGCATCATTAACTTGTATCATATGTCATAAATACTTGTATCTTGTTGTGTATGGCTAAAAACTATTGGGTACAAATCAGCTCCCTATTAAAAAAAGAGTATTAAAGATGGCATCGTTAACGGTAGGTGAATACTCATTAATTTATTCTATTCGTTCTTGTTACATACGTATTATATCATTTTCAATCTCTTATCCCACTGCATCCACTTGAGAGTATATGTAGTGGTGCTTGTTATTTCTGACTTTCGTACGTTAGCATAAGTGGCTGTTAATCACTAGGTGGTATCTATACATAGGAGAGGGTTCAAACGAGAACTGCGAGAACCAATCTTGGTTGTTCATTTTGGATAATGGAATTCATTGATGAAGAGCGTGGGGGGATTGAGTACTGTGGCAGGGTGCATGCAAGGAATTCATGGATGGACAATCCTATTGAATGAGGGAGAATTAGACGGCTAAGATTGGTTCTCACGATTCTCGTACGAAAAACAGTTCTCGTTTGAACTTTTCCATAGAGTCTTTACCTATGTAGTTGCATGTGATAGAATCTTTGCCACATACCCGTTGTAATACACAAATATTGCAAACAACAACAAAATGAAAGCGGTGACAAAGCCATGATGGGAGTATTCGCCCTTACCAATCCATCCAATTGCCCCATTATACCACATTACTAAACGCTCTCTCATCACGTTCCATCCCCTTAACCAAGAAAATAATCATCTCACTTCATCTCGTTATTTTTTCTGAATAATGATATATATACCTAATAAATGTTTGACATGTATTTTAGATATTTTCTCTCTCGTTTTTACCTTTGATTTTGTCACTTGTCATTATTTCTTTGTTAGGCACATATTTAGACGCATGGTTTAGGCTTACAAATCATTTTCCTTTTTTCATATTTTTTTCAAACAAAATATTAGCAACTATTAACACACTAATATAATAAATATATGGTTAAAATGGTTTAACCCTCAAAGTTTAAGCTCTATTTGGGTTACCCTAAACTTTTCTTTGTCAACCGTTTTAGTCCGGCCTCTAACTTTTGTTTAGTTTACGATTTTACCATCATGTTAACTAGATACAAGTTTGGAAATAATGTTTAACTAAAAACAAGTATAAGGATTAAAACAATACCAAACAAAACCTTAATTACAAAGTCATTTAGAGATAAAGGGCTTAATTCATCGAAATGTATCTAACTTATCACGTTTTGTTATTTTATGTATCCAATTTATAGAGTTGTCTTTTAATGTATTATACCATCGAATGTATCAAACCTATTATAGTAAGTTATAAGCTGACATGGCACAAGTTACCTTTATGTGAAACGTGACATGACAATGACTTGTAATTTCATGTTTATTAAATAATTGAAAACAAAATATACATAATTTTTAATAATTATTATTATTCTTGATTTATAATTCATCCTCCATTGGGTTCATCCTCATAATAACCCCTTTTAATATGTGACTAAACCTTAGATGCAGATCTATGTTCTGATTCAACCTAAAATTTGTTCAATCTATATATCGAATGAAGTTTGCTATTGAGGTTTTCATCCTCGAACGAAATCCAACCTGCGATTTGTTTGGTTCATTCTCAAATATGCGATGAACATGTCCATGGATCTTCTTCTCAGTCAGTTCATCTCGGTTCAGTTGTTCTTTATCTCAAATATGCAATTCAACCTTCAATTTGTTTGGTTCATCCCAACTCAATTGTTCATATGATATGGTTCATCCTCTACGATTTGTTTCAATTTGGTAATGGATTTGTTCCTATGTTATATGCGATTGATTGTGTTAGTGGATTTTTTTATGCTCATCGCTTACATATTTTAGTGCTACTTCTCCAATTTAGCAGTCTGCTTCTTGGACTAACAGGTGTTCATTTCAAATATGCAATTCAACCTATGATTTCTTTGGTCCAACCTAGGTTAATTGTTCATATTATTAGGTTCCTCCTCTACGATTTGTTTCGATCTAGTAATGGATTTGTTCCTGTGGTTTAGTATGACATTGGTTGTGTTGGTGGGTTTTTATGTTCACTAGTTACAAATTTCTGTACTGCTTCTCTGATTTAGCGGTCTGCTTCTTTGACTAATAGGTTTGGTTTATCGATTGTTCTTGATTAGGGCTTTTATGTTCATCCTTCATATTGTTCTTGATTAGGATTTGTCAGCTTCTCCAATCAATTTGTTCTTGATTTGGGTTCAAAAGATTTCTGGTTTTGGTTCTTAGTTCTGCTTCTCCAACCGAGTTTGTTGATCCGCTTCTCCAATAGAATGTGTTCTTGTTTGGTTTTTATGTTTATCGCTTCATATTGTTCTTGTTTGGTTTTCATATGTTCAACAAGACTTCTGAATCTTTTTTGGATGAAGACTCATTTGGTTCATTAATATCTTCATATTGAATTTTAATAAAAATTATGATAGCAATAATAATAATGATTTGTGGTATTCAAAATAGTTCAAAAAACAAAAAAATAAGGCTGGAAATTTCTGGGTCGACCCGAAACCCGACACGAAAAAAGTGACACGAACCCGAAACGGATCAAAAGTGGGTTGACACAAAATCGACACGAAAATAAATGGGTCGGGTTAGGGTCAACCCGCCAACCCGAAAATGACCCGTTTATAAGTAAAACTATAACATTTTAAAATTTTCTTTAATACTTGAAATTTAAATTTTGAAAAGAAGATTATGAATTCAAATAAGAGAGTGACATTTTAGGACAATAAAACCCGCCAAAAAAAAGTGCAAAACCCTTAAACGTTAAAAACTCAAAATAAACAATAAAAGATTTTCAGTTAAAACAATAGTACATTATTTTAGTATTTGTTATTTTCACTATATGATTTTGATATTTTTACATTTGATTATTTGATAGGTGATATTTTAGTATTTTGGATCGATTCATAATTCTATTTAATGATGAATAATCTTATATTATTCGGTTATTCAATGATATTATTTATTCTTATAGAATAGTAATACATCATAGTTTTTATTATATTCATTTGTATAATCAAATAAAAAAGTAAAATCAAAATTTCAATCAAACTGAAATAAATACCAAATTTTAAGTTCGAATACAACGGAAACGAACATTGATTATTAAAGTTAGAATATAAATGAAAATCATTTTCGAAATTTGTGCCGAACGCTGGAAAACAAACATGGAATTTGAAATATTGATAAAGAAAACCGTAGTTAAAACGGAAAACCGCATTGGAAAATCTTACTTGAAAACCGTATTGGAAAACCGTATTCGAAAATCGCACCCGAAAACCGTATTCGGAAATCGTACCCGAAAACCGAAAAAATTCTCGTTGATGACATTTGGCCTAAATGGGTCAACCCGAAGGTCGACACGAAAAAACTGACACGACCCGAACTTGTCACGAAAATAAATGGGTCGAAATTGGGTCGACATGAAACTGACCCGAACCCGAACGATATGAACCCAATAACACGAACCCGACCTGAATTGACAGCCTTACAAAAAAGTACTTGCAACTTACTATTTAGGTTCCATGATACATAGAATTATAACTTTGAAAAGTCTAGTATATATTAAATGATAAGTTTGAAAGTTTAAAACACATATTAGCAAAACGTGTTAACTTGTATATATTTTCAGAAACTAAATTCTAGAAATAAAGTATAAGGTTAAACTATTAAAAAATAAAGTCTAAGGTTTAAATCAAAATAGAGCTTAAACTTTGAGAGTTAAACCAATAAGAGTGACAAAAATATAAAATATTTCATTAGTAAATTAATAAACAAAGTACATGAAAATTTCATTAAGAAATTACATAAAAGTTTAAACTACAAAGTTCACTAAACTCCTCTTTTTCGTAGTTGGTACTTTACGGTGAGAACCGACCAAAAATCGGCTCTCATCAAGAAACTATATGGCGCAAGTACCCTTTGAAGATCTCGATCTCATTGTTCTCTTGTTGTAAACAGATTATCTCCGTTTTCAATTCCAACGTATTAATTCAATTTAGTTTTTTCTCTTCGATATTCAAAGTATTGGTGTGATAAATTTCTTGAAAGTTTGACAAAAAAAACTAAGTTTTTTCCCTAAATGATGACGAATATGGTGACAATTATTTCCTTTATGGACCGGAAGTTTCCATTCTTCCACGTTTAACTCATTGTCATCATCATTGTGAATGGATAATGTGCATCAGATTATGTTGTATAAGTGTTCGACTCATACTTATTTGACCTTTTTGGAAGGCATTTGAGGTTCCATTGAAAGCACGACACACCATTTCGGATGGTCTTTGACAACTTTCTATGCCTTTTCACGAGGAAACATATTTTTCATTATCATCCTATATTGATGGCATGTGTCAATAAAGCAACCATGGGTTAACTATTTCTTCAACGAATCAACAAAGTTGTGTGGAAACCATATATCCACCTTCATATTCATGTCCTTCCGCTTTGATTTCAATTGATGGATATATATTTCGACATTGTTCCCCAAATTTGTGGTGAATATATTCAGGCATGCATTACCAAAAAGTGTTTCTCCTTTGCGACTTGCGCACTCTGTAATCTTTGAAAATATTGATCCACTCCTTGGCCAAAACAATTTCTTCCCTAGCAGTCTTGGACAACTTTATGTACATCAGTCTTTGGCATAATCTTTCATTTTCCCGTATTGATTGGTCAAAGTTCGGGATCATCTTGGGGTTTATTGAAGTGTTGAGGATTTTCATGTTCGATGGTAAGTTTGTTATGAGAAAGTTGTCGGAAATGCGATGAAAGTGTGGGTTAATTGTGATGTATATTGAAAAACATCAATTGCAAACATAGGGTTAAATTGGGGTGTTCGGATACAATTGCGTGAGAGTGGGGTGTTTGGAATACCATTGTGCAAGATTTGTTTGGGCTCAATTAACGAGTTTACTTAAAGGGTTTGGATGCATATTGAAGATGAAAAAATGAAGCGAAGATGAGAAAACATATAGAGAAATAGAAAGTACATTGAAGAAAGAAAGTATATAGATATGTGAAAAATGGATGATGATTTGTGTGTATGTCAAATTGATAAAACAGTCTCAAACGGTAAAAAAACGACCATTGAACAACAACTCATACCATATACGAACCGATATGACAACCCTAAAGACAAAGGTTTTCATTGGTATCACTTAGGCTAGGGGTGTTATTCTCACTTTGGTCCAAATTAACACCCCCCTCTAGAAGGCTTAACAAAGAAAATATTCACCATACTACCCTCTCCGTTGTTTTATAATTTTTTTAAAAACAAATTAAAATAATAATTAACTAGGTAAAACAATAAATATAATAGCTAAATATATAGTAAAACGGTAAAACCTTACTAAAAAACAACTTACTGGAATACACATCATGTTATAAGTAAGCATATCATACAAAATGTTTAAGTCGTAGATGTTGAAACATCTTAACAAGGATAATGTATTAAATTTGTTCTTAATAAGCATTATACAAAAGGGGCACATCAAATAATTCTATGAACCAAATGACTTAATAGGCTAGCGGTATATGGTGTTTATTTCTCTTACAAGATTGTGGGTTTAAGTTCTGTTATAAACAAAAATGGTGTAGATTTAGAATTAGGTTAGCAGGTGTATGTGTTTAGTCGTTCAAAATAATTCTATGAGCTATCATATTTGGACCGGATCTTTCCCTCGAGTACTACTGCATTAGGACTACCTACACATTGCAATACATCTATCATGACGTATAAGCTTAGTAAGCTTACATATCTTACGTGTAACAAATGAACAACTAATATACAACCTTAATAAGATGTGATATAATCTAACGATTATTTGGCTACAATATTGATACTTTAATAATCTGATTAATTCAGTACTCGCTGGATATGTACTAGGTTTTTCACAAATCTAACGATATTTAGCATGATCAGCTAAGTGCTACACTAATCAACATGCTAAGTTAAGTGCTTAGCCGAGTCTGTATCCTCGCTTTGTTTAAGTGATTGGTGCTTAGCTGAGTGTTTGTTTAAGTTATTATTTAACTAAGAATTCTACTTTGATCCATTTCTTAACTTTTTGTAACTAACAATTAACCACTCTGTAACTTATTTTAACGGTTATTTGCGCCAAAATAACCATTTTTAAAGTGATTAAAAATAGAATAAACATACCCAAATTGAATATATAGCCCCTAATTGATATTAGTGATACTCACTTATGAGTCGAATAATCAATTATAGACAGTGATTTTGATACATGGTGAGGGAGGTTCTCACTCACGTTATGAAGAGGCTTGGATCTATATAGAAAGTGAAAAATAGAAGTGAATATGAGAAAGTATAAATAAGATTATGTGAAATAGTGGATGATGGCTTGGTATTTATAGGGTTATAATTTTTTTTAAATGTCTCAAATGATTAAAATTGTGATCGTTAAGCAGCATCACAATATACCTCGTAGCGGCATGAAGATTTTAAAGGTAAAGAATTTTTACAACATCATATAAGGTTGCTCATAGTGGTCTTCCCGAACACCTTTGGGTGGGTTTGGGTTGGATGCGGCTCCATTGGGAACACCGATACCCCTCCTTTTGAGTTCCCTCCTCCGGCTTCCCCACCCCACCATACCCGATTGCTTTTTTTTTGGTTGTGTGTAGAGAGAGTAAGGAGAGAGAAAATATTTTGATTGTTTGAGTTAGATGCTACTTGGGTTTTGAGTAAGAGAGAAAAGAAAAAAATAATGTGACATTCAGGTTGAGAAAGATTTGAAATGGGTGTTACTCCTGGTTTAAGAGGATGTGTTATTGCTAGCCCTCTTTATTCATATCACCCCTTCTTCAATAGGGTGTCGGTACTTGAGGCAGTCTCAATCAACATACCAAAGTATAACACAACGAAATTCAAAATTTAGTAATCGGAGATAGGATATATCCTATTAGCAGCACATCTATCTTAAATGCTATTACATTCATAAACATTTTAAATAAGAGATATTTAGTTATTTTAATATTTGCTATTTAATTATTTGTAACACACCTATTATAAGGGTGATGATCCAATAGAAACGGTTCCTAAAATAAGAACTTTAGGAACACTGCATCTAGTCTATAAAATCATTGCATTCAACTTAAAATCATTACATTATATCTAAAAAATGAAGTTCTTTTAAAACTAGTCAATCATGCGCGAATTAATCGGTAGATTCTCATTTAAGAACCAATACATGTTTTCTAAAATTCATTGCATCTAGTATAAAATCACTGCATCCTATATAAAAATACTACATCTTATCTTTATAAACATAATAATAATAATAAATATATAATAATAAAAATAAATATATAAAGCACAATACACAAAAATGGACTATATATGAAATATTTTGACTTTTGGTGAAATTTTTAGGGTGTTCGCAAATTGCGAATGGTATAAACCGTTCGCATTAGATCCTGATACCCTATTATAAATACTTTTAACTACACATATTTTTAGAGGTGGGCCCTAAAAAAAGGAAAAGATATTTGAAAACTCAAAGATTACGTAGAATATTATGATGGGGTGACAACCACCAGAACGCATCCCGCTCCCTACTGTTTCGCCTCCCTTTTACAAATTCCTTTTTTACATCATTCCAAAATTTTATTTTATTTCTCATTTCTGACAAAAAAAAATTATATTAATAAATTATTTTTGAGGGGCTCAAGTTTAAAATTTTGTCCATAAGTCTAAAAAAGAAGTCATCGTATTGTAATTTCATCGTTTTCTTATTTCCCATTTTGCCCCTCTCGTATCGTCTACCTCCTCTAACTGAAACACAAACACCCCGTCTTCCTCCTCCTACAGTGAAAGCAAAAGCGAAGCCGCACCTTCCAGTGTGTGTTTCTTCGTGAGAGAGAAATATATACAAACGGCGAAAGTGAAACCCTAGGAGGAGTTTATACGTTGACTCTGAGGTGTAATGAAGGGTTACAGAGACAATGGTGGCGGTGCTGGTGGTTTTGGAGCGCGGAGTAAGACGGTGTACGACGACGTGTTTGGTGGTCCGCCGAAGTTTGGAGCTACGACTCTTCCTCCTCGCCTCGAGGACTACACTGAGATTTTCCAGGGGTTTCACGCTTCCCGAGGTTCATCAATTCCTGTTCTAGATCTTCCGCCGCCGTCCGACGACTCCGACGACGTTTGGTTTGATGTGCGGAGCTCTAAGCTTGATTACTCTGAGGTTTTTGGAGGTTTTAACGGTCTCGATTTTGCAGTTTCGTATGAAGAAATGTTTAAAAGCTCGAAAGCTGGGGATGATGATTCCTCGGATGACGTTTGGTACTGATAGTAGTTTTCTTATACAAATTTTTATGCTTCAAATGCTTCATTGTTTACTGCCGTTGGTATGCTTTAATTCACACAAGCAAATTATAATTATCTGGCTTGTTTTTTACTCTTCTGTTGAATTTTCGTTGAAATAAATTTAACTGTAGAAGTTTTTTTTTTGCAGATTCCTCGTGTTTCTTAAGTTAGTTTGTCGCTTTGACTCTTATATCAATGTATGCTTCACATTTAAGTCTATCATAAAGTAATGAATTAATACTGCGGTTGATAGGAAATATTCTTTATGAATCTGATAGTGTAAATTATTTGTTGTACCAACAAGGTTAACTGGGGGAAATTTAGGGTGGGAGTCACATGTATGTTGTAGATTCCTGGTGATTGGGGGTAGGGGCTGGGTTGCTCTTCAATGTCTGTTATTTGACGTAGTGTAGTTATTAGATTGTGACTTTCTTTGGATCCACTTTTTCATAGTTATAGCGGACATGCACTTTTTGAATTTTAAGACCATTTGTGTATGATCAACCATGTATTCATTGTTTGCAGGTCCATTAAAGCTTAAGTTAACCATCAACCAAATAACATGAATATTATAAAGATTTTCTTTCTTTTAGTTTTAAGGAGTATGTCTAAGTGAGAACTCTATGTGCAGTCACGTAGTTCATGTGTTCTGTTTGTTAAATTAGACCATAGAATGTTTGAACATATGTTTATGGAAAGGTGCACATGCACAATTGATTGTTATTTCAAATTCTACTATATACATCAAATTCTTTTCATTAATTTGTTTATCTCTAATCTTTTGCCAATAGTCACCTGTTTTTTTGGATGTTCTATGAAAGGGGTCGAGTAGTTAATTTAAAGCTAAAATAGTTTTGATCATACAAAGTGCTAACTTTTTTCATTTGTGACAGGACTCCGGCTCAAAGTGAATCACTGTCAGATGAATCAGATCCTTACGCCTGTTTGGAGATGAATCAACAAGTGTCTGCGGCTGATCCTAGCCAATTATTTGGAGTGAAATCGCAGAACGAACCTAATTTGGAAGCAAAGAGAGATATCCGTAATGACTTAACAAATGAACCTCAATGTCTTGATGTCCCTGGACCTACTGTCTTGGACAACCAGGCCCTCTCGAGTAAATTAGGAAATGAGAATTTTTTCTCGCTAGCTAATAACGATCTTTGTGCAAGTAAGGGATTTGGTGAAGTTGCTGAAGGGAAAAAGCTCAAAAAATCTCTTTCACAACCACTAGATAGTGTTTGTGGCGCAGAAAGATATGGGATTCAGAAAGATTATGATGTTGGGAATAGACCACCTCTTTCTGTGTCTGATCTCAGCCTCAAAACTCAGCCTTCCCACTTACCACCACCCTCAAGACCACCACCTGCTTTAACATCGAAGAAGGGAGATACTAGTAATTTCAATTCAACACTCAAAACTTCTAAGAGTTATGCGTTTGAACGGATGACAGGTGGCCAATCACCACCTTACTTTGATGTTGAGATAGATGCAAGTTCATCTGCTGCTGCAGATGCTGCAGCTATGAAAGATGCGGTGGAGCAAGCTCAAGCAAAGCTTAAAAGTGCAAAAGAAATAATGAACAGAAAGAAAGAGGGTCTTCAAAGTCGTATAAAGATGCGGGTGGAGAATAATGTAGGAGATAAAAAGGTGAAGATAAACGAGGATCATGAGATATTAAATTTTTCTAGATCACTTGAAACAGACAATACTGTAAGGGAAGAAAACCAAAAACATGCAGGGATCTTTGAGCCAAATGCCAGTTCTACGGGGCCCAAAAAGAATGCTGTTCTTGAATCTTTCAGACAGAAGGAAGACTGTAGGATTGTACAAGAAAGAGAGCTTTGTGGTGTGGTGGAAAATAAGAAAAGACAAGAAACAGTTGATATGTCTGCACCTACTGTAGCTCAAATGACGTGCACTACGAGAGAGATGGAAAAGAGGGCTTTTGTTACCCAGCAACATGCAGACATGAAGACACCAAATGATTCCGATGAAAACGAATCATATGAGAACCTAATAGAAATACAGCTAAAGGATAATGATATGGAAACTGTTGAAAGAGTAATTACTGAAAATTGGTTTAAAAGTGATGATGGAATGAAAGGAGATGATGACATGGGACCGGCGTGTTATGTCTGGGAAGATAATGATGCTGGAATTGAAGAATCTATTGAGAAAGAACATGAGAAGGGAGTAAAGGAGACCAAAGAGCAGTATGAAAAGGAGTTTCAACAATTGAGCTCTCCTGAAATATCAATGGTGCAGCGTGAAGAAGAGGATCATCATAATAGAGAAGAAGTTGAAAAATTAGTTGAGGCTTTTGAGCAAGATGAGAGTGATAACATATCTGAAACTGCTTCTGAGCAGGATGAAGATAAAAAGGAGCAAACATTGGATCACAATGAGAAAATCTTACAGGAGGGAGACAAGATAAAAGCAGAGGGAGATGATGATTTGCAGAAGCTAAATCATTCTGGGGCAAATGAAAAAATCAATACAATAGATGACATCTGCTGTGATTCAGACGAAGATAGAAAATTACCGGAATGGGATGAAGAAGAAAGTGAAAAGGGGGAGGAAGCAGTTTTAGAAAATGATGACAATTATGGCATTGAGAATGAACCGATTACAAGCGAGAATTTAGAGACATCGGATTTGGTATTCCAAGTGGATGATAATGAGATCTTACATGCGACGAGAGACTTTGAACAGGATAAACCCTGTAAAAAACATGAACCAACCCCAGAAACCCCTTGTTTGGAGAAGATAAAAGAGACTGTTGAACAAATACACGAGGTTGGTGAAGAATCGTCAAACCAAAACGATTTGCAAGGTGTAAAGGTTGAAGTAAGGACAGATGTTACATACTCAAATTTGTCAACAAATGGATGCTCAGGAAAAACATATTATGTCAATGTCAATGGACAGGCACCAATTGAGAATGATAAGAGAACTTCTGTACCAAAGAATAGCAATAATGTTACTTGTAATCAAGCTGGATTTCACCCTGAAGAAAGAACTACAACAACGACAACAACAACATCAAAACCTGTAACGGATCAATCTGACTCATTAAGAAACACAAGCATCGCTTCAAAGGTTGCAGTGGGAAGCATAGAAAGGAAGACAGTGTTAGAGAACAGGGGAAAAGAAGAAAGGTTGCAGAGAGTAAGAGAGCTAGAAAACGAGCGTTTAAGGAAAATAGAAGAAGAAAGAGAGAGACAAATAGAAAGAGAGAAAGATCGTATGGCAGTTGATAGAGCTACTCTTGAAGCTCGTGAGAAGGCATTTGCAGAAACCAGGGAGAGAGCAGAAAGAGCTGCTGTGGAAAGAGCAACTGCAGAGTTCCGACAACGAGCCCTGGCTGAGGCTCGAGAAAGATTAGAAAAAGCATGCACTGAGGCTCGTGAGAGGTCGTTAGCTGATAAGGCAATGGAAGGGAGGCTCAGAGTTGAGAAAGCAACTGCAGAGGCTCGAGAAAGAGCAGAAAGATCAATTGCTGATAAATATTCTGCTTATCAAAATACTGGAATCAGACAGAATTCTTTACCCTCTGTGAGCTTTTTATTACTTCTTATAACAATTGTCATATCCTATTTCTCATGTCCATCCTCACTAATTAGATGGTAACTGGCAGGATCTTGCTGGGTCTTATGGTGGATTAAGATATTCTCAGGCTGCAGCTCAGAGTGGTAAATTATATGTTTTTTTCTCCAAAAGTCATTGTTCATCCATATTCAATTCTTGTTTAATATTGAAAATTTTTGTTCTACATATAGTGACTTTTTTTTTGTATATTACTCTGATACTAGTAGTAGGTGAAGGGGAATCACCACAGCGGTGTAAAGCTCGATTGGAGAGGCATCAGAGAACAGCTGACCGTGCTGTATGTTCTTTCTTTTTTTTTATTCTCACCATATTGTTTAGTGTTCCCTTCTTGGACCTAACTCTCAGACATGATCTTAGGCAAAAGCTCTGGCTGAGAAGAATATGAGGGATCTCATTGCTCAAAAAGAACAAGCAGAGAGAAGCGTAAATATCTTTGAACTGGCGTGATCCTTGATACTGGTGCAGCTTTAAATAGATTTTCCTATATAATCTGTGTTTGTGATTTTCAGAGATTGGCTGAAGGTCTTGATGCTGAAGTAAAAAGATGGTCGAGTGGGAAACAGGGCAACCTGCGTGCATTACTTTCAACATTACAATATGTATGTATTCTTAATATCATCGAAAGTTGTCTTTGATTGAAAGTTTGAAACACGAGATTTGATGCATAATTTATTAATATCTGATGTGTCAAATTTCAGATCCTTGGGCCTGATAGTGGTTGGCAGCCAGTTCCATTAACTGAAGTAATTACTACTGCTGCTGTAAAGAAGGCTTACAGAAAAGCCACTCTCTGCGTCCACCCAGACAAACTGCAACAACGTGGTGCGACTATTCAGCAAAAATATATTTGTGAAAAGGTTTTTGATCTTCTCAAGGTTTGTCACGAGCACCTATTTTTTTGTTTTTTTGTTTTTGATTTTGTAATTAGATGATTTAAGAACCTAGTCAAGTAAGTACTATGCCATGATTCCAGCAAAAGTTAAAACGTTCATTTTGTAGTTAACATGCTTGTCATTTTAAGTCAAATCATCAACTATTTTGCTATAAACTTAGATTCCTTAATTTTCTTAGGGTTTTGAACGCAGTGATTTATGAGGTTATGCACTCTAATAATACAATTTGAGCACCCTTTTTGACACATTGTTGGGCCCATTGTTTAGCAAGTTCTTTTTTTCGACCTGTTTGAGATCAAACATAACTCAAATTAACCCATTTATAAGTTGATCTGTCTTAAGTTTTCCCAACCACACAAGTTTTTTAAATTCTAGACTTGAGTTCAAGAACACATGCCACATTAGACAATAGACCAACAACGATTAACAAGGCCCTTGATTCCCGTCTTGCTTGCTGATAAGCAATAATGTTAACAAGGTCTTATTGTTTTGGATTCATCTCCAGTCTTATATGACCTGAAATCATTTGTATTTGGTTGGTGATTCGTGAAGCAATAATTAGATCTTTGTTTTTCTTTTCTTTGATAGGAAGCTTGGAACAAATTCAACTCAGAAGAGCGGTAGCGGCATCAGTTCTTAAAAAAAAGGAAATGGAAAGCAGTCTTATATGACCTTCTGAAATCATTTGTATTAGGTCGGTGATTCGTGAAGCAAGTAAATCCTTGCATTTTCTGTCTCCTGTTTCGTCCGGTAATTTTCATTTTTTTGTGGTGTAAAGTTCAGTTTCACAAGATGTGCAGGGATGAAGGAAAGGGTATCATTCCTAGTAAAAATGCAACGTTATTTCATCGACTCTGTAAAACGGGTTGTATGAAGTTGCTTTTTAAGTCCAGGGTAATTCGACATTGGGTAAAAATACCAGATCTACAGTCATTCGTATTCAAAGTATATACTAAAACAAATCGATCAGCTTACGAGTATATCAACCACTTGGACAATCATTGGATCATGTTTGTGTACTCTCTAAAATCAATAATTCGACACTTCATGAGTCGTATTTGTTTTTTCTTTTATGAAAGGCAACCTTCTAAGGATTTGCGAGAAGCAAACATGTTCGAAGGTCCCTAAGAAAACTAAGCAAAAAAACTTCGAACACATGAATTTTTCAAACTTTGCAACACAAAGCACGAAAAACCATCAGAAGCCATCCTGACCATACGCTTTTCAATTTTGTATCACAACTCAATATCCAATTGTAAGTCGAGTCTGGAATTCGAAAAACAGTAAAACAAGTTTCTTTTCTCTCTGTTAAAAGTCATGTCATTTCGTTGTCTCCATATTAAGTACAACATTGACCATACATGTGTCCCTCCCTGGTCACATCTTTGTTCCTTCATGAGGCCTCAATGTTACTAAGGTCTAAAAAAGATGATACATGACTACTTTCCAGCCCCCACCATGAAAAGATTGCTGACCATATCTGCTGTGTAACTTGACAAGGAAAAGATGCTGAATTGTCTTTTACTTCATCATCGCATAGAGGACAAAGAAGAGAGTGGAGATCAATGCCCATGTTGTCTAAACTTGATCTAACAGGAATTTTGCCATGTGCTAATCTCCAAAAGAAAATCTGAACTCTTTTCGGAACTAATCGAAGTTTTTCCGTCCCCTCATTATTACACAAAATTTTACTATCAATTGTTGTTCTTAGATTAGCCACAGAAAAAGGCTCACCATTGCTTAACCACCATCTAAAATCATCGGCATTTCTCAATTAATTAGTACATCCTTGCACTGGCTCAAGAAGGTTTGACAGTTCATCAGCTTCCCTTTCTCATAGATCTCTAACCCAACTCCATTGCTAGCCAGATCTATTTGCTTCTCTCCTTCTACTAGAAACTATTGCATCTTATTTGATTTTAGCCAGAATATTCTTTTGAATTCATCACACAGTCTGAAGGGCTGTGTTAATGTTCCCACAAGTTTTGTTAGTAAATTTACTATTTACTGGATCCCCCAAAGCCCGCCATCATATCCATACACCTACCCAAAATGAATTTCCATTAGTCGAAAAACGTCACCACCATTTACCGATTAAACCCAAACTTGACCTCAAAAGACTACCTAGGCCCCACGATCTCATCTTCCGAAAAAATGACGTCATCTACATATTAAAGAAAGAAGACGGTTGTTTATGACATTTTACCCACTTCTAAGCCTTGAAACTTTCTTCACTGACTGATTCTTTCATGACTATGTTTAAAGCCTCTGCCACCATTAAGAACAAGAAAGGGGATAGATGATCCCCATGCATGTTTCAATCCTCTCGACATCTTGAATTCGTCTATGGGAGAACCATTGACAAGTACCTATAACTTTAAAGAAACCCAACATGCTTTGATCCAATTTTACCATTTATAATTCATTCTTTTTTGTGAAGTCCACAATTTCATTTGCATTTAAGACTCCATCTAGGATTAGTCTTCCTTAGACGAAAGCATTTTGCTGATCACCGATTAAAGAAGGCATAATTTTCTTTAGAACAGATTCGGTACTAGTTCATAATCCGTGTATAAACATGAACTAGTTCATCTATAAGCACATCAAGATCTATGCCACAACAAGATCGCAAGTCGAAATTTATACCACATAAGCTCGGAAGCTCTATTACTTTGTTTTTTTAATAGTGATGTTAAACCGCAGTGACATCCATAAAGGGCGGTATGCGATGCCCAAGCCAGACACCATGCGTGAGTAATACCCTCCACCATTTTTAAAGAAAACCCACTACCCAGACTCAAACACGAGACCTGAGCTATGGGGTAAAAACCCCAATACCACTGGGCGCAAGTAGTCTATTATTTTGTTATTAATGACAATGGGATGGATGACGATGTCTGTTTTGACATATTAAGTATGTAGATGTAGATAGATCAAAGAGTTGTGAACGTACTGATTATTTTATTTTATTTTATTTTATTTTATTTTATAGGTATGATTGCATTCAGATATTGAGTAGATCTTGAGAGTGTAAGGTTTGTATTTTTCTTTGTGATGCTTGGGTACCGTACGCTTACTATATAACAAAATTTTCAATTTTTATATTTAACAAATATGTCCTTTTGAAATTATTCTTGTACGATAATTACAAATACAATATAACATGAAATCAAATAAAAAGCAATTAATTCTTAAATATCAATTATATTTATTAATTAATTAAGGATATGGAATAACAAGATACTATGTCTAACTATAACTATTATCCAAGATAGCAACAACTTCAATTTTTGTGGATATAAATATGGTTTAAAAAGGGTTGTAAACGAACACGAACGGGAGCTTGTTCGTATTCATTCGTTTAACGTAGTCGAACAAATAAACGAACACGAATGGATAAACGAATGCATTTTTGTGTTCATGTTCGTTCGTTTAATTTTAGCCGAACACAAACGAATGAACACATATACGAATATTATAAAAACCCAACATTATTAGATATGAACAAACACTAACTACGTGTGTATATACATGTGTGTGTATGAGAGAGAGAGTGTGTGTGTGTGTATATGTATGTATATATATCTATGTATACACACACATACATACTTACATACATACATACATACATACATACATACATACATACATACATATATATATATATATATACACACACACATGTAAATGAACGGATGAATGAACGTTTACGAACATAAATGAACGAATGATGCCTTTGTTCATGTTCGTTTGTTTATTAAATAAATGAACTTCCCGCCGAATGGTTCACTAAACATTTTATTCGTTTACAACCCTAGGTTTAAGCTAAACTTTTCACTTGAAAATGGATTAATCATTAAATTAAACATTTTAACTGCCAAACTAGTAAACTGTACAACCGGATATTTTAAACTTTTTAGCTTCTATAATAGGTTAATAAATAATCGAAACTAGTAACAATACTTAATTATAGCTAATGCTACTTTAATAATTAAATTACTGTTTATTATTAGTTTAACATTTTTTACTTTTTATTTGAAAATAACCCATCCTCCCATACTTTAAAGTTAAAACACTAATTTAAAAATGGGTAAATTATATTAAAACATAATAAATTTTGTCTTAATTACCATTATATACAATCAACTTTATTTTTTTAAAAATAATACAACCAGTTTTCATAATTTTCACATTGTATGCAACTTATTGTATACTATGAAACTTATGGCAAAGTTTATTGTATACAATAATAACTAAACAACGGACACATAAAAAAATTGTTTGCGTACAATCAGAAGATTATGAAAGTTAATTGTGTTATTTTTAAAATTTGAAAATTAGTTGTATATAATAATAATTAAGACAAAATTTATTATATTTTTATGCAATTTGCCTTTTAAAAAGTTTATAAGTTAAGTTATTTTTGAATTTACAATATAAAGAGTAAACTATAATTTCATCCGTTTTATACTAACAAGTAGTGAACTTTTACTGGATTACTTACTAGGTCAATTTTCTCCTTTTCTATTACAGGTTAAATCGTTTTTTTTTTTTTTTTTTTTGCATTTATTATTTAATAATAATATCATCCTAACCCGGTTTATAACCCGACAATAGAAAAAGACAGCATATCAGTGGACGTGCCGGAGTGGTTATCGGGCATGACTAGAAATCATGTGGGCTCTGCCCGCGCAGGTTCGAATCCTGCCGTCCACGTTTTCATTTTTTATTTTTGCATCTGTTTTTACTTTTTTTTAAAGTTAAAACTAAAACTCGTCCTTTGAAAAAGATGTTTCCATGACACATTTAACTATTTAACAACACTAGCATCATAATCGCGCAATGCTGCGGCGGCAAATAGTTTTGGTTTACAATATGTCGCTTTCAAAAATGTAATAATATGTTATTCGCGCGATTCAATGTCACGAAAAAGTTTTCTACAATAACATGTCCATTTTTTTTCAAATTTTCTTTTATTTACATTTAACTATTTTATTAATTTTAAAAGACAATAAAAAAAGAAAAAAGATTTATATTGATGAAATAAAGAGAAGAGTTAATAAGATTTTAAAAATTATGTTGATGTGAGTGGATAATTATGTTAGTATGAGAGAATATATTTTGAATAAAAAATTAAAGTAAATTAGGAGAGAATAAAATAGTTAAAGATTGAGTGGATGTGATTAATTTAGATTAAATGAAAGGTCAAGATTTTATATTGATTGAATTTTAAGAAGTCTTAAAATTTAAGAGGAGAGAGAATGTTAAATGGTTTATATAGTAGTATAGATTTTTATCAACACTAAAAGTGAATTAAACGGAGGGTGGTTTCTTTTTTGGTTTATGAGGGGGAGATAGTCACCGGCTCAGATGTAATGTACACGTCTTAATCGGTATACCTTTTGGTTGTTTTAGAAGCATCCTTTAATTGAAACATCCATAAGACTGTAACTCTTGATCTTCTTTATAACGACAAGTGTTCTACCTGGTAGACTATCATGTGATTGTTAAGTATAAGACGATGTTTGATGATCGTATATATTTGTGGTTAGTAACAACTTTATTTGCCCAAATTCTAAACGAGATTCAATAAGAAGATGAAAATATGTGATAACAATTTTGGATGATGCAATCGAGTGATAAACAACATTTGCGGAAAGTACTAGAGACATTACGGGAAGAGAAGCTATATGCGAAATTATCCAAGTGTGAGTTCTGGCTAAAAGAATTGTAATTATTTACATATAAGAAACATACATACCTGGTTTGCTATTATAAAAGATGTCTTGAAAGGAAACATACAAACCCAACTTTCAATATAAAACTAGGCTTAAAATGTGAACGTTTAAACCGGTTTTTTAACCGCGTTTGAAGCATCGGACCTTTAGACTCTCTTCCTTTCAAACCCTCCATCAAATTAAGCTCGTTCTAAATGCCCTAAATAAGAAGGCCTGAAAGTCTTTTGCGCATTAGTGTTTACAGATAGAGGGAGCGAGATAACACTATACATACAACGACCCATTCCATCATTTGACCTATTGAAAAATGTTAATAATGAGCATTAATTTTGTACCAAATGCCAACCAACATAGGAAACAAACCCTAGATAGTAACAAGCAACTCCAACAATAAGAACAATTTGAACCCATAAATTCGAGATATATGCGTCGTGAATGAATGCCATCCATGTCCAAAACCATAAGACCGAAAAAATAGACCCCACGATTGTGCCAACAACGACTTGGCTGGTAGTGTGATAACGTAGTAAAACCCGTAGCCATGACTGCATAAAAAACAAATATGATACGATCAACACGAGATGCTAGCTACATTGTTTGAATTAGTTTGAAATAAACAATATATAACAATATATATTTAGCTATTCTATTAACTTAGTTCAAGATAAGTGTACTCCCATTTCATAAGACATTTATCCTCATGAATTAATTTGGAAAGTTACTTCATGTTTGTTAATTTTATCAACTTGGTAAACAAATCCGAATCATATATAGAAAAACAATCACTTGAAGTCTTCACATAAACACTCTCTTTAGTCTAAAGTAATTGTACGACTGTTTACATACTACTTTTCATTTACCCTCCTTAAATAGAATTTGATATGATTCTTATTGTTGTTGTTAAACTTCTAACACGTCTAGACGCTATCTCTTATTCTTATTGTATAACACTCACATAATTGATTTCAAAACAAGTACACATATATACCATCTTGGAACAAAAGTGTTTGTTTTACGAGAGAGAAAATCATTAAACTATTTCTGTTTGATCCTAAACAAACAGACTTATTTAAACGTATATCCAACTGCGTATGTTTTTAGTAAATAGTTAACTGTTTACGAAAAATGTTCAATATAGTTCATACTTAGCTTTTGGATCAATAACATCAATGGTCCAGATTCCATTTTAAAATTCTAGACGGAGTGACATATTCGCAATTCGCATGTGATTATATACTGAATCACCTATGATTAAGTAATATTAAAATTTTAGAATTATGTTTTTACTATAGAAAAACAAACATATATAACTTTTAAAAGTGAAAACTAGAAATAACAATTGATTAATTTGCAAATACTTACAAAATACAAACCAAGCGCTAGAAAAAGGACGCCAAGGACCGCTGTAACTCCATTCAGTCCCATCCTTTCCACCGCTGTCATAGTTAATGAGCAATAAGAACATGGTCGACCATTAATACACTGAAAGAGTTTTTTAAAAAAAGGAAAAATAATATTTTACAAATGTACCTTTCATACATGTAAAAAATAAGTTAGTTTAAGGATTAACGCTACTGGATAACATCTTATTTTTCTTAAAGTTAATGTATGTAATTTACTTTTTTACCATCTAAAAAGGTAACATACTTTTTGTTTACTTGAATTTTCTGATAACGTTTTGGCTCTAGCCAGAGTTCCTACCATTAGATCGCTACAAAACCTTGATGATATGGACTTGTGGGTTCAATCAACAGAGAAGGGTGAACTAGGTTATGGCTCAAACGACGAGAGAAGGGAGTCGAGTGAGATGATGATTAATGAATTGGCCTATGTATGTATCAATTGATGATGGCGGAGGGACTATACGCATTTTATATTTTGATAGTTGATTGTGTGGTGGTGAGGGATCGTATTGTGAGTTGTGGTGAGTTGCGTGATGAGAGTGTGATGCTGATACGACAGTATACGGTGAGGACTAGTAGGGGGATGACCAATTGACCACTCCTTTTACTCTAAAAAACTAATAATAGTGTGAATGCAACATGTAATTCTTAAGTGCTACTCATAAACAAGTTCAAAAAGAAATATTACCAGACAAAATCATGAAAACATGAGTAAAAAATATGGATTGGGCATGTGAAGATGGCATTCCAGGGCCTGCAGAACTCACTTCAGAAAGAGGTCGCTCTTGTTTCAACATATGCTTCAGTGTGATGGATAGTATAAAATTTGAAACACACCCCATTGCACCCCATAATCCAACACCATCATGCCTCAACATAATGAATGCACTAAAACTTACAGCAACAACCCATTTACTCTGCAATCATTTCAAGAAACCATAAGATTCAAAACTAGCCATTAAAATTCATTCAGAATATGCAAGAAATCTAGAATATTATACTAACCAAATGATTAAGAAGAGTGTGCAACTGACTTGCTGTTTGATGAAAGGAAACACCACCAGTATCAATCATAGCTTTCTGATCAAAACTAGAATCTGTAGACTTGATGCATCTTTTATCACCCTCAATGATCCTAGTCTTGGTTGATCCCACTGCCATTGTTTTCTTGAGTCTAAATGATTTCTTATAGACAATTGTGGATTCTCTCAAGGTACGAAAAGCGGAACCAGAAAATGAAAATTTATAAAGGATGTTGTCGAAATTGCGAGATATGTTCGAATTTGAAGTCAATTTATGAAGATAGATTGGTGACATAGTGTAATCTGAGAAGATTACCAGGAGGTGAAATGGTGAATGATGGGAATGGCATATTTATATTATGGATTATGTTTATGTTTATGTATGTAGAGATTGTGATTAAGAGGTTATATGGGGTGTTTGGATGTCTGGTTTGGTGTCTTATGCAAACAGCTTCTATTTAATTATTGTTAATTTGACTTGCTAAAGTTTAAAATTTTTGAAAAATTATGTTAAGTTATTTCTAACAAAATTAAGTAATTATGAATTGGAGTAAAATTGTGTCTTAAAATATTTACAGCTCCAAGCATCAAATAAATGTCCAATAAAAGCTTTTGTAAACATTTTTTTTGAACTACAGAAAATACACACAACTCTAATCCTGCATTTAAATTTAAACCTTTTATTCGCTACTAGACTTGAACTTGCAACCATGAAAAATACAGTTATAAGCTCATCTGAACATTTTTCTATGAATAATTTTTACATTGTAATAATCTAATATCATATAATTAGTGATATTCCCCAAATACTTGCTCCAAATCTCCTCTAAGTTAGAAACATGCTTGTCCAAAAAGGAATATAAGAGTTGACCAGATAATTGATTCCGAATTTCAGAATAATTGATTTTGTGCAACTGGAAAGTCTACTAACCACAACTGCTCGCTCTAAATTCAAAAAGTGTGTGTGTATATATATATATACTAGCATCATACCCGCGCAATACTGCGGCGGCAAATAGTTTTTTGTTTACAATATGTCGCTTTCAAGAATGTAATGATATGTTATTTGCATGATTCAATGCCACGAAAAAGTTTTCTACAACAACATGTCCGTTTTTTTCAAATTTTCTTTTATTTACATCTAACAATTTTATTAATTTTAAAAATAAATTCTAAAAGACAATAAAATAAGAAAAAAGATTTATATTGATAAAATAAAGAGAAGAGTTAATAAGATTTTAAAAATTATGTTGATGTGGGTGAATAATTGGGTTAGTATGAGAGAATATATTTTGAATGGATGAGATTAATTTAGATTAAATGAAAGGTCAAGATTTTATATTGATTGAATTTTAAGAAGTTTTAAAAATTAAGATGAGAGAGAATGTTAAATGGTTTATATAGTAGTATAGATATAGAGAGAGAGGTAGGTTCATGCGAAAAATGTTTTATTTGCGAAAAGTGCGAGAAGCAATCTGGACCATAGGATTAATTATTTGATGGTTACGATTAACTATGGCAATTTAATAAATAAATTAAAATATAAGGATATTAATTAAATTAATAAAAGGGTAATCCAGTCATTAATCTCCCCTCTCTCCTATATTCTCTCTCAACAATTCCCTCTCTCTCCCGTATTACTCTCCCCTCTCTCACCCCCACTCCCTTTTAAAACCCTATTATTCCCATCGCCAGTACATATCACGAAGATTGAACCCTAGCCACGCTGCCGCCGACACTACCATGCTACCCTCGCCGCCGATGATCTAAAGCCATCCCAAGAATAGATCTAAAGTCGGTGCTAAGAATGGATCTGAAGCCAGCGCCGACAAGCACCTCCGCGTAACACCTCTTGCCGTCGATGATCTGAAGCCATCCTAAGAACAGATCTAAAGCCGACGCCAAGAACGGATCTGAAGCCAGCGCCGACAAGCACCTCAGCCGTCAAGCACCTCCACGTCGCCGCCTTCTTCCTACTTTCGTCTTCCTAGCACCGACGGATCTTCATGTCAGATCTTGGTCACCAGCGTCTTTCTACTTTCGTCGCTAATGAACCACCGACTGTCCTCACCATCACCACAGACCAGCGATGAACCACCGACTGTTGAATTTCGATGAAGCATTTTTCGCATGAAGTCTTTCTACTTTCTTCTTCGACTGTCGATGAACCACCGACTGGTGCACTTGGTTCTCCCTATTGAGTTTATATGAAAAGTAAGATTTTAAGAGATTTAGGTTTTTTGGTTGTTCATTACTGCATTCTAATCATTTGTTTAATGTTGTTCAATATTGTAAAGATCTTTGAAAATGTTGTTCAATATTGTAAAGATCTTTGAATCTGGTTTCTAGCTAAACCATAACAATCGCTGGATTGTTCTTTGTTTGGTTATGATTTTTTTCCAAATGTATACTGTGAACTTGCAAGAAAGGCTTCACTTGTTTTTTAATATATTCATTAGTTCATATGGTGTGTTGAGGCAACAAGGTAAAGTTGGTAGATTTTTATATTTTGTATACATTTTATAGATTTTTGAATTTGTATATTTTATATTTACTAGTGAACGAAGTTATTGACAGATTTATAATAATATGTTCAGTGGTGAATACCTGTTATGGGTATTGCAAAAATATTAAAATAAGATGATAAGACAACTTGATAATGATATTTATTAATAAATAATGTTGTTCTTTATTGAACATAGTTTATTATGTAAATAAAAAACTTGAAATTCAAAAATATTAAAAAATTGGTTTTGGATAATTAGTGAATAGTAGAGAAATGTATGAAAATTTAATTAGTTAGTAATAAGGATAGAGAAATTCGAAAATATATAAAAAATCAGAGTTCATTAGTCAATAAAGAGAAATGCAAACAATAATAATGAAAAGCTCGTAAAATATTTTTCTGTATTCACCGGTGAACAATGTAAAATTAATAATTTACTAGTAAATTACTTTTAATTTATATATTTTCTTTTTTAAAATTTAGGAGAGAAAAATGGATTGGAGAGAAAAAATTTTGCTTTACCATTATACCCTTTTAATTTAAAAAAAAATAAAAACATGATTAATTTAGGCCATTAGATTAGGAAACAAATAAGTGACCAGGATTGCTTCTCGCACTTTTCGCAAATAAAATACTTTTCGCATAAACCCTCCCCTATATATATATATATATATATTTAGGGGAAGGTTCATTTGAGAACCGTTTTTATTGCGAGAACCGCGAGAACCAATCTTAGCCGTTCATTTTGGATAATGGAATTCATGGATGAAAAGTGTGGAGGGATTGAGTGTGGCAGGATGCATGTAAGGAATTCATGAGTGGACAATTCAATAGAAGGAGGGGGGATTGGACGGCTAAGATTGGTTCTCGCGGTTCTCGCAATAAAAACGGTTCTCAATTGAAGTTTTCACTATATATATATATAGCATGATGCCCGCGTAATACGACGACATCGAATAATTTCTCCTTGATAACATATTCGTTTTTAGTATTCACATAATATGGCGACAATGATAATTTTCCTTGGTAACATGTCTATTTTCTTTAGCTTTTTTACATTTTCTTCAATTTTCTATTCTCAATCAACTCTTTTCTTATTTTTTAAAATAAATTTTGAGAATAATAAATAAGAAAAAAAGATCTCTACTTATAAAATAGGATAAATTGCATTAAATATAGAGTGTAAATTAGTAATTTAAAAATATTTAAAATTGAAAGATTAAGAAAATAGAGTAAACTAATTTGAAACTATTGATTATATGAGCTATTTAAAAAAATTAATATATATGTTTATAAATTTTGGCCGTAGGTTATTCAGGTTTATAGTTCTACTTATACACATTTTCTAATAATTAAGTTAAAATACTTATTGCATGATAGAACATTTAAAATCAAATGTTTGGTTATGAAAATATTTTTTACTAATTAATTTAATTTGTATTGACTTGGTATTTTTAAATATGGAAGGTTTAGTTATTAAAATTGAATACAAGAATCTTATTAACTTTATTTAATAGTTACTTCATTTAACAATTTTTAATTAGTTTATATGAGGGATAATTTAGTAATTTCAAAATACTTAAAATTTAAAAGTTTAAGCAAAAAGCTTAAATACATTGTAATGTAGTATAGATGATCTAATGATTCTTGGATTTTGATTTTTAAAAAATATAAAATGAAATTTTAATAAAGAATGAATCAACGTTGTTTGATAATTGGGATTATTGGATTTAAAGTCAAAAATACTTCGAAGGTTGATAACTAGGAGTTATTTTGATTCTTTTTTAGTGTGAATCAAAACTTATTTAACTATCCATAGTTATAAGAAAATGGTGGAGTTTTGATTGGCCAAATCTAACATCAATTAAAGACCCGCTTAGTTTGGGAAATACTTTGGTCTAAAGGGGTTGAAGCATGAAGCTTTCTCGGTGTCACTATTGTCTTTAATAAAATTGACATGAGTATATTTTCTAGCATCTTACTAGCTTTGGATCTTTAATAAAATTGACACGGTTGAAAAAAATAAGGAAATAATCTTCTTATCATCTTTTTATTTTTTATTTTTGAAGAACATAAAAGTCACCATCAACAGAGGATGTGAAATATTATGGTAAGTTCGAGGATGAAGTAGTAAAAAATAGTACGAGGATATATCATTTTTCTTCAATTATGCTATTAGTAAAAAATCATAGTTCTACAAGTCAAATTTTAAGTGCTACCATAATCCAAATTTAATTTTTTTTTGTATAAGGTTGCAATTTTAATCAGTATTTACTTAGGCAAATAAGTCCTTAGTAGGAGTTCAGGAGAGGCAATTAGACGACATCGAGTGTTCGATAGAGGCGATTAGGCACCGGTTCGAGTCTTTGACACTTACTAGATTTCAAGCCGGATTTCATTTTATTCGACACTTCAAGTTTGTTTATACCAAGTTCATTTTGTTCAAAATGAGACGTTTCTTGTTCGATTTTGTTTTGAAAGATTAATCTCATTTGGATACAATCATGATTTTTGTATACATGTTTTCTTAATCAAAATATACCCAACTATCTCATGTATTACATATCTCGAGACGATGCTTTAAACTATAGTCATATGCTCACATTACATCAAGAGGTCAACCATCTCTACCCTGTAGATCTTGTCCACAAAAGAATAGTGTGATACACCAATTACATTAACAGTTGATGGCAATTGAGAAGAGTGTTGTTGATGCCTAAACTGTACAACAATGTTAGGATGAAGTTGCCATATCCATAAATGTTGAAGATGATCAATCTTCTTCTTTTAACCAATGCTTAA
Organism: Dittrichia graveolens; assembly: GCA_038502395.1. Taxonomy (NCBI): domain Eukaryota; kingdom Viridiplantae; phylum Streptophyta; class Magnoliopsida; order Asterales; family Asteraceae; genus Dittrichia; species Dittrichia graveolens. Next base: position 80,320,160 of record JARJIL010000001.1, on the reverse strand, counting down.
AAACATGTGAAATAAACCCTAAAGAGAAACACGCAGCTCCAACGATAACAAGAATTCGAACCCACAAATTGGAGTCGTATGCTTTGTGAACAGTTGTTTCCCATGACCAAAACCATAACATTGAAAAAACCGACCCTACGATCGCACCCACAACAACTTGACTGGTAGTGTGATAATGTTGTGACACTCGTAGCCATGACTGCATAACAAATACGAGAAACAAGCAGCATAAAAATTGTAAGATATAGAGCTTGAATTAGACTGAACCAAGCAAATTGAAATTTTTCCATCATTTGGGAACTAAAGCAAAGCTGATGAAAACGTATAGTAGATTGAATAACAAGCTGAAGTGAGCTCAGTTAAGCTCGAGCTCGGCTCATTTATTATATATATTTTTATTATTTAATTACTCACTATATACACACATATATAATCATTTAAAAAATATATTTGACATTATAACTATATATGTAATGATTTTTATTATTTTAATTTTTTTATTATAAGGGTAAATTATATAAAAGTGTAATTACCTCTGCATCAATATTCAATTTATGCAATCCTCAAATAATCTATTTAATCAAGTTAGTATACTATGCATTTCTTTTCTATTAATGTAATTCGTCTTTCTGATTTGTGCAACCGTTTTACATTCAGTTAAAAGAAATACAAAGTACAATGACCTCATTAGAAAAAATTATAATAACTTTGCCACAAATTGGAAAATAATGCAAAGATAATTGCATTTTTATGTAATTTTTCCTTGTTATAATGATATATACAACCATTTTTATTATGTAACAAGATATTACATTATATATATATACATTATTGTATCTTATGTAACTAATAGGCCCGTTAAGACTCAAGAGTCTAATCCAACTCCTTGTATAAAGCTCGGGCTCGGGCTTGAGCCTAAGCTCGTTTATTAAACAAGCTCCAACCAAGTCTCAACTCTCAAGACAGGCTTTTAACAAATACACCCCTACCTTAATTATTGGAAGTGAACATATATCAGAATTGAAGATGCAGGTCAGGTGAATTCATATGAAAACCAATTATTGCTGGTAAATTAAGTTTAAGCTGAATGATTCCTTGATCTGGAACCTTTTAGCCACAATAATCATTTTGACAACGCACATCCTCAATTCTACGAACGAAGGACATAACTTATATGATCATGAGAATTTACAAATCATATATCCTTTGAATAGGTAAGCAAGTGAGAAACCCATTACTCAGAGTCTATCTCTTTACTTATATGGCCTACACGGCTATAATTTCTTCGATAATTAAAGATTAGGTCACAAAACGAGTGGGTTGGCGGGTTGGGATCTAACTCAAATCGGTTTAGGTCCAAACTCCAAACACATAAATTTAAGTGTGGGTCAAAATAAGTAGGGTTGGTATTGCCGGCCAACACTTTTTGGTCTTGTTATTCAAATTTATACATAATTAATTTAATTACTGTTATTATAATAACCTAGATTTTTTAAAGAAACACTTTGTGTCTGTTGCAAGTATTTTACACTTTAGGGATTGACCTGCTTCCTTCATAGCTAACCTTTTTCTATATGCTAGTTTGACCTGTTATCAATAAACTACAAACTGAATTGACCCATATTCTTATAAATAGGATGAAATTGACCCATCTACTTAGAGACATGAAGAACTAACAAGAAGAGTGCATGTATACTTACAAAATAGGAACCAAACGCTACAACAAGCAAGCTAACAATAGCCGTAACTCCATTAAATCCTTGCCATTTGAACACTGTCATAATGATCATAAAAAACCTTATTAACACATTTAAAGCATAGTGCAAATTATACAGTTAAAAGTTCTTAAATGTTGCTCATGGAGCAAAACTTCAATGGCGGTTTGAATATGAACAAGCTGAAAAGAAAGTTACCTGAAGTGATAACAAATACGATAGCATAAAAGATGGACTGCGCATGGGAAGATGGCATTCCATGGCCTGAACTCACTCCAGAAACAGGTCGTTCTTGTTTTAAAGTTTTCTTCAATGTGACCGACAGCATAACATTGAAAACAGACCCCATTGTAGCCCAGAACGTAAAAGCATCATGCTTTAAGAGAATAAATCCACTAAAAGTCACAGCAACAATCCATTTACTCTGCAATCAGGTCAATGCATTTCATGAAACCATAAGCATTAGATGTCAAATTGGTCAAGAAAAGACTATGCACACCAGATACGTATAGCATATATGTTAGGGGTGTTCATCAAATCGAATTTCGAGTTTCTCGAATTGTTTGAGTTGGGTTGTTTGAGTTTGATAAATTTATACCCCAATTCGAAATTCGATTCAAATTCGTATTACTACTAGTAAAACGATTTGAATTCGGTTCGAATTCAAATAAAACCAAATTCACCTAAATGAGTATATGTGTTCCTATTTTTATAGTTTAAACCAAATTTAATTGGAAAACTTTGTTATTTTGAATATCTAATTGGAGTTTGTAACTTCTAAGGATAAGTTAAGAGAATATTTATAGAGTTTTTAGTAGTCTCAAAATTTTACATATTAAAATTTATGGGGTGTGATATATATTCGAATTTCGAGTCGGGTGACGAATATTTCCATAGATTCGAAACTCAATTCAAAAACCAATTTAAATTTTCGAATCGAGTCCAAAACCGATTTGAAAACCAAACAAATCAATTCAAATCGGATTATTCGAATTTGGTTCGGTTCGAATTTCGGTTGTTACGAATCATATTCAAATATTGAACACCCCTAATATAATATAAGTAGATATAGAGGTTGATGTGTGGCTGCAAACTAACCATTTAATGCCATTAAACCAATATAATTTGCAAGAATGATGATGTTAAATAAACTAAGACATGTAAATTCAAAAGGCAAATTTAGTTTTGTTTCAGTGAAAAGTCAAAGAGTCCTGTGGATCAAAATTGAACCACTAAATCATATGGATATGGATATTGCTTCTAATTAAATCTTTGTAGATATTGTTGTATAAGAGTTATCATTTTAGCAATCCCGTTTCCAGTAGATCAAAATCCATTCGAATTTTGAAGTTCATCCATTTGACACCAAAAAAATAATCTTTTCTGCAGAAGAGGGAATCCTAGAACTTCTAAAGTGTTAAGACTAGTTAATAATCATGACAGAGACATTATTTCGCCACCAAAATCCATTCTGAATATCGGGAAATGTATGTAAGAAAACTAAAATACTAACCACACGATTGAAAAAAGTGTGTAGCCCACCAGCTGTTTGATGAAATTCAACACCAACATTATCAATTAAAGCTTCCTGTTCAAAAGCAGAAACTGCAAGACCATTATGCTCATCACCTGCACCGCCACCACCGATGGGGATCCCGGATTCAATCGACCCAGACCTCGCTTCCATCGTGTACTCGAGTCTAACAGAATTTCGATAAACTATTCCAGATTGTTTCAAATTCAAATTAGAACTTGAAAAGGGGGTTTTCCGGTGAATATCGAACTTTCGAAATTGGTTGGAAATTGGTGGTGGATGTATAAAGTTGGCCGCTCCCGCCGGGCACATAGTGTAATCAGCAGGAAGCAGAGGACATCTGCATAGAGATTAACAGATTATGGAGTGTGTATATATCTATGGATTCATTGGGACGAGGGAGCGGTTATCAATTGAACAGGTAGTAGGGGGTGATTCCAAAAAGGTGAGCTCATGAATCAAACGACCAAAATTGCTTGATCCTAAACTTATCAATAATTGGGGATTTGGATTTTGTGCGATCAGATCGATAACTCCACTTTGCACAGCTGCTTTATTTCACAACGTCGGGTCGGAAATTGGTAGTTGACCTTTTCTATTCTACTAAAAAAAAAGTTGCGAATTTAAAAGGGTAAAATGCATGAAAATATAATTATTTTTTTTAATTATCATTGTATATAATCAATTTTATTTTTTCAAAAACAATACAATCAACTTTTATAATCCTCTCATTGTATGCAAGTTGTTGTATACAATGTAAATTATAGAAAAGTTTATTGTATACAATGGTAGCTAAAAACTAGACACAGAAAAAAGTTGTTTGTATACAATGAATTTTTTTTAAGTTAGTTGTATTATTTTTAAGAATTTAAAGTTAGTTGTATACAATGACAATTAAGACAAAGTTAATTGTATTTTCATGCATTTTGTCTAATTTAAAAATCTAAAATATTTAATACGTAATAAAACATAAATAACATATATAAAATAATTTTAAAAAATATAATCATATTTGTAAAAAAAATAACTAATAAAATAACATATTTATCAAATGTTTAAAGATTAAATTAAAACGAACTTTTATATTTTCAGTAGTACTTTAGTTTTATTTGTTAGGTTATTATTATCGACACAAAGATTAAACCTTGAAAGAATTAAATATATTAAGTGCGTACAATGATTCTTAAAAATGATATGAAAGTTCATCTTAAAATATATTATCTGAATTGGAATTTGATACCTCCATAGCATTTAACATTGATAGTATTTATGTATTCAACCTCTTTATTTGTCGGAATAAAATTACTCTTTTTAAAAATAATTTCAATCGAAAAGATGTTAAGTGATATCATGTAATTATTTATGTACTTAACCAGTTTATTTGTTAGACCCTCATGTGATACACATTTAGTCATAATTATTTTTATCAAAGTATATTTATTAAAAACATAATATATTAAAAATGAGAGTCAAACATCTAAATATAAATAATTAATGCTTCTTAATTTCAAAATCTTAAGGATTACTTTAAAATATAATTTAACCATAATTTCTCATTATTATTACATAAAACCCAAATTATAAATCATAACGAATACATAAAGCACCTCATTATCTCATAATAATATTGTCTCAAAATTCGGATGTCATATTCATAATCTTCTTTTTGACATGCAAAACTCTGATTGGTTAATTACTTACATATAGTGTGTTTATTAAAAACATCACAGTTCAATCCTTTTACTGTGAAATCGTTGGTATCGAAAAATAGATCGAGAGTTTAACGTTATATGATAATGTCAATGAAAAAATAATTGATTTAGGGATTCACAAACATAAACTACCCCTAAAAAGGTATTATATTTCACTAGTCTGATGTAGATATATATATATTCTCATATAATCTAAACAAAAAATACTTCATAGAAAAGGATTATTGATATAGTGATTTATAACATAAAATAACCATAAATATTGTTTACTTGTTTAGAGTTTTATAAAGAAGATAAGCAAGAAAATACATATTCCCATTTAGAAAAGATTTAGTGTCATTACATTTCGATTTACACAAAATCAAATATAGTAACTCACTTTTTTCAATAGTTATGAAATATCTTTTTTTTAATTTTAATTTTGTGTCATTATGGTAACATCTACATCAAAACGTAGATAAAAATTAGACGATTATAAATATATAATTATATTTATATCAATCATTACACATTAAAAGTTATAAAAGAAATACTATAAACATATACAATTAAATATATTCACTAAATATAAATATATAATTTATACAAACATCCCCTATATATTTAACTCCCTCATAATTGGTTTTGTATACTTTTACAAATTGATCATTTTAAATGTGAAAGTTAAAATTAAAATTTTTGGTGAAAATTGAGAAAATAAGAGGTTTTGATTGATTAATTAAATTTTTATTTAAAGATGTTTTTCCAACAATGATTTTCTTTTAATATATATAGCTATAGATTTGATTTTTCAGCCGCACAACATTTCAAAGGAACTTTTTTTTAATCATATTTTATGGAGAATGATAATTTAGAGTAAAAAAGATAATATTAATTTGTAAAAATAACAATCATAATTTATATTATCTAATCAACTTTTTACGTTTGTAAAAAATTCATCTTAATTATTTTTTAATTAGCACTTAAAATTTTCATGCATGACATACAATTGTTATTTTTTAAAATTAAAATCATATTTTTTTTACCCTTATTCACAACCTTAAAGGATTTAGTTATCATTTTTCATATTTTATATATATCACTAAGGCAAGAGAGAAAAATTAATTTATTTTAAACTGTTAAATCAAATACATATTTCATCCTAATTGTGGGTTGATTACTTCCCTAAAAAGGTGATCGTAGTTCATTAATTTACGATGATAATAGGTTCTAGTTCTAATGGGAACAAAATATGTAGTTTATGAATATGTTTAGCGTATACGTGTTATAGTGTTAAGAACAAGCACATTGCAAATAATCACTTTCCATTTGAGTTTAAATGCCAAAATTCAAATTCTTCTATATATTAATTAACAAACTAAATAGCCATTTTCTCGTGAGAATTTGAGGGGTATTATAGATTTTTAACATAATACCATAATAACTTGAAATTTTCATGATATTTACAAGCCAATTAAAAAAAAGAATCAATGGCCATTTAATGCTCTACCTTACGCACCTAATGTTTACTTTAATCCATCTATTTTATATTCTTCACTTTTTATTAATAAAGCCTATTAATTCATTAATTAAGTTGTGTTTTTTGTAACATTTTTCTCTTTTAGAAAATCAAATGTAGTAAGCATTTATGTATAAGTAAAATGATTACTTATTTTTAAACAAGATGAATTTTTTTAAAATATGCATCTTAAATTAGATTTATTAGTGTGTGGAACTTATGCCATGATGACTTCATTTATATACAAAATTAGTGTTCATTAAAAAAATATATATAACGTTTGAACTAAAAACATATCATTATTAATCAAATACTTCAAACATATTCTTACATATTTTTAAGAGTAAATAACTGAAATGGTCCATGTGGTTTGTTAAAAGTTACTGGTTTGGTCCTTTAAGATAAAAAATTACACTACATGTCCCTATGGTTGCTTTTTTGTTACTAAACCAGTCCTTTAGCCGTTTAAACTAACGGCATTAGTGTTATAAATTTAAAAATGACCAATTTGCCCTTTTATAACATCAAACTTGGTCCCTATGATTTTCAAATAGTTTCGCATTTAGTCCTTTAACATTATTTTAATAATTTACTCTATACATTTATGTATGTGTGTACATGTATATATATTTAGTATTTTTATTCTAGTATTTAGAATTATATTTTATTCTTATTATTATATATTGTTAATGATTTTAATTTATATTTGTTATCATATAATTATTCTTATTGTTAATTATTTTTATTTTTTATTCAAATAATTACATATTTAATCTCAAACTTTATTAATAAAACTTTTTTTTTTCATCTATTTTATCTTTCACATAATAATATACAATTTCCAAATATTAGTTGATAATGAGTTATCTTATTTAATAGTTTGATTATATCCAAAATTAGATAAGTTATCTAATTAAGTTTAAATTCGATATAAATCATCGTGTAATTAGGGTTAAGCAATTAGAAAAATCTTTCCTGTATTTCCTTCTTTATTTGCATCAAGAACACCATAACCGAAATTGTATTAATTGTTATTATAGGTTTGATATTTAACAATGATCATTTTGGGCTTTAAAATGTTTATTGTTGTTTGTTTAAATTTTTTTCGCAATTTGATTTTGATTAAAGTTTTGTTTTTATACTTCAGCAAAAAATTAATGTTAAAGTATAACAACAGTTAATACATTTTAAAGTTTTGCTTAATTAAAACATTTAAACAAAAAACAAAAGTATAAAAAACAAAACTTTAACAACAAAAGTTTTGATGAAGTATAAAAAACAAAACTTTAATTAAAATCAAATTGCAAAAAAAAATTAAACAAACAAGATTAAACATTTTAAATCCTAAAATGATATTTGTTAAATATCAAACCTATAATAACAACTAACACACTTTGGGTTCTGGTATTCTTGATGTAAATAAAGAAGGAAAAATGGGAAAAAAATTCTAATTGTTTAACCCGAATTACGTGATGATATTTAACACCATAACAGGAAAAATCTTTCCTGTATTTCCTTCTTTATTTGCGTCAAGAACACCATAACCGAAAGTGTATTAATTGTTATTATAGGTTTGATATTTAACAATGATCATTTTGGGCTTTAAAATGTTTATTGTTGTTTGTTTAAATTTTTTTCGCAATTTGATTTTGATTAAAGTTTTGTTTTTATACTTCAGCAAAAAATTAATGTTAAAGTATAACAACAATTAATACATTTTAAAGTTTTGCTTAATTAAAACATTTAAACAAAAAACAAAAGTATAAAAAACAAAACTTTAACAACAAAAGTTTTGATGAAGTATAAAAAACAAAACTTTAATTAAAATCAAATTGCAAAAAAAATTTAAACAAACAAGATTAAACATTTTAAATCCTAAAATGGTATTTGTTAAATATCAAACCTATAATAACAACTAACACACTTTGGGTTCTGGTGTTCTTGATGTAAATAAAGAAGGAAAGATGGGAAAAAAAATTCTAATTGCTTAACCTGAATTACGTGATGATTGATATCGTATTTAAACTTAATTAAATAACTTATCTAATTTCGGATATAATCAGACTATTAAATAAAATAACCCATTATCTGCTAATATTTCGAAATTGTATATTATTATGTGAAAGATAAAAATAGATGGAGAAAAAAATATAAGTTTTATTAATAAAGTTTGAGATTAAATATGTAATTATTTGAATAAAAAATAAAAATAACGTTGACCGTTTATAAATGGTAAACAACAAAAAGTTAAAGATAGTATATAATAATGTATTATAACACTAATTCTAATGGATTGTTGTACGATAACAACTATAAATTAAAGTCATTAAAAAAAATAATAATAAGGGTAAAATATAACTTTAAGTACTACAATAAAAATACTAAATATATATACATGTACACATACACATAAATGTATAGAGTAAATTATTAAAAAAAATGTTAAAGGACTAAATGCGAAACTATTTAAAAACCATAGGGACTGGGTTTGTGATATTATAAAAGGGCAAAATGGTCATTTTTAAATTTATAACACTTGGACCGTTAGTTTAAACGGCTAAAGGACCGGTTTAGTAACACAAAAACAACCATAGGGACGAGTAGTGTAATTTTTGGTCTTAAAGGACCAAACCAGTACTTTTTGACAAACCACGAGGACCATTTCAGTAATTTACTCTATTTTTAATTTTTAATCTTTAATCTTTATATTAAAAAATAACCTTATATTGTCATCATCCTATTTTTAAAATATATTATAACAATCATATCCTTTTATTTTATTAAGTGCCTTTAAAATTAGTTATTTTTATGTCACAACCTCAAGTGCCTATTATTTAGGTGATTTAGTTTGTTAACATTAAAATATTATAATAAAAAGATTTATTCAATTCGTTTAAGAGAAACATTTTTTTTGTATTTATTTATGTAAAAACGTAGATAAATTTGGTTGAATTAAAACATCAAATTTTCATTATTCGATTTATGATACTATTTTATTTTATGAATCAATTTTTGAAAATGACACTATAATAGTATAACATATCATTTCCAATACATTCTTTCTTTGTTTTTTTTGTTTTCAATCATGGAGATTGTCAGATCGATGGAGTTAATCACGATTCAAGCTGCTACGACTCACATATAGCAACTGTCTTTTTCGTTTTTTCTTCGTTTATACATTAGCTAATAAACTCATGTTCTTCACTCTTTACTTTTCAATTATGAATAATAAAAAACAATCCTCATCCGCTCTAAAGAAAACTTCAATGAGATAGTATTTAAGAAAAAACAAGAAAACACAATTCACCAAAACTACAGATCATAATCATTTTTAGAAGTTAGCATATCAATTGCAAATGATAAAAGAACTCCACGGATGTCTTTAAGCAATATATATAACTGTACATTTCATATTAATTTATAAACTTATTCCATAGTTATATATTATCTGTTTTGTTTAATCTAATTAAAATTGTTTGTCGTTTATTCATATTCACTATATAAAAACAATATTGATGGAGAATACAAACAAGGGTCGTGACTTTCATTAGTACAATACTTTTTTATATGCTTCACAATTGTTTTAGTATAAAGGAATATTTAAAATTTACTTTAACCAATCTTCGTGTTTATACACGAAGAGTTAGGCTAGTAACTATATAAATGAAAAAGGATTAATATATAACTAAATGGAACTCTTGACCTATTATAAAATTAAGAACAACAAAATGTCAAATCTTCAATCTACACGTGACCAAAGAAATATTAATATAAAGTTATGACAAAAGTGTTTTCGATATTTATGATTAAATACAATAATTTGAAAGCAAATTTGTTTTTGTGCTTCTCCCTTAAAGAAAATTTGAAAGTGGAATTTACTTGGGTTGTTTTTTTATAGTTTGTAAAAGGCTTAAATGGATTTTGTTTAATAATACTCAAGCTTGGTAACCATTAAATAATTTCAAAAAACAAAATAGATCATGTTAGAGGTTAATATATTAACTTTACGGACAATCAAAATGATAAGTTTTATCCATCTTCAAAGTAAATTTGTAAAATCAAACCCACTTGAATTAAGACAATTTGTTAGTTTTATCCATTATCCAAACTAAGTCCGCCGAAAATAACCGACCAACCAGATCAATGTTCGATAAAATCGGGTCAGTTAAAACGGTTATTGGGTAGACTTGATCGGTTAGTTTGGGTTACCCGCTTTAATTACGGTTTGGTTATCAGTTAAATTACTATTCATTCGGGTATACTCAAATTACCCGGAAAAAAAGAATTTAATCTATTTCCATATAAACTTTGTACATTACATATATATCCCTTCAAACATTTAAATTACATCAATATATTTTTAAAAGTTATAAAATCTCATATATGTCTAGATAAATAACTTAATAACAATTAAATCATCTAAAAATTTAAAAAGACATCCTCAATACAACCTAAATGTAAAATCTTCAATTTTGTAAAAAAATTATTTTGTTTAACTTGGTTTAATTTGTAGAATAAAGGTGAGAATTTATTTTTTTGATTTTGTTTACTTTGTATAACAAGAATTATATACACTAAAAAGATTGAAAAAGATTTATATACGTTAGTTTAGCTTGATTACTGCTTTTGTTTAGCTTGGTTTCTTTTTATAATGATAATAGTACTTTACTATTTTATTTGCTATTAAAAATAAATCATCAAAAACATAAAATAGATAAAAGTTAGTATTTTCGGTTATACCCGATACTCGTTATAACTGAACCATACGCAAATCTACCCATAACCGATACCCGAATATTAAATACGGTTCGGTTAGTGGTTAATATCCTATCATTAAAATAATCGAACTACCCGACCCGAATTGACTAATAACCGAATGACACCCCTAATCCAAACTAAGAATCTGTAACATAATAAATAATAATTAGCAACACCCCGTCTATAAACATAAAAATGATTAAAGTAAATTTTAAATGTATATAGTGTTAAAGAATACTAATACATATATAGTAAACTATTGTAAAGCATACATAAAATTTAATGACATAATTAAAATGAAGTTAATACATGGATTTTATGTATGTTATATAGACAAAACAATGTATGAGTTTCGTTTGGTTTGTGATCAATTACGATTTTGGTAGAGCTATAAAATCTCTTTAAAATGAGGTAAATCTATTAAAAATCAGGAATTCATATATAATATCGTCATCAACAAATTTTGTGTAGATCCTATTTATAAATAAAATTCATCGTAAGGTGTACATATGGTAAAATCCTACTAGACAATGTTGTAAATGAAGTTTTAAAGGATGGATTAGGAGTGGTGCCCATCACTGTCAATTTGAAGGAAGGAAAACTACAGTGGTACTGTCACATCAAAAGAAGATTTCACACATCTCTAGTTAGGATAGTGGAATCCGTTAGAGTCAGCAATATGAGGAGACGAGAACGCCTATTCAAACAGCGTGATGACAAGTTAAGGCGACCTCATATAGAAAAACTTGGAGAGCCAGAGGTTAAGATAGAAAATGGACAAATATGGTAGGAGAGTTTTTTTTACATATTTTAAGCAAGACACTTTTTTACGTATTTACTTCTTTGCTTACCTTCCTAATATAAGTATAACACGTTGGATCATATATGTGTGTGTCGAAGGTAAATTAAAGGGAGTATCTCATTTATATTCTTACAAAACTTTAAAATTACGTCTATATCATTATAAAATTTATAATTATGTCTATATCCTTATAAAACATTTAAATTATCGTATATATCCTAATATTTGATATAATCACAATTAAACTATTTAAAAATTTAAAAACATGATTTTCAAATTAATTCATAGTTAACTTCCAGGAATACCCTTCTTTAGTTAGATGAAAAATCAGCCACTGTTTCTTTTGCGAGAGGCAGAAGAACCCCATATAACGTATTTTATCTCCGAGATGAAATGGTACATCGATTCTTGACAGCCATATATCAAAAGAGGCAAAGAGAGAATACAACCTAAAAGGCCATCCTTCACTATCATTTGGGAGAGACAGAAGAACCCCATATAATCAAAACAAAAGCACTACCCGATAAAAAGTTCCATAAAAACAAAATTAAAAAAAAAATCAAATTTATTAATTTACTAATTATTGATGAGTATGAATGTCCTATCATCGTAACAATTTATTCTTTCTTTCCCCTTTTAAATAAATTTTGTAATTCACTTTTTTGTTTATTTTATATATAAGCTTTAAATGAATTATCAAAATATTACATAAGTCATAATTATGTCACAAGACTTATCTAGAACTACAAGGCTCCTTGTTAAAACAGAATGATTAAACACCGAATAATTTTGCGGTCTGAATAATTCAAAAGCTCTAAATAAATTTGCCTCTGAATGTGACATGGTGTTAGATAAAGATTCTGAATGAACAATCTGAATGATGCAAATTACTATTTCAACCTTAATAGTGATATATTATATTATAAGATAAGATAAGATATGATTGTTTAACAAGGCAACATATGAAAGAAGAAGTATTAAGGAAAAATATTTGGTGTTTATTGATTCAGAATATACTTTAAGGTAGAATGATTCAACATCGTTCTTTTGTTTCATTTAGCACACTTTCATTTAGAGGTAATAATAAAATACATTAAATGCTGAACGATTCCACTAAGCAGCAAACAAACAACCTTTAAATCATTATATTTGTGCTCTATGAAATTTGATTATTATGTTAAAAAAAGTCGAATACAACGATACATATATTAATTACCTTATCAATTTTAAGGTAAAAGTGAGAATTATATTAATTAATAATCATAGCTAAATATAATTTTTATCGGTTAAAATAGTAGTTGTTATTATTATGTAAGAAATAAGACTTTATTTAGCCAATAACATGATATTTGATCAAATACTTTTTATCCAAGTTATTAGTTACCGAAAAATTTACATTTATAAATAGATTCCTTAATTAAGTTAAGTTTGAATTGATATTTTGATGTTAAAAGGAGGATCCGTATCTGTTTTTCATTATAACGTTGGTCCAACGGTCAAAGATCCGGATTCGATATGTGATCGTATCCGATCTCTTCCCTGAATATCCCAATTTGTTTCCCGCCCTAATTATGCCGTCTCCTACAGCAGATGAAGGATATTGCATCGCCATCGCCAGATTGACTTGAGTTCACACTAACTTTGACGTTCACAACTCCAATTTCTGCTACATTTTGCACGGTAATGATCCTCCTTGTTCATGAATCTTGATTTATTCTCGACTTTTGGTTCAACGTTCGATATGCATCAATGTTTCGTATTTTCTTGTTCTTGTTTAGTTGATTTATGTTGATCTAGTTTCTGGTGGTTTCTTCTTCTGGCCAAGTTTCTCAAAGCGTAAATCAACTTCTACTTTCTTTATAAGGTATGTATTTTACGAAATCTTATTATTTTTCTTTTCCATCGTTATATTGATCCCTTTTTCCAATGGTTACTTCTTCAGATCTGTGGCAAGATTCTCAATTTGTAGATTTATCAGTTTCTGTAATGATTTCACGGTAATTTCATCAAATTTTATTTCCCTGTTATTCATTGACTCCCTTCTTCTCTTTGTTCTTGTTGTACATTGATCAGTCCAGATAAACGATTTCTTCTTTACTTTTTGGCATGGACGAGAGTTGTACTAGTTCTTTGTTTGGTTTAAGATGCTGAAACTGACCTAATTTTATCATATTCCCTAACATCATGTTCATTTAAATAAGTGGAGAATTACAATGATGGAATTTAATTGTCTGGTTTTAAGAAAAAGAAAAAGAACAAGTAAACATAATTGTTTACTTCTCTGTACTGTATCTGATTAGTTTTTTGAATGATTTCTTCTTCATATTTCAACAGCGATGTACGGCCATCTCTCCCTCTGTCAGGTCAATCTCTGATTTCCTCTCCATGATAATCGAATTTTGGTTAAATGATAATCATCTTCATCAATGACATGTTTTCCAGTTCCCTGCTATTGTTTGTATATTGGTAATCATCGAATTTTGTTTTAATGTGTTCTTTAGATATGCGGACAAACTTCTCCACAATATTGATATCTGTAGAGCACTCCTCTCCCTTTGCCATGCATACACCAATTCTGTTTTCCTTTTCATGGTAATTCTCCTACTTGTTTTCTTTATATCTTCCTTGCTCTTGCTTGATCTACTTCTTGTTTTAGATTGATCAATTTCTTTCATAATTTATCATCCTACTCGGTGCCCTAATATTTTCCGTGCTATAAATGGACCAATCTTGAACATGAGTTCTTACAAACCTGCTGCTTGTATTCTTGATTAATCAAAACTTGATTCTTGTTTCTTCACTTGTGTGTTGACTATGATACCATCATACTTGTTTAAATATAATCGACCATCACGATTACATGGATAGTATAATGGTTTAAGAGGAAACAAAGTGTACAGTAACATGATTTACGAAGGTAATAAGGATTTAGAAGAGATTCTTGATTGTATGATCATATTATATCGACCATATATATGATATTTAATTAGTAGTGACCTTTTGTGGGATTTTGTTATGCTTAGAGCATAGGATTATAAACCGAATGCGAGTACACAATGAGAAGTCTATGCTTTGAGGTTCAGAAAATTATCATAGTATGCATTGATGATAACAAAGCAATAATGCTATGGACACGTTTGAAGATCTCATAGAACAAATTAAGTGCGATTGGTAAGAAACCAACAAGTATTTTTGTTAGGCGTTAGCAATGTTTGTAAGTCAAGCAATAAAGGTTCTCTAGAGATATAACAGATCTAAGCTAATCATACAAGGATACTATATGGAGCTTAAGAGATGACAGGATTATGGTCTAAAAGGAATAAAAGAGAATTTTTAAGTCAATCTAATGAAGCAGTGTTTATGAGTCATTATACGACTAGGTCTAGAGACAACTTCTTTTTGTGTGTTTAATCCAGTTAATTTAGTCAAATGTGGGAAATTTTAGACAAGGGTAATTAAGTTGTAATTTGGGAATACAATGATCCTGATGCGTGTGATGATTATTGCAAGAAGTCCAATATTGCTGCATACACCAATTTAAGGATGGAAAGCTATTAATCACGATGAATAAACAGAGTTGATGTTCAAGAATCACACTATTAATCAGTGGTGTCATCTAAATATGCTGTAAATTTTCATAGATTCTGTTAGAGATATAATGAACTTGTTGTACCTAAGATAAAATTTGATGAAAGGCCCGGCCCATAGGGGGTTGTCCTTTACCGGTAAATATATTTCTTGTTGGGGTACGTTAAGGTAGTGCGGAATTCCACAATTGTATTAGTAGTCTTAATGCTTTTAAAAAAACAAAGTTTGAAAGGTTGAGTGTGTGAATGTAAAATAGCAGGGCTTGTTGGGGCTGTTGGTTAGATGATCAATATAGTATTCCCTTAAATCCTCCTGATTAGTGACATTTTAGTGATTTTGTTACGCTTGTGTAACAAGAAATTGAATTTTCAAGTGACTTTATTGTGAAAATCTTAGAGTTTTAGAGAATAAGCTCGATAAGCTGTGATATGGAATTCAAGAATTCAAAATGGGCTATGATCTAAGGAGGATGTATAAGGTGTAGTATATAATTTAAAAGGAGACGTGCATTGTATATAATCAAGATGAAGGACAAGCAACTCAAGTGAGTCTTGATGCTTATCCTTGGAGACAAGTAGAAAGTTCCAGTCTTGATGATTGTAATGTGTAAGGGAAACATTGAAAGGGGTGGATGTTCAAGGTATTAATTGAAAGCATACTTTATCTTAGAGTGGTGATGATATCAAA
This sequence comes from Dittrichia graveolens, assembly GCA_038502395.1. Lineage (NCBI taxonomy): Eukaryota > Viridiplantae > Streptophyta > Magnoliopsida > Asterales > Asteraceae > Dittrichia > Dittrichia graveolens. Next base: position 80,303,866 of record JARJIL010000001.1, on the reverse strand, counting down.
GGATCGACGAGCACCTATCCAAGATAAAGGTTTATGACACATTGAATGCCAATGAAATAAAATGAGTATGGGTCGGCTGTTACCAATGTATTTTAGTGCAATAAGTTATAGACTGATTACATTAGGAAATCGAATTGCACGAAGTGAAGTATTGCCGTGGATCATTAGAATGAGATTATAGAGATTTCGAGGACAAAATCATACAGTGACTGCCGGTGTTATCTAAAGATGCTATTAATCTTCATAGGAAGAAAAACACAAACCCATGAGCATATATGGTTGGTTGTTAGCATTTTTATGAGTGTATTATGTCCTCTAGAGATATAATGAACCTGTGCCTAGGACAAAATTTGATGAACGGCCCGGCCCTTTGGGGCGGGTGTCTTTTACCTATTAATATATTAGTTGGAGGAGTACGCTTAGGTAGGGCGGAATTTCACAATTCTATAACGAGTCTTAGTGCTTTTGAAGAAAACAAAGTATGAAGCTTGAACTCAAATGTAATTGCAGGACTTATGGGATCTGTTGGTTAGATCATCAATGTAGCATTTTCTTAAATCCTCATGTTTAGGGACATTTTGGTAATTTTATCAGGCTTGTGTGACAAGAAAATAAATATTTATGTGAGTTTATTAAGAGTTTTTTAGGGTTTTAGAGAATAAGATGCATAAACGGTGATATGGATTTCAAGAACTCATAAGGGGCTATGATCTAAGCACCATTTAGAAGGTTTTATATGGAATTTAAAAGGAGACATGCATTGTATTTGATCATGATTAATGATAAACAACTTGGTGAGTTTGAGTGCTCATTCTACGAGACAAGTATAAAGGTCCAATGTTATGAAATGAATGATTTGATTTGTTAAGTGTGTGGAGGTTAGAAGTTAGGAGTGTGATCGATGAGGTAGTGCATATACTAAGCTGGTTGCATAACCATGAGAACCTGAACAAAACAGTAGCGTATGAACCATGATATCTGGATGTATACTTTTGAGACATAAACATTAAAATCATTAGACAAGGGTTGCTAGGTTATATGGATTCTGTAAAAATTTGATTGATGCTCAGGAAGGCATATGGAGGATATATATTCAGCAAAAACATTTGAAACCATAAGTGATACAAAGATCATCGAAGGATTGTTAATTATGAGTGATGATAATACGATTGGATTAAAAAAATAAAGAAATCAAAAGTTTGTTTTATGCAAGTAGAAGAAAAATCTGCGGATCTGAAGGTTCATTATGATTAATGATACGATGGAATCAAGTAGATGAGCATCTGAAGGTTAATATTCGGGAATTTACACTACAACAAATATGTTGATTTTTCACATTTATTTAATAATATTTTCACACTTTAAAATGTAAAGAATTATAAACAAGTGTGAAAATATATGGCGTGACAAATTTTTTTGTAAAGTTCACGTGTAAAAATGTGATAAATATAGTTAAAGTATCGCATTTATTAATGTGAACAAATAATTAAAGTTTTCATATTTTTAAGTGTAAAAATATTGAAAAACATCTTTATGTTATAAAAGTTCACGCTTTTAAGCGTGAACTTTTCTCAATTTTTATTAATTACTGTTTTTACACATTTAAAAGTGTGAACTTTTTAAAATCAAAATTATACATTTAAAAGTGTGAGCTTTTTTTTGCTGTTTTTACCTACATTTGTTAAATTATTCTACGCACTTTTAAATGTGCATTTTTTTAAAATTCTACACGCTTTTGATAAAGCGTGAGGAAACCACATATTTGTTGTAGTGTTAAATGGAGGCTTGCATATGTATTTGATCAAGATTAAGGATAAACAACTTAGTTGAGTTTAAATTCACACGAGACAAGTAGATAGGTCCGGTGGTGATGAAATGAATGATTTGATTAGTAAAATGTGTGGGGTATAGCATTTAGGAGTGTGATAAGGAAGTGCATTTACTAAGCTGGTGGCCTAACCATGAGAACCTGAACAAAATAGTAGCGTATGAACCATGATTTCCGATTGTATACTTTTGTGTCATAAACATTTTAATCATTAGACAAGGTTTGCTAGGTTATAAGGATTCTGTAAAAATTTAATTGATGCTCAGGAAGGCATATGGAGGATATATATTCTTGAAAAACTTCTTATGAGTGATGATAATACGATTGGATTAAAAAATAAATCAAAAGTTTGTTGTATGCAAGTAGAAGAAAAATCTACGGATCTAGTCAATGAGAAAAATAGTCTTTTAAGTGATGTTTTCATGATGATTTAAGTGTTAGATGTAAAAGAATTTCGTGAAAGAAAAACGAAGTACTTCTATGCTTAATGATAGGATGGAGTTAAGTAGATGAGCATATGTACGAATGGGGTGGATGCTCAAGGTATTGATTGGAAGCGTATTTTATATTATTGCGGTGATGATGTCAAAGGATCTATGAGCACCTATCTAGGCTAAAGTTCAAATGAGTATGCATTAAACCTTAGCACATCTTTTCCTAAGTAGCAGTTTAGTAAACTATTGTTGCGGAGCATTAGAATGTGATTACTCAGATTTTCTAGGACAAAATATTTAAGTGACTCCTGGTGTCACCTAAAGATGCTCTAAATTTTCATAGCCTGTTAGAGATATAATGAACTTGTACTGAAGATAAAATTTGATGAAAGGCCCGTCCCATGGGGGGTGGTCCTTTATTGGTTAATGATTGGGGGGGCTGTTGGTTAGATGATCAATATAGTATTTCCTTTAATCCTTTTGATTAGTGATATTTTAATGATTTTGTTACGCTTGTGTACCAAGAAATTGAATCTTCAAGTGACTTATATTGTGAGAATCTTAGAGATTTAGAGAACAAGATCGATAAGCTATGATATGAAATCAAGATTCAAAACGGGCTATGATCTAAGGAGGATTTATAAGGTGTTGTATATAAACAACTCAAGTGGAGTCTTGATTCTTATCCTTGGAGAAAAGTAGAAAGTTCCTGTCTTGATGATAGTAATGTGTGTGGAGGTTAGATGTTAATTAGAGTCTGATGAGGAAATGCGTAGAGGAAGTTGGTTGCCTAACCTCGAGAGTAACGGAAACATTGAAAGAGGTGGATGTTCAAGGTATTAATTGAAAGCATACTTTATTTTAGTGTGGTGATGATATCAAAGGATCGATGAACACCTATCCAAGATAAAGGTTTATGACACATGGAATGCTGATGAAATAAAATGAGTATGGGTCGGCTGTTAGCAACATAGTCACATAGTTCACGGATCTTTTTGGTACAGGAATGAAGATTGCTAGGTTAGGCGTATCCGGTATGGAGGGGGTAGGTTCATTTCGGTACGCATCTGGTATGTTGTACAATACGTTTTGGTACGGTGCACCTAATATCAAAAACAAATTCTAGGAACCAAACCTTAAATAAACTTTTAAGTTACAAAAACCAAATGAGTGCTGGAAACATTAAATGAAAATAGAAACCACACCCAAAAACCAAATCGCTATCTTTTGGATTTAAGGTATCCGAAGTAATATAATATATTTTAAATCATTTGTTTATAATCTATAAATACAAAGTGTTTATAAATTTTTAAATATTGAAGTAGTTTAAAAGTTGGGTATTTTAAAGAGTTGTTTAAGTGGTAGTTGAAGATTTGAATGGATGCATTTAGTGATCTAAAAATGGAAAAGAGTGTAAATAATCAATAGATGGGTGAGGACTCCCGACTGTATTGTTTATTATATTATGCTACATACTACTACACCAAGAATATCTCCAATCACCAATGAAGATAGAAGACCTGTGAATTCGACAATGACACAGAGGTGTCAAAGAAGAGTTTAAAACCCAACGAAGATGATGATGGAGACCGAGGCTCCCACAACAATTAAGGTTATGTTTTGCTACAAGGTAATGTTACTTGATTTGTTTGCACAAAAAATGCGGTGAAATCAGCGTTCCATCTCTTCGATTCATTACCGGTTTGTGTTTTTTTTGGATCGATCCTAAACGCGTTCTTTTTGAAGGATTGAAGACCGATTGGATTGATTTGAAAAGTGATCCGGATCGAAATGATCATTGTTCCAACTTGCGATCCAAATAGTGATGGGATCGATTTCGTACCACGATCGGGAACAAAACGATCAGAGCATCGTGGCAATATGAGCGAACTATGTGACTATGGTTAGCAACGTATTTTAGTGCAATAAATTTGAATTTCCCTAAGAACCTGAATAGACGAATTAGATTAGGAAATCGAGTTGCACGAAGTATTGCTGTGGCTCATTAGAATGACATTATAGAGATTTTCGAGGACAAAATATAAAAAAGTGATTGCTGGTGTTTAAAGATACTATTAATCTTCATAGGAAGCAAAATACAAACCCATAAGCTTATACGGTTGGTCGTTAGCATTTTTATGAGTTTAGGATGTCCTTTGGAGATATAATGAACTTGTGCCTAGGATAAAACTTGATGAAAGGCCCGGCCCATTCTATAACGAGTCTTGGTGCTTTTGAGAAACAATGTATGAAAGCTTGAGTTTGAATGTAATTGCAAGACTTAGGTGATTTGTTGGTTAAATGATTAATGCAACATTTTCTTAAATCCTCATGATTAGGGACATTTTGGTAATTTTGTTAGGCTTGTGTGACAAGAAAATGAATTTTTATGTGACTTTTTAAAGATTTTTTAGGGTTTTAGAGAATAAGATGCATAAGTTGTGATATGGAATTCAAGAACTCAAAAGGGGCTATGATCTAAGGAGGATGTAGATGGTGTTATATGGAGTTTAAAAGGACACATGCATTGTATTTGATCATGATTAATGATAAACAACTTAGGTGAGTTTGAGTGTTCATTTTACGAGATAAGTAAAAAGATCCAATGCTGATGAAATGAATGATATGATTAGTAATGTGACGGATTCTCTTCGGTGATAATTAAAAATGACTTTATGACGGATTCTTCTCGGTGATGATGATATGGTTGGATTAAAAATATAGAAATTAGAAGTTTGTTGAAAGCAAGTTAAAAGAAAAAAAATGTGTCTAGTGCCAAAATCTTGTCATCTAGTAATGAGAAAAATAGTCTTGCAAGAGTTATGTTTGCTTGATGATTTAAGTATTAGAAGTTGAAAAATTGCATGCATGAAAAGCGAAGCGCATCTATGCTTAATGGGTTGAAGGAATTAAGTAGATGAGAATGATATGTATGACCCGTTAAAGTAACATATGAAGGTTGATTTTCTTAATCAATGATCTTGGATTAGCTAGAAAACTAGAGCATGATTGGGAGGCGATAGCTAATTAAGGTAACCAATGTAAAAGAGATGAACAAAGATTTTGCAACATGATAAGCATGTGGATGGAGATAATTATGTCAAAATAATCGAGTTTAGGGATGAGTTAGAATTTTTTTAGCAAAAATGAAGGGAAGATGGATGACCAAAGTTAGATGTTTAAGCCATGATGTGGAAATTCATAGGTGTTATATTCATGTGTATATGTATTTAATCTATTAACTTAGAGCCAAGATATTATGAGTAATGGAATATATCCAAAGGGGTGATGTTCAAGTTATTAATAGTAAACATTTTTCTATATTTGTCCGGTGATAATACCAAAGGATCCATGGTTGAAGGAGTATACACAAGATGTTAGCGTTGTCTTTTAGTGTCATGTAATACCAAAGGATCCACGTTAGCGTTGTCTTTTAGTGTCATGTGCAGATAAATTTGAATTCCCAAAGAACTCGAATAACATATTTTATAGCTTTATTATGAGTCATAGTGCTTTTGAGAAAACAAAGTATGAAAAGGTGGAGTTTGAATGCTATACAAGACTTAGAGGGACTGTTGGTTAGATGATCAATATTGTATTTTCTAAAATCCTCATAATTAATGACATTTTGGTGACTTTGAAACGCGTGTGTGACAAGAATTTCATGAGACTTTATTAGGGGAATTTTAGGATTTTTGAGAATAAGATGGATAAATTTGAAGGAAAGTCATGCATGCCTAAATACTTAACCGCAACACCAAGTTCAAAAACGAGTTTTCGGGTATTCTAAAACCAACATGCATGGTTCCTTTTAGGGATCCTTACTACAACAAAGTATAACAACAAGAAAAGCGGAAGCAAGAAAGAGTGGAGGCAATACCCTTGATGTCTCTGCATGGAATGGAAGTGTAGAGGATGTAGATGAACCCGAAAGAAGTTCCTCTAGTGGTGTTCACCCCAAGTGAGCGAGATTCCACTTTGCTATAGCCTAAAACTCGACCCTCCTTTGATGTCAAGGTACTAGAACAACAAGGTGTGCTTGAAGCCTTCACACTAGTAACACCAACATTAATCTTTTATGAACTTAAGTGTGTTTTAGTGTACTTGAATGAGCAAGCCTCAAAAAAGGTCCGAATACAAGAGAGAAGTGGCTTTTATATAGACCACATAAAAGCTCTAGAGGCACTAGGGTCGGGCTCACCCTCTTGCCTTCATTGGACCAACCAAAAAGGTCTAATAGAATTAAAGTGTCACTTAAAGTTCTGCCTTCACGGGCTCTCACGGGCCGTGAAGCAATCATGAAGGCCTTGCCCCCACAACTTCCTGTCCGGGTCATGAAGTCTCGTGAAGGGTTTCAGGTCACGACCTCTTCAACATACCTGTGAGGGCCCGTGAAGGTCGTCAAAAACCCTAATTTCACATTTTCTCTCTTTTTGATTATGTTGTCGGAATTTACCCTTAGCGTGTGACCCAATAGGCCCGTGCCTCATCAATAGTGATGTCGGTATACGTGTATTAGTGGGCAGACACCAACAAAGTTGTCATATGGAATTCAAGAATTGAAAAGGGGCTATGATGTAAGCTAAGGTCACTACATCAAATTTGTCATTTCTCCACTTTAAAATTTGTCACACTTACAATTGTGAAAAATTTCATATAACACCGGTGTTATAAGTAATTTAAAAGGAGACATGGGTATGAAGTTGATCAAGGTTAAGGATAAACACTTTTTAAAAAAAAGATCAAGATTAAGGATAAACAACTTAGATGAGTTTCAATGCTCATACTACGAGACAAGTAGAAAGTTCTAGTCTTAGTAATGTGTGTGGAGGTTAGCAATTATGAGTGTGATGAGGGAAAGCTTAGAGTAAGGTGGTTGCCAAACCATTAAAACGTACAAAACAATATGAAATTTGTAATGCTATGAACCGTATAATTTATGATAGTTCGGATACTAGGTTGTTGCATATTTTTGTTTTATAAAACTCAAATCGTTAGACAAGGGTTGCTCGTTTATAAGGATTATGTAAAATTTGGCTAAGATGGGGTATTGACAAGGAACGATGCCGAGGAATAGTAGGAGGTCATGAGGGAAACAACATTTGAAACCATAAGTGATAAAAAGTTATTGATCATGTGAAGGATTCTTATGAGTGAGGATGATATGTGTAGTTTTTAGGAGGAAAAAGAATTTTTATTCACTTTTAGATCTCCGGATACAACTCATAGGAAATAAAGGAATCAAAGCCATAAAAGTAGGAACTACTAACTACCAAAAAGAAAAACTCTCAAAGGATAATAACAAAATTTAAATCTAATTAAATCCTAATTAATTCGGAATTCTCCCCCTCAAGCTGGGTTGTAGATATCGAGCATACACAACTTGCTTCTTAGATCTTCAAAACTTGTTCTCGGAAAAGCTTTGGTGAGAATATGTGGGTTGACACTTGCTCGGAGTAAACATCAGCTCTCTCACCCCGTTCTTGATTTTTTCAGAGATAAAGTGGCGATCTATCTCGACATGTTTTGTCCTGTCATGATGCACATAATTCTTCGAGATGTTAATAGCTGCTTGGTTATCACAGAATATTATGATGGGTACCTCATTACTCATTCCAAGTTCACCAAGTAGTCTTTGAATCCATGTTCCTTCACATATGCCATGTGCAAGAGCCCTGAATTAAGCCACAACAGTGTTCTTGTTGTTTCTTACTTCTCCAAGTTACCAGATTTCCCAAACAAATGAAAAATAGCTTGAAGTAGATCTTGAATCCGACCTTCCTCCGGCCCAATCAGCATTTGTGAATATTTCAACCCCCCGTTTGTCATTCTTACCATAAAGTACCCCTTTCCCTGGTGTCATTTTGAGATACCTTAAAATTCTATTCACCGGCTACATGTGTTCTTCTGTTGGACTGTTCATAAACTGGCTTGCAACTACTAATAGAAAATCTGATATCAGGTCGGGTGTGTGATAGGTAGATAAGACAACCAACTAGTCTTGATATCTCCCCTTGACTACTTTCATCACTCCCAACCTTCTTAGTTGAATCCATAGGGGTTTCTGTAGGTTTGTATCTAAGCATACTAATCTGTTTCAGTGAGTCAAGGACATACTTACGTTAAGAGACAAATATTCCCTTTTTAGAGCTTGCCACCTCCATGCCAAGAAACTACCTTAGTTCACCGAGATCCTTTATTTCAAAGTCCTTGGAAAGTAAATCTTTTATTCTAACTAGTTCATCATCATAATCAACTGTTAGAATAATATCATCCACATACACTATTAAAGCTGCAAACTTTTTGTTTAATGAGTACTTAACAAGCAATGTATGATTAGCTTGACATTGAGTATATCCATGCCCTACTAGTGAGTGCATAAACCTTTCGAACCATGCACGAGGAGATTGTTTTAAACCATACAAGGATTTTTTTAAGCTTGCATACCTTTTTGCCGTTTGATGAATTTTCCTGCAACGTGGAATCTCCATGTACACTTATTCTAAATCCCCGTTCAAAAACGCATTTTTTTACATCTAATTGGTGTAGGGCCAATCTTTATTAGCTGCAATTGAGAGCAATTCCCTAATAGTGTTGAGTTTTGCCGCCGGTGCAAATGTTTCTTGGTAATCTATTCCATAGGATTTGGTGAAGCCTTTGGCGACAAGTCATGCCTTTAGTCTATAACACTTCCATCAGCTTTGTATTTAACTGTGAACCATTTAGAACCAACTGTTTTCTTTCCATATGGGAGAGCAAAGATTACCCAAGTACTATTCTTCTCCAAGGCACGCATTTCTTTATTTACTGCTCTATTTCATGCAAGGTTGTGTAGGGTCTCTTGGATGAAACAAGGTACCTGCACACTATTAAGAGAAGAAACAAATGTCCTGAATTCGGTGATAGCTTCTCATATGATATAAATTTGGAGATAGGATGGTTGGTGCAAGATCTAACACCCTTCCTTAACGTAATAGGTTTCTCCGAATCAGTTTCATCCGAATGACTAATAATATCCTCGCTCGAGTGAATTTTGGTAGTTTTTGTACTTGGTTCAAACTCTTGGTCTTGTAGGGAAACTTTGGCTAGAAAAACCGATGCAGAACGGAAGCTAAAAGTAACAAAACGAGTTTTTCGGGTTTCAAACACAATGTGCCATAGTTTTCCACTAGTGAATCTTGACTACTACTGAAATAGCAACAAAATAGACAAGAAAAGAGGAGTTTATACCCATGATGTCTCTGGAACGATTGAAGTGGCGAGGATGATGGATGAGCACAAAACGAACTCCTCTATTTGAAGTGCACACCAAGTTCCTGAGATCCCACTGTGCTAGCGGCCCAAGCTCAACCTCTATACATGACTTGAACCTTTGGAACAACAACTTGGAACCCCTTTCTTTGCACCAACTTAACTCACATAATATGAACGATTCAAGTGTGCAAGTATGTGTATGTATTAAGCAAATGAGAAAAGGTCCCAACATGAGAGGTTTGATGGACTTTTATAGACCATCTGGTAGCCAAAGAGTCACCAGGGGTCGGCCAAAATCAGTTGTGTTGATTAAACCACCACAAAGGTCCAATAAGATTAAAGTGTCACAAACCCTCTTCACGGGCCTTCACTGACTTTGAAGCACTCGTGAAGAGCAAGTCCCCACGACTTTTTGTCCAGGTAGTGAAGCCTCGTGTAGGTTTATGGTCCACGACCTCTTTCACGACCTGTGAAGGTCCTCACAAACTCTAATCTAATTTTCTCTCCTGTTTAGTGTGTGCTGTCGGGATCAACCCTTGGCGTTTTACCCAATATGCCATGCTTCATCGGTAGTAATGTTGGTACACGTGCGTTGGTGGGCAAACACTAACAGACTCCTACTTGCACACGACGCAGTGTTGCCTTTCATTACAGACAAGGAGCGGCCTCTAGCAAAGCATCCTTGCCCCCAAGTCGGCACGAATTATGTCATCCTTGACAAGTACCTGATAGCCATAGAAGGCTAAAAAGGTCCTATAAATAAGTGATCATAACATCTCTTTGTTCACAATATCTGAGTAAAGATGAGACATGGATATTTGTTAATCTACAAACAGTTCACGATTCTGTGTCTCGATTCCAGATTGGTGGTGACCAAATAACAAGATGCAATTGATTCATAATCAATGCAGCTTGAGCACGGCCATGCACATTTGGTGTCAGCTCCTAATCATCGAAGGGCTCAAGGATATCTCTTATCGTGGAGGAACAAATCCTTTTGACTACATAGTCCTTTACCCAAATGCTCCCTTTATAACAGCCGATTACTTCGCATTTGAGAGTAATTAAAGCAAAGTAGAGCCATGTTTTAGGCACACATATATCTCCGGTCTTAAGGATGAAGTGATATTATCATCCCGAGTCACTCGTGACTATAATCCATGGAGTGAACTCAGGTGGGTCTTCCAGTCACTTGAAACTGCTTTTAAGCATGAGTAAGTTTTGCATCCTTCTCTATTCAAACAAAGGTGAATACCGGATCAACCCCTTACTTCAATCTTATTTCAAACTTCCTTCCGTTGAAGAATGACTGAGTGTGGAAGTTTAGAATGCATAAGCATTCTGGGAAGTTATTAAACATGCTAAGATGGAACATAGTATTAAGCTTCAAGACCTTGTTAGGATGCTCGGGATGTATAAACCCTTTAGGTTGCATCATATACACCTCTCCAATAAGCTTCCCGTTAAGGAAGATGGGTTTTACATCCATTCATAATCATAGAAGGCAACAATGGCAAGGAGTATCCTAATTGACTTAAACATGGCCATCGGGGAAAAGGTTTCATCATAGTCAACTCCCACTGTCTGAGTGAAACCTTTAGCCACCAGTCGAGCTTTGAAGGTATCCAAGGTTTTATCTATGATGGTCTTCTTGTTGAAGACCTATTTGCACCCCACATGTCGAAACCCAGGTGTCGGATCAACCAATTCCCAAACTTGTTATCCGTCATGGCTTACATCTCACTTTATAGCTTGTTGTCTTCATATATGAGAAACCTATATCTCTCTGGCTCATGGCGAGCTCTACCGGTCCTGTGTAAAGGAGCTGATGTTCGTGTGTCAGGTACCGCTGCATGTACATGCTCGGTCTCAACCATATCAGGTTGAGTGCTAGTGCCAACATTAGATCTTTCATCGGTTGATCCTTGAACTTTCTCAAGATCTATTTCCTTTTGGCTTGGTTTATTGGATATTAGTTCTCTTTCAAGGAAAACTGCCCTTCGAGCATCAAATACTTTGTTCTCAGAGGGTTAGTAGAATAAATATCCAATCCCTGGCGAAGGATAACTAATGAAACAACACCTTTCGGATTGGGGTTCTAATTTGTCATCAACCTCCTGTCTCACGTAAAATTCTTAGACAGGTAAGAGTTGGTCTTTTTCCATACCATGTCTCGAATGGTGTCTTCTCGACCTTCTTTGTTGGTATGAGGTTAAGGATTCTAGTCGCCGTTTTAAGAGCATATCCCCAAAAACTAATGAGCACCTTTGTGCGACTTATCATAGAACGGACCATGTCTAGCAATGTCTGGTTCCTCCTCTCGGCGACCCATTTAGTTGTGGAGTCCTAGGAGGTGTTAATTGTGAGATAATCCCACAATGTCTAAGATGGTCGCTAAATTTGAAACTAAGATACTCACCGCCTCAATATGATTGGAGTATCTTAATCCTCTTGCCCAATTGATTCTAAACTCCGTTTTTGAATGTCTTGAACACCTCAAAGGTTTCAGATTTGTGTCTAATGTCTAATTAAATAGACATATCCACACCTACTATAGTCATCCGTAAAGGTAACGAAGGATCTCAAATTATCCATTATGACATGCTTGAAAGGACCATACACATCAGTGTGTATTATATCCAAAAGATCCTTTCCCCTCTCACTAACACCGGTGAAGGGTGCTTTAGTGATCTTGCCTAATAAAAAGATTCTCATACCTTGTTTGGCCCATGGTCACGATTCCAAGATCTTAACTGATTGGAGTTTGGTGATGCGAGTCTTGTTTACATGACCAAGACGACCATGCCACAAAGAGTATTTATCCAAACTATTTTTGGATTCAGAATCAATATTCATGATAGTTTTGTTTGTCTCATTAGTACCATTATCAAATTTAAAGTAATACCCATCGTCATACAAGGAACAAAAAGAAATGATATTTCGTGCCACGTGGGGCGAATAACATACATTTTTAAGTACAATAGAGTAGCCGGCTGGCCCGGCTCTAAATGAAAGCTCCAAATTTCCTTTTGCTTCTATGGGACAACAACCTTGTGTCTCATAATTAGATGTAGCTCTACACACTCCAAGCTTCTACTCTCCCGTAGCACCTAAAATATATTACAAATGTTAGTGCCACAGCCAGTGTCTAAAACCTAGCCTCCTATAGTAGAAGTATTGTGGAGTTCTATCATGAACGTACCTGAGTTTGAGGTTCCTGAAATGCTCATGGCCTTGAGCTTCTTCAGACCCTCTAGGTACTTTGGGCAACTTTAGCGGTAATACCCTTTCTCCTTGTAGAAAAAGCTGTCAGCCTCTTCGGGAGTCTTGGCCCGGGGAAATTTCTCCTTTTCCTCTACCTCCGGGGTAGGGTTAGGCTTGGGAGACCCAACCTTTCCTTTACTCTTTCCCTTTTGGGAAGGAGCTGGCTTCTTCTTCTTTTGGATGCGGCCCTCCCGGATAGTGAAGACAGGATGTGAAGAGGAGGGCTTGTGCTTGGTGATGCTAGACTCTGCAGTCTTAAGCATTCTATGTAGCTCCATAAGGGATTTATCCATGCTATGCATACGATAGCTCACAATGAATTGATCATACGTAGCAGGGATAGGATAGGAGGATTAAATCCACAACTAGCTCCCTCCCGATGGAGACGGGATGTGAAGAGTGACGAGTGATGCTAGACTCTGCAGTCTTAAGCATCCCATGCAGCTCCATAAGGGATTTATCTATGCTATGCTCACAATGAATTGATCATATGCAGCTGGCAGGGACGGAAGGAGTAAATCCACAGCTAGCTTCCCGATGGAGAATCCCTACCTCTCCCTGTGTTCCATGTTTGCTTTCATCCGCAACATGTGAGCACTTACGTTCCCGCCTTCCTGGAGTTTGCAACCAAGAATGGCCTTGAGGCACTCATAACTTTCTTGCCTCGCCTATTGTAGGAACATGTCCTTCAACTGCGTGACCAAGTCGAAGGCAGTTAGGTGCTCCATTTGCTTTTGCAAATCGGAGCTTATAGTGCTCAACATAAGGCATGTGACCTCCTCTGTGTCCTTGAGGCACTTTTCATACGCCTCTCGGACAGCCCTTGTTGCATTACTTGCAGGGGGCCGAGCAAGGCTTCCTCAATGGTATGCAACTTATCCTCATGACGCAAGACAATCCTAAGTTGTCTATGCCAATCCATGAAGTTGCTACCGTTGAGTTTCTCCTTTTCAAGGAAAACTCGTAAAGAAATGTTGCTAGTGGTGGTGGTGGTATATGAAGATGTCATCTATAATAACAGAGTAGTTTTAGTTAGTTTGATATTAATCTTGTTAAAACAATTTACCTTAAAATCAAAAAATTATTTTAACAATGCTAAGAACCATATTTCACTCCATCATACGATGGGTTTACCGCAGATCACATGATGAAGCATTTTAGGTTGGCAACAATCTTACCAATCGCAATCCATCATTGCAACTCTTAGTACATTGCGGGATCCTAAGACAACCATTGGTCGTTTGGCATGTTTGATCCCTTCCACACCAATCCCAAGTTAGAATTCTTGATTGACTTGTGCTAAGCTCGACAATCTCCCAAGAATTTTAATTTAGAATTATAAATCGTCCGCCAAGATATGTGGTGGTATTCTCGACCAACAATTGGCTCGTGCTAAGCTCGACAACCAATCTTGTGAGTTGCCATGCATACCTTCCACACAGCTTCACAAAGATTGACTCGTGCTAAGCTCGACAATCAATCTTTGCGTTGCTAGATTTGGGTGGCATCACGATGGTGCGTGATTTATATTTTCGAAAATGGGGTTTTGTTTCCGGTTTTAGATTAACAAATTTAGTGACAAAAAACATTTCACTTTCGCATATGATTCCAAGTTTATATATTTGTTAATCTTGAGTGTGCGCTAGAGAATTGTAAACCATTTTTAACAAACTCCTGTGATTTTATTAATTTTCTGAAAATTTTTCTAGCATGCGATAATCCTAATTAACCATGCAAGATAAAATCACATTACACGCATGTATAATAATGGTCGGTAATGAAGCCCTATACACGCATGTATAATAATGCCGGTTTTTACGTTCTCCTGGTGTGTGTACGCACATGATGACTCATGTGTAATACCCTGCTCGGATAAAAAGGCTCTGGAATTAGAAGAGAAATATTCTTTTGCATTATATACAAATATCAAATTGGGTTTTAACATATGCATAAAATTCACAAAAGATAGATAATATTTCATTGTGTGATTTGAGTAAGTAAACGCAAGTTGCACGAGAATAATCATCAACAAATGTAATAAAGTATTTAAAACCATTTTTGAAGTAACCGGAGAAGGTCCCCAAACATTCAAATGAATTTTGAAATAAAGTACTAAAACATTTACATTCTTTAGGGGATAGGGATGACGGACAGTATGGAATCTTATCTGGCCAGGTCCGTGCACTTATGCAAGAATTTGAGGCACTAATGCCCTTTGTAAGTTCAAAGATGGAGCAAACTGCCCAACGGGAACGTTTTTTTATGGTTGCTGCTTTATCTGGTCTTACACCGGAATATGAGTCTGCTCGACATCAAATACTCACCAGTTCCTCAACTCCAACGATGATTACATTGCAAGGAATACAATGGGTTCATCTTCCAATCCATCTGCATTTGCTGCTAATCCCACCGTCTTTGCAGTTGTTTCAAAGAAGGGCAATAACAAGCGTCCTTCCCGTGACTTCTGCAAACGCCTAGGTCACACCAAAGACAAATGTGAAGAAACATGGTCGTCCAAACATCTGCTCCACCTACCAGTTCTGTGCATGTTACTGATTCTACTCAAACAATAAGCATGTCTGTCTCTGACTATGAAGCATTCTTGAGGTTCCAAGCTGCACAGACAACCCGTTCTATGGGTACTTCTTTTGCATTTGCAACCCAGTCTATGGGACCTTGGATCGTTGATTTTGGTGCAACTGATCATTTATGTGGTAACAAATATCTGTTTTCTTAGTTAAATTGTTCTATTGTTTTACCACATGTTACTGTGGCTGATGGCAATAAAACAACCGTTGAGGGTGTAGGTACAACTAACCCAAGCACCTCCTTGTCGTTGGATTCTGTTTTATTTGTTCCAAAGAGCCCATTCAATTTACATTCTGTCAGTCGTCTTACTAAATCTCATGCCTGTTCTGTGATATTCACCCCTACTTCTGTTTTCTTACAGGACCTGAGGACAGGACGGATGATTGGAGAAGGGCATGAGTCACAAGGACACTACTACTTAGGCGGTGCTCATCACTCCATAGTTGTCGGTACCATCTCACTCCAGTATCTGCATCATCTCTATGGCCACTTGGGATTTAAGTAGTTGAGTCTACTTTCTCTCTTGTTCACACTGATGTGTGGGGTCCTAGTCGAGTCTGTTCACACTTGGGATTTAAGTACTTTGTTACTTTTATTGATGATCATTCTCGTTCTACATGGTTGTTTTTAATGAAAAATCGTACGGAACTGTTTACTATATTTAAACAATTTTGTAATGAGATACATACCCAATTTGACAAAACTATTCGTGTTCTCCAAAGTGACAATGCTCTTGAATATTTCTCTCAGCCATTTCAGGAGTTTATGGCTTCTAAGGGCATGTTACATGAATCCTCATGTCCTCATACCCCACAACAAAATGGCATAGCCGAGAGGAAAAACCGTCATCTCATTGAAACTACCCGTACTTTGTTATTACATGGCAATCTCCCACACACTTTCTGGGCTGATGCGGTCATGACAGCCTGTTATCTAATCAACAGGATGCCGTCATCAGTTCTACAAAACAAAACTCCTTTTTCTCTATTGTATCCCACCCAACCCCCATATCACCTGCCTTTGGCTCTGTATGTTTTGTTCATCATTTAGAACCTAGTCGAGACAAACTCTCCCCTAAGGCTATCAAATGTGTCTTCTTAGGGTACTCTCGTCTACAGAAAGGTTACAAATGTTATTCTCCTACCCTCCGGAAATATTTTATGGTAGCTGATGTTACATTCTTTGACCATGATCTCTATTATTCTCAGGATCCTCCTCCATCTACTATTGTCAATGAGGTCCACCTGGTTCTGTACCCGTCATCCCTCCTGAATTCCCACCTGACCTATCTCCTCTAAAAACATACCAGCGTCGCAATCGGTCATTCCCTCCACCTTCTAATGACACATTGGGTGATCTAGCCACTCCTGCAGTAGTCCTTCTTACTCATCTCCTTCCTCGACTCATTCAACCACTCATGGTTCTGATCCAGATACTCTACCTATTACCCATCGGAAAGGTAAACGTTCTACTATTAACCCTTATCCTATATACAACTATGTTAACTATGATCGGTTATCATCTACTTTCTCTGCTTGTGTTGCAAGCCTTGATTCTGCACCTATCCCTAAAACGGTCAACGAGGCTTTATCCCATCCAGGATGGAAAACGGCAATGATGGATGAAATGCCTGCTTTACATACCAACGGAACATGGGAACTTGTTCCTTTACCTCTGGCTAAAACTAAAGTTGGTTGTCGATGGATATTTACACCAAAGGTGGGTCCTGATGGCAAACTTGATCGGCTCAAAGCTCGACTAGTTGCTAAGGGTTATACACAGAAATTTGGCCTGGACTACACTGATACTTTCTCTCCAGTTGCTAAAATGATCACCATTCGCCTTCTCCTTTCCATTGCTGCTATGCGCTCCTGGTCTCTTCATCAGCTAGATATTAAGAATGCCTTTCTCCATGGTGATTTACAAGAGGAAGTATATATGGAGCAACCGCCTGGGTTTGTTGCTCAAGGGGAGTCTGGACTCGTTTGTAAGCTGAGAAAGTCAATTTATGGGGTGAAACAATTTCCCAGGGCTTGGTTTGGAAGATTCAGTGCTGTAGTGAAAGAATTTGGAATGCAGCAAAGTGTGACCGATCACTCCATGTTTTATCACATTAGAGGGGCAAGATGTATCTATTTGGTTGTATATGTTGATGACATTTTAATCACAAGAAATGATCATGAAGGAATTCAACAAATGAAAGACCACTTGTTCAGAAACTTCCAAACAAAAGATATGGGTCAACTTAGATACTTTCTGGGTATTGAAGTTGCAAAATCTAAAGAAGGAATCTTCATATCTCAGAGGAAGTATGCTTTGGACATCTTAGAGGAAGCTCATCTAACTGATTGCAAACCGGTAGAATCTCCAATGGATCCTAATGTTAAACTTCTCCCGGGTGAGGGGGAGCTATTAGTTGATCAAGGGAAGTATCGGAGACTAGTTGGTCGACTTAACTATCTTACTGTAACACGTCCAGACATTTCGTTTGCCGTAAGTATAGTGAGTCAGTTTTTAAATGCTCCGTTTGATATCCATTGGGAAGCAACCCTTCGGATCTTAAAGTATATCAAAGGAGCTCCGGGGAAAGGCATACTATACGAGAACAAAGGGAACACAAAGGTAACAATGCAAATTATGGAGGATGTCCATTTAGTAGACGTTTAACCTCTGGATACTGTGTTCTATTTGGTGGTAACCTAGTTTCCTGGAAGAGCAAGAAGCAAACAGTAGTTGCAAGGTCAAGTGCAGAAGCAGAATATCGCGCCATGGCTAATGCAACTTGTGTACTCCTCTGGATCAAACAACTTCTTGAAGAGTTTCGGTTCTGTCCAGTGCCTAAGATGAAACTTGTTTGCGACAATCAAGCTGCCCTTCATATCGCTTCCAATCCAGTGCTCCATGAGAGAACTAAACACATTGAGATTGATTGTCATTTTATCAGAGACAAACTTCTTCAGGGTGTCATTGTGACAGAGTTTGTTAACTCGAATAATCAACCGGCAGATTGGTTTACAAAAGCCTTAAGAGGGCCACGGGTTGAGGATATATATGGTAAGCTTGGTGCTTATGATCTATACGCTCCAGCTTGAGGGGGAGTGTTAGAGTTGTAAATTAATATCTTTTCATAGTACAGGGTCTTATTATGTAAATAGTTCATAGTTGTTTAGCATTTATATTTTGTCTTCTGTACCCATAGTCGGCTATCAATAAGAATACGTATATTTCTCTCCTGCTCTCCGATTTCACAATAACTATAAGTAAATTTAGAAATATATTTTGGTGTTTAAGTGCTTATGGTTTCGAATCTATGCATTGATCTTGGTACTATAAGTGTGTGTGTGTATATATATATATATATATATATAAGGTAGCATATGACATATATGTAGAAGTAATGTAATATATAAGTATTATGTATTTTATTGTGAATTTTGGGCGCTTTGTGTGCTTAAAGCGAGCGCTTTCGCTTAGCGCTTCAGCTTTCAAGATCCTTAGTGCTTTAGGGCGCTTTATGCCTTTTCAAACCAAGGATGATGGTCATGGTCCATTTTCAGTTATGCGCGGATCCTAAACAAGGCTACATACCCGAGTCTTCTCGTCTTTTCATCCTTCGTCCATCGTTTGTCATGGATATGGCATTGCTTACTTGCTTCTTTATGTGACTCCTCTCTTTTCATCTGAATTTCCATTCACTCTCCTACATCAAATCATCTCCTTGCTTCTTAACGCGAGCGCTTTCGCTTAGCGCTTCAGCTTTCAAGATCCTTAGTGCTTTAGGGCGCTTTATGCCTTTTCAAACCAAGGATGATGGTCATGGTCCATTTTCAGTTATGCGCGGATCCTAAACAAGGCTACATACCCGAGTCTTCTCGTCTTTTCATCCTTCGTCCATCGTTTGTCATGGATATGGCATTGCTTACTTGCTTCTTTATGTGACTCCTCTCTTTTCATCTGAATTTCCATTCACTCTCCTACATCAAATCATCTCCTCTCTTCACTGTGAATTTGATATGAGACGTTGGCCCTCTTAATTCTTTTTTGGGCATCTGTGTCACGCGATCGCACTATGGCATGTTACTTTCTTAAAACAAATATGCTATGGAGATTCTTGACCGTGCTCACATACTCAACTGCAATCGTTGTAAAACACCCGTTGATACCGAATCTAAACTTGGAGCTACACGTTAACCCGTATCCGATTCAACACTATTTCGCACTCTGGAGTTCCCCAATATCTCATCTTTACTAGACTAGACTTGAGTTATGTGCAACATCTATGTCTTCACACATCGTCTTAAACAAATTCTCTGCCATCTTCTAGGAACTTTGGATCATGGTCGTCAACTATACACCTCCCTTGTGTACTCTCTCACACCTACTCTGATTGTGCAGGGTGCCCACTCTACAAGATGTTCTACATCATACTACTGCTTTTTTCTTGGTGAAAACCTCTTATATTAGTCCTCTAAATGTCAACATACTGTCTCTCGCTCTAGTGTTGATGCCAAATACTGGGGAGTAGCTAATGTCGTCGCTGAAACTGCTTGTCTGCGCACTTTACTTTGTAAACTCCATAGTTCGTTATCTTTAGCTACTCTTGTTTACTGCGGCAACTTTAGTGCTTCTATTTATCGAATAATCATGTCCAACATCAGAGAACAAAGCATGTTGAGATAGACATACACTTTATATGTGATAAAGTTGCCACCGGTGCCATTTGTGTTCTACATGTTCAATCTCACCATAGGTATGCCAATATCTTCACTAAAGGACTTTCATCCTCATTATTTCTTGAGTTCCGATGTAGTTTGAACGTTCAAGTTCCTCCGGATTAAAATGCAAGGGTGTTAAAGGATCTTGGCTGGCCCGTCATATTGTGTTATTTAGTTGCCCTAGTTTGTTAGCCTATTTATATTCAATCTATGTTCATTTGTGAAGGCAAGGAGAGTAACAAATTCAATCGTAAGCGTTTTTAGAATAGTATAAGGTAGGAATTGTATTGGGCTGTAAAAGTAGGAATATTCCAATTAAAAGGAAGAGGCTAAACACAAGATGGTTAATTTTAAAGTAAGTTTTTTTTAATAATATAAAGCATGCACCTGAAGATTGAACACATAAAATTAGAAAGTAAAATTTTCCATTATGATTTCTTAGTTTCTGATAAATAACTATTCAAGTTATTTAAACCATCTTTTTATTAATTCAGCCATTTCTCTTTTAAGCATATGTAGTTAAAGGACAACCTGATGATTATGGGCAAATATTCTGCCTATATGTTACATAGCGACAAAGGACCAACTGATAAGGGGTTAGTATTTTTGGTTTGTAAGAATACTAGATATGTTAATGGTATGATCACCCTTTTCATGCGTTTCAACTCTTTTTTGTTTCAAATTGCCAAAGTCATGGGTATATATATGTGGGTCCGAACAGGTCGAAACTTGTCCAAACTGTTTTTAATGCATAAAACCTTCTAAAATTTTAAATAAAAATGTAAAATATTGAATAACATGGCTTTCTTAATCATATTTGAGAAACTAATTATTTACACAGAACATAAATTTTATGCACAACCCATACCAAAAATAGCATGTTTTTGACCTGTACGTGTTACCAAAAATAGCATGTTTTGACCTGTACATGTTACACATCAGGATCTTATCTTTTGCTGCCGACTAAAGAGTCTATGGCATAAAGTTTCAGTATATTTGTTTCCTGGATACTAATCCTCTATGTGTAGCATTGCATTTTTTACCTAATAGATGATCTCAAAGCATTTGGTGTCGACTTTGTTAAAGTGGATTACAGAGCTCTGTGCGACCTTATCTTGGTTGGCTTGTATCGATATCCTTATCGCTTTACTTTATTTGGTTAATCTCTTTGGTCCTCCAAAGAGTGATTTATTATGCTTATCGTAATTAACAGAAAGTTCTATTCTTGATTGAATTGATTTGGTATACAATACGTGATATATAAAGAGAGATATTACAATTGACTACCCTCTAAATATATAAACTATTCAATTGACTAATATTCCCCCGCAAGCTAAGGGCGGGGAACGACCTGCAGCTTGGATCTCAAAAACAGAAAACAGGAATCTTTCAGATGGTAAGGCTTTGTGAACACGTCTGCAATCTGATCATGAGTTGAGATGAACTGAACCTTGAGATGGCCTTTTGCGACTTGTTCTCTGACAAAGTGAAAATTGATCTCCACATGTTTTGTTCGAGCATGAAACATGGGGTTAGCATAGAGGTATGTAGCTCCAAGATTATCACACCATAGAGTTGGTGAAACATTCATAGTTATACCCAGTTCTTGTAAAAGAGCTTTTAACCATATTAGTTCGGCTACAGTGTCAGCAAGTGCCTTGTATTCTGACTCAGTGGAGGAGCATGATACAGTGCGTTGCTTGCGAGCGGTCCATGATACAAGGTTTGAACCCAAGTAGATAGCATACCCTCCCGTGGACCGACGGTCGTCTGGGCACCCGGCCCAATCCGAGTCTGAGTTGGCACGAAGAGAGGAGTTATGTGTGAGTTTCCAGTGAGCGTCAGTAAAGGCATGGAGGGTGGAACCAGAGGCATGTCGAAATAGAAGGCCATAGTTTTGAGTGCCTTTGAGGTAGCGAAGAATTCTTTTAACAGCAGTCAAGTGATTTTTTGTTGGGGCATGCATATATTGACACACTTTGTTTACCGCAAAGGTGATGTCCAGTGGAGAGAGAGTTACATACCGAAGAGCACCAACAATTTGACGGTACATGGCTGGGTCTGAGAGAAGAGAGCTGTCCTCGAGAGCAAGATGATGAGAGGAGCTCATAGGAGTGGGAACAAGCTTACAATCAGTGAGACCGGACGTTTCATGTAGCTCAAGGATATATTTCCGCTGAGATAAAATGATGTTGGAGCCGTTACAAACCATTTCGATGCCCAAAAAGTAATGCAAGGCACCAAGATCCTTTATGGCGAAGGCTGTTCCAAGAGTTTTGATGAGTTTCTCAGTGGTATCATTATTGTTGCCGGTCACAATGATATCGTCTAAGAACATAGACACGAGTTTTTCCATGGTTGAGTATAAAAAGCGAGGGGTCGGTTTTTGAAGCAACAAAACCGATTTGATGAAGAACCGTGGAGAGCCTTTGAAACCATGCCCTGGGAGCTTGTTTGAGACCGTAAAGAGCTTTGTGTAGACGACAAATATGGTCAGGCTTGCTAGGGTCCACAAAACCCTGCGGCTGGCGAATATAAACTGTCTCGTTGAGGTTACCATGTAAAAAAGCATTCTGAACATCTAGTTGTCTTAAGGGCCGCTGGTTAGTGACAGCAAGGGACAACAAAACACGGATGGTTGTAGCTTTTATCACTGGACTGAATGTTTCTTGATAATCTACGCCTGGTTGTTGCCGAAAACCTTTAGCAACGAGTCTGGCTTTGTGGCAAGTGATGTTGCCTTGAGAATCCTTTTTCAACCGGTAAACCCACTTACAATCAATAACATTAGCATTGGGAACACGTGGTACTAAAGACCATGTGCCATTCTTAGTAAGCGCATGAAACTCTTCGGTCATGGCATGACGCCACTCCGGAGATTTGTTGGCGATGGTAATGGATGTGGGTTCTAGGGAAGAGGTTTGAGATGTGGTAGTGTAGGTCGATGGACTGAAACGGACAGTTGGTTTAGGATTAGGACGAAGATTAGTTGGTCGTTGTCTAGGTGGTGGAGGTGAAGAATTGGCAGCAGAAGGTGAAGAATTGACTCGGGAAGTAGACGAAGAGGGAACAGCGGACGGAGAAGTAGAGGTAGAAGTGGGAGATGTAATAGAGGATTCGTTGGATGGATGAGAAGAATCTTGACCAGGGGTAGGTTGATCAACGGAAGCGTCAGGGTTAGAGTCAGGGTGAGTAGATTGGGTCGGAGGGGCAGGAAAAGGAAAAGAAGTAACAAGATACGTAGAGAAGGATCAGAGGGAGGTGCGGGTTTGGGAGTGACAAAGGGATGAAAGGGAAAGCATGTTTCATTGAATCGGACATGTTGAGCTATGTAAAGATGATCAGATGTTGGGTCAAGACATCGATAGCCATGGTGGTGAGGACTATATCCAAGAAATACACATGGGGTGGAGCGAAAGTCCATTTTGTGACGATTATAGGGTCGAAGAAAGGGAAAGCATTGACTTCCAAAGATGCGAAGAAAAGAATAATCAGGTCGACGATGAAAAACATGTTGGTAAGGAGACACGTGAGAGGAGACACGAGAGGGTAAGCGGTTGATAAGGTAGACGGCTGTTTCAAAAGCAAAGTGCCAGAAACGTTTGGGAAGAGAAGCCTGGGCAAGAAGAGCAAGACCAGTTTCAACCACATGTCGATGACGACGTTCGATAATGCCATTTTGTTCACTGGTGTGGGGACACGAACGTCGATGTAAAATTCCAAGAGAGGAAAAGAATGAAGACAAGTTACGAAATTCTTCTCCCCAATCAGTTTGAACGGCTTTGAGTTTGGTGTTAAATTGTCGTTCAACTAGAGTGACAAAATGCTTAAAAAGAGAATAAACATCAGATTTTTTAGTAAGATGATAAATCCACAAATAGCGAGAGTGATGATCAACACATAACATAAAATAACGATGGCCATCAGATCACAAAGTGGGTGCAGGTCCCAAACATCACAATAAACCAAATCAAGAATATTATTACTATGAAAGTTTGACAATGGTAATGAAAGTTTTGTTGATTTTCCTAACTGACAAGCAGTGCAAAAAGATGACAAAAGTTTATTAGTAACAGGTAAAGAACATATAGAAACAATAGAACGAAAAACTCGATAATGGGGATGACCAAGTCTTCGATGCCAGATGGTTGACGAGGCCTTGGTTGCGGTGAAGGTGCACTTGGGAAGAGACTTGAGTTGAGGAAGACGGAGAGAGTAGAGGCCATCAAGGAGGACAGCCTTGGTGGACACGTCCTTCACAACAAAAAAAGAAGCATGAAATTCAAAAAACACATGATTATCAAGACAAAATTGTTGAACAGATAACAAGTGTTTTTTAATTTCAGGAACATGAAGAACGTTAGAGAGAGTAAAGGTTTTATTGGGTGAGAAAAATTTTGATGAACCAATATTTAAGATAGGAAGAGGATTACCATCACCAACGTGGAGAGAGTCATTACCATGATACATCTCAGAGTTGTCAAGGCTTGCTAAGTCTAGGGTAACATGATGATTAGCACCGGTGTCGGGGAACCAGCTAGCACCAGAAGTGGATGCAGTATCAGAAAAGGAGGCATAGTTAGCCTGAGAGTGTGCTGATGCAGGTCGATTAAAGTTACCAGAATGTTGATTTGGACATTGAGAAGGTAAGTGCCCAATACCACAACAATTGCAATGACCATAAACTGTGTTTTGAGTTGAAGCCCAAGCAAATTGGTTGCGGTTTTGAGTGTTGTTGTCTCTACTATCACGATTTTGGTTCTTGTTATTGTAATTGTTGTAGTTGCCTCTGGAATTACCTCGAGAGTTACCCCTTCTGTTGTTCCTGTTATTGGCAGATCGAGAATTGTAGAAGGCCTGAGGTTGAGATATGGGATTTAGTTGATACCCGAGTTGTGAGGCAAGCTGATGAAGACTCTGAAGTTGAGCAACCTGCTGTGGAAGATTGGTTCGATCGCTGGTGGAGGAAAGAAAAGCCTGCGGCTGAGATAAAACAGTGCCAGAAGACTTGTTGATCAGAAAATCGTGATCACAAAGAAGACCATGTAGTACATTGAAGGCAACCGGAGGGTGACGAGCAAGCAACTTAGACTTAAGACCATTGTATTCTTCTCGTAATCCAGAGATAGCTAGCATGACAAGATCTTTTTCTTTCATTGGTTCGCCGATATTGGCAAGAGCGGTGGAGTATTCTTGAGCCCGACTCAAATATGCAATGGGAGTTTCATCACCCTTCATCTCAAGTTTTAGAAGTTTTGTTTTGAGCATGTACTCTCTAGAGGCATTGTTAGGGGCGTAAGCACGTTCAAGAGATAGCCACAAATCACGAGAAGTTTTCCCCTGAACATGCTGAAACGAAGCTTCTGATATTGTGGATATAATGAGCATTAGAATGTGAGCATCATTGGAGATCCATCGAGGATAACTTGGGTTATCTGTGGTAGCATTTTCTGTTGTTATTTTCGGATCAGGACAAGGAATTGTCCCATCAACGTAACCAAACAGATTGGTGGTGATAAGAAAAGGTTCGATCATGGCTTTCCAATACCCATAGTTCGTGGGTGATAAAGTGAAAGCAAACTTGTGAGAGTTGTGTGCTGTTTTGTCTGCATTTGAAAAGGCTTGAACAGTTGCCATGGCAGAGGGAAAAGACGAAGAAGAAGATCAGAACGGCTGTGAGGCCAACGGCTATTAGGGTTACGTATGAGAGCCGAAAAATGGCTCTGATACCATATCGTAATTAACAGAAAGTTCTATTCTTGATTGAATTGATTTGGTATACAATACGTGATATATAAAGAGAGATATTACAATTGACTACCCTCTAAATATGTAAACTATTCAATTGACTAATAATGCTTTAGAAACTTGATCATTTTTTCTTTGGTGTTGTTTTTCATGGTGATACATGATCTGCAGCCACCTAATTTTCACATCAGGGACCCCATTAAATATATGAAGGGTAGGTTTTCATAGGTTTTCTTGGTGTAAAAATTTGACAAAACATACGGAAAATATCGAATGTGTTGGAAATCAGCCTCCTCGGACCCGGACTCACACCCTCTTAACACCAATCAAAACAGCAATTTATATTGACACTGGTTTATATGGTTTTCTCTCTGCTATATCTTTCAAAGGGAAAGTGATACTATAAAGAAAAACATCCTACACTATTTATAAACTAAACAAGTACATGCTTAAACGTACCAATGTAGATTTACCACTAGTCCTATTTTTAAGCTACCACTAACCAACTAGCACATGTGCAAGCTGCCACTTCTTTGACTGCTGAAAACAAGGAACAAAAGACTAACACAAATAGAACTAAATTTTCCCCACGTGCATGTGAATGGGCCATGAAATACATGCATGGGCTTTTCCTTCATTAAACCCATCAACGACTAGACTAGTCCAAATAGCGACTAGGCTTTAGGGATGTAAACGAGCCGAGCCGAGCCAAACACTTATCGAGCTAGACACGTTTAAGCTTTTTTAAGCTCGAGCTCGATCTCGGCTTGTTAGAGCTTATGATGTTGAGCTCGAGCTCTGCTCATTTAATATTTATGAAGCTAGGGCTCGGCTCATTTAGGCTCATTTAACTAGGCTCGTTTAGGATCGGGTAATATTTTGATATTTTTATTAAGTTGATATATATAATTATTAAAAATTAAACATGTAAAATATAAATTATATTATATATGGAGCTCGTTTAGGCTCGTTTAAGCTCGTGAGCCCATTCTTTGGAGCTCGAGCTCGGCTCGTTTATTAAATGAGCTTTAATCTAAGCTCGAGCTCGAATAGCTCGCGAGTAGCTCGGCTCGTTTACATTCCTACTAGGCCTAATAGTCACCCTCTTGGGCCATTTTGCTGGGGACGTATCAAGACCCGTAACTCGTTTGTGACCCATAACCTATCAAGATTACCCAACAGAATGTGCGTTCTTTTTGGGCTATGCGCAGGTTAGTACAAGTCGGTGCTATTTAGTATTAACAGTCCACATCAAAAGTAGCTGGCCAATTTTAGTTTATAGATATATTTTTTGGTCATTTGTTCCAGATTGGTTATCAGAGCTTACAGGAATACATGGATGGGTTGTGCGGGTTGGGTAATGGTAATTCTAGGCTTTAGCACAGGTCAAAGTAGGTCGGATTGACCCAATATCTCTAATAGAGTTATAAATATTCAATGCATTAGATTTCCACTTAGACCAATTTTCAACCCATTTGAAATGTTTTTTAGGCTAATGTTCTTTATTTGACCCACTCAACCCGTTTGTGATGGAATTGCAAGGTGTTGTGATACTACTCTTAAAGTGTATAAGAGGAAAAATAGAAAAGTCAAAGTCAATCAGGAGCAATTTAATTCTCTGTTTGGAGATTTGGTGGACCCACTGGGTCATCCAAGAAATAAGCAATTCTGATCTTCAATCTCAGGAGCAGTCACCCAAAATTAAGCAGTTTAATTCCTCAATTTCAGGAGCAGTCATCCAAGAATTAAGCAGTTTAATTCCTCAATTTCAGGAGCAATTATCCTTTAGTTTTCTCTATTTAAGTTCTGGCAAATTATGTTTCTTTTCATGTCTTGAATTTCAATTGAATTTACATTGTATTGGAGACTTGCCATCTCGAATTTGGCTTGGTGTTTACCTTTATTTGAATCAACCATTTGTTTGAATTCCTGGTATCTATCATTTTGGTTCCATTGCCGGGAAATCGAAAGCATGGTGCAGACCCGGAGTAATCCAGACGAAGGTGTACCCATCCGATCATGTAGCGGTGCAATTAGCTGCTATCGCAAAGAAATTGGAGACAATTGATGCGTTGCAGAACGATGTGGCAGCCCTTAAATCCAATTCGCACAACAGGGAATCTTCTTGGAATCAACAAAGGTATCGACCTCACAATAAAATTGTGTTTCCGACTTTTAGTGACGGAGATCCGCGAGGTTGGATTCTGAAAGCGGAAAAATATTTCCGTTACTATGACATACCGGACGACGAGAAGGTAGATGTGGCGTCGATGCATTTGGAAGGGGATGCACTTGATTTTTATTCGTGGATATCAACGGATAAAACGGTGGAGTTTGGGAAGACCTTGTCCGTGCCCTGCAGAGAAATTTTGGAGCAACTGAATTCCAAAACCCAGATGAACACTTGTGTAGCATAAAACAAACTGGAACGGTGCAAGAATACCGACAAGACTTCGCGAAACGTTCGTCCCGGGTATCTAATTGGCCAGAGCATTGCCTTTTAGGAGTGTTCCTCAATGGACTCAAAGAGGAACTAAAAGCTGATGTAAGGATTCAAAAACCCAGGACCGTGTACAAAGCAGTGAGTATCGCGCTGGAGTTCGAGTCAAAAATTAGCCATACGCGTGCGGGTAAAGTATCAAATTGGACAGCACCTTCCAAGATGATACAACATGATTCCAAGGCTCCAACTTATGCAACAGCTCCTGCCAACAGCAACCCCAAACCAACTCTACGAATTTCTGACTCTGATAAACAGGCTCGCTTCATCAGGGGTGAATGCTACCGATGTGATAAATATCGACCAGGTCATCGATGTAGAACGGTACTCTCAAAATGCTAGAAGTGGAAGAAGAACCTAAAGAGCAACCTACAGATGAAGATGCTGATCATGACAAGGGAGAGGCAGATGATGTGGCAGAAATCAGCCTTCATGCTATTCTTGGTCGATCACATCCTAGAACCATGAAAGTACAAGGTATGCTCCATTCTTCTGAGGTGATAATTTTAATAGATGGGGGATCCACACACAATTTTATTTCAGATGTATTGGTGAGAAATTTGAAGCTTAGCACCGAAGCCATATCTCCTTTTGGTGTTCAAATAGGTAATGGGGATGTTATAAGGTGTAGTTGTATATGTAAAAACCTTACCTTGCAGATTAATGGGTTGAAAATTGTTCAAGATTTTTATCCATTCTCAATCTGTGGAGCGGATTTGGTGCTGAGAATTCAATGGTTAGAGACCCTTAATACGGTACAAGCTAATTGGAAGGAGATGTTCATGATTTTTAATGTCGATGGTAAACGTTACAAATGGCAGGGAATTACCACGGGACATCAAATCTCTTCTTGTTTCCAACATTTGGCTGTTGAAGCAGTTACCCGAACAACAATTCCTCCTAATTTACAATCAGTCACAAAACGCTATGAACAAATATTCGAAGAACCCAAAACTCTACCCCCAAACCGTTTATAAAACCATTCAACTACCTTGCTTCCCTACTCCACACCACCCAATATACGACCTTATCGCTACCCCCATTCCCAAAAAGCATAGATTGAGAAACAAGTGGATGAGTTACTAGCATGAGGATTCATCCAGCCTAGCCTAGTAATAGTCCTTTTTCAAGTCCCATTTTGCTGGTTAAAAAGAAGGATAATACATGGAGGATGTGTGTGGACTACCGAGCTCTTAATAAAATCACGATAGCCGACAAGTATCCGATACCAAACATTGACGAATTATTGGATGAGTTATATGGAGCCACGGTATTTTCAAAGCTGGATTTATGTTCAGACCACCAGATTCGTGTACATGAACCGGACATTCCGAAAACAGCTTTTCGAACCTATTCGAGGCATTACGAATTCAAGGTGATGCCTTTCGGCATAACTAACGCGCCCGCAACGTTCCAGGCTGTCATGAATGATATCTTTCACCCTTATTTACTTCGTTTTATACTAGTATTTTTTGATTATATACTTGTTTATAGTGCTGATATGGAGCAGCATCTCTTGCACTTAGTACAAACCTTGCAGGTACTACAAACCAATCAGCTGTTTGCAAAACTTTCAAAGTGTTGTTTTGTGCAGCCCAAGGTTTCTTTTTTAGGGCATGTGATTACTGGGGAAGGGATGCATGTCGAACAAGAGAAAGTAGCAGATGTGCAATCATGGCCTATTCCCTCTAATGTCAAGGAAGTCAGGGGAGTTCTTGGTCTCACGGGTTATTATCGATGTTTCATGCGAATTTATGGGCTGATTGCACGCCCCCTAACTGCTCTGACGAAGAAAGATGGATTTGTTTGGACGGAAGAATCGTTACTTGCATTCACCACGTTGAAACAAGCATTACTTTCAGCACCGGTGCTTCGACTACCAGATTTTCCAAAAACTTTTGTTATTGAACGGCTTCCTCCGCTGGTGTTGGAGCTATTTTATTGCAGGAGGAACATCCTATCGCCTATTTTAGCAAAGGATTTTCGCCATCTAACCGGGTCAAGTCGGCTTATGATCGAGAATTGTTAGCCTTGGTTCTTGCTGTCCAAAAATGGAATCATTACTAGCTGGGGCGCCATTTTAAGGTTCGTACTGACCACTATACTCTTAAGTTCTTGTTGGAGCGGCGTGTAACTACTATGTAACAGCAGCGGCTCTTGCTCAAATTGATGCCTTATGACTTTTCCATTAGTCACAGAGCTCGACGAAAGAACAGAGGAGCGGATGCCCTCTCTCGAAGACCCCATTCGGGTGAATTGTTGACTTTATCGATCCCTTATTGTGTTGAAATAACTGACATCAAAACGGGATTCCAACAGGACCCTTACACAGCGGACCTACTTCAACGGTTGCAATGTGATCCAACGACAATACCGGAATTTGCTACGCGTGATAAGCTGCTATTTTTCAAGGGCAGATTATTTATTCCTAATTTACCCAATCTTAAGCTTAAACTACTACACGAATGTCATACTTCTCCAACCGGTGGTCATGGAGGGTTCTTGAAGACGTATAAGCGTTTATCCTTGCAATTTTATTGGCCAAAAATGAAGCAAGAGGTCCGGTTGTTTGTGCAAAATTGTTTGATTTGTCAGCAGCAGAAATACCAGACATTGTCTCCGGCGGGGCTTCTCCAACCTTTGCCAATTCCAGCCCAAATTTGGGAAGATATTTCTATGGATTTCGTTGTGGGCTTACCGCCGTCCGAGAGGGTTGATACCATCTTGGTTGTGGTGGATCGTTTCAGCAAATATGCTCATTTTTTTAGCTTATCTCACCCCTTTACTGCTAAGACTGTGGCTGCCTTGTTTTGTAAGGAGATTGTTCGTTTACACGGGTTTCCTCGTTCAATAGTTTCCGATCGCAATGTCATTTTCTTGAGTACCTTTTGGCAAGAAATCTTCCGTTTGAGCCAAACCAAGCTGCAGTTAAGTACCAGCTACCACCCTCAAACGGATGGTCAAACCGAGGTACTTAACCGATGTCTTGAAGCTTACCTGCGTTGTTTTGCCCATGAACAACCTACCAAATGGAGTTCTTATTTAGCGTACGCAGAATTCTCGTATAATTCAGGTTACCATACTTCCACCAACACCACTCCCTTCTCAATTGTGTATGGGAGAGAACCACCGGCTCTCTTACCTTATGCTGTAGGAGAAACAAAAAATGCAGAATTGGAACAACTACTTGATCGTGATGATATGTTAAAATTGCTTCGCTTTAACCTTATTAAAGCCCAGGATCGTATGCATAATCAAGCTAACTCCAAACGAAGAGAGCTATCTTTCCAAGTTGGTGATCACGCTTTCCTCAAAATCCAGCCCTATCGGCAGAAGAGCTTAGCCAAAAGCAGGTATGAGAAACTGTCCTCCAGATTTTTTGGCCCCTATTGTGTTAAACGTGCGGTTGGGCCCGTCGCTTATGAACTGGAACTCTCACCCGACGCCAGAATCCATCCGGTCTTTCATGTTTCTATGCTCAAACCAGTTCGGGGCTCTTTCTCTTCGGATACGATTGCTCCACTGCCCATGACCAAAATTTTCAACCAGCTTCCATTGTTGACCATCGTTGGGTCTTTGAAGCAGGTCAACCAGTGTTAGAATTGTTGGTTACTTGGAGGCAGAGACCAGTTGAAGAAGCCGGACAAGGCGTTTTACCGGCGGGGAAGTAATGATACGACTCTTAAAGTGTATAAGAGGAAAAATAGAAAAGTCAAAGTCAATCAGGAGCAATTTAATTCTCTGTTTGGAGATTTGGTGGACCCACTGGGTCATCTAAGAATTAAGCAATTCTGATCTTCAATCTCAGGAGCAGTCATCCAAAATTAAGCAGTCTAATTCCTCAATTTCACGAGCAGTCATCCAAGAATTAAGCAGTTTAATTCCTCAATTTCAGGAGCAGTTATCCTTTAGTTTTCTCTATGTAAGTTCTGGCAAATTATGTTTCTTTTCATGTCTTGAATTTACATTGTATTGGAGACTTGCCATCTCGAATTTGGCTTGGTGTTTACCTTTATTTGAATCAACCATCTGTTTGAATTCCTGGTATGTATCATGTTGCCATAATGCAATTGTAAACTTAATCAGTAAACCTATGAAATCTAATTATAAATAATTAATGCATTAGATTTACACTGACCTATTTTCAATTCATTTGACATGTTTTAAAGGCTAATATTCTTTATTTGACCCACTTGACCTGTTTGTGAAGGAATTGCAAGGTGTTGCCACACTCTACTGTCCCAATTGCTGCTGAAGTTTCAAGAAAGCTAGCACTTATGATCCCAAACAGCTGTTTGGTCTCATGATGCTTGATGTAGTTAGAGCCAACACTTTTGTGCTGTGCAATCAATTGTGTCCTTGCTTACAAGTTTCAGTTTTAAAGGAGTTACTTCTGCCCCTACTTTCACATAGGACGAGCTAGAGAAAAGTTTAATTGTTTACATTTTTAAAAAGAAAAAAATGAACTTCAAACTCACTTTTTCGTCAATTTCACAGGTAAACCTCTATGCTGCCTCACTAAAGAAGAAACTGAATATAAAACAAGGCGCATTCATGATGATGGAAATGAAGTTGTTAAGGTAAGCAAAATAGTTTTTATTTAGGTGGCAAAATGAAGAGGTGGTGGGTTATGAAATGGGTCAAAACGGTATGTTGCTACAGATCTTGTAACATTCACGAGAAACACTATTTGTCCAAAATTTTACAGTGTTTTTTGTATAGTTAATGTGCTTACAATTGCATACACGTCTGATTGTCTTCTGATTCATATATTCAATTTCAATGGGCATTTATGCTTTACGTACTAACGGCTTGCAAGAAGGTGTTGGAAGATTGTGTTACCAAAGATATCATGAAAGACTTCGACATAACAAGATGTGGTGTTATCTATGGATCTACACTAGGGGGCTTTTAGCTTCTGAAGTCTGAACACATTCTGAATCGTTTCAAGGGTTGTATTGATGCGGAATGGAGGTCACATGGGTAGCTGTCTCCTATCCTGCGTCATACCCCCAAAATGTGAGTTATACTGATTTTTCTTCATCGTTCTGTTGTTTTCAGCTTCAAATCCATACTCCGGGGGGGGGGGGGGGGGGTGGGGGTATATGTAATGTGTGTACCAATAAGAGCACCCGCAATGGGTGCTTGTTTTAGCATATAATGAGGCATAACGGGCAGTGATGCTCATAATCTCCATTGTGATGTGTCCGTTAAAGGCTTTTTACCCACCGGCTCGTGGTGTGGCTAATGACTTTAGTAACTCGTTATCAAATTTTTGTTTTTTGTTTTAACCAATAGAATTTGAGATAAATATTTGTGTATGAGTCCAGTAATTGTAGTGACAACACTTGTCCCTATAGGTGGTTAGTGATGCTGACGTGACGGTTAGTGATGGCACTGATGCTTCTTTAAGTATGCATGCATTTTGTTTGTTGAATCATTATCTATATAGATCGTTTAATTACTTATATTCCCCTCAAAAGCTTTGTTTTTTTGTATAAACTTTCTGTAGAAATGAAATCAAGCTTCAAGCTTGAACCTTAGTACCATTAATCTAATTTAAAAGAAAATTCAACAAGAAAAGAATGTATTTTAGAAGAACTATTTGTTGAGGAAGACAAACATACAACACAACGAAGACCTATGTATTTTCACACAATTTACCCTTTAAGGGCAAAATGCATGAAAATACAATTGACTTTTTCTTAATTATCATTGTATACAATCAACTTCAAATTCTTAAAAATAATACAATTAACTTTCATAATTCTCTCATTATATGTAAATAACTGTTCTGTGTCTAATATTTAGCTATCATTGTATACAATGAACTTTTTTATAATTTTCATTGTATACAACTACTTGCATACAATGTGAGGATTATAAAAGTTGATTGTATTGTTTTTAAAAAGATAAAGTTGGTTATACACACTGATAACTAAGACAAAGTTTATTGTATTTTCATACAATTTACCCTTTAGTAATGTGTTGAATTCACCGAAATAAGTATTTTAACCAAAACAGAGACAAATCACATTTTACATGACAAAATATAGTTTTGTTTGTCAAAGTATGAGTTTTACAAATTTTCATGAGTGGAACATCGTGAAATGTTCAAAACGGTGACCCAAATGTTCTAAATATTAACTCCAATTCGTGTTTTATGATTATTTAATATTTTTTATTAATATTTAATATTTATTATTTATTATTTTTTTTATTAAGGTTCCATAAAATAGATGAGGTAGATGTGAAAATGGGAAGTGGGTTTCTTATCTTTGACCCTCCATGTAAACAATATTAAGGATGATCCCATTTTTACTAATCAAAGCCCATCTGAGATGTTTGGGCTGAAAACTCAATAAATAAAATTTTCTGATTGTGACAATTGGGCTCACTCATTTATATATGGCATCCTTTTTGGTATTTAGCAATGTACTTACTGTTAAAATAAAAGAAAATTGAAATATTTATGAACATTATTTATTATTTACTTTGCCTCTTTGATACTTGTTTATAAAATATCAATTGACAAGCATTGCCATATTCAAAAGTAATCACCACTATAATAATTATTGGAGGATTCACCAATCAAGATTATATTAGTTGCATTGTTTTATACAACTTTAACTAATTATTTAAAACCCATTTATCAATTTAAAATGTTTTTTTATGTTATTGGTCTCCTAAAGCAATCTCTTTATTTACATCATAATCCATACATCTTTCATGTGGTATTGCTTAATGTTGTAATAATATAATTGTGGTATTTCCATCTTTTTAGTCTAAAGGATTTTGCTTTTCTTGATTTGTTTGAGTACCTAATTACTTGCATGATACATATAGTAAAAGATAGTATAGTAAATACAATCCTTGCAATTATGAACACATTTTTGGATCCTACTCAAATTAGATATTATGAGTGAATATCATATTGTACAAATACAAATGAATTATAAACGCTAAACATTCATATATGTTACATACTACATACCCAACAATGCATACATGGTTAAATATATCATAATTTTCTAAGAACAATAATGAAACTTATAGGCTTAATATCTTCCATAGAGATTTCTTCATCAACCAATTGTCCATATTTCTCAAACAAATTGTCTAGAATTCCTTCACCAAAGTGATGGGAAATCATCGATTCTTGGACCGCTCGAACAGTCCTTGCCACCGCAGTTCCATGGCTCATACAAGGCCCGGTTTTTTGTTCCATCTCGAACATTTCAAAACGGTCCACTTCAAAAGACCCCTCTTTCTTCACTTCATCCTTGACTTCATTCATCGAAGGTGCATAAAAGTGGGCATCATACTCGTCAACCTTTTCCTGTTTGACTTCTCCCTATATGAACGCATAATATTTATCAGTATCTTGTAATAATTGTTAAAGAATTTTTAAATTGCGAGTTCGTGGTCTAAAACCAGTTATAACAATTCATTAAACCTTAATTAGCACTAATTGTACGTTTATATGCAGCATGTAAGTACCTTAGAGACTAATGTAGCAAATGATCGTGAAAGAAGTTCCCAAAGGAATGAGTTGCCCCTATCAACATGGTTTTGATCTCTCCTTCCTAACAAAATTAGTACCATCCGACCTCCAACTAGTACTTCTTTTGATCTTGATCGAAGAAACAATGAAAAATCTTCTTGGAATTGATCGAAATACGCTTTAGAAACTTGTAGAGAGCTCGTTTTAGAGATATAGAAGCTACCTTTGTTAATCGAGCGGCCTTCATTGTCATAGAGTCCCGGAGGAATCTGAATTAGTCGATTATGTAGTATGATTGATTATCAGTAATAATACAATAAACTATCTGAAAATGATATTATTTTCCGAAATAAATGTATAATAACATGTTGAAATAAAAATGAATAGACCATTACCCTAGAGAGCCAATGCAAACTATAAGATGAGTAGATAAAGTGCAAACATTTATCCGGAAACAATCTACCATAAAAGGTTCCTGGATAACCAGCAATGTATACCCTTGATTCGAACTTTTGGCCTCGACTATGTCTCTCGTGGTTCAATTGTTTGTAGAACTCTGGCAAGATTTTGAAGACGGTATTGAAGTCGTTGGTGGGAAGATCGTTGAGGTAGACACGAAACTCGGGTGGTGGGACGTTTGAGAATTTATGGGTGGTCTCGTCGATGGCTTCAACCATTTCTCGTATGGTTGATAACGTGTTTTCGCCACAAGAACACCCTAGGTCAGCTATACCGAAGCTTTTTGGTGTCGTGGAGATGTAGGTTTCTTCAAGGCTCTTGAGTGTTATGTGTTTCACCGTATCTGAAGCCTTTTTCTATACAAAAACAAATAAAAATAATGACAAATATTTATAATTCATCTTATTATATGACCATATATAGATTTATGTATGTTTATATTTCTATATATTATAATCTTAATATTAATATGCCTTAATTACGTTATTAAAATTATCATTAATATATAATGGCCTATTTTTGGACTTCATCTTATAAATGTGTGTTTATTTATGTGTTGAATGTTAAAAGAATTTAACATTTAACACGTTTTACCGGAAAGAAACAAAGGGTTTCTTTTTTATAAAAAACAAAGCCTATTATAGAAAGAGAGTGTTAGGTATTGTCCTACGTCAGACGAGTGTAACAGTATAACGTGCTTAATAAGGTTATTGAATTACTCTACTTATTGTCAATTGATTTTGAAATTAAACCCTACAAACCTACATGGTATCAGATCAAGGTTCACTCGTGGTTGACCAAACGGCCACACACTTCACGTTACCCGTAAGTATTGACGTTTAAAAAAGTCATCATTACTCTATTTATTACTAATTAGTTTTGAGGGGACAACCCTACAAACTTATCGAAAGAACGGCACGTGGACTACATAAACAAGTTGGTGAGCACATCAACAATAATTTTAGTGATATTGAATGAAGTGACTAACCAACCTTTGTGTTCAACAACTAGAATCCAAGAATTAAGATGTCGTTTCAACTTTTGTTATATTAATCATTTCATTGAAGAATAGGAATCACGCACGTTAATTGTATATATTTTAAAATATCAAGTTTCATCATAACTATTGATAATTGTCGTTTGTCCAAATATCAATATCTTTTTAAGTCTAAAAACTATTAAAGGGCCATGGATTTTTATAGCTTCAAAACATATATCTTAATTCTATTTTTAAATCCACGTATTGTTTCCCATAAAATTTAAAGAATAAATTATGTGAAAATACAACAAACTTTGTCAATATTGTCATTGTATGCAACAACTTTTGTTTTGTACTTAAAAATACACACAACTTTCAAATTTAGTTCATTATATGCAAGTTACCTATAACAATAGGTAACTTACCGGTAACCTGACAAAAAATAAAAGAAATAACCGGTATTCTGTACCTTAAAATACAAACAACTTATAAATTTGGTCCATTGTATACAATTGGTAACCGGTAACCTGGAAATCAGGTTACCAATTATATATAATAAACCAAATTTGTAAATTGTATGTATTTTTAGATACAAAATAAAGTTAATTGCATACAATGATAATATTAACAATTTTTTTTATTTTCGTGTATTTTACCCAAATTTAAACTTACAAGCTTAAAAAACCAATACACTTGATATAGTTAAACCCTTTGAAAAGTAGCCATGCTTTTAGTATCATATTTTTCCCATTTTCATTTTCTTCATATACTATCAATAAATAGAACCATAAGATAAATTACCTAAAAAGAGGTAAAAACTATAAAATAGTAATAAAGTTTCAATAAAGTCACTCAAAACATTTTTTGAACTCCTAAAACCAAAGAGTTAATATTATTCCATTATTGTGATATATTTTTTTTATGATAGGCTAAAACTAATAAATTGGTTACAATTTGGGTGACTTTTTTTTTCTCAAAGTTACTTTCTACTTTAGTAACCAAGTTAATTTCATAATTATTGTATTTAAGTCACCCATGTTTGATTAATTAGGAAAAATTTCACAAATAGCAAAAGAAATATTGAAACTTAAGTGTCTTGGTAGGTGGAAGAAAGTTTAAATAATGAGTTAATAAAACATTAATAAGGTAGGTAGAGTGTATATATATGTTACCTGAAGAGATGAATTTTGGGCATAGCTATTTTCTCCAAGCCCACTATTCATGTGGAAAACCTTCTCCACATCCATTGCCTAATTAATGGTTTTGATATTTGGTGTGTGGAGACCTCCTCTCTTTATATACTTTCTTCAAATGCTTGATAACCTAACTCCTCTCTCTCTCTCTCTCTCTCTCTCTCTCTCTCTCTCTCTCACACACACACACACACACTCAAACTACACATCCCAAAAGTTTCGGGAAAACAATATATCAAAATGTCCCAATTTCATTTCATTATTATTACTTATTTGCACTTATAGAAGCATTAACGTGTTGGAAAGTTTTTCAAAAAAAAAATTAATGTGTTAGAAAAGAAAGAGATTATATTTCTTCATACTATTTTCTCATACTTTTTTTTTGTATAGCACAACTTACAAACGTACTAATATACTCTAAAATTTACACATTGTTCATAATAGGACTTAAACTCAAAATCTTGGACAACATTTAATCACCTGGTACCATTAGGCTAAATGCCATTTAGTATTTCCTCCTAATTCATCATTATACTTACCATAATATGACATATGTAATCTAATAGTTCTTTTCCTCACTCCCTCAATTTACTTTGACACTTGTCTTGACCTCATGAATAGGCATTTAAGTAAGAAGATATTGTAGAAGGATATAAAACCCCTCCAAAGGAAATATGCATAATTTCATATGTGAAATTGATTAGTATAGAAATGTAGATGTTAGATGACACTGTTGGTTACATAAATGGTCTGCCAAAATTGATTAGCAATTTGGTCTGGACCACTTGTTAAAGTAGAAATAGGACAGGAACACAAAAGACTATGCTTTTAAAGTCTTCTAATCAATAATCCTTGTCCGCATTGTTTGGGATAAATGATAATGCTAGTTTTTCAAACATTTTCTTACAACTTTAAGGTACAAAGTACTTATTAAATTATTTGATACAATTATTCATACTTCATGTCACATAAGAAAAATGTAAAAAGGTTTATCTTGACACCTAATTAATTAAATAAAATGGAACAAAATGAAAACATGAGTTACAACTAAAATGAACTAAGTGAAACGAACTTAACACGGTATTAAATTTGGTTATTGTTCAATGCGAAGTTATGCCAGTAGAATTTTGGTGAGACCACCCATATTCATGACCGATTGCTACATCAGCTTTTTGGCCTATGATATAGTCATGATCGCATGACATGCATCACTATCATTATTATTACGTAACCCATATAATATTAATTCAGGTTAATATGATTGGTTGAAAAAAATTTTAAAAAAATAAACAATGGAAACGAGCTCAATGTGAAGCATATCACCACGACATGAGGCACCAGAGGATTAGTAGTGATTGGCAAGCGTGTGATAAGCCAATTAATGGAATGAGAAAACTTGTCATCATCGATCACGAGCACCACTACAAGTGGTCTGACCACTCTAATTGATTCCTTTAACTTGTATGAATTATCAAAACTTCTATTAATATTGATTTTCTTTCAAAATTTTGGGTCATTTTGAGTCAAATGATTGATAACCAATTTACTCAAAATCCATTCGAATTAATAGCTCGTAAACTCATATAAAGTCGAGTTATGGCCGTATTCTTGATAGGCTAAATAATCCTTATAGGAAGTCTATGGCTTGATGGAGAGTTATTTTGGGTTAAGATCGACCCTAACTCGTCAACACAAAAGTGATTAGATAGTAAGCTCAATAACGTTAATGCGTAAGCAATGATTGAATCGTCTACACAGAGGTAAATCTACCCATTTGAGAAGTGGAGCATGAAACGGATAGTATACATACCAAACCGATATTTTACACACACACGTCTTCTAATCTTCTAATAAAAAAAACTAATCTTCGTCAACTTAATTAGATAATCATAGCCTTTAATTTATTCAAAATTAAATCTTAACCATTCATTTAATCATAATTAAAAATTCAATTTTGACTTTAATTGGTCAAAGTTAAAACTCAAATTTATTTTAAATTTTCTCTAATTCAAAATTCTTATCCACTAAATTTATTAAATCATATCATACGTATTATAGTTTATTTATATAAAAATAAAATATATACTTATCATATCAAATTTATCTCTAAATATGGTTTATTTAAATATTATCTTAGCCGCTAAATTTATCTCTTATGTAATAATCTTCTTTTATATAATCTTATGATATAAATAAATGACTAATTTGAATTAAATTTACTGCATTATCGTAGCTCTTTATTTAATAAATTAATTTTGATTATACGGTTTTAACTATTCATTTTAATAAAAATTAAAATCTAATTTTTACTTTTTTTTGTTAAAAGTTGATTCAATAATAACTTTTATTTAAATTAAATTTTTTAAAATTAATTTCATTTATGTCCTTCTTAAACCTTAAAATATTATATTTATCCACTCTAATTTATAAATATTATATTTACTATTAATAATATTTTTAAATATCATATTTAATCAAATTTAGATTTTTTGATTTTGAAATTTTTTAAATTATTTTTAATTATAACAAATAAAAATTTGACCTTATTTCTCTTAATTGTAAGATCAATAACTTGTATAAAAAGTACAATCACGAATCGTCATATCATGATAACACGTCTCTATCGCGCCCTCCTTGCGTTGTTGCTTCCACCACTAGTATGAGTGTTACCGCCATCTGCCTCCATTTTTTAATTATCATTTTCTTCCGTATACTATAATTATTTAATATGTTTATTAATATTTAGTATTTATCATTTTAAATCAACCCATATATTACACTGGTAACTAATCTAGTATATAGTCTATGATTTGATATGGTAATTGTTTCGCAATTAAAGTAAAAGTCAATTAGTTAATTATAGGAGATAAAGTAGACATATTATAAATAAATACCCACTTTTTTCTTTGTCCTCTTTGTTAGTATATAACAACAAATATTTGTAGAAAGAGAGTTGAATATAAAGTTAAGTCTTTCGAATTTAAATGAACACACTAATACTTTTAATATAATTCTTATTGATATGAATAAAAAATTTATTTACAAGGAAGTGAAAATTCCATATATAATAAAAGGTGGCAACTAAAACGTCTAACACATAGACAAGCTTCTCAAAGACAACTAATGTCTAAAAGATTCAACACATGAACAAGTTATAAAATAATGCTAACTCTAAAACTTGTTTTGCTTAAAAGCTTGGAGGTTGTTCTTTGAGAGAGATTTCAGTTGAGTGTATTGGCGAGTATGCATGTTGAGAATGCATATATATATATAAAAGCTTTGACAGACGACTTAAGAAGGGCGTTGGGAGACAAGGTGGTATAAGAAAATTTATATTTTAATCAGAAAGTAGGTGGATGAAAAGTAATGTTATTTTATTTGGGTTTTGAATAAAATAAAAATACTTTTCTAAAAAACTGTAGCCCACTAACTATATAATAATATTATTTAGCATACCTTTTTGCTTTGAAAACGTAAACTTCTCTTTCTATGTTTGAACTTTAATTAATAATTATGCTTGTTCATATTTGACTTTACCAAAAATAGAGTTCTCCCGTCATACTTTAGTACTTGAACAAATTTTCAAGATCTTTCATCGAAGATAACTTTATCCTTTTGCAGCAGACAAAGTTCTATCCTTTGTGTCTCATTTAATGGTACAAAATGTGCAAATACTTTTACAACAAAAGATCTAAGACATAATAGAACAACACATGTTCTACCTTTGATATAAAACAATTACATTACAAAATAGAGTACACTGATAAACAATTAGGGCTTGAATCGAAATCTGGCTAATCAATGTAACGTCCCAATTTTTTTTTAAACAATTAAACAAGAGTACGATGGATAACGCATCACAATTAAAACCTTGTATCAGTTGATTACAACACCGGGTGATAACCCGTAGAATTCAAATGTAATAGTTTGGAATACATCATTAAAACAAATAGCGTAAACACTGCGGAAGCTTGTGGAAAGATGAGCTATCAACTGCGTGCTGGAGCCCCGCCGTGGCCATCACCTGAAAAGAAGGTTAAACAACAACCGTAAGCACGAAGCTTAGGGAGTACACTTACTTACAATCAACCATATGACATCACATCAATTGATTTACATTCATGTTACATCTTTCATTCCCGCTACCGAAGTAGTCGGTCCCACATTCCCGCTACCGTAGTAGTCGGTCCCATATTCCCGCTACCGTAGTAGTCGGTCCCACATTCCCGCTACCGTAGTAGTCGGTCCCATCATACCCGTCACCATAGTGAACGGTCTAGTCATTCCCGTCACCGAAGTGCACGGTCCCATCATTCCCGTCACCGAAGTGAACGGTCCAATCATTCCCGTCACCGAAGTGAACGGTCCAACA
Organism: Dittrichia graveolens; assembly: GCA_038502395.1. Taxonomy (NCBI): domain Eukaryota; kingdom Viridiplantae; phylum Streptophyta; class Magnoliopsida; order Asterales; family Asteraceae; genus Dittrichia; species Dittrichia graveolens. The sequence goes on along the minus strand of JARJIL010000001.1, from coordinate 80,261,027 downwards.
TTCCCGTCACTGAAGTGAACGGTCTAAACAATAGCATAGCATGATACAATATCTGTTCATCAATTCATCATTCATCATTCATTAATCATATAGCATATAGCACATTTAACACACACATCATAGGGTTTAGATAGTAAGTAAGAATACTCAACCGTCACCTACAATAGGTCTAACAAATCAATACCGTGCATGAATCCCTCGTTCGTTTATCCCCATAATACATTCGGGTTTCACAAGGCATGTAACAATAAGAAATTTACTAAAGTCCATAAAGTCGGGGACGCGTCGCGTCCAACAAACCGACGCGTCGCGTCGAGTATAAAGTGTCGGATTTCACAGATCATACCCGGATTTCAGACTCGTCGGGTTTCAACTCATTCGGATTCTCAACTCTCGGATTTTGACCTTATCGGATTGTAACTATCGGATTTCACTTATCCGACTGTCGGATTCTTATTCAAAGTACATAAGTCGCATGGGTGGTTAGGTTCAAGGCAAAAGTCGCATAGGGTAACATGAAGGTCGCATGGGTGCTTCATACGACTGTCGCATGATGCGAAAGTCGCATGGGGTGTGGCTACAAAAGTCGCATGAAGGTATTTCGAATTTGAAAGTCGCATGGGTTACTTTAAGTATGAAAGTCGCATGGGATTCAAACAATAAGTCGCATAGGTTCAAGTTACAAATGAAAAGTCGTATGGAGGTATTTACCAAAAGTCGCATGGAGGGGGAGTTGCCATGCGAAAGTCGCATGGAAGGTTTTAAAGGTCGCATGGAACAATCTCAAAAGTCGCATGAAACAACATAAGTCACACAACATTCATACAGAAAGTCGCATGAGACATATTCATCCCTGTCAGTTCATCTTTTTCAACTTTCAGGCTCCATGGCCAAAATCATGTTCTTTCAAAACTCAACCAAATCATCTCATTTTTGTTCCAAAACATTTCTCCATTCATTTAAACACTTCTTTCAAGATTTAAACATATTTTATCAAGTTTTCAAGCTCATAGCTCACTTTCTTTCTCTCTGGTTCTTCATAAACCCAGAACCCAAAAACCTAGAAGCTAAATCATGCTATCATCATCTAAACAAGATAAAATTGATACCTACAGTATCCTAGTGAGGTAAAAAACATTACCTGATGATTCTTGTAGCAATTCTTTGAGTTTCCCAGCTGATTCTTGCCTCTTCTTCCTCGTTTCCTCGAGGGTTTAAGTACACACACACTAAAACTTTCTCTCTCAATGCAACAGTAACACTCTTCTTTGAAAGGTATTGGGGGCTGTGCCCTAATTCTCTCTCTATATATACATATATATATATATATCAAAAAGGCCTAAGCCCACATTACTCATAGATTGGGCTCAAGAACATAATTTAACAATACACAATAGTCTAGCCCATTTCTATTTCATTCATTCAAGCCCAAACGTGTACACATATATACTTAACCCAATAAAACTTAATTTGTCCAATATAATTTCCCAACGCAACCCAATATTATTTTTCTCTAACAAAATATTCTTTTTATTTATTTCAAGAGTCCGGGTATTACAATCAAATTGTACTAAACTGGCAAAAGTGAGTTTCTCAGCCTAAGTGTTGATTGCCTAGTAGATCACTAAGTGCTTAGCTGATAAAAGAGTGCTCAGCTGATCATAGAATGGTCAGAGAGTGCTCTGATCATAGAACGGTCAGCTGATGAAACTGTTAAGACTAAAAAGGTATAATCTTATTAACCTAGATGATTAGTTGATCAGAGTAGTTCAACTGATCATTTAGAGTGATGAGTTTATCAAAATAAGACTAAGTGTTGAAAGGAATTTACTTAGTTGATGACTTACAGATGCTCGACTTATCAAAACTATGCACAGATGATAGTCTTAAGTACTTAGCTTTCGGATGTATCTACTCAGCTGATAGGCAAAGATGCATAAGCTATGGTATTCTATACTGTATTCTCCTTAGCTGATCTTAGATGTTGGCTTCCGGCTGATACTTAGTACTTGGCAGGTTTTTGACTGATACTCTATACTTAGTAACTTTTAAGTCAAAATCTAAACAATACATGTTCAAATTCATTCTTAGTCTTATTGAAGGTCTATCATCAAATCCTATGTATTTCAATCAAGGTTCTAAAAAACGCGTCATGGCGGCGCCAAGGCGCGAGGCGCAACTCCCCCGTTAAGAAATAGCCCTTGGTGGTGGGGTTAGGCGTGATGTAAGACAATGCGGCATAAGGCGCACCTTTACGCGCTAAATGGCGAGTTTTTTAAGGCCTGGCGCCCAAATTTATTTTTTTTTAAATTAACTTTTTTATAGGCATTTTGCGATCGCGTGTATTGAACTTCTATATATTTGTATTTTGTATATGTTACTTTGCTCCTAATTTGTGCAAATTTGTGTAATTTGTATATTAATAATGATAAATTGGATATAAATATTTATAAAATATATACAAAATTGCCGCCTTAAAAAACGTCATGGCTCTCCATGGCTTCTAAAACTTGAGGCTTGATCTCGCTGTCACGCCGCGCCTTACATTATTTAGAACCATGATTTCAATAGACAGGTTTGATCATTAGGTTGAAATGGTTATCTCCCAAACACTCTCTTATCACCAAACCTAATTATAATTCAAACATGAGCTTGTTTCGCACCTCTCATTTGATTCTCCCTATTGTTGGTCAAATATACACCACTACCAAAGCCGCCTCCACAATCATTGAACGCCACATTTAGGATGTCATTGTTGCCTCCTCAAGGAAGCTAGTTATCGATACATCATTGCATCCTTATATCATCATCGCTCGAAACATCACAAAACCTATTACCACGCAACATATACTACCCTCTTAACCCACATCTTACCACGTCAAGAACCATCGATCCCTAGAGATTTTCTTGGTAAAAATCAATCAAAAACTATTGTTGTTCAACCTCTAATTTCTCAAGTGATTTTTGGGTTATTTTGAAGTTTTGAGTAGTGTGAGATACACTACAAAAGCACCAACCACTGAGAACGTCTAATTTTTTAAGATGTTCATATGTAAAAACGAATGTTTTAATCGACTTAAATTAAGTAAGCAATCATTGGATTCACCAACCAATTTGTCTAAGCTATTTTCTGATTCTTTGATGTACTTTGAATCTAACTGTAAGAGCATAACTAAAAGCCATACCAATTTCTTCCATTCCGAAACACGAGTTCATTCCTATTACTCCATATGAGGTATGAAATCGACCATGCTAGAGATTTCCAATGATCCTTTGAGCCCCTACTTTTCAAACATGACAATTAACATCTTTTAGGTGGTCTAAGGTCCAACCTGCAAAAAAAGGAGTTTTCCTCCGGCTAAAGTTTTTTTCCAAAGCCTTTCTACCTCTTTGCAGCAGAAGATTGCATGATCAATGGACTTTACATAATCAAAACATCTTGGATAAAAGCATATAACCTAAATTAATCCCTATACGATCCAAAATCTGTCGCACAATACATAGCTTCTACACAAGAAGTCCCACTTTCTTTGGACGAACTTACTCCATTGTGTTTGAACTCCACCTACTTGTCTGAGTGTCAAGGTTTTTTCATCAACGAAGTCCTTTTATCTTTTCCCACATACCATTTAGCTTTGTCTTCCTCCTCCAAGTTGATTAAGCAGTCTTTTAGCAATCTTTGTAGCTCTCAAATTCACCCGCTTCTCTTCCACGAAGACACTTCCTCCAATTCCATGTCCAAGTCCAGTTGCTATTACTCAAAAGACCTCTTTGATTGATTTGAGGTCTTTTACCCACTCTAAGACTATAGAGTTTGTTTCATTTGTCTTCGTTAGTTGTTCAATGGTAAACATGGGTTTATCTAATTTTACCGTTTTATGATGTTCACCTGTGAAGAAATCAACTTGTAACATCCTACGAGTTTTATATCAATTTTTTATTTATATGATATATCCATTAATTTGTTAACTGTACGTAGAATACAATTATATCAAGTATCAATCCAATATTAAAGCAATAGCACAATGAATATGCATGAACTTAGAATCTATGAATGAATGCCTTGAGAGAGAATTCCAGGGACACACGCTTTGTAACGTGAATGTATTCCTTAGTGAAATTAGGGATAATAAACTGTTATTCTGTAGATATTATACAACTCAAAATTAGAAACATCATGTACTCGATCTCTAGCTAATTAATTCTTAATGAAAGCACAATATTACCAGCTCTTCCATATATGTAGGCATAAAATTCATATTCATAAGTCCTAACATTTACATATATAAATTATAAAAAAAACATTTTATTATACAGTTGAAACTATAACTAAAAGTACCAAAAAAAAAAACATTTTATTGTAAATGTTTGGCATTTTTAAGGTGTATTTTTGTTCTCGTTTTATGCTAGCATCTTGCTAGTATATGTTTTTTTCTAATAAAATTGTGGGGTTAGCTAGGCGGGGTGAAGACCGTGCCAAACTTCGTCTAGTCATCTTTTTCTTTGACGGTCCAAAAAAAATACCGATTTACATTTAATAATATAAAATATCCAAGGACTATATATGGGTGTCGGCTAGCTTTATGTATCTTGGTTTTGTGGTCTGTTGACCTTCTACTTACTTTTATTATCTATATTAATTAATTAATTAAGTAATATTAATATTAATTGAATTGCGTTGTCTTTAAAGAAAGTATACAAGAATAAGTTACGACGTAAAAGCAACAATACTTTTTTTTTTGGCCAGTTTGTGAAATCTCTTTTGGTCCTATTGGAAATCCAAAGCCAAGCGATACGCCTCAAACTCTAGAATAAATCTTCTTTCTCGTAGGTTGTCTTAAGTATGTTTGAATTAAAGTCGAATGTAATAGATTAGTTTAATATAATAAGAAAAAAAGTATATGTTGCTCATTTACGAATAGAATAGACTATTCCATAAGAGCGTCACGGTACCAACACCATATACTCGGCATGGGTGATTTGGCATGTGATACCGAAGCCAAACACTACCTTGGTACCGAGCCTAAGCATGAGTTCTTGACATTTCACTACTGAATGACAGAAATAGCAGAGAGGGGAGAGAAAAGAGAAGAGAGAAAATATTTTTTAAAAAAAGTTTTTTCTAAGTATGTGAAACGTATGTATTTCTTTGGTTTAAGTATAAAGAAGTAATGAGATAGTATTACTGATGTGACAAGTAAAACAAGAAGCATAGGGTTGGAATAAAAATTTATAATTTAATCTTTTTTTTTTACTTTTACTAACATAACCTATAACTTTAAAAGAAGTAATATTTTTTTATAATTCTTTATAATGATATTTTTATTAATCTTCTTTATGCTTAATTTTTTTATCTTATCAAATAAATCATTATAGTTTGTATTAAATTTTGAACTAAATACAAGTAAAATATATATCTAGAAGTATTTATATAACATGAAAATTTGATACAAAAATAGTACAATCAAATTAAAATATACTAATAAAAAATTACATTTTTAAACATGTCGGTCCTATGTGATGAAATTCATTTCTCATACAAACCAAATATGATAAAGATGCAATGAATCATTTCATTCAAGCATTTATTTCATTACATCACACATTCTATTCCTTTGTCTTTTCAATGTATCTGCTTAATTAAAAAAATATTTTATTAATCACGTAAGAATGAAATAAACCACTCCATAAAAAAATTGGTTTCTTTCACAAAAATGAGACAAAAAAAATAGTAACATAAAATGAGACACAAAAAATTATTTGCATACAATAGTATAATTATAAAATTTGATTCGATTTATTGATAAAATACAAATTTCGTTACAATAATAACTTATGTAAAATTTATTATATTTTAACGTAGTAAACACTACAATATACGAAAAAGTAACTTTTTACTAATATACATAAACATATAATTATAATATAGCATGATTAAATTTGAGTTGACTTTTAAAAAAACTGTCTTATTAAACTCAAAAACAATAATTAAATATTGAAAAGGGTGTTGCTATTTAGTCTTCCTCTCCTTACAAATTTAAAGGTCAAATTAAGAGGGTTACATTTTTAATGTACCCTTTCCACTCACACATGTCAAATCAAGAAGGTTATATAGATAATCAAGGGGGATATATAGAAGGGCAAACTGCATCAAAATACATCCAACTTTGGCTAAACTACCATTGTATACAACGAACTTTATTTTTTTTAAACTAATACAAGCATCTCGTATAACCTTAACGTTGTATACAATTTACCTACTATATATAACAGGTTACCTAGCCGGTTTTTTTAAATAATTTTTTGTTTTTTCCTGGGTTTTTTAGTTTTACCATCTTCACCATTCAAACAAATATTCATAGCTCCTAAAACTATCTCACACTTATTATGTACTATTAGGGTTTAATGGGTTATGTTCTTTGGTAGCTACACTACAATCGTTGTTGTTTAGGCTTCAAAGCCAACCATCGCCTTCGCCAAAACCAACCACCGTCGTTTCGAAGCAGACCACCACCATTCCCTTCAAATCCGACCATCGCCGTTTCGAAGCAGACTACCACCATCCCTTCAAAGCAAACTATCGTCGTCGCCTTCGAAGCCGACCACCGCCATCCCCTTCAAATCAAACCATCGTCATCGCCTTTGAAGCCGGCCACCGCCATCTCCTTCAAAGTCGACAATCGTCGTCGCCTTTGAAGCTGACCACATCTATCGCCTTCAAATCCGACCATCACTGTCACCTTCGAAGCCGACCACTGCCTTTAATGTTGATGGTTAGTTCATCTGAATGTTTCTTATTGGGTTTCTTTTGCTGATGGTGTTCAATTCGGATTTCTTTCTTGGGTTTTATTGCGATTTTAAATCCTATTAAAAATCATATCTTCTGATTTCAGTTCTTGTTCGATTTTGTGTAATTTTAGGATAAATGATTGGGTTTTTTTGTATTCATCTTTAATTCTTGTCAATGTTTTCAGATTCATGTTCTTGTTATATATTCTTCTTCAAAAATCATATATTCCGATTTCAGTTCTTGTTTGATTTGTGTAATATTAGGACAAATGATTTGGGTTTTTATATTCATCTATAACTTTTGTCAATGTTTTCAAATTCATGTTCTTGTTCTGCATTTTTTGAATCAAAGGCAAACAATTTGAGTTATAATTCAAAATTATTATATCTTGAAGATTCAATGCAGTGGCAATATTTAGAACACCATGAAGATTCAAAAAACACTATACATTTAGAAAATAAAAATAAATAATAAAAAATATAAAAGTGCATGACCTGTTGAGTGACCTGTGATAAAGGTCACATGTATACAATGGTAGTATTCAGGGTATGTTTGGCGTAGCTAGCTGAAAGTTGGAGCTGAAGCTGAAGCTGGGGCTGGAGCTTTTAGGAGCTAAAGCTGAAGCTTTTATTTAAATCTGAAAGCTGAAGTTTTATTTGTACGAAAGTGTTTGGCAAAGTAGCTGTAGCTATAGCTTAAAATGTAAAAAGACAGAAAATGACACAAAAATAAACATTTACATAAGAAACAAAATTAATCAAAGGTTATTTATGTAATTTGTGTTTTAAAAACTCTCAACAGCTCCTAAAAGCTACTTGAAGTAGCTTTTTGGAGTTTATTTTTTAAAAATAAAAGCTTAAGCTCGTGCAACCAAACAGAGTTAGTAAAGTTTATTTTCTAAAAACTAAAAGCTCCAGTTCTTAAAAGCTCTGAAAGCTACCGCCAAACATACCCTAGAAAGTCGGTTGTATTAATTTTAAAAAAATAAAATTCATTGTATACAATAATAGTTTAGCCAAAATTAAATGTATTTTGATGTAGTTTACTCTATATAAAATCACCCTATTGTATTGAAAAATATATCAAATTAATAACATTTTATAATAATATAAAGAAAGCTGCTTCGTGAAGATGTGTTTTGTGAATTGTGATGAGTGGCTGAGTGCAGAGTTTGATGTCTGGCGTGCACTATCTAAATCTTGACTCAGAAAAGAAATTAGGCATCCAAGTGAGTCTATCAAATCAAATCTTTTCCCATTCAATTTTGAAATATTTCTACTCCATGCATTATTATTTGTATATTAGTTTTTTTGTTTCTTTATAAAAAAAATCTTGATTAATAATTTTTTTAAATGCAGGAAGAGATTAAATTAAAAATGAAAAATTATATTTTCTCATACTTTATACTCCTATTTTGTCCTCATACCTTATTAATTATTGACATGTACAATGCATTAATTCTCTTTCTTCGTCTTATCTCTTAATTTTAACACTTGTATTGATCGAACTAGTAAAAACCTTAAGGATGCCCTACCCATTGCCAATGATCTACTCCTGATGGCTGAAAGTTAGGAGCTAAAGAAGATCAACAAAAGCTTGTATTTCCTCCAGGAGCGATCTCTAACAGCAGCCCTCCAGTTCTAGCAACGTTGCCGGCATCCATTCTGAAATCCAATGGAGAATCAGCAAATTAATACTCCAAAGGGGGCATGATGACCCGTTTGCAATAATTCAAGAAAAAGAGGACAAGAAGTTCATACCCAACTCATTTGGAGACTTGCAACATGCAATAACTAGTGTAATACCTGAGCAGGTAGACATTTTAATTATATTTTTATGTGATGGACATCTATATTTTATATAGGTCATTTTACCATTAGGGTATTATTGAAAAATTATATATATTCCTGCTAAATTTTTTTACTTCATTCTCCGACCTTCTTAGTATTGACATTTGTAATGCATAATTAAAAACGAGTTAGAAATATTATTTTGTATAGGTTGTTACGATTATACCCGAGCTGTGCTCGGATAGGTCATTTTATAGATAGAGCTTTTATAGTTGGTGTTTTATTTTTTTCAAACAATCTTGTTGAAATGTCAAAAAAGTTTGAAAACTTATAATTTATAACCCATCTAGTCAATTAAAAGAAATTATGTTTGTTGTTAACAATACTTAAGTTGAGTGTTGTCACACTCATGTAGAACTTAAATCAAGAAAACAATAAAATAATTAAAACATCACTCATTTAAGTAATATGTAAGTTCAACAACACATAGCATCTAACTTAGGTAGTCTTAGCAACAACCATTATTTTCCAATAATAATAAGCAACAACAAACAGATTTATCAATCTATAACAACACTGTATAAATGGCATGTACCAAATAAAAAATTTAATCAAACCCATCATATAGAAAATTAAGAAAACATAAAGAACAAAGATGATTTTAGTCAACTTTGCGGCATGTTGAAAATATCGAAGATGTTTGTGTGAATAAACCAACTTTGATACATAGACTACTTCTTAGATCATGTGTTATACCCTCCATTTTCTTTTCCTTACCCAATGTCACATCATTCCCTCTTTCCCTACTCAAAATAAGTGTTATACACTCCCTTTCCTTACACAAACATTTTTCATATTTTATATATATATATATATATATATATATATATATATATATATATATGTGGGGGGGGGGGTGGTTGGGCATGCTCTCGGTCGAGTAATGATACCTGATGCCACTACCCGATGCTACCACCCGAGGTACTTGTTTTGGTGTTCACGATAGACTCGATAGCACCCGATGGAGATCGGGTACAATCTAACGCTTGGTCTTACTATTGTATGAGAAACACATAAATTTAAGATAGAAAGATTTTCATATTTTAGATAGGGTTTTTAATTAACAACCTCGATTTGGTAATAAAACTGAAGACAATCGGCCAATGCACAAGCAAAGCGACATGACAGCAACTTGCAGCCTACATTTCAAATTTTTGTGTAAACTAAAGTGTCTGAGGAGGACGCGATAATGATGCAATAATCCTCGCATTCGACCTCAATTATTCCTCACAGTTGTCCTGAAATGGTACATCATAATCAAAGAAAATGTTTACATTTTAATGGATAACAATAACAAATACAGACCTGGTTGACAAGAACAACACAATGATCTTGTAGTTGTATAATTATGCCACAAACCGCTGTATAATCTTCTCCGCTCATTAGGCTTTTCTACCATCCTTTCCTTCTTCCATCTTTGTGTCTTTCTCCCAAACATATCTGCAAATTTATGGTTAAAGTCGCTACCTCTCAAACAGGAAATAACTGTATCAAAACTCATAGCATAAAAAAGATGCATATAGTCCATAATATGGATGCAATGTGAATTGTTACAACTGATGTTGAAAAGATTCAAACTTTTGTTTCAGGATGAACCTTTCTGCTCCAATAACACGAGTAAAAGAACTACTACAGCTTAAAATCAACCCAAATAGCTCTTGTGACTCGAACAAATGCTTTGACTACTTTGGATGTGATGTTGTAACACACAAAAAGAATATTAAACATATGTCAAGTATAACCATAATAATAACCAAGTAAATCAGATCTTAGTGTAAATAGTGTTGGAGGAAAGGGTTTGTAGGAAGTAAGAATAATAATAAATAACTTGGATAATTTCGTGGATCGTGTTAAATACACTTTCCGTAATCTGTAATTCGACCCTATTGCCTGGGGTATCACGAATTCAGATATAGGATAATCCAATAAACTCGATTTGAATTACAGGCTTTTATTCAAATCCTAAACACAGAAATACTTTTCCTTTATCTCTTGTTTATTTGAGACTAATTCGTCAGAATAACGACTTGTAAATCGTATTCTTTTGTACGTATATCGTATGTACATATTTCACGGCTTCCGTATTTTCGTATGTTTCTGTACCAAAAACGAAATGGCCGAAATGGCCTTATATAAGGCAACAAACGCGGCGGTTACCGGCCGGCGCGATGCCCCTTGGAACCCCTCCAGGGGTCAGCCTCCGGACCCCCGTACCGTATCCCGATATTAACTTAATTTATTCGAGTGTGCGCTCCGCACCTCCAAACCCGAAATATAACCAAGTCTAGAATTTGCTAGTCTCAAAGTTAATCCCGATTATACTAAATGGTTTTGATGACACTAAAATCACCAACAAATAAGATTACCGTTTAAGTATTTATCAAGAATAAACATAAGTTAATCTATACTATTATATAAATCATTTAAGCTTTTTCCTTAAAACTCTTAAATTTTAAGTCACTTAAGATTATTATTCTACCTTCATCTACCAAAAAATGATTCCATAAAATAAACTTAATAACATTCCTTTTTCATAAATTCCATAATATTCACTTTCCATAAATTCCATAGCAAAACTTACGAAACAAAATATTCTATAAACTTAATAACATTCCATAAATTACAGAGAGGGAAAATATATAATATTCGCTTTTCACCTGCTAAATAAAAATTAAATCTAAATTTCATTCCCTTTTCACCTACTAAATAAAAATTACAAAATTACGTCTTGTGTGTCCTCTTGATTAATACCTACCAAAACAACTCCTTACAAACCATTTTTATTCACCGTCGCCGCATTGCCTCGGTACCCCACTAGTTAGTTAAAAACCATAAATTGAATATAATAATAGCAAAGAGTGCTCACCATATTCTGATAGTCAAAAACAGAAATGCTCCAATAGTAAGTGGGAGTGCATCAAACAAAAAAGTGTCTGTTATTAAATAGATTTACCTCATGTAAGATAAAGAGACCATTTTCAACACTCCTTAGAAATTTTAGGGAAACGCTCAGAATATTCGATCAGGAGAAATTGTAACCCTGTGAATGTTAATGTCCCCAAACCGAAAACCAAATTCCACAAAATCAAAATAAAAGAGGACAATTAAGGATATTAATGTAAATGAAGCAAGACAAATCAAAAGATACGAGTCCAAAATCATGAAATGAATAAAAAGATTATAACGTCTACATACATATTACAATACGGATGAACACAATTAGATCTAGAAATCGGTTAAAATAAGAAGCATAAATCAATTATAAGTAGATAAACCCTCGTTACAATATCTATCTATGAACATTATAAATCATAGAATCTCCTTAAACTATAATTAGTTTAGATCAAAGAAAGTTGAAATCAGTGAGACACACATGGAGAAATGAAACCGTACAATCAAGTAGAAATTCAATGAGAATAAACAACCTTTGTCGATATAAGAAAATGAGCAGATTCAATCGCAACTTAGAAATCATTGTTAAGAACCTTTTGCTAAAACCAAAGAGCAAAATTAAGTGAACAGAATCAGAGAAGAACCCATGGTGTCATGGTAAAAAAAAGCCTTGCGGAAGCTTAAAATCGATCGCCAAAGAAAAACACCGATAAGAGTCATCCTTAGTTTGGGAAACTTGCACCATCAACATAAAGCTTCGACTATTGACCAAAATGAAGAATACATGGTTAAAAATCAGAGGAATGTGTTTCAGTATCTGAGAAGGAAAGAAAGTTTGGGGACATACGTCTTATGCCTCCATCATCTTTTGTGAGACAGTAAACAACTAAACAATTCTTGCCATTACCTTTAAAATCTAGGAGTTCACCCTAAGACTTTGGAGAACATGGGAGGTAGAAATGCCGTTTCCTGAGAACGTGGGTTTATGATAAAAACAATTACTATAAAAAATCGAAGGCTAAGATCTGATAAAGATTTGATCTGAAAGTTAAAAACTTTATATGGCTCGGATTTAAAGTGAACTTAATCTAAAGGTCCACAATGAAAATGAAATATGGTTGTCTCACTCACCGGCAACCATACATATATATATATATATATATATATATATATATATATATGATCAACATAAAATCACTCTTATTTATAAAACCTAAAGAAATAAATCTAGCTATTAGATTAATTTAATCAAATGTTGAGATTAAAGAGTGGCAAATTTGTAATTATTATACATAATTACAAATTATAAGTCAATAAAAGAGCATAAATGAAAAAGATATTAATTTATACATAAGCTCGTTCCAACAGCTCTCTCATTTCTCTCACATAAAGTAAATAAAACATGGGTACATTACCCCCCTAAAGTTTAAATTTATTATAACCAATTAAGTTTTAAGAATTTAAGTAAAAAAATTATACCAATTTACTAGTTTTTTAATCATCTTTAAATCAAGACCACTTTTTATATATTTTTAAAATTTTTATTTTTGAAAATACAAATATTTTCATCATACCTGAAAATGCAAATATTTTTCTTTTATTTTCATCATAGCTAAAAATGCAAAAAAATTATACCATTGATTTTCATGATATATGTACATGCAGATATATAAAAATGCAAACATATGTATATGCAAATGCAAACATATGTATATGCAAATGCAAATATATATACATGCAACTGAAAATGCAAATATACCATTGATTTTTATCACAACTGAAAATGCAAATATTTTTATCATAGTTGAAAATGCAAAAAATTATACTATTGATTTTTATCACCGCTGAAAATGCAAAAAATTATACTATTGATTTTTATCACCGCTGAAAATGCAAATATATAAAATGCAGATATAAGAAAATGCAAATATATTTATATGCAGGTATATGAAAATGCAAATATATAAACATGCATTTTCAAAAAAATCATCCAAAATCTATCAAGACTAGTCTTTGATTAAAGAAAATTGGATGTTCAGATTTGATTATCATATTCATCCATAATTACATGTTCAGTTTTGAATTTTGCATTTTCAGCTGTGATGAAAATCAAAGTAAAAGTTTTGTATTTTCAGCTGTGATGAAAATGTTTGCATTTTCAAAATAAAATTTTTAGAAATATGAGAAGTGTGGTCTTGAATTAAAGAACAAGACAAACTGAAGCTAATGATATAATTTTTTTTATTAAAAATCTTAAACATGACATAGTTATGATCATTAAAAAGATTAATGGGTTTTTAATAAAAAAACTAATGATGGCTGATAATTGTTAATTTATCATTTTTATTGATTAAAAGCTAGTTCTTTATCGATTTCTTTTTGATGAATCTAACATATTCATCACTTTTTACAAAGGAAAAGAGATTTTCAAATACAGAATTTTGGAATAATTTATTAATGAACAAAATGCTTTTATCTAAAAAATGATGAATATGTTGGATTTATAAAAAAGAAATTGATGAAGAACTAGTTTTAATTAATAAAAATAATTTTTTATTGCTTCTTACCATTTTTACATTAATATACCTTTTACTTGATCCTCACTCTATATATATATAAAATATGGATTCCCAAACAGGCTTTAACAAATCACCATAGAATTCCTTAATTACATCGCGACATAAACTATGTTCCTCCGATAAAAATCGCGAATACCATTTCGTGAGTAGCGCCATATTTTTAACTTTTATCTTGTAACCCTAAGACCACCCACTGGGCCACTGATTTATATGCAGTAACTTTTAAAAATTGAAAAGCAATAGAGTGGAAAGGCTAATAGCACTGATTTTAGCAAAGTAAGCCGTCCCGTCCCGTCCCCCGCTAGATAATAGCTAGCGTCGACTTCTAATTAACATGAAAGTTTCTTTTGTTAAATTTATCAAAGATCGATGACCATGAGTTTTTCATCCTCGATCGTATTATTGCCAACCAGCAAACCCAAGTATACAAATGGAACTTTAGAAGCTTTATAATTAATCTCTTGAGCCATTTGGATCACTTCTTCTTGCCCAACCCAATACCAAACATAATACATTTAGCAATGTCAATTTTAAGACCGAAACCTCGAGAAAACAATCCTACTTGACCATTTACTGAAAAAAGAAGAGCCTCGTTGGCAAATGAAAATGACGAAAAATTTCTACTATTACTAGATAAACAAACACCCTGGAAAAGACCACATGCTTCTAAAACCATTACTTTAATTCCTTCGTAGGGAAACTATTGATGAGGATGGAAACCAATGTTGAAGAAAGACAACTTTTAATCCCACTACACCATTTCACCCTAAACCTGTTTGGGTCATAATGGAAAAAAGGAAGTTCCAATTGAGCGTATCAAATGCTTTCTCGAAATCCGCTTTAAATAATATCATCTTAAGTTTTTGCTTGAAGAACTACTTGTTAGCAATCAAGTTATCATCTAGTATTTGCCGCCCCGGTATAACTGCTGATTGATTATAAGAAATCACCTTATGCCTAACCTTCACAACTCCATACATTAGCCTCTATTTCATTAACAGTGAATGGTGCTTCCAAAAGCAATGCATCCTCGATAGAGATGGATCTTAAAAATGCGGGCTTCCAAAATCTGGCTTGAAGATGACCAAATCTTTGAATCTTTTTTCAAAATGAAGAAAAGCGGATTATTTGATCTTTACTGGATCATAAAACCATGAACCCTCACAAATCAAACCCTTCATGCTGCTGTTATTTCTCCACTTTTGGTTTACTAAGGTGTGAAAAAACTTGGAGTACTCACCTGCTCACAAATCAAACCCTTCATGCTGCTGTTATTTCTCCACTTTTGGTTTACTAAGGTGTGAAAAAACTTGGAGTACTCACCTGCTCACAAATCAAACCCTTCATGCAAGAACTTATGTTTTTTCTAGGAAAAAAAGTAGACGTTTTTGCACACGTGTATCGGCTCATAACTTAAACCGATCTTTTAAGTTTCTTTTTTGCTACATATATAATACGAAGAGGAACCCCTCTTTTCTTGGAAATGAAGATTGCAATAACTCAAGTAGGTAATCAAATGAACTATGTTCATTTTGATATGCATCAACCTTGTTAAAAAGTCCAGGGAAGAAAATCAAGTACAACCAGGATAATTTTGCATTGATTTCCTCTATCAGCTCACGACATCCATCATCGACAACAACCTACGTGTCCTAGTCCCAATCATTATGGTGGGTATCATTTTCCTTCAACTCCCTGACCCATAACGTCGTCGATAACATCAACCATCTCGTTTGTTGGAGCTACGTCATCTACAACCGGAAAGAGTTCTAGTTTCACTGTGATAAACCCATGTAATATAACGTCGAGAGAAACCGAATCTTTGTATATGAGCTTTCGTTAATGAAATTTTTTATTTTTTTTACTTTTCTAATAATTAAAAAGATATGATGCTTCTTATATAAAAAAAAAAGTTAGATAGCTTTTAAAAACCACAACTACATACAAAATATTATTAACTATTCATATAACATTTATTTCAATAGAAATAAGATTTTCTAAACTGAAGTCACTAAAATTAGATCTTATGTCATAGAGTGTCACAAAAAAGAGTAGCAATCATTGAGAATAATATATATTTTAAAGAATTCAACTATAAAAAATTGATTGAGGAACTTGCATCAATAAAGCTAGAAAGATGAAACGTTTTAGTACATGTTTTAGATGAATTAATCTATATTAAAAGAAAATTAAAACGAGATATGTGTATAGTTACACCAATAGATAAACGTGATACGAATGGTTATTAACACTCATCACTTGATAAATTGTCATATCAACTTTTCACTTTTTCTACTTATTCCGTTACTTTACAATATAATTATCACCGAATTACCTACTACATAAATATTAATAAAAAAAGGTTGTTTGGTTGTTTATATATGGTCGAACCAAAGGTTTCACGTGAGCTCAATTAAATCAGCAAACATTTATTTAATAATTGATTATTTGGGATTCTAAGTGCCCAAAAGTTTTGACCAAATTATACCTGCACTATCAAGCAGCTGGATTGCACTAGATTCATCAGAAAATGAAACATTACTTGATTAAACAAATCTATTAAAAGGAAACATTATATATGAAAAAAATAAGTCTAATAACTCAAGTAGTAAAAACTAGCTAGCTTGAAGATGTAAACTATAATTCATAAAAATAAAAAAGTAACAGACAGAGAAAAACATTTTTATAAATCCTAAGCTTTGTACTTAGTTTTTACAAAGTTGAGTCTAAAATTTAAGCATGAGCTAATAGAAACATACAAAATCGATTAACAAGAAAAAAGTATGGTGATCCGTTAGTTTAAAGATCGATGAGTCTCGTGTTTAACATGATATGTTTAAATAGATTCGTCTATTCCCAAAGGTTGCAATAGCAAGGGGTGTCAAACTGTCACAAGGGCAATTGATCATGGCTAAAAGGGACTCATTTTTATTATATATGTTCTATATCTTATATATGTAAACCCGTTATCGTTGAGCCTCAAAAATAAAATTTGAATGGTAGCAAAAATAGGGCCTCCCTTAAGCTCATAGAATTTGCAAAAATTAAAGAAAAAAAATAATTATTTTCAATGGGGTGTAGAAGTTGGGAAGACGATTACTTAATCACACAAAATTGTTTGGTAAAAATAAACAAAACCGGTAATTGTAATTGAATTATGAGAGTTCAGGGCATGAGAAAAAACAAAATCTTCATAATTTTAGTCTTAGACCATCCGTAGCACATCCAAATAGGTTGCCCAACTCAGCTTTTACATTAGCATCATATCACGTTTCACTTCTCTTCTCCTTCATAAACCAAAAATTAGTATATTCTAACTCAATTTTATATTTAACTTTTTATTACATATTAAGAGAGAAAGAGAGAATGAAAGAGATGAAAGAGAGAGTAGAGAGAGGGGAAGAGATGAAAGAGAGGAGAGAGAGAAAGTGAGGTCGGCAAGTGGGTGTGGGAGAAGGGGAGAGCTTGGGTTGTGGGAGCCGAGAGAGTTCGGGTAAATTGGGTTGGGAGGGGTGTGTAGCGGTGTTCACCATCAACCCAAATTAATTAAGCCTATGGAAACCGATGGCTTTAGGTTGAAAGCTACGGATGGTCTTACAAATCTTGGATTTAGTAATTTTTTAGGACTTGACGTAAGCTTTAATATTTGTAAAAACTATATTGGGTTGAGCAACCAAATGTAAAAATCAATAACATAAAAAAAAGTAATCATTTGATTTTTTTTAAAACGGATGTAAAAAAATGATAAAGACAATAGATGCATCATTTTTATAGTCATTTATCAAGTTTTCAAGGATTCAGATTTGTTATATCTGTTCTCACCATAGTTCTAAATAACGTGAGGCGTGACGGCGATATCAAGCCTCAAACTTTAGGAGCCATGACGTTTTTTAAGGCGGCAATTTTGTATATATATTTTATAAATATTTATATCCAATTTATCATTATTAATATACAAATTACAAAAAGTTGCACAAATTAGGAGCAAAGTAACATATACAAATTTATAGAAGTTCAATACACGCGATCTCAAAAAGTATATAAAAAAGTCAATTTTTTTAAAAAAAATATTTTTTGCGCGTCACGCATTAAAAAACTTGCCATTTGACGCACAAAGGCGCGTCTTATGCCGCCTTGTCTTGCGCTACGCCTAACCCCACCGCCAAGGGCTATTTCTTAACATTGGAGTGTCGCCTCACGCTTTAGCGCCGCCATGACACTATGGCACCGCCATGACGCGTTATTTAGAACCCTGGTTCTCACTGAAGCATCCGTTCCTCTTATCCTACCCCTCTGTCTATATATATATTATATATATATTTTGATAAAAGCCAATTTTATAATAAAATTTCCAACGGTGTCTAGCGAATTATAAAAGAGTTATTGGTTTGAGGGGAAAAATATGAGCCCTCTAAAGAGAGTTAGAAGATGTAGGTGGAGGGAGATATGATGGTTAGGGTGGAAATCATAAGTCAAATATAATTGGTACAAAGTGACAAGCCCTGAACAACCCCGAACCACACATTGATAGCAGAAAATTAAAGTGAGTGTCTCCACCATCACCAAACCTTCAGCTTTTCTCTTCCTTGACTTTTCCACACCCTTTATCATTTGCAAATTGCAATGATGCTTTTAACTCTTAGTTTGGCATCCACCCCCAATTACTACCACCATCCACCCTCCATTCTTACAACCTTTTTAATGCCACTTAAGCACAACGTTTATATATATATATAAGTTTAAATCAACCATTAAATAAAGATAATTCAAGAGCTATAAACTGTTCTCCAAGTTTTACCTTAACATCTACCTCCTAGGCATCAATAATTAGGGTAAGTCTACCCCGTCCCAACGCATCGCTTACAATTACAAATAAATTCTCATTATATACAACAAACTAACCATCATTACCGAATTTATTATAATCATTAACTACGCATTTAAAACATGCATACACATATCTCGTATGTCATATTGAATCATTATATATTTAATTACCTCACAAATCTCTGCAACACACAACCTCCTGACATATATATAGACCTGCCTGGATGCTACGTGTCGCAATCTCTGCAACACACAACCTCCTGACACATGCTAGCCGCCCGACCCGTCGCGTTGTGACCTTTGGTCACCCAACATTTTCGTTTTTCAATTTTCAATTTTTTTCTTTGAAGCCATAGTATTCCATAAATATCTTTCTTAATAATTAAACTCCATAATTTCATTTCTTTTTAGAATCATGCTTAGTCAAAAATACGAATTTCGGGTCGTTACACGTTGTGGAGCCTTCAAACCCAAGAAATTCCCCACGTCATGCTTCCATAGAGCACGTCTTCGAAGTCACCATGCAAAACCCTTATGTCGTTGTCTTCTCGTCCTGCACCGAGGACACCACACCGAGCTCCCCCTTGAGTTTATAAATCCATCAAGCTAAATCAAGTCATATCTAACAATTGGCCATACATGAATTATTATTTACTAGCATCATACCTGCGCAATGCTGCGTCGACAAATAGTTTTTGGTTTATAATATATCGCTTTCAAGAATGCAATGATATTTTATTCGTGCGATTCAATGTCATGAAAAAGTTTTTTACAGTAACATGTCCGTTTTTTTTTTCAAAATTTCTTTTATTTACATCTAACTATTTTATTAATTTTAAAAATAAATTCTAAAAGACAATAAAATAAGAAAAAAGATTTATATTGATTAAATAAAGAGAAGAGTTAATAAAATTTTAAAATTTATGTTGAATTTGGTGGATAATTATGTTAGTATGAGAGAATATATTTTGAATAAAAGTTAAATTAAATTAGGAGAGAATAAAATAGTTAAAAATTGAGTGGATGAAATTAATTTAGATTAAATGAAGGGTCAAGATTTTATATTGATTGAATTTTAAGAAGTCTTAAAATTTAAGAGGAGAGAGAATATTAAATGGTTTATATAGTAGTATAGATCAGTTATAAATTAAGTCAATGTTTTGAGAGTTAGAATGATGGTTTGGTTAAGCTAGTTTTTGTATTCAATGGGTGTCAATTTACTTTACTTGAGTTTTTATGTCTTCCGTTATTATGAATTCGATCCGATAAATGTTGATTTTTTTTTTTAAATTGTAAATTTTTGAAACCACGTTGTTACTTGTAATTGACTTCTATGAGAGATGGAGAGAGAGATCATTTAGAGAGGGATGTGAGAGAGATTCGCAAGAAACATATCCAAGAGGTCAACGAGGGGTCAAGATTGGATTACGGTGGTCGCCGTTGTTGTTGGATATACGGTGGCTGCTACTCCTTAGTAGATCTAGAGAGTGAGAAGTGGAAAGACTATCCGGGTTTTTTTTCTTAGAACAAACACGGACATATACCTCAATAGTGGAGAGTGGAGTTTGTTTTGGGCCAAGGAAATTAGACGAAAATATATGTTCATTTCTATTTATTAAAATCGTTTAAGATCTAAACTAAAAGATGCTATGTCCTCGCTCTTAGGACGTGTGGAGATTATTTGAGATGAAGTCTTTAAATTCTTTATTTTATATTCTTAAACGTAGCACTAGAATTATTGAATTTTTTATATATATTTATACTTTTCATATCTTTTTTTTAACAACGAAGTTATGTTAGTGGGCTGGATCCACAGTGACATCCAAACGGGCAGTATGCGAACCCAAGCCACGCCCTGCTTTATCATTATATATGCACAAGATTACTAATTAATACACGGAATGACATTGAGATATGTTGAAAGATGTGCGTCAACAATGGAAGGCTGGACCTACCTTCGGTCACCAACGGAAGGCTGAAGCTACATACTTATCTTGGCTGTTTGCTAGATCTGAAATAAAACAAACGGTTAGTCTCGCCACGAGCTTCTACTCGTGACCAAGCTCGGGCGCAAGGATAAGTATTTATTTTAGGAAGATAAATATAAAGAAGATGGAGGGAGAGAATATGATTCGTGAGCATGTAGCAAATAAGGGTATTTATAGAGTCTCAAAAGGAAGGTCCTTGTCCAGTGGTTAGTTGGTGGACCAGCTATCCTTCTTCTATAGATAGTACCTTCTTCTGGTGCTACCTTCTCTAGTCCGGACCTACCTCCGATTCGGAGATTGGTCAAAGTATATCCATGATCTTCTTCTGATGCTTCCTTTTCTAGTCTGGACCTACCTCCAGTTTGGAGGTTGGTGAGATACATACATCATCATAATACATGGTTTAGATATGATTTTGCAATGAGCTAGTAGTTCAACACTTCAACCTTGGGGGTTCTCTAAAGCTAGTTTGGCATCAAAACAATAGTTTCACTTGGAACACCAAAAATGGCATAGGCTTTTACTTTTAACATTGAAAATCCATTTATATAAGCATGATAACCAACATTAAGAATGTCATTACAATCACTGTATAGGATCAAATATGTGAATTCCCTTTATTGTTGCACTTCTTTTTGTCATCTATGATTATACACAATAGCTTAAATATCACATTTTTCGAATCAAAGAGAGAGTTATTGTGACGAAAGATTCATTCTCCTTTCGAGGATTTCTATTTGTAAGATTCTTTTCATATCTCGTGAAAACATCATCGACAATTTCCTCACCAAAGTGTTTGGCAACCAACGACTCAATCGCAGCTCTAACAGCCTTTGCCACATAGTGTCCTACGTCACAATTGTCAATTTCTTTGTTTTGTGATGCATCGCTTTCGTATTTCTTAGTCTTCCAAACCTCCCAGTTTATATCAAAAGTCGTTAGGTGATCAACTGTGAAGGAACCTTGTTTCTCCACCAAGTTCTTGATCTCAGAAGGGGATGCTGTGTATTGAGGAAGGTTGAACGAATCCAATTTTGCTTCATCTATGAGGCCCTATTTTATTTGATAAGAATAATTGAACACTTTAGGTGAGGACTTTTATATGTTCACAATCCACAAGCAACTGGTAATTTATCTAAGGAATGATATAGGTTTCTAGGTGATTAACACCCTGCATTATATATGTTGTAGTGTTAGATTATTAATAATATTTCATATTGATGTCCTTGACTCACGACCAAAAAAGAAAAAGGGAAAAAAGTTCACTTATCAGAATCATTTTTATCAACATGTTTTAGGGATGATCAAACACAAAGAAATTAATGCAACAATTACTAGTTATAAATATACTCTTGCTAATTATCTTGCTAGCAATTCATGCAAAAGTGGAATATATATATATATAGTACCTCATATACCATGTCCTGAAGAGCCATTGCCAATGGCCTCCAAAGGTAATAGCTTTCTTCGCCACAACGATCATCAGTTGTCCTACCTGATAATGTCAAAATCATCCGCCCTCCCGCAATCATCTCCTCTGAACGGCACCTCAAAAATCCCAAGAAATCTTTTTGAAATTGTTCATAGTACGCCTGGCTTACACTTTCTGGGGTGGTACTTGATAAGTAAATATTCCCTTTGTTAACCTCTTTCAATGTAGGAAGCTGCTTAACATGTATATTAGTTACAACAAACACAATTGTTTATATATATATAGAGACGAGGGTTCATGCAAAAAGTGTTTTATTTACGAAAAATACGAGAAGCAATATTAGCCATTGATTAGTTTTTGATCTTGTGGTTCACATTAATGATAATTAATATTTTTATTTAATTTAAAAGGGTATATTAGTAAACAAAATTATTTCTCTTTCCTCTCTCTAATTAATTTTTTTTCTGAATTTTATTTACTTTCATTATTTTTTATAGAAATTTATTTATATATTCGAGTGTTCATTAATGAATCATATATAACATTTTGATAGGATATTTTTATCCTTTATTGATAAAAATAAGAACTAATAATTGTATTCAATCATGAACGAAAATAATTAATTTATACTTTTGTTCAATAATGAAAAATCTAAAAATAAACAAATAGCTTAACAATGAACAATTATCTAAATAAAGTAAATACGTCTAACCCATCACCGATATTGAACAAATATCTAAACAACCTAAATACATATACAACAATTCCGTTCATTAATAAATAAAACTTATCATCCAATGAACAACAACTGGAACAAAAATTAAAAAAATAAAATAAAAATGTGAATAATAAAAAAATCTTTAAAACATAATAGAAAAGAAAAAAACAAATCTTAAAAAAATAAATAAACAAGGTGCAGCAATGGCGGCCATTACCACCCGTCCCAAGGTTCCAAGAAACAAATCACTTCGCTGGAAACTTTCTGTTACGAAACGAACAAACCCAGAAAACCAGGAAACCCCCGATTCGCTGGCCATCTTCAGATCCAAGTGATATCAACAACCTCAGAAAACCAAACCCCGCCACCGAGGGTTAACTCATCTCTCACCGGAAAACAGAGCCCACAATCGGAGGACGACGGTTCAGATCCCACCGAGGGTTAACGGCGGAGGACGTCAGTTTTTATCCGCTACGGTTCAGATCCGTGGTGGTTGTCAATGGCATAGGACGATGGTTCAGATCTGGTGGGTTTTCAGTCCAGATCGGTGGTGATGTCTTGAAAAGCGGCCGATGGTGGTGACTTGAAGCAGATATCGGCGGGCAGCGGCGGTATTGTTGAAGAAGAAGAACGCAGCGAGGGCAGAGGAAAGGGCGGCCGCTGTTATGGCGTCTCTTGATGGCGACGACGAGGGTGGAGGAGAGCAACCAGATGGAGGAGATTGGTGGTGGTCGATGGTATGAGAGGTGGTGGTCGGCGGTGATGATAGAGAGAGAGAATGACATGAATTTTAAGGAGATGGAAAATCGACGACAAGATCAAAAGTCTTATATGAAGAGATAGATATGGAGATATTTAAGGAAGTGATTAATGTAATTAAGTAAAAAGTCTACTATATCATATAAAAATTTACCAAAATTTTTATTTATTTACTAAAATACCATAATAAATCCTAGCTATAGATTAATTGATTCTAAGGCTTATAATCCTTCTCGCACTTTTCGCAAATAAATAGCTTTTCGCATGAACCTCCTTCTCTCTCTATATATATATATATTATATATATATATATATTATATATATATAGTGAAAAGTTCATTTGAGAACCATTTTTATTGCAAGAACCGCGAGAACCAATCCTAACTGTCCAATTCCCCCTCCTTTAATTAGATTGCCCACCCATGAATTCCTTACATGCACCCTGCCACACCCAATCCCCCCACGCTATTCATCCATGAATTCCATTATCCAAAATGAACGGCTAAGATTGGTTCTCGCGGTTCTCGTAATAAAAACGGTTCTCAAATAAACCTTCCCCATATATATATATATATATATATATATATATATATATATATATATATATATACACACACACACACACTAATAAAGCCTTTAGGTTGTGCGTACGTTTTATGATTATTTTTAAAGCGTAAATACATAGGGAAATATTCATTTGAAAATTTGAGTACTATTAAAATCAGTCTTGGCCCTTAATTAAATTAAACCAATGGCTATCATGCTAATGACTCATTAATAGCTAATTAATGACCGAGACATTTTGGAAAAATCAAGCCTCGTTTAATAATGACTC
The DNA here is from genome assembly GCA_038502395.1 of Dittrichia graveolens. Classification (NCBI taxonomy): domain Eukaryota; kingdom Viridiplantae; phylum Streptophyta; class Magnoliopsida; order Asterales; family Asteraceae; genus Dittrichia; species Dittrichia graveolens. The sequence goes on along the minus strand of JARJIL010000001.1, from coordinate 80,236,357 downwards.
ATCCAACCGATCACAATTCACAGTTGGATAAATATATAAATGACCAAATTACTTCTAATAATGAGTCATTAATGAATATTAAATATTTTTACAAATGGTACTCGCATTAAGAGTACTTCTCAAATGAACTCCTCAAATACGAAATTATGTAACCAATTAAAATTCAAATGTTTGACGCGTGTAAATTCAAGAATAAGAGCTCACACTAAAGAGACAATAATTCATATATCGAATTTTCAAACAAAAAAGATGATCACTAAATGAATAATAGGAATTCAAAACGGATATATCATGTTTTGAACAATAATATGTGTAAAAGAACAAGACTTCATACAAAATAACATATATTTAGGTAAAAAGAGTGTAATAAAAATGTTAATATTATATTAGTTATTGTATTTATGAATTATATACTTAACATATGATATGAAGTTAACCATAATAAATTTGAAAAGCTTTATGTTAATATCGATAATGTTAATATTAATTTATAAATAAACATGAAAAATATTAAATGAGTATCGAATTGAACCCATTGTTGGTTTTTCACTAGTCATTCATTTTTCCGAAAATATATCAATTTTACATGGTTGTTTTTGACATCCTAGTTTTTGGTTGCCTTTTTCAAGCAATTAATTATTATAGATAAGAATTTATTTATAGTAATTGAATATTGATACATGTCTCATGCTTATTTCATATTCTTCAAAACTTGTAGTAAAAACGAGTCTTTTTCTCGTATTAAGATCCTATCAATTTTTGGTAAAACATAATCAATTATAATCTCTAACAGAAATGAGAGTCATATCTACAAAGTGGACCGAGTTTTGATTTAAAACAAGGAATTTACTATTACTTTTATACGAGAACATGATCGGTTATGTTTAACAAAACTTAAGAGGACCTCAATTCTCTCCACCATTTTATTAATTTTCCTTTGTTTCAACACACATACACACTTCATCCATAACGTGTTACATAGGAAGTACTTAGTCTTTAAATAGTACATGATGTCACAAAAATATTTATAATTGGCTAAAGAGATTTTATGACACTAAGCGACAAAATAATATGATATAATATGGATTGTGCTATATCTTAAAATTTAAATAAAGATTATTAATATCACAAGTTTTAAAAAGAAATAAATAAGATCTTAAAGACGTATGATATGTACAACTCTCACATCTAATACTAACATGCACTCTCTCTGTCTCTATATATATATATATTTATTTATTTATTTATGTGTGCATTGACTATGATTAGTAATATTTAAAAGATCGAGATGGACGGATGCCAGGTATGTACGTACCTGTGATAACCACTGGACACTGTAAGAAGAGTGGACAAAATGTAGAGTTTTCATGGGAAAAAGCCTCCCAAAAAATGATCCTGGCACCCCAGTAAAGTAGCATGAAGCAGGTTGAAGGTGAACCTCACTTCTTTTCTCTATGGTGGAGTTTCCTTGGAGTACTTCTTCTAATGCAATGAAGATGGTGTTGAAGTCGTTGGTTGGCAAATCGTTTAAGTTTATTTGAACTTCAGGAGGTTTAACGCCCATTTCGAGACTAATCTTGGCGACTGCTTCCGTCACTATGGATCCCACAAGAAGCGTATTTGGTCCACATGAACATCCAAGGTCAGCCATAACTAGTGTTTCGGGAAACTTGTTGTTGAAACGCAAGTCTCCTATTGCTTTTTCTATTATTCCTTGCGTTTTCATTATCCCCGTCCTCTACACAAATTAAGAAAGAGTGTACGTATGATCAGTTTATATAGTTTCTACATTGAAAATTATTTGAATTATAAATAAATATGTTTTGGTTGCTTCTTCCCAATGACCTATTTTATTTGATTGATCGGTCCAACAAACAATTAATTAAGAAAAAGTCTATCTTTTATTCAAAACGTCTAGCGATACTCAGCTAATTATGAGCTTCGATATAAATACTTCAGTGCTATATATATCCTGTTTCCAAATACTCAATAGCTAGTTTGGTTACCCATAATGGTAGGTGCCCATTGTTATTATCCTTTTCTTCTTTTGTGTTAAGCTTAAATTTTTCTATTTTCTCTTCTATTTACTAGGAAGACAAAGAATCAAATTATCATTATATTTATTCTTTTTTGTACTTTTTCCATGTGCAAGATAACTCCAAGAGGTTGTGGGTAATCTTAATTTCCCATGATGACCCCATAAAATTCTTGCGAGAGTTGGAGAAGAGTCTACTTGTAAACCACCGTATACATATAATTGCTTGCCATCTGCGCTCCACCATCCATTCCAAATTTATGAACCTAGGTAATAGTATCCTGATCAAAAAGCTGATGAAGGGTATGAGTGGAACCAATGAATGAATGGATTTGGTGCGAGAATTACAAGAACCCACAACGTTGATCTTCAAGATCAATGGTTCAATATAACAGGGGACTATTTGAACAAAACAATAGTTAGGGAAATGTTTGTAACGAGTTATCATGGCCCCGTGCGTTGCAACGGGGAATAAAATATAAGAATCAACAAAATATAAAACTATTTTGTGTACGTTTATGTGGTTTAGTTAAGATTCAAATGAATTCAACTTCTATATATTTCATATTACATCTAACTTAACATTTAACAGTATATATTAATTTTTAATACCAAAAAAAGATTTTTAGCATGAAAGAAAATCTCAATAGAATTATCCTAATTTTCATTTCATCTAAAAACAAAAAAACATCTTTATTAGTTTTACGTTGAGTTTCTATTTTTAAGACGACCATCCATATTTTTTATATCAAAATATAGATAAAAATAAGACGATAAAAAATCTATATTTATATAAAACATTATTTGTTAAAAGTTATAAATGAAAAATAAATAAGATACAGAATTAATTAAATATTTTAGTAAAGTTACTTAAGGTCCACGTATGGAAGAAAAAAAAAAGAAAATCTCCACGTGAGTGTGATGCTGGGGAGGAAGGGAAAATTGCAAATAAAATTGTAAGAGTAAGGATTTGAACACGTGATAAGAAACATTCATACCACTCTGCTAAACTAACTTAGATGTTTACATTTGCCAAAAAAAATATATAACATATTTATTGTTATAACTTCCTTCCTGCCTAATAAATGTTATTATATATAATTAGGAAAGGGACAATTTGGACCTTCTGAATTTTACCTCCACTTTTTTTAACTAAAATATCTACAAAAAATAAAGGTTTTGAAATACGAAGTTTTTACATAATTGTTTAGTGTTGTCCATTTTTAGCATGTTTTAAATTATCTTTGACTTAAGAAGATTTTTAGCTTCTATGTTTTATGTGGCTACTTGTTGTCTTGAGAACCATAACAAGGAGATAACCCTATTATAGATATTTGATGATTTATTCATAGTTATTGTATAAAAACATAAGGTTGTGACCAAATTTTTATAGATATTTATCAAGCGGGATAAATATTAATAGTGATCCACTTTGAGTCTACTCCAGGGAACTTAGTCATGACTAAGAATTAATTATGTTTTCCTTAAAAATGAGATATTTGGTTTGAAACATAGAGGCTTCTTTAGTGCGTTCTAACTTCACACCGTATCAGGGTAGTCGTAAGGGTGTATCTAGGTGCAGTGGAAGAAGTGCAATCAAATGTAAATAGTCAAGATGAGATTTGCATCTCTTTTTCAAGATAGATATTTTCGGGAAACTTGACGATTAAGACTACTGAAAAAGTGTAGCCACACACAGATAGAAAGAGAGTCGTCATTTGGTAATCCGCTACCGCAAGAAGTCAAGATCAGATTCGACAAATATAATCCGACTATTTGTAATTGATTTTTGCACAATGTTTGTGTTAGTCCTAGAGTAGGTACTAAAACAATAAAATGTTTGTAGAAAGGGAGTGGTTGAATAAAAAATTCGCCTTTTAATCTTATTGAATTGAGAATTAATTTTAATATAATTCTTTTCGATTATGAATCAAGAATAACAAGTGTGGATGTGGAATTCCTCACATTATAAAAGATGACAACAAGTTTAGCTTAACATATACACTAGCTAATCCTAAATACAACTAATATCTAAAGGTATTTAGTACATGAACAAGTTTGAAGACTACTAAAATACTAACTCTAATTGATTTTGTTAAGTTGCAATGAAGTTAGCTTGCATATTTATAGACAATGATGTAGTCCGGTTGAAAAGGTTGATATGGAAAACTAGCAAATTAAATAGACTTCAAAATGCAATTTTGGCACATATCTTTCTATTTTTGGTTTTGATTGCTGTTTCAATTTGATTCTTTTATTCTATTTTTGGAATTCTTTTGTTTGTTTTTTTATACTTTTGCTTTTAAAAACATTGTTTATATTGTACTATTTTATTCTGTTTTTGTGATATCTTTTTTTATCACTTTTCTATTTTTAGGATTTTTCATATTTTTACTATACATATTAGTATTTACTAAGATATTTTAGCTTGTAAATCACAAGTGTCAAATAATTGGATCAAGAATGCTTTACATAGAACAGAACTGGAAAGTTTGTACAAAGAGTTAACTAACAAACTATACAAAGGCAGTCTATAAAATTTATACAATATACTAGAGATAGTGAAATTCTAGGCTAAGTCCACCATTGTTCTTTCTTGACATCAACAAGCTTGGCCAATTCAAGGTCATTTCTATGGATGGATTCAGTAACCTTTTGAAAGAAGGCTTCATCACTACACTTGTCTCTAATGTTGATTCTAAAGGAAACTAGGAAAGATTTCTTAACTTTGTGAAGTTCAGCTTCCCTAATGAATTTCAAAGAGCCCCTTCCATATAGCATATACCATTCTCTGGTCTATGAAGTATCTTGAAGTTTATAGGGACTTCCCTAGGAGGTATGCTTGTGTTACAGCTATCCAGACCTAAAACAAATATAGGATCTCTCTTATGAAAGATTGGAGGTATGCTTGATCACAATGTCCTTATATCTTTCCAAGTGAGCATCATTGATCCTTTTTAATTCCTTCGCTAGATCAAGATAGGACTTCAACCTCTTAATAAATTCATGTCTATGCTAAGCCATTGACTTGTTCACACATTGAAGGATTTCAAGCATCTCATTGTAGCAGAAGAGATCGAAATCTTCTTGTTGCACTATCTATGAGGTAATGCTATCATCATTAGCTTTTCTTTTGATAACCATATAGGCTTTTGAACCCTTACCATATATATTGAGACTTGTAATAGGGTTGTAGGACTTCTGATTAAGATGCCTTGGATATCTCTGATTTTTTGTTGTATGATGTTGGCATTAAGCACAGCTAGCAAAGGAACTCAATCAGGGGTGTGAGTAGGATTAGGCTTTCTTTTTCTTGAATAGTTAGGCACCTCTATTTGAAACTTGGAGATTCCTCTTTCACTTTGCATAATTTCCTCAACTCTAGCATGAACATAAAGGGATTATCTTCTTACCTCAAGAAATTCATCAAAAGGCATGTTCAGCTTAGTTGCTTGCTTTCTCAGCTATTTTTCTTCTTATTTATTTATTTCTGCTTCTTCAAGTTGATCTTGAGTAATTGGGACTTTTCTCTTGTCTTTTCTTAGAGAAGAGCTTGTAGAAGGTTGGAGTTTGACTGTTGGAGTTGTAAATGGAGATTGATGTTGATCTTGTTCTCTTTGTCTTCTATATAGAAGGCTTTAAGTTTGATCTTTTTCTTCTTCATCTGAGTCAAGAGGAATGTTGACAGGGGTATCTTCATGAGGTTTAGAATGTCTGGAAGGATTTAGTATGAGGTATTTGGTTAGGGTGGTGGTGTGAGTAGTGGTGGTATAGGTAGTGATACAATAACATGTGTGGTTTTTGTTTCCTCACTTGAAGTTTGGTGTAAAAATCCAAAATCATGGGAAACATAAGTTGAGCCCTGAACACTTGGATGGCTTGTACCAAATGTGTGGACAAACTATGGAAAAGTGTATGTAAGAAGAGATGAGAAAGGTGGCACCAATTCTATGTGTTGGATATGGGATGTATCCAATAGGTTCCTATTATTCTCAATGCAACTTGTTATGAAGTTGTAAAGGGGTGGGGGCTGACTCATGGGGGTAGACACAACGTGACTATGGGATAGAGTCTGTTTTTCAATGGTATCATCCTTTTGGGAAGGATGATCCAGATTGTGGGCTTCTCAAATTTACAAACTCAGTCTGTTAGGAGACCGAGTCTACTAGGTTTGGTGAGGTGTTTAAGTCAATGCTCATAATCTCCCTTCAACATAACAGTTAGACATGTATTGAAGCCTAAAGAGGTGTTGATGTAACATTTTCTTGGACTAGTGGCAGTTGCACTGTACTTTATGGCTTTATTTTTCTTGTATAGGTGACAGTAGAACTAGGAACTATTGAGGGTTTACTAGAGCTTGGCTGTTGGACATGTGTTGGGACTGGAGATGAGGATGGGCTTACAAGTGTTGGATTTACAACTTGTGTATCTTCTTTGGATAAAGAGAGGTCAAAGAATATACCCTCAATGTCAAAGGAGAGACCTTCAACACCAAAATGCGGAACAACATCTTCATGATCAAATGGAATATGGACCACTTGATGAGCAAAGTGTTTCTCAACATCGAAGGCATCACCATTAGAATCATCATCCTTGTCATCAGCATCACCATTATCACCATTGTCATTATTATCATCACCGTCGTCAGATTCATCACCCATCATAGCATTAGATTGATCTTTATCATCATCACCATCATCATATGATACATCATCATTTGATCTAGCATCATCTGAGGCTAATATCAGTAGCAAGGTCCTCACTGTCTTCTTCATTCTCATCAACATCATTTTAAGTGTCAATGATTTCTTGTATCTTAGCTTTGAAGGCATGACTCAAATGAGTACCAACTTTATAAAATATCTTTTATCCCATCCTTGGAATTGGAAATGGTTCCAATATGTTAGCATAGGAGTCATATTTTTCTTCATCCAGAGCAGACTTAATTACTACGGTAAGGAACCTGATTTATGGAACAATATGTCTGGTGGATATTTTGTTAAGGGTGGGTGATTTTGCCTATTATGTCTGTGAAGATGGCTTAGGCACAAATCAACATTGATCACTTTAATCAAAGAATAAAAGTACTAGCAGCTCAGTTTTATTTAGTTAATCAAAATTGTCGGATTTGGTACATAAGCAACTAATCACAATATAGGCTAGGTACTTCCATGAGTGGGGGATAGAGGTCAGAGAGATCTTTCCTATTATGATGTTGAATTTGTGACCGATCAGGGTAAGGCGCTACAGGAAAATTTTATATATGAAGGTAAAGTGGGTAGCCCTATTTAATTTCTCAAGGAGTCGAAGGTTACGAAGATGGCGGTTCGACCCTTTCTAACTATAATAGTGGAGTAATTTCTGATCATAGCTTTATGGCCTGTCATGGTTCTAGATCAACCATTGTCAAGATAACAAGTTTTAATTCTCCGATACAAAGAAAATGAATCCCAATTTGATGCAGTGCTAGCTTTAGCAACATCTCTTAGATCCTCTTCAAGAGTCTTATCACTAGTTTTAGCCATTAAACAGAACTTCGCTGACAGTTCCTTATCATCAAAGGAGAGGCCTTCATCAGCCCAATCACTTTCTTCGGCTACTAGGACTTTACTCTTATCCATCTTCTTTAGTTGCATAGCAGTAAGGAGCATCTTGTACATGGCTTCATAATCTACTTTCTCGCATTGCTTTGACATAGATTTGAATGAAGTGCTTTCTTCGATCGATAGTCTGTAGCAATATGGCTAGTTTTGGCACATGCAAAGAACTCAGCTATGGAAGGATCAAAGGATGACCTTTGATTTGATCTATCACCCTTGTATACCTTCTTGTTGTACCTTTCATACCTTTCCCCTTATTGAAAGAGTTGAACTTTTTCACTAGCATAGCAGTTCCCCCAACAATCCTTTTTAACTCCACATTCATCTCCTTGGCAACTACTTCTTTATCCTCATCTTACAAACAATCTTCCTTTTCTGACTCATCTTCACTTGAAGAGTGCACGACAACAACCATCTCTCTCAACCTGGAGTCTCTTGAAAGGAGAGCGGTGTAGCTTTCACCACATCCTTCATCTCTTTCGTGGCAATCTTCTTTTGGTTGGATGATTGCTCATGTTTCAACAGGTTTCCATCAAGTTCACAAGGGTTATAATTTTAATTCTCTCATTGTGTCTTAAAACTATGGCAAAGTTATCCCAAGATTCTGAGAGAGTCAAGAAACTTGTTCACATACACAAAGTTGTTGTTATTGATTCCAGTCTTTCTCAAGTCATTAATAAGACAGTTGAATTTGGTGTAGGTCTGATTAAGACTTTCACCTTTATGAGCAAAGAAGAATTGATACTCACAGTTAAGGAGAAGCCTTTTGTTCTCCTTCACTTCCTCGGTGCCTTCATAGGGAACAATGATGTCCAACATTTCCTAAGCTGACTCACAGTTCTCTACTTGATGGTAAACTTCATCTGGAAGAGTATAAATTATAGAGGATCTTGATTAACTATACGTTTGTCTTCATCATGCCATTAGGAGAGTTGTTCCTTCACAAGTCGTCCAAGAAAAGTGGGGTCATCAACTGTTGCATAAGAAGCAACAAGAACAGAGGATGGGACAAATGGACCATTTGTGATGATCACCGGCATTTGAACATCAAGAGATGTTAGAAACATGATAGTTATACTTTTCCACATAGAAAAGTTTTCACCATCAAAAGTGGGACACCTTGTGCGTGAACCATTGTTTGGTACATGATTGATAGAAGAGGATGAGGCCATTTAGTGAGGGGTAGAAGCATATTGTAATGTAAGCAGAATAGATCTAGATATGAATTATCTAACTTGCTTTTATACTAGTTGTTAGTCTTAAATTAGGTACTCAAACAATGAAATGTTTGTAGAAGGGGGGTTGAATACAAACTTTAGCTTTTTAAACTTATAGAACACATAGTAACTTTTAATATAATTCTTATTGATTATGAATCAAGAATAGCAAGTGTTAGGATGCGGAATTCCTCACACTATAAAGGATGACAACAAGTTTAGCCTAACACATAAACTAGCTAATCCTAAAGGCAATTAATGTCTAAAGGTGTTCAACACATGAACAAGTTTGAAGACTTCTAAAAGTGCTAACTCTAATTGTTTATTTTAAGTTGCAATCGGTTTATCTTGTAAGTCTTAGTCGTGCTTCAACAATGAAGTTGGCTTTCATATTTATAGACGATGATGTAGCCCGGTTGGAAGATAAGGTTGATATGGAAAATATAATATTCAAATAATAAAGTTAGTAGGAATCAAAGTATATATTATTTTAATAAGGTTCACAGTATAATAATATTACTTTATGAAAATTACACTCCACTCACGATATTTAAATATATATCACATACCTTTTTCCCTTAAGCAGCGCAAACTTCCTTTGATATTGGGAACTTTTATCATCCATAATATCTTCAGTATCTTAACTTTCCTAAACATGTTTGTTGTCGGTCATGCTTTAGTGCTTGAAGATCTTCGAGATCTTCTTTCTTTAGCAACTATAATATTTTTCATCAGATTCAAGTTCTATCTTTTCAACTTCACTTTGCAAAGCTAAAAGTGTTGATACTTTTACAAATAGAAGATCTAAGGTTGTAAGAAACAACACATGTTCAGCCTTTTGACTTAAGTAATTATACGTAGAAATATAGAAGGTAACTTAACACTTAACTCATAAGATAAGAAAGCATAGCTGAGCAAAGGATTGCTTAGATATGTCTGCTCAACCAATGAATTTCTTAGCTAAGCTTGCTCACCTAAGCAACAATGACCGCTTACCGGATCAAATATGATCTAAAGTACTCGGTTAGCAGTATCCAGAATGATGAGCTAAGGCTTAGCTAAATCATTTAGTATGATGAGTTGAGTGCAAATCTATAGCACATAATAAAATTACAAGTCTTATCTTAAAAGATAATTCTAGTCTATAACAAACAATAGTTTTGCTAGCATAAAATCTTATATATTTTAATAAGATGGTTTGATTCTTGGGTTGAAATGTTTGTTTCCCCTACACTCTTGTACTCAATTATGAAATAACATGTTGCAAAACGAAAAACATGTGTAATCTAGTGTTGGCTGAGAACTCCTTAGGCAATGGTCAACAAGTTCCGTTACTTATCTTGCACAAGTGGGAGTCTCTTAGTATAGTGTATACCAGACAGTGAACACGTTTTACCATGTCTAATGTTATAAGACACTAAAGTGTCACAATGCCACACACCCGATTAGAACCATTATTGGATTTCATCAAATATTATATGGGGATGATTAATTAGATAAATTAATTTTGTAGAAATAAACAATAAATAGTTATTTATTATTTACCCGTAAAACCTAATTAAATATTATTTTAATATTTAAAGGTTAATTAATTAATAGCTTTTGATTAATTAAAGGTTAAGGGAGTAATTTGTAATTACTCAAACCTAATGGGTTTAAACTGCGCTTCTATAAAGTTGAGTTTGAATTCAAATAAGATTTATCTTAATTAAGAAGCAAACTCTATCCAAGTTTGTTATAGGTTTAAATATTTAACAAATTAGAAACCAATCATAACTTAATCAAGAAACCTAAAAAAACACTCTCCTTCTCTCTCTCTTTAATTGTCTTCGGCCGGTGCAAGAAAAGAAAACCATCTCAGGTTTTTCTTGTTCAACAATCAACAAACACACACACGCTCTCCATCGACTCAAAGTTTGTGAATTGAAGCTTTGGTTGATTTCTCATGCGGTATAGCAGCACAGTTCGTGGAGGTTTAGTGATGGTGTAAATCCCTTTAGCAATCCAAGATTTCAAGAATTGCTCAAAAAGGTATAATTTTTAATCCTATTTTATTTTTAGTTTTTCTATTGAATAGTGGGGTTTTGAATAAGTAAATTAATCAATTTTTCTTTCTGATGTGCATGATTAAGTGTTTTTGAATCCTAAAAACCCAACAATAATAAGTGGTCGGCAGAAGTCTTTGAGCTACGGTAGTTATTGAGAAATGAACATGTTCCGGCGGTGGTGGTCACAAATTTCAACGGTAGGTAGTCATAGGCGGAGATCACCCTCATATTTGCGACAAAGGAGAGGAGCAGCTATCACCGTGAAATAGGCCACTTATTTCTATCTACGGTCCAGACACGAATTTTTTGTGTCCAATGGCTAATATTTTTGTATCGCAACATTGTGTAACGTCATCTATTTTGAACAATATGTTAGTTACATCGAACAATATGTAAACTTATTTCGTATAACCATTTGGAGACGATGATTCAATAAGATGAGTTTATTTTGTTCCAACTATATGTAATGTTGTTGTTTAAATACTTTTTTAAAAATCTTATGATTACAAGTTCAAAAAGAATATAATAAATTGTCGAATAAATTAAAACAAAAAAAACATACCTAAAAAATCACAATCAAAGCTTAAAAAACCGATCTGGAATGGTTTAAAACGAAGTGGAAACTATTCGAGCGAAAACTGTACTGTTCGGATCAAAACCAGAGCGGACCGGTTCAGACCGCAACAAAAAAGACCCGACTAAACAAAGATCAAATGGTTTTACATGAGGATCGGACAAAAAAGACTACTAATGTGGCCATATAAAAATTATTCTCAATATCTATCGTGGACCTGATTTATAAGAATTCAATATTTTAGGAGACTAAAACATATAACACTTATGCTATTCATGTGTATAGGAGGATTTTAAAGATGAAAATAATAAAGATAGAGATCTTTATGCATGTAACAATAACCTGAAGTTCAGAGTTACTTGAATAACTTGCATCTCCGGTTCCACCATTCATATGAAAAAACTTAACCATGTCCATCTCTTTAGACTTCTCAAAGATCAAGATTTTCGATGTAGAAACGAGTAAGTTGTTTGCTCATTTTATACAGCAAGTGATGAGCTTCATATAACAATTGGTGATGGAGAAAATTAGAAAAATCCTACATATATATGACGCATAGAAAAGTATGTGAAATTAGATCCCTAGCTAATTACACTAATAGCCAATTATCCTACATTTTTGTTACAATTTCATCTCATAAATGTCATTGGTTTATATTTTTGTTAACTCAAAATGTCAGTTACGATATATGACTAGATTTAATGTTAGTGTCATATGCGGGTTAGTTTAAAAAATGATATATATTAAATATTAATATAAAAAATATCAAATAAATGTAAAACATGCATGAAAGAAATGAGAATTAAAAAATAGAGACATACGGTGTCAACCCATATCAGCGGTGGAAGAGTAGACGCAATGAGAAATATGTGATGGTAGAAACATGATATCATAATATGAATAGATGTGATTGTATTAAGTTATGTATCATTATTGTATAATTATTGAGAATTAAGTTTAGTATTTATTGGTTATATATAAAAAGAATTTTAAATGTTTATAAAAGATTCTAAAATGATAAAACTAAAAATTTGGTTAAATATGTTATTTTGAAATATTATAAAACATAAATATGATACTTAAGGTTTAAGAAGATTAATGACAAAAAAATTATGTATAATCATTAATATATTTTAAAATATATTTTAAAATTTGATTACTAATATAATAGATTTTAGGGTAAATTGCACGAAAATACCACAATTTATGTCAATATTGTCATTGTATGCAACCAACTTTATTTTTTATCTAAAAATACACACAACTTTCAAATTTGGTTTATTATATACAAGTCACAGGTACGGTAAAATGAAAAAATATAAAAGAACTTTGATACCTAAAAATACAAGAAACTTACAAATTTTGTTCATTATATGCAATTGATAACCGGTAACCTGGTAATCAGGTTACCAATTGTATACAATAAATAAAATTTGTCAGTTATATGTATTTTTAGGTATAAAATAAAGTTAATTGCATATAATGACAATATTAATAAAGTTTTTTGTATTTTCACGTATTTTCACCTAGATTTTAACATTTTAATATTAATTTTATAATACAATCTATAATACATACTCTATCAAAATCCGTATTATATATTTAATACTAAAAAATATATAAAATAAATATAATATTAATAATTCTATAAAAATGTAATAATGCATATAATAAAATTATGTTTAACTTTTTTTTAAATTATTTAATATATCGCACAACGTTTTAATATAATAAATGAAAATTTTAATATAATTGACTTATTATATTTAAATTCAAAATATATTTGTATTCTTTGAACTTTAAAAGTTAAAAATGATTCTTTAATTTTATATAAATAAATAGTCAAGATTGTGTGTTTAATAATTTGTTAAATCAAATACTAGGATTGAATAATAAATGTTATCTTAATTAGTCTTTTATTTATATTAGAAGATAGAATGTGCATGTACTTTAATAATTTCACCTTATTTATTCTCTTTATCTGTTATCATTTTCGACATATAGTCTATTCTAAATATTAACTTAAGAAAATTCGAAAAACACACATGTATACATTTTGTATATTATGATCACTATGAAAATATTACTAGCCGATTAAGAAGATATATGTTTAATCCGTATAAACTTAAATACCCTAGAACTTTTTAATTAAATTTTATGAAGTAAAAAAATAAAAAATATTCATTATGACAAAACTATACATTTATAGTTATGACCATACTAGTCTAGGTACTTTAGGAAAGTTTGGATTTGTCAAAATTCATACACCGTATATGTCCTCCATTAATGGCCGTTAAAATAAATGTCCTCCAAAATTAATGTCATGCAATTTGTTTCTCACAAAATAGAGATGACTCTTTCAAGATTGGTAGAGCTAAAAGCTAAGTGCTAACGATAGAGATGCCTCTTTCAAGATTAATGACGAAAAATCAAAGAATTTAATTGACCTATATGATCCAAAATTAAGAAAATCGAGTAACCCATGATCTGAAAAACCCGAAAATAAGGGTACGCCTTGAGCAGCGGGTGAGGTTTGGTTCTCTATATTTACTATCCGCGGGTACCCACTACAAGAAAACAAGTGATTAGCGATGGCCAAATCCATCCCTAATCTGTCACTAATCCAGTATTAGCCACGGATTTGGGGCAAAACAAAAACGTCACTAGTATGTTCGTCGCTAAGTTTAGGTACATAATTTAGCGACGGATTTGGAATTTTGCAACAAAATGTGTCACAAAAGTTGTCGCTAAGTTGCTACGGAAATTTAGCAACGGAATATTAGAAACGGATTTGCGACGGAATATTAGAAACGAATTGCGATGGAAAATTAGCAACATATTAGAGACGGAATATTCGCAATGGAATATTAAAACGGTGGCGACGGTATATTAGCAACTTAGCAACGGATTTGCGACTGAATATTAGCAACAATTTACGATGGAATTTTAGGAACGGATTTGTGACGGAAGTTAGCAACGGATTTGCACCGGTTACTATAAAATTTTAGTCGCATTAGCAACAAAATTGGGATGGATTTGCAACGGATTTTGGAAAAAAAGTAAAAATATATTTGTTGCATTTGTTTCAATTACTGTACGCTTATGTATAAGCTACAATTAATACATAACACATTTTGGAATAAACTAAGTTTGATTCACAAAATTAGAGTTAACAATATTGTTTTACATTACAAAACACAATTCAAAGTTCTAACATTAAACATAACATATATTGTTTACCATTGGACATTTAACTCAACCCAGAGTAGGATGGCCTAAACGAGAAAGTAATATTTCTTGCAACTCTTCAAACCTCTTTTGTGCTGCTTCTTTACGTCCCCGCGCCGCTTCTTCACATGCCCACATTTTTTCTATTTCTTTTTTAAGTACTTCTTGTTGTCGTTGTAGCTCAAATACCTAAATATAATAATAACACATATTAGCCACATACATATAAAACTCAATCGTATTAGAAGAGTTCAATACATCAACATGTTAAAACTTTAATAATATTTAACATGTCAAATAATAACACTTTAGTTTATATTGCACCCACCAAAGTATAAACATCCATTATTGCATCAATTACCTATTAAAAACCATTATCACCCATATATTGACTTGTAAATGTGTAACGCCCCAATTTTAAAAAATTCGAAAGAAAGCTTTAAACAAAAGCTATTTGACTAA
Organism: Dittrichia graveolens; assembly: GCA_038502395.1. Classification (NCBI taxonomy): domain Eukaryota; kingdom Viridiplantae; phylum Streptophyta; class Magnoliopsida; order Asterales; family Asteraceae; genus Dittrichia; species Dittrichia graveolens. The sequence goes on along the minus strand of JARJIL010000001.1, from coordinate 80,221,193 downwards.
AACAGAATTTAATAAGCTGATGGAAACACATAAGATATGTTTGAACCCTCTGGTTCATACAAAAAGTGATACAATCATAATTATAACAAAAACAGTTTCCAATAAGCTTGCTGCAGCGGAAGCAACTAAAACATTTCATTTGAACCCTCGGGTTTGTATAAAAAGATATGTGCGCATTTATATCAAAAGTACAACCTGCAAAACAACAACAAGTAGTATCTGCTAAGCTACAAGACCTTAGTGAGAAAGCTAAACCGTAAATCATATAAGCATGCGCATACACATATACGAATGCCACAACAATTCTTATAGATACAGTACTACACCATCTTAGCATCCACCAAGAAGGCTAAAACGTTGTGGTAACTACTACTGCATGAAGCAGCATGCTACCCTCGCCATGATCCTCTAATCATTAATACACATTTGCAATGTAACACACATATCATAGATATGAATTAGAGTTCAGGAAACTCACTTCAGCAATCAAGTTATAAACACAGTGCTATGTCACAAATATCTCGAAGTATTTATGCCCTTAATAATGTCCTACACATAATGTGTAACGCCCCAAGTTCTTAAATATAAGTAAAGCTCAAAATAGAAGTATTTTAGAATTAAAAGAGTTTTAATACAACGAGCGGAAGCTACAAAAGTAGTTTTGAACCCTTAGGTTCATACAAAAACGTGAAACTCAATATTTACATCAAAAGACATTGTTTCCAAAGTACAACCAGACGTTAAGTTTTAAAATACAGTTTTCCTCATACAAATAACCACTGTCAAACTGGGGCCTTGCCTTTGGAGTTATCACGCCCTACAAAACAACAGTAAACAGTATCTGATAAGCTACGATAGCTTAGTGAGAAATCTAAACTGTAAATCATATAAGCATACGCATACACATTTATGAATGCTATAACAGTTCTTATGGATACAGTACTACACCATCTTAGCATCCGCCAAGGATGCTAAAACGATGTCCATAGCACTACCGCACGAAGCAGCATGCTACAGCTCTACTCTCGCACACCATGATCCTCTGATCATTTATATAACACATTGCAATGTAACACACATATCACAGATATGAATCAGAGTTTAGAAAAATCACCTCAGCGGTTAATATCACACAGAGATATGTCAGGTAAACTCAGAATACGTCAAATAGTAATCCCTACAATCATATAATCATGTAATTAAAACATATACAAATCAACACTTAACAATGAAACAGGGAAGGGGACCTACACGGGTCGTGTAACCCAACACGGGCCGTGTCCCTTACACTCTACACGACCTCACCTGACCACATGGCCAGTGTTGTCCACGTCACCTACACGGGCCGTGTTATGTACACGGGTTGTGTATACTATATGCTACACGACCATGTCTTGGCTACATGGCCGATGTTGACAACTCACCTACACGGGCCGTGTAGCCCCACACGGGCCGTGTACCTCAATCTCGACCATGTATACCAACATGGCCCTGTGACCGCCTTCAGCTCTACACGGGCCGTGTACCGCTACACGGGCCGTGTACCTTACAGACAATCCGACTGTTCTTCCTTACAGTCGCGAATTTTGGCCATAAATCCGAAAAAACTCATAAGAAACATGTTAGAGGTGTTTTCCTACACCCCATATAGTAAAGGAACATAGCTAAAACAAATAAAATCACTTCTAACATGATTCACCATTGAATCATCTAAAACCCATTAAAACTCTAAAGAAAACAAGCAAGAAATCTTACCTCCAACTTGTGATTAGCTAAATATAGATGGAAACCACTTGCTCTTGCTGTTCTAACTCCAGAAACTCAAGGAAAAATGGTTGTTCTTATATCTCTCGTGAATAGCATATGAAAACTATGAAACTTTGACTCTCAAGAGTCAAAGCTAGCTATATATATACATATTTTTGAAAGTTGGCACAAATGGTCCCTGTACTTTTCTAGTTTCAAAATGACAACATAAGTCCCTCAAGTTTCTAAACACCTCCTAATTTCAATTAGGCAATACCAAAACACATCATATCATAAAGTTACTAATTTAAGGGAATTTCCGAACCTTGGGTGTTACATAATGTACAATTAAAGTATTAAACTCATACTTGAATTTGAAGCTGGAAAACTACACAAAGTACAAGGCACGCCTGTACCTTATCCACAGGTACCCCCATGAACAAGAGGCACACCCTGGGCCTATCTAGACTAGGGTACGCCCGTGCCTCCTCACGTACACCCCGGGGCACGGTTGGATCTTGAGGGTCACGCCCGTGCCCTTTAACATACACCAGCAGTTTCACCGACTTACTAGCTGTTCCGGCTAAAACTCCATAAAAACTCAATATTAATTCATTCTAATGCTACTGGGGTGTTTTCCTACACCCTAAACAACTTCTAAACAAGTAATAACAATATTAACATGCTCAAATCATTGATTCACCATTGAATCTTCTTAAAACCCACTAAACTCAAATAAAATGGCTAGAAACTCTCACCCTAAGCTTGTATAATTGCTAGGTTCAGTTGTTACACCTTGCTTCTACTGTTCTTGATAAAAAATCGGAGAGAAAACTTGCTGCTCAATGGTATACGTGAACTTGTATGTGTTGGAATATGCCCGATGACACGAACGAGTTAATGGCACTACCGATGAGGTATAGGCCTATTGGGTCACACACCAAGTATTGATTCCGGCAACACGATCAAGCAAAAGAGAGGAAAAGGCCAAAATGGGTTTTGGCAGGATGGTACACGGGCCGTGTTCCTGAACACAGGCCGTGTCCAGTCCAACCTACACGAGGCGTATTAGCCCAGTTCAAGGTCGTGTAGTTTGGGCCTACACGGGCCATGTAGTGCTTGATAGACACGGGCCGTCTTAGCCCAATTGGGGCCGTGGACTTTGGGCCTACACGGCCGTGTAGACCTACACGGGCCGTGTACGTTCGCTGTAATAGCAGAATTAACAGCCTTAAATACTTGGTTTAATGGGGTTAACTTCTCATAATTGTGGTAGACAAAGAGACCACGAGTTATCTGCTCTAGAGGAGGCTTTTGGCTTATACTTTGGCTCTTGGTTGACACTTAAACTCTCTCTCTTGTTCATCTTGTTCTTGGTGTTCTTGAGCACAAGAAGCAAGACATACTTACTTTTGATTGTTGTTTTGTTGGTTGCACATCAACTTGCTAGCACTTGGGAATCAAACAAGCTTGGGGTGGACTTCATTAGAGGAGTTCTATATTGGATTCTAAGCTACTTGGCAAGAGAGGTTTTCTTTGAGACTTGCATTGAGGTATAAACCTTTCTACTTATCTTGTTCATATTTTAGTTGCAATTCCATTGTTAGATTTTGGTCCATGGGAAGTATTCGTTGTTTGGCATCATTTTTTGTTACATGCTTTGCTTCCGTTGCTACTTGTTTTTTCCAAACGTATACCTTGAGTGGTATCAGAGCCATATCTAACATGGCTTTGCACTATTAAGTCTAGGAAAACCATAAAAGTGTTTTTGGATAAGAAAAGTGTTTTCTTAAAATTGGTTTTTCCATTGAGACTCTTGTTGTGCTAGAATAGATTTATTCGTAGTCGTGTTAATATATTTTAGTTTTTATATTTATATATTTGTTGTAACTTGGCATGAAGTGTACACAAATATATACTTATAAATGTATATATTAATATGTGTCTCAAAAATGGTTTGGTACACTAATGCATATGTACAAGATTGTCTTTTTGGTGCCTTTGATGTTTTGACAATCTTAACTAAAATATAGATATATAGATATACATCATGGTCAATTGTGGCACACCATGTTTCTATTTGATATGTTTGGTTTGATTCGGTAACAAGTTATGCCCTTAGACCTATGTGTTGTGGTGATTGATTATTTTTGGTTTTTGGCGGCCTACGTGCTGTATTGTTGTAACAATATTTGTTTATTTACTTATTGGTGCGGCTTGCATGTCGTTTCTTTTATTCTATGTAATTTTATAAATAGCATAGGATTGCAACCTGCATGTCGTTTATATATATATTCCATGTATTTGTATATAGTATAGAGTTAAAACCAAAATAGTCAACGGGAGTCATGGTTGTTAGAACCTAGAGGGGGGTGAATAGGTTATATGCCCACTTTTTGAAGTTTTTAACAATATTTGCAAGTAATTAAAGAGTTTAAGGAAGAAAAATATCACCAATGAAGTAGTTTGGACACAATGATTTATAGTGGTTCAAGCAAGGGTTAACAACCTTGCTCTACATCCACTCCTTGGCCTCACCCACCAAGAGTTGCTCCACTAACTTCTCTCTTTGAAGGTAGAGATAAACTTTTTACAACTTCTCTCTTTAGCTTACAAGAATTACACTTCACTCTTGCAAACAAGGTTAAGATAAACCTCACTTCACTCTAATTGGTAAGGCTAGAGTTGATCCTCACTTCTCTCTAATTCTAAGGCTAGAGATGAGCCTCACTTCTCTCTAATTCTAAGGCTAGAGATGATCCTCACTTCTCTCTAATTCTAAGGCTAGAGATGATCCTCACACTATTACAAATATGTAAGAAGGTAATGTAGTGTTTGAACTTTGAAGGCTTTCACTCTTGCTTCATTCTTAACCTTGAAAGATTGAATATTTATCAAAGAATATGAGCTCACAAGATTTTGTATGTATTCTATGTTTTTCAGATTGCAAGAGCTTGGGAAAAACAAGACTTGAGTTGCCTTAAATAAGGAAAAAGGTGCAAGCTCAAAAAGTGTCCAGACTATCCACGGTCGATCAACGGTCGACCGTGGCATCGACCGTCAGCCCGCTGGAACTTTTTGAGACTTGTGAATATAGACGTTGGCCTTTTACCAAAACCACACACAACCCATTTTTACCATAAAAATGCACTGAAAAGAAGCTTAAGAAAAGTTGGGTTAGTGTCATACTTCTTAAGTTTGAATTTAATCATGAAAATGGTAGTTTGGCAACCAAATGCACAAAGCATGTTGGAAGTTTGTCTCTTTGGGAGATTCTTTTTGCTAAATATGGTTTTGGCTTATTTCAATATAAGATTGTGTTTAGTTTTTGCCAAAATGGGAATTCATTTGCTTTGACTTCCAAGCTTGTAACTTTTATAAAAAAATGTCTCAATTTTTATAAAAGTTTTTATAAAAATTATTTTATAAAAACTTAAACTCATTTGATTATTTATTTTGTAAGCTCATAAACTTCAAACGTTTGTTTGTAGGAATCTTCGACAATGGCTTCTACTTGAACTCGGATCTTGACGATTGGAGCTTGGCCATTTGATGAAGCTTATTTTGTAGATTATAGATGAGAATATATTTGATTGAATATATATATGTATATGTGCACATATGTTAATGTTAATACATACAATTATATAAACAAGTTATATATTTTTGTGTCAACAAAAGAGGATATATTTGTAAGCCTATTTTTCCCAACAATGGTGATGACGTCTTGGCAAGGAGAAATCAACATGCTATTGGAGGTGTTGGATTCAGTGGGAGCTCACCCAACGAGACCATATCTTGTCCTTATATTTTTGGCCTCGTTTTCCCCGTTGTGGCTCACGGGGAAAACGCATAGGAATTTTGGGCATGTTACCGAATCATATGTATATATATTTGCGTGGTTGTATTTTATTATTCTATGCATGGACTAGGATTCGCATGCTAGATAATTTTTCTATAAAATTAAATAAAATACAATGTTTGTTAAAATGGTTAACAATTGCGCGCGAATAGAATTGACAAAGAAAATATAAAAATGGTATTATATTAAAAGTGCTTAAAATCGTTTTGACACTTACTCTGTTAATTCAAAAAAGGGTTTTATAAACCGGAAACAAAATCCCGTTTTTCAAAATGTAAATCACGCACCATCCATAAGATGACACCACCCGAATCTAACGAAGCAAGGATGATTGTCGAGCTAAGCACGAGTCATTCCTTGTGTAGTTGTGTGGAAGGTGAGTGGGGTAACTCGCATGATTGGTTGTCGAGCTAAGCACGAGCCAATTAATGGTCGAGAGTGCCACCCGTGTGTCTTGTCGGACGATTTACAATTTTAGTATATAATTCTTGGTTAGTTGTCGAGCTAAGCACGAGCTAAACATAAATTATATATTAAGATTGGTGTAAGATAGGGATCAAACATGCCAACCGACATAATGGATGTCAACAGATCCCGCAAGTGTCTAAGAGTTGCAATAGAGATTACAATTGGTAAAATGGTTGCCGGCCTAAATAGCTACGCCACGTGATCCGCGGTAAACCCGTCACGGTGCGAGGTGAAATAAGGTTCTTAGCCCTTGTTTCAAATAAATTGTTTTGTTTAAAACTACGGGTACTTATTTTAACAAGGATTTCCAAACTAACTAAAACTACTTTGCTATTTTAGATGGCGTTTTCAAGCAACACCAACACCACCAACCATTTTTCGCTTAGAGTTTTTCTTGAAAAGGAGAAACTCAATGGTAACAACTTCTTGGATTGGTTTAGGCAACTTAAACTTGTCCTACGCCAAGAAGGGAAGATGGTTACCATAGAGGAGGCCCTACCCGAGGCTCCTGCTGCCAATGCCACTCGGGCTATCCGAGACGCTTATGAGAAGCGTGTCAAGGATACCGAGGACATTACTTGCCTCATCCTAAGTACTATGATCCCCGAGCTCCAAAAGCAAATGGATCATTTGAGTGATTTTGACTTGATCGCTCAGCTTAAGGAAATGTTCCAGCAGCAAGCGAGACAAGAGAGGTTTGAATGTCTCAAGACAGTACTTGGTAGTAAGATGCCCGATGGCGGGAATGTGAGTGCTCACGTGTTGCGCATGAAAGCAAACATGGAGCGCATGGAACGGCTCGGATTTACCATAGGGAGGGAGCTAGCCGTGGATTTGATCCTATGGTCCCTGCCCACCGCGTATGATCAATTCGTTATGAGTTATCATATGCATAGTATGGATAAGTCCATTATGGAGCTTCATGGTATGCTTAAGACAACCGAGTCTAGCATGACCAAAAATAAGCCCGCCGTTCCAAATCCCGTTCTTGCTATAAGGGAGGGGCGAATCCAGAAGAAGAAGAGATCCGTATATACCCCTAAGGGTAAGGGGAAGGGGAAGGGGAAGATTGGCGCTTCCAAGTCTAGCCCCGCTTCGGAGGGTAAAGGCAAGGGGAAGATGGTTCCCCAAGCCAAAACTCCGAATGATGCGGGATGCTTCTTCTGCGGGAAGAAGAGCCATTGGCGCCGTAACTGCCCGGGGTACCTAGAAGGTCTTAAGAAGCTCAAGGGGTTGAGCATCGCAGGAACTTCCGACTCAGGTACGTACATGATTGAACTCCATAATACTTCTACATCTGGTAGTTGGGTATTAGATACCGGCTGTGGCACTCACGTTTGTAATATTGTTCAGGTGCTAAGGACAAGTAGAAGGATGGAGAGTGGCGAGCTTGAGTTGATAATGGGAAAAAAGGAGATTGTCCCGGTCAAGGCTCGAGGAGAAGTTGAATTATCTTTTAATTCCAGTTTTTCCATATTATTATTGAACGTATGCTATTCGCCGCTTGTGGCACGAAACATTATATCTTTTCATGCATTACACGACAATGGTTTTGGTTTTTCTTTTGACAATGGGGTTATTGTTTGTTTTAAAAATGGTATTTGTTATTTTAAAGCTTATCCTTGTCGTGGTATTTATGAAGTAGATGCGTACGTTAGTGATAATCGTTCAATCATGAATATTGATTCTATGTCTAGAAATGGTTTAGACAAATTGTCTTTGTGGCATGGTCAACTTGGCCATATAAACAAGACTCGTATCGCCAAGCTCCAAGCGGATGGGATCTTGGAATCATTTGACCACGAGTCAAATGATGTATGCAAATCTTGTTTATTAGGCAAGATGACTAAAGCACCCTTTTCCGGCGTGAATGAGAGGGGTAAAGACTTATTGGACATTATACATTCTGATGTGTGTGGTCCATTTAAGCATATCACAAGAGACAATTCTAGATACTTCGTTACCTTTATAGATGATTATAGTAGGTATGGGTATGGGTATGTCTACTTGGTTAGACAAAAGTCCGAGACCTTTGAGGTCTTTAAGACTTTCCAAAACGAAGTAAAGAATCAATTGGGCAAAAAGATTAAGATACTTAGATCTGATAGGGGTAGTGAGTATCTTAGTCAAGAGTTTCGTGATCATCTTAAGGGTTGTGGAATTATCTCACAACTTACACCTCCTAGGATGCCACAATTAAATGGTGTCGCCGAGAGGAAGAACCGAACATTGTTAGATATGGTTCGATCTATGGTGAGTCACACCCAAGTGCCTATAAGCCTTTGGGGTTATGCTCTTGAAACGACAACAAGAATCCTTAATCTCGTTCCAACGAAGAAGGTCGAGAAAACACCTTTCGAGATGTGGCATGGGAAACCTCCCGTTCTTGCCTATCTAAAGGTTTGGGGTTGTCAAGCCTACGTACGACGTGAGGTAGATGACAAGTTGGAGCCCCGATCCGAAAAGTGTTATTTCATCGGATATCCAGCTGCGGGTATTGGATATATATTCTATAAACCTTCTGAGAACAAAGTATTTGTCGCTCGGAGGGCAGTCTTTTTAAAAAGAGAGTTAGTATCCAATCAGCATGGCGGGACTAAGATTGATCTTGAAGAAATTCAAGAGTCAACGGATGAAAGACCTGACGTTGGCACTATCCAACAACCTAGTGAGGTTAAGTCTGTGCATGACAATGCGGAGACTAACGTAAATCCGTTACCTCCCCGTAGATCTGGTAGAACTCGCCATGAGCCAGAGAGATATGGCTTTCCCATATTCGAGGGTGACGAGTTATTGGTGGATCTTAATGAGCCCACCAACTATCGTGAAGCGGCAGCGGGCCACGAGTCTGCTAAATGGAAGGAGGCAATGGACAACGAGATGCAATCCATGGAGGATAACCAAGTTTGGGAACTGGTTAATCCCACACCCGGTTGTAAACCAATAGGGTGTAAGTGGGTCTTCAAGAAGAACACCGACATGGATGGAAAAGTCAACACTTTCAAAGCCCGACTGGTGGCTAAAGGTTTCACCCAGACACATGGTGTCGATTATGACGAAACTTTCTCCCCAGTGGCCATGTTGAAATATATTAGGATACTTTTGGAAATTGCCGCATTTCATGATTACGAAATATGGCAAATGGATGTCAAAACCGCCTTCCTTAATGGGAAGCTCTCCGAAGAGGTGTATATGACGCAGACTGAGGGTTTTGTGCATCCGAAGCATCCTAACAGAGTGTGTAGACTAAAGAAGTCCATTTATGGACTTAAATAAGCATCTCGTAGTTGGAATCTATGCTTTGATGAGAAAATCAAAGAGTTTGGATTTTCGAAAAGTGTAGACGAGCCATGTGTATACGTTAGGGCTAGTGCGAGCGCCGTTGTTTTCTTAGTCTTGTATGTGGATGATATCGTACTCATTGGTAAAGATATTCCAACCTTGCAAAGTGTCAAAACTTGGCTTGGAAAATGCTTTTCAATGAAAGACTTAGGAGAAGCGGCATACATTCTGGGTATCAAGATCTATAGAGATAGATCTAGAAAACTTCTCGGGTTGAGTCAAAGTACATACATTGACAAAGTCTTGAAGCGGTTCAAGATGGAGGACTCCAAGAAAGGAAATCTTCGTATGTCGCATGGAGTGATATTGAGTAAGACTCAATGTACTAGTTCTCAAAAGGAACTAGAAGTAATGAAGCGAGTACCATATGCTTCGGCCGCGGGCTCGATCATGTACGCCATGTTATGTACTCGTCCTGATGTGTCATGCGCTTTAAGCTTGACTAGTAGATATCAGGGAAACCCAGGGCAAGCCCATTGGGTTGCGGTAAAGAACATTCTTAAGTATCTTAGGAGGACTAAAGAGATGTTCTTGATCTTTGGTGGTGAGGAAGAGCTCAAAGTAAAGGGTTACTCTGATGCTAGCTTCCAAACTGATAGGGATGACTGCCGATCACAATCGGGGTTTGTGTTCCTATTGAATGGTGGGGCTATTACTTGGAGAAGTTCAAAGCAAGACACAGTGGCTGATTCTACTACAGAGTCAGAATACATTGCGGCAAGTGAAGCTGCTAAAGAAGCTGTGTGGATAAGGAAGTTCATCCGAGACCTTGGAGTGGTTCCTAGCATATCCGACCCTATTGAGATCTTTTGTGACAATGAGGGTGCGGTAGCCTTAGCGAAGGAACCGAGAGCTCACAAGAGAACGAGGCATATACCTCGTAAGTACCACTTGATTAGAGAGATGATTGAAAGTGGTAAAGTCGCTATTAGTAGAGTAACCTCGGAAAGCAATTTGGCCGATCCGTTTACTAATCCTTTGTCACAAGCTTCTCATGATTCTCACACTACGGCGATAGGTGTTAGATTTGCTCATGACTTGGTTTAGATTTAGTTTTAATTTATGTTTGGACCATTATGTATTTGGGAACATTAAGCAATAATGTTACTAATGTTTGTTTCGATTTATATAGTAGAGATCTATATATACGCGTGTTGCGGTTACTTACTTTGTGGGAAGGAAGTATGAATTAAGATAGGTGTTAGATTTACTAATGTTTCTTTGCATGTTTAATCTCTTCCCTAGATTGTTTTACAATCTTTAAGTCTCCACAATCGGTCATACTTTGTCGGAAGGAAGTATGAATTAAGATTGAGGTAAAGAATTGGTTTTGATAAAACGTGATTCTTGCCTATACTTGAAAGGGGTTTCAAGTGATTGGAGGACCCGCACCCGAGTTTACTTCATGGTTTTAGTCACAAGTAACTTGGGATGGTAATGACATTTCATCCTTAAACTAGAGATACATGTGATCTCAAAGCATAGGTCTGCTTTGCTTTGATCGTTTTCTAACGCGGTCCGTAACTGGTCGTTATAAGGGAGATGATTGGGTAGAGTATTATTTATGTGGCGAGACTATGTAGTCGAAAGACATTTGTTCCTCTATGTATAGAGAGAATATCCATGGGCCCCTCGATGATTGAGTGCTGACGTTCATATGCATGGCCGTGCTCGAGTTACATTGATAATGGATCAATGTTAACTTGGTTTGTTGGTCACCACTAATCTAGAATCAAGAAACATAATCGTGAACGATCTGAAGGTTGACTATATTCCATGCCTTGTGTTCACATTGGATATCGCGAACAAAGGGATGTACATGTTCATTTATCTTTAGGACAATCATGGGGATCTTGTCAAGAGTGGCATACCCTATACTAACTTGGGAGCATAGATGTCTTGCTAGAGGCCGCTCTATGTTTGTGTTATTTTTCGTAGTCGTGTCACGTGCAAGTAGGAGTCTGTTGGAATATGCCCGCTGACACGAACGAGTTAATGGCACTACCGATGAGGTATAGGCCTATTGGGTCACGCACCAAGTATTGATTCCGGCAACACGATCAAGCAAAAGAGAGGAAAAGGCCAAAATGGGTTTTGGCAGGATGGTACACGGGCCGTGTTCCTGAACACGGACCATGTCCAGTCCAACATACACGAGGCGTATTAGCCTAGTTCAAGGTCATGTAGTTTGGGCCTACACGGGCCATGTAGATGAACACGGGCCGTGTAGTGCTTGATAGACACGGGCCGTCTTAGCCGATTGGGGCCGTGGACTTTGGGCCTACACGGCCGTGTAGACCTACACGGGCCGTGTATGTTCGCTGTAACAGCAGAATTAACAGTCTTAAACACTTGGTTTAATGGGGTTAACTTCTCATAATTGTGGTAGACAAAGAGACCACAAGTTATCTGCTCTAGAGGAGGCTTTTGGCTTATACTTTGGCTCTTGGTTGACAATTAAACTCTCTCTCTCTTGTTCATCTTGTTCTTGGTGTTCTTGAGCACAAGAAGCAAGACATACATACTTTTGATTGTTGTTTTGGTGGTTGCAAATCAACTTGCTAGCACTTGGGAATCAAACAAGCTTGGGGTGGACTTCATTCGAGGAGTTCTATATTGGATTCTAAGCTACTTGGCAAGAGAGGTTTTCTTTGAGACTTGCATTGAGGTATAAACCTTTCTACTTATCTTGTTCATATTTTAGTTGCAATTCTATTGTTAGATTTTGGTCCATGGGAAGTATTCGTTGTTTGGCATCGTTTTTTGTTACATGCTTTGCTTCCGTTGCTACTTGTTTTTGCCAAACGAATACCTTCGGTATGTAGCAAATGAAAGCTTTGACTAGCTTAAGTCAAAGCTTGCTCTCTCTCTCTCTCTCTCTCTATATATATATATATATATATATATATATATATATAATCGGTTAAATTGCATAATTGGTCCCTCAACTTCTCTTGTTTCATTTTAACAACTTTAACCCCTCAAGTTTCTAAACATCTCCTAATCTTAACTAGGCAATCCACTAAAACTGTAATACTTGTTTTAGATTATTAAATTACGAAATTTCGAACTTCGGGTGTTACAAAATGGTTATATATAACAACTTATTCAACCTATAAAAACCTATTAGGATCCATTTATACTATGTGACACATTACAACTAAATTTGACACATTTAGATAAAAATAATGCAGTTAGATTCATCATAACCCATAAAGACCCCTAATTATAACTCATTCATACGCACATGGTCCATTACAACTCAATCTGACAATTAAGATAATAATAACCATTATTACTAAATAACTAATTAAAATTCATATATATATATATATATTATGAATTGCATATGACCACAATAACGCATAACTACTTATTACAACCCATCAAATCCATCATCAACTATTATAGGATATATAATATATTGATTTCATAGTCATGTGATCCATTAATAACATGTATATTTGATACATGTGTATACAATAATACCTATGCATATCATACTAAGTGACCCGTTTATAATATATTTTGAGTTTTATACGACCCACAAATTTATCAAAGGTAAAATAAACTAACCTCATGAGAAGATGTTACACCACTTGTGAAAAGAAGATAAACCAAGAGTATTCAAATGTCACCGAGTAACCAGGATTTGAATTACTCCCGCATTCTTCTAATCTCCCTTTCTTCTTACTTCCTACCACCGTTCCCTGAATACCAATATCACCTAGTGGTTGGGATGCAACATCTAATCCATATGCATCACACATACCTTTCACATACTCCTCTTATTATATATAGTTAGAAAATTACATTTATCAACATTTAACCTTTAATTAATAGTAATTACATGACAACAAATTATAAGAAGATAATGAGATATACCAATGGTGTTTTCGCCTTTGGGGTAACAAACTTTGGTTCTTCGGTTCCTGTAGCCACCACTTCCCTCGATGGTTTTGTTATATGGGTGCTCATGAAATGTTTGCTAAACTGTCGCAAATTAGCAACAGGTTAGGGACAGATTTGATTTGTTGCTAAGTTGCAACTGATTAGCGATGAAATGGGTAGATAATCTCAAACCATCGCTAAGTTGTCGCTAAGTAGCTACTGTTTAGAGACAGATTCTATTTGTAGCTAATTAGCTATGGATTAGTAGCTAAAGTTTAGAGATGGATTCTATTTGTTGCTAATTTGCAACCGATTAGCGATGAAATGGGTAGATAATCTCAAACCATCGCTAATCCGTTGCTAAGTAGCTATAGTTTAGAGACGGATTTTATTTGTTGCTAATTAGCTACAGATTAGTAGCAAAAAATAGCACATGATAGTTAGCTACGGTTTAGAGACAGATTCTATTTCTTGCTAATTAGCTACGGATAGTAACGAAAATGGCAAATGATCTCAAACCGTCGCTAATCTATCACTAGTTAGCTATGGTTTAGAGGTGGATATTTTTTTCGCTAATTTACCACGGATTTGCGACGAAATTAATATTCTTTTGAAGTTTAATTTTTAAATCAAATTTGTTGCTAAATTGTTGATAATCCGTTGCTAATTAGTGACGGATTTTGGGCATCTCTAAAATCCGTTGCTAATAATGAGTTTTCTTGTAGTGACCCGCATTGCCCCGTATATATTTATTTTATTAAGAAAATCATATATGAGTTAATATTTCATAATAAAAATAAATAATATTAAGAAAATCTTTATCTCATACTGTGTTGGCGTGTTTTCTTCATTCACTCTTCACTGTCACTGATTTGTTATCCTCTTTCTTTGAAATCCTACATCGAGCCATTATGCTTCCTCATCGGCGATTCCAATAAGAAGATATTCCTAACTTCTCGACGAGTGGAGACTTCAATCCTTCATACTCATAATTTTATTTTCTAGTATTTCTTTAGTGTTAATTATTTACTTTGTCTCTGAATAACTTTATCTTTTAGTTTTTTAAATCAAAACACATGACAAAATACGTTAACCAACATCGGGTACCCGCTCATTTTCGGTTCAGTTTGGTACACTTACCCACCTCGATCACATGGTTCGGTTTCGAGTAGTAAAACTAGATGCCGACTCCGAATATACGATTCTCAAATTTCTCACTACCCGTCCCTTGAACACCTCTAAGACAAAGATGAAAATAATAAAAGATAGAGATCTTTATACATGTAAGAAATAATAAATTAACCTAAAATCCAGAATTACACCTGAAAAACTTGCAACTCCTTATCCATCATTCATATGAAACCACTTAACCATTTCCATCCCTTTAAGCTTCTCAAAGATCTAGATTTTCAAATTTAGAAAGTTGTTTGCTCATTTTTTAGAGCAAGTGATGTGCTTCATATAGAATAGGTGATGAAGAAAATTAGAAAAATCCTGCATATGAATGCATAGAAAATTATGAGTAGTTTGGTCCCTAGCTAGCTAATTACACTAATAGTCAATTATTCTACATTTTTGTTACAATTTCATCTTATAGATGTCATTAGTTTATATTTTTGTTAACTAAAAGTGTCAATTATATATGATTTGCATGGACTTTAATTAATAATTTCATCTTATTTTATTCTCTTAATCTATCTGTTATCTTCGATATCTAATTTCTTCTTCAATTTATTTAATTTAAACAATAAAAATTAGAAAATTAGAAAGCACACATATATACGTTTTGTATAGTTAAGATCACGATGAAAATATTAATTACTAGCCGATTCATATATTCAAATTCTTATATATATGAATCAAGAAAATGTTTAATTAGTATAAACTTGAATACCCTAAAACTTTTTAATTAAATTTTATGAAGTTATAAAAATAAAAAATATACATTATGACAAAGCAGCTACATTTATAAGTTAGATTTGTCAAAATTAATACGCTATGTCCTCCATTAATGGCCGTAGAAAAAATGTCGATAGAGATGCCTCATCAAGATTGGCAGGGCCAACGAGAGCAGGGTAGGCAAACCAATAGGTTGTATTTTATTTTCACTTAATAAACTTAATACAGAAAAAACTTATTCGGATAAGTTATAATTATAATGTTTATTTTTTGCTAAATTTAAAAAATATGACTTAATATAGTAAGTTATGAGTATTAGATATTTCGTATTAAGTAAATAATTTTATTCTTTTTATTATTCAGACAATTCATTTAGCACTATAAAACAAACAAGGATATTACTTATCCTTAATAAGAAAGAAAAACAAATATGACCATAGTGCTACTAACAAGTATATTAAAAAGAGTGATGGAAAAAGTTGTGACTCCAAGCAATCCGCATACATAAAAGTACATCAAATTTTGAAGGGCAAATTACATGAAAATATTATGAAATTTGTCTTAGTTATCATTGTATACATTCAGTTTTTTTTCTTAAAAACAATATAATCAACTTTCATAATTCTTTCATTGTATTTAAATAACTTTTTTCTGTGTCTGGTTTTTAGTTACCATTGTATACGATAAACTTTGTTATAATTCCCATTGTATACAACAACTTGCATACAATGCAAGGATTATAAAAGTTGATTGTATTATTTTTTAAAATAAAAAGTTCATTTTATACAATAGTAACCAAAACAAAGCTTGTTGTATTTTTATGTAATTTACCCAATTTTAAATGACCCTTAGTACAAAAATTGTCAATGATCACGGTTTTTAACCGTGATTAAGTAGTTTTAGTGACGGTTTTTTTTAATCAAAGAGTGATATATACCCGCGTCAGTTTTGACACCATTTGGCTACATTTAATTTCGTGACTAAATGACATTAGAAACCGTAACCAAAGGCCAAAACCGTCAAAAAGGTACGGAATTTTTTGGTTTGAGACCAAAACAGACTATATATAAATACATATCATCATAGTTTTTAATCTTTTTATAATTATATATTACTTGTTGACCCACATAATAAATTAAACCTTCACCATAAACATTTACAGTGACAGTTTTTTCTTTAACAAAATTGTTAATACTTCTAGAAACACAAAATATATTACACCGTTACCATACACTACATATAGTTACAGTTTTTTTTCATTTATCATTACTATTATTTATTTTTTGACATTTATCATTAGTATTGTTTATATTTTCCGAGATAGATGATCAAATAAAGCGTGACCATCTAACCTATAGACACATAATCAATGACATAGTCACTCTAAAATACTTGTAGTCACAATTTTTTACATTTACAATCGATAACTATTGGTTAACTTAGACTCGAGTAACCATTTAAATCGTCACCATAACAAATTTATATTCACTTTTTTTTCTTTAAACATGAAAAAATTTAATTAACTTTTAGACCCAAATAATTCTAGAAACTGTGACCACAAACTACTTATAGTCATATTTTCAATCTTGTCACTATGACCCTTGGTAATTTTACACACAATAATCAATAAACCCCTAGCTGTAAACCACTTACATGCAGTCTTTTTCATTCATCGTAACTATTGTTGTTTATTTATCAAGACACGTAACCAAATTAAGCTATAAAGGTAAAATACTTACCGTCTCAGTCTTTTTTCTTTTACCATAACTATTGTTTAAGTTTTAGACACGTGTAACAAATTAAATCGTAATCATAACATACTTATAGTCGTGGGTTATTTCTTTTTATCATTACAAGTATCAACTTTTAGACACAAAACTTCTAATATAAATAAAATACTATCACTAATATCTCTTGAATTATACATGTTTATCTTATATCTTCCCGCATGTTTAGACTAAATTCTGCGTGAAAATGTTCTATTTCAATACTTAACTGTTTATATTCACCATGCAGACATTGAATGGCAAAATATCAAAAAACAAAGCAATATCGATAAAATCCAGTGGAAAAACCAAATCCCACAACTCATGCGAATTTCGGAAGTTAAAATATCAAAAATGAGAAAAATATACTTTCTACACCCATGTCCCTTCTATAGCCGTAGTTTTCCTTTGTACGGCCGTAGAAAGGACTGAAGCCCTCAGATTCAGTCGTTAGAGCAGTGGTGGTTCAGAAGTTAAACGTTCAAAAGCTTATAAGTTAGATATCAGGTTCAGAAGTTCACTTTTAGATCAAAGCTTTAGTCCGTACACTTTGAGATCAAAGCTAGCTTTAGTCCGTACACTTTCACTACTAGAAAATTGTTGATTAGCAACGAATTTTAGAAACACCCATAATCCATAGCTAATTAGCAACGGATTAGCCACAATTTAGCGACAGATTTGATTTAAAAATTAATTTTAAAAAGTATCTATTACTCTTGTAACGTCCCATTTTTTTGTGTGTTTAACATGTTTGAATTATAAAGCTGTCATATATCAAATCCAAAAGTACATTGAAATATTTAATTACATTCTATCAACTTCAATAGTCTAAATCATTTAAAACATGTTCATGATATCAATTGAAGTAATTAAAACACTAAGTCTCAGTAAATATCAAATAGAAGTCTTTTAATGATAAGCCATTCTAAGGTGATGGAGCCCCACTATGGACATTTCCTGAAAAAGAGTCCGAAAAAACCGACAAACCGAACCGAACCAGACCGGGACTGGTCGGTCCGTGTTTTTTATAGATTTCGGGTTTCGGTTCGGTCCAGTCTGGTTTTGTTTAATATAGTGTATAAAACAACCAATAGACCGAAAAAATCGACAAACCGGACATAACCGGACCGAGACCGGTCCGGAACAGGACTGGTCGGTCCGGTCTTCAGTCCTAGTTTTTTATAGATTTCGGGTTTCGGTCCGGTCCGGTTTTTGAACCGATCTCACCCCTATTAGAAAGTACATTACTTACATGCTAGAACATTTCAACATGCATAAACACAGTCTCTCACTAATAACATGAAACATTCCCGCTACCGAAGTATAGTAGACGGTCTAAACATTCTCGCTACCGTAGTAGACGGTCTAAACATTCCTGCTACCGTAGTAAACGGTCAATCATTCCTGCTACCGGAGTAGACGGTCTAAATATTCCCGCTACTGTAGTAGACGGTCTAGACATTTCTGTCATCGAAGTAAATGATCTAAACATTCCCGCTACCGAAGTAGATGGTCTAAACATTCCTTCTACCGTAGTAGACGTTCTAGATATTCCGTTACCGAAGTAAACGGTCTAACATGTAATCACCGAATATCGGTATTTACATACACTTACTAGCATGTCTCTATAACGCCCCACTTTTCAAATTTCAAGTGAAAGCTTTAAACAAAAGCTATTTGGCTAAAAACAGAATTTGATAGGTTGATGGAAACAAACAAAGTGTATTTGAACCCTCTGGTTCATACAAAAAGTAATACAACCATAACTTATGACAAAAATAGTTTCCAATAAGCTTACTGTTAGCGGAAGCAAATAAAACATTTCATTTAAACCCTTAGGTTTATGTAAAAGAAATAAGCGCGCATTTAAATCAAAAGTAATTTCCGTTGCACAATAGGAGCGTTATTGTTACAAATCACGTTTTAAACAGCCAACAATCAAACCTAGGCCTTGTCTTGGTGCTAACACAACCTACAAAACAACAACAAGCAGTATCTGCTAAGCTACAAGAGCTTAGTGAGAAAGCTAAACTGTAAATCATATAAGCATGTGCATACATATATACGAATGCTGTAACAGTTCTTATGGATACAGTACTACACCATCTTAGCATCCGCCAAGAAGGCTAACATGTTGTGGTAGCTACTACTGCATGAAGCAGCGTGCTACCCTCTCCGTGACCCTCTAATCACTAACATACATTGCAATGCAACACACATATCACAGATATGAATCAGAGTTTAGGAAACCCACACAGAGATATGCTAGATATATTCAGAACACGTCAAACAGTAATTCCTACAGAAATATATAATCATAGTATCAACCACATAGTTAAACTCAGCACTTAACAAACTGAACAGGGGCAAGGCACGGCCGTACCCCCTAGAGGCATGCCCGTGCCTCACGGTCCAGGCCTAGAAACAAAGCCCAACAAGCATGGGCATACTGGGCCAAACACGCCCGTACCTTACGTAGGTACGCCCAGACCTCAAGAACAGAGGCGGTCACGGCCACGAGGCACGGCTGTACCCCTCAAAGGCACGCCCGTGCCTTTCTACTTTCAGCACCAGTTCGCCGACTGTCTTGCTGTAACTCCGGCCAAAACTATAAAATACTTATTCTTAATTCATAAAAACGCTACAGGGGTGTTTTCCTACACCTCAAACAACATCTAAACAAGAAATATCAACATTAACATGATCAAATCTTGATTTAACATGAATCAATCTTAAAACCCACAAGAACATGGCTAACTATCTTACCTCAAGCTTGTATAGTATCTATGATCTTACCTCAAGCTTGTATAGTAGCTATTAGCTTGTCTTCCACTTTACTTGATCAAAAGTTAAGAGAAAAGGGCTGGCACAAGAAGCTACGTGAGTTGAAATTGTAAGTTATGTGAGGTTTGACTAACTTAAGTCAAAGCTAGCTATATATATACATATCTATTGACTAATTACTCAAATAGTCCCTCAACCTTTCCTCTTTCATTTTGACAACTTTAACCCCTCAAGTTTCTAAACACCACCTAATCTTAATTAGGCAACCCCTAAAACGTATCACTAGTTTAATTTATTAAATCACTAAATTTCTAACTTCGGGTGTTACAGTCTCAATCTCAATTGATCGTAAGTTAGAATGTAAGTAAGGATACTCACCTGGTCGTAGTTCAATCATGCGATAACAGTTTAGCAATTACTTGCGGTTACACGCCAACCAGCAATCCTAAAATAAATTTTGCTGAATTAATATCGAGTACAATTTCTTAATCGAAGTCGGACCTCAACAAGCTGCACACCTCCTTGGTTCGGACCTCAAACAGGTCACACCACACCTAGGGTCGGATCCTAGTCCAAATCACACATACATATATAAGTCGGACACTTGTCCAAGTCACACGTACATATAAGTCGGACCCTTGTCCCAATCGCACATACATATATAAGTCGGACCCTTGTCCAAGTTGCATGTACATATAAGTCGGACCTAGCTCAAGTCGCACATCATGCATTAGTCGAACCTAGTTCAAATCGCACATCATGCCTAAGTCGGGCCTAGTTCAAGTCGCACATCATACATAAGTCGGACCTAGTTCAAATCGCACATCATGCTTAAGTCGGACCTAGTTCAAGTCGCACATCATGCATAAGTCGGACCTAGTTCAACTCGCACATCATGCATAAGTCGGACCTAGTTCAACTCGCACATCATGCATAAGTCGGACCTAGTTCAACTCGCACATCATGCATAAGTCGAACCTAGTTCAAACCGCACATCATGCATAAGTCGGACCTAGTTGAAGTCGCACATCATGCATAAGTTGGACCACCAATCTTGGTCGGACCTGTCATGTCGTATGTGTATGTGTGTGTATATAATATGGATCAACATAGTCCCTTGTCTTATTCATAGAACCTAAAGACCAATCCTGGATCATTTGATCAACTAAATCAATGGATGAGATTTAAACATATTATATATAAATTAAATATGCTATCTCACCATTCGTTTAATACACTCAAGAGTAGTTTAGGAATCAAAACAGTTCTCTTTTTTCTACCTGTAAGTCCACGACCCACTTCCCAATTTCCAATTCCATTTCAAATTGAGTTTTTACACATCTCTCTCCACAATTTTGCAGATCCAAACCCTATCTCCGATGCCTCCACCGTCTGACGTTGCTCCATCAATCCCTCCTCCACCGATCCTCCTCCTTCGACAATGTTTCAATTATCGCTTAACGATCTCTCCATCTCACGACTCCGAACCGAATTATAGCCAACCACCAAGGGTGATTCTCCCTCATCTATAGCCGACCGACCTTGAGCAGTAATATTTATCGTTATTTGGGATTTGATACTTCACCGACTCTCTCTTGAACAGGAATAGGTTATAGTTTCATCTCCTTTTCCCTAATTTTGTTTCTTTTTTATTAAATTTGTTCTCGTTTTAAAAGTCTATACTTTTTGAGTGGTGAAGAATGATGGATGAAAATGATTGTACGAAAATGCATACTATTATATGAAGTTGGGTTATATTATCCGGTTGAAAATGATAATTTTTTCAGTTGCAAATGATAACATTGTCCAAGTGAAAATGATAGTTTTTCCGGATTACAATGATAAAAGTAGACTCCTTCAAGTCAAAAATGATATAAATACATATGTTCCCAAATGAAAATGATAGTAGAAAATGATAACATTTTTCTGGATGAAAATGATAACAATATACAACTTTCAAAATGATAACATTATCCGGATGAAAATGATAAAAATAGACTCATTTTCAGCCGAAAATGATATAAATACACATGTTTCTAGCCGAAAATGATACAAATACACTCATTCCAGCCGAAAATGATATAAATATACATGGTTACAGCGAAAATAATAAAAAATCACATGATTCAGAATGATAATATTTTGATATCATTTTCATATGGTTTGCATTTTCAAAATAAAATTTTCAGAAATGTGGGAATAGTGGTCTTTTTTAAAAAAGGATTAAAAAATGAGTAGATTGGTATAAATTTTTTGTTCAAATTATCAAAATTAAAATAGTTATGGCTATTTAAAGATTTAAGGGGTAAAAAATTAAAAAATGAAAGTTGGAAGAGTTCTTTTGGTGAGGCGCATGAATTTGATTTTTGTTTCCAATTATTATTTTGCTCTTTTAAATGATTGGTTAAGATTTGGCCTTCGAGATCTATGTATAAGGGTGAGACTATATGGAACCATACCCTATATATATATATATATATATATATATATATATATATATATATATATATATATATATATATATATATATATATATATATCAGTCGAGACCAGATATTTGAAATCTTTCAAAAGCATAGTCATCTATAAACATTTCATGTTCTAAGGATTCCTATCATCATTTAAACAATTCCTTTAACATAAATTTGTATTTCATCAAGTATTAAAACGTCTAGCCTCAATCTTCTTCTCGGTTTTGTTCGTATAACAAAAACCCTGGAACCCATGCATCAACTACTCATCTATCACTTAAATAGAGTAAAAATAATACCTACATGATCACAATGAAGTAAAAAACATTACGGGATGATTGTTCTTGCAATTCCTTGTGTAAAATGATGATTTTGCTCTCCTTCTTTCCTGGTTTTCATGAGAAACACACACACAAAACACACTGAGTTCCTAGGGATGTATTTGTTCTTGGGGTTATGCCCTATGTGTGTGTGTATTTCCCTTTAAGACCCAAGCCCACATACTTACAATTTATCCCAAGCCCATTAGTATTGATCACAACTTTGCAAGTCCATTCTAAGCCCAAACTTATCTTTTCTTAACCACCTAGGTGGGCCCAACAAAGCCCAATTATGATAAACCTTTATTACTAATTAATAATCTAACTAATAATAATAATACACTTTTATCGTAAATGGGAAACCAGGTCCCCACTTATATGACTTCGTCCTCAAAATCCTTACTCAAATAATGCAGAATAGTTTCTTCTCATTTTTTGCTCTGACTCCCAAGTCCATTTTAAACCCTTAGGGGTATTGTCACTTGCCTTTTAGTACAAGTAAATCAAAAACTTCATATCTTAAACTTTTATTTAATTATAATAGAGTTTAACGGAAATGCGAAAAAGTACAACTTATAAAACTTTAATGTATTAGAATAACCATGTTTCACCTTGTCCTTATTCCTTGGTTCCTAAGATACATACATGAATATGTAAGCTTTAAGCTTAGTGAATAGTTATAGTTTCATGATAAATATTTTTCACAAATACTTAACCAAATCAAAGGCTAAAAACAATCTTTCTTGTAAACCACTTTCAAGTATACAACATTTCTTCGAGATCTTATGGTTACATGTTAAGTATGACAAACTTCTCACAGGTTCTTTAACCTCAGGTCCACATAAGGGCTGCTCAATAAGGTCCGTTTGCAAGACGTACTTTCTTTCTATCTCACGTACGTTAGATGTCTCAATGGCCATACTTAATATGTATAAAAACTTTTTATGTATCATATGCATGATAACATTATGTTATAAGACATATACTTTGCCACATAACTTACTTAATCATAGCATAACTTTATGCAAAGAAAACATAGTAATATATCATAATAAAACTTGCTTTATGCATAAAACATTTTTGTAGCACATATATATCTCATTAAAGCACATAACATACTCACCTTACTTTGTGACTTCTTAAACTTCATAATCTCCTTGAGTTACTACTAATCTTTCTTTTGAGATGTTTTAGAATTTAGGGATGAAGAGAATGATTTTCCTTTGGCCTCTACTTATAATGTAAGTGTCATGTTTTAGGGTACTTTTTTTAAACTCTTTAACTTGTGACTTTATAAGGATAAGACACATGTATTTGCTTCACCACCTCATGCTCCAAGTCTTGAATTGTCATTTTTCTAGCTTTGCCTTATCATTGAGTTTTTATGGTTGATGTTTGCGTTTTGGTAAGTAGCATTGTAAGCTTCTTGAGTGTCTACTTACATTATTTACATTTCTTACCTAAAGGCATTATCTATCTTGGCTTTAGCCCTTATTGTTGTATATTAAGCATTTTTACCTTTATAGTAACTTTGGATGTTTACCCAAATGTTTTCTGTATATATACAAAGTTTACACACACACACACACACACATATATATATATATATATATATATATATATATATATATATAAACACACATTTGGCAGAAAACAGGGATGTTACAGGTTCTTCTTCAAGACACTCACCAAGACTTTTCAACTTTTCAACTATACCACTAATCTTACCCGAAAATTTGTCGATTGTCTCGGTCTCTTTCATCTTTAGCCTCTCCATCTCACCCCTTAGAGTTTCCAACCATGCCTTTTATACCCTTTTGGTACCTAAATACCGAATCTGAATGGATTCCCAAACATCTCGTGCATCTTTGTGTTTGGCAACTTGCAAAGGAATATCTTTTGGGAGAGTGAGATAAATTATAGCTTTTGTAGTATAGTTAGTTTTCTCGTCCTCATCTTCTCCGGTTATCGTCTTCCAAAGACCATGTGCTCTCAACACAGTTTCAACCAACATTGACCATGAAGCGTAATTGGTTTCGGTCAATTTAGGACACTGGAGTGTGACACTACCTTGCTCACGAACCATTGATGCATGTGCATTTATACCATTTCCTTGCTAAACTTTCAAGTTTCAACACCGGTCTTGATGCCTTTTTTTTCTTCGACATCTTGCTCCTTTCAGTGGACACGTTCTGCTTCTCCTTCGGTCTTGGTCTCACGGTCTTCTCTTGCTAGCTTATGTCTTTTCGGTCTACGCCGAACAATTTCGGTATATCGGCGTCGGTCTTTTTCGGTCTTTGCTACTGTGTAGCAGCCAGTCTTTAACACCTCTTCGATTTTTCGTAGTGTAAATTCCGATTTTTTAGAGGCGATGCTACCACTCATTTCAAATCTTAGGTCCGGTGCTACGACTCATCTCAAATCCTGGGTCCGCCCCTGACTAATGCAATACTAAACTAAATTTAAAACAGATTTGTTTTAATCACTAAATAAAGCTAAATTTAAAACGTGACCGATACCCATAAAGATTAAACCCAACATAAACTACTAAAGCTACATTACACATCTGGTCATCTCGTTTTATGAAACCGACTTAATATTACTACTGATTACAAAATTAAACAGAAATTCCGTAAACTAAGGAGAAATATTGCTACTTATTGGACGATATCGATCAGGTTCTAGTTGTTGAAATAATAAAAGAATACTTACTGTAATTATCTTAACCTTGTAGGTTAGAGGTTAATATCAAGTATATATCAACGGCTCATGACTCAAAAATGCACAATTTAACCCATGTAGAATGGACTAATTAATGTTCATTAGCAAAGCTAAGTTCTGCAAAATAATTTCAGGAAATAGACAGCATGAAATTAATGTAGGATCACAACTACGGAACCAACCAACGACATCCGCTTTGGGTTACCCCTTATGGCTTTAAAACGCGTCAAATAAGCCTCACTGTGGGATGCTCTTACATTGCTGCAAGAGCTGTGCGTTTAAGAGTCGTGGATTTGACCTGCTTGAGGGAACGATGAGCCTCATAAACTCAACAATTACCATTACCTTAAAAGCAAGAACAAAAATCAGGCCTCAACCGTAGAACATGCAGGCCGATACGGTAATTGATCTTGATCATTGACAAGTAGCTAAGTTTCATCAACACACTCTAGATCACAATTTAATGAAATACAATTAAGTGCTCTATTAAAATAAAATGACAAACACAGTAAACAATTGTAAGAACAAGGAAACCTTAATTACATCAAGTACGTACGTTATCCAGATAATTAACCTCAATTAGAGACTAGATGCATAACAAATTATCATTTCATATTGAACAAGTGTTGTATCATTGGAATCGCTCTACACGCACCTCTTTTGGCACCAAAGAAACACAGTTGAAAATCAATTAAAAACAGTTTGATGAAACCAATTGAAAACGGTAGAGGGGCTGGGGGAGAGGTCGAGGTGGATAGGAAGCCATATTCATCAAGATCGAGGTAGAGCATAAGACTAGAGAGAGTCATTACTCCTTCATATATGGGGAAGGGATAAACTTTTTAAACAATATATTACTATTTAACTGTCAATATTAAAAAATAAAGTGTTAAATTATTGTATACAAAGAATTTTTTTTATGCACATATACCCCGGTGTTAAATTGTGGAATTGTGGGCTTGCCATTCGAAAGGCGATCGATGAAGAGAAAATCAAACCTCACCAAAAAAAGCAAGCATTAGACGCTAGAAAATAGAGATATATTATACACTACAATGTGATACAAATCAAATTGGCACGGTAAAGACTAACAGATTAACACCCCGTTAGTCGGCTAGATTAAATAGCAAACCTGGTATTTGAGAACCATGAAAACTCCCAATGTCAAAGACAACAAAACAATATCTGAATGAAAATCAACTATGGGTGGCCAGCCCTAGAAAAAGCCGATCAGACCTAATCCTCCAAAGTAATTACCATAATTAATTAATTAATTAAATAATTAAAGATTAATTCAATGTTGTCACTTCAGCCCCTGCAGTTTCAACTCCTGCACTTCGGTCCCCTTTCTTGCGCCTGTAGACTTGCCCCCAGTGGTTCGTATCATCACCCCGCCCCCGAAAAGTCACCTTGTCCTCAAGGTGAAAGGAAGGAAACTGCTGCAGCATCAGATCATAGGATTTCCACGTAGCCTCGGACTCGGGTAAGCCCTCCCAACGAACCAACACTTCCCGACTACCTCCCACCTCACGCGACCCCAACAACTCCAGCGGCTCATGGACGTGCCCATTAACGATACCTTCAGGCATAATCGGGTTATCCCCGTGGGCCCCCGCTACTTGCTTCAACTGAGAGACATGGAAAACTGAGTGAATAGTGCTCGCTGCTGGCAGCTTCAACTTATAAGCCACACTCCCAATTTTTTTAAGAACCTCGAAGAGACCATAGAAGCGAGGTGCAAGTTTCTCGTTCCCACGCTTCACCACTGATCCCCGCTGGTAAGGCCTCAACTTTAGAAAAACCGAGTCCCCAACAACAAAGTTAACGTCTCGACGCTTCCCATCAGCATGTTCTTTCATCAATTGTTGCGCACGGAGCAACTGGACCTTCAACTCTTCCAAGACCCGATCTTGCTCTAGCAAGTATCGATCCACCTCAAATGTGACCACCTTTCCTTGATCATAACGCAACAGTGAGGGAGGGTCGCAACCATACAAAACCTTAAATGGTGTCATCTGTAACCCAATGTGGTAAGACGTGTTATACCAATATTCCGCCCACGGTAACCATTTCACCCATGCCTTAGGCTGCGATGAAGCAAAACAACGCAAATAAGTTTCCACACTACGATTCACCACTTCGGTTTGACCATCCGTTTGAGGATGGTAAGCGGTGCTACGCTTCAGCAACGTACCTTGATACTTAAATATCTCCCGGCATAAGTGACTAACAAATACTTTATCCCTATCGGAGATTATTGATTTGGGCACCCCATGTAAACGGACTATTTCTCGCACGAAAACTGTAGCGACCGATGCCGCTGTGAACTGATGCTTCACCGGGACAAAATGTGCCGACTTACTAAGTCTATCGACTATCACCAAGATAACACTATACCCCTCAGATTTTGGCAACCCCTTAACGGGACGAAAAGTGACTAACAAAGACTTTATCCCTGTCGGAGATTATCGATTTGGGCACCCCATGTAAACGGACTATTTCTCGCACGAAAACTGTAGCGACCAATGCTGCTGTGAACGGATGCTTCAACGGGACGAAATGTGCCGACTTACTAAGTATATCGACTATCACCAAGATCACCTATACCCCTCATATTTTGGCAACCCCTCAATGAAGTCCATGGTCAAGTCTTCCCAAATACGTGCCGGTAACTCCAAAGGTTGTAGCAAACCGGCCAGCGACATATTCAAATATTTGCTGCGTTGACAAATACTACATTCGGCTACCAATTTTGCCACATCTCTCCTCATTCCAACCCAATAGAAATCCGTCACCATTCGATGGTACGTCTTTTGGACCCCACCGTGTCTGCCAACCGCACCACCATGTAATTCCAAAAATAATTTTGGGATCCAATTCGATGAACGCGGTAGAACCAAACAACCCTTATACCGTACCTCGCCGTTTTCAACCGAGTATCCTTAAACAGGTTTTTCCTCCAAACGTTCACGGAGGGCCGCAATTTCGGGATCGACCGGTAGAATGCGTAACAAATCATCATAATCAGTTATAATTGGTGCCGATAATGCCGACACCTCGGCCTCCCCTGACGCGATAACGCATCATCCGCGCCATTCTCCTTACCTGGTCGATACAATATTTCAAACTCATACCCCGATAATTTAGCTAGCCACTTCCGGTGTTCCCCGGACACGGTTCGCTGCTCGAGCAAATATTTTAAACTTTTCTGATCACAGTGAACGATCGCCCCAATAAATATGGTCTCCATTTCTGGACTGCCATTACAATTGCCATTAATTCTTTCTCGTACACCGATTTCAGTTGTGCCCTCTGTCCCAAAACTTGACTGAAATACACGACCGGCCTGCCCTCCTGCATGAGAACCGCCCCCAAACCGTGTCCCGATGCATCAGTCTCGATGGTAAAAGACGTGGAAAAATCGGGTAAAGCCAGAACGGGCACCTAAGTCATAACCCCATGTAATTCCTTAAAGGCTCGAGTAGTTTCATCTGTCTAATGGAAACTGTCCTTTTTTAACAAGTCAGTCAAGGGGCTCGCAATTTTCCCATACCCCTGCACAAATTTGCGATAATATCCGGTAAGACCCAAAAAAACCCCGCGATCCCCGCAGGTTTCTCGGCAATGGCCATAATCTTCGACGGGTCAGCCATTACCCCGCCCCGGGTAACGATGTGACCCAAGTATTCCACCCGGACCTGACCAAAAATGCATTTTTTCCAGTTGCGATACAAACTTTCAGCCCGCAAACAATTAAATACCGTCGCCAAATGTTTCTGGTGCTGTTCCATATCTTTGCTATAAACTAAGATGTCATCAATAAATACCAACCCAAATTTTCTGAGATAAGTACCTATGAATCATGTTATGTATACGTGCACAATGTGAAATTATATGTTATGATATGATATATGTGATGCAAGTACAGGTGTATAGCTATGCACAAGAACAGTGACAGAGTATACAGTGAGTTGTGTACCAATAGTAGCAGGGATACGTTATACCCGCGAGGTGTAGATAAGCCCGGCACAGAGGATACCTAGTACGTGCAAGCGTAGCTTTGTAACCGGGAAAATGAAAAGGGGTTGAGCTCTTTATACCCAAGGGAAGCGGCGGGGATATTCTACACTAAGGTGTAGATAAACCCTAGCATAGTAACAGTTATGTAGGTTTGCAGGTGATACAGTTCGGAAGCGAGACATCCTGAGGAGATTTTACTCATGTTTTATGTTGTTTTTATTGAGTTAGTATGCTTACTAAGCGTTAGTTTATGTTTTCGTATTGCATGTTACAGGTGATGCAGGTTCTAGGAAGGGTAAGGCTCCAGTGCGGTGCTCATCTGGATAGCTCCTGATTTTCAATAAGTAAACTTTTAACACTACTTTTTGTAAAAGTTAGCACATGAGTAGATAGATCAAGAACTTTCATCTCTCGAATGTCGCCTAACTCCTCATCTTCTCAACAATCGGCACGCATGGGGCAATGGATACCTCGGTTTCTTCAATTCTCATTAATGAATGCTACATCGGCGACTCTCCAATCGACCAACTACCAAGTCCCAATATCATTTGAACACACAAAACTCAATCGACATTTTTAAGTGAAGAACTGATATGGTGATTCTTGAATGTAAAATCAACTGATGTCTGATTCTTAGCAATACAACAAGAACAAGAACGAACATGTACGTATATTATTTTTCTTACTTTTATATTTCATAATATAACCTATTTTCTTTCTAATTATCTTTTCAAACTTAACTTATCTTCGTTTCTCGAAACCAACTCCACTGATTATCAATGTTTTTTTTCTTCCAGAGTTCCAATTACCAATATAGTCTATAAATCGATTTCCAAGCGACGATTGGGCTTTTCAAAAATCTGAAAGAAACCATCCGTACCTGGTTATCTTCTTCTCTATTGTGCTTGTGCTGAATTATAACACCGTTTAACTTGGGGCACAACGCCGGTGGAGCATAATTTAAATATCTGCTATTGCCTTACATAAATGCAGATCTTTGGGGGAGGTACTTTAATACTTTACTTATATCAAATATAATAATATTGGTTCTAGATTAGTGTTCTACTATCTTGCATTAAAGGTACACCAACACCTCAAGATGTAAGGTGTTCAAAGGGATCACACCCCAATGATGTGACTAGACCAATTTGTGTAAAATTATATTTTTTTTATACACCTATGTGTAAATATGTACCATCCCTTGCCTTTGTAAATTTTGTTGGTTTTTACCGAACCCATTCAATTATTTTTGTTATTCTAGTTGATGATTTCTCATCCAGACTTGGAATATTTGTTGATATATTAGGTTATCTTATATCTTATAATGACTTTTAATGTGTATTTAACATCGTTTTAAGGAAAAAACCGTTTTATGTTGTCAATGCATGGTGTTTATTTATTTGTTTAATTGGTAATTTTTTATTGCTTGTTTAGTTATTCTTATAGAAGTTAGTTCTTCAAATTGAAGGTATACTCCATACAGAAATATGATCCTGTTGAAAAGAGACTGAAACTAAGATTTAAAAAGAAGATAACAAAATAACAGGTATTTTCCTTCTATTTATAAGTCTTCTTTTTTTAATATTACCTCATCATAAATAATAGTATTTTCACATTTACAACCATAAAGTATTTAGAATAGGATAGAAAAGACAACAAGAATTTTTGCATGCTCTAGCTATACTTAGAGGACCTTAATATAGATTTTTATTTAGACATAAAGATTTTTAGTTAGGGCAACTTTTTATTGTTTCGGCCAGGGCATCAAAAAACCTAGGACCGGCCCCGAATGCACGGCGATGATTTATCAAGATTTCACTTATACGGTCATTTGTATTTTATCTAGTTTTTGTGTTGCGTATGTACGAAAAGTAACTAGTCGTTAATATACTTCGTAAGTTACTAGCTATTTTACCGAACACATATACAAATAAAAATTACAGCTTCAGCTCCCAGCTACCAGTTAATTCTTCCAAACACAGCGAAAGAAAATAATACTTTCACCAACCACCCATTACGTCTCTTACCAATGCATTTTACGCGACGCGTCACCCATCGATTCACTAAGTGGCGCAATTTTGGTAATAGTAGACACATTATGATGCACCCAAAACACACTTGTGATGGGAAAACAACTCTGAAGACCACTTACGAATTACGCAACACATAAAACACGATTAAGCTACATGTGGGAAGAATTCCAGCAACCCACGCATACAATCATATATATTGAACTATCGAAATTAGGCCTTAGTTTAGGGCATGAGAATATTCCAAGGTGCGTGAGAAGACTCAAAGAACAACGCGGAAGTGCGGGAGGCAAAGAATCAACGTGTTCGGCATAACGATCATCATATATCCTAGTTTGAAATATGTCATGTTTTTCATCCCTAGTTCCATTTCTATTGTTCGTAGCATAATAATTATGGGCTAAACACTCTTTGTTTGCACTTACAAAATGATGAACCCTTGTTTGTAAATTGATTTTTATTATTAAGTTGTCTAAGACATGATTAATTGAAGATCCACGTTTGTTAATATCTAAATCCATTTGTTCTATTGCTAATTATGCAAGATGACTATTCATGTTATGTACACTAGAATCATAATCAATAATGACCATTAAACAATTGTAACTAGTGATGGAACAAACCCTAGATTAGAATAAATGGATTATATGATGTTAATACATGTTCTATAATTATGTTCCGATGACCATAAGTTTATAATTACGTTGATTCTTATAACAATAAGATCAACAAAGTATTAAGTCTCGCATGATACTACTTTAATACATGATAATAGATAATCAAGTTAACCTTCTATTTATTTATTTATCATAGAGTGAGGACAAGCCAAGAAACAAATCCTATTTTATTAAACAATCATTGCACTTAATAGAATAAATAGCAAACAAGGGAAAATCAAGTAAACACTTTATTTCTCGATATTTCCAAATCTATTATTTATTTTTTGGGTAAAATATAGTTTAACCCCTAAACTTTGTTTTTAATATTGGTTTAACGCTTAAACTTTTTTAAACAATGTTTTAATCCCTAAACTATTTTTAATATATGATTTAAGACTTAAATCTTATTTTACCTAATTATTTTTATCCCTAACTAAAACCTAAAATACCTATTACCTTCTCAACCGGTAAACCATCAATTAAACCATCAAT
Source organism: Dittrichia graveolens (assembly GCA_038502395.1). Lineage (NCBI taxonomy): Eukaryota > Viridiplantae > Streptophyta > Magnoliopsida > Asterales > Asteraceae > Dittrichia > Dittrichia graveolens. The sequence goes on along the minus strand of JARJIL010000001.1, from coordinate 80,188,722 downwards.
TAAATCTATCGATTAAAACATCTAAGGGCAAGAAACATCGAAGGCAAAAACATACGTATTACAGTAAATCTCTATTGCTTCATCCATAAGTAACCTCTATTAATATACGATCTGAATTGTATGAATTTACACCCAAAAAAAAAGTTTTGACGAGCAAATAATTATTACTAGAATCCACAAACTTTTATTACCAAGAGATAATTACAAGTAACCTCTCATAGATTACTTTTAGGTTGTAAATGTTGTTTGTTGGATTAAAATCACATTTCTATTTTATGTTCTTTTACCCTTTTATCTTTAACACATCATAATATCATATAGGTCTATTTTAAAGAATTTATTTGGTTTTCAATAAAGTTTCTTCTCTTTAATTTTGGGTTTAGATTTCTAATATTGCCAAGGATAGATGTGATCACTAATCAAATTAATGTTATCTAAGATGTGCTAAGTTGCTTTTGTTATTATTAGGTTTGATAATCTATTTTTTAGTTTAACCATATATAGTTAATGGAAAATTGGAAATGTATGCAACTTTGTTGTAATTTTTTTTAATGTTACAGTAAATCTCGTAGTTGTATTTTTAATGTATGTTTATTACCGTAAAAAAAATTTAAAGATTAAATCATTTGTAAGTTAAAGTTTAGGGAGTAAAGCGTTTATGAGACAAGTTTAGGGACTAAACTGTTTTTTTAAGTTCAGTAAGTTACTGCTATAACAGGTTAAGTGACTAGAACAATTAACTGTAACAAGTTTCATTAGAGATTAAAACATTCACTAAAATAGTTTAGGGGTTAAACCATTTTTCAATGTAAAGTTTGGGGGTTAAACCATATTTTACCTTTGTTTTTTATCTCGAATACATGGAATATTTCTTCCTAGGTTAGTATGTAGTTTGTAGTTTTTAGATTGGAAATCGGTTTAATTTATTACACCTAAAATTACCAAAATCAATTTATTTGTCGTGTATAGTTAACATATAGGTAGTCATTTAATATAAGACCTAAAATATGTGCTAAATAATATGAATTGGTAATCCTTTTTATAAATTTAAAACATAGTACGCTTAATAACACACCAATTTTTTGTTGGTATCTTTAGAGACACCATTATGTCGAGTTGAAACGCATACGTACTCTTGGAACTTGTGTGTTTTTTTATGTTGGTGAGTCAGTATGGGTTGATATCACAACATTCGTATTAGTTGTTTTACCGACTTTCGAAGATCCATGAAATATTAAATTTATAGATTTTAGGGTAATATATTAAGGATATACCTTGACATCCTTGCCTAAACTGGTCCACGTGATTAGTGGAGTCAATTCTTCACCCATTCAATGCTTTCCTTGTTATTGCTCCTTTCTTGTATAGCTCCTAGATTAGTGCTCCTTCCACTGTAAATTACTAGTATATATATGTACCTTGTACCTCTGTTAATATACACGAATTCATACATTTATATGGTATCAGAGCCTCCAACTCTTGCAAGACTCTCTGATCTGATCCTCACCTTCGCACTTCTATTCAGTCGCTTCCATGGCTTCTTCCTCAAACACCATTATTCAAATAACAGCCGCCAGTCACTTTCCGATAAAACTCACTGCAACCAACTTCCCAATATGGCGTAAACAAGTTCAATCAACCCTAATCGGGCTTGATCTTGAAATTTTCATCACCGGTACTCTCATACCCACCAAAACGATCACCGATAAGGACACCACCGCACCAAATCCAGCATACACAGTCTGGTATCACCAAGATCAGATCATTTTCAGCGCCATTCTCGGAAGTTGCAGTGACGCCATTCAACCAATCCTCACGTCTGCCACTACTGCCAAAGACGCTTGGGATCGATTATGCAAGAGCTATGCTAGTCAATCTCGTTCTCGAATTATCTCCCTCAAGTCCAAACTTGCTAAGAATCCCAAAGGAAATCGTTCGGTCACCGAATTTCTCAACAATATGCAACTCATCTCTGATGAACTTGCCCTTGTGCAAAGTCCTGTTCATGAACAAGATCTTCTAGTCCATATTCTCAGTCAACTTGGAGAGGATTATGGTCCACTCACCGCTGCTCTAAAGGTTCGTGAGACTCCTATTTCGTTTGTAGAATTATTCGACAAACTTGTCGACTTTGAAAGATCACTCAAGGAAGCCAACGTTGCTGCTGCTACTCCTATCATTACCACTACTAACTTCTCCCAACGACAATCTGGACGGTTCAACAATCGCTCATCAAGTGACTCTTCTTTTTGTCAAAATCGACCCGCTACTGACACCCAGTTGAGAAATAATCGAGGCATTCCCAACCAAAATCGGACAATTCATTCCTCATCATTCTGTCACTTCTGCTCCATACCTGGTCATGAAACTCGAGACTGCCAAAAACTCACCTGCTTCCTTAAAGACCACCACATTACCCCTCACGCCACCCACCAAAACCCAGCTGCCAATGCCACTTCATTCAATCAAAGTTCCACCTCCACCTCTGCTCCATGGATGTTCGACAGTGGAGCCTCCCATCATCTTACCTCTGATAGATCCGCTCTTCACACCGTATCCGAGTATGGTGGACCGGATGAAATTCTTCTAGGCGATGGTACCACTCTTTCTATTTCTCATACTGGTCACACTACTATTCCCACTTCATCTCGCTCTCTAACTTTATCTAATGTTCTTTGTGTTCCTCGTCTTCGCAAAACTCTTATTTCTGTTGCTAAATTATGTCGTGCTAACCAAGTTTCTGTTGAATTCTTTCCTTTGCATTTTCTTGTGAAGGATCTATGCACAGGGGCGCCTCTAATGCGGGGGGAGAACATAAATGATGTCTACTACATACACCCATTCTCGAACCCGCAACTCAACACCACCGTCAAAGCTTCACTCCTTGATTATCATCACACACTTGGCCATCCATCTACTCGTGTTTTAAAACATCTTGTCAAAGAATTAGATCTTAGTTTCAAGTCATCTTCGCAATTTAATTTCCATTGTACTTCATGCTCCATTAATAAAAGTCACAAAGTTCCTTTTGGTGAAAACTCCTTTGTTGCAACAAAACCATTACAACTTATTTATTCCGATGTTTGGCCCTGTACAAAAATCTATTGATGGTTTTGCCTATTATGTAGTGTTTGTTGATTATTATTCTAAATACATATGGCTTTACCCAATCAAACACAAATCCGATGTTGCTAAACTCTTTCCACAATTCAAAACTTTGGTTGAAAAATATTTTAACACATCCATTATTTCCATGTTCACCGACAATGGTGGGGAATATCACGCTCTCATTCCCATGTTTCAATCCATGGGTATCTCTCATTATACCACTCCTCCACACACACCTGAACAAAATGGCATAGCCGAGCGTCGCCATCGTCATATTGTTGAAACTGGCCTCGCTCTTTTACACTTTTCAGGTCTTCCCCTAAGTATTTGGTCCCATGCTTTCCAAACCGCTGTTCATCTCATCAACCATTTACCAACTCCAGTTCTAAATTCTCGAAGCTCATTTGATCTCATGTATGGCCGTCACCCGAATTACAAGAAACTCAAACCTTTTGGCTGTCTTTGCTATCCGTGGCTTCGTCCCTATTCCACCTCAAAACTTCATGCTCGATCCTCTCCTTGCATATTTTTAGGCTATTCTGCTGCCAAGTCGGCATACAAGTGCTTTCATCCCGAAACTCGCCGACTTTATCACTCTCGTCATGTTGAGTTTATTCCACACATCTTTCCTCACAAAAACTCATCCTCGCCACCCTCCTCTCTACCCACTGTAGCGGAATTCTTCACCACCACTCTAACGATTATTCCCGCTCCCCTTCCATCAATTCCTATCCCCGCTTCTCCCATGCCAAGTAGCATCCCCATCCCCGTCCCTTCCGTTGCGTTAGAAACTGATCTACCATCTCTTGTTGTCCCTTCAACCCCCTTACCCTCACTTCCTCCATCTCCTCCACCACTACCCATTTCTTCACCACAGCAGCGTCCATCACCCACTCCACCTTCACCACCACAGCCTTCCCGACGTCGTAAGCCCAATCCCAAATACTTCAACTCCACGTTTATCAACAACACCACTACCCATCCCATTCCCATCGCCTTAGAACCCACAACCCCTACCCAGGCCTCGAAAGACCCGTTATGGCGGAAAGCAATGGATGATGAGTACAACGCCTTGATCCAAAACTCCACATGGGAACTTGTACCCCCTACACCCCACCGTCCCATTTGGTGTAAGTGGGTCTTTCGCATAAAACGAAACCCAGATGGCACTGTCGCGAAATATAAAGCCCATCTTGTGGCAAAAGGTTTTCTTCAAGAATATGGAAAAGATTATTTTGACACATTCAGTCCCGTAACAAAACCAGTTACCATTCGCACCGTGCTCTCTATTGCTCTCTCAAACAACTGGGCCTTGAGGCAACTTGATGTAAATAATGCATTCTTGCATGGAACCTTACAAGAAGAAGTATACATGGTTCAACCACCGGGGTTTGTTGATCCGCAATACCCAAATCACATTTGCAAGCTTCGGAAGTCCCTTTACGGCCTTAAACAAGCACCACGTGCATGGTACATGGCTCTCACGGAGTTTCTACTTCAATCGGGGTTTCGAAAATCTCATGCTGATGCATCATTATTTGTCTATAACTGTGATGGAATTATTTGCTATTTTATGGTTTATGTTGACGATATTGTGCTCACAGGCAACAACTCGCCATTTCTTGCAAAGTTTGTGGATTTGCTTTCCAACGGGTTTTCTATCAAGGATCTTGGCCAACTAAATCATTTCCTTGGTATTGAAATCATTCCCACCAAGTCCGTATTATTTCTCTCGCAACATAGTCATATTCGGGACATACTCACTCAATTCAAGATGGATGGCGCCAAGGAAGTTACAACTCCCTTAAGCACCTCCCGTTAGTTAATGGAGGACGACAACACAGCCAAGGTTGACCCAGCACCCTATCGTAAACTTGTTGGTACCCTCCAATATCTGGCATTCACTCGCCCGGACATATCTTTTGCGGTCAATAAACTCTCCCAGTTTATGCATTCACCGTCCGAGACTCATTGGCAAGCACTCAAACGGTTACTTCGTTACTTAAAGGGCACTATTTACCATGGACTTTTCTTAAATCGACACTCTACCATGGACCTCTCGGCCTTCTCGGACTCAGACTGGGGAGGAATCTCCACCAAAGGGCGATCCACGACAGCCTATCTTGTTTATCTTGGTTCAAACATCATCTCTTGGCGCTCTACAAGACAAAAAACGGTCGCCCGGTCATCCACCGAGGCTGAGTACAAGGCACTCGCTAATGCTGCTGCAGAACTCTCGTGGGTTAAAAACCTACTTATTGAACTTGGTATCTCTTCCTCCCAGGCACCAACCATTCATTGTGACAACACAGGTGCTACCTATCTTTGTGCAAATCCGGTATACCACTCTCGTATGATGCATGTGGCATTAGATTATCACTTTGTTCGAGAACAGGTTTCTGCAGGTGCTCTAAAGGTTCGTTACGTTCATACCTGGGATCAACCAGCCGATGCTCTTACCAAACCATTGGGTCGTGCACTTTTCATCAAATTCTGGTCCAAGATTGGCGTCTCCGATGGATCCTCCATCTTGCGGGGGCGTATTAAGGATATACCTTGACATCCTTGCCTAAACTAGTTCACGTGATTAGTGGAGTCAATTCTTCACCCATTCAATGCTTTCCTTTCCTTGTATAGCTCCTAAATTAGTGCTCCTTCCACTGTAAATTACTAGTATATATATGTACCTTGTACCTCTGTTAATATACACAAATTCATACCTTTATATAATATACTTGACACGTAGAAATCATTATTAACTTAACACAGTTTTGACTTCTATCTTTCGTCACAACTTCAAATGTAATACCAACACAATTTAGGGTGGTTGTCACCGACTAAGATGATGATTCAAATAAAAAATTACACATTACATTGTCAGTATATATACAAGTTGAGAAAAACAGTAATTACTTTGTGTGTGTATTATTTAGAGGTGGCAAAACGGACGGGTCGAGTCGGGTTGGGTAACTGATGTGGACAAGTTCAGGTTAAGATGGGTTGTGGTAAAAAACGAGTTGGTGTTGAAATGGACAGGTTTTTAAAAAACTTATAAACCAATTGCTATGTATCATATATACTAAAACAGAAAAACATGAAAATACTAAACCATGGATAAATAGAACCCCCATTAATTAAGAAAGTATCAAAACAAGACTTAGGCAAGAATCAACATGTTACCCGTTCTCCATCCATCTGACTCGTTGCTTACCTTTCTATTTTTTTTATTAAACCACGTTGAAATCTATATCAAAGTCCAATAAAACCCAAATTATATATATATATATATATATATATATATATATATATATGGGAAGGTTCATTTGAGAACTGTTTTTATTGCGAGAACCGCGAGAACCAATCTTAGCCGTTCATTTTGGATAATGGAATTCATGGATGAAGAGTGTGGGGGGATTGGGTGTGGCAGGGTGCATGTAAGGAATTCATGGGTGGGCAATCCAATTGGAGGAAGAATTAGACGGATAAGATTGGTTCTCACAGTTCTCGCAATAAAAACGGTTCTCAAATGAACTTTTGCCTATATATATATATAAAACAGGTAAGAAATGTCATATAAAAGTTGTCAAAAATGGTAATATAGGTAATGCATTATTGAATCAATAAATTTACTTACTAGTTTATGAGGCATATCAGGTTTTCTAGTCGAGACATCTGGTATTGTCAATCCTTTAGAAGAAAGATGAGTTGATACTACATTAAGTTTTGTGGACAGTTCCTTGACTTCTTTATCTTTTGATTCCGTCTTTTCTTTCTTTTCATCTAGCTAGTTAAAGCTGGCCAGTATTTGGTCTCAGTGACTATATCCCGTGCCAATTAACCCTCCTACAAATCCATTATGCTCTTTGCCAAAGACATGTGAGAGGGCATCTGTGGCTTTATCAAGCTTGCTTGATCCTTCTTTAATCTCACTTTCATTGTTGATCTCGTAAAAAAGACATCAATTAAATGTTGCAATGTGCTATTTATCAATTCACATTTGTTTATAGTACATAAACTACAAACAAGAAAGTTCCATGGTATATATTAATTGATGTGCCACATCCTTGACCTCATCACGTTCATATTTACAAGATGTTAGGGGTGATGGAAATTGTGGATTCCGAGCAATATATGTTTGTCTCGGTTATGGCGAAGATCGATCGATAGCTCTATGTTCGACAACAACGGCTAGATGAATTATTGAATTCGTATGCTGTCTATGCTAGAATTTTTACGAATGGAATCAATTAATTACGTGAATCACTAAGTTTCTCAGAATCATCCGCACCACCACAACACTATATGGTTATTCCTATAATCGTGGTCTAGATTGTCAACATGTTTGAAGTGATCCTCCATAATTTACAAAGCATGGTGACATAACTTTATTTTGTTTTCAAAAATGGTCCACAACAAATTCACTACCATCATACTCTTACGATTTCACATGTATATGATATTCATTATGTGGTGGTATAGCTAGATGGAGATTGATTACCCAATGCCTATCATTTTGGCTTATTGGATCTGCCACACAACGCCATCTGTAGTTGGCATCTTGAATCTAATAGACAACTTAAACCTAGTAGTCCAAAACACATGTCATAGATATACTGTAGTTTTTGTAACACCTTAAAGTAAGTAATCGGATAACTAATGTATATAGTGTTTATATTTAAATTTAATCTATTTTGAATAAGATGGTTATTTATTGTTTTTTTATTAAAAGAGGGTCGGAGGACTATCTACAGTATAGTTATCAAAATCGCGATCCTAATTGTAGGATCGTACGATCCTACGATCCCACCAACCAAAAACGCGCCGGATCGTATTTAGGATCGTACTCAGGATTGTAAGATCGTAGGATCGTACAGCGATCTTACGATCCCACGATCCCAATTTTTTTTGTTTTTTTACATTTTTTAATTATTACTATTATTTTACATTTTTATTTTTTACATTTTTTTGCTTATTATTATTATTATTTTATTTTATCAATTTTAAATTTCTAAGTGATCAACCTTCTGCTAAAAACAATTGTTTACAGTTTTCTACTTTATACATATCACATTTTTCATTTTTCTTTTATTATAAGAGATAAAGGTTTACGAGAATAAGATTTTTTATGAAATAAAGAATTAATGTTGTGCACAATATAATCTAGATTTATTGATTGTGTTTAAAAGTTACTTTTTAAATTTTATTATGATATGTAAACCAATTAATTATGGTGAGTTGTTATCTACACTCTTAAAATTTAAAATTTGGATGATCTGATGTTTTGTTATTAGAAAATTTAATGTTTTATTCTCTCGTAAAAATATTATATACTTGGTTTTTGATAAAAATTATAGCATATAAAAAACCTAAAAAAACTTTAGTAACTTATGGTAGGATCTTAAGATCCCGATCTTGATCTTACGATCCGATCTTGCAAAGACAAAAACGATCCTAGGTAAAATCCCGATCTTGATAACTTTAATCTAAAGTTTATAAATTGTATACAAATAATAGTATAAAATGTGTGTGCGTATTTGTATTAAATGCAAACTCTATGGACTTAAATAGAAAATACTTGGAGGGTTAAATGTGTAACACTCTCTAAGTATATATATATATATATATATATATATATATATATATATGAGTTTTTACATATGACAAAATTACTATTGCCAATATTGAAAGTTACAATATGTGTATATGCTCTCCTAAGTTTGTGAAACTTTTCTCTACACCAAATTTCCATACATATTATTATTTCAAGTCAATTAATTTATAATTAAGTCATTTCAATTAAACTTCATGTCATGTATAATGAATGATGAAGGCTAAAGAGGTGTTACACAACATGTATGAGACCTTATCTGTTGTGTTGTGATTTATGAGATATGATTTGGTTGTTTCTTGATTTTATGCTTATGAACATCAATCGATTTCAAATAATCTAGCCTCGAAATTCGCCAAATCCGTCAATTGTTCGATATTTCCACATAAGTTTCATTATTTCAGTATGTGGTTCTGTTCTTCGCTAGCCACTTATTTATTCTATGCTTCCTTCTTTTATCAATTGCGTGTTGACTATATCAAGTGCGTCTTCACAAACACTCTTTGCTTTTCACTTTTAAAATTTGGGTTTATGTTATAATAAGTAGGACCCCCATATCATAATCCTAGCTATGCCGCTGCATGCATAGTTGGGATGTCATTATGTGTTTGAACGGTTCTCAATTTTGTAGAAGCTTTGTCGTTTCATTTTCAGGAGTAATACATAAATGTATTTATATGGTGGGTTAATTTTATATATACCTTTTATAAAATTTTAAAATATTTTATTTACTCAAGTTATTATTTTAATCAATTTAAATTCTTTAACAAACTAGTTTTAGGTTGACAAATCGGTTATCGCTTAGAGCTAGCAAATTTTGACACGACACGAAACCCAACCCAAACCTAACACGGCCTAGGTTGACACGAACACGATACGAAACTGAATTGGGTCAAGAATGGGTTGACCCGAAAATGACACGAATCTGGTTAACACGTGCATGACATGAACACGATAACCGGTAGATGACCTGTTTAACACAATTTTTTATAAAAAAAATAAAACGCATTTAACTTAAAACTATTAACAAATTATAGGTAATAACTAGTGAGGCATTAGTAGAACCTCATGTTTTTTAGACATGTTATTTGCTACAATGAACACATTTTAATGATATATGTTATTTTAACGTCTCTTTGAATCATCTTTTTTTCTCCAATATAAAAGATTTAAACCCGTAGCCTAAACGATTTCCTCAGTTCCCGTTTAAAATAATAATAATCAGCTTTCTTTCAAATAACATTAAGGTGAGAAAGTGAAATTTTGAGAGGGAGTGAAAAGATAAAAGGTGAAAAAATGAATATATAAAATGTGGGAAAGTAAAATTTTGAGAGAGAAAATGGAATTAGATGGAGGAATTGAAATTTTATATCAATTATTTTATATATTTTTTTATTATTATGTAGTTACTAATACAATAACTTGATATTAACTTTTTTTAATTTTTTATATTTTAGTTATTATATAGCTATTTATATATAAAAAATCTATGTATAGTATATATTAAACTATTAAATAAATATTCTAATACAAAATTAATTAAAATATATCTTTTTGAGATAAAATTTATTGTCTTGTTAACTTATTTAAATAAAATCTAATCATGATTGACTCGATATTGATCCTTACTAACTTATTCAAACAAAATGTGATTTTGCTTAATCTAATTGAAACAAGTCTAATCATGATTTACTCAATGTTGTTCATAATTTATCTATTTGAATAAAATATTATATTGGCTGACTAGTGTTAACTATGATTGGCTTCTTTAAACAAATCGCAATGTGTTAGACAAAATGTGACTTTGCTTTACTTATTTGACTATTCTTGATCATGATTGACATATATGAACAAACTGTGACATTTCTTAATGAAGCGTGACCTTGATTCATATGCATAAACTTTTTTAAATAAAAAAACTGAACATGTTTGACCAACGTTGACCGATGAGTTGTATTAAACTCTATTAAATATAAATAACACATTGACACCGTATGATATGAATTAACCATATTAAAGTCTAATGACACCCTATGATATGTGATTAACCACTAATCTTTTTTTGACCAATGTTGAATACATTTGACTTTAAATGACGCTTCGCGATTTTTGTTGACCAAGTTTGACTTGTAGTAGAGTTTGGCTCAAATAATAATGTAACGCCCCAAAAACTAAAATTTGAAATATTAAGATCAAACACCTATAAGTGTTCGCATCTCAAAGTTTAAGATAAAAGCGGAAGCAATACTTGATTGAAAAACTGATGTATCAAAAGATACGCACAGAAATACTAACATAAGTTTGGTACCAAAAACTTGATATTTACAAACCAGGCGTTAATTTCAAAGAGTTTATCAAACGCTAGTCAAACCGAAGCTTTGCCCTTGTCTTTGTTAAAACCTACAAAACATTTTAAAAATAGTATCTGATAAGCTACGAGAGCTTAGTGAGTAAACCAGACTAAACATCACATAAACCCACGTATAAAATCATATGAAGATAATACACGTATGTCTGGCAATCAAAGCTAGCCTCTGGTTCTAGACCCAGGGCAGCATCATAGGTCACAGTACTGTACCGCATCTGAGCCTTACTGCACATAGCAGTAAGCTTACATATTCACATGAATAACATAGCATGTTAGTAATCTGATATGAAACCACACATGCTGCTAATATGAAGTGAAGTCTAGAAGACTCACCTTCTGACTGTAATATACAATACTCCACCGGTCAATGATACAGGTAATATGTCAATCACCTCTTATATAAACAATACATAAACAATACATAAGGAATTCTGATCTTAAATAGGGCCTACACGGGCCGTGTATCCCTACACGGGCCGTGTCCCATATATGCTACACGACTTAAGCTGGCAACATGGCCAGTGTGGTCTAGTCATCCTACACGGGCCGTGTACCCCTACACGGGCCGTGTACCTCTCGTGCTACACGACCATGTATCCTTACATGGCTCTATGACCGCCTTACACACTACACGGCCGTGTACCGCTACACAGGCAGTGTACCTCTTATACTACACGACCATGTAACCTTACATGGCCCTGTGACCGCTTATACTACTACACGGCCGTGTACCACTACACGGGCCGTGTACATCACAGACCCAGCAGACTGTTCTAAGCAAGAACTGCCGGATTTCACCATAAATCTGCTAATAACATCATAAAACCGACTAGAGGTGTTTTCCTACACCTCCTAACACTGATATACATGATCTAATCAATACAAAACATTCCTATCATGACTTCACCATTGAATCATGTGTTTAAACTCATAAACTTCAAAAACAAAGATTTGAAACCTTACCTCAACTTGAATACTTGCTATACTCTTGATATAGATACTAGCTCTATTGTGTTCTTTAAAGAAGACTGAAAGTTGCTAAGGCTTGATCAAGAACTCGTGGATTCCAGAGAAAAGAATACAAACTTTGACTAATTATGGTCAAAGTTGGTGATATTTATATAATTAAGTTTCAACTAATGACACAACAGCCCCTGGACTTAAACAAGTTGTAATCTGACGGTTTTAGCCCCTCTAGTTTAAAACCACATCTTATCACGTATATCTATTTATAACTCGGGTAACACCTTGTACTTTTCTTGCATAAACTTAATAATAAAATTCTGGGTGTTACAACTCTTCCCCACTTGAAATGATTTCGTCCCCGAAATCAACTGCCGAAGAGTTCTGAATAAATATCATCATTTCCTGTTCAGGTCCTCATACATATTCTGACCCCTTTCTACACTTTTACCGGTCCTTGACCCATATACTCTGTTTATTATAGATTTAACTGCTAAACATCTTCTGAGATATAACACACGAAAGGTGTTTTGAATTTATAACAACTTTTCTGATAACTCTGATATATAAACTGTCCTTCCCCACACATACAATAATTCTGTACAACCATTTGAATTTCTGACTTAATTTTTTTCCTCCTTTCTGAATCTGATCACGTCTTTCCACAGTGATACTTTCAATAATACATACTTCTCCACTGAAACTGATGTGATGATCTCTGTTTATCTGTAAAACCCTTCTGTCTATTCTGGGCATCAAACAATCTACTACATACCTTCTGAATCTGTTTTGTCTTTCGTTGTATCATTTCTGTGCTACCCCACACTTTCTGACCCACGTCACCCAATACACTGAAGTTTGGCAATAATATCATACAATTTCATACATTGGCATTCCGGTACTGAACCTGTATCTGTTGTAATACGAAAATCTGTCAAGCAAATATGTACCCCAGTTTTCTTCTGAATTAACAACACAATCATAAAACATGCTTTCCATCATCTGTATATTTCATTCATTCTGACTGTACTGAGATGAAGCTTAATCCTTAACTTTATATGAAATCTATTCCGAATTCTAGAAGTAGATCTGATATCATTGTCTGAATCAATAAGCGCTGATATGCTATGACATAACACAATCTGTTTCACATACACATCTGTTAACTGTTCTGATTAATAAATTTCTCTAATGGAAACAAGCTATATATATTTAATGATGTTCCACCACTTATCTGACCATATCTAGTTTCACCTCCAGCTATCATTAATCTATCCTTTAGGTATTCATACCCTTATTAACTTCTGGCTACACCACCATTATAAACTTATGAACTCCATATAGATGTGTCTTATACACATCCCCGTAACCTGATATTCATATACGATCATATCCAATTAATTTGTCATGACTGCTTCTAAACGGATTAACTACTTGTCTCCTTTTATTCATTCTTTAAGATAATTTTCACCTTTGATCACTTTTCACTGAACTGTTCTTATCACCTCCGAGGCAGAGTGTTGTAACTGTCATTTAGATAATTAATTCATACAAGTATTATTTCTGATTTCTCGTTCAAACTGTTGGCTATATCATTAGCCTTACTCTGATTAATATAATATTCTACTCACAATCCTTCACTGATTCTGACCAGTGTTTCTGTCGCCTTTAAAGGTCTTTCTCATTCAACAATTATTTCTAACTTTTATAATTTCATGTAAACAACATTTCACATATAGACACATATTCTCATCATATCATACTGAATGCTACCGTAGCGCATTAGCGGTAGTCTTATACCACCTATGAATGCTATTGTGGCGCACCAACAATAATCTTACATCCACATATCCACCCACTATCGAGGTATAATCCTCACGTATCATATAAATAACATGCCACATATACTACTATCAGGTGCGAGTCTGTATATTCATTTTCATACGATTAAACTGTCTAGAAGTGCAAATAATAATTCCGCCCCTCTTCATTCATTCAAACCACTGTACCAGGCATCACGCAATGCTATCACCTCTTTAATCAATTCAGGTAGTGCAAACTGTTGCTTCATATAATTTCTACAAATAATCCCATAGAACTGTTGATTACTATCGGGTTCTTTGGCGGCTCCCAATTCATCACCTTCTCTATTTTTCAGAATTCATCCCAGTCCCATTTCTACTAATAAATTATCTAAAGAATTGCATTCCTTATATCTTGAAGTTCACCCTGAAAACTTAACATATAACTATTTTCTGCTCTGTGTCACTAAAACTTTTCAAACATGATTTTTAGGATCTGCTAAACCCCTGAAATAAATACGTATATTGTTGAAGAACACAATTACTGACTTACTTAATATTGGTCTATATACCCTATTCATTTATTACATAATCACTGCTGGTGCATTAGCAAGGCCAAAAGTGTCATGACCACTTCAAAATATCTAAACATTTCTGAACACAGTTTAAGAAATACCATCCCTTCTGATCTTAGGCTGAAGAAAATCCGATCTTGAGTCAGCTTTGACAACCACTTTACCCCATAATAACTGATCAAGTAATTCACATATTCTGAACACTAGACATATATTCATGATCACCTTATTGAACTCATAATAATTAATACACATAACATGAATACACCTCATAAAAAGCTACTGGGTTTTATAAACCCCCCCCCCATATTCAATAATTCTCGGAGTCGTTTCAATAATTCCTGTATCTCTGAAGAAGCAAGTCTGTACATAGTTCTCGTAATCAATGAATCTTTCAATACCACACAAATTTTAAACATACTCTGTCTGTCTGGCAGTAACTTTGGTAATTCTTTGAATTGCATATCAAGATACTCACATATCACTTTTACATCTTCTAAACTCATCTGCTCTTCTTTATTTTAATACCTATGCATAAGTTGAGAGAATAATGTATCCACACTGAAGACACTCCCCAGCTTTTGGGACTGAACACCCATATAACCTACCTGTTTTGATTTTTAACACATATAATTAGTTCTTCCCCACTTGGGATATGAACTCGTATCACTTCTACTCACATAATATCATAACCTGGTTATAGTGTAACCAGTCCGTTCCAATATCTATTTGGAACTCACTCATATTCGTGGATACAAATTCACTAATGAATTTGATAATACTCATTTCTGTCACATTATACTTATACATATCTGATCTTCCTGTAACCATACTTGATTCTGTTCTAGCGTCTTCGGTTGGTGTCTAGAAAACTCTCACTTCTGATTAATGACATACTCTTCTCTTTCACTCTCTTGGGTTCCCACAATCCTTACTCACATGATCCGGTTTCCATAGTTAAAACATATTAGTGAACCAAACCTGATTTCCCCCAGTCGACGTTTCTTGTATGTTGAGTAGATAGGTAAACCTTTTTGCATCATTTTCTTCTTTCGTACCTCCATTCTTGTTTTCCTAAACATCAATACAACTTTCTCTATCGGTTTCCTTTCTTTTCTGTCTCTCTAATGCCGGCTGCCTCCATCAGGGATTTCACATCTTGGTGTTTACAAATGTCTATAAATTCTCATATGATGGACTGGAATGCTACCATATACCTATATATTTTTATCCCTTCATTACTAAGATAATCTGAATAAAATATGCATTTTTCTGAAACCTCGTATCAATTTCTAAAATTATCTTTTATATCTGTTCTACTTGTGGAATTCATCCATAACTCTGTCTATCTCTGACTGTGGCACCAACCGCCCAATCATAATGTCTTTAAACTCTTTTCACGTCATGCTCTCAATTCGTCTTCACTCCTTATCTAATCTATTACATATTTCACTTCATCTCCAGGTGCATACGTACATATATGAAATGCACCCTCAATCTCTGAAATTACTTATGATTAACAGTTGATTTGCTAACCTTAATACATCGTTGGTTGACACGTGGAAAATCCTTGAACGTACAACCTTCTGATACTTCACGAATAATAACTTAGGGTTAATAATGAACCCTTTCACTTTGTATAGCTAATCTTGATACTGACTCTTATCTAATCACTTCCTTGTTCTTTCATCTATGCTGCAACTCATACGATAATATCTGGCATAAACTCTACCTCATCACTTTACTAAGTTTTCGGCACTGAATTTTTTCAAATATAGATTCTGTTACTTGACGATTTAAATCTAGGTTTCATATACTCCATCATACTATATCCTTATAAGAATACGTTCACTTGTAATACTGATATTTATCCTTTCGTGTCTATGACTAAAATCACTCTTAGGATTATACACTACTCTTGAACCTCTTGTATATATCATTCTGGTAGTATAGATAAAGCATTTAATGCAAAAGGTGGCTTTATCACACTATCCTATATAACAAACAGTTACTTGTATATCCACATATCAGTACACCTATCATCTGATCCAAAGTATTTCTTTACATACTAAGGCATTCTACATATATTCTCAGGTGTACTACCTTACAAGTACCCCTCACCCGATTCACAAGATTCCTCATGATTCCATTAAGTTCCAACATGTATCATGTGTTTGTAATAATATGGGCCCTTATATTACTCTAAACACATTACACACATTTGATCTTAACTTTATCACAAAAATTCTCATATATTCATATAACACTAAATTCATCTTGAATGCACAATAAAAGCAACTCTTAACAGTTGTAAATATATATAACATGTCTGTCTTAATCATATACTGTACTCGCATATAATGCTCACATAGTACATAAGAAGTATAATGGCTAGTATACTCACCAAGCTGCAAACCTCCAGTTTTACAATTTTCAAAATCCGCAGAACCATGTTTTAAGTCCAGAATGTGTCTTGTACACATCCAGATCCCTCAAACCGTGGCTTTGATACCAAGTTGTAACGCCCCAAAAACTAAAATTTGAAATATTAAGATCAAACACCTATAAGTGTTCGCATCTCAAAGTTTAACATAAAAGCGGAAGCAATACTTGATTGAAAAACTGATGTATCAAAAGATACGCACAGAAATAGTAACATAAGTTTGGTACCAAAAACTTGATATTTACAAACCAGGCGTTAATTTCAAAGAGTTTATCAAACGCTAGTCAAACCGAAGCTTTGCTCTTGTCTTTGTTAAAACCTACAAAACATTTTAAAAATAGAATCTGATAAGCTACGAGAGCTTAGTAAGTAAACCAGACTAAACATCATATAAACCCACGCATAAAATCATATATAGATAATACACGTATGTCTGGCAATCAAAGCTAGCCTCTAGTTCTAGACCCAGGGCAGCATCATAGGTCACAATATTGTACCGCATCTGAGCCTTACTGCACATAGCAGTAAGCTTACATATTCACATGAATAACATAGCATGTTAGTAATCTGATATGAAACCACACATGCTGCTAATATGAAGTGAAGTCTAGAAGACTCACCTTCTGACTGTAATATACAATACTCCACCGGTCAATGATACAGGTAATATGTCAATCACCTCCTATATAAACAATACATAAACAATACATAAGGCATTCTGATCTTAAATAGGGCCTACACGGGCCGTGTATCCCTACACGGGCCGTGTCCCATATATGCTACACGACTTAAGCTGGCAACATGGCCAGTGTGGTCTACTCATCCTACACGGGCCGTGTACCTCTCGTGCTACACGACCATGTATCCTTACATGGCTCTATGACCGCCTTACACACTACACGGCCGTGTACCGCTACATGGGAAGTGTACCTCTTATACTACACGACCATGTAACCTTACATGGCCCTGTGACCGCCTATACTACTACACGGCTGTGTACCGCTACACGGGCCGTGTACATCACAGACCCAGCAGTCTGTTCTAAGCAAGAACTGCCGGATTTCACCATAAATCTGCTAATAACATCATAAAACCGACTAGAGGTGTTTTCCTACACCTCCTAACACTGATATACATGATCTAATCAATACAAAACATTACTAACATGATTTCACCATTGAATCATGTGTTTAAACTCATAAACTTCAAAAACAAAGATTTGAAACCTTACCTCAATTTGAATACTTGCTATACTCTTGATATAGATACTAGCTCTGCTGTGTTCTTCAAAGAAGACTGAAAGTTGCTAAGGCTTGATCAAGAACTCATGGATTCCAGAGAAAAGAATACAAACTTTGACTAATTATGGTCAAAGTTGGTGATATTTATATAGTTAAGTTTCAACTAATGACACAACAGCCCCTGGACTTAAACAAGTTGTAATCTGACGGTTTTAGCCCCTCTAGTTTAAAACCACATCTTATCACGTATATCTATTTATAACTCGGGTAACACCTTGTACTTTTCTTGCATAAACTTAATAATAAAATTCTGGGTGTTACAAATAACCAATTATTTACCTATCTAAACCAACCATGACTTAGATTAGTCAATCTTATCGTGATTCCCTTATTTGAATTAATTACGTCCTTGATTTATCAATATCGACAATGACCAAGAACGCCTCTATATTGACCACTATGGACTGTGTTTCATTTATTTGAACTATGCATTACTTAAATTGACCAATTTTGACCATGATTTAATTATTTGAGTCATGCAAGATTGTGATAGAACAATATTAACCCTGATTGACCTATTTAAATCAAGAATGACTATAGCTAACCAGGGTGACCAATATTCACTCATTTGATTGAAAAGTTATTTTTATTAACTATATCTTTGATTGATCAAGAAAGTGATGACATCCATTATTTAAAAGTTTAGTAAAATTAATACATGAAAGTTTCATAAGTAACTTTTTCCCGGAAGATAAGTTTGTATTAACTCAACCTGAAAAACAACTCCAATTTTCTTCAGAAAAATGGGTTGGCATGAAAACACAACCCGAACCGAACACGAATTAAACCAGACACGAAACTAAATTGGGTCGCAATTGGTCAACACGAAAATGGTTGACACAAACATGACACAAATCATTTAACATGAACACGACCTGAATTAACAAGCCTGTTGTCACTGAACTGGAAATTAATAACAAATGAATTGCTTATTATTTTGAAACAAATTGGTGGTCACTGACTTGCAAATATGTATTTTTAACCATCAAAACATGTGCTTCAAAGTGACCACAAACATACGGATTCAGACGTCCCTCAGCCTACTTCAAACACTTGTTCCGTTAATTTTGTCAATCATGTTTTCTCCACGTTCTCAGGTCAGGTCATACACACATAACACAAACATACAAATTCTATACACTAACATAATACAAACATACAATTTTCATAACAAACACATAACAAACATGGGATTCTGATTAGAGACTCTACCATTTGAAATTATGATTGATACACTTCCATACAAATTGTAATTGTGAACACATAATAAACCAAATCTTTAACAACTAGTTTATTATACATCAAATTTGTTAAGTACCCACTGATGACTAGTATAGAAATTTTATTACTTGGTTAGTTGCTCCTTGTTTGTTTTCCCTACTTGTCTTTAAATATAGATTTAAAAAATGTGATTTTTTTTAAAAGCAAGATAATACCATTATCAACGACCACAAAAGTTATCCTACAGACAGCAATAAATCCCTTTTGTGAGACACAAAATAGATTATGCCCCTTAAACAATTTTCTAAAGAGAGTTATAGGAACTAAAACTTAAGACCAAACTTTGAGCCTATCATATGAGAAGCATAACATGAACTAAAAAACACTGATAAGCACCTCCCGGAAAGAGAAGCTAAGCAGCACACGAACCAAGTCCTTTCTTCAATCTGTAATGTATCCAACTACAAATTTATTGCCGAAAATCTGTGTAACAACCTCAGATTGGGTCTAGTTGTGTTCGAATCTGGTACGTCTAAAGTTCTATTTAAATATTGAATAAAAGAAGTTATAATTGATTAATGGGATAAATAGAAGAAAATAATAAAGAAATGATAATATAAAAATATTATTAAAAATAGATAAGAATGATAAAATATTAAATGGTTTAGAACGAAGTTTCCAAAAATATCTCTGTTAGTTAAAACGGGTACTCGTGTGTTAAGTTGTAAGTTGAAAAGGGGAACAAAACACCCACTTGTGGATATTGATAACCCACAAGTCGGTATGTGTTTATCTCCCACGTACACAACTTCTTTGCAAACACAGACAACTCATTGCTTCTTTTGTTCTTGACTATTCAAGGAAAATTCAAAGAAAAATCTTCCATGCTTCAAGAATTGTTGTTGAATTCAAGTTATAATCTGTGGTTAAACTTCATCTTCATCACCTCTACTCCAACTTGTAAGTTTCCTTCCATGAATCACCATGTTCTTCAAGTTTTGACCATTTAGGTCAAATTTACAAATTGACCTCTATAATTGATTCCATTGATTCCAATCTGTTCCTACATCATTCCTAAGTGTTTAGCAATCTGAATCTATAATTAAATTAGAGTTTTTGATTGAATTCTTGAATTAAAGTGCAAATGGGTCAAAATGGAGATTTTGGTCCCAAAGTTGGAATTGGATGTTAAAGTATGAATTGATAGTTGTTTCTAGCTTAGTTTAAGTACCTATTTCATATGTGAACACTAGAAATTGGATTGGAATCGATTGGTTGTGTTTTGGGGTTGAAATGGCCAAAAGCAGGGGTTGGAAATCGTACTGGTCTGTGCAGACTTGCTTGCGGGCGCAAGGACCACCCTTGCGGCCGCAAGGGGTATTGCTTACGGGCGCAAGGGATTGCCTTGTGGCCGCAAGGACCTCCTTGTGGGCGCAAGCAGTTTTCTGCTCTTGTGGGCGCAAGCAGCCTTGCTTGTGGCCGCAAGGAGCCCTGTTTCAGCATACAGTTCATTGTTTCGAGTTGTTCTGATACACGTGGTGATTGTTTAGGTGATCCTGACAACCGAGAAGACTTTGAACACTATAATAATCAGTTTAAGCTCGTCAGGTGAGTGCCTGATAACATAACGATTAATATATCTATAACATGTATTAACAATGATTACAGAATTGTATACCATGATTTGTACACGCAGTTGTTTAAGTGTAGGTTGCATGATGATGCTAGAGTTAAAATGTTGACACAATATAGTATGCACTTGATTAGGTTTATGCTATGATGATAAATGATTATATGCGCGCATTGAAGATCTGATTGGATCAGATTATTTGTTTGTGAATGGTCCGGATCTCAAGGACAAAGCTGTCCTACAACAAGAACAAAGCTATTCCACTTTAAGGACAAAGATGTCCTCTTTGAGTATAGCTTATGGTTGTACACAGAGGAATCGGTTGATTCCAAAACGCAATGGTGGACCGCTTTACAGCTCACCCACCGGAGCAGTTGATGTGTCTAGTACCCCAGTTTGGTGCATTAAGCCGGGTTAGCTCCCCTGCGAGATATGTCGCCTTCTGACTACGCTAGCTCATCGCGAGATTCTAAGATAGAACTATTTGAGCATGATTGATGTATATTGATTGCATGCTATTTGGTACTCACTAGCTATTATAGCTAACAGATACTACTTCTCACATGTGCAAGTGATCCTCGGTGAGCTTGGGACCCTGCGGGTAGTTTACTTTCTTAGGAGGAACACTGTCTTTTGTATATTATGTATGTTTGTAACAGATAATGGTCGACTGGTTAAGTAACAGTAACACCAAACATTGTATATTTGCCGCTTGTTTTATATTCCGCTGCGTGTTTTAATGTGAAAATTATAAATTAGTATTTTAAAAAGAAAATTTTGGTTCTCGAGATGACGGTGTTACAATCTGCCAATACATCTTCGACATTCTTTTTTTGTTGTTAAAAAATTGTTTTATTCTGGTGTGACCATATTAAGTAAAGGAGTGACCAGACTGTAGCTCTCCAATTCTCCTTTGTTTCTGGATTACCCCAAGCAGGATTAAAAGCATTATGCAATTTTGAAAGAGAGAGTGGAACTTCAGAATTTAGTCCCCACCAATCGAACACCTTCTCCCAAAGTTTTTTGGAGTGATGACAAGAAAGAAAAGCATGATCCATAGTTTCAATTTCTTAATCACATTTGGGACAAAGTGTAGAGTTTAATTCAATGCCTATTTGATCTAACTTGGATCTAACTGGGATTCTCCCTTACCCTACTCTCCACATTAAAATATCCACCTTTCTAGGAACTCTTTTAATCCAAGAAGTTTCTATTGCATTTCACATGTCTTTAAGAATTTATCATCTATCAACTTTTGCATGCATGTTACCGTGTACACCTTTTCATTTCCAAGCCACCATTTTGCAGAATCTTCAAAGTCTTTAATTGGTTAAACATCTAATCAGATTCTCGAGTTCGTCCAAATCTCTTCCTCTTTCCAACATCCTCTCTGAAATCTTTGATTCCTTCTTCATCTCTAGTATGAACGGTCTTTGAAACTCATCACAAGCCACTGGTCTCGCCAAAAAATGGTTTTGTTCCCATTTCCCAAGGACCAACCCAAGGAAGAAGAGAATTGAAATCCAATTTTACTCAGTTATGCCCGGCCCTTATAATGTTTCCCCAGGTTGTGTTACCTTGAAAAGTTTTTGTTTATTTTTCTTCCATTCCCCCATTAGATCCATATATAGCTTTAATTACCCGAACCCAAGATATGTTTTCGTTTGAAAAAAAAAAACGCCACCACCATTTACAAATAAAGCTTATATTTACAGCAAACAAAGACCCAATATTTAGCCCCCCTTTCCTTAAAACATTTGAAGTAGTTTCCCAATGAATACAACACAAAGATTGTTTTTTCCCCACCCTTCCCCACCCAAAAAAAAATCTCTCCTCATGCTTTCTAACACTGTTGGGAAAAATAGGCTTACAAATATATCCTCTTTTGTTGACACAAAAATATATAACTTGTTTATATAATTGTATGTACTAACATTAACATATGTGCACATATACATATATATATATTCAATCAAATATATTCTCATCTATGATCTACAAAATAAGCTTCATCAAATGGCCAAGCTCCAATCGTCAAGATCTGAGTTCAAGTAGAAGCCGATGTCGAAGATTCCTACAAACAAACGTTTGAAGTTTATGAGCTTACAAAATAAATAATCAAGTGAGTTTAAGTTTTAATAAAATAATTTTTATAAAAACTTTTATAAAAATTCAGACAATTTTTATAAAAATCACAAGCTTGGAAATCAAAGCAAATAAATTCCCATTTTGGCAAATAATAAACATAATCTTACATTGAAACAAGCCAAAACCATATTTAGCAAAAGAAATCTCTCAAAGTGGTAAACTTCCAACATAATTTGTGCATATGGTTTCCAAACTACCATTTTCATGATTAAATTCAAACTTAAGAAGTATGACACTTACCCAACTTTTATAAAGCTCCTTTTCAGTGCATTTTTATAGTAAAAATGGGTTGTGTGTGGTTTTGGTAAAAGCCCAACGTCTATATGCACAAGGCTCAAAAATCTCCAGCAGTGCGACGGTCGATTCCACGGTCGACCGTGGATCGTCTGGACACTTTTTGAGCATCAAACTTCTTCCTTATTTAAAGCAATTCAAGTCTTGTGTTTTACTTACCTCTCGCAATTTGAAAAACATAGAACATATACAAAAACTTGTGAGCTCATATTCTTGATAAAAATTCAACATCTCAAGATCAAGAATGAAGCAAGAGTGAAAGCCTTCAAAGTTCAAACACTACATTACCTTCTTATATATTTGTAATTGTGTGAGGATCATCTCTAGCCTTAGAATTAGAGAGAAGTGAGGATCATCTCTAGCCTTAGAATTAGAGAGAGGTGAGGATCATCTCTAGCCTTAGAATTAGAGAGAAGTGAGGATCGTCTCTAGCCTTAGAATTAGAGAAAAGTTGTAAAAGGTTTATCTCTACCTTCAAAGAGAGAAGTTAGTGGAGCAACTCTTGGTGGGTGAGGCCAAGAAGTGGATGTAGAGCAAGGTTGTTAACCCTTGCTTGAACCACTATAAATCATTGTGTCCAAACTACTTCATTGGTGATATCTTTCTTCCTTAAACTCTTTAATTACTTGCAAATATTGTTAAAAACTTCAAAAAGTGGGCATATAACCTATTCACCCCCCCTCTAGGTTCTAACAATTGGTATCAGAGCAAGCTGCTCTAGATAATTTTTGAAAAGTTGTTTAAATCTTCTAAAAATATTTTTCAAAAATTTTTGAGTTGATAAAATGGGACAAAATTATATAGAGGGGAATTCTATGGTTAGACCTCCACTTCTTGAAAAAGAAGACTTTTGCTATTGGAAGCAAAGATTCATTACCTATGTAAAGGCCAAAGATAATAACCTTTGGGAGATTATTGAAGAAGGAGATCATGTTCCAAAAACCTTTGATTCGAAGCAAAATGCTTATGTTTCAACCCCTAAAGAAAAATGGGATCAAGAGGATAAGAAAATGATTTCAAAAATTTTCAAGCAAAACTTTTTCTATACAATGCTTTACCTAGAAAAGAGTTTGAAAGAGTTTTCATGTGTAAAGTGCAAATGCAATTTGGAAATCTCTTGTCACCACACATCAAGGAAATGCTCAAGTTCTAGATAACAAAATTGAATTACTTGTGCAACAATATGAACAATTTCAAATATTTGATGATATGAAAATTGATGATGCTTTTGCAATGTTTAATACTATTGTTACTAGTCTCAAGGCACTTGGGACTATTTACTCTAACAAAAATATTGTAAGAAAGTTTCTTAGGGCTCTTTCACCAAAATGGAGAGCAAAGGTGACGGCTATTGAGGAGTCAAAGGACTTGAACATACTACAAATGGATGAACTAATAGGAAATCTCAAGGTGTATGAAGTAATCATGCAAAAAGATGATGAGATTGCCAAGCTAAAGAAAGAAAAGAGCAAATCCATTGCACTTAAATCTAAACATGTCAAAGAATCCTCAAGTGATGAAGAAGAGGAAATAAAAGAAGAAAAATGTCTCATGGCTTTTGAGACAAGTGAGGTACATTCCGATTCTAGCTACTATAGTGATAATGATGACCATCAATATGATCAATTATGTGACTTTAGCTCTAAAATACTTGCTAAAAATGAGGAGTTAAAAAATGATAACAAGAGCTTGAAAAAGGAAAATGTCAAGTTAAGAAATGAAAATGATAACTTGAACTTGAAAATAAAAGATCTAGAAAGTAAAATTGCTTCTCATATATCTCCAAGCTTGAAAGATTTGGAAGGTAAGCTAAAGACGAATTTTGACACAACCACCTTATCAAAATTTGAAAATAGTTCAACCAAGTTAGATGAGATGTTAAAGATTCAAAAATCATCAAAAGATAAAGATGGTCTTGGGTTCTCAAGTAACTCAAACAACATGCCAACTAGTCACTTAACACCTATCAAATTTGTGAAAGAAAAAGAGGAAAAAAATCCAGGAGCCTCACGGTCGACCCACGGTATCGACCGTGAATCGACCGTCGTCTCACTGGAATTTTCCAAAAGTTCAAAATTGCAACATTGTTTCTAGTTCTTCCACTTGTATGCCAAAGGTTGCAAGTAATGAATTAATGAGAAAGTTTTATACTCCAACTACGAGGCATGGACTTGGATTCAAGAAACCTAAATCAAATACAATTCAAAAATCAAGACATTCTCATAAACTTATAAACTCTATGAACACATGGTATCATAAAGGGTTCAAGATTACACAAAGGTGGATTAGAGTAGGAGTTTTTGATACTAACCATCCTGGACCCATGAAACATTGGGTACCAAAAGCTTGAATGAAAATTACACAAGTGTAGGGGTGCAACAAAAATGAGATTATGTCTCATTAATGGATTCTCGATAATAGTTGCTCAAAACACATGATCGGTAATAGAGAACTCTTCACTTCATACAAGGAGTATGATGGAGGACATGTGGTGTTTGGAAGTAACCTAAGAAGAAAGGTAGTTGGTAAAGGTAACACTCTTCATGACAATATCAAATTCTTGAATGTTGAGCATGTTAATGGTTTAGCTTACTACTTAATAAGTATTGGTCAATTATGTGATAAAGATCTAAATGTTAAATTCTCTAAACATGAAAGCTTGATATGCAAAGATAATAAAGTTTTAGTAAAAGGTGGTAGGAGAAATGGACTCTATACATGTAGACTTGGTGATAATCCTAACACAAGTATGTCTTGCATCTATAATTGATAGAAGACTAGGATATGCTAACATGAGATTAGTATAAACATTGACTATAAATGAGCTTGTTAGAGTCTTACCAAATGTTAAATTCGATAATCATTTTTGTGATGCATGTAAGATAGAAAAACAAGTGCACTCATCTCATAAATCTAAAATGCTATAAAAACTATGAGATGTCCTAGGGCCTTTATCAATTCAAAGCTGTGGGGGAAACTTCTACACACTAGATGTTGTAGATGACTTTTCTAGATATACATGGACACTATTTTGAAAACAAAAATTGAAGCTTTTGACAAATTCAAAAATCTTGGCAAGAAAATTCAAAACCATTTGGGTTGAATGATTATCTCAATTCATACCAACCATGAAAGAGAAGTTGTCAATGTAGCGCAACTTGGAGCATTTTGTGATAAACATGGAGTTTCTTATAACTTTTCGGCTCCTCACACTCCCCAATCTAATGGGGTTGTTGAAAGGAAAAATAGGTCTTTCCAAGCTTTGATTAGACCAATGTTAAATAAAACACCATATGAAATCATCAAAGTTAGAAAACGATCCAATAACTCAAGTTATAGGAAACCTAAATCAAAGACTCACTAGATCCCAAGTCCAAAACCTTAATACCTTCTTTGCGTTTGTGTCGCACATAGAACTCAAGAATATTAAAGAGGCAATTAAGGATAAAAATTGGGGAATAGCAATGCCAGAAGAGTTTAATCAATTCACTAGAAGCCAAGTTTGGGACTTAGTACCTT
This sequence comes from Dittrichia graveolens, assembly GCA_038502395.1. NCBI lineage: Eukaryota > Viridiplantae > Streptophyta > Magnoliopsida > Asterales > Asteraceae > Dittrichia > Dittrichia graveolens. The sequence continues at coordinate 80,161,742 of JARJIL010000001.1, read as the reverse complement.
TACCTAGTGGTCGCACAATAATTGGAACTAAATGAGTATTTAGAAACAAAGCTAGACTAGTAGCCCGATGATATAATCAAAAAGAAGTGATAAACTTTGATGAATCATTTGCTCCGGTTACTAGATTTGAATCCATTTGGAGTCTACTTGCTTATAGCCGTACTCAAAATTTTAAATTATATCAAATGGATGTCAAAAGTGATTTTCTAAAGGACTTTATAAATGAGGAAGTTTATGTATGTCAACCTCCCGGTTTTGATTTTTGAAGACCTCATCATATGTATATAATCTTAGAAAAGCATTGTATGACCTTAAATAAGCACCTAGAGCATGGTATGATAAATTAAAATCATTCTTGTTGAAAAATGAATATAGTATAGGTCAGGTTGATAATACATTATTCACAAAGAAAAAGAAAAATGACATCTTGCTTGTGCAAATTTATGTGGATGATATCATATTTGGGTCAACATGTCAAGATTTGTGTGATGAGTTTTCAAATCTTATACAAAATGAAATTGAAATGAGGATGATGGATGAGTTGAATTACTTTCTTGGACTTCAAATATGAAAATGATGTTTTTCTTTGTGTAAAAGAAAAATAATAGATGATATTGGTGTTGGTTAAGTATGATAAGTATATAAATATCATGTCACAAAGGACAAAAAGTCAAATTTCAAACAGATCACCTACGGTTGATACACGGTCGACCGTAGCATCGACCGTCGTGTACATGTAAATTCCAGGCTATCCACGGTCGATCCACGGTCGATACCGTGCATCGACCGTCAGCCCACTGGAAATTTTTGATTTTCAATTTTAATTTTTTGTCTTTTAATGCCCAAACTCAATCTATTCATGCTTAATATATCTTAACTAACATTAGCTATCACATGATTAATAAAAGTTTCAATTCATTCTCCACTTTAGGACACATACACATTATAAAAACATATTGTCAAGGACTTTGCAATATTCTTTGAACACACTCTCAATTATGTTGAAGTATATTACCTCTTGTCATGCTCTTACAAAGCAAAGGTCTTTTACAAATCTAGTGTCATGACAAGAGAAATTGTGGTGATTCAAGGGGAAGTAGTTATGATGATTGTTTGTTGATATGATATTTGCTACTATTTGCTGTGATTCTTATGCCATGAATTATGTTACTTGAACCTTGGCTTGTAATAAATGCATATTTAGAATATTGTTTATACTCACATATCTTTGGCAAGTTCTTGGTAGTATTTCCATATATTTTAGATCAATCATCTCAAGAAGGGGAGCTTATGTGAAGGGGGAGCTTATGTCAAAGGGAGTCTTCTTTTTGTTTAAGACAAAAAAGGGGGAGAAGATAGAAGAATATATATAAGATAGAAGAATATATAGAAGATATAAGAATATATAAATGTATATGTATATATGCACATGTTAACATGTTAAAGTTATATATACAATTCTTATACAAGTTATAAATTTTTGTCTTCAACAAAAAGGGGGAGATTGTTGAGAAAAATAGGCTTACAAATATATCCTCTTTTGTTGACACAAAAATATATAACTTGTTTATATAATTGTATGTACTAACATTAACATATGTGCACATATACATATATATATTCAATCAAATATATTCTCATCTATGATCTACAAAATAAGCTTCATCAAATGGCCAAGCTCTAATCGTCAAGATCCGATTTCAAGTAGAAGCCGATGTCGAAGATTCCTACAAACAAACATTTGAAGTTTATGAGCTTACAAAATAAATAATCAAATGAGTTTAAGTTTTTATAAAAATTGAGACAATTTTTATAAAAATCACAAGCTTGGAAGTCAAAGCAAATAAATTCTCATTTTGGCAAATACTAAACACAATCTTACATTGAAACAAGCCAAAACCATATTTAGCAAAAGGAATCTCTCAAAGTGGTAAACTTCCAACATACTTTGTGCATATGGTTTCCAAACTACCATTTTCATGATTAAATTCAAACTTAAGAAGTATGACACTTACCCAACTTTTCTAAAGCTCCTTTTCAGTGCATTTTTATAGTAAAAATGGGTTGTGTGTGGTTTTGGTAAAAGCCCAACGTCTATATGCACAAGGCTCAAAAATCTCCAGTAGTGCGACGGTCGATTCCACGGTCGACCGTGGATCGTCTGGACACTTTTTGAGCATCAAACTTCTTCCTTATTTAAAGCAATTCAAGTCTTGTGTTTTACTTACCTCTTGCAATCTGAAAAACATAGAACATATACAAAAACTTGTGAGCTTATATTCTTGATAAAAATTCAACATCTCAAGATCAAGAATGAAGCAAGAGTGAAAGCCTTCAAAGTTCAAACACTACATTACCTTCTTATATATTTGTAATTGTGTGAGGATCATCTCTAGCCTTAGAATTAGAGAGAAGTGAGGATCATCTCTAGCCTTAGAATTAGAGAGAAGTGAGGATCATCTCTAGCCTTAGAATTAGAGAGAAGTTGTAAAAGGTTTATCTCTACCTTCAAAGAGAGAAGTTAGTGGAGCAACTTTTGGTGGGTGAGGCCAAGGAGTGGATGTAGAGCAAGGTTGTTAACCCTTGCTTGAACCACTATAAATCATTGTGTCCAAACTACTTTATTGGTGATATCTTTCTTCCTTAAACTCTTTAATTACTTGCAAATATTGTTAAAAACTTCAAAAAGTAGACATATAACCTATTCACCCCCCCCCCCCTCTAGGTTCTAACAAACACGTCTAACACGATTTTTGGAGCACGAAACAACGAAAAAGAATACAAATGAGTGCTACTAAGAACCGAGTTTACCAATGTTAACCTCCCAACACTTGAAAGCAATTTTGCTTTCCAAACCGTTAATCGAATAGCCATTTTTTCTGCCACAAACTTCCAATTTTCTACTCTGTTCATATCGGATCTAACCGCAGGCCTAGATACAAAAAAGGAATATCTCCCAATCCACATCCTATTGCATAAGCCCATCTTTTTAACTCATCTTTATTTACCCCAAAACCAAATAATTTGCTTTTGGGGAGATTAATTTTGAGTCCACCAGCCCATTCAAAACATTTCAATGTGAGGATTATATTCTCTAAGTTGGCCGAGTTACCGTTGCCAATGAAAACTAAGGCCCTGTTTGGTTCACTGTATTTCGTGGGATTTCAAATACAGGGAAATGTTGTGTTTGGTTGGAAAAAAAGGAAGGGATTTTAAATGCTGGAATTCTTTAAAATCCCTCAAATTCCCTTACTCAAAGGATTTTACAAATGCATCCACCCTCCATGGTATTTCAAAATACTTTGTATGAAGAATTTTCCATTTTACCATTTTGCCAAATGCAAATCCATTTTACAATCATGTCAAATACAAATCCTGCGAAATGCAAATCATTTAACAGAATGCAAATCACATGAAAAAAAATCTACGAACCAAACACCCCATAAGTCATCCGCATATTGCAAATGTGAAACTACTATACCCGATCTTTAACCCACTTTAACCCCCTCAAATTTCTTGTTGACTATTGCCTCTTTGATCACAACGTTCAAGGCCTCCGCTATTGTTACGAAAAGGGAAGGAGATCATTTATCTAAAACCGAGACCTTTAAAGAGTTTAAGCACGAGCTCAAAGTTTTGAACAGAAATTCCCAATTAACACCGTCAAAAGCTTTCTCATAATCCACTTTGAAGACAAAAGAATTCATCTTGTGTTTTTTGATGAAATCAATTGTTTCGTTAGCACTAAGCACTCCGTCTAAGATAAATCTTCCTTTAATGAAGGCATTTTTTTCTTCGTTGATGATCGAGGAGATTACTTTTCGCAATCTCAAGGCTAAAACTTTAGCTATGATTTTGTAATAAGATCCGATCAGGCTTATGGGCCTAAATTCGGAGAGAGTTAAAGGGTTTGAATTTTTGGGGATTAATGATAAGAATGAAGAGAACTTCTGGTAATTACCTTAAAATCACCAACAGACTATTGATTTCCTGAATCCGACTTCAAAGCATGTAACAAAGTCGAACCTCCAAAGCGCCGGTAGTGCAGTGACGTTTTCAATTGGGGATACGAGGGGAAGGCAGTGCCAGCGCCGAAAACCTTAAACCAAAGCGTGGAACGCAAAAACATCAAACCAAAGTCGAACCTTGGCGACGGCAGAAGGAAGTTGCAGCGCCGACGTGAGGAAAGGCCGGCGTTAGGCGAGCATAATTGGGAGGGATATGAGGGTCTGTGTGGACTGTGGAGTGATCGTAACCCAAACCTGTACATGTACGAATTGGATTGAAAATTTGAAACAAGGAGGGGTGATATGGTCTTTTCAATTTTTTTGATAATTATAAAAAATTTAAATTGATAATAAAAGTGATTTAGTAAATATGATATTATAAAAGTCTACGAAGGTTATATATGATATTTGTATTTTATGTTAGGTAAATAAGATATTTTTATATTTAATAAGGGTATAAGTATACTATCAGTATGCTTACGTGAGTAGGCCGTATTTGAAAGCCGAAGAGAGAGACATGAGAGAGAGAAAAAAGTAGAGATGTGAGATAGTTTTTTTTTTTAATAATTTTTTTTTAAAATGTGCGAAACATGAGTAGTATGGGGTTCAAGCATGGATGAAGCATATAGTGTATTATGCTAATGTGGTACAAAGCATTAAATGCCTAAATATAAGTACACCCCATGCTATTATGGACTTCTATTTTATAAATAGCAAAATAATAATAATTTTAATGTAACTTTCCGAAATTTAGATTACAAATTAGAAAATTAGAATTTAATTTCTCAAAAAATGAATTGACTTTTTGGAAGGACTGGGGTCACACATAATAAAATAAAATTCAAATATTCTAGAGAATTCATTAAAAACTAAAAAAAAAATAATAATAATAATAATAAAGCACACAGAAGAAGTATGTGTGTGTCGTGGAATTCAAAGGCCCAGTCTTTTTTTTTGGTTTCATGAGTTTCCAAGGCCCAAAAATGGGTAATGGGGCCATGGGGTGTCGTGCGATGGGAACAACTGAACAAGTGTGTATCTTGTGTGCCAATCGATCGAGGGAAACAAGTAGGTCGTCTCTATTTCTTCAATTGATTCAATGAAACCCTCCCTCAAATAAATCATGTGTGTGCACGCGATACATATTGTGTAGGTGTGTTGCACATATCGAAAGAAATCAGTCTTGGGTTAAAATGGTGAAAGGTGAAAAATATTGAAGTTTTGGGTAAGTTTGACTTTTGTGGTTTTTCTGAGCGATAGATTTCAAATTTTACTATGAACCCCACTTGAAAAGGGGACAAGCTACTTTAGAAAGTTTCGTCAAATATGTCATTTTGGTGTCCGTCGGTTACAGTCAAACTTATGGGTTTTTGATTTGTTGAATCCATAAACACTTTTGTGCTTAGCTTTAAACTTTTAACCTTTTCGGTATATATATTAGAGGAATACTAGTATTCTTAAAGTAAGTATAGTCAGCCTAGTGGGTGACAGAGTATTGATAGAAGTGAATGACATTTGAAGGCCTTTAGTGAGCCTTTCGTATAGCATGTGAAAAGTATACTCAGATTAAGTGTATAGACTAACGATAGTACCTATCTAAATGTTTGATTCAGGCGAGTGCATAAACTTTTCACATCGTATAGTGTAAGTAGTACACATAACTTGTATGCGATATTATAAATCAACTAACAGAGCCGGCCACACGGCCCACACTAAGGTGCAAAGTGTGCACATAAACACGGCCACTTTATTGATTAGGACCCCATATTTTTTATGCAATCATTTAATGTATGGATAATTAATATAATATTCATTGAGGGCCCTGACCAAACACTTGCACTTTTAGCCTTTAGGTTAATAAGTGTGTAATTTTAAAAACTAAAATTTGGGACTCATTTGGTTCTTGAGTAGCATGAAGGATGGCAATTTTTTCTTTCCCAAAACCTAATTCACATCTCGGCAGACGGGAGTGTATGGATTGAAGATGGAGGCGATTGCTTTTTTCTATGAGTCGATAATCATGGCAATTACAAGTCCTGTGTTTGAAGTTCCATCTTGGCGAGTTGGAACCATCACAAATTCACAGTTGGCGTCTTCATACCACTCGACCAAATCAATGACGACACAAGTTGCTAATCGATATTCGACCATATGTAAAAGTGTAAAACCATCTTTCCATTCGTGAAATTGATAAATCGTTAATCCATTTGTGATTAGTTATTGGGGTTCGTGAAATCCATATTCTGATTTAGCAACATTATGAAATCTTTATGAGGTTCTTTTGTGAGTGTACAACTTTTGATAGTTATTTGAAAGCAACATTGATACGTGATTAAATGAGGAAGTTTAATTTTAATTTTTCTTTTCCATGTTATTTTTGATTTAGTAAGTTATAGGGCCACGTATGTAGAGCATGTTTTCATTTTCTATTTTTGTTCCTAATTAATTGCATGTGCATGGTCCATACTCCAGATTGTTAGGGAGTCAAAGTAGTGATAGTACAAGTCTGCATTAGTAGTAGTACAAGTCTGCATTGCACGTTTCCTTGTAGTTAAATATGCTTTAGTAAGTTATGAATAAAAACAGAAAATTGCTCCAGCTTAACGTGTTCTTTGTTTTCTTATTTGGCAGATTGATCATCTCAAAACGGTCGTATCAAACATGATTAAAGATATGACGACTTCTCTAAATTTACATACGTACCAAAATGATGAATAACTTATAGCCAATCACAACATAATATTTTATTCATACTTGAGAAATTCTGATTGAAAGCTAATCGATATGATAATCACCATTAAATTTATTAAGAGCTAATTTGGGTATTATTCGCCCTGAAAGTTCTTAATTGCTAAGAATTTTCTGTTTTTTTGAAAAAAATACAAAACGTGTTTAGATGAATGGGTGGAGTATTTCCTTTTCAGAAAAAAATGAAAAACATGTTTGGTTAAAGTGTTTTCTTGAAAAAGTTGTTTGAAAAAATGTGAAAAAATGAGAGGATTTTCTGTTTTCTTGAAAAAATTTACAAGTGAACATGTTTTCTAATTTTTAGTTTTCTTAGAAATTTTTTCTGGAAAAATTGAGTATTTTTCTGGAAGTGAACGCAGCCTAAAGTATTAGATATATGTTATCGGGAAAATTATATATTCTTCTACTTTTTTCTCTTACTTACCACAAGATGACATGTGGAGTCTACTAATTTATCATTTTCCTCACCTTCCCTATTATTTTGACAATTGTGTTAATCTTATGAGTAGAAGAAAAAAATAGAAATGATATATCACATTATTCACATCACATGTTACTCGTTATTAATTATGAACTCACTAAGTTTTATGGTTACATGATAGTATTTTTTTTTTTCATATATTATAATTTATAATAATGTTCAGGTTAGGTTGAGGCGACTCCAGGTTGACTTTGGTTTGAAGAGGACCTGTGAGTTGAATACCACAAGCATGACAACTTAAACTATGGTATAGATTAAGGTCATCAATTATTGGGTTGATACGAACCCGACATAAATTTAAAACGAGTTAAAAACAGCTCAACTCGAACTCTCGAAGTTGAAACGAAAAAAATAAATCGAGTTTTGGTTGACCCTCAAACCTGGTTTGGAAAACATAAAAAATACTCTTCAAAAATTTAACTCGCCACTTTCTACACTTTCTTTGATACAAGAGAACAAAAAAGAAAGAATCAAATATTTAAAGTATATATTTGATTGGTGCACTTTAAAACAAACGTGGTGAACTCCTTTTATAGGCATGCAATCCTCTTTACCTCTCTTCACTTCACCAATACAAGACAAAGAACAAAAACATCCTTCTTACATTTTACCCAAACGTCTACCACATAGACCAACTCGTTAGAGCATAGTTGATATGCCTTTTGATTTGTTATAGAATTGTGTTTTGAAGCTTTTCTATTCAAAGATCAGTCAGCACGTGATCTTGTTTGATTAGTTAATAAATAATTGGTCAGGATTAACCAAATGTGAATCAAGGGAGATGGTCTGTACACAACAACTTTTTACCATACACAATAATTAGTTGTTGTTTAGACCATTATATCTTTAAATATGTGAATGAAAATAAAAGATAGTGGGATTTTATGGGTGTAAAAGTCATAATTGTTGTGTATTGTAAAATCTTGTTATGTACAAATCAATTCCCGTGAATCAAAGGTTTGGATTAATTTATTTTTTCGTTGTATATATAATTTATCCGAACCTATTCCGAATTGGTAGCCTTGGTTTAGACGGCACTTTTATGATAATTATGAAAGTATTTATAATGTTTTTTAGAAAAATATAAAAATGTATTTGTAGAACAAGTTAATTATGTCGCAGTCTTGAAGATTTTATTTTTCAAACAATTTGTAAAAGTTTCGAGTTCTTGATGAATCTGTTTCCACAAAAAGCAAAAGATGTTTTCAAGTTACTTAAAGGCGAAGCTTGTTTAAAAATAAAATTACAAAAAAAAAAAGAACAGGGCATTTCATTTAAATATATATTTTTATATTAAACTAAATAAAACTTTTAAGACTTTATGTAATTACACCAAAAAGTTTAAAGATGTGACCACTTTCCCAATAAGTGGTTAACACATGATCAAATGCAAATTTTTAACAAGAATTATGCACTAAATATATATTCCATCCATGAATCATTATATAATTTTGGCCTTTTTAGCTTCATGGACTTCATCATAATCACTCATCTCTTTAGTCTCATCATCTTCTATCTTCTTACGTTTCAAAAACTTCACAAGCCCTTCTAACACGACCTCGACATCGTCCGATTTCATGAGCTCTTCGGCCACCTCCGCTGGCGTTACCTTCTTACATTTGATCAACTCTTTGATTTCCCTGAATCGCCAATGGTGGTCGTGAATGTTGAGGTAGTTAGCCGCTAGTGTCTTGAATCCATCGTTAGTCAAGTATGACATGTGAATGTGCACGTCCATTCGCCCTGGTCGAAGGAGTGCCGGGTCGAGTCGATCTTTGTGGTTTGTGGTGAATATTATAATACGTTCATCCCCACAACACGACCATAACCCGTCTATGAAGTTTAAGAGTCCTGATAAAGAGAACTGCCAGAATAACCAGTCACCATAAGTGAAAAAAAAAAGTAATCACTTCATATATTAAAGTCTCACAAAAATATCATTTTTTAGTTTTTAAACTTAGTTTCTATTTAGTAAAATAAACTCATTAAAAAATATTTCTTTTAGAACACAAAAATTTGACCATTCAAAAATGCATAATTCCTGCAACTAGACAAGTAAGAAAAAATGAATAAATTAATTAACAAGTAACAGTGAATAATCTCAAGACAAACCTGGGGATCACGAGCAGATTTAACTTCAGGAACTCTCGCCGGAGATATTCCCTTCCGATCCGGCAACTGTATACTACAATCGATATCTTCAATCACCAGAATTGATCGATTTGATGTTCTTAACATCAATTTCTTCAAACTTGAATCACCCCCAACATTCATTAACTGTAAATCATAAATATCAAACTTAAGGTAATTAGCTATGGCGGCAATCAAGCTCGATTTCCCCGTCCCCGGCGGACCGTACAGAAGATACCCTCTTTTCCAAGCTTTCCCTACTTTTTTATAAAAATCCCTTCTCCTCAAAAACAAATCCAAATCGTCAATAATCGCTTTCTTCAACTTCGGATCCATAGCCAATGTGTCAAACGTTGATGGATGATCCAGATTCACCGATTCCTTAAAGCCACCTGGCCCTCCGCCGTAGGATTGTAAGTTATGAAGCTTGACGACTTTCTTCTGGTTTTCGAGCTCTTCAGATTTTTTAATTATTAATGGTAAATAAGAACTTATTATAGTCTCCTTGTACTTTTTGTCAAAGTTCAACTCGATGTACTTTCTCTCCGGCAAAAAGCCGCCACCGGAGCTACTCTTTCCGTTACCGTAACTAAAGTCGTCGCCGCCGCCTCCTGGTCTTTGCTGTGGCGGTTGACGGACGTACTTCCATGTAACCGGAATTCCTTCAAATGAATCTGATATCTCCTCCGATTCTGCGAATTTGATATTGAAGTGGTTTTCCTTGATGGATTTGGTGATACTGTAATCGATTATGAACACATAAGGTTTCTAGATTCGAATTCGAATTCGAATTCAATTTAAAAATAAAAGATTTTGAGGATCACCTTAGACGGTCAGAATCGGGGTTTATTCTCGCACATAAGAAGGCTTCAGCGGCATCAAATATGTGGTTGGAGGTCATGCCGTCTTTCTCGTCGAAAATGAGAGTGAGCTTGGAGGATTTAGGTTTCCAGTAGAATCGGACGGCGTCAACGACGTATCGCCGGAGTTCTCTAGGGAAGAGCTGGTTAAACATTGTACGGAAGAGCATGATGGAAGTTGACAATGACGCATACACCGCCAGCAACGACGACGCCGTCGGCAATTCCGGGAACGCTCGAGCCGTCGGCATTTCCGGGAATGTTCGAGATGCCATTTGTGTCTAGTTTCGCAGAAAGAACTCTGTGTTTTACAAAAAAAAGGTATCATCTTATAGTAACAATAATATTGTCTTCTTTTCATTAAAATATTTCACTTTATATAAAATAATATATAAAAATGTTTTCTTTATACCCAAACAACCCCAACTTAAATATTTTGAGGGGATTATTTAGGGTTGCAACATTGTTGTAAAAGAATACTTAATGAGGTTTTTAGATGCGGAAATCATCCATAATATTAATATTATTTAACTTAACTGATGTTACACTTAACAAAAATTATTTTAATGAATGATAATTTAGTCATTTTTATGTTTAATTATTTAAATGATTAGTGAGTTTAACATCACTTAAGTTAAGTGATATTAAGATTACGTGTCATTTTTTCTTTTTAGATATGGGCTTAGGGTTTTGAATCGGATATATTATTTACAAGATCATGTATTATGGGTTTGGTTAAAGCTAAAATTTATAATTTACTATCTATATTGATATTATTTCTTATATATAATACAATAGTGTGTTTTTATAGTAATCAATTTTACAATATAATTTCATAATATTAACATATACATGCTAATCAAACGCACACAATCATTACCCTATACTATCAATATACAAACTAACTTGACAGTTTATTATGAGATTTTAAGGGGCTTTTTAGTAAAATCCATTATATATCATGAGATGGTGATATGTTAAATATATCATGATATGACATACATTAAAACAATAGATTAGCTAATTCCTCTCTCTTTTTATCCTTGTTTTTTGTTCTTTCTTTAATTTTCTTTTTAATTTTTTTTAATTTTCTTTTAAAATATTCTTGATTTTGAGAGGAAAATCAGGAAAGAAGGTAAGGGTAATTTTTTTTTCAAATTTTCTCTCCTAACAAACTTAGGAACACAACTAAAATTCATTTTTCTTTCTAAATCTTTTCTTTTCTCTCCTAATTTTAACTCGGGACACAACATAAAGGTCGATCACGACTTGCCCTTATTTTAGCTTACGAAAGATGGCCACAAAAACATGATTGTATATCCGAATTTATATTTGGTATTCTTTAACAAGAATAAAATAATTTAACGTCGTCGCAAAGCGCGGGATACATAATACCTTGTTTCATTCAAATATTGATTAAATGGTGCTTTTTTTTGAAAATTTTAGTTTATAGCATAACTTTATACAAATTAAATTTAATTGTGTACATTTATATAACAAGATCGTGATGTCATCATGGATCATTTTCATAAATTTATATAACAAGATTGTGTTTTGAACAATTTGGGTTTAATGTTATATTAGAAATAATATTATTAAAATATTATGCTAATTTGACATAGTTATAGGTTGACATAGTTAATTGTCAAATTCTACCTATAATATTTTCATTTCTTTTGATTTGGTTATTTAACTTTAAAAGTGACTAGAATAGTCATTTAAGATCCGATTTGGTCCTTTAACTATCATAGTTACTTTTGAAGTTAAAGTACTAAATAGAAAAAAATAACAAAATTAAAGGACGAATTTAACAGGTAACTCTATATTTAATTTGTCATTCAATTATCTAAAATAAGTCTATGCTAGTGTGACATAGTTACTTACTTTCATTTTAAAATTAAGAATTAATTTTCTGAAAATATATTCAATTGTCTAACTTTTTTCTATTATGTTTATCTAATTTTAAAATTATAATTTAATGTACTAATGTTTAAAATTTACCATTTTATATATTATGGCTTGTGCTTGTAGGATTCTAGTAGAATTCTTGTTTCCAACATTATTTAATAATAATAATAATTTAGTACTAAAAATAAATCAAAATTTAAAAAATTACCTGCTAAGTGATACCTATCCAACTAGTTTTGTGATACATTAAATACTAAATTTTAAAACTTTAGTATATTTGTTAATTTTTAAAATTAAATAACAAAAATTATCCATTTCGTCAACTAAACTCTAAAATTAAACGTCTTCTTTAATGCATTTGTAGATCTTTCCATATTTAATTGACGATTCTTGAATAAATAATTAGCAATATTATTTTACGTAGACAGAAGACGAATTTCGTACGGTAAATATAAAAAGTCACCGATCCAGATGAACTATTTTGTTGTGCGTCTTAGTACTTAATTAGTTCTTGCATTTCTGTATCATTTCATAATTCATATGTATTACCTTTTTTTAGCAATTTACTAAATCTACTCCTAAATCTAAATTTTTTTTGTTCACAGCGGGACTTGAATCCATGACTATAGGTTATAAGAAACACCTTTTAACATTTTAATACCGCTAGACAACAAGCCCTTTGGTGTATTACTTAATAATTACTAAGTTTTTTATTTGTCATCCTTGAAATATATATACTTCACTTATTCAATTATATGATGTGTCTTTACAAAAAAGATTATTTTTGGTTGTAAAATAAAAGTATATATTTTCATATAATACCAAAAAAAAATAATGATAAAAAATCAGTCAAAAATGCGATCTTTATGATATTCAACTCTATAGTTCTTTTAATAATTATTAAGATTAAGATCGGATTTTGTCGGGTGATATTTAATTATATATTTATTTAATACATTAGGAAAATAATTCAATAAACCTTAATTTTGGCTAATTCTTGGTGAGCAAGTAAAGCTTGGTACTATAACTTTATTGTTAGAAAATGTCGCAATCTGTCTTCTATTTACGAATTTAATATACAGCATAAAGGAGCCTCTTAATTAATTATAAAAAATTCAATGAAATTTTATTGAATTTTTTGATTCTATCTTTTTGTAGTAATTGATATTTTCATCTAACACCTTGTTAGCATTTTAATGAATTATTGTTGTTAAAAAATATCATATTTTATCCCATAAAAGATGAAATAGTAGCTATACTTGGGTAGAGTTTAGTTTATAAATTAAGAAGAATGATAACTATCTGTTGATATGGATAAAATTTGTGATTTTAGTTTTTAAAAATTTTAATATTGTTTTATGTATAGAAAGTTTAAAATCTAATTAAAAAGTAAGTATGAAAATTTGATTATAAAAACATGAGTTATGGTTGATATTTAAAAAAACTAAAATTTTCTTTTTTGTTTTTACCCATAGATCTAAGTTCTGTGGTTATCTTTATTCGTAAATTACTGTGAAATGAAAAATTAGTAAAATAAGAAAAAAGAAGCACATGAGACTCAACCCTCAATAGAGAGTTAGATATTTGAATATTGGATAAAATGCGTAAAAATACAATAAACTTTATTAAATTTTATTATATGCAATCAACTTTATTTTGTATCAAAAATATAACTTACTTTCAAATTTGATTTATTGTATACAAAATGTTACCTCTTTAACCGATTGTAGGTTAATTAATTATATTTTTTTAATTTTTATATTAATGTGTTCTTAAGCTATCTTCGTATGTTCTTGGTATGAAAATGTAATCTTAGAATGTCAAACAACCCAGACTCAATAACAAACCATAATTGCAAACTAGAATTACAAATTTCATAATCAAAAAACGATTTCATTAACAAAAATTGAACCAAATGGTTTTAGCAATGTACAATTACAAGTTCAATACCAAACAAACAAGATTTGCTCAGTAATGCAATGAGCAACAACATTAAAGACAACTTTAACAGTAAATCGATGAACAAAACCTAAAGAGATTCAAAGTAATCGATGAACAAGATTGAAAGTAAATTGATGAACAAATCGTAAAAGAAAAGATCAAAGTCGATTGAACATGGATCTGTGGAACCAAAAAGATGAATCTATGATAAAACTCGAATCTACTTAAACCATCAGACATCAATCGAGACTATACCTATGAAATTGTGTGTACGATCTCAGATCTGAACCTCCATGTTCCGTGCAATTTCACGTGTGTTCGTCAAAGGGTTCCGTGCAGATCCAACCATTTCTTTGAAGGCGTATCATTTCATCGAATGTGTACTCAAATCCAACTATTTGCATTCATGATCCAGAGCTCAAATGATGAATTTCCATAAATTAATTAAGTAAAATCACTAAAAGAAATAAAAAATAAGGTGAAAACCGGATTGTTACTTGCTACCTAGGTAAGTTGCATATAATGAATCAAAATTGTAAGGTTTGTTATATTTTTTTATACAAAATGAAGTTTGTTGCATTAAGTGAATTTTAACTAAGTTCATTGTATTTTCATATACTTTGCCGTTGAATATTCAGAACCAAACATCTTTAACAAAAAAAAAGAAGTTATATTAATATTTGTTAACATGTTATTTTTTAATGAACACTCATAATTACTTAATTATATTAATTAGAGAATTAATATTTATTACACTTCCACGGAGAACACCCTTTTTATAGAGTACAAGTGGAATACTTATAAAAATGAAAAATTTGGAAAACACGATAAACATTAGAATTATATTTATATACATTAATCAGATCAGGTTTTATATTTATAAATTAAAATCATCAAAGTGCCGACTACAACACAAATAGATAAGTGTACCAAATCGTATTACCGTATGGTTTTGGTAAGACCGAATGTCGAACACTTAGACAACGAGTATGATTCATATTTAAAAATTTTAATTATTAATTAGTCTAAAGAAAGCGAGTAATAGGGAATTTGAAAATAAATCAAAGAATGCGATAAACAATACTAATTAGACAAAAAGGATAATAATTCAAAAGTAAGATAAAGCTGAGAGTTTAGGATGAGAATGATCAAGAAAAGAAGTGTTCTCACTTAGATTCGATTAACCCTTATTTATGGTTAATTTGAAAAATAGTGTAATGTATATTATTCATCATATACCGATTCCTAAATTGGTTAGATATCTTAGTCAGAAACTCTAACCCTATAATCATGTAAACACTAATCATATGATCATGGGATCAAGTACTAGCACACTTATTCAATTAATTTTGAATCATGCAAAACTTAATCAATATTGATTGTTATGGAAGATAGTCAGAAGTTCTTGGAAGAGGATCTTTTCCTGGCTTTAAAAAGATTATCTGCACTTTGGTTCATGAATAGATGCTCTCGATATAAAATTTCTTGGGAAAACTGGATTTCTAATCCAATAGGATTGTTCATTGAAGATGTTTCTTGCTAGCACTAACTTGTTATGGAAGTCTTTTGTTTAGTTTATTTGGGATGTCTTGAATTGGGTGTGATAGAAGAGTATTATTTAGGTCTAATTTGGCTTGTATTTGGTCTCTTGTACTTTTTTCTAGCATCTTGCTAGTTCGCTATTAATAAAATATCAAGTTCGCTAGGAGAGGGTAATGGCAATGCCGGAGCTTTTTTCTAGTGCGCTCTTTTTGCTTTTCAAAAAAATATTGATTGTTATTATTAATTTAACTAATCAATCACACATAATGATCATCACATGCAATTGTTCATAGACATTAAAGCCAACTATTTTGTCACTTAACCTTAGGATCTGGTTAATCACTCGCTAATGATCTTATATAATCACGATAAAAGCATACATAGATAGATTGTTCCTCAAACATATGCAAACTTAGTCAATAAACAACAAAGATTGAAACTTTAACACATATGGGTCTTAAATCAAACAAGACATGATAAATATATAACTACTAAAACATCCATTTTATTGAAATCAGGCTATAAAACACAGGTAATCTCGTCTAGGTAGAAAGCATGATATTTAAGCAGAGAAAAAGCATCTAGAAGTCATAGATAGTATGCTAAACATAGATAATAAAGCAAACCAAATGAACCATAACTCACGTAAATAGTTATATATTCATTTGTGAACCGTTTTTATTGTATGTACCGTGAAAATCAATCTTGGCCCTTGATTAAAATATAGATCAATGGTCAATAAAAATGACGACTCATTAATGAGTCATTAATGATGCATTAATGAGAGGTATTTTGAGAAAATCAAGCACCACTCTTTAATGACGGTCACCTGGACATAATTCGCGGTTGAGTAAATATATAAAAGGCCAAAATACACCTATTAATGACCATTAATTGTGGTTACAAATGATACTCGCAATAAGAACGATTCTCAAATAAACTTCTCCCTATATATAGGGGACGGTTCAAACGAGAACTACGAGAACCAATTATAGCCATTGATTAAAAAGATGTAGGGTCAAGATTAAAGAGTTATTAATGGATAACCTTAAACTAATCAAACTTATCCTTAATTAAGGGCAATTTAGACATTTTCACATTACCGTCACTTTTTTAAACTAATATATCTATCAAACGAAAAGGTGTTAAATTACGAAAATTATACCAAATTAACGAGAAATTTATGTTCTTTAATTTGGGACCGATCTTGTTATATTTTTTCGAAGAAAAAAATTTGTGTTTGCTGGGTTTTTTCCAGCACAGGTCTCGAAATGTGCATATGTGCATATTAATACGTTTCTTTTTTTTCAATACAGGTCTCAACATCATGTGCAAATATATGCACGTGTGCATATGCACAAATTCACCTAGTTTTTTCAGCATAAATGTAGATATGCACATGTGCAGATAGATGTACTTGTACATATATGCATAGGTGCATCTAGTTTTTTCAAGCACAGATGTAAATAGGTACTCATGTGCAACTCAGATTTGGTTAGATCAAACTCAGTGTCAAATTAATAATAACTACAAATATATAACCTAAATAACTTTAGTTTATAAATTATATAGATACTTTTACCAAACTTCAATAATCTACTAACAAATGACTCATTAGAAGGTGTATCTATTGTTTTAATTAAATAAAATGCAAAAGCTAAAAAGAAACTAATTACAAGATGTATATGTGCATATACACACGTGCATAACAGGTGCCAAAGACATATGCAAAGGTAGAGTGTAAAGAATAACCTAAACAGACGCATTGACTTCTTTTATATAAAAACATAGAAACTGATATTGAGCCTATAATCTCAATTAAAAACAAATTCACAATACAATTAAAAAACAGTGTACAAATAATTTCAAAGACTACTACTAGACTATTCAACAATCAGAAATCAAGTATATTGTTTTTTCTTTAGGACATTTCAACAAATATCTATAGTATATATTAAAACATCTAGCAAAAATACGAATTTTAAGAACAACAAACCATGCTACCACTTAAACAATTAATTAAGAATATAATAATAAACCCAGAAAAGTTAAATTTAGAAATAAAATAAGTGGGCAAAGAAAGACAAACTGCCATAGTGTCATGTGCCATCGACTCCAGGGAAAAAGAAAATAAATAAAAAAATACATATTGCAAGACTTTAAGCAAAAAGTAAAGAAAAAAAATATATAGTAATCTGAGTCGAACTCATTACCAGAGGCTATAGATTAAAGCACCAACCGGAACCGGAAGTTCTTTTACAGTTGATGCTTTAAAATATACTAGCATCATACCCGCGTAATGCTGCGGCGGTAAATAGTTTTTGGTTTACAATATTTCGCTTTCAAGAATGTAATGATATGTTATTCGCGCGAGTCAATGTCACGAAAAAGTTCTCTACAACAACATGTCCGGTTTTTTTCAAATGTTCTTTTATTTACATTTAACTATTTTATTAATTTTAGAAACAAATTCTAAAAGACAGTAAAATAAGAAAAAAGATTTATATTGATGAAATAAAGAGAAGAGTTAATAAGATTTTAAAAATTATGTTGATGTGGTGGATAATGTGTTAGTATGAGAGAATATATTTTGAATAAAGTTAAAGTAAATTAGAAGAGAATAAAATAGTTAAAAGTTGAGTGAATGAGATTAATTTAGATTAAATGAAGGGCAATATTTTATATTGATTGAATTTTAAGAAGTCTTAAAATTTAAGAAGAGAGAGAATATTAAATATTTTATATAGTAGTATAAATATAGATTATTATTATTATTATTAATTGGAAGGTTAAAAAGCTTCGGAACTTAGGAAAGGGAGGTGGGTTTTTATAGCCGTGAGTTGAGAGAGAGAGACAAAGTGTGTTATAATTAGATTAGAATTAGGGTAGTTGGGTCATAAGTGTACCTTGTTTGAATAATAAAAAGATAAACATACTCTTTTTTATTTAATTAAAATGTTTAAGACATGTAATTAAATGATTTTTTTATTCTTGATTTAAAATAAGGGATCAACTTTCATATTTGTAGGAGAATATGATGGGTCATGCTTGACCAACAAAATGAAATGATCTTAACCCATATATATATACACATACATACTAGTATGTTGCTTTTAAAAATATAATAATATGTTATTCGCGTAATTTAATGTCACGAAAAAGTATCTTATAATGTCAGTTTTTTATTTTTTTTAATTTGTATCAACTATTTTATTAATTTTAAAAATAAATTCTAAAAGACATTAAAATAAGAAAAAGATTTATATTTATGAAATAAGGAAGGAGAAGTTAATAAGATTTTGAAAATTATGTTGATGTGGGTGGATAATTGTGTTTGTGTGAGAGGGTGTTTTAGTGTTAAAGAGATATTTTAAATATATAAAAAGTTAAAGTAAATTAGAAGAGAGAATGAAATGGTTAAAAGGAGTATTTTAAAAAGTAAAGTAAATTAGGAGAGAGAATTAAATAGTTAAGAAGGGGTATTTTAGTACATTTAAGTTACTTAAAATTAAGAGTTTTTAAAGTTGTAAATGTATTATTATAAAGGAGTAAGATACGGAAAAATTCAAACGAGAACTGTTTTTCATACGAACCAATCTTGTTAAAAGGTGTTCTCATTTGATCCTGCCTCTATATAGATATAGTGAAAAGATAATTTGAGAACCGTTTTTATTACGATTACCATTTTGTAACTGTCATTAATGCTCATTAATAGGGATATTTTGGTCTTTTATATATTTTCTCAACTATGAATTGCGTCCGGGTAAGTTGTCATTAAAGACCGAGCCTTAATTTTTCCGAAATACCCCTCATCAATACATCGTTAATGAGTCATTAATGGATCATTAATGAGCCGTCATTTTTATTGGTCATTGATTTATTTTAATCAAAAGTCAAGATCGATTCTCACGATACTCGTAATAAAAACGGTTTTCAAATGAACCGTAAAATAAATTAGTCTATAATGTGTGTGTGTGTGAGAGAGAGAGTGTGTGTGTAAAAAGAATTTTGTAAAAACGAGAACACCTGTCGAACCAGGTTAGCATGGTAACAGTCCATTGCTCTATAATTATAAGAGTCCATTCTTTAATGCTATCTGTAAATATAAGCCTATATGAGTAGTCCACTTCAAAAAACAATATATATAAGCCCATGAACACAACGTTATAAACAAGGGCCCAACTTGGCCTCTTGTCTGTCTATGTCCCTCGGCGTGGAAACGAATAGACTCCTCAAAATCATTAATTGGAATTAATTGTCAAAAGATTAATAGTTTTAGTATTATTATTATAGTTAGTAAAACTTAGGTTTTATAAGTTTATATGTACAACTCTGTGGACCACCTCAGGGGACCACCACCGACGACAACCGCCGCCGGCTGCCGCCGCCTTTGGAGTAACCGCCGACGGTTACAAAACCACCGGCCAGTAACCGTTGTTTTTCAACTCTATAAATATGTACCTTACGTTTGTAAAACTTGAGAGATTCGAGATTATGAAAATTATAAATCAAAGATTTGCAAGTTTAAGTTTAGTTTTATGTGTTTTTTGAAGTTTTGATCATATCAAATTCAAGATCTGGAGAGTGGAGGCTAAGGCTTCGAGACGAATACATGTTATCTAGGGACGAACCGATGGAGCGAGAATAATCCAAGATAAGGCAGATTCAAATCGAGCCGTTAGCTCATTTTTGTGATTAAACATAGCCTAAATCTAAGTAATATTTGTGAAAATTGTCATACCTCAAAATTACTAGTGTAAACACTAAGGTCACCATTTTCGTTAGGGTAATCTTCGTTAAAATGTATTTAACACTACATGTAAAAATATGTATTAAATTTAATAATCATATCCTTTTTCTTAATATGAAACTTTTTTTTTTGCCTGAAAATATTTACCGGCAAAGCTAGACTGGGCCTAAAAATATTCAATTAAATCAAGTTTGGGTTCCAATTTTAAGAATAAACTAAAGTCAAAACATTTACATTTGCTCCACACATGACACATAACATCTCAATAAGACCACGTGCATCCATCTCATAATTTCACATTGTCATGTTAGTGTTATATTATTTTTTCCTCCAATCCCTTTTCATTTCTAATATATGGGATGGTTCATTTGAAAACCGTTTTTATTACGAGTACCATAACAATCAATCTTTACTATTGATTAAAATAAATCAATGGCCTATAAAAATGACGACTCATTAATAACGTATTTATAGCTCATTAAAATGACTCATTAATGATGCATGAATGAGGGGTATTTGGGGGAAATCAAGACTCGATTTTTAAGACAACTCACCCGGACGCAATTCACGATTGGAAAATTATATAAAAGATTAAAATACCCCTATTAATGAGCATTAATGACAGTTATAAATAGTACTTGCAATAAAAACGGTTCTCAAATGATATTTTCAATATATACACATATACCCACTACACAGTTAAAAAAAAGAAAAAAAACCTAGCGTGAGTACAAGCCACTTGGAAGGGTTTAAAGGGGTTGGGGCAATGGTGTTACACACTCTCACGCTTGTCTCACTCTCCATCTAGCCGAATGGATGCGCAAGGCCACTCTCATGCTTGCCTCACTCTCCATCTAGCCGAATGGATGCGCAAGGCCTTAGAGGTATACAAATAACACTTTTATATCCGAGCTAGATTAATTTTTGTAATATTGTTGTCCGATAAATACTACAAAGTAGCTAAAATCTTTACAATTTCTGACAATTGATGTTACCAAGATCATCGGATTAGTCACCTTCAACGAAATCTTTACAGTTTCCAACAATTGTACAATGTTTTAAATACTGCGGCAGTCTATTCATCATAATTCACAAACTTTCAAATTGGCGGCAATTACATTCCTACAAGAGATGTAATCTAGATTTTTTTTTCCAAACTAGTGTGTTTTAGAAAATTATTTACCAAAATGATGTATTTTTCTTTCTATTCTAGTCAATTAAACAATTTAAAGTGGAAATTACACATTTAAAATGAGAGAATTGTCCTTTCTCTAATTTTTAATTATTTTTTTCACTTTTCAATATATTTTAATGTTTAAAAAAATTAGAATTTCAAAGATTTCTTAACTCTCGCCAATAATTACTCATAACTATAAGGTCCATAACCCCTCTCAATCTCCCTCCGACGACCCCTCCTCTACTAATATCTGCTCTCTCTCTCTTAACCGCCGCATCACCATCATACGGAGATGACCTTGATCGTTGAAAATCTCCTTACACCAACCACCGACCGTGGCAGCGGCTCCCATCTTCACCACTGACCATGGCAGCGGCTCGCCATCTCCACCACCATCGAACATGGCAGTGAAACGGTAAGTTTGACTAGGATTTGGGGTTTGCGATTTCAACTCCGACCATGGAAGCGTCGGACGATTCATGGGTTTTCAATTTCATCTCCATCTCCATCACATGAATCTTTCAGATTTGTGGTTTGTTCATCTTCTTCAAACTTAAAATTTGTGGTTTGTCTATCTCAATCTCCATCACATGGGTTTCAATTGTTAGTTTCCATTTGTAAATGGGTTTCGATGAAGTTGAAGTGTGGGTGAGTGTGTGTCGCTGGAAAAGGGAGCAGATGGGGTGGGTTGGGGGGTTGAAGTGTGTGTCGCCGGAAAACTGGAAAAAGGAGCTTATGTGTCTCGCCGGAAAAAGAAGTCGCCGATGGATGGGCTGGGAGCAGAAATGTGTCGATGGTGAAATGAAGACGACGGTGTTTTTAGATAAAAATATATATTCTCCTTTATTAAGAATCAATTAGAATTTGATTAACTAATTAGTATTAGGTGTAATAACTAATTTAAGTTATACAATTAACCAATTAAGAGGAAAACACCACTTTGGTAAATAGTTTTAAAACCACACCATTTTAGTAAATAACTTTTGAAAACACACTAGTTTAGTCAAAAACTCCCTAATTTAAGGTTACTTTTTATTGATCTTTAATCTCTTCTAAATCTATTGTGCTATACCCAAAGGGGTGGCGGGTAAGATTGAAGGTAACACCACTCCCCCTTCCCCTAACTTGTTGCTGGTAACTTTTTTGGGTTTGAGAACCATCTCTCTCCTCTCCTCTTCACACTTCGGGTATAACAAAGTTAGAAGAAGGATTAAAGGTGAAATAATGTGACGCTAACTTAACCAAGTAGGATGAAAATATAGAAAGGAATGTATATGTAATTTCATTTCTTTTTATGGTATTCTACTATACATATCTTTCTATCCTTCATATTTGTTGTCATATGAGGACTATATAAATCTCCCTTTAAAATTTTCCCCATCTTTCTAACTCTATTATACCTATTTTCCCCAGAGACACAGTTACAACCAGAAATGGGAGAAAAAAAAAGATGGGGAGGGGGAAACTGATTTTTGTATTTTGAAAGTTTACATTTGCTAATCGATTAGGGATGGCAAAAAAACCGAAACCGACGGGGAAAACCGAAAACCGACATGAACGGGGTGGGGAAACCCGATTAGTTAAACGGGGATGGAGACGGGTTTGATGATCCCCGCCTCGATTACCCGACATACCCGATTATAATTTAAGAGTAACTACATATATATATATATATATACACATAAAATTATTTTTAAATATAAAATATACAAATCTTTATACACTTTCACATAACCAAATTTTAATCGTTGTCTTTATTTGAATTATTTGGTTTTGATATTTGGATGCATTTAAAATCTTTAAGACTTTAATTTCAGTTAAGATATGTTTGTATTCGATAATGTCATGTAACTTAGTATAATCATTTTTTAAAACTCGTGGTAAAATCTTAATAGTGACGATCCCCGTAGTGAAAAATCATAGTTTCAGTTTACAGGTATCTCTGCGATGAAAATTACCTATTTAATCACATGTTTATATTAAACAGGGATACCCGTTTCTCCGCGGTTTTCCCCGGATCCCCGACAGGGATCCCCGTTTAATCCCCGCGGTTTTTTAAGCGGGGACGGGGGACCAATCCCCGCCTCGTTGCCATTCCTATAACCGATTGCATCCTTCATCTAATCTTTAACATTGATGATGCAATTCACTCACCTTGATTTAGCTAAATCTTTTCATTCAACCCATTTTACATAAAACACACCCAGATCGACCAATTCATGAATAAATGTTTCATAATAATAATACTTGTAGTCCATCCATAACCAGCTAACTAATAATAATATATACTATACTTGTAGGAAAATCATACGTACGTAGCTAAAGGGGAAAAAAAGGATAGCCTCCGGCTTATGCTCTGCAGGAATACATATTGCTCTATGGAAGCGACATCGATCAACTTACTTATCGAATTTTACTATTTTGTTTGTCTACATATTTTAATACTTCAAGGTGCCTTTTCTTTTATTTTCACCCTGATCGAATATGTTTGAACCAGTCCTGCTCGAACCTTACATGAATCGAGTGATCATGTGTTTTGAACCCGGAAGAAATTAGTCGACACAAAAGTTACTTAGGTTGACCCTCAACCGTAAGTTTTTTCAGGGTCTACCTTAAAATGCTTGTGAATAAGTTGTTAGAACTTTAAAGTATAATAATTTAGATATGTGTATAGTTTCTAAACACATATGACATTTAATTGAATCATCATAATCATCATAAACCTTAATAAACAGTAATTGGGTAACTAAAAAACTCTTACCTTAAATATTAATTAGTTATCTCAATGAACGGAAATAAGTGACACTACTCAAATGTGACATGAAATTATGAATGACACAAATCCGGTAATTCAAGACAAAGTTATGGTTTATTATTGGTGTTTTGTGCATAAATACGTGTCTATCACAGTATCGCTGCTCCATGGATAGAATTATTCAAAAAGAACGTACAATTTTGATGGGAAAAGTAGCACGCGAAAGCTTTCGATTAAATGAAATTTCCAATGACATAGACCCTAGTTTAATTTTCCTATTACTGGATTTCACACAAACCTTTTAGGGCCGTCTAAAAGGGCGTACGAAAGGGGCGACCGCCTTAGTTTAATTTATCTATTATGAGTTATCATTGTAAATACTAATCATATCTTAAAGATTCGATATTAACACTCTAAGTAGAAATCATATATTCAATTACCAAAATCTTTTAGCCCACTACAACACTACACCCCATTTTTATGTCAGACAAATTCATGGAAAATGTTGTTTCCTTCGGATTTTTCACAAATAAAAGCTTCATGGGAAAAAATATTTTCCTCGAATTTCCCACGAAATTCGTGAAAAATATGTTGAAAATTTGCTTTTTGACTTAATTCATAGGAAAATCATTGAAAATTTCCCACCAAGTTTGGTGTGTAGGAAATCTCTTTGTGATGTATGATTTTTTAGTAGTGATCGTTTGGGAAGAAAATCAAGAAAACATCAATTCATCAAAAGATCGATTGTTAATTTGTGAAAAATCACACAAAATCGTTTGATCCTCTAGGATAAAGTTACAAAGTTTGAGAAGAATTGGTTAATTAAGCTCCTTGATTATGATTATGATTATGATACTAAATACATATTGGGGTACTAGCAACACAACATTAGATGCTTTGCCAAGGCAGGCAATTATGATACTAAATACATATGGCAATTTTTTTAGTGTCAAATATTTTTTTTTCTGTTAGCAACATAAAATTTTGAATGATCTTATCTAACAAAAACAAATTGTTATCTTAGAAATGATGAAATTATTCAGGGGACGATTGATTAAATAGATAGGAATGAGAATGACAAAGGGTAAAGAAATACAAATTAATGTAATAAACATTTATAGTATTATCATTACTATTGATATTGCTTGGTTAATCTAGGTAATCATTACACACACACACACACACATATATATATATATATATAGTGTAGGTCATTGGTGGTGGTGATGGTCAGTGGTGGCAATGGTGTTAATGGTAGTTTTTGATGGCAATAGTAGGTTGTGGTGATGGTTAATGATGGCGACAACAACCGCCAGGGGAGATGATCGGTGGCGGCGACGGAGGTGTTGGTTGAGGCAACAGTTAATGACAATTAGTGGTGGTTGACAACAAATGTGGTTATGGTAGTCGGTAAAGGTGACGATAGGAAGTGTAGGCGGTGGTAGTGGCAATGATCGACAGTGTGGAGGTTGCTGGTTGTGGCGGTATATGATGGTGGTAGAGTACTAGAGTGTAGTGGCGGTGGTCGTGGTCGGTTGACCAATACATACTTGAATCCATGGCGATGGTGGTGGTTGTGGTCAATGGTGGTGGTGGTGAAGACAGTGATGTTGGTGGTGAAGATGATGTTGATGGAGTTCACAACCAATGTCAATTGATGGTGGTAAGCGATGGTTGATGATAGTGAAGATTGTTACGGGTGGTGGTGGTGGGGGGACAGGTGGTAGCGATGGGGACATGGGGTGGAGGTGGCGGTAAGGGATGGTGATTATGCGACAAGTCACGACAGTGTGGTGGTTTCGGCTAATGGTGGAGCCAAAAGGTGGTGGTAGTAAACTAGTAATATTGGTGATGGTGGTGGTAATCAGTGGGGAGACACACATACTTAATCCAATGTCATGAATTCATTATCATCAATTTATTAGAGAATGGTTCATTATCCATTAATAAAAAATGGTTCATTATGGGTAATGATTGATTATATTAATTATTACACTTAACCAACCAATATTAATCATTACAATTCTAATTCCTACCCTTTAAAACCCTCAACCAAGCACGACCTCATGTTTACACAAAAAGATGTGACATATAAGTTTGAAGTCTCCTAAGGACCGCAAGATTGAAGTAATAATTTATCGCTTCTAAAACATACAAAAATAAGATCTACAAACAACTTATGTTAGATCCAATTCAAACCGTATATCTAAAAATGTCTACGCACTTGCACACATTGATGTTAAGTCAAAATTGAGTGAAATATTGTTATTGTCACTAGATCTAGCGGATACAAAGTCAATGTTAAGAATTTTAACAAAAAGGTAAAAGTGAGGAAGTGGAATTGCAAATGAAAAGGAAGTTGAAGGTCTAAATAGCAAAAACTAAAAGGCTGCCGGCTAGGAGTAGGAGGTGTTGTTTACGTGAAAGCAAAACTAACCAATGCCCATCCACGTGCTTTGCTTTTGCGTTTCCATCCTTCCCAGCCACATAACCGCCGGCCGCTTCTCATCGTATTCTGTTGTTTAATTTTGTTATGTATGGTTTTTGTTGATGACGTCACAAATCTTATATTAATTAAAGGATAATAATTTAATATAACAAGTTTTTATCCTATATAATAAAAAAGTTTTTGTTTATTCCATTATACTTGTAAATTTGTGGATGAGTTAATAGTTAATGGGTTGATAGGGTTAAAAAGGTCATAATTGTTGTGTATAGATCATTTCTCATTTAAACAACTATAAAATGAATATCTCGATGCGCATTCAATTTGTGGACTATTAATATATACATTTTTAGAGTTCACTAGTGATCCATGTATCAAATGCTATGTTTAAGACTACCTGCACTGTAAAATTCTTTAAGAATTAAAGTTTTGTCTTTCAAGTAACAATATTTGCTTTTTTATTTTATATTTTGTTCTTAAAACACAAATGTCTTGGAAACATTAAGATGTTAAAACATTTTAATAACCTTTTAAAAATATTTTGTTCAAAAGGTATAACAATGTTAATTAAAATAAACTGTTCATTGAAAAACTGTTCTTATTGCGAGAACTATTCTTGGTCCTTAATTAAAATAAACTAATGACTATAATGCTAATGGCTCATTAACGAGCCCTCATTAAAGCTCATTAATGACTCACAAATATGTGCATTTTGGGAAAATTCAGCCTCATTAAGTAATGAATCATCCATCCGGACGTAATTCACGGTCCGGTAAATATATAAATGATCAAAATATCTCTATTAATGAGCAATTATAGTGGTTACAAATGATTCTCCCATTAAGAACGGTTCCCAAATAAACCTCTCTCTATATGTGTGTGTGTGTGTATATATACATACATAGGAAGTAGTTCAAACAAAAACTATTTTTCGTGTAAGAACCAACGTGAATCAATCATTCATTATCCAAATATTATTTTGTCTTTTATTTATTTATTCTAAATTAAAAAGGATATGATTGTATTTTCTAGGGATGAGCAAAATAACTGTATGGACCGGACCGAATTACATATAAGCGGGACGGTTCTCGGTTCCAGTTTTTCTCATTTTTCGGGTTCGGTTCTAGTTCAAAGGGGTTCTGTTGTTTACCCAGAACCGGACCGGAATATCAAAGTACAATCTTTTTAACACTTTTTGAAACAAAATTTTAAATTATCTTATCCTTAATTAATATCTATTTCACTTATCTAATTTAATATTTTTTTTGAAAGATAAAGAAATATATGAACATTGTTGATTCATTACAAGTAGAGGTGTCGAAAATAACCGATACCCGAAATAACCGACCGACCCGTTTATGTTTTGGGTAGTTCGGGTCGGTTATTTTGGTTAACGGGTAAAGAAATTCGGTTAATCGGGTAACCCGTAACCATTGTGGTTCGGTTATCGGTTAAATAAAAAAGGGTTCGGGTATTCCCGAATTTTTAAAAAAGTTTTTTTTTCATATTTACCTAAGCCCAAATCTAATAATCAAAATTTGAAATTCAAACATTCACAACACCCAAAATACCCGAATTAGTATATATATATATTTGGATTGAAGCTTAGTCGTTAAAACATATTGTTTTCATGTTTTATATATATATATATATATATATATATATATATATATATATGGTTTGAAACTTGCAACATGTTGGTTTAGGATATATTTTGTGAAGCTCGACAAGTTTTTATTCTTAGAGTTTGAAATTTGACATGTATTTAATATATGGTGGAAATATATTAGTTATTTTGTTATAATGGTTCATTATAAAGAGATATATACATCATTTTAATAAAGATAGCCCAATTACATATATATCATTTAATGAAAATAGCCAAAATGCCTAATTACATACTCGGGCCAAAAAAAATTTCTAACGCAAAAACCCAAATAGCCAAATTCGGTTATACCCGAAAATATATTAACCGAACCGTACCCGATACCCGAATATTAAAACGGTTCGGTTATCTTTTCAAAAGTAAAATAACCGAAATACCCGACCCGAAATAACCGATAACTGAAATATTTACCCGAAAACCACCCTTAATTACAAGTAGAAAATAACTTTTCAATGATAGTGATAAATTCTTTTTACTTTTTTGTTCACGTATGATTTTTTTTAATGTATACAAGTAAAAAATAACCTTTCAACAATCATCATAAGTTAATCAAACTTGGTCTATATTTTTTGGTATGTAATCTATAGTATGCAACCATAGGTATAGAAAATTTTAATAGAAATTTCAAATATTTCGGGTTTTGCGGATTTTGGAACCGAAAACCGGAATGTTGGAGGAAAGGGTTTGTAGGAAGTAAGAATAACAATATAACTTGGATAATTTCGTGGATCGTGTAGAATACACTTTCCGTAATCTGTAATTCGACCCTATTGCCTGGGGTATCACGAATTCAGATGTAGGATAATCCAAGAAACTTGATTTGAATTACAGGCTTGATTCAAATCCAAACACAGAATGCTTTGCTTTATCTTTTGTTTATTTTGTGACTATTTTGTCAAAATAACGACTTGTAAATCGTATTCTTTTGTACGTATATCGTATGTATACTTTCGCGTATTCCGTATTCCGCCTTTTCAGATTTTTCCCTCGGTTTTTTGTGTCCCGAAATCCAAGGCCGAAATGGCCTTTTATAGACCACCATGATGGCGGTTACGAGCGGTAACCAAGGTGGTTGAGGGCGGCGGCGGCTGGTGGTGGCGGCGGCTTTTCTTCCGGCGGTTGGGCGGCGCCAGGGGCGCGGCCCCTTGGAACCCCTCCAGGGGCAAGCCCCCGGACCCCCGTACCGTATCTCGATACAAACTTAATTTATTCGAGCGTGCGCTCCGCACCTCCAAACTCAAAATATAATCAAGTCTAGAATCGGCTAGTCTCAAAGTCAATCCCGATTTTACTAAATGGCTTTAATGACACTAAAATCACCAACATTCCTCCCCCATTTTAGTGTAATCCATGATTAACTAAATTCAAACGAAAAAAATACAAACTCATGCGTAAATGAAAATGTCACGAAGATTGAATTTTCATATTAGTATAATACACATTCCAAACACTCGAGAATCAGGGTGTCCCAAGGATTGAACCCATCAACTCATTTGAGTAACTGAAGATATTATACACATAAGTCTAACACAAAATTCTAGTGTTTATACTTGACACTATTACATAGCCATGTGTCCTTATCCATTCGTAAGTGTATAGAAACCAAGCCCCGGCTTCCTGAAGCGGCTGTACTTCACACTTAGATAGGTAGTCCTTTTCATTCATGCACCTGCAAATGCATTTTTTCAAAAGAACTATTAAGAAATCTCAGATTTCAACCTCACATCAATCTGCAGGTCTAAGCACATACCTTGGGATGTTCAATACATGTGCTTCTATCTCCAAACGTAAGCTTTCCACATTGAATTCATCTCCTAACGTTGTATTAGAAGGGAATTGGGTATCTTACCCTTAGAGATATTTAAATGGGCTTTAACCCCATCCCTATAGCCAACTTATTTAAATGGGCTTTAACTCCTAACGTGCTTCTATCCCCGCCAGGGGCGCTGCCCCTCGGACCCCTCCAGGGGCCAGCCCCCGGACTCCCGTACCGTATCCTGATACTAACTTAATTTATTCGAGCGTGCGCTCCGCACCTCCAAACTCGAAATATAATCAAGTTTAGAATCAGCTAGTCTCAAAGTCAATCCCGATTATACTAAATGGTTTTGATGACACTAAAATCACCAACACGGGACCGAACAGAAATCGATTATACCTATACAGGACGGTTCTCGATTCTAGATTTTTACCATTTTCAAGTTCGGTTCTTTTTAGGTTCAATCTGGTTTTGAAACCATACCCATCCCTAGTATTTTCAGTTAGTTAGTCAACAAGGCTGGTGATTACCTTGCACAGGGCCCCTAACTTTACAAGGCCTCCCAAAATAAATGAATGAAATAGGCATATGTTTTTACCTTGGAATTGGACCATCAACTAAATTTTAGCGTCATATATCAAATTATCAAAGAAGCGTTGTTTTTAAATAAGAGGCTTGACTAGCAAATTAGCAATTTAGCTTTTAACTTTATGATACTTAATTTTTACTTCATGTAAATATTAAACATGCCTTAACAATTTATAATTATTTAAAAAATTCATTTTTATAAGAAAATACGTATTTAAGTTCGGACATAAAGGTTAAAGTAAAAAAAATTATATTTCATCATTAGTTAGTAAAATCTAGGTTTGGCATCTCTAAGTTTGTCAATCATTAGTGTATTACAAACGGTTGGTTTTACGATTTGTTTTGACTAGAAAGATGTTATTTAGGGCTTTGAATAATTTAAGTATCCAACATTTGTCAACAATTTATATTTAGGATAGTTTTTTTATGTTGTGTTAGGGTTTATGTTGTCTTTTTTTTATGCCGACGTGCATCTATCTGCACATGCATATGTATATATGCATTTTGTAAATGGATGTCCAATATTGAATGATATAAATCTAGATGCTTTGTGCATATGCACACATGCATCTATTTGCACCTATGCAGATACATGCACGTGTATATATGTACAGATGCACCTGTCGAGACCTGTGTTAAAAAATAATCATTGTAATATGCATACGATTAAATATAACAAGATCGGTCCCAAATTAAAGATAATTATTTTCTTGTTATTTTGGTATAATTTTCGTATTCTAAAATCTTTGCATTTGGTAGATATACTAGTTTAAAAAAGTGGAGGTAAATATCATAATGTCCAAATTACCCTCATTAATTACCTTAAATATAGGATAAGTTTAATTTAATTAAGGTTATTCATTAACAACCATTTAATCTAGACTCTCCATCTTTTTTATTAATGGCTATAATTGATTATCGTTTGAACCTTCCCCTATATAGGGTAAGGTTCTTGGGCGAACACTCTTCTTGCGGAGTACACAAAGTACGATTGCAATAATAAAAAAGGTTCACAAAATTACCTTCATTCTTAATTCACAATAATATGAAAACAATAAACTCTTAAATTATATTAAAAAATGGATAAACAAAGTTATAAATATAATAGTTGTATCTAATTTTTGTACATGTATCATATTTGTATAGCTCTTAGATCATGATTTTAATGGGCCAAGATCTTTTCTTTGTTCTTCCTGAAAATGTGTTTTCCCATGATTACATATATATATATATAGAGAGAGAGAGACTGACTGAGAGAGAAATTCATTTGAAAATTATCCTTATTGCGAGAACCAATCTAAATTGTCAAATTCCCACTCTTTTAATTCTATCACACACCTATAAATTCATCTCACGCACATTGCTAGTTTGCCACACTCGATCCTCTTATGTTCTCCATTTATGAATTTCACTTACCAAATAAATAGTTAAAATATATTTTCACGATACTTACAAATAAGTACGGTTCTCAAATGAACTCTCCCTTATATACATATATCTTAAAAAAGTACATATATATTTAGTATTGAAACATAAAGATTTTAGTCGTCGCACAAAATAATAATTTGCATAAAATTTATTATATTTTGTTACAATTTATATGGTCATGAATAAATATTTTTTTTACATTTGTTAATAATAATAATCTTCTATTATAAATAAAAGACTAATTTA
Source organism: Dittrichia graveolens (assembly GCA_038502395.1). NCBI lineage: Eukaryota > Viridiplantae > Streptophyta > Magnoliopsida > Asterales > Asteraceae > Dittrichia > Dittrichia graveolens. Next base: position 80,129,310 of record JARJIL010000001.1, on the reverse strand, counting down.
AATCAAAATTTTATACTATCTCAGCCTTTCGTTTAACAAATCAATTTTAATTAATATAATCTTGACCATCATTTTAATACAAATTGGGGCTAAGTCAATTAGATTCAATTTTAACTTTAATTTGAATCCAAATTTTTAGAGATAATTTTATATGCGCCTATTTTAAAAGTTAAAATATCATATTCATTCAATCTAATTTAAAAATATCTTATTTATCATTTATAACATTTCCAAATATCATATTTAAGAAAATTTTTAGTTTTATCATTTTAAATTTTTTTTAATTATAACCAATAAAATTTTTACCTTACTGTCCCTTAATTGTAACAATAATGATCGATGACTTGTATACGAAATATAATCACGTATCTTCATATCATGGCAACCCGGCGTTTCTTTCGTCACGTTTGACCTCCCTCTCGAGTCAACGCTTTCTTCGATGGTCTGAGTGATGACGTCAGTCATTATTTAAGTTCTCATTTATTTCATATTTTATAAGTATTTAATATCTTTTTATTAATGTTTAATATTTATCATTTTTTAAATCAACCTGTGTATCACAGGGGTATTTAGGGTGTGCTTGGTGAAAAAGACCGGGGTTGAGGCTGGAGCTGGAGCTGGGGCTGATTAATTGATAATCTCATACACAAGCCATAACTACTTGAAAAGACTTTTATTTTACGGACTTATAAGATATTATGTTTTTAATAATTCTTTCAAAATTTTAACACTCTAATGAAACTAGAAAGCTGAAAATTATAAAAATTAGAATTCAAGCCCTTTAGTTTAATAAGTTATATATGACTTACCTAAAATATGATATTGCTAAAACTCACGGTTTTAGTTATAAACAATATTAGATGTTGTGAATTGTATATATTATAAATTTTAAATATTTGTTTATTTAAGATAGTACTTAAATAAATATATTAATATTATGAGAATGTTTCCATTTTCAAAGTTCGAGTCACAAGAGAAGACCGATTATTCCACGCTGCCTCGAAGCATATCCCTTCACGAGGTCGGAAACTCGCTAATTCCCACATTATTGCCCTTTAACCCCTCCATGTTTTACATAATCATACTTTGGTCCCTATGATTTGGTAGACCCTTTTTACCTAAAACCGCATGCATCCGGACCTAACTCGTGTTATGGGCAGCTTACAAAACTAGCAATTAACTCACCACATTCTCCATGTTCTGAAGTTAGAATATGATAAATAAACGTTTTTATAAGAGTCCTTTGGTTTGATAGACCAACTAATTTTGAGAAAAAAACTAATTTCAAAATAGCTTCTTTATATATATATATATATATAGAGGAAGGATCCGGTAATATTACATGTTAAATGAAGAACGGTGAGAACACTTGTAGGCCAATTATTTAATTAAATAAATAGGAAATTTAAAATCAACCAACTTTAATTAAATCAAATCATTAAAATTCAACATACCTTAATTAACAAAGATTAATCTCAACCATTAAATAAAGATCATCCAAGGGCTATAAACTGTTCTCAACATTCTCACATTAAGAGGTGTTCTCATTTGATCCTACCTATATATATATATATATATAGGAGGGTTTATTTGAGAACCAATTTTATTGCGAGAACCGTTTGTGGCCATTGATCATAATTAATCAAAGATTAATATTAATTGTGGCAAACATGTAATTAATTAAAAACACAACCGTCATTTTCACTTTTCAAGCATGTTGGAGGGGTATTTTAGGCAAATTGCCTAAATAAAGAGGGAACCACTTACCCCCACTTTTTTAAAACTAAAATATCTCCCAAACGTAAAGGTATTAAAATATGAAAATTATACCAAATTAACGAGAAAAATATACTCTTTAATATGACATCCATATTGCTATACTTTTTTAAAGAAAAATTTTCATTTTTTCCGGGTTTTTTTTCAACACAGCATTAAATATATGCACATGTGCACATACCATTGTCTTTTTTTCTAGCACAGGTGCATATAGGTGCACATGTGCAAATTACAATAGGTGCACATGTGCATATACCACTGTATTTTGTCAGGACATACAATAAAGTCACATATGCATGGTGCATATATGCACAATCTGTTCATACTACTAGGTTTTATTTTCGCACAAGTACGTTTAGGTGCATATATGCACAGTGCACGTGTGCATATATGCACATGTATACCTAGATGCATGTGTGCACGTGTGCACGTGTAACTTATAGTTGGCTTAATCAAACTTATTACTAAGGTTGTAAATGAATCAAATGAACATGAACGGGACTTGTTCGCATTCGTTCGTTTATTTTTAGCCGAACAAATAAACGAACACGAACGGAATTTTATGTTCGTGTTCGTTTGTTTAACTCTATCCGAATAAATAAACGAATACAAACGAGAAACGAAGGAGAATTTGTGTTCAATTATTTAAACGTATACATTTTTGTTTGTTTTTAAATGATAAACAAACGTAAACGAAAGAATACACGCTATACTACAAATCCAAACATTATTAAACACAAATAAACACTATATATACGCGTACACACATATAATATATATATATAATATAAACGAACATAAACAAACAGATAACTGAACGTTCATGAACATAAATGAATGAACGAGAGCTCTATTTGTGTTCGTTCGTTTAGTTAAACGAAAGGAACATATTGTTCGTGTTCATTTTTTTGTTCGGCTAAAGTTAAATGAACGAACACGAACAAGCCCCCGTTTGTTTTCGTTTAGAACTCTAGTGCACGTGCTACTTAAAGTTTGTTTAGTCAAGCTCATTGTCAACTCAAAAAATTCTAACAAAAAGATCAGTGGGGTATAAATATGTAATATATTACTAAAATTTAATAAAAGTATAAATGGTCGTGATTAATAAAGAAGGAGATAAAGAAAAATAAATAAATAAAAGTAATTCTTGCAACTTATAAAAAATTTAAAAAAAGAAAAAAAAGAAAAAATAAATTAAAATTAATACTGTACAACAAAAAAACATAAGTAAGCAACTTATAAAAAATTGGAAAAAAAAAGAAAAAAAGAAAAAATAAATTAAAATTAATATTGTACAGCAAAAAAAACATAAGTAATTTTGGTTCCAAAATTAATGATGGCTACCTACATAGCGCTATGCGCAAATATATTTTTTTTAATTATCATTTTATCCTTTTGATATAAATAAGGTTATTAAAACATTATCTGAATTGATTGGTTCACAATGGTTCTCGTGGTTCTCGCAATAAAAACGGTTCTTAAATGAACTTTTCCATATATATATATATATATATATATATATAGAGAGAGAGAGAGAGAGAGGGAGGTTCATACGAAAAACTTCTTATTTGAGAAAAGTGCGAGAAGCATTCTAGACCACACGATGGTTAAATCAATGACTATGATTTGTTATGGTATTTTGGTAAATAATTTAAATTTAGTGGTAGTTAACAAATGAATAAAAGGGTAGAAAAGTAAATTAAGAAATTAAAAGAAGGAAACCCCGTTAATTTCTCCTATCCCCACGACAAGTTGTTTAATTTGCTCCCCTCCCCATTGACAATTTCCCTCTCCCCATTCACATAAATGTTGCCTCCTTCAAGCTATTCCGATCGATTCCTTATTTCTGGCTGCCGTTATTGTTGCTGAAATGAAAAACAAACACTCTGTTACAAGTCTTGGAAACGTTTCAACGTAATCGTCCTCCTTGCTAACATCATAGGCAAATCAAACACAACAATTGTCGTATGCTCCTTCAACTTCGTTGTTGGTCACACCGCCACCATCACAATCACAATCACAGGTCGTACAATTATTTCTCCATGGTTGGTCCAAAAACGGTGTTAATCTGTACGCAAGGGTCCAATGAAGTTAAGTTATCTCTTTTATTTTTGAATCATTAATTCGTTAGTAAATTACTACACTGTAATTAAGCAAATCTAAATTCAATCTTTCGTTATTGATTTCTTTTAATTGATTTGAGCCATTAGATAAGAAGAGATTGTAGAATTTGGTATTCACTATAATGATAATCTCGTGTACTATTGATAATAATCTGAACGGCATTATTTTGTATTTTTTTTAAATTTTTATGGTTATCTCAGCCCTATCTTATACACCATCATCTTTGGCATTCACTAAATGTGTTATTGTTTATTATTGAATTTTTATATTTTATTTTGTAGTTTTGTAGTTGTTCAACGATGAAGAGCAATCGGAAAAGAGAAGAGAAAACGGTAACATGTGGCAATCGTTGGTGGTGAGACTTCACAGGTAGTTGTGATTCAAAGATTCGTGAGAGCATGGTGGTGACCAGGCGGCAATTTATGCTTGTTTCCTGTTTAATTTATGTTCATTGTTGAACACAGTGGATATTGAACTCAGGTGTGAAGTCATTGATTGCGTTTTAGTACAAGATAGCTAGCTATCTAGTTTGGTGTTCAATAGTGAATACAATTTTGTGTTAAGTATGTTCAAAGAATGTTTACTTATGTATTTTGTTAATGCTGCGTTTGTAATGAACAATAAAAAATAACGAAAATTTCAATGCATTTGTAATGAACAGTAAAAAGTAACGAGAATTTCAATGCATGTTCAATAGTGAACACTTGAAAAATTGGATATTACATGTTCTGGTGGTATGTTAAACTCTTAGGCTAATAGTTTATTAATGAAATTAATAACTTTTAGTAAATTATTTCTAATATATTTTATTTTTATATAAAATTTATGAGAGAGAAAAATAGGATAGGAAAATAGATTGGAAAGAGAAAAGAATTAGTTTACCATTATGCCCTTTTTAATTAAAAGAAAATAAAAATTAAGATAATCTAAGCCATAAGATCAAAATAGAAATAAAAGGCTAAGATGACTTCTCGCACTTTTCGCAAAAAAATGTTTTTGCATGAACCCTCCCCTATATATATATATATATATATATATATTAAAAAGTTCATTTGAGAACCGTTCTTATTGCAAGAACCGTCAGAACCAATCTTAGCCGTCCAATTCCCCCTCCTTCTATTGGATTGCCCACCCATGAATTCCTTACATGCACCCTGCCACACCTAATCCCCCCACGCTCTTCATCCATCAATTCCATTATCCAAAATGAATGGCTAAGATTGGTTATCGCGGTTCTCGCAATAAAAACGGTTCTCAAATGAACCTTCCCCTATATATATATAAAGAAGCTATTTTGAAATTAGTTTTTTTTCTTAAAATTAGTTGGTCTATCAAACCAAAGGTATATATATATATGAATTCATGGATGGGCAATCCAATTAAAGGAGGGGATTGCCATGGAAGACTCTCAAGTTTAAATCCGGAGGTCATGAATACTCATCCGCGTCTTCTTGGTTTGTCAACTTTAGTTATGCTTTGCTTAATGATGGTGATTTGTTATGTTCCGACCTATGGTGGAGCTAAGATTGAAGGAAGGGAATTTCCGTCACCGTAGTGAACGGTCCCATCATTAAGCAAAGCATAACAAATCATCAACTCGTCAATTCATAAATCCATCAAAACATCTAACACATATATCACTTCAATCACGTACACCATCAAGTTTAGATAGTAAGTAAGAATACTCACATGTCTGCAGTCTTAGTTTCGCAGTTCTAAGTTCAGAGTTTCACTCGCAGTTACCCTCCAATTGACTGTCACCTGGTCTAAGTCCAAAAGGGTCAAATCCTGATACTAGCCTCTTGTTCACTTACACACATCCCATAGGTCGGAACATACGCATCTCATAAGACTGTATCCTCCAAGAAGACGCGGATGCGTATTCATGACCTCTGGATTTAAACTTGAGAGTCTTCCATGGCAAATCACCATCAATCTTAGCTCCACCACCAATCTTAGCTCCACCATAGGTCGGAACATAACAAATCATCAACTCATCAATTCGAATGAGACTGTATCCTCCAAGTTGAATTCTCTGATGGTGGAGCTAATGGCATTTGGTTAGTTTTGGGGTTCTTCTTAATCTACATGTGAAGGTGCTAGTTCCACATACATGATTCTTTTAATTACATTTTGTATCATGTGTGTATTTTTGGTATTTTTCAAAATCTGGTTGTTCATGGTGATACAAGTTTTTCATTTTAAATGCATATTCTACTTGCATTTTGAAAGTCTGTCTTGTTAGTTGTTACTTATTAGTGTTTGCATTTTTTGTTTGTTCTTGGTGTAACCTTTTTTTATTATATTCTTGTTAATTGAATATGAGTTTTTGAAATTTTTTGTGCATGCATTTTGTGTTTGAATATTTATGACAATAAATTTGGTTAGAGATGCATCTAAATGATGCAAAAATGTAGGTGTTTTATGCATTTTTGGGTTTTTCCAAAAACATGTCAAGAGGAGTCTTGAATTAAAGAGGATGAATAGTTAGACTTTCATAGTAGAAGAACCAACAATTTACTTGATCACATGACAATTAAATGTGACTTTGAATGGTTTAAACATAAGCATGGACTTGCATACAAGACATGGTTAAGTTTCAAATCCAACACCTTGATGAGCGTGTGATATTTGATGTCACTAGGTGGTAGGATTATTAAGTATGTAAGGTTGGCTGTTTGTAAGGCTGGAATAGCTGTGTTAGTTATGATTTAATGGATATTAAAAATAGATGGTCCAAGTTTTGGTATGTGTAATAGATGATCCATGTAATATCTTTCTCAATGAATGAAAGAATGTTTGTGGTGTTTAATGTACTATTTGATAGGGTCATTTTTATGTTTGACTAGTACAAAAATCTGCCAAACAACAAAGAAAAACAAAAAAGATAGATTTATATGAAATAAACAAACAAAAATATAAGTACTAACAAACCAACAAAAGTACCAATAGATACAAAGTTTCATACTAATAATAGTAATGACAAGTTATACAACCAAGTCTTCATCAACGTTAACACAACTAAGAAGTAATAAAAGTTACATAACCAAGCAGTATTCAAAGTTACACAACCAAGTCTTAACATAACTAAACAACTACTAATAAAACACTAGAACCTTGCACCTTGCATGTCCTTTTATTGTGCCCCTTATCACCATATTTCTAGCATGTTAATCACCCTTCTCTTTGATAACCTGCTTTGTGAACTCCCCCTATTTGCTACCCTAGCCTTTTCTTTCTTTGGTCTCTCACCTAGTGTATGATGTTTTGGTGGTAGTAGCGTGGTTGGAACATTAGTTTTAGGGGTTGTTTGCTAAAACAGAATGATTAAGCACCGAATTATGTGGTCTGAATAATTCAAAGGCTCTGAATGAATCTGCCTCTGAATGTGACATGTTGTTTGATAAAGGTTCTGAATGAACAATATAAATGATGAAAATTACCATTTAAACCTTAATAGTGATATATTATATTATAAGATATGATTGTTTAACAAGGTAGCATGTGAAAGAATGAGTATTAGTGTAAGATACTTGGTGCTTAATCATTCAGAATGTACTTTAAGGTAGAATTATGGGTGTTCATCGGTTCGGTTTTCGGTTTTCGGTTTATTCGGTTTTTTTATTTTTTTGGCCAAAACCGTAACCGAACCAAAACCGTTTAATGAGTGCCATAACCGAACCGAAAACCGAATACCAATTTGGTTCGGTTTTCGTTATAACCGGTTAAACCGAATTCGGATAAAAGCCTACTTTTTTTTAAGCCCACTTTCTTGGAAGCCCATTTTGCTTCTTTTGGCAACCCAACAACATTACATGATAGATAGAACAATTTTAATAAGCAATGAACAAATGTGGAATTATCAGGTTTGAAGAAGGGAGTACTCTAAAAAATTTTAAAAATATTTATATATAATATAATATATATGATATATAATAGAAAAAATACTAAAATATCTAATTCGGTTTATTCGGTTTGAAAACTCCTAAAACTGTATCCGAACCGAAAACCGTTTATGGTAATCGGTTTCGGTTTTTAAACCAAACCGAAAACCGAATTTGAAAACGGTTTCGGCTTTTATGGTTACGGAGCGGTTCGGTTTACGGTTAAAACGGTTTATGTCCGAATATTGAACACCCCTAGGTAGAATGATTCGACAATGTTCTTCTATTTCATTCGGCACAGTCTTTTTTCAGATTCAGTAATCAAACACGCAGAATGTTGAATGATTCAGCATTCAGCATTGAATGGTTCAATTAAGCATCAAACAAACAACCCCTTAGTCTACATTGACATATCATTGATGGAGTTTACCTTGTAGTTGTAAACCTTCTTTCATGTGTTAACCCAATAAATGGCATTAACCCATCCTTCAGGTGTTGGTACTTGTAGATCATTGAAGCCCATGTTCCAATTAGTTGCCATTGCATGTTTACAAGGTATCCCATTAAGTTCTCATTTCCTTCACATCTACCACACACTGATCACCTTATGGCCTACAAACTTGGTATTTGTAACCCCTGTTCCAGAGGACTATGTACTTTGTTGCTTCATTTTTGTTTGCATCTAACAACTTTCTTGCATTTAGGGTCAATGAACCTTTGGTCTTCTCAATGGTGCCCAACACTTTCAAACTTATTTTCATAATATATTCTTTGATAAATTCTAATGCAACAAGGATTGGCTTGTCCCTCCCATCCACAAGTTGTTTATTAAATACTTCACACATGTTGTTTAACAACACATCTGAATGTGATCTCCTTAGTAAATTATCATACCCAATGTGAAACTTAGTAAATTCCTAAAATAATAAGCTATTTACTTTAATAATGTTTTATATTTCCCTAAAAAGTGACTTTTGGACAAATGTTTTGCTGGTATTTTGGACAACCATAAGCGAGCTTCCTTATTGCCTTGAGTAGGGATGGTGGTTTAATGTACAAGTTAAACAATTGTTTCATCAATATTATTTTCAAAGAGCTATCCTATATGTGTCCATTCTAATAGAAGTTTACTACTAGATTGATTTTGCTTAATTGGCTCATTAAGCTCAAAGGAATCAATTTCTTTGATCACTCCATTAGATGGTGAAGTGAAGTAAGTGTTCATATTAGTTATTTCAAGTTCAGTGTACATTGTAATCATCTTGTGAACACCTACATACCGGGCCATGTTCATAACATTTGTGTCATTACCTAAAGCTTGTAGCCCAAAGTCTAAATCACTTCAGGAGTTAGAATGTGGTAATGTATTTTTACATTTTCATCATATCCTAACTCCTCCAAAATATCGTCTAACTCATGCACAAAAATCCTATTGATATCGATATTGTCATGTAGTTCCTCTTACCTTTGAAATACCTTCTTCTTGTTAGTTTCTTGAAGTAGCCTGGAGGGTGTAACTCAATAGAGAACATGTTTGGTTAACCACGTGCATAATTATACACAAAATCAAACCTTCAAACTATATGCATCAAAGTAAAATTTTAAGCAAAAAAAACAACTTACCATATGATTTATGTAAGTCAACATCATCTTCGTGTGGCATCCAAACGCAAGTCATCTTCTTCAACAAAATCATAGATAAATTGAGTGCTTTTGGTGTGGTTTTTGTTTTCTAATGAATTTAGGGAGAATAACAGAAAAGCGAGCAATTGTAAGAAGTTATCGAGATGGGAAAAGAAAAAAAAGGGTAAAATGACATAAAAGCCCTCATATGCATGGGACGTGGGGCAACTCAAACAAACGGCCAACGTTAAAAATGCTCTTTCCCGTCACAAAATGGATCTTAAAAGACTATCTTTATCATTTTTGAAGTTAAAAAACTAAAATGACAGAAATGCGTTAGATAAAAAACCATTTAGACAATTAACTTATTCTTTATGTAAAAATTTTAAAACATGATAAGATATGTAAAATTCTTAGGGTTTTTTTTTTGTTTAAAATGAGAAATCTAGAGATGGTTTTGCGAAGGCACATATGAAAATTGGTCTTTTTTCTTTTCCAATTCTACCATTCTCTACAATGACACGTGTCATTATATAATAGGTTCTATGGATTATATAAATCATGTTGGTTTTATTCGGAACCTTGTGTGTGTGTTTATATATGAGGGTCTAAACGAAAACTATTTTTAATATAAAAAATCTCAAAACCAATCTTGATCCTTAATTAAAATAAATCAATGGTTAATAGTTATAATAACTCAGTAATAATTGATTAACAAGGGGTATTTTATAAAAATTAAATCTCACTCATTAATAGCGGTTCACTCGGACACAATTCAAAATTGAGTAAATATATAAATTACCAAAACACCATTATTAATGAACTATTAATAATTTTACAAAATTTTCTCGTACAGAAATAGTTCTGATTTAAACTTTTCTCACACGAAAACAATGGTATCAAAACCCCACTATTAATGAGTCATTTAACACGAACACGACAGAGTGATCAGATCATTAAATGAGACTATGATGAAAGTAAACCACTTTTCGAAACAAGTCTATAATACAAGGGGTGTATATGTAAGTTATATTATTTAAAAACTCTGGAAGGGGTTTTGCAAGCCGAGCTGGCAAGCCAATATTTTCGTGTGGTTGATTGGGCAAATCAAATGCATGAACCAATGTAAATTATCAATGATTCCTTCACGATTAGATGTTTAATTTCAAATTCCCTTCGTATCTTCATGTGATCATTATTATAACCTATCTATAATCTTATCTATCCATGCCTAATTTCAACTAGTTCAGTTGAGTGGGTAGAGATCCTCCGCCATTACAGCTACTTTTTTCCATAAATAAACATATACTCGATTTTTGATCCGTATCCTTGATTTTCCAAGAACATTGTTATTAATTGTTCTACCCCAATTTCCCTGAAATTTGGAGTTTACTGATTGATGTGATCCAGTTCCTTATTTGAGTTGGGGAAACCCCAAATGAAAATTTGGATAGAATTTTCAGCCGAAAGTGTTGGATTCCGACAGTTTCCCTTTGCTTTGCGTTAAGGAAAAGCAAAGAAAGTTTGTGCAATTGGGGTTTTGAAAGATTGAGGAAATCGCAAAGTCTGGGTTTATTTGTATTTTAATACTACTTTTCCAGGAATTAAAGATCGAAGAAGATCCATCTACAGCAAGTAAGTATCGATTCTCTTGAATCAATTCGCACTAAACTCAAGCACATGTAGATATATTTTAACCCTGTTGGATTGTTTCTTGGTTCATGTTATTTTCTTGAGGATTTCATTTGAATCCAATTTGGTTTTGCTTGTTTTCTCATAGCATATTCTGTTATATGCTTGAATTTCAAGTGGGTTTTGTAAGTCAATATAGGTTTTGGTCAAAATTTGCTTGAGTTCAACTTTCAAGTGGCAATTTATTGTTGTTATGGGCCAACTATTTTCTTGATTTCAAGTGGGTTTTGCAAGTATTTCTGATTTTGACTGATTGCTTGTTTTGTTTTCAAGTGGGTTCTGTAGGAAGTTGCTTTTGGCTAATTTCAAATTGCTTTTGCAAGTTTCAAATTGCTTTTGGCTAATTTGGATATTCTTGATTTCAAGTGGGTTTCTTTAGTTATTATAGTTTCTGTTTTTTTCAAGTTTTACAGATTTTCCATAAAAAATTTGCTAGCTATTTACAGGTTTTGGTCATATTATGCTTCAATCTTCACTGGGTTTTGCTAATTATGTAACATTTTGGCCAATTATTGCTTGAAACTCAATTGGAATTTAAAACTTATGATATATTTTAGCCAATTATTTGCTTGATTCCATCTGGGTTTAACATAAAGATTCATTTCTTAAAATGGACAGAGACATGGCAACATATGTTGAGCCACCAAATGGATTTAGGCAAATTGGGAAGCATTATTACACGATGTGGCAAACGTTGTTTGAAATCGATACCAAATACGTACCCATCAAACCAATAGGGAGAGGAGCATACGGGGTTGTTTGTTCATCAATCAATCGTGAAACAAACGAGAAAGTTGCAATCAAGAAGATCAACAACGTGTTTGGCAACCCCACTGATGCTTTAAGAACTCTAAGGGAATTGAAGATTCTTCGACATCTTAGGCATGAAAACGTAATTGGATTGAAAGATGTCATGTTCCCGATTTACAGGAATAGCTTCAAAGATGTGTATCTTGTTTATGAGTTGATGGATACTGATCTTCATCATATCATCAAGTCTTCACAGCCACTCTCAAATGATCACTGCAAATTCTTCTTGTTCCAGGTACATAAGTTTCCGCTTAACGATATACTATCAATCATATAATACGAATCGTTCTGTTTTTTAGGGCCGTCAATTTTGACGTGTTTACTCATTCATATATTCGGGCTATATATATTATGTCTAAACGGTCAAACAAGTTAAAAGAAGTACCTTAAATGGAAACGGGTCAAATAAGGTTAAAAGGTTAAAAGTGGCCTGATATATTAATTATTTATAAACTGACACAAACAGTATGACCATTTAACCTGAACTGGGTGTTGACCCGTTATTCAACCCGCCTATTTTGCGACGAATATGTTTTTTGGTTACTTTTTGTTTGTGCTCGATAACTGTTTGTGTGATTATTGAGACTGATATTTTACTTGTGAAAACCAGTTGCTTCGAGGTCTAAAATATCTTCACTCTGCTAATGTTCTTCATCGTGACCTGAAGCCCGGAAATCTCCTGGTGAATGCAAACTGCGAGCTCAAAATATGTGATTTCGGGCTGGCAAGAACTAGCCAAGGTAGTGAACAATTTATGACAGAATATGTTGTCACACGTTGGTACAGAGCACCCGAGCTTCTCCTCTGTTGTGACAACTATGGAACCTCTATCGACGTGTGGTCAGTTGGGTGCATCTTTGCTGAAATCTTAGGCAGGAAACCTCTTTTTCCAGGAACCGAGTGTCTCAACCAATTGAAACTAATCATCAACATTCTTGGCAGTCAATGCGACGATGATCTTGGGTTCATCGACAACACGAAAGCTAGAAGATTTATAAAAACGCTTCCATTCACTAGAGGGATTTGTTTTTCTTCTTTGTACCCGTTGGCAGATCCTTTGGCTCTAGATTTGCTAAGAAGGATGCTTGTTTTCGACCCGACAAAGAGGATAACTGTGAACGAGGCTTTACACCACCCGTATATGGCGGGTTTGTTTGACCCGAGGCAAAACCCGCCTGCCCATGTGCCCATAAACTTGGATCTTGATGAGAATATGAATGAAGAAATGATTAGAGAGGAGATGTTGAGGGAAATGTTACATTATCATCCTGAAGCTGCTGCATATCCAATGGTGATTCCAAGATAGCCAAATGTTCCTATAAAGAGTTGTCAATTTTGTTCATTGAATTCTAGCGACTAAAACGCTTGTAATTTTATTCCCGTAATTTGGATTCTAAAAGCTTTATCGATTTATCGATTTTTTTCTATATCATACTCGTTGTAGCTAAAATATCACACTCAATCCCTACTCGCTTACAACGTCACACTAAAATTCGGACCCTTACATTATTTGATCACGCACGGTGGATCACACCTGTGATCGAGCCGTCTCGTTGATCACGCTGGGCCATCACGTTGATCTCGTTAAAGTAGGAAAATAGTGATCAATTTTATAAGTTATTATTTTATTTTAGTAGATATTTATGTATACTTTTCTATAAAATGATGATGATTAATAGATGGATAAATTAGGTAGTAATTGTTGGCTAGTTGCTCAACTACTTTGACCAAACCCAAATCACTTGTCTTGTTATCAATCATTTCAGTTTAACATACCAATTGTCGTTTAAAATAATTTCTGATAAAAATGAATTTAAATTTCTGATAATTAGGGATTATCTAAATATGCCTTGTAACATTTCTTAACATACCCAATGTTCAAGTGTATTTCAAGTAGTCAAGTGCAAGAAGGGATCAATGCCGAGTCGGATGGTTCATCTTCCGTATTATGGTTAACCTCTAGAAAAAGTCATCCCCGCATAGCGGGGATGACGTTGGTATCGATTGGTTGTTAGTTGGTTATGGAGAGGATGGTGTCCAAGCGAGAGTTAAGAGAGGTAGAGGCAGCGTGGTCTTCTTGTAGTTGTCGGGACGAGAAGAAAGGTTGAAGGTGAGATCTCTTAAGGGTCGGACTGTGTTGCCTTTTTCTATTTATACGGGAGGGGGTTCGATCAAAGTAAATTCCATGGGCATGTCCACATAACTAAATCTAGTCTGAGTTTACGTACAATGGGTACGTTATCAAGTTGTCGTAGTTCAATATGACCGATTAATAGAAATCATGTCAAAGTAAGACCGTGTTTGGTATGCATGAATCAAAGGTGTAATTGAATAGATCATTCTGATAGAATAAGAAAAACGTATTTGTTACTTACTTAGGAATGGAATGAACTATTCAATAAGGAATGCCATCACCTCATTTTCATTCATTCTAGGAATGGAATGAATTTATAATTTTATCTTTTTTTATTTTACTAACATAATTATAATTAAAAAAAGTATTATTTTTTTCATAATTTTCTATAAAGATGTTTTACTTAATTTTCTTTATGCTTAATTTTTCTATATTAACCAAATAAATCATTATAGTTTTTATTAAATTATGAACTAGCTGCAAGTAAAATATATATCTGAAAATATCTATATAACATGAAAATTCGATACAAAAAAATTACCGTCAAACTATAATATATTAATAAAAATTTACCTTTTTAAACATATTATTTGATGAAATTTCATTTCTCATACAAACCAAACATAATAAAAGAATACAATGACTATTTCATTCTATCACTCATTCTATTACCTCGTCCATTCCATTCTTTTGTCTTTTCGTTCTGTCCAACCAAACACACCCTAAAACCTTTAGACAAATAAGCAGTGTTGTCAAAGAGGTAATTATGTGATGACATGCATTGCCCAAACAAAGGCTTAAGGGGTACTTAATGAAATCTAACAAGATTAGAGTATCCAGAAAAGATCATGGACCCATGAAGAAGAATGTGCTTGCATTATTGACCTAAAATAACCTATCTCCTGTAAAACCAGACAAGCCCTTTAATTTATCAACTATAAATTAATCCATTTTAATAAATGGAGAAATATATATAGTTTTTGGATATGAACCGTGTTTGTATATTTAGAGAGGAAGTAATGGCGTGATTATTTGAGTAAGGAATATAAATGCTTTGTAGTATTTTACATATAGAAAGGTGTTATATATTTATATAAAATATATTTGAACAATTATAGTCAGATCGTATCCCTCTAGAAATTATTAACCGTAGTAAAATAGTACTTGTTTTAAATTAGGAGGATATAACCGTAGTCTTTAGGACCATGGATAAGAATTAAAAAGGCAATTTCAGTTTTTAAAAATGATAATAATAAATTAATAACTTATGTCTTCATAATTAACTTTTCATACTTTTCATAATTATCTTTTAATTAGTTTTTAAGTTTTCATACATGACACATGATTGTCATTTTTAAAAAACTAAAAATAATATTTCTTTTATTCTTATACACAGTTAAGGCTATGGTTATCATTTTTCTTTAAATTATATATATATATATATATATATATATATATATATATATATAATTATCAGAACGAATTAACATGTAAATTTTTAGCATTTTTTGTTTATTATAATTTTCTTAAATTTATACCCATTAAGTTTATAATAATTTAACTTTTTTAACTTATTTGTTGAGTGTTTTTATTGTCAACTTTTCTTTAACTAGGATGATACCCACGCAATGCAGTGACAATGAATAATTTCTACTCGTTAATATGTTTGTTTTCAAGACGTAGGAAGTATGTTATTCATGTAATACGGTGACAGAGAATAAATTTCATTTAGTGACATGTCTATTTTCTTTATCTTTTTGCCATTTCCTTTACTTTTTTGTTCTCCATAATGGAAAAAAAGTTATGAAAATATTTTTTTAATAATTAAGTTAATTTGTATTGGCTTTGACTTTCAAAAAAGTTGTATTGACTTTGATTTTCTTAAATATGTAAAGTTTAGTTATTAAAATGGAATATAAGAATCTTATTAAATATGTCTAATTGTTACTCAATTTAATTTAATGAGTGCTAATTTAGTAATTTCAAAACACTCAAAATTTAAGAATTTAATCAAAATGCCTAAATTTTTATAATATAGTATAGACATTGTCATCTATTCATTTATTAGTTTCTTTTAACTCAAGTTTGTCATTTATTCTTTTATAAGTTTCTTAAATCTAGACAAGCGGTTGAGGCGTCGATACGAGGGGGAGGACATATATGATGATAGAAATGTGATATCATGATACGAAGAAATGTGATTAATTATATATATGAGATTTGAGTTTTAAATTATGTTTTCAATGTTATATATATATATGTGAAAAAATTAAATTCCGGTTTGATACACTGATTGGTTTAAAAAATTATAAGTATTAAATAAACAAATACAAAAACAGGAAATGAATGAGATTTTGAAAAAATAACGACAGATGACGTCAACATCCAGACCAACGGTTGAAGCGTCGACGTGAGGCCGGGGAGGTAATATGTGACGATAGAAACGTGGGATCATGATATGAATAGATATGATTAATTGAATTTCTTGTATAAGCCATTGATTATTATTATTGTTACAATTATGAGCAATAAGGCCAAATATTTATTAGTTATAACTAAAATGAATTTAAAACAATTATAAAAGGATAAAACTAAGAATTTGTTTAATATGATATCTTAAAATGTTATAAGAGTAAATATGATATTTATAAATTATGATGGACAAATATGATATTTTAATGTTTAAGGACATATATGAAATTATTAATTATCTGTAATAATTTTGATTCAAATAAAAGCTAAAATTAAAATACAAGTTTAATCAAAAAAGTCAAAATTGGTTTTCAATTAATATCACAATAATTGTTCAGATTTGATTATTAATTCTTTTTTATCAAAATTACGGTCTATAATTATCTAATAGATTTCATTCGTATTACTCTTTTATTAATATTATTATATAGAAGATAGAAGATGGAAGATTAGGAATTTTAGCCAAAAGTGTCTTATATAAAAATAGCATTTTGATGAGCTTAAAAATATTAAATACAATATATATTTTCTCCCTAACCATGTCGCGTCATGTTGCTTAAAAAATAATTCAAAAGAAAATAAAGGCATTCGGGGAAGGTTGTGGATATTGAACCTAATATGTTACAAACAGGAGAGATTAATATATCATTCTATTATTTTTTCTTATTTATCTTTATAGGGAATGATTTATTTGAGAACCGTTTTTATTGCGAGAACCGCGAGAACCAAACCTTCGTTCATTTTGGATAATGGAATTCATGGATGAAGAGCGTGGAGGGAATGAGTATGACAGGATGCATGTAAGGAATTAATGGGTGGGCAATCCAATTGAAGAAGGAAGAATTAGACGGCTAAGATTGGTTTTCGCGGTTCTCACAATAAAAATAATTATCAAATAAACTTTTCAGAATCTTTATATTTATAAGATTAACATAAGTAACAAAATTTATGAAAGCAGGTGAAGAAAGAGAATTAGTGAATTTCATATCTCATCTTATGATAAGTATGAGAATAAAGTACAATATTATTTTTCTAAATTGGGTAATATTTTGATGATTTTGGTGGCCAATAATATAGGTCTGATGTCACTAATTTCCTAATATATATAATTCAATTAATGGATATACTAAATAATAACTCTTATAAAAACGACAATCCACCATCCACCAATCAAAAATAAAAAAATATGCATGATTAATTCATAAAGGCATGGATAAATGATAAATATATTAATCAAAGGAGATGATTAATTAAACATATTATCCACTTGTATTGTAGATGATGATCGATACTTTTGATAATTCAAATACAAAATGTTCAAGCAAGGTTTCGATAATGATATCGACACACAACTTATTTAGTGAATAATATATCACTTTATAACTATGAGTTAATTAATTAAACCACAATGCTTGAAAAAGAGTAAACTCGTAACAATACATGTAGGGTTGAACCTAAAATTTTTGTTGACCGGTGACATCATATAATGATAAAAATAAAATTATTTAAAATAGTGTTGTTCAGGGTTTTTTTTGGGTTTTCAGTTGATTGGGTCGGATTAACGAGATTTTATTGTTCAGGTATTTTAGGGTTAAAATTTAAAACAAAATAGAACTTATATGAAGTCATGTTAATTAAATTACTATTTTTAAGGTAAATTAAAGTATTTTAAATGTATAAATCGAATATTGAACTATATCTTATCATTTTTTAAAAATTCATTTTTATTAGATTTTAACGGGATAAAAAGATCATCATGGCACCGAAAAATTGACTTGTGGCATCAGTCTAAAAACGTTGAAAATTTTTACTCTGTCTGCAAAATTGAATAGTGGCCGTGCCAGCGCCAAAGTATACATACTTGGGTCCACTCCTGAATACATGCATACTCTTCAACTTTCCGGTTTTAGCAAGTTTTTGAGGAGCATGACTGTATTATGATGTACGTGCCTAATACCTTTTTGGTTGTTTCTCATACTCTTATCGATCCAAAATGTTTTATAAAAGAAGTCAGTAAAACTCAAAAAATTTAAACTCGAATGGTTTTAGCAGGTCTTTCGAGGTGTTAGAATGCATGAACCCAAATAACTTAAACTCTAAAAAAATTGAGCCTTCCAAAGATGAAAGGACCATGGATAAGCTGATTTTGGTAATAAAATGAGACTTTAAATGCGGTCATGATTATATAAAAGGTTAAAGTCACTAAATAACATTTTACTTTTTTTAAAAGAGCCGATAAAGTATTTTACCTTTTCATTAATCAAATAGATAACCTAGCTACTTCATCATAAACTACTAAAATAAGTAAATTATTTACATCAAACTCTTTAAAAAAAAGTAAAAGTTGCAATTCAAAGATTTTATTAGTTCAAGAACATATCGACCATAGAATGT
Organism: Dittrichia graveolens; assembly: GCA_038502395.1. Taxonomy (NCBI): domain Eukaryota; kingdom Viridiplantae; phylum Streptophyta; class Magnoliopsida; order Asterales; family Asteraceae; genus Dittrichia; species Dittrichia graveolens. The sequence continues at coordinate 80,110,401 of JARJIL010000001.1, read as the reverse complement.
TGATTATCATAAAACATGTCATAACAATGAATCAGGAACTCATCATCAACCCCACACATAATAGGTGATTCATTTGCATGGTCATCGCTCAATGAACTGACCCCATTGACAATCTCAGTAAGCGATTCAAATCGGTGAGTCAACTCAGCCAACTGAGCTCTAAGAACCGAGTTCTCAGATTCCAACTTGAGGAACATTTGAGTTGTATCTTTCAAGTTGATGGCCATGTATTTGTTATCACTCACGAGTTGACTAACTCGCACCACAAGATCGTTCGCGAGTTCCTTTTTGCGTGTTCTTGATCTCCTAGCGGATTCCCTGTTCGATATCATTCTTTTTCGCTTCCTAGAGTCTTGAGGATCTTCATCTTCTAAACCTGACACGGGAAGCTGAGTTGACTCGGTAAATTTTGTGACACCACAAGCTGCCATGCATATATATATTTCGATCAAATATCGACAAATATTCAGCTAGCGCCTAGCGGTGATAACAGAATAAGGAATCAGACGTGTATATATATAATAATAATGATGAGATCGATCGATCGATTTGGAAGGTGGTTGTTTGAATCAATTAATTTCAAGAGAAGACATAGAACCAATAGAGAAAGACGACGGAGAAAGAATGAATCAAGTGGGTGGAGCGACGGAGGGCGGCGGAAAAAAAGGCTTCGGTGATCACCGGAGACATGATCACGACGCTGCACCACCAAGAACCACCATGTATATATATATGTCAGTGTCTTGATGTGTTTCTTGAAGACTGTAGCATGGAGGTGACAAAGAGAAAGGAGTGATGTGAAAGTATATATACACCCAATTCTAATAAACAATTATTTATAATGTTAATTCTAATAAAAGTTTAATAGATAATAACATTGTTATTTCAAATTATAAATCATATCATAATTGTGATTAACAAATCTTGTTGGAATGTTTTTTTAAATTAGTATTTAGTATAATTCTATTAATTATTAACAGATTTTGTGTAAATTAGTAATTCAATTTTCATGGATATTATATTCTTAGCTTTGATTTTAAAATTTATTTTTTGGTTTGCAAGAAATAAAACTTAAGAGTTACTCTTCCTTTTTAAGGTATTCAGCAGACAAATATTTATGATTCTTGTTTTATTTGAAAGATAGATGTTTTCTGCATGTTATTATGCAAAAAAAAAAAAAAAAAAAACAACAAAAAAAAAAACAAAAAGAAGAGAAAAATAAGGTAAAAAAAATGAGTCACTTCCAGGCTAGAGGGGTTTACTTTTAAGCTACTGGTACATGGTGGGCTAAGCAGGCTTGGGCTTCTAGCCTTTTAGTCAAAGTCTTATAAAATATGTTAATCTTCAGTTAGGTAGTTATATCTTATCATAACATCAAATTTTAAGATTCACAGAATACTTATCAACCAGTTAAAATAAAAAAGAGAAAGAAAGAGAGTGAGAGATAGTGTTGAGCCCACTTTACACACCACACGCATATCTTCTTGAGTGGTAATCACCACATGCATGCCTAACCCCCTCTTACTCCGTGTGTACTCTATGTAAATTATGCACGTACCCTTAGACTTGAATAGTTTATACATTAGGGTTTATTTAGAGTATTTAGCATATATAAAGTGAATAATAAAAATATATATAAACCATAGTTTGAATTAGAGGTGGCAAAACTCACCCATTCATTCATTTTTTGGTCCAATTGAACCATTAATATTAATATATGGATTAAATGGGCGTGGGCCTTTTTTTATGTGGGTTTAAATGGGCAATAAACAAAACCAACTACTAACAAACGGGTGATTTTGGGCTGCAAATAAAAAAAATAAACGGGTCATAATGGGCAGGAAGAAAAAGGAGGACGGGTGTTACTGGGTCATTGCAGTCGACGATGGAAGACACATGGAGACGCCATCTTCAGTTCTTCACCGAAGCACATCTTTTATTCTTTCAATCTTCTCATCCGCTCATCGGTCGATTGAAGCCCAGAACTTGATTCATACAGCCCTCGATTAACCCGATTGAGCCTCTGCCCTCACTCGATTGCATATTCGAAGCCCTCGATTGAAGCTGATTTAGCCTCTGCCCTCGTTAGACAATCACTCGATTTAAGATTTGAAGCCGATTGAGCTAGATGCCCTCGATAGATATTCACTTGATTGAAGGTAACTTTAATTTCGTCTAAAATGGATAGAACTAAAATAGTAAAGTTCTTTAGTTTGCGATTGAAATATGTTCTGATGATTCATGTATAAGTTACTGTAAGCATCACAATCTGTTAGTGTAAGCAACAAAAGGAAATCACTCAAACAGGTTGCTTCCAAATCCATGGCATATTATTCTTGCACACCATGTATTCGATAGAATGTCCCAATGAATTTAGAAGTTAACATCTCATTATTGTTTATTAAACACTGCTCATTTGAAGTTAACTCTGCTCATTAAACACTGCTCATTATGTTTTCATATAACTCTGCTCATTAAACACTGCTCATTTGAAGTTTCTTAGTTCATTCCAAAACCACTTATTTGAGAAAACAATAAGCAGATAAATCCCAAACATGGCTTAGTTTCCATACCCAGTTTAGGAAGAAATTGTTGTTTTGTGGATGTTTTGAGATCATGTTACCATACCCAGTTTAGGTTTTAGTATCAATACTCACATGGCTTGTTTCCGTACCTACATGGATTTGTTTCATAACTTTCCAGGTCATGTAAATTTGTCTTAGTTTTACAATTAGCTTCCATATGGATTTCTTGATTGCCATGTTTATCCAAGACATCTTTCTGTATTTGACTTGAGGTATGAAAATTTGACTAGTTTCATAATTAGCATATACTGTTTTGGTACTGAAACTGAAACAAAAAAGAAAACTAAAACTAGTAATAAACATTCTTTATCTCAAATTACCAAAATATAAAAACTAGATCAGTAGAACTATACAAGGAACCCATTTTTGAAATCAAGAGTGAAGGCGTGTTGTGGTGGAATGTTCCAATTCCCATAATATATATGTAAGGTAACATCCCAAGCCCAATAACTTATGAATTTCAAACTATAATTCTTAAAACTCACGGATCGGTTGGTAGTTATATTTGATATATATATACACACACATATATATACATATAAGGGTCTTCAACTCTTTTAATATGTTGTAGACGAGGACGAAATTGAGGAAGAAATTGGAGAAGATATTGAAGCGTTAATTCCGACACTTGATAGCGACAATTATTAAGGTTTTTAAATTAATTTAATTTTTTTATTCATTTTATGTTTATAATATTAATCGATAGGTTTTTGTTTGTCTTTTTACATATTTAGATGAGGATAGAATGGAGGGAGAAGGGGAAAGAATGAGTTTGTATTTGATAGTTTTGTGGTATTTGATATATATGGGTTATTACTTATTAGTCTTGAACTTTTGATTGTTGTTCTTACAATTTTGATATTTTTGGGGTATAAGATTGATGTGCAAATGTTGGGGTTTATGATTGAGTGACAATGATTGAGTTTTAGTATATTTATAATTGTCAATTAATGATGATATCTTCTTAAATGTAGTGAAAATCAAGTTATTGTTAGCATTTTTTCTTAAAACGAACCCTTTTGACCCGAGCTAGTTATGACCCGACCCGTTTTGACCCAGAACCGTTTGATACTTTTTTCAAAAGTACCCGTTTGGACCCGACCATTCAGACCCGAACCCGTTTGGACCCGTTACCCAAACTGACCCGACCCGCCCGTTTTGCCACCTCTAGTTTGAATGCATATTTTTGCATATGAAGGACATTAACATATACTTAAAACGAGTTGCGACACATTTTTTTGGTTATATGCAAGTGGATTGATGTCGAATTATTCTAAGACGGATTTTTATGTCTACATATAATTATGTTATGTTTTGCATATGTGATTCATTCATTTATCAAATTCTTCAACGAATTCATGTGTTATTTTGCAGTTTTGTTTGAAAAAAATAAAAGATTTTTCTAAAAGTAAACATAATATAAAATGTTAGTAAGAAAATAGACTAGATGAAAAAGGAAAAAAAAATGCCATTGATTATGTTTAATTGTGACCCAGCCTACAGGATGAGGCCTTGGCTTTAAATTCTGGTCTTCTTTTTCCTGGTCACATTGTGTTATAATTTCATAAACACGTGTGTATCTATAATTATATAATAAAGCATTTAAGCTAATTTCTAGTAACTTTCTGATATTAAAATTGCTAAGTCGATCTCTACATTTTTATACGCTTTCTCTAACAGTTTTCTTCTTTGAAACTAAAATCACAAGATAAGCGTCTTAGTAATTTTGTTTTTTTAACGACAAAATGATTTTATTGAATCACAGACTAGTGAGATGCTAATATATGACCATATAAAGAAAAAGGGTGTTGCTAAATTAACATTCCTTTTACTAAAAAAACACCCTAAATCTACATAAAAAAACCTTAAATATACATCCTAAATTAGAGATATTGTTACTATAATGTACACGAAGTAAACCACCATCGCCGCCGTACACGAAGTAAACCAGTGCTGTTGCCGGTAAGATTGCTGGTAACGTAGCAATTTATTTAAAATTCAATATTTCTCCACTACTGTTGCCGGTAAGATTCTAGGTAGGAGTGGTGGTGGGGAGCTATTTCCGGAAGTGGGGTGGGCCGGTGTGGGGAGAGTGGGTTTGAGAAGGAAGAGGGAGATATAGGTTTTGAGAGAGAGAGAGGGAGGCCGAAGAGAGAAGGGAAAGGGAGAGGGAGGTCGCTAGAGTAGGTAAGGGAATGGGAGAGGGAGGGCGTCGGAGGAAGGGGAGAGGGTGTAGCCGCCGCTTTTGGTTGAGATGTGAAGGGGAGAGAAGAGTGTGTAGCCACATAGAGAGGTCACCGGAGAGAGAGTCGCCGGAGGATGGAGGCGGTTGTGGATGGGAGAGAAGCTGAGTTTTTTTTTCTTTTTTGTGTGTTTTGAAGTAGGAAAGGGAAGGTATATATGTAGGAGGTTAGATTATTATATTTTATTTTCTTTTAAATTAGTTTTTGTTTTGTAATTTTTTAATTGAAAATGTATTTTTAACTGTTTTTATTTTAAAAAAAATAAGAATGTAAAACTTTTTTTTATAATATTAAAAGAATAACATGTAATCATGCATAGTTAAAATTCCAAACCTAAACCACGAGCCGTTAGAGCAAGTTTCAAACTTAAAGCATGAGCCGTCAGTGCAAGTTTCAGACATAAAGCAAGAGTCGTCAGTGCAAGGTGCATACTTAAAACAGGAGCCGCTAGAGCAAGCTCCAGAACAGATTCAATACCATCAAACTATTGCGATTTCACATGTATATGATATTCATTATGTGATGGTACAATTAGAAGGAGATTATCCAATGCCTATCATTTCGGCTTACTGGATCTGTCACAGAGCCTCGTCTGCAGCTGGATGACAATCCATGTATATGTCACGTTTGGAATGTTATAGACAACTGAAACCTAGTAATCCGAAAGCAGATGTTATAGATATAGCGGAGTATGCTTGAATAATTTTTTTTTATAATTTTAATATTATTGGTCATATTTTTACATTTATGTTTTTTATGACTGAAAAAGTTAACTACAAAAAATTTATTTATTTATTATATATATATATATTTATTACATTTATGGAAAAATGAATCTAATTAATGAAAAAGAAACTTAGAAAGTATAGTTGTATTAATTATTATATTAAAAACAAGAGTTATAATTTGGAAAGTAAACTAAATCTAATTATGGAGGGTGTTTTTTAGTAAATTTGTGTTGTTTATTTAGCCAATTCTAAAGAAAAAAACAACAAAAAAATCTCACATTTACAATATGCAGACTATATTATTCTTAATTATTAACAGTTGATAGATTTAAAACATATCAAATTGAATTCGTCTATTGATTGAGTACGTTGTTATTATCTAGTGTCGGGCCTAAAAATCAACCTATCAAAAACCAAATGACCAAGAGGTAGTGATTTGGCTAAAAGGTAGTGACATTGTGGCTCAGGTATCTTCCCTTTGGCTAAAAGGGACCGGGGAGGATTGGGTTTTAATAGCTGAAAAGCTTTAAATGTATATATTGCCTTTTATCTAAATGGTGGTGTTGGGAAAAAAATATGTTGGTATGGGATAACGCACATTTTCGAAATAATTGAACTCATGGCGAGCTAGCTAGGCTACTCAATATATAAGAAAGAGGTAGTGATTTGACTACAAGAAATTTCTTTTGACCTAGTGGTAAGCACATTAATCTATACTAATATATAAAACATTTAACACTCTCTCTCCTAAATGTCTTAATCTCTTAAATTTTAAGTCATTGAATATTACTAACTTGCCCCTTATTTAAATCTTAAAAGGAAACCATTGAATACCATTTTAATAACTAAACTTTCTATAAAAATTATGTTTTAAAATGTCAACTCAATACAAATTAAATTTCAACCTATAAATATTACACAAATTAAAAATTAAATAAAAAAACCTCCATAGAAATATTATTTTAAATATTATATCATATACCAAATAATTTAATTGAAGTATTAGAAAATTCGTATAACTAAAACTCATAAACTTGATAACATGTAACCGAATTTATAAACACTCATATAAGTAAAATAAAAAGTTTAATTTATAATATATTTAATATTATTTTACTTGAACTCTTAAATTTTAAGTAATAAAAAATTACCAATATAGTCTTAAATATCTTTACATTTTTTAAAATACAACAACCCAGCCACTAATATATTATCTCATACCTACACAATTTCTCATTCAAATCAACACAATTCACCAAGTCATTGATATGTTTTTATCATCTTATTTTATAAGTAGAGATTGTTTTTTCCTTATTTTATTGTTTTTTCAAAAGTTATTTTAGAAATTAACGAAAGAGTTGATAGATAATAAAGAAATAAGTAAAATGGAAAAGAAGGAAATAAAATGGATATGCTGCAAATGAAAATGATTCTACGTCATCATAGTGTGTGTATACCATGCTCTACATTACCGAAAACGAACATGTTATCGAGAATGAATTAGTTATCGTCGCCGCATTACGCGGGTAACATGCTAGTCCTAATAAAATAGAAAAAGGTGTGCTGTGGAATCAACTAATCAACTCTCTTCATGGTTTCAGTAGGAGGTTGCAAGTAGATTTGGTGCATTTGAAAAAAAAACAATTATACGAGGCACCATCTTTTCAGTTTCGAAATCGTTAGCAAAATTCAACGTTGATAAAAAATCTCTTTTTAGAAAGGGAATATTACAAGTTGAAAGCATGGTGGAAACGAAGTGGAAATGAGATTTGAATTCAACTGGTGAGTTCTTGATCGGTTGCTTCGATGCGTGCCATGATTGATGAATCTTTTTTGGTAAACAATTGGCCGGGGATTGATCGGAGACATTATGGTTAAAACTTAACGATCGTTGTGTCTGTTTGGAAAGCTCATGCACCGTCGACTACCGACATGTTGGAATCTCTTAAAATTTCATTTGTTTTCTACTTGTCCAATTACAAAGATCATTCTCAATGGTTTCGTACGTTGGTGGGGTTTGTTACCAATAAGCTACCTCTCTTAACGGGCTCCTTGAATGGGGAATTGCGTTGGCAATATGGAACAATAAGACCACCCGCATTGGCAGGATAACCTGACACGGGTCGGGGTGGAACCCAATGGGCACACCATCGGTAATGGTAGGGTTGGCTTGGGTTGGGAGTTTGGCTAGCTGCCGAACCCATAGCGGTTTTCTCTTTTTTTTCCTTCTCTCTTTCTCTCTCTTATCTCTTATTTAATATATATTTTTTATTAATATTTGATGTGGGGTTGAATAGAGTTGAATGTGGGGTTTGTGGGTTAGAGAGGATTGGAGGTGGATGCTAATGTGGCAGTGAATTTGATAGGGTAATATGAGTTGGATGTTGATGGTCTAATACCCTGATTCTTTGTAGTATTTTAACTTTTATGTGGGCAATATAGAAGCATGAGAATGAAGAAAAAAATTTACTTAATTAAACAAGATTGTTTGTGATGATTCAACGTTTATATATGTTTCTTTTGGTTAAATTTTAGAGGAAAATCGAGAAGAAAATTTGTTTGGACTACCTAATATATAATCCTAAAAGATGAAGTAATCTATATATATTAGTATTAATGCAACATTTGACACTTCAAGGTGTTTTTATGACTTAATTTGGTGCATGCATGTGCTTGTACGTACTAGCTATTTGCTGGACTTCTATAGTAAAAATTTCCAGATATTAAAAATAAACAATTCTTAATTTAAGAACAACACCAATCTAGCTAGCTATCCGACCAAACATATTTATTTTTACTGTCAAGTTTTGTTCGTTTCCTATATTAAATTCTTTTCATTATACTCAAGTTTATTTTTAATGTTTAACTTACTTATTGGTTAACTGTCCCGTGTTAGGATCCTCTTATGATTGTGTCAAACATAATTGATTATATTCTCTCATAAGGGACTCACTCTTATGTTTGTGAGAGAATATGATGAGTCATATTTGACCTAAACATGTGAGGATCTTAACCCTAATCGCCCCATTTAACAGATAACCGCCCATTAAAAAACCGAAACCAATAGGTTTGAAATAATCATACACTACAAGAAAACAGGGCAATAGCCGCGACGACAATAGGGGCGACACCAAGTTGTGTCGCCACTATTGCCCATAAAAAAAAGCCCGGGCTACTTTCCCCCCTTTTTTTTGGTGTCGCCGCTAAAGATGGATGTCGCCCCTAAAAATGTCGCGCCTATAGGGGTCGAGATAAAAGCAGCTTTTAGCCTACTCTGTCTTCATTTCAATCGCCTCGCCTCCCGACCGCCGCTCGCCCTCACTGGTGCGTCTTGCCTGCCGACGCTCGCCCTCACGCCGCTCACTCTCACATTGCGCCGCTCGCTCTCTATAGGTATTCATGAATTTCGCCTCTTTTTTTGTGTTTGTGTTTGTGTGTTGGTGTTCGCCGGTGGTGTGCGGGTGTTCGCCGGTGGTGTGTGGGTGTTGTACGTGTGTGTGTTTGTGTGTGTATGTGTGTTAATTAGAGCATGTTTCAGTGTGTGTGTGTGTGTTCTGGTGTGTGTGTGTGATGTGCGTGTAGCGTATCAGTTTTAAATTTATAAAATCCGAGTTATTTAGCACGACTACAATACAAATAGGCAAAAGAACCTAATCGTATCGTAGTATAGTAAATAAGTACGGGTGTCGAACACAAGGGGAACGAGTATGATTTTGAATATAACTCCACTAATTAAATATTAAACTAATAAAAGCAACTAAAAGGGGAATTAGAATATTATCAATAAAGATTCAAACTTTATTATCCAGCTCACTAAATAATAATAACAAGAACCAAGAACAAACCAAAAGAAGTAGAAAGCAACAAACTTTATGGATTTAAACTTATCAATTCAAAGGTTTCCCTCCCTAGACTTGATTTCACCTCTTTTTAGCTAATTAATTCAATTAATGCGTGCAATGGACAATAAATTACCATATACCGATTCCTATATTCGTTAGCATATTGATCGGATTAACTAACTTTATTAACTATGCAATTTAATCAAACTTAAGGTCATGAAGTCGATTAAAACACAAAGTTATCTGGTTTTAAGTTCGTGTCAAGAAAAACTTAATCTTTATGTTTGTTTAAGTTAACAAAACATGTATTAACATATAATTGGTCATTATATATTCATCACACACATTAAAGTTTCCTTTTTAGAAGCTTAACCTAGGATTGGTCTATCACTAGTCTAGATTGTCTATTGGTCATAAACAATCAAGATTCAAGTTACACAAGTGGAATGGTCCTCCAACTTGTATAAACTCAGTAATTAAACTTCAAAAATAGAAACAAGAACACATGTGGATCATCAATTAAGCAATACAAGACAATTTATATAGCAAACATGTCCAAGTTAACATAAATTAATCAACTTTATTGAGGTTCATCTCCTCTAGGGAGAAATACATGAAATTCTAGCCTAGAAACACCATAAAATAGCTTCTGGAAATTAAGAACAACATAAACACGGAAGATAAATAATAAGAATGATAGAACCGTGATGAATCTAAGCCGAAATTTTCAAATAATAAACTCCAATCCTTAAAAGTTGAGCTCCACAGCCCCTAGAATGCTTTTGGACGTGTTTTAGGAGTATTTGGGTAGTATAAGTTGGATTGTTCTCCCAAAACAGATCTGGTCATTCGTTTATATAGAAAGCTGAAAACAGGGGCGTCGCGCCGTGACAAGTAAGTGTCGCGTCGTGACGGGTGAGTTTGACGCGATCCAAAACTCTTTTAAAATTTGAAACTTTTCTTATCAGGTCGCGTCGCGCCGCGACATCACTTTTTTAGACTTTGACCATAAAAGTGATTTTGTAGCTCTCCGAGTCTAGTTTCCGTAGCTTTTTGAATCACCTCAATCCGAGTTCGTATGAGTGAGATATGATCAAAACAGTGGAGATGTGTCGGCGCGGACAGCTTTTCATATTTCTTCGGTTTCTTCCCCTTTTTTTGATCAAAACTTCTCATATTCCGTCTTTTTAACCTGTAATTAAATAAATGATGATAATTAAGTATCTTTTACTTATTTACGAACAATAACAGGTTAAAATAAAACAGATATCGCTTAAAATATATATCTAAATTTGGCTATATCAGTGTGTGTGTTCTGGTGTGTGTGTTTCGGTGTGTGTGTGTTCTGGTGTGTGTTTGTTTGAGTGTGTGTGTGTGTGTTCCGGTGTGTGTATTTCGGTGTGTGTGTGTGTGTGTGTGTTCAAGTGTGTGTTAATTAGAGCATGTTAATTGTGATTATTTTATTTAGTTAGTTGTATTAGATTATTTAAATGATAATTAGGGGTTTTGATTTTGCTAATTAGTGTGTTTCTATGTGGTTTTGATGAATTTAGTTTAGATATTTAACTATAAAATTATAGTAGTTGTATTCACTATATAAGTAATCCTTCTTGCACAAGTGTTAGAAATTCAATCTCACTAATTTAGATCCCTTTAGTTATGGGCATATAAAAACAATCCTTTTATTTAGTTAATTGTATTAGATTACTTAAATGATAATTAGGGGTTTTGATTTTGCAAATTAGTGTGTTTCTATGTGGTTTTGATGAATTTAGTTTAGATATTTAATTATAAAATTATAGTTCTTGTATTCACTATATAAGTAAACCTTTTTACACAAGTGTTAGATATTCAATCTCACTACTTTAGATTCCTTTAGTTATGGGCATATAAAAACAATCCTATTATAAAATTATAGTTGTTGATGAATTTAGTTGTTATGTTGTGTTGTGTTGATGTTGGTAATACATCAAACATATATATTTTTAATAATTACATTTAAATGTGTAAAGATACGTGCACACACTCAAACACATTCTATTAAATATATATATATATACACACACACACACACACAAATACACCCATTTATATGCACTCACTAAACGCGTTGGTTTAAATATGTATATAAATTAACGCGTATGGTGTGCGTATATAAATGTGTGTGTGTGTATATATATATATACATAATGTGTTTGAGTGTGTGTTTGTGTGTATACACACAAATATATAAACGCACTTAAACGTGTTCATATATATATATAGTTGTATATTTATATATCAACACGTTTATATATTTATTTAAATCATGAACTTAGAATACCCGCCCGAAATTAATTTAGAAATTAGTTTCGGGATGTCCCCATTTTGGGACTGCCTTTTGAATTCTTTATCTCTTTTAGGATGTGAATGCGTATTACATAATTGTTTGTTTAAGAAAGATTCAGTTGCCATTTCCTCTTTGCCTCTCGGGTATGTATTTATATATATATATATATATATATATATATATATATATATATATATACTTGGGGGCTAAGGGGAAATGCTGCTGGATTTTTCTTAAGCAACCAATCATGTAATATACATTCACATAAGAGGTAAGGTATTCAAAAAGTGGGTTTAGAAGCCAACCCTTGTGAATACTCTATCAGTTGTCCTTTTATTTCTCGTAGAGTAAACACTAAACCTTAATTAATGTTTCAGTTTCACCATGCCTATTGATAAAACCTGGACTACTATCGAAAATCGTAACATTTCTGAGTTCTGTGAAGGACTTGAGTCTTTTGTCATGAGATCCGAAGCACACGTTGACAGTAGAGGTTTAATTAGATGCCCATGTCGAAAATGTGTAAACAATATCTTTATAAAAATTTCGTTAATGAAAGCTCATATACAAAGATTCGGTTTCTCTAGACGTTATATTACATGGGTCTATCACGGTGAAAGTAGAACGCCTCCGGTTGTAGATGATGTAGCTCCAAGAACTGAGATGGCTGGCGTTATCGACGGCGTTATGGGAGAGTTGAGGGAAAACGATACCAACCACGATGACGAAGACTCAGATACGGAGGGTATCGTTGTTGATGATGGATTTCGTGAACTGTTAGAGGAAGTCAATGCAGAATTATATCCCAGTTGTTCTTGGTTTTCTTCCTTGGACTTTTTAGCAAAGTTGATGCATATCAAGGTGAACAACAAATGGACTGATAGTTCATTTGATCAACTTCTCGAGTTATTGCAATCTGCATTTCCCAAAGAAAACAGGGTTCCCTCTTCATATTATATAGCCAAAAAGAAACTTAAAAAGATTGGTTTGGGTTATGAGTCGATACACGTTTGCAAAAATGACTGCTCTCTCTTTTGGAAGGAACATAAGTCTTTGCAATCTTGTCCTGTTTGTAATGAGAGTCGATGGGTTGATAAAAACACAAAGGGTAAGAAAGTCGCTCATAAGGTGTTACGATACTTTCCTTTGACCCCCAGACTTCGACGTTTGTATTGTTCAAGGCACACGACAAAAAATATGACTTGGCACAGTACTGGACGATCACAAGAGGGTACCATGCGTCACCCTGTTGATGGATCTGCATGGAAAGAATTTGATATAAAGTACCCTAACTTCTCGAGGGAACCTCGAAACATTCTCCTTGGTCTTGCAGCTGATGGTTTTAATCCATTTGGTAACATGAGTTCGGCTCACAGCACGTGGCCAGTTGTACTCACAACATATAATCTACCACCATGGCTATGTATGAAAGAGTCTTCCTTCATGTTGTCCTTGTTGATTCCTGACCCTAAATCACCCGGGAAAGACATGGATGTGTTCCTTAGGCCGTTGGTGGAAGAGCTTAAGCAGTTGTGGCACTCAGGCGTGCGTACTAAAGACGCGGAGACAAACAAATTCTTCAATATGAAAGTAGTCTTGTTATGGACAATAAACGATTTTCCTGCTCGTAGTAGTCTATCGGGTTGGAGTGGACAAGGATACAAAGCATGCCCGACTTGTAATGAAGACTCTCCTTCATGCCGTGTAACAAATAAGATTGCATATGTTGGTCATCGCCGATTCTTAGATCCTAACGATCCATGGAGAACGAGTTTGGAATTTAACGGGCAACACGAGACAAGAGCTGCTCCGAGACAATTTAGTAATGAAGAAATAAAAGCTCAATTAGATAGTTTACCCACTCTGATACCCGACAAACATTCTAACTTTGGAGGTGTCAAGAGAAAGCGGGAGGCGTTTGAGTTGAACTGGTCCAAACAGAGCATATCGAGATGTTATGCATATCGAGAAAAATGTGTGTGACAGTTTGTTAGATACTCTTTTGATGAATGATAAGTCCAAAGATACATCAAACGCAAGAGTCGACTTGGAAAATCTAAAGATTCGGAAACATTTATGGTTGCAAAAAAGGGGTAATAAGTTCCTTAAACCCCATCCAAAATACTCTTTCACGGAAGTTGATCGAAAACATTTTTGTCAATTTATAAAAAACGTTAAACTACCGGATGTGTTTGGATCTAACATCAGCAAGAAAGTGACATAACGATACTAACATTGCTAGGCTGAAATCTCATGACTGTCACATTCTTATGCAACGTTTGATCCCGATTGGTGTTAGAGGATTTTTGTCCAAAGATAAATATACACCAATAGTAGAGCTTTGTACCTTTTTTAAACAACTTTGCTCGAGAACACTATTGGTGGATGATATGAGGAAAGCGAAAGCTGCTATTATTACAATCTTGTGCAAATTAGAGATGATCTACCCTCCAGCGTTTTTTGACATTATGGTTCATTTAGTTTTGCATTTACCCGATGAAGCAATTTACGGAGGTCCGGTATATATGAGATGGATATATCCGTTCGAAAGGTATATGAAAAAACTAAAATACTATGTCAGAAATAAGGCAAGACCGGAAGGCTCTATAGTTGAGGGTTATGTTGCTGAAGAAGCTTTAACATTTTGTTCAATGTACCTTCAAGATGTCCAGACTCAATTCAATCGGCCTGAAAGAAACGAGGATGTTGTTGTAGAAAAAACAAGGATGTGGGTCTTTGAGTCTAAATGTCGACCAACTAGCGCAATGCAAGTCAAACATCTTGATGTAAGGGACAAAAAGAACCTAGAATGGTTTGTGCTCGATAGTTGTGAAGAAGTCAGACAATATATGACGTAATTGTTCCTATCTCTAACTTTTTATTATCAATTTTTATTTTTTCCCTTTACTAATTCTATATCCTTTTGTCATCAATGTAGTGAATTCAAATTAAAACGTCCACAAAGTGATATAAAAAATGAATTTCCTACATGGTTCCTCCAAAAGGTAATACAAATTAACAAACGTATATGCTTGACTTTAATACCATTTCAAGAATAACACATTTATATGTATTTGCTAGGTCTATGAGATGCAAATTAACAATTCTCCATTATTTCACAAAGAGTTGTCCGCTCTTTCAATGGGTGCCCGAGCAAATGCCTCAACATACACTGCTTGCATAGTCAATGGTGTTCGATTTATGGCACTTAGTCGTGACGCATAACGCACAACACAAAACTCCGGTGTTCTAGTGGAGGGAGAGAACGAAGAGAAATATTATGGCCAGCTAGAAGAGATCATTGAGTTGCATTATCCATATGGTTATTCAACTGTTCTATTTAGGTGTAAGTGGTTCGATACTCGAAGGGGAGTTATATGTGAAAATAATATCACAAGTATCGATACGAGATGAGAATGGGACAAAGACGATCAACTCATATTTTCTACGCAAGCTAAACAAGTGTTCTACATCCGAGAACCTACTCGAGGAGACCAAATTAATAATCATCGGTGGGTTGTTGAAAATGTTAACCATCGTAAAATCTAGGATTTGCCAATAAACGAGGCCCGCATTAAAGATTTTGACAATGTCTCCGAAGAAAATGTTGACGTCGTTCATAGTAACTGTTCATCTAATTGTAGACTTGTAATCGACTTCAACCAATACTTTGAAAGTTTGCAATCGACAGGTGAAATTGAAGTTAGTCCGCCCACAGGAACCGTCAATGAAGGGTCTGGTGGCGAGAGTGATTATGAGGAGAGCGATGCAGATTATGATACTGAAATGTCTACTAGTGACACTGAGTTGTCTAAGGGCGAGAATGAATAAAACTCTGTATTATGGTTGTTTATATTTTGTAATTAAATTGCATTGTATTCTCTATTCTATACCTCTTAACTTAATTTTCAAGCTATATATGGCTTTTCTTGTTGTTGTTCTGCTTTATCTGATGGCCGATGTTATGGGCCGAGGCCATGATGGAGATGGACATGAGGATCCACCACCTCCCCATGGTCAAGGTCGTGGTCAGCATGAGATGGATGGTAATTAAGTTTTATTATAATTTATTCATTTTTTATAATTTATCATGAATAATAATAATACTTTTCAATTGGTATTGCAGTTGTACAACCGCGTCGAAGGGGTAAGGCTAAAAACCTTGCTCTGTTTGAAAAATGGGAGAGAAACGGGAAGCGGCCTCTCCCTCTCGAGTTTGACGATACCACATCCACTACTGTTGGCGATACACATGACCTTTTCATTCGCGAGGTTGGCGTGT
This sequence comes from Dittrichia graveolens, assembly GCA_038502395.1. Lineage (NCBI taxonomy): Eukaryota > Viridiplantae > Streptophyta > Magnoliopsida > Asterales > Asteraceae > Dittrichia > Dittrichia graveolens. The sequence continues at coordinate 80,094,392 of JARJIL010000001.1, read as the reverse complement.
ATATCTGGAGAGACATCTCGTTAGATAGAGACTCGTGGAAGAATGTTTCTGTAACACCGTATTTTAACCCAAAAATTTTCATAATCATAATCGTAGCGGAAGCGAATTAAAACAACCAAAGTGTTTACAATTGTACAAACACTACTGTTTAAATATCAGTATTACAAAACACGGCTCGCCACAAAATAAAATATCAGAGTCCTAGGTGATTACTTCCCAAGATAACCACTCTCAGCCGAACCGCTGACTTACCAAAACCTGTAAAAAGAGTGAGAGGTGGGGGATTAGCACAAAGCTAAGTGAATGGAGTCAAACCGCAACAGATATGTCAGTAAATAACCACATCAATATCAAAAGCACCTAACAGATAATCGTGCCCTGGGAAGACCGGCGGTTCTGCAGGAACCTTCAACCAATGCCGGCCAAAGCAAAGGTTTACCGATAGTTCATTTGCTATTCTCACACAGTATTACCTTAAGTTGCAACAAATGCATCAAAAGATCCCAATACTGATTAGCGGATAGCAAACAAACCCAACCCATATGCCCAGCCGAAGCTGACTTCCCAACCTCATGTATACATATCAATGACGCACAATTAATTAACAACCAACAGGTAATCAATTATCAGACAAACAGTCTATCCCTGCGTCAAACCAATAGCAGTTGCAACCTAAGCCAGTTACAACTAATAACATCTGTGAGTAAACGTCCACTCACCTCAAGCTATCAGTTTCTCCACTCGTTATATGCTCCCACTTCCACTCTGGAATCTGCAACTGTTTCAATGATACATAGGGTTTCTGGTGCTTTGCCTTGACCTGTGCACAAATATGGCAAGCCTCCACAAACTGTGCAACATCTGTCTTCATTGTAGGCCACCAATACAGCACCTTTAGATCGTTATACATTTTCGTGCTACCTGGATGAACAGATAGTCTCGATTTATGAGCCTCGGTCATAATCAAACTCCGGAGACCTCCAAGCATAGGCACCCAAACACGGGATTGATAAACCTTCAATCCTCTAGAATCATCAGTCAGATCATTCTTTTTCTTTAACATAATCTCAGACTTTAGGTTTTCATCCTTTAAGGCTTCCAACTGAGCTGCCTTCAATCTATTGATCAAGTCAGAAACTATTTCAATTCGCATGAATTTGACATGTTCACTAACTCCCTTGCGACTCAAAGCATCGGCTACCACGTTGGCTTTCCCGGGATGATAGCGAATCTCGCAATCATAGTCTTTAACAAGTTCCAGCCATCGTCTCTGTCGCATATTGAGTTCCTTCTGCGAAAACACATACTGTAGGTTTTTGTGATCGGTACAAATAACGCACTTTGTACCATAAATATAATGTCACCATAACTTTAACGCAAAAACCACAGCTGCCAGATTCTTCTCATTAGGTTTCAACTGACGAGAAGCATACGCAATCACTCTATCCCGTTGCATCAACACGCAACCTAACCCTGCTAGAGAAGCATCACAATACACAATGAAGTCATCTGACCCATCCGGTAACGCAAGAATAGGAGCCTGACATAAAATTCGTTTCAATGTCTGAAAAGCCCTATCTTGTTCATCATTCCACTTAAATGGAACTTCCTTGAGAGTTAGCTTAGTCATGGGATTCGCAATTTTAGAAAAATCTCGGATAAACCGTCTGTAATATCCTGCCTATCCCAAGAAGCTTTTAATTTCAGAAGGAGACTTCGGAGCCTCCCAGTTCATCACAGCTTCAATCTTTGCCGGATCAACCTTGACTCCATCACTGCAAATAACATGCCCTAGAAAGTGAACTTCTCGCATCCAGAATTCACACTTTGAATACTTGGCATATAATTGCTCTCGTTTCAAGGTTTCAAGAACCTGTCTTAAATGAATCTTGTGATCAGCTTCGGATTTAGAATAAACCAAAATGTCGTCGATAAATACTATCACAGATTTATCCAGAAACGGTCGACAAACCCGGTTCATTAAATCCATAAACACTGCAGGTGCATTAGTCAAACCGAATGGCATGACTAAGAATTCATAATGACCATACCTGGTACGGAAAGCAGTATTGGCAATATCTTAGCAGAAACTCGTACCTGGTGATAACCCGATCTCAAATCAATTTTATAGAAATAGGAAGCACCCTGCAACTGATCAAATAAATCATCAATCCTAGGCAGAGGGTATTTATTCTTTACCGTCCTCTTATTCAGTTCCCTGTAATCAATACACATCCGTAGCGTGCCATCTTTCTTTTTCACAAACAGAACCGGTGCACCCCACGGCGAAGAACTTGGATGAATAAAACCCCAATCCAAAAGATCCTGAATCTGTGTCATCATCTCCCTAATCTCAGAAGGAGCCAACCTATAAGGAGATCTAGCCACTGGATTCGAACCTGGTATTAAATCAATCTTGTACTCTACCTCTCGAATGGGAGGTAGTCCAGGTAACTCATCCGGAAATACTTCAGGATATTCTGATACGACTTGCACATCAGTAACTGTCCGCTTTTCCTTTCTAGCATCAATAGCATATGCTAGAAAACACTCACATCCCTTACTCAAGGATTTCTTAGCCTTTAACATAGAGATGATGGGAAACGTAGACCTGTTCCTTTCCCCTCAAGCCACCACGTGCGACCTATCAGACAACGGAAAAGAAATCAACTTCCTCTGACATTTAATGCTCTCCCTGTGTTTACTCAGCCAATCCATTCCCAAAACCACATCAAACCCTGCTATTGGCATCAATAGGAACGATACTGGAAAGCAGTTACCATCAATATCTATTTCAGCCCCAGTCACAGAACTTGTAACAGGAACTATCTTACCATCTGCTACTTCTATCTCAATCAGAACAGAAATAACAGTAACAGGTAATTTCAACTTTTCACAAAAAGTCACAGAAATAAATGAGCGATTCGCTCCTGAATCAAATAACACACGCGCAGGTAGGGAGTTTATAAGAAACGTACCGGTGATAACATCATCAATAGCAGTAGCATCGTCTATTGTCATCCGGAACGCCCTACCCTCTAGTGTCGGAGGATTCTTCCTTTTCTG